>OW284516.1:31100342-33600342 GCA_935413205.1 Polydrusus cervinus
CGCTTCTGTGAAACTGTCCCAAAGCCAGTTCCATATAAAATAGAGGCATACCGCCGAAAATAAGCATTATTGTGTATGGAATCAAAAAGGCACCTAAAAAAATTTAAAATTATCCATCCGTGTTATTTTATCTATAAAATTTCTACTGTATTCTTTTTTTTAACTTTGGAAAAACCAAGAAGATAAAATGAAAGAATAGTTGCTTTTAGAAATTAAAGCTGGAAGTATTTTTTTTTAATAATTAAAGCGACTTCTTTTGTCAACCGCTAGAACTAATTTTAAAATTATTTATAATAACCTTAAATCAGGATAAAAGTTCTATATAAACTAAGCCATTGTTTGTTAACTTCGGTTATTGCAAGCCGAAGTTACATGTCTTTTAAATAATTACTCTTCCACACACCGATACCATAGCAACTACAAAAAATTGTTTCTGCAAAATTTATAGAGGATAGTACGGAGATTATAAAAACTTAGTTACAGATCTATACATTACATCAAATATACAGTGATTCCTAAGTTGATACCTATGTACTTCTTTTTTAGCTGCGTATAGAAGACATTAAAATAAACAACATTTTCAAATACCTTTTTTCAAAAAAGTCAAAAATAAAGTACTTACATTCATTAATTACACTACGAATCAAATACGGTTCTGCCAAACGTGCCCGTTGAATAACATTAAGAAAATTTCTGGGTGTGGGATGAGCCCACAAGGGAAAACGTTCTGCGTATAACCTCGAAGAAACATCCGCATTCTTACGACACTCACAGTAAATTAGCACCATATCTACTATATAGTTCATTGTTTTCAAATTTTACCATTTTCACGTAGTATCACCAATTTAAAATTAACTTGCTTCAGAAAAACACACCGCAGCGGATTGCTCAACACTACCCGTATGATTTATACTAATAAGAGACCAGAAAAACAACAGAAACTATAGCGGGCTATGTTTTGATGACCAGGTCCGCACTTAGATTTTTTACTTCTCTACCTCGCCTAATTTTGAGTTTCTTGAAAAAAGGTGTTTATTTTAATGCCTTCTATACGCAGCTAAAACAAAAATATCAACTTAGGAATCACCCTGTAGAAATTATGGAATTTATATCATATAACTATAGAATTACAATCTCAAGAATAATTTGAATTTTTTTATCATCATATTTCTACATAATTTTTTTACCCCAAAGTTGTATTATGTATATTTTCGAGATCCAGCTGCTCCCTAACCTTGATGGATCACATGTGGTAAAAAAAATCAATTGCATTTAATAAAACAATAAGACTCATGGTGATTTTACACGTAAATAATAGTTATTTATTATACAAGGGAAAAAAACATTAGATTTTAGCTCGAGGTTGTGTTGTCTCCCGACGCGAAGCGGAGGGAGACAAAAAAGCGAGAGCTAAAATCTAATATTTTTCCCGCTGCTACACTTTTGGTTGAATCTGGGGGAGACTTGTTGACACTCAAGAAACATGGCGGTTGGAAGTCATCAACGGTCGCTGAAGGGTATGTTGATGAATCGGTAGCACACAGGACAGAAATAGCTAATAAAGTGTTTAGAACCTGTGGCAGTGCTGAAAGAACACCCGATTTGCCACCAGGTACATCAACGGCAGTTGTGTCCATGGCAGAAAATATAATTACAACACAAGAAAATTCGACTATACCGAATAGTAAAATGAACATGTCATGCATGCAATGCACATTTAATAATTGTACTTTTTGATTTTAAAAAAATGTAACTTTTTGTATAATAAAATATTCTAAAATTAAATATCTACCTTCACTTATGTGTGTATATTATATCCGGGAAAAAAGTAATCACTTTTTTCCCGGGGAAAAAAGTAATCACATCACTTTTTTCCCGGGGAAAAAAGTAATTTCACAAAAAGCGACATTTTTTTACCTGTCAACAGAGATAAAATGTCAAACTTTTTTCCCGTCACAGAAAAAAGTAATTTTTTCCAATCATACAAAATAAAACTGGCATTGGTTAACCCGTACAAAAAACAGTTAATAAACTAAAATCAATTTCAAAAAGCCTAAAACCATATAATCTATTTATTAGCTAATAAACCCCAGTTATTTTTTGGTAACCTAAACTCTTTGTCAGATTTATTTTTCAATGATATGGAACAATACAGTTTACATGCCTCGGCACATGTCGGTATATAATAAAGCCATAAAATAATGGTTCAGTTGAGTTTTATAATGCCAGTAAAATTTTACTGGGGAATTTTTGCAACACCGTTTATAAATTTTTTACCTACACATTTTTGTAAACAATATTTCTCTGCAATATGCTTTTGTATCAGAGTTTACCGATTAAATACAAATACAGGGTGTTCCTTGATGACGTGCTAATATTTTAGGTTGTGATTTCTCAAGTCATTTTATGAAGAAAAGTTCATATAAAAATATGTCCTAAACGGCTTAAATTTTTGCTTGCTGGTGTTGAATTATTTTTTCTTTAATTTGTTTTTGTAATATCTCCGAAAGTACTTTAGATATAAGAGACAATTTTTATGCTGAATTGATCAGGCTAATCAGAAATAATATCCACATGGAAAAATGTCAGTGGCGTACCACTTTTTTTCTAAAAAATATCAAAGGACATGTTTGCAGGGACGCCATTGGTGAGACAAAAAAATTAACTTTTATAATTAAAACATGTGGTTTTATGTCCGATTAGCACATGCCAAAAGCGAAAATATTATCTAAAGTACTTTCGGAGATAATACAAAAAACTAATTACAGAAAAAAAAATGCAATACCCTGTAGCAACCAATTTATGCCGTTTAGGACATATGTTTATATGAATTTTTCTTCATAAAATGACTTAAGAAATCACGCCCTAAAATATTAGCATGTCATTACTATATCTACAGCATTTTTTTTTACTTTATTAAAATTAACTTTTTCAACTCTCAATACCACCCGTGAAAGATTTCCAAATTAATCTCATACAAAATAAATGTATCGCCTAAGTCCGTGCTGTTTTCTTTAACTGAAAAACTCAATACAAATAGGGTTTCCTACACACCTACTAGTATCAAAGTATTCTTGTGATAATATTTTAGGAGTGCAAATGATAGATAAGTTAATATAATAGGATTATATTTCACGTCTCTTTCTTTTCAATAGATCACGGGGAAAGTTTATTCAGGCAAGTGGAAAATGTATGCATATAAATTTTTGATTAGTTTTTTATAAAATGAAATTGTAAAGAGTAACTTACGCCTGTTTATAGGTACTCTTTTTTATCCAGGCCTTAGGGGTGAAAGTTTGTTTAAAATAAGGATAACAAACTAAGATTGGAATGTGTATAGGTCGCTTTTCAATAGGTTGGACCGTGAAAGGATGATGAAATCATTGAAAATGAGAAAAATGTAAAATTTGCTTTACTTAATGTTTAATAAGTTTTTCTTTAAAAGCAGGCTCTGAAAAAAAAAGTAAAAAAACACACGCCAAGAAAATTTAAACGCTCATTATTAATTTACTATAAATTAAGTCCATTTTGCTTTCTTGGTTTTTGTTAAGTAACCGCAGCATGTCCAAAAGTAAGCAAGCAAAAGCTCCTGAGTCTGAGCACCTGATCCAACTTTTGCTTTAATTTTATCAGCTGATGTAATAGTATATTACATAACAAGTAATGAAAGTGATACTTTTCAAATGAGGAGATATCCAGCACGAGGTGTCAGCCGAGTGCAGAAATTCTCCGAGTTTTAAAATAATCACTTTCACACGAGTAATGTACACTATTTTTCCTTACGACTACAAAGAATTATAAAAAAAGCCTTTGATTTAAGAAAAAAAATTTCAGCACTAGTGTTGAAAAAAAAATATCAACACTAGTGTTGAAATTAGCATACTTAGGATTATGTTCTACTTAATATCATAGTTAGTCAATAGGCTTTTCCTTTATTTGTAGTTTAAATTTTTCATATTTTATATATCATAGGAAGAACTAATTCTGGATTGACTACTAGATTAACCAGAATGAAAAATTTTAAATTGAATCAAGGAAAGATGTATTAAACATAAATTTAAAAAATCCACCCAACAAGGAAGATTTCAAATTAAATAGTTCTAAAAATATTTAATGCTTTTATAAAAAAAAGTCAAATACTCCTGATGGGATTTGAACCTGTGACCTTGCGATCTGTAGTAGGCTAGAGCTCTATTCTCTACGCCAGCGTTTCTCAAACTGGGGTCCGCGATCAACCCGTTAGGGGTTCGCGAGTTATGTAACCACTGAAAAAAAAAATCATGGAAAATTGGATAAGGCCGCAACGCCACTGCAATTAAATTACGTACTTATCGTTTAAGCGCCAATGACAGGCCTAGACTTGTTTGGCAGCACGATATAATAGTTTTATATTTTAGTCATTAGACGTAACCGGTTGCAGTTATTTTAAGTTAATACAAGTTAGAATATTTGGTTAAATACGATATTGTGTGGGTTTGAATAGGTTGTGAAGGCATTTTTTTTATATGTAACATGGATATGTGGCTAAAACGGCCATCCAAGTCCCCTGCTAAGGAATTGGATCAAATATTCGAAGGTCCCAGGTCCAATCTTAAAAAGTGTATATTATTTTTTATTTACGTTGATTCATTTCCAGCATTAAAACAGTTTTGGGAAAAAGAATTAAAGAGGAACATACCCGATCAACTTTTTAATGAAATCTATCAACATTTAAATGACGTGCTTTATTCAGTAAAAGAGTACTTTCCAGAGAGCCAGGAAAAAAACCTTCAAGAATATAAATGGGTTCAAAATCCCTTTGAAGTAACTGAAAGCCAACAACCCTCCTAGCAGCTCAGTATGAATCGTTGATCGATTTAACGTCTGATTCAGTTTTAAAGACGAGACTCATAAAGGAGCAATTGGTAGATTTTTGGTGCAATATTGAAGGTGAATACCCAGATCTGACTCAACAAGCAATTTCAGTCCTACTGCCATTTGTGACAACATACTTATGTGAAGGGGGATTTTCGACATATGTTGCAACATAAACAAAATATCGTAATCGACTTAATGCAGAACCAGACATAAGGCTGCAGCTTTCTTCAATCAAACCCAACATAAGGAAATGATGTGGAAGTAGAAAGCAGATCCATCCATCTCACTAAAAACATTTGCTGCAACCAGCTTACTGCTTACTGATGTTTTTTGCTTTGTTAAAAAAAAATAACCTTTGAATAAAAATAATGTGTAGATTAACTAACTGTAAATTATTGGGAATATCATTCTGTACTGTGTCATTTTGTACTAATGTAGCAAGCGCGGGATGGGGGTCCACAACAAAATTCCGAAATCAAAAGGGGTCCGTGGTCAAAAAAGTTTAAGAAACGCTGCTCTACGCTATCGCTACGGATAAAGATTTGTTGTTTAATTCATGACACTCTCTTCAACGCGATTTGTTTTTTCTGGTAATAGATTTTCCTGTATATTAATAACATTTTTTATAATTTCAATTGGCGTATTTTCACACTATAATTCTAAATCACTCGCCAAATACTTGATAAATACGTTAAACACTTTACAATTACTGTTTACATTGTTTCAAACGACAATATGTTATACTATGACATCCAGAATTCTTTCAGTAACATATGAGGTTATGATAACAATAAATATATTAAGTTAAGATATAAATACAGAATTGTTTCAGGTAACAATATATTAAACCATGATATGCGCTACAAATTTGCCTGCTGACATTGAAAACGGTTGTATATACATCTGTAGTCAGAGTGCGAAATATGATGTCCATTTCTTTAAAATAACGTCAGTTTGTACACTTTTTTACACTCCCCGAAGTAAACTCTATAAGGTGGCAAATAAAAATATGTCTAATTCTTTTCCTTTAGAAAATACAAAAGACTCCTTATTTAAAACTGGAATTTATCAGAGCAGATCATACCTTAAAATGGCTGTACTGAAAAAATACAAAAACGAACGTATTATAATTTGCAGACTACATACATTATGTGGTATATTTATATTTTATTACTTAATAATTTGGTTAAAACTAATTACAAATGTTTTTAAAACTTCCGAATTACCTCCAAAAGTAATCGCAATATTTGCATTTCTCTTCCACCAAATAATAATTAAGATTTACAATTGAATTGTGAGCAAGTGATGTCAAGTTAAAATTTCCAATGCTGTGAATTTAATTCTGAGTTTTTTACCTATACAGGGTGATTTCTAAGTTGATAATTCTTTTTTAGCTGTATATGGAAGGCATTAAAATAATTAACATTTTCAAATACCTACCTTTTTTCAAAAAACGCAAAAATAGAGTATTTACATTTATTTATTACACTACGAATCAAATACGGTTCTGCCTAACTTGCCCGTTGAATAACAATAAGAAAACTTCTGGGTGTAGGATGAGCCCACAAGGGAAAGCGTTCTGCGTATAAACTCGAAAATACATCCGCACTTTTACGACACTTACAGTAAATTAGCACCATATTTATTAGTTCATTGTTTTCAAATTTTACTATTTTCATCTGTCACCAATTTAAAATTAACTTGCTTCAGAAAAACACACTGCAGCGGATTGCTTAACACCACCCGTGAATTGAATGACTAATAAGAGATAAGAAAAACAATAGAAACTATAGCGGGCTATGTTTTGGTGACCAGGCCCGCACTTAGATTTTTTACTTCTCTATCTCGCCTATTTTTGAGTTTTTTGAAAAAATCAAAAAATTTGTTTATTTTAATGCCTTCTATACACAGCTAAAAAAGAAGTATCAAGTTAGGGATCACCCTGTATACGTATTTTTATATTTTAAAACAACGTATTGCGTTTCATTGGTCAAAATTTCCCGAATTATTTTTAATCCAAGCGTTATATTGAATTATCAACTACAAAAGCAACACAAACAAGCCGGCTAAGCTTTTAAACTTCATACAAATTTAAACATCTCTGAGTGAGTCGTTTGATTGAATATGATCAGGTTAGTCAAAGTTTGAAAGGGCTGAAATGAAATTAAAAGGCGTAAGATTCGTGATTATACGTATCTGGGATGAATATCAACTAATGAACGCTATAAGTATAAGTGAGTAATATATTTATGAAAATACAGTCTGATTGAATTTTTTTTTTAAATTGATTTTGTTAGGCGGCGGCGTCGTATATTAAAAACTATTTTATTCCCTATTTTTTTTAGAGAAATACTGCATTTAAGATTGACGAAATGGGAATCATCTTTTTGCGATCTATGGGAAACCTCATTAGCAACTTACCTCCTCCATTTTCATAACAAATATAGGGAAATCTCCATACGTTTCCAAGATCCACAGCAAAGCCAACCACAGCTAATAAAAATTCGACTTTTTTGTTCCAGGTTTCTCTTCTTCTTTCCGGTGTTAACCCTACCACTACTACTCGAGTAACGTTGTCCTTATTTGACTTATAGGCATTTTTGGATGTGTCTTTATTGCTACCTAGAAAAGGTAATAAATGAAAAATGTATTTATGAGATGAAATGAAACAAATAAAATAGGTAAGTAGTATATTTCCTAGCAAGAATTAAAATTTGCAAATAGGATTAATCATGCCCTAAATTTTTAAACCACAGGATAATGGTAAAAAAAATAGTAGGTAAAGGTACCAGATACTTTTAAAGAAACTCTGTTGGCTGCCCGCCAATAAAAACTAATAACATGTAATGTTGTCATTGTTTCGTTCATGCGATAAAATCAATATAGCCGATAAAAATAACTGTCATGTCAAAATGTCAACAAGTAATTAGGGAATCCAAACCACGTGATTCAATATGGCGGTTGGATGGCAAAAAGCATTGAGTCACCAGTTAAATGCCACCAGCAACATGATTTTTATGGTCACGTGCACCAATTACAAAGCAGTATTTGCCAGCCAGCCGCCATTTGGGCACATCGTTGCATTGTCTAATTAGGGAATCCAAACCACGTGATTCAATATGGCGGTTGGATGGCAAAAATCATTAAGTCACCAGTTAAGTGCCACCAGCAACATTACTTTATGGTCACGTGTACCAATTACAAAGCAGTATTTGCCATCCAGCTCCATTTTGACACATCGTTGGATTGCCTAATAACAATTTCTAACCCCACACTACTAACGTCAAATTTCAAGAAAATGTATCGTCTTATAGATAGCCAAGTGAGCTTTTAAAATTATAGCCAGAGGTCGTATTTTCGACAGTAATGAGTAAATCACCAGTTCAGTGTCCAATAACAGAACAGTGTGTCTCACAGTAAATTAACGTTAACTTTTTTAAGAAAAATATAATTTTCGACGATGAGTTACGAAAGGGTAAATGTTTCCCCCTCAGGAAAGTTCTCCCTTTTGTCTGAGAGTTTAGACAAGGCGACCCTGTAGTGTCTAATAAGCTGGTCTTTCAATATTTCCTTTTCCACCTATCACTGAACTTACCATATGTCCTACTCGGTGATTTTTTAAAACTATTTTCGGTAGTACCATCGGCAGCATTATTGCTTGTGGGACTTTTAAGGTTACAGTTAGGCTTAGCATGATCCGCGGTATTTTGCTCTTCGGTATCCTCAGCAGCTGCCATTTTTGATTTTAGGATTATGCTAATTATGGTTGTTGAATAGTGAATGCATGCCTAAAATAAAAATAATAATACTAAGTTCACACATTAATGGTTCTAATTGTGGAGTACCTCAAGGTATAATTCTCTGTTTTTTGCTAATTTTAATCTATAAATCATCCGTGGCGTGTTCAGGGGGGCAGGTGGGCTGTCGTCCCCCCCCCCCCCCCCCCCCCGAGCGTAGGGTCTAAAAGTCTAATTGCAACCTAATTTTTCGTCTCACGCTTGAACTCTTACTTTAAATAATGTATTCTTGGCTTAGATTACAAAGGTCTTGTAGGAAACGTTTAGTTTTTTAACTTTTCCTTCTACAAGTCCTGTTTTATATAGAGATTAAGATTTCAGACGCATATCGTTTTAATTATTGATTTTCTCTTTTTTAGAGCTATTTTAAATCAACAAAAATATAACCCAATGCAATAAAATGTTTTTACATTAAAAACAATTAGATATTTATTTTTAAAGAGAGAAATTAAAGTGCAAATTTTAATTGAAACATTTTTTCTGGAAGAAGTGTGATAATTTATAATAAAAAAAATAGTGCGGGAAGAAACAAGAATGCTTTATTATGAATATACAAAATGGCACTTTAAGAAGGAGTATTCCAAAACCTAAGCATTTACACCAAAAACTGCTCTTTACTTTATATTTAATCATGAAAAACCGAGCCCGAAAGGTAAATGAACATTTCAAGAGCAAATAGGAGAATTAATTGTTTGTTTTTTTACGGACATAATCTTTGTTGTACCCTCGTATCTCAAATATTTTAAACTAGAAAGTCAATAATTGCAAATCGAAAACAAATTTGCAGAACTTTAATAGAGTTGCAAATAAATTTTTCCGTAAAATATAAAGAAATTGCACAAAGCTGTCGTAGTCAAAATTCAAACGTGACCAATTGGCATCATTTCTGAAGACTTTCTTAAAGTTAAAACTTGAGTCATTAAGGAAAGTTTTGCTGGCATCGTGCTTAGTTTTTGCTGGCATCGTGCTTAGTAAGGAATCTTAAGACCTTAGATAACAACATTTTCTTTTCATATCTATCTAACAATCATAATTTAGTGGAGCTGGTACATATCAGACAATTGTATGTAAAATAACCGAGACTCTTGATGGTAATGGTAATTTTTCTAGTTCCACATATATATTTTCTGGTTTCTTTACAATACTGAATGGACAATTGAGGAACGGATGTAATTTTCATATCCACTCTTGTAAGGGTGTTAAATTTAGTCATTACAGTTTGTGTTTACTAGGGCTCCGCCTTCATTGCAGTGGCATGCATACAATATAAGCAAAAAAGCATTGCCTACCCTGGGAACAATAAAACAAACAGATACATACAATTTTTTTTTGTATGTTGATTTTTATCCGTGTAATCCAACTTTGGCAATTTATCTCTACATTAATATAATAAATAAAAATATAGGACCGAAAACGTCTTATGCACAAGCAAAAGCACTGCTTTTGTACGAGTAAAAGCAAGCGAGAGAGCCGGTAGGCAGTGGGGTAGAAAGAGATGTAACAAATAAACCCGTCGCAACCTTCGACCTTCCTTCATCTATCAGCCCGCGCCAAGAAAACACGCGTTTGGTAAGTGCATTGGTGAAACACGCCTCTATAAGTTTTATTATTAATTAGTGTAGTTAGGATATTTTTAAAGGGATAACGAATAAAGTATCGTAAAATAAGAAGCACTTTTGTGACAATTAAAATAAATTTTGTCTAGTAGGTTAATAATACTTAATAATCAGTAAACTTATTATCATATTTTACATAATAATTGACCTCGTTCTTGGCAACATTGATTCAATCAGGTGGATGATAGATTTATAATGAGTGTTTTCGCCCTTTTGCTAGACTTCACGCCGTCGGGTTTCGGGAAAAAAATAAATATGGAGGCATTAATTGTTACTATTCTGGCTAGCAGCGCGTCTGCAGAACGATTCTGTTTTGAATTAAAAATAAATCATACCTATTTACGAAACACACAGGGATAACAATAATCTCTCTGGAGAGCGACTTTTGCAGCATTTAAAAGGCAAAACCAATTCTTATGACGATGTTATAAAAGAATTTTTACGTACCTAAAGACCACCGTGTTAAACTAATATACAAATAATGTCGTTTTATTCTTTTTCTGTCACAGTGTTCTTTCCACAAACTCGAAAACAAGACATTTTGTGCCAAAATTTGAAATTTAGATGCTTGAATGCTACGGAAGGTAAATTTTTGTCTTCAATGCAATTTTTGTCTACCCTGGTTAAAACATCATTGCACGCCACTGCTTCATTGATTATTAATTATTAAATCACTTTTACTACTATTTTCAGCAAGGGCGATTGGTCGAGTGGTAAGGTAGGGCTGCAGTTTAGACCCTATGGTTGTTCGTTCCTTAATTTTGTGTATATTTTATTCTTTCCGCCAAGTGTTGAATAGATTGTATACCGTATTGACAATCTCGAATCTAGGGTGCCAATATAAACGCATCAGACAGAGATTCTTAGTAGCGTTTAACACGTTAAACAGAAAAAAACGCTAGGGAATACGTTCCACCTTCCATTCTTTAGAACACGCGGTCGAAGCACGCACGGGACAGATCGATACGTCGACTCGGCCACACCACCCACATATCCCCCCTTTCAGAAATGTAGGAGAGTGGTTGGGTATCTCTTTTTAACTAAGATTTTGCCCATATGTGCCTTCTCTCTTGGTTGCATTAGAGATTTCGCACCCTAGATTTGAATTTGCCAATACGGTATGTATATAATTTAACCGCATAATGTAAGTTGAGTTGAAGTGACAAGTAACGATTTACTCACACGTTTAGAATTTTTATTTTCCCATAACCATTAGACAAACACCGCATCCATTAAGGTGTGCTCTTCGATTCATTAGAGTAATCACTTCTGGGAAACGAAAGTTTTTCATGACTGTACTAAAGATAGAGGCTAATGAGTAATGTACAATCCAATAATAATACGATTGCCAAATGTACTTATAAAACTAATTTTAGAAAGATATTTTTCTAGTTTGAATAAAAACAAATGATTACCTTGCTTGGCTTATTCTCACGATTATATACTAGATCTGAAGCTACAATGTAAGTTTTTGTTTAAATCCTTTATTTAGTATGAAATAATTTGTATTTATTTCCATTTTTTCCTCTTCATTCGCGGCCAGGGTCATTCCTAAAGGGACATACAATATAACGTCGACCCCCAACCACGACCTCAACAATACGACGCCTCCAAAGGGCTGTAGGTATAAATTCTTGGTGACACCCATCATAATATAACATAATATACAGTGTGTGTATTGTATTCCGCGCACCGTGAAATTTCCAATCTCATAGAGCCTGGATGAAAAATACCCCCTTTAAAATGATTATTGAAATAGTTGGTCGTCATGATAATAATTTGAAGAGCTGTCACTTACCTTTTTGCGATAATTATTTCGTAAATGAGTCATTAATTTGCATTTGACATAAATTCTTTAATATTCAATATTGATGCTTGTGTTTAGGAATATTTTATAATTGCCTATAACTAAACTGCTGGACAATTGCTTTCGAGCAAGAAAAATTTCGCCTAAATTTAACAGTTAATATTTTCTGAACCAGATATGATATCGACCTACGGTTTTGAATGGTTGATAGATTCGTCCCTTAACTGTTAGAAAATTTATATACGGGGTTTTAAAGAAGACGATGATTTTTGCTCCAATTTTAATGGCGTGTAACTTTCACAATAATATTTTTAAATTTTATCACTCTACGTCAATTGAATCACTGGTTCATAGCAAAGAAAGTAATTTGTCAAATTTTTCATATCTGCTATATTTCAAGAAATACCGATTTTTTTGGCAAACCTTGCTTTATTTCAACTTATTGGTAGCTTGATCTCACTCTGCGTTGTATCGTGCAAATTTGAGTGATTATTATACCTCAAGAAAAGCTTGATTATGTTCAGTAACAATAGTTGTACCTTGGTTTTATGATGTACAGTGCCGTACTTATAAACACCTAATATGTCTATGGTTTATGAGTATCTCACAATTTTTCACGATTGTTTTATATTGGAAAAAACTCGCCCATAGATTAGGTGAATTTTTTTTTATATTTTAGTTTTTTATATCGCACTACAGGTATATTATACAGTATGTTTACAAAATTTTAACAAAGATAATTTTTTTAATTTAATTTTTGGAAAAATGTATTTATTAATTTCTAACTTTCTAACACTATACCTACTCAAGTGTTTATAAGTACGCCACTGTACATCATAACACTTAGTTACAACTATTGTTACTGAACATAATCAAGCTTTTCATAAGGTATAATAATCACTCGCAAAGTTTGCACGATACAACGCACAGTGAGATCTAGCTACCAATAAGTTAAAATAAAGCAAAGTTTTCCAAAAAAATCGGTATTTCTTAAAATATAGCAGATATTAAAAATTTGACAAATTACTTTCTTTGATATGAACCAGTAATTTAATTGACGTAGAGTGATAAAATTTAAAAATATTATTGTGAAAGTTACACGCCATTAAAATTGGAGCAAAAATCATCGTCTTCTTTAACACCCTGTATATAAAATTTTCTGACAGTTAAAGAAAATCCAACATTGACAATTGTTTCCCAAGGGATGAATCTATCAATTATTCAAAACCGTAGGTCGATATCATATCTGGTTCAGAAAATATTAACTTAAATTTAGGCGAATTTTTTCTTGCTCGAAAGCAATTGTCCAGCAGTTTAGATTGTGAAAAATTTAAGGGCGAGAGATTTCAGTATGCCAAGGGTCGTTTCTTTTAGACCAGAGACCTTTTTTGCCCCCACCCCACCCCTTAAAAAACATGCACACTATGGACGCCCTTCTTTAAATCAGTTAGTGACATGGCATGTAGTTTATTAGGAAGTTCATTTTCTCCGTTGAAAAGACATAAAAGATAACAAAAAATACCTTTTAATTACAGATCGATCAACAAGTGTGCTGGCTCTTAGTGCTACTCAATTAAAAAGTCGAATAGCTCCTACAATATTCAATTTTAATGTATTAGGTTTCTGAATGATATTTGGGCTATCTTCTATATTTTTACTCGCAAACCGCCACTGATTTTTTTTATAGGGCTAATAAATATGAAGGTATTGAACTGCTTTGGTAATTTATCCTCGCCCCGAATATATCGAAATGATAGATGTATCAAAGGTCAAATATTGCCAATATAATTCTCTATCTAAACAGAATGTTCAACGATGCTTCAAAAACCTCCTGACATTCTAAATATAGCCGCATTAGTAAAAGAATATAATACGTTTGATGAAATGAAAGTGGACGTTGCAAATATTCCCAGTGCTAACGAAAAATATATTTATGTCCTACTACGTGATAATGACATTGTTTATGAATGTGTTTGACGGATAACACTACTTTATCGGACTAAAGAGTAACTTTACTGGACTGGGGATAGAAAAATAGGCATTTAAAAAAATTCCTAACATATTTTTCTTCCTTATAGTCTATTTCAGAAACGTGTAGAGTAATAAAAGCACATTAGGTATGTAAAGGGACTACAGAGTGACCCAACGAATATTTAGGCCACTTTCATTATTGGCATTGATTTCATTGCAAAATTCATTCTTTTCATCAAGTGCAAGTAGTACCACCCGGGTTTGGGTCAATTTATGGGTTTTGCCTATTGTTATCCATTCACAAACACTAAAAATGGTGTGACAAAGGCGTGCATTATCTACATAGTATTAGATGCACTTATTTTTTATTAAACATTATAAAAAAATACATTATACAGAAATTAAATTATAAAAAATCATAATATTTTACGCCATCTGAGGAAGTGTCATCTCCTCTTGACGTTTTAATTAACGGGTCGACGGTCCGATCAATCAGCTGGTCAAGATCCCACATTTTTCTCCTCTTCTTTAATGACATGATGGACTGCTTTTCGCCAGTTCTCTGGTGTCACTTCCTTAATGGCTTGATCAAACACTAGCTTAACGTCTTTCCTTTTGAATGTCGTGTTGTGTCTTGCTACAAATCCTTTCACTTGCGCCTATATAAATTTTATATTTAGTTCGCAATAATATGGCGGTGTGCGCAACACAGTTACACTATGTTGTTTAGATAATATATCTTCCACGGCATATTTCATAAAACGATGTTTGTGTAAATTTACTGTAGCTACTTAATAGTTCCTTCTTTATCAAAATATCTTCTTTTTTTTCTTTGGTTAGTTATCATAATTAATGTAATGCACAAAATTACCTCCGCCTATGGCTGAGCTGAAAAACATAGTGTAACTGTGCTGCCCACACCGCCATATCTTTGCGAACTAAATCCTATAGAACTTACATGGTCGCAAGTGGAAGGATTTGTAGCAAGACACAACACGACATTCAAAATGAAAGACGTTAAGCTACTGTTTGATCAAGCCATTAAGGAAGTGACACCAGAGAACTGGCGATAAGCAGTCCATTATGTTATCAAAAAAGAGGAGAAAATGTGGGATCTTGACCACCTGATCGATCGTCGACCCGTTAATTATAACGTCAAGAGGAGATGACAGTTCCTCAGATGACGAAGAATATTATGATTTTTATAATTTAATTTTTGTATATGTTTTTTGTATTTTTGTTATAATCTTTAATAAAAAAAATAAATGTATCTAATACTATGTACATAATGCACGCCATTTTTAGTGTTTGTGAATGGATAACAATAGGCAAAACTAATGAATTGACCCAAACCCGATTGGTACTACCTGACTTGATGAAAATAAATAATTTTGCAATGAAATCAATGACAAATTATGAAAGTGACCTAAATATTCGTTGGGTCACTCTATAGTCCCTTTTCATACCTAGTGAGCTTTCATTGCTCTACACGTTTCTGACGTAGACTATAGATATCAAATGTTTAGTCAGATGTTTGAGCACTCAAAATAACTTTTTCGCAGTGGTCCGAAAAATTGCATCTTTCAGCGTGAAAATGTGCTCTCGTAAAAAAAATCTTTTAGGTATTTGTCTTTGTACAATTTGGCAAATAATAAAAATTTACGTTACACCATACTTCAAATTTCCAAGTTTATCTATGCGCAAGGTGGATAAACTATTATAGTCCCGCTTACGCTTCGGTGCACCTCAAAAGGCAGAAAGCTTTGTGATAATATCGGACGGTCTCACTAATTCTGAACTCAAATTATTTCACAGATTTTAATCATTTAACAGATTCGTGTAGCCCTGCAGGCTATAAGATTTTTCATAAAGGCTGTTCATTTTGCTACTATACCTTAAATTATTATCTAGTAATTATATTAAGAGTAGAGGTAGTTAAAGTATAATAATAGTTCTCAACCACTTCCAAATATTAAATTTTGTCAATAAAACACCATATTGTATTGTTATTTTACAGGGTGAGCCAACGATAGAGTAAAATCCCAACACCTACCCGATGCAGCGGTGGCGTCAGGGGAGGGGGGCAGGGTGTGCACCGGCCCACCCTAGTGTCCACCCAAAATTGAGGAATTCGGTTTTGTAATGAAATTTCCGTGGGTGGAAGGAGATTTGACTATGACATTTTTGATGATAAAGGAGTGATATTATGAAAGGGTGCAATCAGTGGTGTATTTAGCCTAGGAGCTCGGGGTCTAAAAGTCTGTTCCGTTTTCCATTTTTTAGAGCTATTTTAAATCAACAAAAATATAACCCAATGCAATAAAATATTTTTACAACAAAAACAATTAGGTATCTATTTTTAAAGAGAAAAATTAAAGTAAAAATCTTAATTGAAAATTTTTTATGGAAGAAGTGTGATAATTTATAATAAAAAAAATAGTGCGAGATGAGACGAGAATACTTTATTATGAATATACAAAACGGCACTTAAGAAGAAGTATTTCAAAACATAAGCATTTGCACCATAAACTGCTTATAGATCTACGTTCCTAAAAAACATGATTTCTGAAAAATCTTCAATTTTGGCGTGGTGAGCGCTATTTACTTTATTTTTAATCATGAAAAACCGAGCCCGAAAAACGCTGGTTAGAGTCATACATACGCCTTATGTTAAAATTTTGTATTGACACCAATATTCATATTTTTCACGAATAAAAAAAATGTTTTTTTTTAATAAAGAGCTAGCTAGGAATATCCACTGGCGTCCATGTGTACTTTAATGCAAAAGATAGACTCACTACTCTGTCCGCTTGCCGCTAAGCTTCTTTCCTTTATAAATTAAAATGTAACAAATCTGAGAAAAAACCACTGGGCTATATTAAAAGTGCAATGCACTGAATTTTTAATATAAATACACCTTAAATTTAATGAAGGCAAACGTAGATACAGCAAATGACTGGTAATATTGCTTCGTATAGCTCTACTTCCAACTTAGGACAGCATTTCTAAATTGTTCATAGTTAGATCCCGAAAACATAAAAATTATATTACCGGATTTAAGAAAAATGAATGTGGGAACGCACGCAACTCCGTACTCTTGGACAATATCTTCGCATTCATCGACTTCAACTTTAAGAAAGTGGATGTTGGGAAGTGCTACAGCTAAATCGTCAACTTTTGGTTGCATCATCCGACATGCCCCACACCAAGGTGCGAAAAAACAGATAATCGCCAACTCTGTTCCCGCTTGGTGCAGTTTTGTCTTCAACTCAGCACTGTTTTTTATTTCTGTACCCATTTTTCGGGAAAAAGATGCCGCAATTCTAGATCTTCTTTTTTTTCTCCACAAGCTATATAAACAACGTGCATATTGATAGGTTCAATAAAATTAAGTCAAGTTTATAACGCGAGCATAATGATGAAGTTAACAGATTGTTAACGCCATATTACAGCTGTCAGTTAAATAGGTTAATAGAAAATATATAGGTATACCAGTTATGAGAACTTTTATCCATTATAGTATATTTCAGAAAGGTGTAGAGTAATAAAATGGGAATTCCGTCCAGTTGGGCTCAATTTCGGTGTCGGCCATAGGCGCACATGGAAGCGAAGTGTGATTTTTAAATGAAGGTTTGCTAACCCTTGAATCGTTCAATAGGGGAGATTACCACGAGGACATGAATTCGAATGTTTTTGAGGACTATTTTGGTGAAACGATAAAATATCTTCAAGCTGATTCAGTAGGAGTTATCATTCGCGACACACAGAGAAGACTTTAAGTTTATCTTGGAGAAAACAAGAAATTTCGACTGGTTAACCACCAAAAGTATTGAATTTGAAGATAATTTAATAAAGCTATAGCAAATTTACGCAAACATCGTTTTATGAAATATTCCGTAAAAGATATAGCTGAAAACATATTGTAACTGTGCTGCGCACACCGCCATATCATTACGAACTAAATCCTATAGAACTTATATTGGTGCAAGTGAAAGGATTTGTAGCAAGACACAACACGACATTCAAAATGACAGGCGTTAAGCTACTGTTTAAATAAGCCATTAAGGAAGTGACATCATAGAAAAGGCGAAAAGCAAGTCCATCATGTCATTAAAGAAGAGGAGAAAATGTGGGATGTTGACCACCTGATCGATCGGACCGTCGACCCGTTAATTATAACGTCAAGATGACAGTTCCTCAGATGACGAAAAATATTATGATTTTTTATAATTTAATTTCTGTATCTGTTCTATAGTTTGCATATAATTAAAACTTTTTAATTCACTTTTAATTTTTTTTTTGAAAAAAAATAAGGTATCAATGCGCCAAACTAGAAGTTCTTGTGAACCTCTTAGTTAAATTTTAGTAGGTATTCAATTTTCAATTAGATAACCCAGGAAACGATGCCACGTTTAACGCTGGTACGGAATGCTCTTAATTGAAATGAAGTTTAAACAAGATTTTTAAAAGAAATTACATCCGTCTCTAAAAATAATCTATAACATGCTCTTTTCCAAATACCAATAACTTCGATGTGAAAAGTAAGAATATTTGCTTTGGCGCCTTTTAGCTATCACTTCCACGATTCGCACTTTATTTACTTTTGTATATTGATCCCGACAGATCACATAAATATTTTATTATAGCTTTTTCATTCAGGAATTTTATAACCTGGAACAATAGCTTAATACGTCCCTAAAACATAAGGTAACAAATTTGGCTAAAAATGGCTGGAATGAAATAGTCAAAAAATATATACCTATATACTTACAAAAACAAAATTAAAAGAATAATATCAAGCGGTTAATAATATAAATAATAAATAAATATTGATAATAAACTATTTTTCTTTAATTCTTGAATTCTATGAAAAATTATTTTTTCAATGACATATCACACTTTATCATTTACAATGATTAGAGGTGGCAGGTATAAACTGTGAGGGTTAGGCTATGGGGGCTACGCCCCCAAAGAAAAATGGCTCTGGGGGCCCAAGCCCCCAGAGCCCCCACGGAATCGGTGCCTATGCCTTCTTACCCTAATCACACTACATCACCCTTTATCATTTGTTTTAAAAATGGCCGACCCAGATTAATTTTCCTTTGTTTTCTGAAATGTCCATAACTTTGATAAAACAAGGTATGTACCTAAGTGGTAAAGGGTAGGCCATGTAAACGTTGAAATGGTTCATTTCAACCTGCTTCATAATATAAGATTTATTTGCTTGGAAAAAATGTGTCCGTTAGGGCTATTATAATTACAATGTGTTAAAAAAAACGGGTTTTTTCGAATTTTTCAAAAAGCAACCCATCTTTGTTTTATTATTATAAAATTCTTCATTTAATTTCCTTTCTAACGGTGTATCAGGTGTGGAAGATTCCGAACGCGAGCGTAAGGAACCACGAGTATCGAATTTTCATTCTAACCGAGTAGCAGACTATATTTTCTCCACGACCAAAAATACTATTCGCAATATTTGTAATTTCAGGTGGAGTATTATCCAGTTCCATATCTGATTCATCCGATTTTTCACTCATATTTTGACTTGCACTTAAATTTGTCTGCTGACTGACAGTTTCGAAATTCATGGCAACCTATGTCGTTTAGATCAATTACAGAATATTCATTCCGTATCTTGTTATGGAATAAAAATACACGCAAAACGCATAAGAAGCAAGTGTTTCAAAATAAATAAAAC
This sequence comes from Polydrusus cervinus, assembly GCA_935413205.1. Taxonomy (NCBI): domain Eukaryota; kingdom Metazoa; phylum Arthropoda; class Insecta; order Coleoptera; family Curculionidae; genus Polydrusus; species Polydrusus cervinus. The sequence goes on from OW284516.1 coordinate 31,120,089, forward strand.
TCAAGAGCGAGAATTTTTATATTTTATTATCAAAAATGATTTTGGAATTATTGCATTCAGTAATGGTCGTGGAGAAATATAATTTCTAAACCCGTACAAGCCATAAGAAGTTATGTCAAGTATGCCGTGGAAAACAATTCATTTATTTCAATCCCCGTAATTATTATTTTTAATACCATTTGACATTTTGGTCTAATAAATGCGGAAATAATATTTTTGTTTTCCACGGCATACTGGACTGGTCTTGACTAAACTTCGTATAGCTTATTCGAGTCTAGAAATTACATTTATGATATTTCTTGGTAATTTATACTAATACTATACTTCCTTTCCTACTTTTCACTACTTACCTTGTTTTACCAAAACTATGGACATTTTAAAAAACAAAGGAAAATTAATCTGGGTCGGCCATTTTTAAAACAAATGATAAAGGGTGATGTAGTGTGATTAGGGTAAGAAGGCATAGGCGCCGATTCCGTGGGGGCTCTGGGGGCTTGGGCCCCCAGAGCCATATTTCTTTGGGGGCGTAGCCCCCATAGCCTAACCCTCACAGTTTATACCTGCCACCTCTAATCATTGTAAATGATAAAGTGTGATATGTCATTGAAAAAATAATTTTTCATAGAATTCAAGAATTAAAGAAAAATAGAGGGGTTCCATTTAAAAGGTAACTTCACGTCCGGTGTGGATTTAAAGGTTTAAATTTGCCGAAAAATGGTAATTTATACACATATTAACTTCTCAAATTTTTAAATCTTTAGCTCTAAAATTACGGAAAAAATTAGCACTTTCTTGTGTCACCTTGTATGGGGTGTTTCCTTAAAAAAAGTTGTTGGATATACCATGACTAGTTGGGACACCCTGTATAATTTGTAATAATTGTAAATTGTAGACCTAATGCCTCCTTATAACTCTGTTTTTGAAAATGTTATTTAATTTAAAAAATCTATTTTTTTGTTTTTTTTTTATGATAAAACACCTGCACTGTAGGAAAAATCCTTTAAGGCGCTCTGGGAGCGGTGCGAGTGCGAAAAAAGCGATTAACGTTGGTCTTGAAACGTTAAAGATTGTATTCATTGGGAAACACGACCTCAGGTAGATCATTCCACAAAGATGACGTTCTCCAGATGAAAGAATTCTTGAACAATGAAGTTCGAGGAGTACTAAGATGAACAACATATGGATGAGCGGCAGTGGTTCGCCGTGTATTTCTGTTTTGCATTGCTCTAGGTGGAATCAAGTGGGCAATGTCAGTCGAACACCTGCCATGAAAATATCTGTAAAAGAGAGCCAAATCACCAACCTGTCTTCGATGCTCCAGGCTATCGAGGGTCTTAGTCAGCTCGGGGTCGCCGATCAGACGAACGGCTCTCCTTTGAATGGAACCCAGTAGCCGAAGGGTGTGCTTGGGTGCAGAGCTCCAGACATGAGAGCAATATTCTATTGATGGTCGAATCTGGGCTTTGTAGAGTGTCAAAAGTTGATGAGGTGTGTACAACCTTTTGGTGCGGAAAAGTACACCAAGTTTCTGTGCAGCTGCCTTGGCAATTGCGGCGACGTGATCATGCCAAGACATATTACCTCCCAGATTGACCCCCAGCAAATTAATAGACGGTGCCAGAAGAATTGCGTCTCCTGCCATGACTATATCCGGTTCTGCAATGTTAACCTTTTTGGAGAAGACTGCTGCCTGGGTTTTCTTAGCATTAAATTCGACTTGGTTACCACCCCAAGCCAAAATTTCTTCCAGGTCATTGTTGAGGCGCAATACTTCATGCTGCCTGCGAAGATGTGCGTCGGCAGCGGATGTTTGGGGAGTCAAGGTAAAAGATGAGACAAGTGTGCTGTCATCAGCAAAGCTATAAATTGGATTTTGGGTTTTCACTAGAAGGTCGTTAATATACAGTAAAAAGAGGGTAGGCGATAATATGGACCCTTGAGGAACACCGGCATTGATGGTGAAGGTGTCTGAGAGAAACCCGTCAATCGCCACTTGCAGAGAACGGTTCTTAAGGAAGCTGGTTAACCATAAACAAAATCCATTAGGCATACCGTAGGATCGCAATTTACTTAGAAGCCCATCGTGCCAAACACGATCAAAAGCCCTAGAGATGTCCAGTGCAACAGCCCGGGATTCTTCATGATGTTCGATGGTGTTGCTCCAAAGATGGGTGACATATGCCAGAAGGTCACCTGTTGATCTGGACTTACGAAAACCGTATTGATGGTCGCTGATAATGTTAAGCCCTTCCAGATACTTTAGGAGTTGTTGGTTAATAGCATTCTCCATTACTTTTGAAATTACTGAAAGCAATGCGACGGGTCGGTAGTTGCTTGGCAGGGTTTTTTTACCTTTCTTTGGAATGGGCTGGACACGCGCCGACTTCCAGCAGGATGGAAATATTACTTTTTTGTAGGATAAGTTGAAAAGTCTACAAAATACTGGTGTAAGTTCATCGGCGCATATCTTGAGAACAATGATAGGAATTTCGTCTGGACCAGAAGCTTTATTGACGTCGAGTCCTTTAAGAATCCGTTTAACAAAACGCTGACGGAACACGATTTTAGACATTTGCGATTGAACTGAGGGAATATTGGGTGGTGGTTTTCCCTGAAAGTCTACAGTGGAATGCGAGGAAAACAGTTCAGCAAGTAGGTTTGCTTTATCCCCGGCTGTGGTTGCTATTGTGCCGTCGGAACGTGTTAGAGGTGGAATAGTTATTATATATATTATTATAGTTATTATCAGCTCACAACAGCTTTATCTAAAATAATTATAAATTTTTACAGATATTTTCAAACGGTATATTTAAATTATTCCTTTTATAGTATTCGGAACATCAAGGATTTTTATAAATGCATTATTTATAAAGAAAATTTGTCTAATAAATTTTATTAATTTTCATAACACCGAAGACGTATAATAAGCATCTACTCGTGTATTTTTCTATGTTTGAAAATGCGGATAAAACAATTATCCAGATCACTCGGATGAAATAAACCTTTGACAAGCTTAAGTTTTGTATACTGCAGACTTTTAAATATAATAAAATTTCCAAAATCGTCCGATCTTTAGCCTTTCTACTTATTCAACTTCAAATTATTAAGTAATCTGAAAATGTATGTAAATGTAACGTTATACCTTCTGGACAGGTAGTGAAACACATAGTCCAGTGGCGGCTCCTCGAAGGAGGCACGAGAGGCTGAGCCTCCTCAGTAATTCTTGCCCTCCTACACATTTTCCTGGTTTATTACTTAAATAGTAACTTTTAATTTACAACAAGCAAATTATGTAATATGTTTTTATTCGGATTCCTAATTTATTTCCTTATTTGCTATTTTTCTACTATTTAATATTTTTTTTTAAATCTGACAATAGCGCATGAAGCTGGTTGCTGTTAAGTCTCCATGGTGTTTCCTAAAAGCCACATTAATAAGCTCTGATAAACACGAAATTGTAAGAGGGAAATAGTAGTTTCTAACATTTTAACTACAATAAGTGGCAACGTCTACTGGCAAGCAGGCTCTGACCAATCACGAGTATGATCTCTCCCACGTGCGAATAGATAACTCGTCTCGTGTGTCGTGAACGAATATAGCGCGCGGTCTTCTGGTATTTGTTAGGTTAAATTTTAGGGTTTTCGCGGTTTCGCCGGGTTTGCGAAGTGAACATCGCATCGATTGAATATTTTATTTAGTTTAGCCGTTTAGTGATACTTTGGATTACCTATAATTTAAAAATGAGTGCCGCCGGTTTTAATTTAGACTGTAACTTAGTGGAATATTTTTTAACCAACTCGTTTAATTCCCTAAATTACAATGACAAACTTGTAGTGAAAAACAGACGTCCAGAGCCAGAATTAAAAAGCCTAGTAGTAACTACAGAAAAACAAAACCGTGGCTCTAAAACATATTATTATCATAAATATTTATGGCTAATTGGATCTGAGGTAAGAAATAAATTGTATTGCTGGTATTGTTTACTATTCTTTTTCGATAGATCGTCTTGTTGTTGATAAAATTAGGATATAATCATGATTTAAAAAATTTAGTACCTACGCGAGCTTGAGAGACATGAAAAATCACAAAAACACATAACATCAAGTGTTAAATTTAAGTTATTAGGGAAACAAAATATAATAAATGTTATTGATTTCGCACGATTACGAGAGATAGAAAATCATATAATAATAAGGTTAAAGGAAATCTTAACAAAATTAATCGATTTTATTTTATATTTGTCTTTTCAGGATCTACGTTTTCGAGGACACGACGAATCTGAAGGGTCTTTAAATAGGGTAATTTTAAAGAATTAAATTTTTCGAGAATATTTTATTTTATTTAATCAGGAATAAGATACCTATTACCTAGTTTTCATGTAGAATTTGTTTTTATTTATTTTTTTAAATGGTTTTAAACAAAAGACATCACGTTTAATTACGTTAAAATCCTAAAATGTGTAGGCAAAAATGTCTTAACACCTAAATCTATTTTTTTAACGTTTCGAAATAATTGAAATTAAAAATGTGATCGGACCCAAACTCCAAACTTAACTTGGCGCAAATCACAATATGTAAATCTATACCTACTTTAATTTGAAGAAAAAATCTTAATCTAATTTACGAAATTAGATAGAAGTTGAGTTTCTTATATTTTATTTAGCATTTTTAGTTAGGTCGAAGACCTCTTACTATTTTTACTTCGTTGTATTAACTGTTTTGTATTTTCCACTAGGCGTGTTTTTTTGAATTTCTGTTTCTGGCTGATTATTTCCTTTTTTGGTTTTTTGATTTTTCTTCTTTTTCTTGGTTTTTGGACTGTTTTGCTTACTTTAATCTGTTCTATTTTTCTTGTCTTTTCATTTTCTTGGATTAATTTCTCTTTTTCTACTGTTTTTTGGTGTTGATCATGTGCTTTTCGCCTTTTTTGATTTGTTTCTGCTTATTTTGCTTTTTGCCTTTTTTGTTTTATTTTGGTTGGTTTGCTTTCTGCCTATTTTATTTTATTTTCTGCTTGTTTTACCTTTTGCCTTTTTTGTTTTTCTACTTGCTTTGCTTTTTGCCTATTTTGTTTTCTTTTGATTTTGGTTTTTATTTTTATTTTAAACGTTTTTGTTTTCTGCTTTCTTAGTCTATTTCTTGAGGTGGTGGATCTCTTGGCCTTTGATACTTTTGTCTGGGGTTTGGAATTTCTCTAAACGCGTGTTTTATTTCTTGATTGTTATTATCTTGCAAGTTTTGGAAGAAACTGTTCGATAGTTTATTTATATGTGTTGATAACTTTTCCATTTGGGTGTCTCTGCGTATTTGAGTGTTTCTCATGAACCAAGGGGCTCCTGTTATTATTCTGAGCACTTTATTTTGGGCTGCCTGCAGTCTCGTCCTCTTAACTTTACTCATAATGTGCCCATGCTGGACAAGCATACGTCAGCGTTGGCCTTATTATTGATTTATAAATTGTTAGTTTATTTTTCATAGACATTTTTCGACTTTTTAGTAACGGGTACAGTTTGGATATCATTCCATTTAACTTTGCTAGAGTTGTTTGCAGCTGAGGGGTCCATGTGAGTCTTGTGTCAAACTTGACTCCCAAGTATTTGACATTGTTTCCCCATTGGATGTTTGTATTGTTTATTTTTACGTTTTAATACGGAATTTGTCTTGTCTTGGTGAACATTATTGCCTGGGTTTTATTAGCATTTATTGCTAGCTTCCATTTTCTTACCCACTTCATTAGTTCATCTATGTGTTGCTGAAGCCTGAGTGTGATCATCCTCGGTATCCTTGACATTGTCGCTATTGCTAAGTCGTCAGCAAACAGGAAAAATTTTGAGCGTGGCTATGAAAATTTTTCACCTGCGGCGCTTTCCTGCTTGCTGCAATTGTTTTCAATTGTAGCATCCGCATTGAAATCACCCACGAGCCGCCACTGAGATAGTCCTACAATCATCAATCACCTCAAATTTACAGAAAAAAATAAAGTAGGACTGTGAATTATTTTGCTTAATACAAATAATAGGTTGGTGCCTTTGTGATTAGATCATTACCGCCGATGTAATCACATAGAAACTAAAAAGGTATTAAGCAATCCAATTACTTTAATGAAGGTTAATACTTCCAACTTTAGCAGACCAATATCCATTACCCATCAACACATATACTAAATATATTTTAGTTAGGGACAATTGCTCTATAAACTTAGCTTTTTCCCAAAACACTCGGATTATAACTTCTTTACTGTCCCTATTAAGGCGTCTACTATAAGCTCTATTTTTCAACGACTCTACTTTCAAAAAGAGTATACACAGGGTGTCCCAGATAAGGAAACACTGTACAGGGATCTCGTAAACCATACAGGGTGATTCACGTTGAGTGGTCTATTAGAAAATCTCGAAAACGAGTATAATCCTATATTTCTAAAAATTTGATAGCCGGCATAATTGGTTTTGAGCTTTTAAAACATTATATTTTGACGTTTTTATTACTTCCGGTTACACCGGAAGTTAATGCCAACTTTACTATTTCAAATAGAACACCCTGTATATTTTAGCATTTTTGATTACCTTATTAAAATCTAAACAACTTTTGTTAATAATAATCTATTTCTATCTCTATCCGTTTTTGAGATACGAATTATAAAAGGATTTTTTTGTGTAAAAACGCTCCGAGCAGAAAGTTTAGTAACGCTGAAACTAACAAAGGTAAACATTTAAAATTTTGTAAGCTTTCAAGTAATACATAAATCTTTAGTTTAAATTACTTAGGTTTCACGTTTTTTTATACAGGGAGTTCTTAAAATTGTGCCAATGTTTACATTTAAATAAATGTGCATAAGTCAATTTTTGCAAATGGAACACCCTATTTTTTAGCTTACTAACGCGTGGATAATTAAATTTCCTATCTAAATGCCTAATATGTTACAATCCACATTTTTTGTCGTTTTGGAATTATGAGCAATTTAAATAAAACATCCTAAAATTTCTGTTTGTGTTAATGCGACATTATTTTTGAAAAGAAGGCTTCGACTGGGACTTTCGTTTGGCTTTGAATAAGAAATAGCTAAGCAACGAACATAGGCAGTTAATAACAAATGGTAACAAAGCGCAAAGTCAAAAGAAAATTCCAGTCGAAGCCTTCTTTTCAAAAATATTGTCGCATTAACGCAAAAAGAAATTTTAAGATTTTTTATTTAAATTGCTCATAATTCCAAAACGACTAAAAATGTGGATTGTAACATATTAGGCATTTAGATAGGAAATTTAATTCTCTGCACGTTAGTAAGCTAAAAAATAGGGTGTTCCGTTTGCAAAAATTGACTTATGCACATTTATTTAAATGGAAACATTGGCATAATTTTAAGAACTCCCTGTATAAAAAAACGTGAAACCTAAGTAATTTAAACTAAAGATCTATGTATTACTTGAAAGCTTACAAAATTTTAAATGTTTACCTTTATTAGTTTCAGAGTTACTAAACTTTCTTCTCGGATCGTTTTTACACAAAAAAATCCTTTTATAATTCATATCTCAAAAACGGTTAGAGATAGGAATATATTATAATTAACAAAAGTTATTTAGATTTTAATAAGGTAATTAAAAATGCTAAAATATATAGGGTGTTCCGTTTGAAATAGCAAAGTTGGCATTAACTTCCGGTATAACCAAAAGTAAAAAAAACGTCAAAATATAATGTTTTAAAAGCTCAAAACCAATTATGCCTGCTATCAAATTTTTAAAAATATAGGGTTACTCGTTTTTGAGATCTTCTAATAGGCCACTCAACGTGAATCACCCTGTATAATATACAGATATGGTTGAATTAGAAAAAAGTTGAGCCCCACTAAATTCTGCAACATTGTGTTTTCAAATTAAAAAAAAACTCCGAATCCTTACGAAGATATTTGGGCAAAACCGAAATTTCGCGATTTCGTTTTTATTTTTTTCTGACTCTATTTGAAGAAATATGTTAAAATAAAGTTTACATTATCATTACCACTTTTTTCCCTCTACAAGTTGGTTTAATTAGATTTTTAATCCGACGTTTCATTTTATCGAAACCATTATCAACTTTGCTTTTTTAATTCTCCTTCTCGTTTATAACATAACGACACCTAGTATTAATAACACGTTTCGGAATTAAGAATTCCATCATCAATAAGAATAGGTGCAAATTAATCTTATATGAAAACCATTAATCTCCGGAACCCAATCTAATTTTCATCATTTTCTCAACTGGCTGTGAGAGGCACTTGTTTAAATAAATAATAAATACTTGCTAAATGACAGATTAGGTTAATGAAATCGTATAGTGCAAAAAAATACAAACTTTTAATCTAATTTCTTTGAAGTAAAAATGTTATGTTTATGCTTTTTTAACAAAAATTAGGGAATATTATTTAAAAGAAGACAATTTGGATATGATTTATTTGTCGACGTTCGGCGTAAAATTATTTCTAATTGGCTTTGAAAAGTTGTCAGATACAAGATGAATTTGCACCTATTCTTATTGATGATGGCTGTTTAAGTCCGAAACGTGTTATTAATACTAGGTGTGATACGTCGTTGAATTAAAAAAAGAAGGGGAATTAAAAAATATTAAAATAAAATTTCACAATTTAAAAAGCAAAGTTTATGATTGTTTCGAAAAAACGAAACGTCGGAATAAATATCTAATTACACCAGCTTGTAGAGAAGAAAAAGTGGTAATGAGAATCTAAACATTATTTTAACATATCTCTGCAAATAGAGTCAGAAGAAAATAGAAACGAAATCGCGAAAATTCGGTTTTGCCCAAATATCTTCAGAAGGATTCATAGTCTTTTAAATTTAAAAACACAATATTGCAGAATTTAGTAGGGCGCCGGTTTTTTCCCATTTAACCTTATCTGTATTTTCTATGGTTGGCGAGATCCCTGTAGAGTGCATCCTTATCTAGGACATCCTGTATATTATTAGAGTACAAAGGAAAGTTTATTATTGATGATGGGTTTTTAAGTCCGAAACCTATTATTAATACTAGGTGTGATACGTCGTTAAACTAAAAAAAGAAGGGGAATGAAAAAATATTAAAATAAAATTTCACAATTTAAAAAGCAAAGTTTATGATTGTTTCGAAAAAACGAAACGTCGGAATAAATATCTAATTACACCAGCTTGTAGAGAAGAAAAAGTGGTAAAAAGAATCTAAACATTATTTTAACATATCTCTGCAAATAGAGTCAGAAGAAAATAGAAACGAAATCGCGAAAATTTGGTTTTGCCCAAATATCTTCAGAAGGATTCATAGTCTTTTAAATTTAAAAACACAATATTGCAGAATTTAGTAGGACGCCGGTTTTTTCCCATTTAACCTTATCTGTATTTTCTATGGTTTGCGAGATCCCTGTAGAGTGCATCCTTATCTAGGACATCCTGTATATTATTAGAGTACAAAGGAAAGTTTATTATTGATGATGGGTTTTTAAGTCCGAAACCTATTATTAATAAGAAGCTATCATGCCCTTTATCCTAAATATAAAAAAAAATAGGCCTACAGAATAATGAAAATTGTGAATGTGGGGAAATCGGTGATCTGGAACATAGTATACTAGGGTGCCATAGACATAACATTGTGTTCACCAATGAATTATATAATGAACTTAAAAATTTGGTTGAATATCCTTTTAATCTTTTAATTTCTACAGGAAATGTAAACGTATATAAAACGCTATTTAAGTTTATATCACGTAATAACCTTAAAATGTAAAAAAAAACGAAAAAAACATTGCTTAAAAAGAAGCTTAAAAAAACATTGCTAAAAAAAATGTTAAAAAAAAAACATTGTCTAAAAAAAAAAAAAAAAATTTAAAAAAAAACATTTCATAAAAAAAAAATGCGAATAAAAATTAAAAAAAACAAATATAATAAAAAAAAATATGAAAGATTATAACTTTCTTTTAGTTTTATTATCAAGAATTACTAAAAATAGGTTAAGTAAAGAAATTGTAAAAACCATTATCTCAGTAAAAGTAATCAAAAAAAAAAGGAAAACAAAGAGAGATGCTGGCCATTTGGTTTCAACCAGAGCCATAAAACCTAATTACACACACACACACACACCATCACACCTATTATTAATACTAGGTGTGATACGTCGTTAAACTAAAAAGGAGGAGGGGAATTTAAAAATATTAAAATAAAATTTCCCGACCATTGAAAAAAGCAAAGTTGATGATGGTTTTGAAAAGACAAACCGTAGGATTAAGAATCTAATTACACCAACTTGTAAAAAAGAAAAAGCGATATCGCTCTTGCAATTGCGCTAGGGAGACCACGAAGTTCTCACTTTTTATTTCCACTTTTAACTTTTTTTGCAATTTTGTCAACCTTTCGAACCATTAAAAAAACCTTTACGACAAATCTGATGATTAAACACAGAAGGCGAATTGTCTGACTCAAGATCTCGTTACACCAACTTTATAGGAAATGAAAACCAACAATGGAAATGTAAAACTTGTTATGGTGTTTGTAATTTGTGTATTTATGGTGTTTATATTTGTAATAGGTGTATTACCTTTATAAGTAACGCTATAAAAAGAAACACAAAAGCATTAAAAATACCGTTCCGTATTTAAGAAAACATACCTGATGATGGTACCTGAAAGACCAAACGTCATAATCAACTTGTGATAAAAACAAGGTATAGAAAATAAAAATTGCCAACAAAATTTCTTAATATTCAATATTAAAAAATCATTTTTGGCTGTCTCTTTAAATAAAGCCAGGAAAAAATGAAAACAAAAACGAGAATTATTTGTTCTACTCGGGGGAGTACTCGAAATTTTCCACATTTATCCACGGCTTGTTAGTCGTCTCCAAGTTTTAATAGCAATAAAACTACCTACTAACCAAATTTTTAAAAAATTTTTAAATATATTCAAACACAGCTAAAAATCTATTTTATTATATTGATATATTGAAAGAAAATATTAGGCAAAATAAAATATATTATTATAATAATCAAGGAGGGTTTAGCCCCCCACTCTCTCCCCCAATGAGATAATGCTCCACGAAGTATCACAAAATAGTTTTAATAAGGCATATAGGCTCTCTACAACATAATAATATACTAAAATATATTTCCAAATTATTTTACAAAAAACTATCTAAACGATTTCTGTTAATTATAGTTTAAACTTTACTGGAAAAGTTTGTAGTAAATACCTCATAACTTTAAAATACACCGCTTCTCAGTGGTTCAACTTACTTCAAAATAAAATTATTAAATTAAATTTTTTTCAATACAATAATTGACAATAATCTAAAACTTATTTCTAAAATATCTGAATTTTCCTACCTTCAAATTGGCGGTGGTCTGTCCGGTGGCATACTCTTCTCCTGCTGACTGGTGATGCACTCAGTTCGACGCAGTGTCGGCCACTGTTTAACTGTTTCGGGAAAGCAGGAGCTTCGCTCCTGAAGGACTCTTCGATAGGACCACTGGTTATCAGGAGGAGCGAAATGCTGCGCGGATTTTGCGTGTTACATTGCAACAGACGTAAAAATATTGGTTTAGATTGTAGCATTTTTTAGAAAAAGGATGTTAACATAAAAATTGATCCTCTGCAATACTATTATGAAAACAATTTTAAAATGATTGTAATTGTGACGAGTGTCTTTATAAGTGATTTCCTCTTAACATTTTTTTCTTATTTCTAATGTTGGGTTGCACAAAGATTTTTAACCAAAATTAACTAACCAGCAAGTTTGACTGTGACATAACTAATATTGACAGGTATTATTAACTCACAATTAACAATTAGTACATTAAAAATTAAGGTAACCGGGCCAGTATGATTGTGAGATAATTATTTCTGACAATGTCATGTGTGTCACAGTCAAACTTGCAGATTAGTTAATTATTATTAAAATTCTTTGTGCCACCCGACATAAGTGTGTTAGAAGTGCTGGTATGATCTAATAGTGTCTAACACCGACACTAGATGTCGCTATAGGCAACATTTTACTGGTGGGTTTCAGAAAATACTGCGTCAGCAGTTTAAAGTCCTTCCTTTCTCTCGTCGGATCCTAGCTCTACTGATGAGCCATAATATGACGAAACGCGGCTAGAGATGGATCTGCCAAAATTTTTAAATTTCGCTTTGCAATAATAAACTAGAAAATTAACCGTTTGTTTCTTAAAATTTATAGCTGGCTGGCTACTGGTGGATTTTTAAACACACCCGCATGGGATGAAATGGTATGTAACTACTCGATTGTGTAGAGGTAAATAAAAATAATTTCTCTCAAAAATCCAAGACTGGCATAAAATGTACACAACCTTAACAACAACAACGACCTTATACAAACAAGTCGTTATAAAAGTAATCTACGAATCAAATTTTAAACATCATCACTTTAACACACAACAAGAAGTACCTATTTTGCGGTAGAACGGTTCGAAGGAAAAAACGGTTTTAAACTGCTTACAGTCCTTTATTCATATTTTTCCCTAAAGCTAAAATCGTTGTAAAAAGCGCGACAGATTCAAAATGGCCTATCTGCTCTTGCTTGCATGCCGTCACCGTCAGCAGGCATATACAGCGTTGACACATAAAGACCCAAAAAAAGGTTTTCCAAATTTATGGTAATTGGCTTTTCTATTGACGTGCGGCGCATACAGGCGGATTTTAGAGGTGCTTACCCATTATTTAGATACTAGATTAAAAGAAGTATGAGTATATTTTTCTAGGACGCCCAAGGAGTCACCCATTTTAAGTCAATTCCATATAAGTCCTGTTTGTGTTTTAAAAAAATGTAGGGCATAAAAAAATAATAAATGAAATTAAAACATGTTATGTAATAGAATTATTATAAAATTGGGTTTTCATGGGAAGTATAACTCCTAAATATGACTATAAATTCTAATGTAAACCTGAAAAATTAATTTATTTTTTATGCTGTGATAAACTCACTTTCACTTGATTGTTTTTTATTTTTATTTCTCATACACAGCACCGGTGTTATTTTAAATTTAATAACCCAGTGTAACTATAACACTGTTTTTTACTATGTAACTATACCGTAATCGCAATGTTTCGTGTTTTAAATAATGTTGAATCGTGCATGGTATGTTGTTATTGAGTATACTTTTTTAACCTTGTCCTTAGTCGAACACAAAAGGTCAAAACTTTTTTTTCACTATCTATGCAACATTTTTATAAAGAAAATTTATGTGGTACCAATAATATGATGGCAGGTACCTAATTTGCCGTGTGATTAATTCTAACATTTTTTTTTGATTCTACTCAAAATAAACTTCTGTAATCAAATAATATTATATTATATTTTTTAAAGTTGAAAAATTGTTAAGGCAGGTAACCTATCACCAACGGACCATAAAAATTTAGTGTTTTGGCCATATTCCTCTACTGAAGTTAAAATTTAACAAAATAAATAAAGAAAATATTGCATATTGAAAATATATAGTCAAATATTTTTGTCATTTCTTGCCCTCCCTTCGAATTAGGCTTTTTTCCTCTTCGTTCGCTGCCAGGGCCATTGCATGACCAACCAATTGGGGAGTGTGTACCTTCTTCCGCACCCCACGAGATGTCCAATCTCATCCGGCCTGGTTACCGGCGTGAATGGGGTGGATTGGGAGATGATACATTTTACACTCTTCCCTGCATTCTTAAACCTACTAAATTTCGGACATACTTTTTTATTATGCGTATGCCCACTCCGGGAATCGAACCCGAACTGCCACGGTCGAATGCCAGTACCTCACCTCCGAGCCACTGCCTTAAAAATATAGGTAAGTATGTATATCAATTTAATATCCGATTGAAATGTGTACATTCTTTGTAAGCCAAGAATTCAAGACCTTAAAATCGATTACTTATTTTTCAAGTTGTAATTCGTCTAATCTGTTTTCAAGAGTTTACCTCTCTGTTTAAAAATTCTATTGTCCCACATTTCTTTTTAAAATTCTTTTCATGAGATTAGAGATATTTTAATTTAAATAGTGCAAAGACAAAAGGTTCTCGGGTAGGTATTAAAGCGACATCATAACGACTTATAAAACACTTTCTTTAAAAAATGTTCTTTACCTACATGACGCGTATATCGCTATATTGTATCTAAAAGTGATTTACAAATTACTAGTTTGATCTCGTGGTATAGAAGGCATTAAAATAAACAACATTTTCAAATATCTTTTTTCAAAAAACTCAAAAATAAGGTACTTACATTCATTTATTACACTATAGATCAAATACGGTTCTGCCTAACTGGCCCAACATTAAGAAAACTTCTGGGTGTGGGATGAGCCCGCATGGGAAAACGTTCTGCGTATAATCTCGAAGCAGCAGCCGCATTTTAACGACACTCGCCGTAAATTAGCTCCATATCTTATAATTCTTCCTAATTTTTTTTTAATAAGAATCATTGTTTTTAAATTTTACCATTTTCACGTATTATCAATTTTGAACAAAAAACAAAAATATCTCAGAATTTAAAGAATTTTCAAAATATAATACGTTTAAGGTTCCGGCCATCGAATGACATTTTAATGGTGCCGCGACGCCTAGACAATCGTTTGACCTACAAACTTCTTTTTACAGAAATTAGTTATACCGATTCGTTTTAAAAATATAAGCAGTGCAGGTTTTAAATGCTGGGTATTAACGGATTTTTTGAGATTCCCTTAGAAAAAAATAATTTAAGGTTGTAGACCATTTGCAATCCTTTAACTTTTTCCGGTAATTTTTTAATCCAGCCTTGTATACGTTTCCTAAAACACGGTTATGTCTATGCAGGGAACAATAAAATACCATATTCCACTACTAAATAACACATTTAATAAATTGAAACAAGTACAAGTCAAACTAAATAATAATATGACAGTATTACAATATACCGGGCATATAATGCAAAAAAACAATAGAAGTAAATATTCTACCATAGGCAAAAAAGTACTAAATAATTCTATTATTTATAAATTATAATCTTCAAAAAAATTAACAATAAGATGCGATATGAATACATATAACATAATGTGAACATGATATCGATATATGATTTGTCCGACAATAAAGACAAAAACCATTCAGTGCGTATTTTGATTTAGTTTTTAGCCATTTAAAATTACGTCATATAAAAATTAATCATATAATTTAGTTTGTCATAAAATTTCCAAATTCCGTTTTCACTTAACATTATATTATTAACACAATAAATGGAAAAATTTTAAATTTTTTGTTTCACTTTGGAAAACGAACCCGTTGTAGCCCCATAGTTATATAAACTTTTTGTCTTAAATTCAATCAAAGAAAAATCCCCTAAAGTTTCTGTACTTACTTAATGAACATCCTGTATAAAAGTGGTATTGAAAATTTAAAAAAGATCAGGACATACATATGATTCTGTACTGATAACTAGATAAGGTGAAGTGGGGTAAGTGGGGATTAAAAATATAAAAGGTCGCCTTTGAAACCACATAACTTTTTTAAAAATCGAGTTACAGAGATGCGCTGTCGACAGGAAGTACTTAGTGATATGTACAATTACAACAAAATTTGTTTAATTATTTACTCAAGAATTTCATTTAAACAAAAATTTGTTACGAAAAATATCCATAGAACGCACTTGCCCCAGGTACTGGGGTAAGTGGGTTTTCAATTTTCCTAAAAATAAAGAAGTTTATATGTTAGAGATTTATTCTTCTACAACTTTTTTTAAAACTACGTAATACGGTTTTTAAGTTTTTATTTACTTTATAGTTTTTGCAGATTACGCACAATCCCACTTTTCAACTTCTTAAAACTTTTCACTTTGAATTTTATTAATATAAAAAATTTAAATGGAACAAGTGGGAACTAATCCCCACTTACCCCACTAACAAAAAAAGCGGGGCAAGGCGGAATTATGGACCTAAAACTGAAAACCTGAAAAATCGAAGTGTTAAAAAAATACAAGAGATAACGTTAGTGATCACAACTTTAAGAATGTAAAAACGTTGAAACTTTGAAGTTTTAAATTAGTATAGATAAAAAATTTTAAAATGTTTGCCGTAACTTGTAACTATAGACGAAGTATAGATACATTTGACATAAGCTGGGTTACTTTAAAAAAAAAATATTAAAATTTTTTTAACAATATGTTGGGGTCCAAAAAAACATTTTATTGTAGTTTTTGTTTTTAAAAGTATTTTTTTTACAATTATTACAAAAAAAAACCACTTGTCCCAGATCCCCACTTACCCCACTTCACCTTATATGTTTTTTGAAATTTTAGAGAGGGGCGTTCCCAATTTTATTTTATTTAAAACCGCTTTGGGGCGTCATTTTAAAGCTAAATACTAAGGAAAAAGTACCATTTTAAATATATTACATTGAATAAAATTTTTAAAAAATTATTTAGGTGGTTAAATCCTAAATTTTTTTTAAAATTATAGATGTCGTCGGCTCTTAAAAAAGAATATCAGAACATCCTGTTAAAACTCTTAGAATTAAAGGGATACCCTCACCACAAAGAAAAAACGACTAGGCCACAGCAAAAGCTGTTTAGACAAATTTATTGGTTAGGGAGGAAAGCAAATTTTTCGTTAGACAGAATATTCTAGTGAAAGAGGGCACAACAAAAAATATAAACTCGCATAGTTTTAAGAACATATTTTTAATAATTTTCCCAGACGTTCCAACTATATAATATACGCACGTGAAGGTATCGGGACCCATCATAAAAATTATATTCTATTATTTTTTAAGATAATTATTCTATAAATACAGGATGTCTCATTTGTAGCGGTCAAAAAGACACCTATACTTAATATATTAGTTTTTAATATTTTTAAAACAAAAATACTATTTCATAGTCTTCTTTGACTTTTGCCCCAGGCAGAACCTAATTTTGGGTCAAAAATAGACTAAACATTAATAATTAGATTTAGAATCTATAGTTTGATACCAATTATTTATCCTAAATATAAAAAGACACATACAACCACCCTAGTCGAAATATGAAAATAACGATCATCTTTCTTTTGGCATTTTCCTGCAAGTTTCTTCTGATATAAAAAGTATACAGCGTGTCCCAGATTAAGATGCACTCTACAGGGATCTCGTAAACCATATAAGATCCAAAGAGGGATTAATTAGAAAAAAGTTAAGCCCTACTAAATTCTGCAACTGTTATCAAATTTAAAAAACTCCGAATCCTTCCGAAAATATTTGGACAAAATCGAATTTTCGCGATTTCCTTTTTAATTTTTTCTCACTCTATTTGAAGAGATATGTTTTACATTCTCATTACCACTTTTTCTCTTCTATAAGTTGGTGTAATTGGATTTTCAATCCGACGTTTTATTTTATTCAAAATCATCATCAACTTTGCTTTCTTAAATAGTCGGGAAATTTTATTTTATTATTTTTCAATTCCCCTTCTCGTTTATAATTTTAATTATTAATATTAATAATACGTTACGTTTATTTCTAATTGGCTTTGAAAAGTTGTCAGATACAAGATGAATTTGCACTTATTCTTATTGATGATGGATGTTTAAGTCCGAAACGTGTTATTAATACTAGGTGTGATACGTTGTTGAATTAAAAAAAGAAGGGGAATTAAAAAATATTAAAATAAAATTTCACAATTTAAAAAGCAAAGTTTATGATTGTTTCGAAAAAACGAAACGTCGGAATAAAAATCTAATTACACCAGCTTGTAGAGAAGAAAAAGTGGTAATGAGAATCTAAACGTTATTTTAACATATCTCTGCAAATAGGGTCAGAAGAAAATAGAAACGCAATCGCGAAAATTCGGTTTTGCCCAAATATCTTCGGAAGTATTCAGAGTCTTTTAAATTTGAAAACACAATATTGCAGAATTTAGTGGGACGCCGATTTTTTTCCATTTAACCTTCTCTGTATTTTCTATGGTTTACGAGATCCCTGTAGAGTGCATCCTTATCTAGGACGTTCTGTATATAATTAGAGTACAAAGGAAAGCGAAAAACAATTTGAATGAAACCAAATAGTTTAGTTATGACATTACCTCCTCTATACTGTAAGTTCCCTGATACGGTTTCGAAGAGGACAAAATGGATCAAAAAGTAAAAGATACTAGTTAAATATTGGAAACTATGCTAGCCATAAATATTATGACTTTATTTTTAATTTTCAACTTTCTCTTACACTAAGAGATAACTGGCCGTATCTTACTGTTATCTAACTTTTATTTATCATTATTTTTTAGACCCAAACCTCACTCAATCAAAACTTTGAATTTCAATATTTAAAGAACGACTGATCAGTGCAAAAATATAGCAACCGTTTTTGGAGACAAATTAATGTTTGTCTCCGTTTTCGATCGATTGCAGACACAAGATATTGTATTATTTTACGCAATAAATGACGGCGCGCTCCGAAGTCACGTCAGTTCTTACGTAGCGAATATCTATTCGGCTTTCTTTAAAAATGTTGAAATTCAAAGATCAAAATCAATAACCTAAAATAAATTTATTCTTTTGCATTGCACATTTTTTCACACATTACATATACATATAAATGAATGAGTCTAGTAATTGTATTTTTTTTTTAATTACCTTATATAAAATAGCTAATAATCCAAAGCACTTTTATTGTGAGTTTCGCTACAGGGTGTTCCAAATTCGAGGCTTACCATTGGGATCTCGTAAACTTTAACAGACACAGTCGGTGAAGGTTAAATTGGATAAAATTGTGCAATTTGGAGACGATTAGCCAAATTAAAAAATTTTGAAAATTGCGATATTCAGAAAAAATCGAAAATGGGCAAAAATTTGCATTTTATTTTCATTACCACTTTTTATTTTCTATAACATGTGGTTATCAGAAATTATGACGTTTCGCCTTTAGGGCACCATCATCAGCTATGTTTTTTTTTAAATACGAACCTGTATTTTTTAATACAGTTTCGTAGACCATGTGTCTAATAAGATAATTCAATACCAAATAGCAACGTTTTGATCCCAATAACACCTTCAATCTTTATCATCGTAAACGGTAAGAGATACATTTAAAATAAATGGTGGGAAAGTTGCACAATTTGAAGTCAACTAACATGCCTTTAAAATTTTTTAAAGATTCCGAAGATATTCGTAAAAAAAACGAGGTGTCGTTTCTTTCCTTTTATAGCGTTATTTAAAAAAGTAACATTTACATTTTCATTTCCTATAAAGTTGGTGTGCCGAGACTTTGAGTCCGGCGTTTCGTCCGTGTCCTATCCTCAGGTTTGTTGTTAAAATAATCACTTATAACTTCCCTTGTAATTTTTTCCACCTCAGGTGTGTTTATTTAATTTAAAAGCGATCTTTTAAACAATAAAGATATAAAAACATAAAAACCTTTACAACAAACCTGATGATAGCACGCAGAAGACGAAACGTCGAACTCAAAACCTCGGCACACCAACTCTATAGAAAATGAAAAGTGACAATGTAAACTTGTGTTTCATCTCGGAAAAAATGTTGCGTTACAATGGGGCCCTTAAGTCTAGGTAAGATTTCAAATAGAGAAATACCTGGATTTTTAAATTTTTATTAATTAAAAGGTAATTAATTTAGACTATGCTCATATCCTTTACTGCTACAGCAGCATTTTTTTTATTTATAGCCTTTTAGTAAAAGTACCTGAAAGAAATTAAACTATACTTATCCAGGATTTGTCATAAGTTACGGTCTCACATCATACTTTTGTCTAATTTTAATAAAAGATTATATATCGATTTTACTCACATAAAAATAATAAAGGTATATTTGAAGCCCTATCTACAGAATGCCAGATTTCTTAACTTATCTATCAAATATAAAAAATATTTTTAAAAAAGGGGTGCGCCACTTCTTACGTGCCGTATTGCGTTTCAGTGAATGTTATCGAAAGAAACTGTATTCTAGACTTTTAAACTACTTGCATCCATATACTACGTTACTATGGATAAAGTCTACATTTATAAAAAATTTTAAATCATATAAATTCTAAATGTTCATATATGAATGGAAAACCATTAGTCTCAATAGCGCGAAGAAGTAAACCAACCCAGCGATACAAAAAAATATTGGAAGGTAAAAATAAGAACACAAAGTCTTCCTCCACTGTTATATTATAGAAATATTTTAATCAACTTCTCTACATGTTTCGAATGCAGAAGCATTCATCTTCAGGAGAAAAATTAAAAGAAGAAAAGACCAGTAGATATCACCCTAACTGAGCAACACAATTATAGGTTCGATATAAAATGAGTGGAATGATGAGGAAACCGATACACACATTGCATTGTGAATAAGAAAAGTATATGGGTTTGAGGCTTAAGGCACTGTGAAAACTTTAAAGGTAGAATGAAAGATTTAACATCTTTGTGTGAAAGAACTGTCGAAAGATGAGATTGAAGTGAAAGGGAATGAACATTTAAGCAAAAAAACTGTTAGCTAGTCATTAGAGAAAAAAATATAGAGAAGAAGTGGATGTAAGTGTGAGGAAGAAGACTATTAAAAATTATTTAGAAATTAAAATTGACTGGATGTAAACCTCATTGGTTTACAAATAAACATAGTGAAAGTAAAAATAGAAAAATTAAATTTTAAAAAATTCTTTCATTTTAAAGACTTTTTAGAAATAAAATTTATTAATAAAGACAGGTCTTTTTGGAAAAGCACGCGGTAGCGGTCGAGCTAAAATAAATTTTATTTCTAAAAAGTCTTTAAAATGAAAGAATTTTTTAAAATTCAATTTTTCTATTTTTACTTTCACTATGTTTATTCGTAAACCAATGAGGTTTACATCCAGTCAATTTTAATTTCTAAATAATTTTTAATAGTCTTCTTCCTCACACTTACATCCACTTCTTCTCCATATTTTTTTCTCTAATGACTAGCTAACAGTTTTTTTGCTTAAATGTTCATTCCCTTTCACTTCAATCTCATCTTTCGACAGTTCTTTCACACAAAGATGTTAAATCTTTCATTCTACCTTTAAAGTTTTCACAGTGCCTTAAGCCTCAAACCCATATACTTTTCTTATTCACAATGCAATGTGTGTATCGGTTTCCTCATCGTTCCACTCATTTTATATCGAACCTATAATTGTGTTGCTCAGTTAGGGTGATATCTACTGGTATTTTCTTCTTTTAATTTTTCTCCTGAAGATGAATGCTTCTGCATTCGAAACATGTAGAGAAGTTGATTAAAATATTTCTATAATATAACAGTGGAGGAAGACTTTGTGTTCTTATTTTTACCTTCTAAATTCTCACTCCACTTTAAGTATGGACTATTTCTTCAAGTTAAAAAAATATTGATTTGTTGGGCCCTATAGTACATACAGTATTTGCAGCGGTTCTCTACTCGTGAGTCATCGTTAAACGATTAAGCTACAACGTGATCTACAATTCCCCATCTTTATTTATTATAATAAAAAGAAATAAAAACATAACCCAATGTCTTCCGGGCACTATTGTATGGCGCAATACGTCGTTGCCAATGAAACGTGATAAGAAATTGTAAAGAAGAGTTGTAGATTGATTTGCTTATTTAATTCTATTATTTTTTAGTTTGTCGAATGACTTTTGGTGTCATCGTTTTTTTGATTGTCATTTCACATTTTTGTGCCTTGAAATAGTTATTTATACTACAAGGGATGTAAGTAACATTTACTAGTCGAGAACGATTTTGCGCCCGAGCGATAGCGAGGGCAGGCAATAAAGTTCGAGACTAGTAAATATACTTACATCCCGTGAAGTACATAAGATTTGTTCTCCTCCCCGCAGAATTTATTCTTCGATTTTTATTAATTTAATTCGATACTTTTCGCATGAAATTATGGGCAGCTTTGACCGGTTTCCATAGCATCATAAGCATTGTTATTTTATCAACAATGTTAAGCTGACAGTTTATTATCAAATATTGAGAGAAATTGAAATTAATTTGTATAACAGCCAAATGGATATAGAAGAATCAGCAAATATCGCTGTCTGTCGCTGCTGCCAGAAAAATCGAGGAAAAGGTATGAAGCAACGTATCAATACTTCAAGAAATGGTGCCAAACAAAGACTGCTACTGCAGTTTTAGAAACCGTGCTTTTGGCGTACTTTCACGAAAAATCTGCTGTATTAAAGTCTCCATCAAGCTTATGGTGTGAATATTTCATGCTGAAGTACACCCTTTTCATAGAGGAAAACATAGAGTATCCTAAACTTCGAGCATTTTTCAAAAGAAAAAATTACGGATATAAACACAAAAAATCTAATGTGTTTGACAGGGGAAGATGTAAATAAATTCCTGTTTGAAGCCCCCGATGATATTTATTTAATGATGAAGGTTGTAAATGGGAATTGCTGGAGCGTGCCGTTCTAGTGAACTGTGCAATGAATATGGACAATGTTGAATTAATTATTTCTGATTCCAAAAATGGAATGGCACGTAAATTATGGAGTCAAAATATTTCATACAAATTAAGAAAAAACGAGAAAACATTTATCCAAATTTTGTAAATAATGTTCATAATCGTAATAAGTGTGCTATTAATATTCATATCACTTAAGATTACTCAATTTTTATAAATCATTGTTTTTATATGGCTTAAATTATTACCACCCAAGGGTGGTAAATTGACTTACAACCCGTCAAGGGCAATCGATACCTTTTTGGTAATTGTTACTTCCGTCCTTCAAAACAGTGTCAAAATGCGTTGTTTACAATATAGGGAGGAGCAAAATAACTTTTAGTAACCCGTACATCGGGACATTAGGCACATATATTATAATATTTATGAAACTAGACTTTATTTTGACCATATACGATTTTAATGACGTATAAGTTATGACGCACTGTCAATACTGTATTTCAAAATTATTATGAAATGTATAAATGTCGTTTTTTATTGAATTGTAGTACAGTTAGTTAAATGCTCTATTGAGACTCCAGGTGCAGTAAAAGAATTGATAAACACTTACGCCTATATTCTACTAAAAAGTTAGTTTCTACTACAACATTTAAATTTTTTGTAAAATGTCAAATCTAGAAAGACCTTTTTTTTCAACGAAAACAGTCCATTTTGTACCATATGTGTAACAAAACATACAAAACACACATTAATCGATCTTGTCAAAATTGTTCTGACACTCGGGACTCGTCCAGTGTTCAATCAGCTGATTTGACATTGCTTCTATAGCTTCCTCTGTGCTATCTCTGATACTTGACCGAAGAAGTTTCTTTGTGGACTCTAAACTCTGTAAAAAAATGAACTTTTAAAACTGTTACTTATAATACCCAATACAAAATTAGAATTTAAAATTACATGAGTGTCCCAATAATTAAAACAACAGTAGAGTCTCAGATGAGACCAGGATATACCTCTATGGTAGCGACAGTGGCGGCTCGTCAGGTGAAGTAGGTAAAAACCAAAAAATAAAATAAAACCAGGAGGAAAGTTTTTCGACAATATTAAAAAATATTAATGTACCAATACAGCTACCATTTTAGCCCTTATGTAGCTACTTAGTTGTGTGTTTTAAAAATGAACCCAATTAATGGCATAGTTTGTAATTTGTTGGAAACTCCATTCAGTCGTTGGACAGATGAGGATAAAAGAGACGTTTTGTTTCACGACGTTTTGTTTCACGGGTTTTTAGTCAATGTTTGTTTAAGTACCCGCACTATACCTAGCCCTTCACTATTTTTTTAGACCGCGAGCCGCTACTGGGTAGCGATCAAAGAAGAAAAGGGTACCAGAGACCAAGAGAGTGATTTTCAAAATGCTGCGTTAACAAACGGCTTGCTTATGGAGCTTAAAGAAAGAAACCTGCATACAAGAAAAACAGTGTATATATTTTACCTGTTTAGACCCTTTTGCTATCGATGCCAGCGTAGTTTTTACCGTGTCGCCGTATTTTTCTGGCCAGCATAACTTAGATATTAGACCTCTTCTAAACGCCTCGTCAGCGGTTAACGTTTGAGAAACATAAAAGAGTTCACCTGCCTGAAAAAAAAATGATCAGGTTTACCTATGTAATAAATCTCATAACATTCAACAAGATGTATTTTGATTTCGTATTTAATTAATACTTTTTTACGAACTCGTCTGCTATATTAACTCAGACACGTATGGTCGTCGCTGTTGCAAAGAGCCTAGTCACCCGATCGTAGACAGCCGAAATATCAACGTTAACCCTACTAAAAATCAATGCGTTAAGGAAATATGGCTTTGAGTTGGCAAATCAAAGTGCCATAATTTAGCGAGATTCGTGGTGCACTTCTAGCTGCTAAGTGGATGTATTCTTGAACTGAGATTACTATTTTTAGAGATTTACTTATAAATAGTACATTGTATACCTAGTAGGAAAAGCTGAACATTCCCAGACGACCGTAAAGATTGTATGTCGAGTCGCAAGCCGAGACTGACAAGACGGAGTCCGGGAATGTGGCTTTTTCTACGAGGTATACATACTATTTTTCCGTAAATCGAAAATTATTAAAAGCACATAACTTATTACAATAAACTTGTTAAAATTTTGAAATAATTATTATTAGTTTTGTTCACAAATAAAGGATGCCATTAAATATTTATGTGGTAACTATTAAAACACTGTAATATTGAATTGTCAAGCTTGTAGCCCTACAGAAATAATATTTCCTTACAGTACAATAATAAATATTTTCTAACAGTTATTTAACGTTGCCTAGAAACCACTAAGTGTAAATAAATATTGACTTTTTCTTTCAAAAATCTTATCAAAAATGTCAATATTTCCGATCGATTTTCGGAAAAATATTTTTTTCAGTAATACATTGTCAATAAAAGAATTAATCACCACAAATGTTATTAGATGCGGAGTTTAGTAAGTCACTGTACAGGGTATCCCAAATTCGGGCCTTATCATGGGTATCTCGAAAACTAAAGAGATACAGCATCGGTTAAATAGCGGCAAAGTTACGGAATTTTCAGACAAATAAAAAAAAAAAAAATTTTAGTTTTTTTCGACTATGTTAGAGTTAGAGATGTTAGGCCTCACTCACACGTACGACAATACAACTACAAAACGGTCGGTATGCTGTCTTTACGCTGTCGCAGCAGTGGACGACTTTTTAACTACATTTTAGTCGGCGTACAGGCGTACGTCTGAGTAGATGACCGACAAAGACCGGCCAGTTCTACAATGGATTTGGAAGAGGAAGCACTGTTGTGGCTTTTGTTACGGCAAAGAAGGCGGCGTCGTCGCAGTAGAATTTATTGGGTTCATCCTATTATTCAAAATAGAACTGAAAGTCAATTTCATCAACTCTACCCTTTGTTAAGGATGTATGATGATAAGTTTTTTAATTACTTCAGAATGAGCAAAAATACATTCTATTATTTGTCAAACGAGTTAAAGAATAGTTTGGACCGTAACGACACGCCCATGAGGAAAAGTATATCTTCGGTCGAACGCCTCGCAATAGCTATAAGGTAAGTGAAATAATAAATTTTGCTGTAATAGTTTAATTATTTATAAAATCAGTAGTTCCTGTATTTATAACAATTTTAATTAAAAAAGTTGCGACAAAATAGAATCTTGCGACGCTGGTGAAGATTCCGGTTCACTTGGGAAAGACGGTGGTTGAGCATTGCCATCTGGTGATAATAAAAATTCTGGTTCATTGCTTCGGATATCGGGAAGCCCGAACTCTGGTCGCTCGTTCTGGTTACCATATCGGCCTTGGGAAACTTTAACCTGCGGAAGTGGTCGCTCGTTTAGGTTACCATATCCACCTTGGGAAACCTCAACCT
Source organism: Polydrusus cervinus (assembly GCA_935413205.1). Taxonomy (NCBI): domain Eukaryota; kingdom Metazoa; phylum Arthropoda; class Insecta; order Coleoptera; family Curculionidae; genus Polydrusus; species Polydrusus cervinus. The sequence goes on from OW284516.1 coordinate 31,145,865, forward strand.
GCAGAGGATGGAGTCCGTACGGGGTCATCGGATGCTGTCTATCTTGGTACGACTGTGTATTATAACCATACCCTCCGTAACTGTTCGAAGGTCCCTCTCTATGAGGTTGTGAGTATTTTTTAATCACATTGAATATTTCTATTTGAGCATCCATTTTCAAGTGTCTGCCTATAGCTTTAAACGGTTCATATAACGACAGCAGGAAGTGTAAATCGCTATCAGTGTGAGCTATCTTTGGTTCTTCTGTGCTTATGCGATCGGATAAGCGGCTTGACAATTTAGCGATTAATTCTGCTTCTTGATTAGTAGTTTTTGTCGTCTTTCGCTGAGTAGTTTTTTGCCTTCCACGTGTATTGTCTTTATTTGGTTGTCCATCTTCAATATTTTGTCGGTCTTCGTTGGATTTTGGATTTCGTCAATAAACAATTCGGTGTCAAATGTTTCACTTTCGTTAGCCATTTTCACTACACTACCGCGTGCCAATACAATTCAAACTGATATCTGCACCGACCTGTTCAGCCTGTTGTCGGTGTGCCGCTGGAGAATCGCACATGTGAGTTGCGCTGGCCAACCGCCTGCGACAATTTAGTGGATGATACCGTCAACACATTGCGACTGTCGCCGCATTGTCGGCAATGCGTCGGACGTGTGAGTGCTGCGTGCAGTTTCCATACTTTATGGCTACTCTCCACCGACGACGACTTTATTACGGTTCTGTTGTCGTCGAAAAGGCGTACGTGTGAGTGAGGCCTTTTAGTGGACATAAAATTCTGCAACTTTGCAACCATTTAACCGATGCTGTATCTCTTATATTTTTAAAGATACCCATGATAAGGCTCGAATTTGTGACACCCTGTACGCGGTGGACACCTGGACAGACACTCTGTAAGAGAAATAGCGATAGCGAACGTGTGCAAAGTAAGTACAATCGCTATTTTTTATACAAATACCTGGGACGCTGCGGGCAGTATTTAATAAAGCACTGTCTGCCTAGTTATAACAACACAAGAAAAGTAATTTTAATCATAAAATTGAACTGGCTCTAGCTCTTAAGAGCGAAGACTACCCTAGCAGGATATCATGATTGACTGCATCGGCCTCTCTCGGTCAAAAATGTAAGCTAATCGAAATAATACTTTACGCCAAATCTGGCAACAACGCCGATAACCTTCATAATTTATAATATTTTATTTTAATTTTTAAATTCAGGACAAGCCAGTACGGAGAGATGAGTCATCATCATCCTGGTAAGAAAATGGTCTATGGAGGTATAAAATATGAGGGACCCGACGCAGAGTTATTAAGTTAGGCATTTCATGTTTTGCACATTTTACCAGTATCCTAGGAAGCGTTTCCAAAAATATTTTTGATTATACAGGGTGTCCCAAAAAGTGTGACGTCGTGATATATTTTAAAAAATTACATATTATATAGGTATACTTTCTTGCTACTTTGGACACTTTATTTATTATTATATATTTACCCACATACAAGTATTTTATAGAAATCGGTTCAGTGATATCAGCGAAAAGAAAAGAAAATAAAAAAATAGATCTGAATAACCAGTTTTAAGAGCCATCAATCATCATCATCACTAAGGTAAGAAAATGGTCTATGGAGGTATAAAATATCTGGGACGAGGCAGAATTATTAATTAAATTACTCGTTTAGTATTTTGCTGACTTTACCAGTATCCTATGAAGCGTTTCGAGAAAATATGTTTCATTATATAGGGTATCCCAAAAAAAGTGTGACGTCATGATGATATCAGCGAAAAAATAAAGAAAAAAAGTGTAGAACCATTGGTTAAAAATAAATAAAATATAAAAATAGTGTCTCATTAAGAAAATTATACAAGGTACTTAATAAATAAGGTGTAACAGTCTCGTAAACAAAGTTTAATTAATATGAATTATACAGGGTGTCCAAAGTTTAGTGTCAATCTTTAAAACACTTTATAATTTTTATTTTCAATTGGAGTCACTGTATATTCTTACGTCATTCCATGCAGATTTAATAATTAATTAAATTAATTAATTTAATATTTTTTCCATTATGACATGTCCAAAATAGTACATTATACGGAAACAAGGTATATTTCTTAATCCCGAAGGCACAGTTTAGTGTACAAGCCACAGACAAGGGCATCAAAAGCACAGATATACTCTTTAGTCCAGTGGCAAATACTATTTTTGCACTTTGCAATAAAATCATAACATAATTATTATTTACACAGACGTAGTAATGTTCATATTTTATATTTTGAATTGCTGTTCAAAATTTTGGGAAAATAAATTTTTAAATATTCGAGGGGATAAAACTGTTATTACAACTCCTGTGGAGGGGTTAAAAATTATTTAAGCCCAGCGCAGCGATTAGAAGATTTAATTGACAAAAAATCGTGTTTTTTCTATAACCCATAAAATTACACTTTAGTCCTCAAAATAGGAACTAAATAAGATACTTTAGCAACAAGTTTTAAGGATCAAATACGCGACTAGCGCGAGGGCGTCCGCGAAGCGTCTGCCGCGCAAACGACGCTGCACATACTTTCTTATAGGACTGTACCTTTAGTTGGAACCACATGGAAAACTTTGTTATTATTAATTTTACGAAAAAAGATATTCTTCATAAAAAAGTTCTGCATGGTCTAAAACCAAAAATGCAACTATTATATATTAAATTCTTCTAGGCGTATACGAGGTTTGTCAAAAAATATAAATTTTGCCCAACCTTTATTTCTGACAATATCGAAAATTGTTATTAAAAAAAGTTTATCAGAACTAAAAACCACGTTTAAGTATGTAATTACACCCATTTACAATAAACAAATTATTTTTTATTTTTTGAAACGTATGTGTGTTACAATAACAAGGCAAATTTAAAATGATTTAAAAAAACCTATTTTTTCATCGTAAATGGGTGTAATTACATATTTAAACGTGGTTTTTAGTTCTGATCAACTTTTTTTAATAACAATTTTCGATATTGTCAGAAATAAAGGTACTTTGCTCTTGGGCAAAATTCATATTTTTTGAGAAACCTCGTATAATACGTCTAGAAGAATTTAGTATCTGCTAGTTGGATTTTAGGTTTTAGACCATGCAGAAGTTTTTATGAGGAATAACTTTTTTTCGTAAAATTAATAATAAAAAAGTTTTCCATATGGTTCCAACTTCCAACTTACGGAGACATACTGTATATAGTGGTTTCAGTAATTATTTGCATATAACAAAAAATCAATAAGTCGATTCTTATTCTAATTTAAAATATTCAACTTTTTCTTTCAAAACTTGTATTTAGACTATTACTTTATAAACAACCGAGTAAGTAAGTAAACAACTTTGTTCAATATAATTTTTGCTAAAAATAATAAATATTGTTACTTTTCTGTCGAAGCATTTTCCTGTTTTCCTAATTTATTAACACCCTATACTTATAGGTATATCTGATCTAAAATATATAATATTAATACGGCCAACTGATTTTCTCAATAAGTAGAAATTTTTTGTTAAGAATGACTTTTGGTCCTAAAATCAACAATAAAGATTTTTTTCTATTGTCCACTCCTCGAACACACTCAACTGTATATTATAGTATCTACTCAAACTTTTGACATTTTTTTCTAGCAAACATTCTATCCCCTATTCTCTCTCACTCTTTTGTTTTTTAACAAATATAGCCCTAGCCTATATGTATTGTAAGCAACCTAACTACTTATAGTATTCACAATTTATTTTAAAATTCCTCCCTTATGATGAAAACATGTTATACTTACAACTTTTTACAAAGCTGTCGCCTACTTTTCCGCCTTTTAGATAAGTTTAGACCTTTCGCCATTATTTTATTGTTTGTAACAGAAACCGATAAATAAACAAATTAACCAAACACAAAGAGTAAAAAAGTCAATAGGTCCACAGTAAGCACTTACTCACTTACACTACCACAAAAGATGCACAATCAGTTCATAATAATTGTCAACAATATCATATTATAATCTGTACGGCACGAACAATCCGGTACATCCCATTAAAACTACGAAACGATATATAAAACAAAACAAGAAAAATGACGTCAATACATATCCTTGTGAATACCCGTCGCCGTGTCACAAAGAACCGAGCTGATGCTTTTAGCAATTTCCCACGTTGCCAAATGGTTACCAAATGGAAAGGGCGGTAATATAAATATGACCAGTTGAATTTTCATTTTATTTTGAAATATGATGGAATATTTGTACAATGGCACGTACAAGAGTAGGAAATATTCATACAAATTCTAGGTATTTGCTCAGTTTTTAATTTGTTTGCCTATAAAACGGTTTAAATTGACATTTAAATAAAATAATTACGATAATTAACACACGGTTTTGAATCTCGTAATGTGAAGCAAACTCCATGAAGAAATATACGATTTTACAACTTTTAGCCCAAAAGAAAATTACAAATAATTTAACGTAATTCTTACAAATGAAATAATCTATCTGCCATAAGTTTTACACGGGAAATTGTTTAGCTGATAGAATGGCGAAGGTAAATTAATTATTTGTGTAGTCTTCGGTCTTAAGAAAATTCGAAAATGGTCAGAGCAAACGAAGTTAACTTTAAACTAAATAAACCAAATATCAAATGTGACCTAGATAATCTATACTTAAATAAATATAATATAAACTACCAAGTTTTTAAAACACATTCTTTTGTACCAAGTTATAAGTTCAAACGAATCCAAGCACTTACCAGTCCATGACTTGCTAGATGGGGCACGGTAAGCAAGAATCCTGCCTCGGCAACACTGCCAAGCATACCGTACGGGGTACTAAAACTGGCATTATCACTGCTGATGACTATGTCAAATAGGGGCAACATAGTTACGGCCAATCCAATGCATTCCCCTTGAATTCCTGCGACTAGGATTTTTGGAAAATCCAACAGGCATTGAATGAAATTGCTATATAATAGAAAATATATTTAAAACTATTTTTTAACAAATTGTAGTAATAAAAATTTTAAATACATGAAGGGTACAACATCGTGATTTAATACCACTAAAGCATATCTCAGTAATTTGCTATTAATATATAATAATAAGTTTATTTTCAATATTTATAATATAATAAAGTTGTTTATTTATCTTCCTTAATAAACTTCTTCTTTGATCCCCCGAAGACGTGCTTGTTAGGGGCAAATATTAATATTTTAAATTATAAATATACGAGAATATTAAAATATTTTGTTTAAATATTTGTTAATAATATATAAAAGTTAAATTGCAAATAAAAAACGTTTAAGTATATGTATATAAATATAAACGCAGTTTTTTTTTTGAAGATATAGGTATAATAATATTTTTTAAAATATATTATTCATAACAATATCAATTAAAACATTTCCAAAAATATTTTTAAATTATCCGTTTCCAATATCTATGCTTTTATTTCGACTTTATATTTTTTTAATGAAATATATTTTTTAATTTTTGTGTATACAATTTTATTGAAGGATAAAGATAATCTTTATTAAATATAATTTTTAGAAATATTTTCTGTAATATTTCCAATTTTTTAACTAAAGTTCTATTTATTCCTCCCCAACCTAAAATTCCGTAATTTAAATGAGTTTTAACTAATGCATAATATAATATTGCCAGTTGTAAACTTCTTAATTTTTTAATCAAATATTCTATGTGAAAATTCCAATTTAATTTACTGTCAAAGATTATTCCTAAATATTTTACTTGATTAACTTTCAAAATTTCAATGTCATCAGTTATTTTAATACTATTCATATTTTGTGGTATGTTATTTGGATTTAAAGTGAAAGGAAGATATGTAGTTTTATCAAAATTAATTGTTAATAAATTTTTATCAAACCAATTTTTTATTATTTTAACATCTTTTTTAATTTTGTTTAATATGTTCTATGCTACTATTGATCTTTTAAAATATGTAATGCACAGGTTTTATGTTGTCGCAAATTTTATAAAACTTACCTGACTTTCTCCGCCAAATTACTAGCTTTACTTTTTCTTATATTCTCCTTGTCAGATAGCAACTCCTTGTAGTTGAGACCACGCGAAAAAATGCCTGATTGACATGATCGTATTAAAACTACGTTACAGTCTTTCTCCTTGGCTATTTTATTTAACGCTGTGGTCAACTCGTCCAAAAGCTAAAAGTGAAAATATTTACCTTTATATAAATTGCATATTATCTAAGATTGTTTTCATTGAAGAGGTTTAAAACACACCATACGTAAAAAGGAGTCAATTTCTTCAATACTTGCATTATGACGTCAATTATTTGGTTAAGTATACAGGGTGATTCCAAAGTTGATACTTCTGTTTTAGCTGTGTATAGAAGGCATTAAAATAAACAACATCTTCAAATACCTTTTTTCAAAAAACTCAAAAATAAGGAACTTACATTCATTTATGACACTATGGATCAAATACGGTTCTGCCTAACTTGCCCATTGAATAACATTAAGCAAACTTCTGGGTGTAGGATGAACCCGTAAGGAAAAGCGTTCTGCGTATAATCTCGAAGCAGCAGCCGCACTTTGACGACACTCACCGTAAATTAGCAACATATCTGTATCACCAATTTAAAATTAACTTGCCTCAGAAAAACACACTGCAGCGGATTGCCAAAAAACTGACTACCGACCCGTAAATTGCATGACTAATAAGATATAAGACAAACAACATGCTACGTTTTGATGACCAGGCCCGCACTAAGTTTAAAAAGAATAAGGTATTTGAAAATGTTTATTTTAATGCCTAAAAAAGAAGTATCAACTTAGGAATCACCCTGTATTTAAATAAAAGCGTGCTCGGTTTTACCATCATATTTGTCAGATTACGCCGTGCCCGTTCGTTTAATGTTTCAGAAGACAAAAATTAATCTGAACGTCATTCGTTTATCATATCGACGAGCAAATGGAGGTACATATTTTTCGTCGGAGAATTTCGACAGATTTTAAAAATGAAATTTCCGAAAGGCGGGCATATTTAAAATCTAACCGTTGACGTAGTTTATCGAGGAATGAAGATAACCTTACCTTTCGTGAAATTCGCCAAGATTTTTTTTATTGCACTTTACAAATAACATGATATGAATCCAACAAAAAAAAAATTTTAAACTTGTTTGCATACAACTTTATAAAATTTTTAGGTTAGAAAATAATATAGAAACCATCACTATCGCTCAGTAAGTACGAAGTCGGCTGAATCCTCCATGATCACATGATCTAATAATTTTATCGCTCTCGTCTCATCTGCGAGGTAAAAACCGAACTTGCTTAATATCAACTTTGACAAGCTTTGCCTTACCTCTGATGTAAAGTAGCACCCTGTACTGTCCTCTGTATGTAAGTCGATGGTGATACTTTTGTTCAGCTTTTTGAAATCAAACGAATTGTATTGTCCTATCCTATTTTCTGCTCGTTTCTGTGATCGCTCCGACTCGCGAGCCTCAGATTTTTTTTTGGGTTTTTTGATTTTTAAGGGATCAGTCAGTGTATTGCTGGCAGCTTTTTTTCTTGGGCTTCTATCTAAAAAAAATAATTTTATTACTAGATTTTTACTAAGTAAGTAAGTTCGAAAAAGCTGTCCATTTTCTCCAAGAGACCTGATTTAAGTATAAATAATAAATCCCACATATATGTATATCCATAACCTTTTGTTCTTCCGCCTTTTCCGGTGACATTTGACATTTCTCTCTTTTGTTTTATTTTTCTTGGCACTAACAGACAAGGTTGGGCATTTACTTCGTGGGCTACTTTTGACCAATCTATGGAAGGTTGTTACTCCCCACTCAGTATAATTTATTTATGTTTTATTTACAGTTGGGTGAGGTTTTTTTTATACTTTTAATTTTTAAATGTTTCTTTGTTTGTGTAATTAGGTAAGATACTTTTATGTTTTTTTATATGCACATTTTGCAAACACAATAACGTTTGTAGGTCTGATGATGCTCATTTGTGAGCGAAACATGTAACCTTTGTACTTATATATAAAAGAATTTTTGAGACCGGGACTTTGTGGGATTTATTATTTATAAGTAAGTAAGTGATTACACAAATATTTTGTTTACTTTAAATAAAACGACTAAGAGGAAGGAGTTTAAGATGCGGTTATACAATAAGAGCTTAAGTACGAGTTTTGTAAAGCTCAACCTAAAGCTGAACTCGGTTCTGCTGAGCTTTCATTCTTCAGGTAAGTTTTCAATTTTTTAGGCTTAAACCAAATTTTTAAAAATGGGGAAACTCAAAGTCAAAGTCTCAATCATCTCTTAAAATTCAATTAATGGGTGACATGTTTCGCCCTAAACTATGGGCATCATCAGACCTAACATTCAGAATAAATTTTAAGACATGATTGAGACTTTGAGTTTCCCCATTTTTAAAAATTAAAAAAAGTCTCTTGGATAAATGGAATACTTCTTTGAATTAAACCAAGTTATTAATGACTGATGACATATAGCAGAACAAAACAAAACTTATAAATTCTTTTTGACTTGAATTTGTGGTATGATGATGATTTTATGGATGTACCAGGAGCTATAAAAAATGTTCGAAGACGGCCCCAAAACTACAGACCGAGACCTGATCATATTCAAATTTTCGTAATTAAATTTAGTCTCAATATTTTTCCAACATACTTTTTTTTATTAGTAATATTATCTGCTTTTTTATTTTCCAAAATACCTTTAAACTCCTTAACAAAAGCTAATAGCAGACATTCTTCTATAAAAGTAAAATTTGTATTCAGTTTTGTGAATACACGGAAAAAGTAGCTGCAAATTGTAAATATCCCAAACTTTGAAACAAATAAAGTTTGATGGTTTTTTGACAACGTAACCATTGCCAGCATGGTATTTATTTATTGATACCACCTGTGCAGACCTGTGGTTAGGAATTAATTATACAACAGAATTACCTTTTTGAACCAAGTTCAACTTTAGGTCGAACTTTGAGAAACTCGTACTTATGTTCTAATTGTACAATCGGGTCTAAGAGTTCTTTAAATCGTATTCAACCAAGTAAAGTGTCATAATAAGTCACCATTTTTTAGTTTTAAAATTGCACCTCCAGAGGTCTTAATCAATTTTTTTTCATTTATTCAGTTCTAGGGATATGGAATATAATACTTGGTTAAATTTTAAAAAATTCAACCTTCCTGGTATCCATAACAATTTTTTTTTTAATTTAAATGAGCGCTTTTTTAGTAGGGGACGCAGACACTTTATTCAAGAATAAAATTTTCCGTGAAATCAATAATAAAAAAGTTTTCCTTATAGAGCGAAAATTCGGCTGGTCACTGTACATTTCGTTGTTAGGAAGTTATAATAAGATTTTACAGGAAAAGCGTACTAAATTAAATAATCGTCAAATTTTAAACAGATGAGCACCCACAGACCCAATACAACTATACCTCTATATTTATGCTAAACGTGAACGTCTACGAAAGATAAAGCAAAAACTAAAATTAAATACGCAAGGCCAGAACAAAAATCTACTTTCTATTTTTATTTTATACTAAGCAGTTATACATAGTATGTCATGTGGAAACTATACAGGGTGATTCACGTTGAGTGGCCTATTAGAGGATCTCGGAAACGAGTAAACTTATCTTTCTAAAAATTTGATAGCAGGAATAATTGGCTTTGAGCTTTTAAAACATTATATTTTAAGGTTTTTGTTACTTCCGGTTATACCGGAAGTTAATGCCAACTTTGCTATTTTAAATAGAACACCCTGTATATTTTAGCATTTTTGATTGTCTTATTAAAATCTAAATAACTTTTGTTAATATTAATCTATTCCTATCTCTAACCGTTTTTGAGATATGAATTATAAAAGGATTTTTTCGTGTAAAACCGCTCCGAGCAGAAAGTTTAGTAACTCTGAAACTAACAAAGGTAAACATTTAAAATTTTGTAAGCTTTCAAGTAAAACATAGATCTTTAGTTTAAATTACTTAGGTTTCACGTTTTTTATACAGGGAGTTCTTAAAATTGTGCCAATGTTTCCATTTAAATAAATGTGCATTAGTTAATTTTTGCAAATGGAACACCCTATTTTTTAGCTTACTAACGTGCAGAGAATTAAATTTCCTATCTAAATGCCTTATATGTTACAATCCACATTTTTAGTCGTTTTGGAATTATGAGCAATTTAAATAAAAAATCTTAAAATTTCTTTTTGTGTTAATGCGACAATATTTTTGAAAAGAAGGCTTCGACTGGGATTTTCGTTTGACTTTGAGCTTTGTTACCATTTGTTATTAACTGCCTATGTTCGTTGCTTAGCTATTTCTCATTCAAAGCCAAACGAAAGTCCCAGTCGAAGCCTTCTTTTCAAAAATATTGTCGCATTAACACAAACAGAAATTTTAGAATTCTTTATTTAAATTGATCATAATTCCAAAACGACTAAAAATGTGTAGTTTAACATAAAAGGCATTTAGATAGGAAATGTAATTCTCTACACGTTAGTTACCAAAAAAATAGGGTGTTCCATTTGCAAAAATTAACTAATGCACATTTATTTAAATGGAAACATTGGCACAATTTTAAGAACTCCCTGTATAAAAAACGTGAAACCTAAGTAATTTAAACTAAAGATCTATGTATTACTTGAAAGCTTACAAAATTTTAAATGTTTACCTTTGTTAGTTTCAGCGTTACTAAACTTTCTGCTCGGAGCGTTTTTACACAAAAAAATCCTTTTATAATTCATATCTCAAAAACGGTTAGAGATAAGAATAGATTAATATTAACAAAAGTTATTTAGATTTTAATAAGGTAATCAAAAATGCTAAAATATACAGGGTGTTCTATTTGAAATAGCAAAGTTGGCATTAACTTCCGGTATAACCGGAAGTAACAAAAACCTCAAAAGATAATGTTTTAAAAGCTCAAAGCCGATTATGCCTGCTATCAAATTTTTAGTTTAGAAAGATAAGTTTACTCGTTTCCGAGATCTTCTATTAGACCACTCAACGTGAATCACCCTGTATTGCTTTCTATTAAAAAAAACGTATATTCAGTCTAAAATACAAAAAAATCATAATATTGTACCTTGTACTAAAGTGAAATAAAATAAAAATATGCATGCAGCATAACAAATGATTAATTTACCTTTGATATGAATATCATCTAAATCCGAACTGCTTGTAGTATCGTCTTCAATAAAAAGAATAAAAATACGGTAATAAAATAGTTCAAATGTACCTAGTATTTAAAATGGTAATAAGTATAGCATAATAAATAAAGAAGTGTTTTTTGAATGACAAAAAGTTTTGGACTTGCATTGTCTTTATTTGTTTGAATAACAACGTTTCAACTGGAAAGTATGTCCAGTCGTCTTCAGTTGATGGGATTTTATATTTTTAAAATTTAAATCATTCATGTCGTCATCAACCAGAAGTGGATCAAAAAGTTAGTTAATGGTACAGAGAATTAATATCTAGGTATTCCTATTGTAGAACAAGATAATAGTTAGTTACCCTCAATGTCGTCAAAATCCAGACTACCACCCGTGTCGTCTGCACTTGAAATGGAACTGCTGGATCGTCTCCTTATCAAGTAGGAAGTTTCATTCGGAAAGGAAAAAGCAGGGGATGGCGGTGGCGTACTCCTATAAATAAAAACAACTAAATCCAAAAAAGAATATCTAAAAAAAAGTTACATTTGATGAATAAAAAACTTCTATTATGATCAAAAGTGACGTCTAAAAAAACTCGCCCCCCCCCCCCCCCTCAACCTTTTACCATTTATTAAACAAGATAATTTACTATTGATAGTAATTCAATAGTATAATAATTGCTGTAGATAAATCGATAGAATAAAAATATCCATAATTACTATCGATAGTTTTCCACCTCTACAACCATCGATAATAACAGCTAAAAAGGAGTCAGATGACAGCCGAAAGTTGAGCGCATAATCTGACAGATGAACTGTGCGTACAAACACATTTTTTCGCCCATAAAATGTAACTTTTTAGTGCGCACAGCACAAGAAGAGTTTATCTCCAAAAATGCAGGTTCAAATATTTATTAGGGTGAAACTAAAACTGTGTTTTACCTGCTCGAGTCTTTAGATTTTTGTCGACTAATTCCAGATGGCACCACCGGTACTGAAACCGAAGGTGGTGGAGTAGGCTTTGCCGATGTGATCGGTGATACCGTGGGTTCCTTTTTACGTAAAGACTTTGGCGATGCCACAGCTGTGTTGACTAAGTCAGACTTAATTTGATTGGCCTAAAATAAGAAAAGAGTAACTGCAAAATGTCATAATATCAATACATAGTTAGAAGTACGTTTATATCAACGACTTCAAACTGGTTTTAAAGTAGTTTAAAAACAGATATCAAGCTGACGAGTAATGTCTAAATTTTTAGGATTAACCGATTTATTTTATAAGATTTTCGTAATTTAGTGAACTCAACAAAGCTCCTTTCAAAGTAAGAAGGGCCAATATAAAGTTTTTAAAAAAGTTTCACACCTTTTTTGCCAAATCCTTAAAAGTCTTCTCCACAGAAATAACAGTCTTTTTTCTTTTCTCCTCAATGTGGTCCTCGGAAGTCTTTAAATCATAGAGCATTTTAATAGCCCCTTCGTCCCCCAACAATTTGTCAACTTCTGTCCTAGATTTCTTGGGTTTTAAAGCCACCTTTGAACCAGGACTAGTCCGTTTCTCTACTGGCGTTTTTTTAGGACTAGGCTTTTCTTCTGCTAAAATTCACACAATTATTATGAATATAATAATAGTGTTAAGAGAAACTTAGCTCGAAGGGTATATAACGCCACCGAATGCCGAAGTTTAATTAGATAAATAATTATTTAACGAAATAGGTAACTAAGTTAAGGGCTATCAATCAATTAAATTAAAATTTGGACGCCATCAATCACTGGGGCTACTAGTTTTATATCAGAACAACCTTAATATAGTTTTAAGGAATACAAGATAAATCCCGATGGAGTCCTCGCTGAGCAATTTCAAATAACCAGAAGATTCTACAAGTGTTTTACATGTTAATCATATAAAATATTATCACACATTCTTATGTCAGCCATATGAATAAATATTATAACCAGATAATGTCCTTAGAAACCTTTTTTTGCAGCAATTATTAAATTGAAATTATCGGGCTGTGACTGTTAACAGGAAATTGTTAGACCGCATTAATGAAAAACGGTACTCGTTACTTCTTCATTAAAAAGTAATTTTGGAAAACGATCTATTTTGTATAATGAACAGGAACCAGCTGAGAACTACTACAGGAATTCTGACAGGATACATGGCTGTCAAGAACCATCTAAACAGAATGCAACTGTACAATGGATACCTTGACTGCAGATTATGCGGACAAGACAGGGAAACTGTACAGCACATAGTTTGCCATTGCGAGTCATTAGATCGGAAGAGGCAACAAATACGCGGGCAACCATCCTTACCCCCTCCCCAGTTGACCTACCAAACTAATGCAAGGAACTGGGATCATGGAATGGGTGTAACAACCAAACAGGATGAGCAAAATGGGCAAAACCTGGCCTAAGTTCCGATAATAAAGAATAAGCAACATTTTACGTTATATACTATATTTTATGCAACTTATTCGAATAAACATATATACAGGGTGTTACAAATTCGACATACCAGCATTGGCATCTCGGAAACCATACGAGTTAGAGAAACAGTTAAATGGGGGCAAAGTTGTGTAATTCGGTGCTGATTATAATGCCGCTTTAAAAGTTTTCAAATTCCGAATACTTCCGATTTTATTCGAAAAGAACCGAAATTTTGCCAAATCGTTTTTATTTTTTCCTGAGCTCAGTTGACAAGCTATTTAAAAATAAATGACACTTTGTTATTGCCACTTTTTCTCCTCTGCAAAATGACGTTACTAAACTAAAGATCCGACGTTTCGTCTTTGAGCGGCCATCACCAACTTTACTTTTTTAAATACGGACCTGGATTTCTTTTAACCGATTTTTAAACCCTCCTACCCTCAAAATGTAATGGCGATATTATTTTCTCATAATGATAAATTATCCTTGCTTATTTTTTTAAATTCATATTTTTTACACTTCTTGTCAGTCCAGTCCTGGCAACGAATTACAATATTAATTAAAAACTTTATTTTATTTAAAACTTTTACAAATAAGTTTGATGAAGAAGTTTGTCTTAAGTTCATATTAGGTATTTACATACAGGTTGCATTTGGTAGGATAAGGAGAAGATCAGTTGAAAGGGCTGTCGTCAAAATTTCTTTGTATTGAGAAAAACGGCAATCTCTTTGAACATTTAGAAAATTAGGATTTAATTAGTAAATTTAGAATTATTAGAAAATTCTTATAAAATAAATTATATTACTTATGTATGAATGTTTTAAATAAAATAAAAAAGTTTTTTAATAATATTACAAGTCGTTGCCAGGACCAGACTGACAAGAAGTGTAAAAAATATGAATTTAAAAAAATAAGCAAGGACAACTCATCATTATGAGAAAGTAATATCGCCATTACATTTTGAGAGTAGGAGGGTTTAAAAAAATCCAGGTCCGTATTTCAAAAAGTAAAGTTGGTGATGACCGCTCGGAGACGAAACGGCGGATCTTTAGTTTAGTAACGTCATTTTGTAGAGGAAAAAAAGTGACAATCACAAAGTGTCATTTATTTTTAAATAGCTAGTCAAATGAGCTTAGGAAACATAAAAACGATTTTGCAAAATTTCGGTTTTTTTCGAATAAAATCGGAAGTATTCGGAATTTGAAAACCTTTAAAGCGGCATTAAAATCAGCACCGAATTGCACAACTTTGCCCCCATTTAACCGCTTCTCTAGCTCCTATGGTTTCCGAGATTCCAATGCTGGTACGTCGAATTTGTAACACCCTGTATTATGTATAGTTCCAGATAAAGGAACATTGAAACAAACTGACAAAAGTATCTCATTACTTCGACAGCAAGAGTGATGACGTACATCGGTTTCTATCTTAGTTTAGCTATAAACTTAACAAACCTTTCTTTTCAATTTTAATTTTTGCGTCAGCTGACTTTTTTGGCAAGTCAGCTGAACTATTCTCGTTTTTTGACTGAGCGGATTTTGGAGTTAATTTGGGTGGAGCCAGCGATTCTTGTTTTACAGATGCGGGTTTGACTGGAGTTAGTCGAGATGGAATAGTTTCATCAGGATCCCATATAACCTAGAAAATAAGGTTAGATATTAGCAGGCTGTAACTGTAACAGAATTTTTGGAATAATAGCTAAAAAATTCCCGTACTTAAAAAAAAAATATTATTTCTTAACAATGTTTGCAATTAGTGTGTTTTTCGTACTACTTGGTTAGAAAAAACAAAACAGTGTCAGTTTTAGATCAAAATCTGATAAAGTAGGAAGGACATTGTATGCCTGAAGTTCCTGGTTCGGAGCCCCCTTTAAACCGAAGGTTCAGAATGCGCTTGTTAGTAGCTACTAAGACGAAAAATGAAGCACAAAAAATGTGCAAAATATATTAGAACACATCATTCTTTTTATAACTCTAGACTCGTATGGCAGACTAAATTTTTTACTTAAAAACTAATATTTTAACAAATTAAGATAGATATTAAAGGGGGGAAGTTATTGGCAAACGTTTTCAAAGCGCTTAAGTTATTACATATTATTCAACTAATATAATATAATGTAGCTTACCTTTTTCTTAATAACTCTAGAGCTTTTAGTCATGTAAACATTTCCAGAAGAAGATGCTTCTTTTTTCACGTCAACTTCGATCACATTGGCTACCACTGTAGTCTTTTTAGATGGCGAGGGTGCCAATTCCGAAACACTGTCACTAGACTTTCTTTTACGAGAATATGTTTTAAGGGCCATATTAACCTAAAAGAAAAACAAAAAACTTATTTTGATTATTTAATAAATTACACGTGTAGCGAGCAGCAAATAAAAATATGAATATAAAAAACTAAAGGTGTAAATGTCAGCTAACAGGGTCATAAATTTTTTAGTAGGAGTTTTCAAGAAATATTAATCAGAATTATTGAATAGTCTCAGTTTAAAAAGCATCCCCGAGACCGGCGCGAAACTATCCTGGTACCGCGAAGGATTGATATACATAACGGTATACGAATGTGTTCACACCAACAGACGCGGAACCGCTATAGTGGCAGCAGTACTTGGGAATGTTCCGCTGCGAAAAAATCGCAACGCCAATGTTTCGCGTTGGAGTGAGAGATCAGTTGCGATGTTGTTTGAACTGTGTACAGTTGCATTGTGGTATGTTTCCAATAGAAAGTGTTAATACAGGTGTATTTTGTAGTTAATTTTACGTAGATTTCGACAAAAACATTCACTTTTCAAAATCTGTGCAAACTTTTGAATATAAAACATTTCCCATAAGATCGCGGTACTGTGCGTAGGAAGTTAGAAGAATTATACAGGGTAATTCCTAAGTTGATACTTCTTTTTCAGCTGTGTATAGAAGGCATTAAAATAAACAACATTTTCAAATACCTTTTTTCAAAAAACTTGAAAATAGGAGAGATACAGAAGTAAAAAATCTAAATAATAATAAATAAAAGGTGGTATAAAAAAGTTAAAAATTTTAAGGAAGTTCAAAGTTATAAAAAAAATTATACTATAGGTCCTAACAGTCTAAATACAATGTCGAGATAAAAGAGACACATTCGAGCTGATAGTTTAGAGTTTAGAAAGTATGAATATCTACAGAACGCCCTGATGGTATTTACACGTACGTGTATCCTTCAGAGGGAAGATAGAACTTGTACCCTAAATAATTAACTACTATATTGAAAATCATCTTAAGACATTACCTTAATTTGAGGCTCCACTTCCAATGTTCTTTTTTCAGAGGATTGTTTTAGAGGACTGCCTTTTATGGGGCTTTTTTCTTTGACAGATTTTCCACTTAGCGATTTTGAAGTCTTTCCGTCTGATTCACTAGGCGTGAGTTCCTTTAAAAATGGCTTAATACAAAAACAATTTATTTAATTTCGCTTCACCGGGTATTTTGACTTGGAAACAACAAAAATGAATTTATGGAGATAGTATTTAAGCAATAAAAATTTGTAATTATTGGTAATTTTATGCGAGAGTTATTAAGCTTGTATGTCATTATACCTAACCAGCGGACCAACACAGGGCCAGCATCAGTTAAATTGATAAAGCTTGGACACCACTGACATAAATTTGATATTTAATTGACCACACGTCATACAGATCGAAAAACAAACACTGTTATAGAGTTTGGTTTCATGTTGTGTCAATGGTAAAAAAAAATTGGTAAGTTTTTTTTTAATTAAAATGTTAAGTCGAAAAAATTATATCCTCAACTTGCCTATGAAGAAAAGCGTACCTATATTGTCAGATAAAAAATATTACTACCCTTATGCACTAAAGGGGTTTAAATTTAGACCATTGAAATATTTAGATCTTATAGTCTCCCAGCTGTGTTTTCACTATCGTTTTATTTTGATATGACATACAACACTTTTGTGTTAATTAAATTTTTTTACAATTAAATCGTTTTAACTATAAATAATGTGAACAGGATGGTTTTTAGCTTTAGTTTTTTTAAAGAAAACAGTACTAAAATACTTTTTTCTTTGTGAATTTGAAGAAAAACCAAAAATAGTAGATTACATAACAAGTTATGAAAGTGATACTTTTCAAACGACGAGATATTCGGAAATTCTCCGAGTTTTAAAATAATCACTTTCACACGAATAATGTACACTATTTTTCCTACCACGACAAAGAATTATTAAAAAAGCCTTTGATTTGTCAAAAAAATATCAACACCAGTGTTGAAATTAGTATACTTAGAATTATGTTCCACTCTGGTTTCATAGTTTGTCAATAGGCTTTTCCTTAATTTGTAGTTTAACTTTTTCATATTTTATAATCATAAAAAGAACTAATCCTGGATTGACTTCTAGATTAACCAGAATGAAAAATTTTAAATTTAATCAAGGAAAGATGCATTAAACATAAATTTAAAAAATCCACCCAACAAGGAAGATTTCAATTCAAAATAATTCTATAAATTATTTAATGTTTTCATAAAAAAAAGTTAGTGTCGATTTAGGACGGTTTTAAATTTTGAACCCATTAGTGAATACAGTAGAATGTATACATAAAAATAAACCATTATTGTGTAGGGTGTAGATAGGTTTTTCTTTCAATTTCAGTGATTGCCTTTTAAAAAAATATTATTTTTGGTTCAACTGATAAATATTTTTTTTAAATCCCACCAAATCTTTCTTTTCACCTAACTAGTATTAACTATGTGTCAAATCAAAATTTCTGCGTGATCCGTAAAGTGGAAGTACCACATGGCCAATCAAAAGATGCCAGCCCTGAACCAACAGACTCTTATTAAGGTACCTATACAGGGTGTCACAAACAAAATTCCCAGCGACCAGTTTCGATTGTTTACAAAAAAGAAATTTCTTTCTACATCACATTAGTAGTAACTTTGCCCCAATTTAACCTTTGTTTACGAGATCATAATCGTTTGTTGTATCATGTATAATATTGTTTTTTTTGTACCTTAAATATTTTGCCCTTCGTAAATCTGGTACTGGGTGATAAATAAGGTAAATCTTGAAGCTGTTGCAGGGCTATTTCTCTTTCCAAATTTTTTAAGTTTGTTTCGTCAGTTGGTGTAGACTCTTTATTCTTCGATTCAGTTTCTTTACATATCACCGGTAATTCTTCTGTGTCACCATCTCCTGTAAAACAAATTATAAAAATGTCGTCTAATTTTTTTTTAATTACTAAAAGAAATGTTTTGTTGCTCTTGGAAACGAGTAATTCTCTAATAAATATAAATAAAACATTAAAAAGCTACAAGTCTTGTACCAGCAAATGTATATTAAAAATGTTTCATAAGGAACCAACTAATGAATCAGTACAGCGTATTTCAATATATTTAAACTAAAGTAATTGTATGTCCCAATTTGGAAATTCAGTAACAGCAGATGGCAGAAAATTTTACAAGCAGTGCTTAGGAAACATAAATCGCAGTTAGGAAATAATAACTTACCTTCCAAAATTGCTAATAAATCTGAATTGTTATCTATGGATTTTGCTTCTTCCTGTTTTCCTTCGTCCTCTTTACTATCAACTTCCATTTTATCATCCTAGTAAATTACAATATTAATAAATTGTTATTGATTTGAATAAAAAGGAGAGTTTAAATACTATCCTCATATTGCTACGCGGCTAGGAAGGAAATGATGTCACGGTAACCATTTCAAAATACCGCTTTCAACTATCATTGTGGACAAGTTGAACCCGATTTACTCATGTTTTATTCTTTTTTTTTTCTGCAACATTAACTCTGAATTATCATTATAAAACAAGACTATCTAAAAATATATTTGATGTCTATAGTTTAAATAAATTAAAAATGTCTTTACAGGGATACGCCAGATTTACCAGGAACAAGTCTGCCATACTAAAATATCATCCCGGTCTCTAGGAAGGTTGTGGAAAAAATGTCAGCCTTTTTAGATAAATTGCAACTTCCTGTTTTACTGTTAAACTAGTAAGTCCTTTCAGCGGGATAAAAATATATTCTATCATTGTGAAGGGTCGTGAAAGCAAAAAAAAAAGAATATATTTTTCATGAAAATGATATTTTAATATACAGGGTGATTCCTAAGTTAATACTTCTTTTTTAGCTGTGTATAGAAAGAATTAAAATAAACATTTTCAAATGCCTTTTTCAAAAAACTCAAAAATAAGGATCAAATACGGTCCTGCCTTACTTAAGCAATGTTTTTTGACGACACTCGCCGTAAATTACCACCATAACTACCAGTTCAAAATTAACTTGCTTCAGAAAAACACACCGCAGCGGATTGACAAATAACTGACCACCGACCCGTTAATTGCATGACTAATAAGAGATAATACAAACAACATAAAGTATAGCAGGTTACGTTTTGATAACCAGGCCCACACTTAGATTTTTTACTTATGTATCTCTACTATTTTTAAGTTTCTTGAAAAAAGGTATTTGAAAATGTTGTTTATTTTAATGCCTTCTATACGCAGCTAAAAAAAAGTATCAACTTAGGAATCACCCTGTATTATTACTTGTCCACACAAAACCTAAATTTAAGCGGCTCTAACTTCAGACAAGCAGATATTTTGTCAAACAACAAAATCCCTCTAAACGGTATTTTAAAAGTAATATTCTCTGAATTCACACAAACAATTGTGTAAAGAGCTATTTCATAATCAGCGGCAAGTATAATTCTTTCCAGCGAAACGCATGTTTCAGGCATCAGACATTGCAGAGATATTAGCACCTGAAATATCGATTAGTGGGATTTTGTTGGTCGGCAAAATGTCCTCAAGATAAAATTTAAATACCTGTACTTCCACGTCATCACCTTCGGATGATCGCTTGTCTTTCTTCGTATTCGACTTGGAGGTTCCGCTACTTGCTGGAGCAATTTTCTTAGCCAATCTTGAAGTAAGCTGACGTGCAAACATGATCTCTTCTAGTGAAAATCAAAGAAAATATAACTTAACTACATAAAAAAAAATTGAATAATACAGAGTGTGGTGTCATCTCAAATATTCATTCAAAACTGAGCTATCATATTCTTAACCCATACTCTTTTTACTAGAAAGCATAGCTAACTAGATTTTTGATGGATTTCATTTACTTATTCATTTATTTCAAAGCATCAAGAGCAAAAAGCCAATTACAGACACTCAATTTAAACTAATAGTCAGACAATACAAAGTCATAAAAAAACATAATAATTAGCCCAGCAAAGTATGTATAACACAGAAATTATAAAATACGACGTATACAACAATTAGTTTATAAGTAATTTATCCTGTATAAGTTTTTTAAAGCTTCTCAGATTAACAAGGTCGATATCAATATCAGAAGCATACAAATTAAATAAATGACATAATCTATATAGGAGGGAACTTCTGTAAAGATTAGTTCGCGAAAAGGTCGGATAAAAAACATTACGATTTCCAGAATTAATACCATTGAAAGTAAACAGAAGCGGTTCAGGATTCAGGACAGTCAATTTCACCCTTAAGGATTTTAAACACTGTACACAAGAAGATCCTTATCCTTCTTTTACTTAAAGATAATCTATTAAAAATTCCCAAAAGATACTCATTATCACAACCCTGGAGAGGATAAAAATCCCAAACTTTCTGTAATGGATGCATTTCAAGAACTTTCTCTGCACTCCCTCAATCATCTTTATCCAAAGGTTATACTGAGATCAAATTTTGCTGCCATATTCCAAAATTGATATCACCAAAATGTCAACCAAATATCGGCTGACATCAACATTAAAGTCTTTAGTACTTCTTGCAATCAATCCTGCAATTCTTTGGGCACTTTTAATTTTAGAAATTATATGACTGGAAAAAGATAAGGTAGTATCAAATAAAATTTCCAGATCCTTCCGCTTATCAACCCTATTAAGTTCAGCATCATTCAATGTATAATCATGGGCAACAATATTTATTATTATTATTAAGTATAAACGACATACAGGCAAACTTATCTACATTTAAGTTAAAACCATTTACATTACACCAACTAGCAACATTACACAAATCCTGCTGAAGTGTCTCACACTCATTCCTCAAATTAATTTCAAGAAAAATCTTAAAATCGTCCGCAAATACTAAACCCTTTGAATTCTTAACCTTAGTCATAACCCTGTTAAAAGCCACTATGAAGAGTTAATTTATTTCACTCATATGTTAACTTACCGAAACTCATTTTCGTTCGTTACAGTATAGGGAGAACATAATTTAAGATAGCCAAGATTACTGACATAGTTGCACCATGATATGCCACCATATCACATGGCAAGATTTGGTTTTTAGTTGTAATAATAAAAAAATGTTTTATACCTTTCCTTTCTTCTTGTTTTTTCCTCCCTCGTTCCACTATTTCTTTCTCGAGTTCTGCTTTTGATACAATCTGACTGGTTAAATTTCTATAAGGGACTTTTACACCCAACCTAGAAGCAAAATAAAAACTTTTTAATATTGAGCCATGTTCTGAATAAGATAAATTCATAAACTTTGGGCAAATATTTATACTTTTATAAACTACCTACCTAGGTTTTGGCGTTTTACCATTTACAATGTTCTCCATCGGTTTATTGACATCATGGCCCAAAATATGTAAAGGAATGTCAGTTTTTGGCTTACGTCCCCTAGGACGAGGTTGAGGCGGATCAGTTGAGGTTGACGTATTGGTCTTGGATTCCTATTAAAAATATGTTGTTATTTGGAAAAACTATAAACCATAAAAGAAACAATATTTGTTATAAAGTTTTTGACATCGTTTTAATAATCTGTGTTTAGTATTTTAAATCATAAAAAGTACAAAACACTAAACAGATTATTAAAAAAAAAATGCATTAAAAAACTTTAAATCATAAGAATTCGTTTGTTTATTACGGTTTGTTGGATTTTTGAGGTAGATTTAATTTTAATTTCTGTCTACTTGACATTTCATCCATCCTGTTGTTTTTTTAAAGATAAATGTGATATTTTTTTACTATAATAAGCAAAGTGACATTTAACGAAATTTTTATGCATTTTTTTTAATATCAGGATTAATGGATTTAAACATAAGTTATTTCCATAACACGCTATACATACACACTGTTTATTAAAATCATCTAATCCATATCAATAAATTTCTAAAATTTACTCCTTTATTTGGCAAAGAAAACTTACTGTTTCACTTCGTATTTCAGTCAAATGATCATCTTTTGCAGGAGCAATTGCATCTTTTTTTACTATTGTAACTGTTACTTCTTCCAGCACTTCTGGTGCTAAAAAATAGGAATTTTAATTAAAAATATGATTTAATGTATTTATAAAAATTCTAATAGAAAGCAAATCAAATATCATACCAAGAAAATATTTATAGTCTATTTCAGAAAGGTGTAGAGTAATAAAATGGGACATTCCGTCCAGTTCGGCTCAATTTCGGTGTCGGCCATAGGCACACGTAAATTTTGTGCATTAAATTATTTATGATAACTAACCAAAAATTTAGAGAATTGGGTTAACAGGTATTAAGATAAAATAGTATTAACATTTCAAGTAATTGCGTAATTCAATTCGGGAGATTATCACGAGGACATGAACTCGAATATTTTTGAGGACTATTTTGGTGAAATGATAAAATATCTTCCAGCTGATTCAGTAGTAGTTATGGATATCGTAAGCAAAGTATTGAATTTGAAGATAATTTGATAAAGAAGGAACTATTAGCTATATCAAACGGAAGATATAGCTGAAAACATAGTGTAACTGTGCTGTGCACACCGCCATATCATTGCGAACTAAATCTTCTAGAACTTATATGGGCGCAAGTAAAAGGATTTGTAGCAAGACACAACATGACATTCGGCGAAAAGCAGTTCATCATGTCATTAAAGAAGAGGAGAAAATGTGGGATCTTGACCACCTCGTGATCGATCGGAACGTCGACCCGTTAATTATAACGTCAAGAGGAGATGACAGTTCCTCAGATGACGAAGAATATTATGATTTTTATAATTTAATTTCTGTATAGGTAATGTATTTTTTGTATTTTGAAATTTTTTTTATAATGTTTAATAAAAAATAAGTGTACCTAATACTATGTACATAATTCACGCCTTTGTTACTCCATTTTCAGTGTTTTTAAATTGGCCCAAACCAGGGTGGTACAACCTGCACTTGATGAAAATTAAGAATTTTGCAATGCAATCAATGCCAAATTATAAAAGTGGCTTAAATATTCGTTGGGTCACTCTGTAATCCCTTTGCATACCTAAAGAGCTTTAATTACTCTACACCTTTCTGAAATAGACTATAAAATAACTCTACTATACACTAATGCAGGTCCGGCATTCTCATAAATTTTTAAGATTCACACTAGCGACGCAATTTTCAATCATTTAACTTAACAAATGTAAATAATTTAGGACTTTTCTTGGTTTAATTTAACTCCCTTAAATATAGTTATCTGACTCACTTTCTTCTGAAATTTGCACAACTGTTTCCTGCTCATCAACTACACCTTTAGCCACTTCCAACGATTGTGCTTCTTTAACTACCGGTGATTCTTCTACCTGTGCTTTACTCTCAATGTTCTCAGACACTTCTGCAAATAAAATTAATATCTGCATAATCTAAAGAACGTTGTCCGATACATGAAATAACAATTTATATTTTTAAAAATGTCAGAACAAGATTGTCACTATATTTTATTAGGTAAATGTGTTGTTTAATTTTAATAATTTGTTAGGTACTTTCTTTATACAATTATTATTGACTTGTGTACGTTTGTATAAACATTAACACAATAAATTAATTAAATATGAAAAATAAAATAACCAATCACTAATATTTTGGAAAATTGTGTAAAAATACCCACCTTCCTCGACAACTTCTAGCTCTACAGTATCAACACCTTGGTCTTCTTTTGACGTGATATCGTTCGACATTTCACTAGCTTTAGCTGCATCTTCAGTCATTTCAACATCTTCTAAACCAACCTTTTCAGATACCTTTACTGATTCAACAATCTTCGTAGGTTCTTCAATGCTCTCAGATACTGAAGCGTGGCTCTCCGTAACTGGTTCAATGTTACCTTCAGTGGTATCAACTACCTGCTGAGCATTTTGCTGATTTCCTTCGTTAGCGGCATATTCACTTATAAACTCGGCTTCTGTCGTTACTGGCTGATCAGTTACATAAGTTTCTTGTTCCTAGAAAGAAACAGTTGTTCAATTTATAAATTTTCTCAGAAATGTGAGAGCAGACGGTTATGAAGTTATGAGTAAATTTCGTAATGCCTACAAAAAAATTAATGTAAAATTTACTTTCTTTAAAACTATAAGTCATATTTTTATAAAATCGAAAAAAAAATCGCCAAGATACTTCATAAACGTACTTGAGGTGCTTCATAAACGTATGTTGCAGGTTCTGGAGTGTCTTCTGGTACAACTTGAGTTTGATATACTTGCTGTTCGGCATTTTGAACTACTTCTTGTGTAGTTGTGGCAATGTAAGTCGCCTGATCTATCATGTAGGTTGTAGTTTGCTGAAATAATAAAACACCTCATAGAACAAGAAGTACTTGTAAACTTAAATATAACAGAAAAAGGCAAAGCAGTTTATAAACTAGGCAAGTTTTTAAATAATCAACAATGAACGAATAAATAAACTGTATTTCTCATTATACGAATTTAACTTTCATATTTCAAATACACAATAATTTATGTAAAAAACATGTTATTTTCTTCCCCTGAAAGCCCTAAATTAAAAATCTATTACAAAACAAACAACTTTGAATCTTTAGTAATCTAGTAATATCAAATAGGTACATATATATACTTGTTTAGTTAAATTTTACCTTTGTAATATTGATAAAATTTATTCTTAAAGATACTTTTACCCCAAATAATTTTATTATAATACAACGCTTAACTAGCGGAAGTTTTAAATAAGTATATAATTTAGTTATTGAGAAAAAATATACTTAAAAATCCCTTTCATTTCCTAAAACTAATTTTGTTAAATGTTGTGACAAAAAAAAACTGAAATAACTGTTTTATTCGTATCTACTACTTTGCAGCATTGTTAGCTCTTCCTTCAGTTTAACAAATCGGTACAGACTACTACAAAATTTCTGTTTTCCTTACAAAAAGTTTGGTACAAATGGGAACTATTTTTGTTACTTTCAACCACCATTTACAAGCCACAACACATGTGCCCTCTTCAGCGTTTCAACATTTGACAATCACAGATGGCATCAACAGCATTTACTGATTCCTTTATAAAGTTACCAGTTTAGCCTGTTATTCAGTAAGCTACCACCTCAGGTCGCGTCCTATTATTTTCTTTTAATTTTGGTGTTTTTTAAGTGTTTCTATGGCTGTTTTTTGTATACCGTATGTTTTAAATATTACAATAGGGCGGCTGGATCTTTTAGAAAGATACTAGATTGGAATTAACACGTTATAGAGTTTCTCGTTGTCAAACGAGTTGGCAAATATGTGTTTTAAAAATTTCTTCGAAAATTTCTTAATTCCGAAAACGGCTTTTCCTCAAGAACATTGGCTAGATTCATGAGAGATGAATATGTATATAACTTACTGTATATTTACATGTACACGATACACACTGAACACTCTCATCTGTTGCCCTTCAGCTAAAACCTGTCAAGAGATTATTATTACGGAATCCGACATCGATTAGGCTTATGCCCTCGCTTATCTCTTTCTGTACTTCATCAATCCGCATGTCTTCTCTGCGTTCTTCCAATATCACAGAGCCGGCATTTATTCGTTCACATATTGAATAATAAGTGCGGTATTGCTGTTGTATTTGGTACAATTAGATATCATTTTGCTATTATTTTGTGAGTAGACTCTGCTTATAAACTGTTGGACTGTGTTGTGAAGTGTTCTTTTTATGAAAAAGCAAGTAAAAATATCGTTTAATATTAACTATTACAGAAACACCAGTCTGGTTCTATCCAAACCTTAAATTCTGTAAAATAAATATTACTAGAAATGACATGTGCGAATGATGACGTGAAAAACACTATACCTACATTATTAGAACTCAAGTGTTTATGGAATGGAATGTTTGCGACAACGAATTGATGAATTTTACGTCTGTAATTAAAAAGTAAATATAACGGCTAAAGTAGAGATAGATGTGTGTATGGATTGACTTGTTCTCTAGTGCATTAAATTATGGAAAGACGCCTAAAACAATGGATATCGCTAAGGCCAGGTATAACAATGATTAAATCCTTTCGTCCTTTATAGAATTCTCCTAAACCCATAACCTGAGATAAATAATAAATTCTACAGTCATGCTTAATAATGACCAAACAAATTTTGATAGTTTACATAAATTTTAAAAAATGATAGCAATAGGAATGAAATTTAGCTTATATTTGTTGCAGGCAAGTAGATTCGAATCTAGTTCTTATTGTTCAATTGAAAAACCCATGTAGATAAGCTTTAGTCAAAGAAAACATTTTAAAGTATTCTTTGACTAGTTCTTATTGCTCTATAACACTTAATTTGTAAAAATACAACAATTATTGAGCACTTACATCTTGAACAAAAGCTGTGCCACTAACTGGTACTACCTGATGAACAGTACCATCCGGGTACTGTTGTTGATACTGATAATCAACCTGCTGAATGTGCATTCCTTGTGCATCAGTGACATGAACAGTGTTATAGTGCTAAAATGAAATTAATTTAATATACAGGGCGTTCTGGTACGTTAGTTTGTTTGGAACCACTCTTAGCCACGTTTTAGACAAGTAGAGATGCCGGTCATTGCACGTCACCTTCATCGTCGCAATTGTAGACAAAAACAAAAGTCATTCAACAAATTAAAGAAATCGCATGTGTAGATGTCATATTGTTAGTAGACAGTCACAGTATAGTTACATATGTATAATCATAAACTAAGTAAACCAAGACATTCCACGTAATTGGGCTAAAGCGAGACTCAAGGTCTCGACGTTAATGCCGATCTACTACTAAATCTGACAGCATTCTCAGTGTATGCTGACGCATAATGGATTTTACGATGTTAAAACAGTTATTATAATATCGCGGTTTTGAACCTGTCACTTACTTCATGGCGCAACAACCGATGTTTCGATAGAAAATGTGTATTCTGAATAAAGGACAGTTTAAAACAGTTTTTATTCCTCCGAACCGTTCCCATTTTCTGTTGTGTATCAAGAAGTGTTTTATGGTTAATTTTCAATTGTAATTTGATTTTAATGATTTGTTTATTTAATAAAGTTGTACATTTTGTGCCAGTTTTGGATTTTTAAGGTAGGTTTAATTTTAAATTAACTCTACACAACCTAGGGTTTACTTGTCATTTCATGCCATGCAGCTGTGTTTATACCCTAGAAAAATATTTTAAAAAAACTTTTAATTTACTAATTTTTTCTAAACTAAATTGGTTTTAGTTTTGGTCAATTTTTAATTCAACCCTTGTATTTAGTTTTACTAGGTGGCTTTTAACATACACGTAAATACTAAGCATAGCTCCAAATGTTTTCCAGAATACTCTGTAAATGGCAAATAAAACCAGCGAATGACTGATGAGGCAAAATATTTACATCTAAGTACTAAAAACTAAGAACTTATCTAGTTTCTACAAAAGCCTTTACACCAAGCTTTAATAAGCATACAGGACAATCAAAAAAGTTTGCAAACAACAATTTTATTAATTTTTCAGAATTTCTGTTTAAATTCGGCTGTCTGTGATTTTTAAGGAGGAAAATTCCAAAAATTCTTCATTAATTGTTTACACGCGTATTTTAATTATCAAGAAGAGTCCTTTTTTATTGAAGTATTTTTATTTCACTTCTTTTCCATCTATATGTTAAATTTTTTCCGCGCAATCTCCTTTTTGTTTTCATCTTGATTATCAAAATACATAATACTACAAGATGTTTGGTGTTAACTGAAACATAACCTCGAAATTATCAAAGAACTGACTAAAATATGCTTGGGTTACTAGTATCGATATTTTATTTGCTTTTAATTATGGGTTTTACAAAGTAAAAATACCCAGTTTTTGGATAGGTAAATATGCTTGGGTAAGAAAATATCCTTTTTTATTTACCTAACCCATGGGTAATTATCTCACGCAGTTACATTATACATGCCTTTAAGACATAAAAACTGAGTTTTTTGATAGATCTATTCAGCAATAAAAATTGTTACACCATCCATGTCTGGGGCTACTGCCAGTGACATGCCAAATTTTATATTTAAATACACTTATATTTATTTTTGAAATAAGTACTCCCTAATAAACCTTATTATTAATTTCGGTTAAGGGGAGTTTACTCTTGCTCGAGTTTATTTAATTTCCCGCCTAATATTTACAAGAATAAGTAAAAAATGTATAAAGCAAAATTAATAATAAAAAAGTATTCCATTTGTTGCAGACTTTTCTGACCACCCTGTAGAGTACATAGAAAGTTATACAATATTAGTGCTGCTCACCTGCGAGTTTAAATCCATATTGGTCGAGATTTGCTCTGCAGTTGTTGGAATTAACTGGCCCTCAGTTGTATAGATATACTGGGTGCCCAGGTTTTTCTCATTTAAATTGTTGTCTGCGTAAGTTTGGACGTGGGGGTCAACGACTGTAATAGAGTTGTCCCCAGGGGCTTGCATTATACCTGATTACATAAATAAAACATTATTTAAAAGAAATTATATACTTATACAGGGTGATTCCTAAGTTGATACTTTTTATTTAGCTGTGTATAGAAGGCATTAAAATCAACAACATTTTCAAATACCTTTCTTCAAAAAACTTGAAAATATGTAGGCGAGATACAGAAGTAAAAAATCTAAGTGAGGGCCTGGTCATCAAAACATAGCTTGCTATACTTTATGTTGTTTGTCTTATTAGTCATGCAATTTACGGGTCGGTGGTCAGTTATTTGGCAATACACTGCGGTGTGTTTTTCTGAAGCAAGTTAATTTTAAATTGGTGACACGTGAAAATGGTCAAATTTGAAAACAATGAACTAGTAGATATGGTGCTAATTTACGGTGAGTGTCGTCAAAGTGCGGCTGCTGCTTCGAGATTAAGCAGAACGCTCTCCCTTATGGACTCATCCTACACCCAGAAGTTTTCTTAATGTTATTCAACGGGCAAGTTAGGCAGAACCGTATTTGATCCATAGTGTAATAAATGAATGTAAGTTGTTATTTTTGAGTTTTTTGAAAAAAGGTATTTCAATGTCCTGTAGGATTTGTACGACAATAAATGATTTTGATTTGTATTTGAAAATGTTGTTTATTTTAATGCCTTCTATACACAGCTAAAAAGGAAGTATAAACTTACAAATTACCCTGTATATAAACAAAGTTACAAGTTGTTTAGAATGTTACATACTTTTAGTAGTAATCTGTTATAGTTGGTGAACTTTTAAAATCAAACAGAATATTTTATGTAATAGGTATTGTTCATTGTATACAAAAAAGTAACTCAAGAAAATATTTTTAAGTAAACCACAGAAAAATCGTATAAACTACTGGCAAACTCGAATCTAGGGTGCCGATATAAACGCATCAGACGGAGATTATTAGTAGCTTTTAACATGTTAAACAGAGAACACGCTATTTCCTACCTACCCCCTTTCATTCTTTAAAACACGCGATCGAAGCATTCGATACGTCGATAGTATAAATTAGTAATACATTCCTATTTGAAAAGCATTGCCAATTATGCAAAACATTATCTGGTACCTATTGCTATTACTATTGTACATCCCTATTTTTTTGCCAAATTCATGTTTTGTTTGCCAAAAATGCTTTAAGTATTTGTTTTTAACCAATCAGGTGAAGCACTTCAGAGTCAACACAATAGAGATGTTTTTCTGTTCTCATGAGCCAAGACAATAAAATAACTTAATTTTTTTAAATTTTTAGATAGACAGGATATTGTATGTTTAAACACAGTGGCTTTTATTAATTAATTTGTGGAATAAATTAATCTGCTTTGCAGATATCTTAGCTTGCATGGTCTCTCAACTTTTTATTATCCTTCATATTACAAATTATGGTTTTGATAGTCCCCTATCCAGGTTTTGTAAACAGCATTATATTGTAGTCAAGATACATAGCCATTTTTAGTCATGTGGCTGTAGCTGAGACAAAGAAATAATTAAAAAATAACAAACAAAATAGATCAAACAGATTTGTGGATATCTAAAATGGAGACATATGGTTTTATTTAAGGCCTTTTTACATGAGATGCAATTTCAAGAAAAATTGCCTGAAAGCTTTCTCATTTAAAAGTTGCATCAGCCGATTAAAACGTCGTTAAAGCGCATGTTTTAGGCAATTTTTCTTGAAGTTGCACCTAATGTAAAAAGGCCTTTAAGTGTTAATAACAAAATAGTGTATAAAATCAAAAAAAAAACTGTTCCATACTATTGATCTTGATAAGCATCAGTGTCAATTATTAATATACATGTTTTTTGTTGCTGGCCATCATAAATCTAAAGCTCCCTAATTGTTTTAAAGAAGTAAATACTTCTTTGTACTTCTTGCTGTGGTACATAAATATGTACCACAGCCCACAAACTTACATTAAAAATGTGTGCAACAAATACAACAAAACCAAAAACATAACCTGAGTTTTGGATTAATTGCATTCTCTGGTCAAAAGCCAGCATCAGTAAATATCTGCAGTCTGGATTTAATACCTTAATTGACTTTTACCTCCCCTACACCTCAATCTAATTAAAGAATGAGTAATTAGAGATATCTGCCATAAATGCTGAATGTGATAAATTATCATTGAATTTTTAAAATATTCCTAAAAATTAAGACTGTCGAACTTAAAGTATTCATTCACCAATACTTAGTTTTATTTTGTATAATACCTAGTATATAAAAAAAAATTAGTAAAATGGGTATGCCTTAACATGTCTTATTAAGTAATAGTACTTCAAAAAACAAGGCTTCAAGAATTTATATTTAATATTCCTTACCTATAGGTAATAAAAATATTGTGCAAGAGGCATTTTACACGCAAAAAGGAGAGTTTACTTAAAACATTGTATACTACGTTTTACGTATACGGCACATTATCTCTTTCTGTGAATGAATAATTATTCTTAAATTGGTAAGTATATATGCCACTAAAAATCCCAGCCAGATAAAAAACGATTGCGTTTTAGAACATTAAAGCGACCATCATGAATTCGACAAACAAGGAAGCTTGGAATTATAAATTTAAAAATGTTTATCGTTAGATATAAATTTCTAGGCTTTGTAAAATAAGAATGTAAAGTAAACACAATTAACACTTATATCTGCTTAGAGCAATGAAAATGGTAGGTACCTACCTCGTTGCCGATCACGAAATGTTGAAAAAACTCAACCTCAAACGGACAAAAAACTACTCAAAATAACTTTCAATAATTACTTAAATGAATTTGCACAGTTAAAACACAATTAATTCATAATTTTCATTAAAAAATCAACGCGTATCCTGCGGCCACAGATCATAACATATCAGTCGCCATTTCGATACGTCATCTATCTATAACTGATTACCAACTGTCGTTTAAGCGTCAAAATCCCCAGGTTCTAGGGGAAAATTATTACGTCATAGACAGTTCACCATTCTGCCTGTCAAATTAACACGTGCCTCTATCACAGAGAAAGAAATTTGTCCTTTTTCTGACTTCAGCTTTTGACCCTACGACGAGAACGTTTTAACCAATAATAAAGCAGGAGCTTTCCTGAATTTTTTAGCATAGGTAGCGTCCAAAAACACCATAGTTGAAAAAATTATTTCCAGAGAAATTATATGGCTGGTAAAACTACCAGGATGTCGATATAACGGATCTCAATGTAACGGACCTATGATAACATTTTGCGTATTTTATGGTTTTAATTTTTTGGCTCGTTATCCATCTCCTCTCAACAGTGGTTTTATTTGGAAATTACCTTGCCACAAAAGTTACAAGGAGATTAATATAAGGGGCCTATATGATTCAGATACGTAGTAGTCATCTGACGACGCCTTGGCCCAGAGTCGGATTTACCATTTTTCAGACAATAGGCTAAATTTACATTGCCGCCCTTAAAAAAAACAGCAACGGCGACCCAGAAAAATTGAGTTGAAAAGTGAGAGGGCCCGATATTTTTACATAATCAAAAGTGACTTACAGACTTCTAAAAAACGCGTTTTGTTCTGCAGTAACTTTCAGAAAAAAACGGGAGCTATCCCTTGCAAAACTTAACTTTTCCCCGGTCTTAAACTGATTAAAGAAAGTTACTTCCTTCCTGTTATAATTCACAACAGTTGCATTAAACTTATTACATATTATAATTTGAAATTTTGGCTTTCTTTTAGCCTATACAAAATCATAGGTCAAGGAAGCCTTTAACGTGATATCATTTATTTAGTGATTAACTAAATAAATGCTATCACCAAAACTTTAGGCGGAGTGGAATAAATTAAAACCATAAAATTCGTAAATTATCAAGTTTAATGAAAATTAAACTTTTAAAGAAAGGCGCCAAGCCCCCTAAATTCTAACTACACTGTGCCGATTTCTGATGATTTCCGCCATATTGGAAAAAAACTGAGAAAGTTCCTGATTTGTCAAAACTCGGTGACCTCTCCAGTCCACTGGTTCAACGATATTTAACCCACAATTTAACCTATGATTGCCTTTTAATCTTAAAGCTTCTACTTTACGTAACCACGTAATAGACTTAACATTCCTCTGTGATATATTGGAGTACCACACTTGCAGTACTTGCACAGTTACTACCTTTTCTCTGTGTAGTAAGGCACCCTCTTGTTAAGGATAAAAGGATTAGATTTTTTATAACAGAAACAAATTTTTTTTTAATATTAAAATAACTTTGAAATAACCTATATTCTTTGATTCCAATACAAAATATTTAAATACAACAGATTAAAATCTATCCCACCATAGTCCTTTTCCTACCCCTTGCACGAACCTCTTCATACTTGGCTAAAACTATTTTGGAATTACTTTTGTACTGTTGTTTATAACCTTCCAAAATCTTTGGAAACATTTTTTCTGCAACTCCGTGAGTGCTAAGCAGTGCTCTTTCCAAAACATAAAGATCAACGCCTTTATCTTCAGCACTAGGATCCACATGGGCCAATCCAAAATCTATTAAAACTAGTTTCAAGTCATTTAAATCTGTATAATTTTCTCGGTTGTGTTTATTGACTAAAAGCAGATTTGAAGAAGTTAGGTCCCCATGTATAATATTGCCTTCGTGCATTTTTCCTAGAGTGGTCCCAATTAAAAGAGAAAGCTCCAAGAGAGTGTCTATAGGTGTTTTGTCAATATATTCTTTAAGTGATATGCTATGGATAAAATACTCCATAAAAATCATTCTTCTTTCAAAATCCACTAAAAATATCATTGGAGTTGGTATACCAACAGTCTTACACCGTATTATTGCTCTGCTTTCAGCTTTAATTCTTTCTTTAGTAAGTACATCATCTAAATGTTTGTGTCTATAATTTTTTATAAATCTTTCTTTCACAATAGTTGGTTTTCCCAGATAAGTTCCTTCATATAAGCGTGCCTCTGCGCCTTGTCTTAATAATTGAAAGCCTTCCATAATAACTTTAGTACTGGATCAAAATACTATTACACTTACAGCATAATATTTCAACGCACCGTTTTTTTGTGATTTATTTCAAGTAATTCATTAAACTTGTAAACTTGATACCATAATAATAATGTAATGTCGAACAAGTTTTTAAAATAAAAGTTAAAACTAGAGATGAGCGATATTTTTGTACCGGTGACTTATACCGGCGACCTATCTGGTCACCGGTATTAGCGGTGACCAAATTGCCCAGGTCACCGCGACCGCGACCTGCCGTATTACACCCAGGTCACCGCTCCAAGTATCGGGCTTAAACGGCGACCGATCCGATCAAGTCACTGGTAACTGCTCGAAATGCGAATATTAAACAGCGACCAGCGACCTAAACAGCGACCTGCGAGTACAGATAACAGCGCGGATTTTCGATTCTCATCGAGGCGCCGGGCTAAGCAGCGACCTGTATGACTGGTTGCTAAACACAGCGGAAACAATATTAAAATAATAAAATTTATTTCTGCTTGTGGTTGGTCAAGCTCGAGAAGGTAGTATTTGCATAACTTGCAGGGTGATGCCACGGATTGACGTGGTTTCAGAGGATTATAGGATTTAGGATACGTTTTGGTTTTTATTTCACTGTCACCGTATACCTATTATTATTTTGAAAGTTGTGTTTATAGATTAGTGATATTTAATGTTTAGTTTTTATGAGAGCTTGTGTGAAAAGTTGATTTGTTAAAGACTATTTTTTATATAAATTTTAAATGATTTTAAAAGGGTTACACGCAGTGATTAAATCATCAAACAGTAAGAACAAGCTCTAAAATATTTTAAAATCCAAATACATAGTGGTTAAGTGAGGGAGCTTGCTTCAACTTCGCCATTTGTAAATTATTTACAAAATAATAATAATAATGATAATAATAATAATAATTATAATAATAATAATAATTATTATTATTATTATTATTATTATCTCTGTAGTTTTTTCTCTTAAAAATATTTTCATCTATAAAGGTAGAGATTTTTATGAGTCACCGGGTCTGAAGTCGCTGTTAAAAATACCGGTGACCAGGTCACCGCGACCGCGACCTACCGTACCACACCCAGGTCGCCGCTCCAAGTATCGGGCTTACCCGGTGACCGATCAGATCAAGTCACTGGTAACTGCTCGAAATGCGAATATTAAACAGCGACCAGCGAGCTAAACAGCGACCAGCGACCTAAACAGTGACCAGCGACCTAAACAGTGACCTGCGAGTACAGATAACAGCGCGATTGGATTTTCGATTCTCATCGAGGCGCCGGGCTGTGCAGCGACCTGTATGACTGGTTGTTGAACACAGCGGAAACAATATTAAAATAAAATAATTTATTTCTGCTTGTGGTTGGTCAAGCTCGAGAAGGTAGAATTTGCATAACTTGCAGGGTGATGCCACAGATTGACGCGGTTTGAGAGGATTATAGGATTTAGGTTACGTTTTTATTTCACTGTCACCGTATATTTTTATTTTTGAAAGTTGTGTTTATAGATTAGTGATATTTAATGTTTAGTTTTTATGAGAGCTCGTGTGAAAAGTTGATTTGTTAAAAACTATTTTTTTTAAAGATTTTTTAGATAATATTAAGGTATGCAAATATATTTTTTATATAAATTTTAAATGATTTTGAAAGGGTTACACGCAGTGATTGAATCATCAAACAGTAAGAACAAGCTCTAAAATATTTTAAAATCCAAATACCTAGTAATCAAGTGAAGGAGCTTGCTTATTCAACTTCGCCATTTGTAAATTATTTACAAAAATAAATAAATAATAATAATAATAATAATAATAATACAATAATAATATTAATAATAATAATAATTATTATTATTATTATCTCTGTAGTTTTTCCTCTTAAAAATATTTTCATCTAAAGGTAGAGATTTTTATGAAAGTCACCGGGTCTGAAGTCGCTGTTAAAAATACCGGTGACCTTAAAGTCGCTGTCACCGGTATACCGGTTACTTGAAAGTCACCGGTAATCTCACCTCTAGTTAAAACATAACCTCAACACCAACTAAGTTTTTAATGGGTGTGAATAATGCACGGTAGGCCGGGTACGTGATCGTGATTTTATTTTTTCGAAATGTTCGTTGGGTAAAGGGGATACACATTAGGCATCCTTTTCAATGTAACAGGAATGAGTGAGACAGGAGACAGGGTCACCGCACTATTTGGGAAAATAATTTTGATGTTTTCTTTAAAGGTCATGGTTGAAGGCGCACAAACCCTATAAATTTTCTTTGGTTGAAGGTCATGGAGGAATCATTCATCCCCAACCTACACATTATTATTTTTTAATAATTTGTAAAGCTTTTGCGAGTATATTAATTTGATGGAATTATTGACATATTAAGTTATTAATTACGTACTTATATTATTATAGTCTGTGATATGCGTGTGGATAGGCTAAAAATTATTGTTTTTGACTTAGGTAGGTGTTTCTACAGTAAAGAAATAAATAATGTTATATTGATAAAGTCCATAATCATTTTTTCGTGTTTATAGATTTATCTTAATAATTCTCATGTAAGTAAAAATTCGGATATAAGAATTTTTGCTGATAGTTTTGTGTTTGTGCTCAATAATTTCTTTTCTCTACCTCTGCACCAACTGTGTTTTTATTTGCTTAACTTTCTTATCAAAGGGGCATGCTGGTTTATTGTAAGTACGTACAAACATACATTCTACATAATGATACCCAAACTCTTCTCGGGCAATAGCTGCTATTTTGATGGTAACTGCTGAGTATGTACCTATATCATAATTAATAAATATTTCTCTTAGAATTAAGAATTAATAGGTGATCAGAATTCCTTTTTAGGTGCATACCATCAAGGAGGATGGACAGAGTAGTATTCGTTTGAAAAATGTGTGTGTTAAATTAACACACTTCATTAATATTGCTTTCTAATTGAAGGCATCACCTAGATATCTATTTAATTATTGCTCATAGGAAATATCAGGCATCAGTCATTTTATTTTCATAAAATATAAGTTATAAAAAAGGGACTAAAAGTTACATTTTATTAAGAAACAAAATTAAAAGAAACTTTACAACAGGTTAAAATTAAAAAGCAGTAAAATTGTAATCAAAGTTTCAAAGTACTCTTGAATACAATAAAAGCCTTTGTCCAGAAGAAGGTTTTTAAAAACAACCGTAAGAGGTAAAAATAAACTTGGTAAAAATACTTGTCGGTACCCTCTATTACATACACGACGCGCTAAGTGTAAAGTAGACTCGAAACGTGAAGCCCGCGAGCTCGTTGAGTCCAAAACACATCGTGGAGTGCGTCGAATACGTCAGCAAATTGGTTTGTAACGCTCGTACGCCACCAGCAGGATATTTTATTTAACATCCGTTCTATAGAGTCAATATTAGTTGGAGCACGCGGTGTAGTTCATTTCACCAACTAAAAGTATTAAAATTGAATAGATGTATTTATATTAATTTAATGTCTCTAAGGTGAGCAAATAAATAGTTTTTCATCAAGAACAAAAAGGAACTTTTCCAATTCTATACAAATTCCTAAGAAGCGCGGAGTCCCAGAGTCCCCCCCCCCCCCCCCCCCCTTCCTCACGAACTGCCACTGCTGTTAGACATGCGAGATCTTCCACACTTTGAGGACTTTTTTAAATCTTACAAAATATGTATCTAAAAAGAATAAAATTCATTGAATTTGAACCCATTAATCAAAAAAATTTAACTTTCCAAAAGCATAAACAAGAACATAAATTACCGGAACAAAGAATCTGTAAAAGAAGTAGAAAACTGTATCTACATAATATAAATAATTGTATCTTTTGACTTTTTTTTAGATTATACTTTATGGCCTTTTTGGGTAGATACGCACGTTACTCCGCCATTTAAAAAGTATGTAAGTAACTAAAAACACTCCTAACGTTTTAAATTGAGATTTTTTGTAGAAAGAACGGGGAAATAGTCGATTCCTATGGCTCTAAAATCAAGTGTTATCCAGAAGTTCCAGAGATTTTAAAAAAATTAAAAGAACTGGGTTATGAGCTCGGCGTGGCTTCCAGAACTTCAGAAATTAAAGGAGCCCAACAGTTGATAGAGTTATTAGGCTGGGAGAAATACTTTACTTATAAGGAAATTTTTCCTGGTAGCAAAGTAACTCATTTTAATAAGTAAGTATTAAATAAATAAAGATGGTTACCATATTTAAAAGTGAACTATTGTGCCAATTAAGTAAGTGATTGAATTTTATTTGTTTCTTTATCTACTTACCAAAAAATGTAGACAACAAGCTTTACAAAGAGTGAAAATCTCGATTGCGTAAAAAAAAATCAATCGAAGTACACTATTCTGTCTGTAGTACCTAAGCATCGCCACCTATCAAGGGCAATGTCAATTTTTAGTTTGATAACTGAGATAACCGTCTTAAAATAAATGAAATTATTTGATGACGAAATGTTAAAATTTATATTCTTTTTAGTATTAAAAAGCAGTCAAATAGGCATTTTGATGAAATGATCTTTTTCGATGATGAGAGCCGCAACATTCACGATATTAATAGAATGGGAGTTGTGTCAATTTTAGTAAAAAATGGAGTTACCAATGATGTTATTGAAAAAGGAATACAACAATATGTTAAAGAAAGACCATAGATAGACAATTTTAGGAAAATAAATTAATTAAGATAACTAAAATGTTTTAAGAAATAACAAAATATATCTAGTAGGATGGGAAACTATGTTTTTTTGCATCTCTAACAACGAACTAAAGTCTTTTTATTTCCAACTGGCAGAAAATGAAAACACACGAACACTCGGCCTGAGCAGGGGGTCGTATTCAAAAGTTTATAATATTTATACAATTTAAAATCGTGCAGTTGTATAAGTCTTATAAACTTTTGAATATGACGTTTCGTGTACTGTGTGCCATCATCAGGTATGCTGTAAAGGTGTTTTTTAATGTTTCGAAACGTTACTAATATCACATTTGAATTAAATAAACAGACCTGTAGTTGATAAAATTGCAAGAAAAGATATATGTGCTTATTTAAACAACAAATCTAAGGATAGGACACAGACGAAACGTCTCTAAAAATCTCGATCTTTATAGGAGATGAAAAGCGACAATGAAAATGTAAACTGGTTTGTAAAAAACGCTATTAAAAGAAATACAGACGACAATTTTCGGTCTTTGACGAATATTTTCGAAAGTACGGGAAACTTCAAATTTCCTTAATACTTGTTATAGTCTGTTTCAGAAAGGTGTAGAGTATTAAAATGGGAGATTTCGTCCAGATCGGCTCAATTTCGGTGTCGGCCATAGGCACAGGTAAATTTTTTGCATTACATTATTTATGATAATAAACCAAAGAAAAAAAGAAAATATTTTGATAAAGAAGGAACTATTAGCTATAGAAAATTTACACAAACATCGTTTTATGAAATATGCCGTGGAAAATATAGCTGAAAAACATAGTGTAACTGAGCAGGACACAACATGTCATTCAAAATGAAAGACGTTAAGCTACTGTTTGATCAAGCCATTAAGAAAGTGACACTAGAGAACTGGCGAAAAGCAGTCGCATCATGTCATTAAAGAAAGAGGAGAAAATGTGAGATCTTGACCACCTGATCGATCGGGCCGTCGACCCGTTAATTATAACGTCAAGAGAAGATGACACTTCCTCAGATGACGAAGAATATTATTTTATATAATTTGATTTCTGTAATGTATGTTTTTTAAAAAAATAAGTGTACCTAATACTATGTACATAATGCACGCCTTTGTAACCCCATGTTCAGTGTTTGTGAATGGATAACAATAGGCAAAACCCATAAATTGACCCAAACCCGGGTGGTACTACCTACACTTGATGAAAATAAATAATTTTGCAATGAAATCAATGCCAAATTATGAAAGTGGCTTAAATGTTCGTTGGGTCACTTTGTAGTCCCTTTGCATACCTAATGAGCTTTTATTACTCTACACCTTTCTGAAATAGACTATAGCAGTCCACTTCAAATGGTGCAACTTAACCGTCCTTTTATCTTAGATGTGATGAAGATTAAAAGTGTCATTGGGGTCGAAATATATTGCATTATTTTTTATAAGACACTTGGTACACTTTATTATTTGATCTGAAAAATTTGTCCCCCCAGGTCCTACAAATAAAAAACACACAACGGAGCACAAAAAAGTTAAAAAGAAGAAACTCTGACTGGTAAAAAAGCTTTATTCACACAATTTAGGATAATGCATTCACAAAATAATATTAATGTTTTGTACATTCTATACAATTCCTTACCGAAAAATACAATAATAATTCACGATCACAAGTAATGCCTTAACGGCAGGTATTTTATCCTATAATGTCTAGTCAAATGACTTAAAGGATTTCATATAGTTTTGTTAAAAGAAAGTAGAAATTAAAAATAAAAAGTTTTTCTAAAAGCCCAAATAACATTTATGTGTGTACTCTGCATTAAAAAAAAAGGCCCATTTGTCATTAATTTGGCATATTTCAGAAATGAACCCACCTAGCAGGGGGGGGAGGAGGAGGAAATTACTCTACGGTTACCTTAATAATTAA
Organism: Polydrusus cervinus; assembly: GCA_935413205.1. Taxonomy (NCBI): domain Eukaryota; kingdom Metazoa; phylum Arthropoda; class Insecta; order Coleoptera; family Curculionidae; genus Polydrusus; species Polydrusus cervinus. The sequence goes on from OW284516.1 coordinate 31,186,690, forward strand.
AACAATAACTTTAGGGTTGTTCAAAAAAAAAACAGGATTTTGTTTTTATATAAATAATAACTTTTTTTATTTATAAATCGATTTTTTTGATTTTTATCTTGTTTGAAAGAGAGACCGCTAATATCATATTTTTGACATTTGTTGAAAAAAACAAAATGGCGGACACACTTAAACTTTAGAACTTTGGAACTTTTTTTAATAGTATTGTATATCTTTACGTGCAAAATTCTAAAATCATAAACCTTTCTGAACAGAATAAGAGGTCGTACCACCAAATATGTTAAAAAATAGCTGACTTATGATAAAATCAAGATATGTATGTTTTATCAGGTTGATTTCGATTTTTCTACCGTCCGCCATTTTTGTTTTCAACAAATGTCAAAAATATTAGATTTAGCGGTCTCTCTTAATTCATCCTCTTTCAAACAAGATATAAATCAATAAAATCGGTCCATAAACAAAAAAGTTGTTATATAAAAACAAATTCCGTTTTTTTTTAAATATAATCGCTTAATCTTGAGGATTTTAAACTAGGATGTTAAACACTTCGTGAACTGTGAGTCTTTTGATATTAGCCGACACTTTAAAGTATTTATTTTATGTTATACAAGTTATTTCCTCACATATTAGGAGACCCGACGATTTACACCATTCATCCTATCAAGTATTTGCGTTTTTACAAAAATAATGAAAAAAATACATTGATAAATTTTACTCGGGCTTCCAGAAAGTAATAAGTCATATTCTGATCAAAAAGATAAGCTACGATACGTCAAAAAGATAGTGTAGTGGAAATGTCAAAAAATTGAACGGACTTTTATTTTTTTAAAGGCGATAAGTTTGAAATAAATGCATTTAAAGTTATTATCCATTTACGCCACTATAAAGCTTTATTGGTATCACATTAAAAAAAAAACTACCCCTAAATTTATCACATTACAGCCTGTTTGAAATAGTATAGGCACAGAGAAACTAAAGCCAAGAGGAACAGTGCAATGTTAATTGCTTGTTAAAAAAATTGTAAAGGGTTACGCCTAACGTTGCCTGTAATAGGCATTTATCGAACTCGAATACTTGTCAAAAGTCACTTCGCTTCTGGACATTTACGTTGCGGCCTTGGACCTCGCTGTAGCCCCTTTAGTTTATGGTATAGGTTAGGCCATTTTGACTTTTTTGGCATTATGTAACTCACCTAAACTTTGACGTTACACAATTTATTATCTATTTAACTAGAATATGGCTCGATATAATAGATTATTCGGTTAGTAATATTTACTTAACTAGACACTAGTATAGGACATGTATACGGACCCTTAATACTAATTTTAACAAGGACTAGTTTAATTTTCAATTCATATAGTTAATAAACGTCAGGCATGTACATAAATATACATACATACACTTTGGAATTACTTTAGCCAAATAATGAGTTCGTTGATCTTTTTATACAGGGTGATTTACGACAAGTGGTTGTTTGATGAACTTTTAAGAAAACTTTTAAGAAAACTTCAAAAATATTTTTATTAATCTTATGTGTGGATATATTTTTTATTTCATTTTTTAAGAGATACAGAACAATATTTCTGAATTCTTCTCCAAAGTTACCAGCTCCATGCGTAATTATATCTATATATACAGGGTGTCCTTGAAATGACTGTACAACGCTTCACCACAAATTATTTACTTAAAAATAAGGCAATCTAGGCAAACTTACCTATATGTAATGTTGCTTCGTTTTGCCGCTACAGGGTGCTAAAATTTTCAAATAAATATCGTTTTTCCGGAATAATTTCTAAACGCCTTTATCGATTCCCACTAATTTTGGGACTAAGAATGGCCACTATTAATAGCGTGTTTTGACGTAAGCGCCATATTTTTTTAATACCTGCAAATTGGTAAATAAAAGTTTGTATTTTTATTATCTCACGTATAAATGACTTTAATTATTTCTCTGGCACTAGCTGACTTCATGTTGAAACTTTTTTGTCACTTGTAAAATTTTAGCCAGACATGCAGTTTCTATACTAATATAAAAAGTACGGTTGCCTAAAGAAGCAATTTATATATATTTTTAGTCTTTTAACTTTTAGTGAGGAAAATATTTTTATTAAAAAATAAGAATTGTGCAGGCGCGTTCACTTTTAAAGAATATTTTTCATATTTGTATCAGTAAAGTTAAATGCGTTAAAACATTTACCCCTAGCATAGTTTTAAACATGCAATTATAAAACCACAATTAACAAGAAGTTTAAAGTAGCAAATCGTCAATCATTATATTATAACCATGATGCCATAATATTGAAAATAATGTCAAACATTTTCTTTTAAAAGGGGAAAAAGATACTAACGTCCAATAAGGAAGTACCAGTTGCTATACTGTGACGTAGCAGTATAGGAACTATCTTTATACCGTTACCTCAAAAGTAGTAACGGTGTAAGTCCCAAAAACGTTATGGGATCTAAATCGCTACCCAGAAATCATTCCCCAAATTAGTGAATATTGAGACAGTAACAGTTATTGGTTGCGAAACACTATAAAGTTACGACGTTAGGCGATATTACGTTCCTGCGTCGAAAAATGTTAGTTGGGAGGAATCAATATCACCCTTGTTTGCTCGCAACAGTATTTCCTGTAATATCGGTACATAAATCAGTAGGCAGTAATTAAAACTTTCAGTCCATTGAAATGAAATGGTTCCACTTGCTGCTATAATTTGCCTAAAGTAATTCCCACTTGTAAACATATAAAACAATCTCCTAAAATTGAGAAAACAAAATAAATATATTATGGGCAAAACAGAATATAAACCAAATAAATTTGCTAGTTTAGTATAAATATTTTCAAAGTATTGTTTACCCTGGCTATACCCACTAAATGTTAATTGATAGAAAAAAAGGTAAATAAATAAAAGTATCTACATGGTACATCTAACTACACTGAAAAAAAGTATTAGATTATTAATTCTCGGGAGATTTTTGTATCGGCGTCAACATCAATCCCTTTGCAAGCATTTGTTCCTCTAAGTCTTTATCTTCGTGTGCATATCTGAAAAATTATAAGAAATAATTCAAGAGATATTTTAACAAGAAGGCAGAATTCTGGCTTCATATGGAAAACTTTTTTATTATTGATTTCATAGAAAATTTGATGATAAAAACTTCTGCGTCCTCTTAAACTAAAAAGCGCTAATTAACGTCAATTGAATATTTACCACCCTGTATACCTAGTATTAAAAAAAAAAAACTATATTTTATCTGACAAAATAACGATAAAAACGAATAATAAAAAACTTTGTAACCTAATAGATACTTATTTCAATTAAAAATTGGACAGTAACCTTAGCCTATCCTCTTCCAATACAGCTATCAGGGAGTCCCGTTTAGCAACTATTTCCATCATTTCGTTGATAATACTCTCTTCAATTCTTAAATCTTCTTCGGTCTTAGTTTCGTCTGGAAGCACAGGAAAGTATTTAAAAAAAAACGTCAAACAAAATTAAATTAGTTTAATGCCAAACCAATTTGACGAGTTTTTCGAAAGAACAGCATACTACCTATCTACATTTTTTTAAAAGAAAATTTAAGTTAATGGTGACATTTTGCAAACCAGGGCGGGATTTTGTTGGTTGGCAAAATGTCACCCACACAAGTCCCCGTTAAACCTAACTTTTCAGCAACTGACTTGCATTGATTGTTTATGGACTGCCAGTTATTTCTAATTAAACTTAAATCGTCCAACAGGCTAGAAATATTTTTAATTTCCACATCGATCGTTTAAGCTTTAAGATACCAATAATTAGCAACGTTTTTATTTTAAAATATAATAATTTACACTTGTAATGTTTACAAAATAATCTTTTGCTAACAGAAATTTTATATTTTTGCATAATTTATCATATTTTTTAACTGCGCAGCTCGGGCCCTTAAAAGAGACGTGGGCCCGGGAAAATTGCCCCCCCCCCTGCCCCCTCCCCTGGTCGGGACTGTCGGCGACCCTGTCCAGCGGTAGATATCTTAACTCATATTAAATATAAATAAGTTATTTTTCCGGACAAGATCACGAAAATGTCTTACGGGCGTTTAGAATTTACTATTTCCATAAAAATGCCACTAGTTATGTGGTTTGTACTGAACAAACCATAGTTGTATGTCGAATTTTATTACTTACTAGTTTCAAGTCTTTCTCGTAAGTCAGCCTGGAGTCTAGCGTGTCGATCCTCTAGTTCTAGTTCTTGCGCCCTAGCCATTAATTCTTTTTCATACCTCCTCAATTCACTTCGATCCCTCATTAAATCAAACCATTCCTAAAAAAGAGTATTGTTTACCAAAAAGAAAAAGGAATGTTTATGATAGGCAAGATTTTCTCTGTGTCAGTTTGCTAGGTTGATATGTACAATGCCATAGCTCCCTTTACTTTATACAATGCGCTAAAATATCAAAATTAAATAAAAAGTTTTTTCTTACCGGTAAAACCCAATAAAAACGTATATTACATACAGAGATAGAGTCATGTTTTATCAGAATTTTTTTTACTTATGTCCATACGTACTAATTAGATAAGAAGGAACTTTCCTAACAAAAAGGTTATTAAAAATATTTTTATTACTCTATGAAATAGACGGACAATTTCTATGACTTTATTTTGTGCAGATTTTTCATGTTGTTAGCTTTCATTGATACCTCAAATTTTATTCATTTTCTATGTCAAACGGCCCCTAATAACAAGAACTAACAGGCGGATAGACGCCATCCAAAATGAATACCAATTTTCAGTTATTGTTAATTTGGTGATTTTTTGTACTTACTTGCAAAAGCTCACTTTCATCTTTTAAACTTTCCCTATTATCTTCTCCTCTTAAAGCCTTTTCGACTTCCACGCCCCGGTGTTCTAGTTCCCTAGTTTTGACTTCTGTTTCTTCAAGTTTTCTTTGAATTTCCTGAGCCATGCGATGTCTAAATAAATAATACATTAATATCCAAGCACGTCAACGTTTTCTTCAAGTATTTGTTTACGCTCTTTCATTACTCTTTTACCTTTTAATAACAGCTTCGGACAATGGTAAACATAATTTAGGACATATACATACGATTATATACATACCATTATCGAAGATAATGTTTAGAAGAAACCCATTTAGAATTTAATAAACCCAGGGCCGAATTAATTTGACGCCTTAGGCCACTGCGCCCAAATTTGTCTAGCCTTACGCCAGACAAATTGTTGACCAAACTGTTTGCAAATCATTATATTTGCCCGTTTGCTAAGTAGCTTCCTAAGTGAAAGATATTGGGTTGTAAAGGCTGACCAAATTATTTTTAAATCATTATATTTGCCCGTTCGCTAGACAAATTTTGGCGCTTATTTTTTTTAATTTCGAAATGAATTTTTAAAACTTGAGCGAGTTGATACGGATGATCAAATTTGTGCCTCAACCTAATCTCGTAAAAATATGTTTTGCAAGCGAAAATTTGCACATTTTGTTGAAAAAAAAACTCAGATTAATTTAATTTTAATAAACCTATAATACATGTAAGTACCCAGGGCGACGCGCGCCTATTTCGTTCGTGGCGCCTTAGGCTATGGCCTATTTGGTCTAGCGGTTAATCCGGCCCTGGATGAACCATTGCACTACAATGAATACTGCGTGGTATTGTAGTAATTTAGTGTTTCGCGCATCTAGACCGAACAAAAAGTTTCCTATAACGCTGTTCCTATTATTATTTCAAAAAATCATTAATGTTTTTTACCGCTTTAATTGTGCCTGTCTTGAAACTCTTCTAGCTTTCCCACTTCTTCGGCCGGTTAAACTTGACATGGAGGCTTCGAGGTTACCAGATTGGTCCAAAGTTTCACACGAGCCTCGGTGGTGGTCAAGTACTTCGCCATCACTGCTTTCATCTAAAAAAAAAAAAAATATCCTTTGCTATTTTTAATCAATGGAGAAAATTATACCAGGCGTTCAACTATGCAATGTGCGACTACCTGTTGCTCCTTTTGAGCGTCCTAAAGAAGACAGCCGGTCTGGCTTTAACAGTACTATTTGCTAACGTGAAGTTCGAGTAACGAGGTATGACGTAACAGAATTTATCAGATCCTTTCACCAGAACATCGCCTTTACTTACCTGTTGGTTTCATTGTATAATTCACTGGTAAAGGGGGAATAGGGGGTGGAGTTGGTTCACGTTTTTGGATACTGATCTCCGAATTACTTTTCCTTTTTAACGGTTCTTCTTTTACAATTTCCTAAATTAAAAAAATGATTAAAACTATATTTACAACTGTCTCGAAGTGACTTTTTTATATTATCAAATAAAGTTTTTAAGATTGGCGATGTTACAAATATTGAAAATTACACTATTAAAACGGTTACACACCATTTTGCACATTTCAAGTAGATGTTTAAGTCGTGTAAAATGTAAGCCGTATTTTTTTCCTAGCGAAGGGTTGCAGAACTAAAAGTTTTAAAATTTAGTTTAAGACAGATATTCTCTAATCGGACAAAATCGCAAATTTTATTTTTTTTTGTGCAAAAGAGGTGAAGTGAAATGAAACGGAAAATGGTATTAATTATAGAACATACATTTCCAGATCAATTGGCTGCCATTAAAAGGGATGGACTATACTAGTTAAATTTGTTATTTTTAATATTTCGAAAAAAAAGTCATAATAATTTCTCTAATTCTTTGCAAAAAAACAAGGAACAAAAAATACGGCTACCGATTGGCAAATTTTTAGTTTTTTATTAATTAAAGTTCAAATTTGGGGGTTTCGTTGTCAAATCATCAACCAAAATGCACCAAAAATAACCCATCAAAACATTCAATACACAAAAAAATAAAACAAAAATCTTTAACTGCCCTAGAAATTAAAACTTTTTTTTGTTATTTATATTTCCATGCCAGACATTAAATTCAGGCAATGCAATGCAAGGTCAATAGTTTCTTAAAAATATTTTATCCATATTTATTTGAAATGTTACGAGAAATGAGATAACGGAATTATAAAAAAAATATTAGGACATATCTAAGATTAATGTTGGGTTGCACAAAGATTTAATCGGAATTAACTAACCAGCAATTTTGACTGCGACATAACTGACATTGACAGGTATTATGAACCCACAATTAAGGGTGCGTGATTAGTAAATTAAAAATTAATGCATTCGGGCCAGTATGATTATGAGAAAATTATGTCTCCCAATGTCATGTATGTCACAGTCAAACTTGCTGGTTAGTTAATTATTTGTGCAACACGACATTAGTGTTTTTAAACCAAATAATCCGACTCAATTTTTCCACTGGATGTTTTTAAATTATGACATTAATAAAATAATAATCTCTTTTGGATAAAAAAATAAAAAAGGCCATCGAACTTTTGTGAAAGGGGTTCAGTCCTACACCAATCTAGATAATTAAAAAATAAAAACTAGGCATACTGTTTTATAGGAAAGACACACTGAACCGAATATGACTTTATAACTAGCAAAACATTAATTAAAAATGTTTACTACATTTCTATATCAGTTAGTAGGGGATTCTAGTGGTACATAATATTTTTCTTACCATAACAACTTCTTTACTACATAAAAATCGGACATGATACAAAAGCTTGCTTTCAAGCGGTAAAATAAAACTAAAGGTTAGTAGTGGTGTAACAAAACAGAAAAAGTACGTTTACAAAACATAAACTGCAAAACCAGTGCAACAAATATGACGGAATACGACTGAAAGGACATGTAAAGCAACCACATCAAGACACAATCACATCAACAAAGAGTTTTTCTTACATGTTTGCATAAGTCCAAACTCGTTAAAGACTGAAAAAGGGTAAAAAATTAAAATAATAAAAATTCTCTGTGAAATAATACTATGCCAGCCGGTTAGGGAAAAGTGTGGCGCAGTCTTTTGGAAAATAGTTTTTTTATATTGTCAGAGGGGTTGACCTAATTACAATAATATACTGTAGCGTATTAATTATAATAAAAATGCACTAACTTCCAGAATCCCTTAATGGGGTAATCATTATTTCACAAAATGGTAAATATTTTTTTTAATACACGTTTGATATTTTTGTCAAATCGTTATAAAAATTCACGAGATCTAAGTTTAATTTGTAGGTAATTATGCTTCAAAGGTCAGTATTTGACCGTTTTTTGGATAAAAGAAAACATCAACGAAATATTAATCGAAAAACGAAATGGCGAATGCGTAACTAGAACTCACTCTTAAGATTATAACTTAATTATGGTTTTAGAACTTACCTTCGATGCCGCTTTCGACTTAGGTGACAACTTTGCAAACAATCCTTTTGATCCATTACTTGTTGGACTCTTCTTCGTGAATATTCCCACTATTAACTGAGTAATACTCTTCCTCCTTTCTCTATCTTTGCTTTTCTTTTTTGGTTTTAAGTAATTTGTTTCCAAAAGATTAGGATCTGACTTAAATATTTTTATACTTTCGTTCGTTGTGATCTCCGATGACTTGGAAACGCTTAAGTTCTTGGGTATCTCAGACACAGATTTCGGCCTAATACCAACCGAAACACCTTTGTTAGTTCCGGGTAAATATATGCTAGTCTCAGCATCTCCGCTTTTAGATCTTTTAAAGGAGTTATTTCTTTTCTTAGTATCGTTAGAGTATAATTGAGAGTTCCTTCGATCAGTGTTATGTACCAACGCTTCTATACTCTCCTGAACATGAACGTCACTTATCTCATTCTCCTTACCTCTCCTGCCCATCTTTTCTCTTAACTTATTTATTTTATCCTCAGGACTTAGACCTAAATCTTCGTTAGATAGCAATCTTGCTCTGGCTCTAGCGCTTTCTTTCATTTTTTCGGCAGTCTTGGAAACATCTGAGGGTCGGTTATGTCTCGGAGGTGGTTTTGGCGTTTTAAAATCCTCATTAAACAGATTTTTTCTTATATCAGGCAAGCTAAAATTTTCCGGGTTTGTTAATGGAGTTTCAGGAAGTTTTCGTACATCCGTAAAAGTTGAAAATACACTCAATGGTCTGCCGGAGTTTTGTTTGGGAGTAAACATTCCGCTGGGCGTTGAGTATTTTTCTATAGAACTGCTAACATCTGGAACATTGTTAGTAGTCTGAGTGTTACGAAGGGGAATCGAATTCGATAATAAATCTGGGGTGGTATAAATACTCGATACATCAGAATTTGGAGTACCACTCTTGGCACTTTTGTCCAGATTGTTTAGGTTAATTTGTGAAACAATATCAGTTGTGTTAGATTTTTGTATGTCATAAGGCCTACAAGGGCTTAGACTATTAACATTTCTATTTCTCTTCTTCCTCTCTAAACTTTTATTTTCAGCTTTCATTTTGTTCATGACCATTTCTTCAATCAACTTTTTATTTACGTCTCGTTCTTTTTTAATATTTTCCTTTTTATAAAACACATCGGTAGGTGAAACAGGAGTTAGATTTAGAGTAATGCTCTTTGGTGGACTAATTTTTATCTTTTCCTCTTGTATAAGGTCCGGTTTTTGAGACGTATCTGTTTTACTTTTACGTCGAGATTTTCTGATATCAATTGAATCTCTGGCATTGCCAAATTCAACTTTTGATTGAAGACGCTGACAATGTTCTTCAAATTGCAAACTACTTTCTTTGTTTACTTTTTCACTTGCTTCTTTGAGCTTTTGTTCGTTAAGAAGAGCCTGTTCAGCTTTCACTTTAGCCAACTTGTCTTCTAAACGTTGCTTTTGTAGGTTTTCTAGTTTAAAAGAGGGTTTCACTTTATTTTCTTTAGTATCGGCGATTATTTCAGTAATATTTTTAACAGTAGAATCGCTACAAGTGTTCTCTTCAGTTGTGGTGCCTGTTTCTAAAACTAATAAGCTATCTTCTTCGTGATCCGTCAATATTTGTTTTTGTTTAAGTCTCTCTAAGTCAGCTGGCTTTAGATCTATAACCTCTGCACCAAAATTATGGGTTTCTTTAGCGATTTCACAATAACCCCTATTCTTATGACCATCTCCTTCAGCCTCTTTTTTGGTAAGGTATATGTTTTTAGCTTCAAAGATTTCATTTATAAGGGGATTTAAACTATCTTCCGCTAAATCGTCTTCGTTCTTAAACAATACATAGCCATTTTGACTGTCAACTACTCCATCATCACTGCTCGTTTCAGTACCTGTATCCATATATTCTATACTATCTAAATTACCGCTAAGTGCATTGTTCATAGCTTCTGTTAATATAATTTTATTAGCAGCTTCTTTCGAATCTTTACCACATACATGGATATTAACCGTTTCTTCAAATTCACTTATTTTAGCTGTTTTAATAGGGTTTTGCCTTTCAGAACTGTGACTCACATCATCAAAATCGATACTGTCAGAAACATTTTCATCCCGGGCCCAATCTGATAACTCAGTTTCAGTGAGGGCTGCTGTAGCATCAGGCGAACTTTTCCCACTAACTGTTTTAATGCTTTTAGCTTCTTCAGGCGAGTCTTCTTTGTCACTTTTAATTTTAATGTGTAAGGCTTTGTGGATTTCTGGTAAAACACTCTCTAGATTGGGAAGTGACTTTGGTTGATTAAGGCTTTTTTTCTCACTAGTTATGCTTTTACATTGTTCTTGCATTGATGATGAACTTCTTTCTGACGCAACTTCGATCTTTATATTCGCCTGTTGAGCCTCTGGACACAACGAATCTAAAGCAATGTCTTCGATATCACTATCTTTTGCAGCATGCACTTCAACTGTAGGTATATTGTCAAAAATGAAGTTAGGACTCTTCGGCGCTTCATTTTCACTTCCAGAGCTAGACACTGACAAGCTATCAGATGACTGGCTTTGATTCTTTTGTCTTGACCAATCAATAGAAGGTACTGGTATGGAAGCTTCATGAACAGGACTACGTGGTCGACTCTCAGACTCATTATTTTGAGATTTCTCCTCTTTATTTTCTTTTATGGTTGTAATTGTTATATCCGGTGGTGGTAGTTGTTTAGCTATATCATCGGTAGCTTTACTATTAATCCCAGGAAGAACAAACGAATTATTAGGAGACAATACAGGCGAGTGTCTCTCATCTAATTTACTACAAAACATCTGCATGCTAGCACTGACTTCAGGTGCAGGTTTTAATAACTTTTGACAGTCGGAAATGGTGTTCTGAAAGCTCTTAAACTTAGTGTCAAGCGTAGAAGCGCTTCCACTTTTTTGAATGCCATTCGTGCCACTCTCGCCAAGCAAATATCTCTTTTTTAATTCCAAAGATACTTTAGCTGCAATACCCCCAGTGCTTTGCGTGCGATTCAAGGCATAACCTTCCGTTCTAGGTAATAAAACAGGTGCGGGTTTTTTGAAATCTTGTGTAGAGGATACCAAAGGGCTTAGTTTAAGTTCTATATTAGGCTTAGGTTTAGTATTTTCATGTTGTGGCCTTCGTATATAGCCACTGGTCACCTGTATTTTTTTCGGGTAGTTTGATTTGCCACTGCCTCGAGTTTTGGTAACATGAAAATCATTAAGAGCTATTGAGGGGACATCTCGTGTTGGTGTTGGTTCGTCCTGAGCAAATTCCGAATCTGTGGATATTTCAGTGGCGGAGTTTTGAATTTCGCTAGAGGATTTCGAGCTGGATTCCTCAGAAACCATCTGGAAATAGAAAATATTATGGTCAAATAGGAATAAATACATTTTGAAATAAATAATTTCTTGAAGCAGTGTAATTTTGGTTATGGCTAAAGCAAAAAATAGATATTGTTAAACATTTAAGGCTTTGTCAAGTAAAACTAACTAACTATTTTAAAATAACGATATGAAAGTTTGGAAAATAGTTCTGAGAAGTACATTAACCATTATTGTAACAGGTTATTTTATTAATTTTAATTGGATGTCTTTGCAGTGATTTTATTACATTTGAAAGTAGACGTAAATACAGAATACTTATTATAAATTTAAATCTTTTTTCTTAAATTTCAGTGATAAACTTGTAACATGCAATATTGTGGACGGTGGGCTTATACGGGGTGTCCGGTAAGAACGTGGAAAACTATCGGGAGCGTGTAGAGAACAATAAAATAAATATTGTTTTTTATATAAAAATTTGTTCAATAGCACCTACCCCGGACTGAGTACAGGGGATAGTAACTTATGTCTCAGGAAAACCAGAAATGGACTTGCTCCAATGCAAAGAGGGTCAAAATTTTGGACATGTGTCATGGTATCGAATTAAAAATATTATAATTGGATACTGTGAACCTTTTACTTCAAAAAAAGTCCGTTTCCAAACAATAAACGGTTTTTGAGATATTTTCAATGTTTATAGTATTTATGTTGCACATAAGTTATAAAAATAATTTATCTCGAGACCAGTTCATTTTTAAGACACAATTAAACGGTTTCTTTTTTGAAGTAAAATGTTTATAGTATCCAAAAATATTATTTCTAATTCGATACCATGACACCCGTCTAAAATTTTGCCTTGTGGGTTTTGAGGCCAGTCCGTTTCGAGCTTCCCTGAAATATTAAGTGTTACTCTGTAGCACCTATTTTTGGATTGCTATTCCCGGCTCCATATCTCGGCCCGGAGGCATTATACAGGGTGATTTCTAAGTTGATACTTCTTGTTTAGCTGTGTATAGAAGGCACATTTTCAAATACCTTTTTTCAAAAAACACAAAAATAAGGTAGGTACTTACATTCATTTATTACACTATGGATCAAATACGGTCCTGCCTAACTGCAGTCGCCGCACTTTGACGACACTCTCCGTAAATTAGCACCATATCTACTAGTTCATTGTTTTCAAATTTTACCATTTTCACGTTTCACCAATTTAAAATTAACTTGCTTCAGAAAAACACACCGCAGCGGATTGTCAAATAACTCACCAAATTGCATGACTAATAAGACAAAAACAACATAAAGTATAGCAGGCTACGTTTTGATGACCAGGCCCGCACTTGTGTATCTCGCCTATTTTTTAGGTTTTTTGAAAAAAGATATTTGAAAATGTTGTTTATTTTAATGCCTTCTATACACAGCTAAAAAAGAAGTATCAACTTAAGAATCACCCTGTAGAAACAACTTTAATATCACACACTAGTGATTTTCCTACATGCTCCCGAAAGTTTGGCTCATACTTACCGGGCACCCTGTATAACATGTGAGCCGACAGCCAGAAAAACAATTGTACAGGGTAAAGCACCTAGTGTCAAAATTTTATGGCTTGAAAAACCACATATGAACATTATGAACAAGTAACAAACATTACATTACAAATCTATTTGTAATGTTCATAGCGTATGTTTTTGTGTACTTTATGTATTATATTTACATATAAAATACCCATATGCACACTAGATTATCAACATTAGTATGAAAATTAAAAAAAAAACACGAAACTTTCTTTTTTGTTAAACAACATTCACGTGAGCAATGGATTAACGCAATTGATTAAAACATTTAAAAAAACATTAAAATCCCACTCTCTATAGTTACCTTTCAACCATTGCTTTAACGTGACTGTTGACCAGGGAAGCCAAACATCTCAAATACTACAACAATCTTGCATCAAGGGCATATTACAATTTTAAAGTTTAAATAAATCAACATTCAATATAAACTCTTAAAACATAAGAAAATAACACTTAATAACTCTTACAAATACGATTTAACAAGTAATATAAAATTTAAAAACGAATATTAACAAACAATGTGTAATTTCAATCCAAAGCATTTAAGTAGAATATTTCTACCCGTAGCATGTAAAAAAATGACTAGAAAAAAGTAAAAATTAGTCTTACTGGATGCAGCAGTCCTTATCTTTATCTTTTCTACCGAATTTAGGTGGAAATTTGGAGAGATTATCACTACTACACGACTGGGAGCCGTTTATAGTAACTTTTTGAGGCCCTGGAAGTTCAAATGACTTAATCACCTCCTTTCTAACCTCAATATTTCCTGCAGAGGTGCTTCTGCCATTAGTATCCAAAGGCCTTGGCTCTCCTAATTCATGTTTTCTGCGGGGTAGGGGTGAAACAGTATTGCATCTTTTCCGTTGAGGTGCTACGGGAAGAGAATTTTCACTACTTTTTCTTTGTTCAAAAGATTTTTGTCTTACTGCTCTTGGGGGTGGATGAGGAAATGAAGAAACTTCTCCTTGAGAATGTTTCCTTCGTTGTGGAACTGGTGGCGAGCAAGGTACGTCTTTCTTTGGTTTATTTACTTTGGCATAAAGATCTTCAAGATTAGGTATTTGGGTTCTACTCATAGTCGCCATATTCGGTTTATCTGCTTCATCAATTAAATTTAATATTTTGATTTCCTTCCCATTTAAATTATAGTTGTCATTTTTTATCAATACTTTATTGACGTCTTCTTTAGACAAACTAGCGTTTGTACTATCTGGATATTTACTTTGGAAGAAAGTGGGTAATACATTAGCTTCCCTGTTTGCTTTAGAACTCATGACGTTCTCGTCAGAATCTGTTTCATCATCATTATCATCGTCAGAGTCGGATAAATCGCTAGATTCCACAGCTTTCAAAAAATTGTGTGGTTCAAAAGTGTTATCACTGGTACTAGTATCTTCGGTTAAAGCAGACATCGCCTCTTGGAAATCCTTTAGTTCTTTGGAAAAATCTAGTTCAGGTTCTTCAATGTTATTTTTTGTATTATTAATCACCTGAATATTTGAGTCTTTTTTTATTGGTTGAGCATTCATATCAATATTTTCCTTATTACTATTTAAAGATTTATGTTCTAGTTGAGAATTTAATCCTTGTTGAAGTTTTAAAAACTCAGGACTGACTTTAGACGACACAGTTATGTTAACACACCAGTCACTTTTACTTTTTCCTAATTCTGCGGACTTCGAGTGTCTGGATTTAGATCCAATACTTTCTATGGTTTCGTCGACAAACTTTTCCAAATCTTTAATTGTTTCCTCAAATGATTTTTCTTCGCGCTTTAAAGTTATTCCTTTTTTCGGTTCACGTGGTTGGTATATTACTTTTTTAAATTCCTTCGGTTCACTCTCAAATTTTTGAATCGTTTTAGAAATGGGTTTTGGTTTAACAATTGGAAATTTTTTCTTTTCAATATTACCGGAGGTGCTTTTAACATTTCCTAACGAAAATCTCTTATTTAGAGGTTTTTCGGGTTTAGGCTTTACGTCTTCATCTGCTTGATCCATTGATTCAAACTTCTTCAAAACAGACTTAATATCGACCTTACTAACAGCATCCAAATCGACAGAAGTTCTAGGTTTTCTATTTCGATTAAAGTGTATTTCCGTTTTCGATCGACATAGTCCCCTGGAAGAAGGCTCACATAAGTTTTCTTCACTGCTACTATCTCTAGGTACCTCCTTGCCTTTCAAAATACTTTCGAAGAATGTTAAATTATTGCGTGGTAGTTTACTTACAACTGAATCAGACCTTTCTGGAGTCCTAAGCAATCTCTCAAGATGCTTATATTTGACATCACTAACTGATCTATACTTTTTTCGTTCGGGCGTTTGATGATCCATTTCTTCCATCCACTTAAGTAAATCTTCTATTTTTTCATCGGATTGTTTTTGCAATTGCAAGTCTGGTTCTGGCATACTAGTCTCCTTGTCTAAAGCATTAAATAGATCTTCAATACTACTTGATATATCCTCGTCTACTGCTACGTCTTTTACTTCAGGTTTATAGGCATATTTATTAGGATCTATTGGTTTCTGCAACTCTTCTTCTTTCGTTAACAAATCCTCAATATAATTATCAATGTTTTCTAAATCATCGTCTTTGAGTTCAAAATTAAAACCAAGATTGTTAACAATATTTATTTCGTTCGTAGTTTCAGGCAAACTCTTTTGTTTTACTAGTGGTGCTTTAGGCGGAATCGCAGTAGTATCAGATCTTTTTACTTTGGGCTTCTGAGAAGTTTTAATGGCACCAAAATATTTCTGAGCGTCTAAAACTTTCGTATTTACAGCAACTTTTGGCTTAATCTCTTTAGGCATATTAACCTTGCTAGGTGTTCGTTTGATGACCAAAAGAGGCTCTTCCAGTTTATATTTAGGTTCAAATTCTTGACCAAAACTTTTTCTTTGATTTTTGGGCGGTAATACGAAATTTCGTTTTGGTTTGGATTCATTAAGAGTTCCGGCAGTGGCACTTTTAGATAGAGCATTGGGCTTGGGAACAGGTGGTTTATTATCGATAAGAGGTTTGTGCTCAGCTGTGGGAGTGATAGTGAGCTTTCCAACAACTACATTAGGATCAGTGATGATAGTTTTATTCATATTAAAATCTAAGTCACTTTCCGCACTGTTGAAAATTTCAGAATTAACAGAATAATTGCTAGGGGACTTATTTAAAGGTACGTTCTTGCTATGATCAATACGACTGTGATAAGATAATAGATCAGGGACAATTTCTGGGGGTAAAATATCGAGAGATTTCTTCACCTCAGTGTCCGTTCCTGTGTCGGTTTGGACTACTGGAGGTTCCACTCGCACTTCTTGCTTTCGGAGCTCCCGGGCACGGATTTCATCTTCGCCTTCCGTAGCGGTTTCAGAGTCCGAATCTGTAATTTAAAAAAAGGTTCATCAATAATTTTGAGATTAAAAAAAAATTATAAATAGTTTTTCTAAATATATTTTACATTTTAGAGTACAAAGTCCGATTTCTTGAGGAAAGCTTCATATTATGGATCATTATTTTTACCAAACTTTCAATGTAAAATTAAATTCTATAAATTTTTTGTTAAAACTTTATAATTATTTAAAGTGTGGTATGAAATACAGGGTGAGTCAACGATAGAGTAAAGTTCAAAATTCGAATTGCAAAAGTTGTAAAGACCATTGAGGTGCACATTTTAAAATTATGCTGGAGTATACGGGGTGGCCCAAAAAAACATGGCGAATATAACTTGGGTTTTTTTTTTAAATGGAACACCATATGACATGTATAATTTTCTGATTCCCCACAAAATTCTATGCTTATTTTGTAAATGTCATAGGTCTAAATTCGTTAGTTTTTGAGACATTGACGTTTAAAATATGGCATTTTCAGACTTTGACAGGCTGTAACATTGGAACGGTTCATCTTGGAGAAAAATGGTTTTCACCTCCCGATGTTAATTTTTTATTCTCTATCCAAAAAAAACAACTTTCGATTTACCATGTTAAACCAAAAAACCGGTTTTAACGGTTTAACATGTTAAACCGGAAGTTGTAACTTTTAGATAAACGATTTTTCTCTAAAATGAACGGTTCCAATGTTACAGCCTGCCAGTCTGAACATGCCATATTTTAAACGTCAATATCTCAAAAACTATTGAATTTAAGACATACGACATTTACAAAATAAAGATAAAATTTTGTGGGGAATCAGATAATAATACAATATATAGGGTGTTCCATTAAAAAAAACAAGTTATATTCGCAACTTTTTTGGGCCACCCCGTATACTCCAGCATAATTTTAAAATGTGCGGCTAAATGATCTCTACAACTTCTGCGTGTTGAATTTTTATCTAATTCCTAAGATAAAGGAGAAAATAAACTTTACTCTATCGTTGACTCACCCTGTATATTCTGCGTACAAATAATTACCTTATAGCCAGTTTTCGAAGATATTCATAAAATAATACATTATACAGGGTGATAAATATTTATTTAATTGCCTTTTAAACAAAATGACTATCAGTTTTTTCACGTCATTTGTTATACTTAGTTAAGTTGTCATAATTTTATTTTTTAAATATGAATTTGAATTTTTTCTTATTTTATTTTTAATATTCCGATTTACCCCAAATACAATGATCCATCACATAACCTTATTACGTTTCGAAATTTTTTTACATCATCAGTTAATACAGGGTGATTCACGTTGAGTGGCCTATTAGAAGATCTCGGAAACGAGTAAACTTATCTTTCTAAAAATCTGATAGCAGGCATAATTGGCTTTGAGCTTTTAAAACATTATGTTTTGAGGTTTTTGTTACTTCCGGTTATACCGGAAGTTAATGCCGACTTTGCTATTTCAAATGGAACACCCTGTATATTTTAGCGTTTTTGATTACGTTATTAAAATCTAAATAACTTTTATTAATATTAATCTATTCCTATCTCTAACCGTTTTTGAGATACGAATTATAAAAGGATTTTTTTGTGTAAAAACGCTCCGAGAAGAAAGTTTAGTAACTTTAAAATTAATAAAGGTAAACATTTAAAATTTTGTAAGCTTTCAAGTAATACATAGATCTTGAGTTTAAATTATTTAGGTTTTACGTTTTTTATACAGGGAGTTCTTAAAATTGTACCAATGTCTCCATTTAAATAAATGTGCATAAGTCAATTTTTGCAAATGGAACACCCTATTTTTTAGCTTACTAACGTGTAGAGAATTAAATTTCCTATCTAAATGCCTAATATGTTACAATCCACATTTTTTGTCGTTTTGGAATTATGAGCAATTTAAATAAAGTCTTAAAATTTCTGTTTGTGTTAATGCGACATTATTTTTGAAAAGAAGACTTCGACTGGGATTTTCGTTTGACTTTGAAAATTAGAAATAGCTAAGCAACCAACATAGGCGCTTAATAGCAAATGGTAACAAATCTCAAAGTCAAACGAAAATCCCAGTCGAAGCCTTCTTTTCAAAAATAATGTCACATTAACACAAACAGAAATTTTAAGATTTTTTTATTTAAATTGCTCATAATTCCAAAACGACTAAAAATGTGGATTGTAACATATGAGGCATTTAGATAGGAAATTTAATTCTCTACACGTTAGTAAGCTAAAAAATAGGGTGTTCCATTTGCAAAAGTTGACTTATGCACATTTATTTAAATGGAAACATTGGCACAATTTTAAGAACTCCCTGTATAAAAAACGTGAAACCTAAGTAATTTAAACTAAAGATCTATGTATTACTTGAGAGCTTACAAAATTTTAAATGTTTACCTTTATTAGTTTCAGAGTTACTAAACTTTCTTCTC
Organism: Polydrusus cervinus; assembly: GCA_935413205.1. Classification (NCBI taxonomy): domain Eukaryota; kingdom Metazoa; phylum Arthropoda; class Insecta; order Coleoptera; family Curculionidae; genus Polydrusus; species Polydrusus cervinus. The sequence goes on from OW284516.1 coordinate 31,205,660, forward strand.
GGAGCGTTTTCACACAAAAAAATCCTTTTATAATTTATATCTCAAAAACGGTTAGAGATAGGAATAGATTAATATTAACAAAAGTTATTTAGATTTTAATAACGTAATCAAAAATGCTAAAATATACAGGGTATTCAGTTTGAAATAGCAAAGTTGGCATTAACTTCCGGTGTAACCGGAAGTAACAAAAACCTCAAAAGATATTGTTTTAAAAGCTTAAAGCCAATTACGCCTGCTATCAAATTTTTAGAACGATAAGTTTACTCGTTTCCGAGATCTTCTAATAGGCCACTCAACGTGAATCACCCTGTATAGATAAAAAATTTAAATAACCGAAGAATAATTCTAAAATCGTAGAAATGTCAGAAATAATCGAGATATAATGTGGGATTGACAGCAAAGCTCAATTTAAGAGTAATCAAGCTGGTCACAACTTGTTATGTTATGTTACATTACATTATATTAAGTTATGACCAGGTAAATAACTTTTAACTTTGCTGTCAATCCCATATAATAAAATTACCATTTTTAACATTTCTGCGATTTAAATTGGACCCTCGTTTTAATCGACTTTATAAAATTGGGCAAAAGAACATCTATGCGATGCATATACATGCACAAACCGGGTTTACGCGAATTAACCATAGTAAAAGGCCCTTTATAAAGATGATGCGTACCATCACTACTGTTTTCATAGTAGCTACTGTGATCGGAACTACTATATCCATCTGAATTTGAGTGTCGTCCTTTTCTGTAGCTATTTTTCCATCTTTCAGCCCATTTCATTGTTCCTTCCTTAGTCACAGGTTCCTCCAGTGCGTCATCGAAGGCATCTTCATCATCACTATCAGTATCACTAAAAATAAAGGAGTAATTACATTTGGAGTTAATGCGATCCAATGACAATCTAGGGAAATTATGAAGTTTCATGCCAACTGTCAAAAAATTATAGGATTTCCTCTTAGACTACTCACCTTAGACTAGATGTCGAATCTTCCGCACTTTCATCCAATTCATTACAAGAAGCACCGAAGTTCTTGTCGGTCCATTCATCTTCATCCATTTGACTTAACGGGTCCTCGTGATCTGAAGAAATATTGCCAGCTGACAAATTCGAAAATTCTATACGTTCTGGCGTTTGAACTGAAACATGATACAGAGTTTGCGTTAGTAAGCTATGGGACAGATGGATCCTCTTACAAAGATATTTGTCAAAGACCGATATTCCCAAAATGATCGATTTTAGACCCCAATATAATATTATGATGTATTTTTTAAATCGACTGATTTAAAAATGTCAGCTCAACTGACTATGTTTACCTCTGTCTAATAAATCAACTCCAGCAACTCCTGATAATGCTTTCTTCTGAGGGCTCCTACCAGCTTCCCTAGAACCTAAAAATTCAATATAGTAATTTTCAAATAATTGTTATAATATTTTGATCTTGATTACCTTTATGGCTTGATTTCCTAACAACCTTAGTGGGTCTAGGCATTTCTCCTTGCATACCATAATGATGCATGCAGAAAAATCGGTGACCATATTGGCCATCTCGGTCAAACATATAGGAACCAAGACGAAGTTGTGTATGACAGTACTGACATCTAAAATGTAACGTATTACGAAATTATGTGCAGAATATTATGATCGAATGAGCAAGAAAGAGAGAGATGAATGCTATACTAAACTGCTGGACAATTGCTTTGAAACAAGAAAATTTAACAGATAATATTTTCTGAACCAGATACGATATCGACGTACGGTTTTGAATGGTTGATATATTCATCCCTTGGGAAACAATTGTCAATGTTGGATTTTCTTTTACTGTCAAAAAATTGTATATACAGGGTGTTAAAGAAGACGATGATTTTTGCTCCAATTTTAATGGCGTGTAACTTTCACAATAATATTTTTAAATTTTATCACTCTACGTCAATTGAATCACAGGTTCATAGCAAAGAAAGTAATTTGTCAAATTTTTGATATCTGCTATATTTTAAGAAATGCCGATTTTTTTGGAAAACCTTGCTTTATTTCCAACTTATTGGTAGCTAGATCTCACTGTGCGTTGTATCGTGCAAACTTCGCGAGTGATTATTATACCTTATGAAAAGCTTGACTATGTTCAGTAACAATAGTTATACCTAAATGTTATGATGTACAGTGGCGTACTTATAAACACCTATATGTCTATGGTTTATGAGTATCTCACAATTTTTCACGTTTGTTTTATATTGGAAAGTACTCGCCCCTAGATTAGGTAAATTTTTTCTTATTTTTTAGTTTTTTATATCGCACTACAGATATATTATACAGCGTATTTACAAAATTTTAACAAAGATAATTTTTTTAATTTAATTTTTGGAAAAATGTATTTAATAACTTTCTAATACTATTCCTAAAATTAAACTTACATTGAAAAAGACTTTGATATTAAATATCACTAGCTGCCGTCAAACCAAACCCCGTCCATCCGAGTGTATTAATTAGAATTAAGATTATCACAAAAAAAAAACAATATTAAGTAATAAGTTGAAATAAAGCAAGGTTTTCCAAAAAAATCGATATTTCTTAAAATATAGCAGATATCAAAAATTTGACAAATTACTTTCTTTGCTATGAACCAGTGATTCAATTGACGTAGAGTGATAAAATTTAAAAATATTATTCTGAAAGTTACACGCCATTAAAATTGCAGCAAAAATCCTCGTCTTCTTTAAGGCTCTACCACGCGCAAATTTAGAGGATGAAAAACACCGTTTCGCTACTGCAGGATTCTGCAAAGGCTATTTGAAATATTTGTCGGGACAATTTAAAATTTAATAAAGGAATGTTTGTATTTCTAAGGTACAAAGCCCTTTTTTGAAAAAAATAAGAATATGTATAAGAAAATGCCCACTAAAGGTGCGTATTTTTAGGCACTTTTCCAAGGTTAATATCGTAGCTAAGAATTTTTTTTCAAAAAAATAGCCATGTACCTTAGAACTTCCATGTCTTATCTTTAAGACTTCAAAAATTGAGACAAAACAATGTCGTAATAAGTCCGTTATCTTGCAGCGCGCAACTCATGTTTTAGGTAAATTTTGTTGTCATGTTATAGAAGTTGCCTATATACAGCTGAATTTATTCTCGGCTGACGTGAAACAATTTACATCCAGAGAGAATAATGATACACTGAAAAAAAGTATAGGTGGTCGAACAAGAAGTAATTTCGGGGGTAATTTTGGGCTAAATTTTATGTTTTCCTTTTTGGATTGTCTGTGCCAATAACAGAATATCTAAGCGTTAATATTAAAAAGACGTAACTAGTAGTTGTGCTATTAACTCCGGGTTACCATACATTTTTCGGCTTAGACCGGGATGGTTTATAATGCGCCGCAGGGCAAAATGTTCAAGGCGCGTTCACCATTTTGTCAAAACTGGTGTCTAAGCTTTCAAAATTTCTTATTCATGTTAGGTAAGGATAAGAATTGAACGAAATCCAGTCGATTTGTTGCAATCAAAAAGGGGCTATATTGAATTTTTTGTTTCGTTTTTTATCGAAATGGGTTATTCTCTTGATAGTGAACAAAATATACTAAGGTAAATAGCTTATCGGTATTAGAGGCCCAAACTGGGTCACCGGGAACTTACGACAAATCTAAGGATGTATGGTAACCCTGGTATATTAACTCTTAGATCTAAAATTAAAGTTTTATTTGTCTTGGTAAAGGGTGATAGGTGCAATAAAATAAAGCCATTTATGAAGGTTCTTAGTGAGTAAAGAAACCAACTATTGCATAATGAATCTATTTCTATTCGATTGTTTTTATATTTTATGCTTATTATACAGGCTCTATATATTGTTTATATAGTGAGCTTCTGTCTAAACCTGTTAAAATATAAATTAATTTTAAAGGTGAAATGTGTTTATTATTTTATCTATGGTTTAACGATTTAAAAGTAGTTGTCAGGCACGAATTTGGCGTTGGTCACATGACATTTATCTGTTCATGTTATTGGCTCGCAGCTACAATTTGGTGCAGCGAGACTAACTGTATAGTGACAATGCTTCTAAGAAGCTAGGTAGGTAATAAATAAAAATTGGACAGTATGCCACGCATAGTAATAAAATACAATTTTTTGTTAGGCATGGGCGTCCATAAAGAGGGCAGTTGCCCCTGTCTCTTGACCAAGGGGGAGAGGGGGGGGGGGGGGGGGTAAATATACTTTTTACTAACTTTTGTTAGGGGGAGTTTATGAAACGACTGCGACATTTTTTTTGTAGGAATCACTTTTGATAGAAGTTCTTGAAAACGCAAAGTTTTGTTTTTTTTGTAGCCACTTTTGAACGGTGGAGAAAGTGTAGAAAAGGCTGCGAAGTATTTTATTTTATAGAATTAACTTTTGGGAACTTACACGTTTTTTTGGCTACCCCCCCTATCACTTTATGTTTATAAGAAACATTAATACCGTGATTTTGTATCGGATTGGCGTGACGATACGGTACTACCTCCTGTTGTTTCTGTGTTGCTAAAAAAAATCTAGGTACTTACTTTTTTTTCTTTTGAAGGTGCAGCGCAACTAATCGTCAAAAACATACCACTTTTTAAAAAAGTTAATTATAATGGCACGGAACGCGACGGACAAAATACTGCGCGAGTTAGTAACCACAGTCAACAAATCCTGGAACCAGCGGGACGGGGGTTGTTTTATAAATAAACATGGTGAAAAATTTGTAATATAAGATAATTTTGATTGAAAAACTATTGACCTTACGAAGTATTTGATAACCAATGCTGAAAACCTTTAGTTTCAGGGTGGGCCTGTGCCTCCCAATTTTGAAAATTTGACAGTATATGTTAGTGCTGATGGGGGCGATCGGGCTAAAATATATTTATAATGGTGGCACTTCCCGTTATACCGGAAGTAAGTGTCAACTTGCTTATTTTAAATAGAATACTCTATATATTACTACATTTTTGCATTCTACGCAAGAATTTAGGCATATCTTGTATACCATGTCCTATACCTATGTCTAAGCGTTTTAGATATTTTTAATAGATTTTTTATAATATTTTGATAACTATTAATACAGGGTGTTTAAACAATACGATTAAAAATTAAATTGAAAAACTGCAAAAAGACTAGATTTTCAAATGGAAATACACAAATTTTATAATTATTTCTTATTTAGCATTAAAAATAAGGGTAAGTTTGTATATTCCAAAAAATTTTAGTTTTAGAAACATTGCCAACTTAATATTTTTATATGGCGATTTTGCTGCAGATTTTAAGTTTAGTTACTTTTAGTTGGCTATAACGGCGTTGAAAAACAATCAAATGCGAGAAAAATTTATGAAGCTGTCACTTACCATTTAAACATCATTAATTATCATGCCTGTGCGCTTAAATTGTACATACAAACGAAGATTATTTAAATTTATTTATTATTTATGGAGAATGTGTTAAAGTTATATCAAGAACATATGGGACACATTTGCCAATCGATATCCGCAAAACAGAAGCCATCACAATGTGCTTATTAATAATGTTCAACATTTTTGGGATATACAAACTTACCCTTTTTTAATGCTAAACTAAAAGTAATTATAAAATTTGGGTGTTTCCCTTTGAAAATTTAGACTTCTTGCAATTTTTTGAATCTTATTGTTTAAACACCCTGAATTAATAGTTATCAAAATATTATAAAAAATCTAATAAAGCAGGTCCTTTATAACAAGGAATCCCGCTTAAATTAAATAAATATAAGGCTTCTTTATAGAAAAAATTGATAATTATTTTAAGGCTTGCAAACGTCATTCTTAACAGAAAAATTCAAATATGTCAAAAACGCTTAGATATTTATAGGTATAGGCACACAGGGTAGGGACTTTAACTGGAATAAATTCGATATTATTAAACCTGCTGAAGTTGCGCCTACAAAATTTGGTATGTGGGGGTTTTAGAACATGCGGAATTGGATTATGATGTCGGCGTAGTTGCCAGATTTCTCAGCTTTGCGCTACACGTAGTAATTTTGTTATTTTAAATAGAATGCTCTATTTATTTTTATTGCAGTGAATTGGTAGTGTCAAATTTAGTAAGATCTCAAATTTACAAAATTCTATCTTCACTAGTTTCTGAGCTATGGCAACACTGAAGTTCCCTTAAAAAGTACCGGGACGCTTGTCTACCTCCATAGTTACTAAGTTATTGACAAGATTCAAGAAAAGTTCTTGTCTTTTCAAAATGGCCTATTTAACTTAAACTTTAAAAATAGAAATTCTCATGGTACTTTTTAATGAAATTACAGTATTGCCATAGCTCAGCAATTAGTGAAGATAGAATTTTGTTAATTTGGCATCTTATTAAATTGGACACGCCCAATGCACTGCAATAAAAATAAATAGGGCATTCCATTTAAAATATTAAAATTACTACGTGTAGCGCAAAGCTGAGAAATCTGGCAACTGCGCCGACATTATAATTCAATTCCGCATGCTTCAAAACCATACATACTAAATTTTGTAGGCTTAACCTCAGCAGTTTTAATAATATCGAATTTATTCCAATTAAAGTCCCACCCTGTACAAAATCTGCCTAGAATCTTACGTAGAATGCAAAAATGTAATAATATATAGGATGTTCTATTTAAAATAAACACGCTGACACTAGGGTTGCCAACCCTCGCGATTTAGTCGGGATGCTCCCGCTTTTTTACTTAACCTCCCGCCTCCCACGCACTTAAACAAAACTCCCGCTTTTTTCCAATAACACGACGGACGCCTAATAACTGTACAGCTGCCTTAGAGAGGGGCGACCTTTTTTTTTTAGAAAGCACGTTTGATGATAGGAGGAAGAAATATAAAAGGCACGCCACAGCGTAAGTCAATGGGGTATCGACCTTTTTTTTTTTTAGAAATCATCAATATAATTATTTTAAGCACCTCAAAAAAAACTTGTCCTCCAGGCACTATCCACTTCCCGCTTTTCAATTTTTAAAATCTGGCTACCCTAGCTGACACTAACTTCCGGTGTAACCGGAAGTATGACCATTATGAAATTTTTTTAGTCCAGTCGTCCCTATCAGCATTACCACGATGGCAAATTTTGAAAATTTTCCTATGTATAGTTTTCCATATATAGTTCGAAGCGGTTCCCGGTGGAACACGAACACCCTGTTTGCAGGTGCTTTTATACCTATTATTAATTAACACTTCAAACTTTCTGCTCTACCTAATTTTATTTTTTGTAAATATTCTATAGCTTTAATAATAAAATAAGACAAAATTTAAAATATATATCCGTATTAGGTACATTATTTTAACTAGGTAATACAATAACAAGTACTTATTTTCCACAAAACAAATTTCTCGTCTCCGAAATAAAATCAACCAAAACTCATTAGCATAATAAAGAACCTACCGCCTTGCATCGTGCTTTCAGTGTGTGTCGATGTTTACGGAATATTTTTCACCACGTCATAAGCTCGCTAGTATGCCCACTTCGGGTGAGACTCTCTTGCAAATATATTTCTTGCTGCACAAAGTTCCGCCTTAACCAGTATATAAAATTTTTTGACAGTTAAAGAAAATCCAACATTGACAATTGTTTTCCAAGGGATGAATCTATCAACCATTTCAAACCGTAGGTCGATATCATATCTGGTTCAGAAAATATTAACTGTTAAATTTAGGCGAAATTTTTCTTGCTCGAAAGCAATTGTGCAGCGAAAAAAAAGAAAAAGACAGTAATCGGGCTAGTGCCGAATAATAAATGTAATAATAAATAATACTATTTAATAGAATTTCTACATACTTAAAGCATCCATGATGAAAGAATCTTGATTCTGCCGACAACCTCTCCATGAGATAAACTCGTTTATTACAGAAATGACAGAACTCAGAACCGCTTTGAATAGGTAAATTGACAGGTTTCGGTTGAGCCTAGAAATATAAATATACGATTAAAAAAATGTTAGTTTTTCTTTGCTGTTATTAAAGAAATTAATTTATATGTACCAATTATTCCAAGTTATTTTAGAACTTACAGGTTTTTCAATGGGTTTCTTTTCCTGTGGAATCCTAGTAACCAATTTTTCTGTGATCGTAGCTACCTTATTCTGTCCCAATTCTCTTGCAGTTCCTTCTTTTAGTTTTAGATCTAATTGTTTAATGTTTTTGTCAATATCAGCATACTTAGCTAAAAAATATACTTCTTTTGTAAAAAAATATATAATTCACACTGGAGGTTTTCGTTATTTATACAGGGTGATTTTTAAAATGCTACTTTTTTAAAGTTGATATACAGGGTGTTTCCCGGTGGATGGAACGTTAAACCTTTAAGGAAAATGGGTGATACGTTTTCTTCAAAAATTTGGTTGCTCAGATAAACAATCATGGTCTATCGTTTTAAAATATGTTTAGCAATGCGGCGTTGCCGCCTTCTGCCTGAAACAGGTGACAACATCGTTATGCTAAATGGAACACCTTATATATTATATTATTTTCTAGTTTCCTATACAATTCCACGTATATTTTGTAGACAATGTCATATCTCTAAATGAAATTATTTTTTCGATATTCACGTTTAAAATGTAATTTTCAGACTTTGACAGGCTGTAGCGCTGGAACGGCGCATCTTGGAGAAAAATGGTTTTCACCTCCCTATATCAGTTTTTTATTCTCTATCTAAAAGTTACAACTTCCGGTTTAGCATGTTAAACCGTAAAACCATTTATTTGGTTTACCACGTTAAACCGAAAGTTGGTACTCTTGGATAGAGAATAAAAACTTAGATGGGAAAGTGAACTTAGATGCGCCGTTCCAATGCTACAGCCTGTCAAAGTCTGAAAATGGCATATTTTAAACGTCAATATCTCAAAAACAATTGAATTTAGACATATGACATTTTAAACAAAATATACGTGGAATTATATAGGGAATAATAAAATAATATAATATACAGGGTGTCCCGAAATTAGGTGACAATATTTTAAGGGGATAAAGTACATCCAAAAATAGGACTAAAATCCTCTAATAATATTCCTTCAAAAACGCTTCGTTATGGGGCTAGAGCCCCCCGAATGGAAGCTATGATAAGCGGTTTTTTCACAATATTTCAGAAACTGATTGAATAAGTATTAAAACAAAATTTGATACATGTTTTACCCATGACAAGACGCAATAAACGGTTTGTTTAGCTTAGGTGCATTTCTTCCAGTGGCATCCCACTGGGTAGGTAGTGAGGAGAATATTGCCCTAACTTTTTTATTTGTAGGATTTTTTAACGCCAGGTGCAATTTTTAAAAGCAATGAAAAAAGGTACTCCTGCTTCATTTCGGTAGGATTCACCATTTTTCAGTAAAATCGAGTTTAAAATTTTCGGTTTTTTACGTCGTTGGAAAAGGCTAAGGTGTTTTTATGCATATCTTAGCAAACACTTAATATTAAAACATGAAATTTATTAGAAGTTCTACTAACGACAAGGCATATTTATTAAAGGATGTTACTAAAAAAATTTTTTTCCAGTGGCGTCGCTCGGGATGGAGCTTAAAGTAAATATTACAATTTATTTTTAATTTGAGGGGCTATCATACTTTAATTGTAATTTTTTTTAAATTTTTAAATTTTTTGTTAATACAACCTTCTATTATTGTTATTTTAGCAGAATAAAACATTTGCTTAAGAATTAGTTTCCCGTATGGTTTTATAATTAAATTTGATTTGCAATTTGTTATTCTTTTTGTTTTATTTTAAGTCTCTTATACAAATAACTATTTAAAAAGCAAGGTTGTAAATTGTAATATTTACTTAATGCTCCACCCCGTGCGACGCCACTGAAAAAATATTTTAATATTACATCCTTTAATAAATATGCCTTGTCGCTAGTAGAACTTCTAATAAATTTCATGTTTTAATATCAAGTGTTTACTGAGATATGCAAAAAATACCTTAGCCTTTTCAACGGCTTGTAAGAAACCGAAAATTTTTAAATCGATTTTACTGAAAAATGGTGAATTCTACCGAAATGAAGCAAGAGTATTTTTGGATGTACTTTATCCCCTTAAAATATTGTCACCTAATTTCGGGACACGGGTGTTCCATTTAAAATACAATGTTGCCACCTGTTTCGAATAGAAGCGGCAATGCCACATTGCTGAAAATATTTTAAAACGATAGTCCATGGTTGTTTATCTAAGCAACCAAATTTTTGAAGAAAACGTATCACCCGTTTTCCATAAACGTTTAACCTTCCATTCACCGTGAAACACTTTGTATAAACAGGACTGATTATTCTTTCTGTGTCGAGAATCTTATACACAGTATCCCACTACCAACAAGATTTTAAAAAAATACTTTATGTGTTAAATATTATTATTCTGTACCTTCAGAGCTATCTTGCCTATCTAAATGTTTTTTCTCCATTTTTGTTTGTCTTGCTCTAAATTCTTCTCTGCTCCATCTAGGCACTCTTTCTTTATCCACATTTAAAGAAGAAGGCTTCCCTACTTTATTTTCCAAAATCTTCTTTTCTATTTGTTGGATATTCCAATCGGAAGTCTCTAAGAAATAAAAAAATCGTTAACATTTATTCAAACTAATAAATAATCTCCTAATGATATTAAAAATTCATTGTTTACCTATTTTTCCTATTGCTCTTAATAAATCTTTTGGTTTCTTATCAGCAGGTTGTTGATTTGACCATTTGTCTTGCAAACTTTTTATTTTCGATGCAATATCTTCATCTGCGTTGGTGTTTGTTAATGGTTTGAGACCTGTCACCCGATTGTCATAGTCCTAAAAGGGAAACAATAACTTAAGTGCAATTGACGACTAAATACATAAACACACTACAAGGTTAGATAAATAACAATAAACCATTCCAAAATGAAGCATTTTGGCTTACCGAATCTGTATAAAATGAACTAGAAATGTTTAGTAGCGTGCAGACAAAGTTTATAAAATAGAAAAAGTTCTATGCTTTCGTTGGGAATCGAACCAATTGCGCTACGGAGACCCTGAGTTCTCAAAACCATCTTCGGCCATTCAATTTTATGTTTTAACATTTCTATATATTAATATATCAAAAAGTGTCAAATTAAAACATGTTGGTAATTTTTAGCAGAATTTAAAAAGATTAAAAAGGAGATTTTATCATTTAAAAAAACAAACTTTTTTTAGGTTATGATTTTTAATTTTCACAAAAATAATGTATTCTTTACTATCTGGCACGAAATTCGAGATAACGTCTTTATTCCATCCATATTGGATTACATATTTCCTGCCATTTTCTTCTTAAGGGTCTTTAACTCTTTTTTATATGTATGTATACTGCGTGTGCCAAATAATAATTATTGTAATAGTATATTACAATAACAAGTGATGAAAGTGATACTTTTCAAACGACGAGATATTTAGCACGAGGCGTCAGCCGAGTGCGGAAATTCTCCGAGTTTTTGAATAATCACTTTCACACGAGTAATGTACACTATTTTTCCTACGACCACAAAGAATTATTTAAAAAACCTTTGATTTGTGAAAAAAGTATTTCAATTCTAGAGTTGAAAAAAAATATTTCAACTCTAGAGTGGAAATACAAGGCACACTATTTAATTTAAACATATGATGCCAATTTGACAGACCACCCCTATCTATTAAAAAGAACAAATTTTAGAAAGCAGTTTATTGTTTAACTTATTTATCATGTATTTGTCGAGTGATTTCGAATTAGAGTGTGAAAATACGCCATCTGAAATTATAAAAAATATTAATAATATACTGAAAAATCTATTACCATTCAAAACATGCCGCGCTGAAGAAAATGTCATATATTATATTAAACAAAGAATGTTTATTGATAGCCATAGCGTAGAGACTAGAGCTATGGTCTACAGATCGAAAGGTTACAGGTTCAAATCCCATCAGGAGTATTTGACTTTTTTTTATAAAACATTAAATATTTTATAGAATTAAGTATTTTGAATTGAAATCTTCCTTGTGCATGAATTTTTAAAATTAAATCAAGGAAAGATGCATTAAACATAAATTTAAAAAGTCCACCCAACAAGGATGATTTCAATTCAAAATACCTAATTCTATAAATTATTTAATGTTTTAAAAAAAAAGTCAAATACTCTTAATGGGATTTGAACCTGTGACCTTTCGATCTGTAGGCCATAGCTCTAGTTTCTAGGCTATGGCTACACATAAACAGTTCATGTTTAATATATGACATTTTCTTCAGCGGGGCTTGTTTTGACTGCTAATAGATTTTCCAGTATATTCTTAACTTTTTTATAATTTCAGATGGCGTATTTTCACACTCTAATTCGAAATCACTCGACAAATACATGATAAATAAGTTAGACAATAAACTGCTTTCTAAAATGTATTCTTTTTAATAAATAGGTGTGGTCTGTCAAATTGGCACCATATGTTTAAATTAAATAGTGTGCCTTGTATTTCCACTCTGATGAAATATTTTCTTTCAACACGCGTGTGATATTCGGTGCTTTCGAGCCAAGTTAACCGTGCTTTTTTTCTCATTTTCATAGGTGGTCATAGGAAAAGGCCTTTACGTACCTACAAAGAAACTGTCAGCTCTTTACCTTCAATAAACGGATTTTTTTTAAAGCTTTAGAATTAGTTTCAGCGCTAAATAATAAAATGTATGCTTATTACTTTTGGATTTTCATCATTAAATATTAATTCCAATAAGGTCCACAATTACTATCAGTTTTCAGCTTTCATATAGAGTGCAGCGGGTTGTACGAAGTTAGAGGAAACAATTTCAGTGTATTTTTGAAATTCTAATCTTTATTTTTGTGAACATCGTACAACCCACTGTTTTTTCTTGATATAAAAGCGATGAATCACTAACAGCAATTTTGGACCTGGAATATAGGCTTCGCAATACAATACAACATTTTTAAAGAAATTCATTCACTGAGAGATCTTTCATTTTTTACATCTAACGGCACCAGCTGAGTTAGTTGCAATCAAAAACGACACAGCTTTATTAGACAAACACAAAATATTTACACACAACACCATCTTACTGGAACATAAGTGAACTGTTTTTCTAAATCTTTAACTCGGTCTTCAAATTTAGGAGCAGTTTGTCGATACAAAAATATTGAATAATCCTCAAAAGGTTCGGATCGATCGGGCTTTGCGTTTGCTTGTAACATTTGCATACTTTTTAGAAATTGTTTAGTCTGACGTTGGCGCTGCTGCTTTCTTTTGTTTTGTCTATCTTGACGGTTAGCGGCAATTTCTTCCAAGACCTTTTGTCGTTCTTCCTTTGATTAAAATAAAACATTATTCTTAAAAACATAAGAACTAGTGTCTGGCTGAGTGGCAGATCCGCCAGAGCAAATAAAAGGACTAGGTATGGGTTGGTGTCAGTGACGTGCATACAATATAGGCAAAAAAACATTGCCTACCCTAGGAGCAATAAAACAAACAGATACAATTTATTTTTATACAGTGAGTCCCAGAAGTAATGTCTAAATTCATTTAAAATTCAGCGGTAAGTTTTTTGAAAAAACGCTCGTACCCGTCGATTTTTATTTTTAAATGTGTTTTTTTTTGTGGTAATTTCATGTATACAGGGTAGCTCAAAATTAAGTTACGACCATCAACTTCATTTTTTCAAATGAAAACATATATTTTTTATTTTATTTTTGAATTTTGCATTGAACTCTAAGCATGTTTTATGTACCATGTCCTATATATAAACTCAACAGTTATTGAAAAAATTAGGATTAAACATATCTATAAGTAAGAACTGTTTATTAAAAAAAAACACAACAAAATCAAATTAAATGTTGAAAATGTGCGCCATTTACGGCTTGACAATTAATAAGCTCTCTTTGCACGTTTCCAACCATTTCCGGAGTTATGACACGCACTTCTCTTCGGATCCTCTCTTTTAACCCCTGCATATTGTTTGGCCTGTTAACAAATACTTTTGATTTGAGGTAACCCCACAAAAAAAAGTCCAGCGGAGTTAGGTCTGGCAACCTAGCAGGCCATTCGATCGATTCCTATCCACCGATTGGGAAAGGTTTCATCCAAAAATGTGCGCACACTGGCAGCATAGTGCGGAGGAGCACCATCTTGTTGGAATATCAGTTCTTCGTCAGGGGAGTCTGGATCCAATGGATTCGGAAATAAAGTCACTAATGCTGGAATTAATTCAAGTTGGAGAAATTCGAGATATACTTGTCCAGTTAAAGGCTGTTCAAAGAAAAATGGACCAATTACTCTTCCGCGTACGATTCCACACCAAACATTTATTTTTTCAGGGTACTGGCTGTGAATCTCTATCATCCAATGCGGATTTTCTATTGCTCAATATCGACAATTTTGTCTGTTCAAATAGACCGAAAAAATAATATTTTTTACTAAATTATTATCTAGATTGCACATATTTTGCATGCGTTCGCAAAACTCATTTCGCCTATCGAAATCATCTTCAAATAACTTATGCACTGGAATAACTTTGTATGGGTGATATTTGTGCTTTTGAACTACTCGGTGAACAACAGATTTCGGCATGTGTAAATCGGCCCCAATGTGCGACAGGGGAGTACATGGATTTTCTTCCAAAGAAAGCAAAACGTCAAGTTTTTCATTTTCATCTGGAGTAGGACGACCAGATTTAGACAAATCTCTAACATGACCGAATTCTCTAAACTTAGCCTCTATTCTACTCACCATCTTTTGACATATGGGAGGACGATCAGGATGGATTTCATTAAATAATTGGGCTGTTTCTATTTGAGTACGTGTTTTATCACCAAACCCAACCATGCATAGAATTTCAATTTTTTCCCGTTCCGTTAACTTCACCATTATTGTGAAAACCGCAACTTTGAAACTACGCTTGACAATAATTATACTTATTTGAAATAAAATTGTCAATAAGTTTCTATAGAAATAAACGGTGACAGTGACACTCTTACTTATTAGGGAGCCCAAAATGCCATATTGCGAAAAGATTTGATAGATCGTTGGATTCCCTAAATGATATGTTCAATCCTAATTTTTTCAATATCTGTTGAGTTTATGTAAAGGACATGGTACATGAAACATGCTTAGAATTCAATGCAAAATTCAAAAATGAAATAAAAAATATATGTTTTCATTTGAAAAAATGAAGTTGATGGTCGTAACTTATTTTTGAGCCACCGTGTATACATGAAATTACTACAAAAAAAAACACATTAAAAAAAAAACACATTAAAAAATAAAAATCGACGGGTACGAGCGTTTTTTCAAAAAACTTATGAATTTTACTTAAATTTAGACATTACTTCTGGGACTCACTGTATAAGTATTAGTTTTTATCCGTGTAATCCAACTTTGGCAATTTATCTCTACATTAATATAATAAATAATAATATAGGACCGAAAACTTAATCCTATATCATTTCCACGAAAGTATTTATTGCTTATTATATCGTAAACTAGATCCCTGTATAAGAATTCCGTAAGACCGTTCTAAAAGCAAAGATCTCGCCGTACATTAGCGTCTTATGCAAAATATCTGCTTTTGTACGAGTGGAAGCGAGCGAGAGAGCCCGTAGGCTGTAGGGTAGAGAGATGTAACAAATAAACCCGTCGCAACCTTCGACCTTCCTTCATCTATCAGCCCGTGCCAAAACATAACGCGTTTGGTAAATGCATTGGTGCCAATCTTCAAGTTTTACCGTAGTTTGGAAAATACTTCGCTTTCTCAATATAAAATATGAAACACGCCTCTACAAGTTGTATTACCTATTAATTAGTTTAGTTAGCATATTTTTAAAGGGATAACGGATAAGGTATCGTAAAATAAGAAGCACTTTCGTGACAATTAAAATAATTTTTGCTGATAGGTTCATACTATTTAATAACCGATAAGCTTATCATCATATTTCACATAATAATTGACTTCGTTTTGGCCACATTGATTCAATCAGGTGGATGATAGATTTTTAATTTATAATTGGTGTTTTCGCCCTTTTGCTAGACTTCACGCCGTCCTGTTTCGGAAAAAAAAAGAATTATGGAGGCGTTAACTGTTACTATTCCGGCTAGCAGCGCGTCTGCAAAACGATCCTATATTTTTACCTATTTACGAACACACACAGGGAGAGTCACGCTTAATTGAATTAACAATAATCTCTCTGAAGAGTGACATTTTGCAGGATTTAAAAAGCAAAACCAATTTTTATGACGATGTTTTAAAAGAATTTTTACCCAAAGACCGCCGTGTTAAACTAATTTACCAATAATGTCGTTTTATTCTTCTTCTGCCACGAGGTTCTTTCCACAAACTCAAAAACAAGACATTTTGTGTTAAAATTTGAAATTTAGATTCTTGAATGCTATGGAAGGTAAGTTTTTGTCTTAAATGTAATTTTTGCCTATCTGGCTTATAAGATAAAAGTTTTATTTGGGCCCAATTTTATAAAGTCGATTTAAACCGAGGTTCAGTTTAAATCGAAGAAATGTAAAAAAATGTATGTGGGATTTAAAGCAAAGTTCGAATTAAGATTATTCAACCTGGTCATAACTTGTTACGCTATGTTATGTTATAATAAGTTATGACCACATGAATCATTTTTAACTCGAACTTTGCTTTCAATCCCACATTATAAAATGACTATTATTGACATTTCTTCGATTTAAACTGGACCTCGGTTTAAATCGATTTTATAAACCTTAGAGTTGCACAAAGAAATATGTGAACAAAGACGAGCTGTCCATATGTGCAAGGTGGTACGGCACTACAAGCCCTGAAAGGCGCATAAGGTCGCCTCTGGTAAGGCAAGTTCAATTTAAAAACCAACCCAAGTTCTACTAAACTAGGTTTAAGCCAGCCATCTCCAACTGGGAACGTCGTTGCGGTTACAGAATAGCCTGATTAAAAAGTAGGCAAGATTAATAGATAAATCTTGTCACCCTACCTAAAGGCTTAAATAAGTTAGTAAAATACTCTTTGTGGATTTTGTAAAAGATTTATTTTTTGCTTTAAATCTAATTTGGTTAATCCCTACGTCCAAAAATAATCCAAAAACGAAGCAGGCGGTTCAGTGTATTCTTCTGGGTTAATATACATGTCGAAAATCAGCAGCATAAGTCCCACAAATACTGTTTCTACTAAGGGTAAGAGCCATCGGGAATAAATCTGGAAAAAAGGAAAGCGGGAATGGGTTATAAAGGATAGGGAATTTTACTTTTATGGCAAAATGCTCCTTGCTGCGAAGTTATAAGCCAGATTGGACGTGGTATATACATTGTAATGTAAAATTCCATTTGATAATGCCAGTGGCTACCATCAGTCATATACAATTTAAATCTTATGGTTCTTATACTATATATTTAGTTATGATGTTTTGAAAGCTATACAGTTTACAGGGTGATTTCTAAGTTGATACTTATTTTTTAGCTGTGTATAGAAGGCATTAAAATAAACATTTTCAAATAGGTAGCCTGCTATAGTTTATGTTGTTTTTGTCTTATTAGTCATGCAATTTACGAGTTGGTCGTCAGTTATTTGGCAATCCGCTGCAATGTGTTTTTCTGAAGCAAGTTAATTTTAAATTGGTGACACGTGAAAATGGTAAGATTAAAAAAAATGAACTAGTAGTTATCGTGCCAATTTACGGCGAGTGTCGTCAAAGTGCGGCTGCTGCTTCGAGATTATACGCAGAATGCTTTCCCTTGCGGGCTCATCCTACACCCAGAAGTTCTCTTAATGTTATTCAACGGGCAAGTTAGGCAGAACTGTATTTGATCCATAGTGTAATAAATGAATGTAAGTATGTACCTTAATTTTGAGTTTTTTGAAAAAGGTAAATAAACGTTGTTTATTTTAATGCCTTCTATACACAGCTAAAAAAGAAGTATCAACTTAGGAATCACCCTGTATATTTCGTTAGGTGTATTGGAAGCTATACAGTATATATCATGTGTTGTCGCATGCCTCGACCTAATTGATGACACCTTACTGTATATGCGGTTGTACGTTGAAATGCACCATTTTAACGTTTCCATGGCCTACTATTTACCACTTACCCTGTTTTACCAAAGTTATGGACATTTTAGGAAACAAAGGAAAATTAACCTAGACGTCTATGTTTAAAAGAAATGAAAATTTTCTATAGAATTTAAGCATAGAACGGAGGGTTTCCATTTAAAAGTAGACTTATATCTTAAAAGAGTCAAATAAACAAGATTCATAATAGGGGGCGACTTATTTTGTTATTCTTTTATTAGTATTGAAAGAGAAACTTTAGTGAAATGTTAAAAATAAAATATAACCACGGTAAAAAAAGGGGTACTATATGCCACTAAGATTAACGGTGTTTTATCACTTATCTGCATGCTCTCGGGGCACAATAATGTAGTTTTGTAACGATACCCCGAGTTAAAATAAAAATGAGGCCACCATCAATGGCGAGTTTGTCGACCTTTAGACATAAAAAAATCTTTTTTTTTTTAAACTTCATGGAAAAAAAAATTTCTTATTTCTAAAGATGCCCATTGATCCCAGAGATTGAAGGTAGTCTCATGTAAAATGTTTATAAAGAACAGGAATATCACCAAAAAAACTTAATTTTCATGTCATAATGAAATACAGGGTTATATATTTAAATGGGTGACTCCATGAAACTCCTAGACTTGTTTTAAATTCTTATTTTTGGTCGTCAGAAAAAAAATTGTTTTTCTCCAGATCACTTTTTAGTAAAAAAAAAGTATGAAATCAATAGATTTAACATGGTATTATGTGCAAAACTTATTTTTGCTACAAACCTATTATCATAAAACTGCTAAAAAGTCACGGTTTTAAATTATTTTAGCTGCTCTAAGTAGCTTTATTGAATAGTGTAGTGCGTAAGCGTAACAATCGGTTAGTGGCCTTTGCAACAACAAATTCCTATAGAAAATGTGTAGGTAGTCTGAATGAAGGACTGTAAGCAGTTTAAAACATATTTTCATTCCTTCAAACCGTATTTTTTTCGCTTATAGCAAAGCGACATTTAAAAAAATGTTTGCCATTTGCTTTTATAGGTATAAGGAGTTGTAGGTTTAAATCTAAGTCATTGTCATAAAACCCTGTATGTATGTAAGTGATAAAACACCCTTAATTGCATATACACATTTTGTTTTTCGATAGTGTCTTTTAAATATTATTATTAAATGGGTTACCAGGAAAAGGTTAGTAAAAAAACTAAAGTAAGGTTCATGCGACTATATACAAATATATTATTTAAAACAAAACTACAAACAGTGCTATACAAAAAAATAAAATGATATATAAAAGTGTAAAGAAAAGTGTTAGTAGATACATGTTAATATGAACAGGGACAAATAATAGAAAAATAAAGAAAAACTTAAAAATAATTTTAAACATAAAATCACGTATTTATTATTTTATTTTTATCAAAAATGTATCAGGTTGTTTATAATAGAAATGACGTTTTTTAGCGGCAGGCGGACAAAGTAGTGCATCCTCTTTTGCATTAATATACACAGGGACGCCAAAGGTAATGGGTTCCCTGGGGCACAGGTAGACAATGACAGGTTGTTTCGTCCTTATTGGGACTCATCAGAAAGCCATAACCTGTAAGCAATTCTCAGTACAGCGAAAACCCGAAATAGCCTGTCATTGTCTACCTGTGCCCCAGGGAACCCATTACCTTTGGCGTCCCTGTGTAGATACTTTAATACAAAAGATAGATGCACTACTTTGTCCGCCTGCCGCTAAGACCTTCTCTCTATTTTATTTATACGGACACTAATCTCTAATACTTTACATTGGGTTATCTTTATGTTATAATAAATAAAGATGGAGAGTTGTCAATCACGTTGCCGCGTGATCCTTAAAGGACGACGCAGGGGTAAAGATCCACCGAGGTAGGGTTACCATCTGTAAAATCATTAAACTAGGACAAGAAGCTCGAAAACCCCGGATATTTCTGCTAGAAAATTTTGATCTTACACTTATACAATAAATTGAAATTCTTTTAATTTGACATCTTCATAAACTATTATTTTATAGAATATACCGTGGAGGAGAGTATACAGGGTGTTCCTTAATGACGTGCTAATATTTTAGGATGTGATTCCTCAAGTCATTTTATGAAGAAAAGTTCATATAAACATATGTCCTAAACGGCTTAAATTTTTTGTTACAGGCTGTTGAATTATTTTTTTTAATGCGTTTTTGTAATATCTCCGAAAGTACTTTAGATAATATTTTCAATTTTGGCGTGTGCTAATAGGATATAAAACCATCGATTTTAGTTATAAAAGTTATTTTTTTGTCCCACCAGTGGCGTCCCTGCAAACATGTCCTCTGAAATTTTTTATAAAAAAAATGGTACGCCACTGACATTTTTCCATGTGGATATTATTTCTGATTAGCCTGGTCAATTCTGCATAAAAATAGTATCTTGCGTTTTTCTCCTCAGGCACACCGTTCTTAATTAAATTAATTAAATTAGCTCTACTATTTATTATTATTAACATTGATAATGCATAATTTTGTTTTATAAAAATTGTTGGAAATGACCACCTTCATTAATAGGCATGCTTCCGCCCCGCCCGTCTAATTTAAATTTTTATGGTTTTAATTGGAAAATCATTTTCATCGATTTTTTTGCATGAAAATAACTTTTCCGCAGCTACATAAAAACCAATTTTCCATTGGTGTAAAAAACTCAAAATTTGTTTAGTTTTTTTGTAAATCTGGTCAAGAAGAAGAGCAGTTTAACAAAGCAAATTTTAGCTCTCTCGGTTCCCAATTAAATTTATTACAAATAACTTGGTATAGGTTCTTTTAGAATATTGTGATTTTTTTAGAATAATCAACAGAGAATACTATTTTCAAACGACATGAAGTAATTTGCGGTAACTAATTAACCTAATACTTTTTCATAGAACCTTTTTTTTACTAAATCCATTAACCTTTCAGCTGTTTAGGACATATGTTTATATGAACTTTTCTTCATAAAATGACTTGAGGAATCACCCCCTAAAATATTAGCACGTCATTAAGGAACACCCTGTATAGCGTCGTTCCGTAACTGTCGGTAGACGAGTGGTGACAACCCGGACTGTAAAGAAAACTCCGCCCGGACGCTCCCCGGACACCCTCCAAACTAGGACAAATCCGAGGAAACCCGGACGGATGGCAACCCTACACCGAGGCCACTGTACTAAACAACCTAATACATTCTTTATCGATATAATTAAATAATTAATAAAAATATTATATAATCAACAAATAATTACAATACAAAAGAATAACTAGTGAAAAAAATAGGTGATATACGGATAACGTTGGCACAAGCAAAAAATGGGTGAAACTAATTACCAAACCACTATCAATAAAAACCTTAAGTAAACCCCCAGTTAACGTAATGTCTAAATATCGTGTACTCATTATGTTTATTGCAACTTTACCATTTTTAAATCGGTTTAGTAAATACTTTAAAATAAATATTAAAAGAACATATCGGACAGTAGGGATTTTAAGGAAATAAGATAATACTGCCCACGTTAACTTTAAGTAAAATACACAAACACAACAAATTAACGTCACAAAGAATTTTAGGAGTTTAGGGTCAATACAAAAAAACTTCTTAGAGTCCTCAATTTCCCAGCTAACTTTTTCACGGATAACATAACCAATACCGCCCACTAGTAAGTCTACCCAATACCATGACAACCATGTAGCAGCTACAAAATGTACCAACAATAGTACTAAAATCATACTTACAACGCTGGGTCCGATTCGTTCCAATGTTCGCCTTTTTCTTTGCTTTCGATCGATGCTGCAGGGCTTTGGTACCATCACTTCTGCATGTCGCTTGTGTCGACTAGAAGGTCGAGATTGTTGAATGTTGGGGATGGACGGCTGATGATTGGTTGTTTTGATCGATTTAAACGAGAATTCGCTGCGTTTGTTATTTTCAGGTAGTTCCTAAGAAACATTGTATAAATAAGTGTTTCTGTTTGGAGGTTGGAGACAATGATGTTTCTTGAATGATAAAGAGTTGTTTTACATCACAACGTTTCAACTGGTAAGTATCTCCAGTCGTCTTCAGGTGAATGCTAAATAAGTAAAGTAGGTTATTGATTATGTCATGTCATAAGGAACTACAGGGTGTGTGGGTTTTTATTGCATAAATCGTTCAATTGGTTATTCAAAATGAAAACACCGCAAAGTGCTATTAAATTAGAGGGGGGAAACTGGAGATAGGAGGGAAAATGCAACCCTTACGGGTTTGTGAGTATATATATATATATAAAAATTTTGTAGAGAGTTGGATTTTCTATCGAAATGGCGTAATTAAAAAATGTACAAGTCGATACAGTTCAAATTATATTAAAAACAATTTAACAAAAAAAAGCAAAAAATTAAATATTTTATTATTTTTACTTTTATGCAAATAACTTTTTTTTTGAGCAGAGATAGGTATGGGCATTGCTTTATCGAAAAGTCAGGATATTAAATTTCCCACAGAATGACGCATTAAAAATTTTTTTGAAGAAGTTTCAATGAGATATGACCGTTTAAACTGTCATATTTTTATTGAATTTATAACAATATCATTTTGTTACTTAGTTTTGAATGTAGGCAATTGAATTTTATTTAATAAAGACATGTTAAATTATTTGAGCAACAATAAATAAATGTTATATGTATGTATGAACGTATATAATTTTTATTTATTTTTTAATTAAATTAATAACTACTTTTTCTTAAAAATTGCTTTATATTTATCTAAAATATAAGTATTTGAAAAAATACATTTATAATTAATTAACGTACTTTAAAATTTATTTACCCATTAAAGTAAACCGTGAGATATGTCTCTTATCACATATGTATGCAACACCGAACTCATAAAATATTATAATAGTTTTTAATTTGTAAGTCACCTCCCGCACAAACAAGTTTCGATTTGTATTGACGATACGATCCCATACAGTTTGGAGCTAAGAGTTCTGTACACGTCAGTATATTTTTGGCACACTATATTACTTCTACACTATAGTAAACGTTGTTTTACGTACCGGGTGATCCATTATAAATGTACACGTCACCCCCCATTAACTCTTTTATTTCAGTATTTAGAAAAAATAATTAAATTTAAAAATTGTATATATTTTCTAAAAAAATTTCTACGCCTAGTAAAATTTATAAAGGGTGTCCCAAATAAGTGTGTTGAATTAAAGTTTTTATTTGTTAAATATGACACCCTGTATATATACCATTATGTCCTTAAAATGCTGATTTCAAAAATATATGACAAAGTTTAAACGGTTATATCTCATTGAAACTTCATCGAAAACATTTTTTTTAATACGTCATTCTGTAGGAAATTTAATATCCTGTCTTTTCAATGAAGCAATGCCAATACCTATCTCTGCTCAAAAAAAAATTATTTGCATAAAAGCAAAAAAAAAAATAATTAATTTTTTGCACTTTTTTGTTAAATTGTTTTTAATATAATTTGAACTGAATAGACTTGTAAATTTTTTAATCACGCCATTTCGATAGAAAATCTAGCTCTCTACAAAATTTTTCTTATAAAATACCCCCAAATTTTGCTTCGTTTTTGAGATATACTCAAAAAAACGTAAGGGTTGCATTTTTCCCCCTATTTCCAGTTTCCCCCCTCTAATTTAATATCGCTCTGCGATTTTTTCATTCTGAATAATCAATTGAAAGATTTATGCAAAAAAAAACCACACACTCTGTAGTTCCTTATTACCCTGCTTTTAAGAACATAATCAATAGCCTAAAGTAACTACAGCTCTATTTAAACTCGCTAGATGCAGTGGAGCATAACTGAGATGGGTGCAGTCAAGCGTTCAGTTCGTGCACGGTATTTTAAGTTTACATCTACTTAACAATGGTTTAAAATACTGCACATGAACTAAACGCATGACTGCACCCATCTCAGTTATGCTCCAGTCCATCTAGCTAGTATAAATAGAGCTGTAGTTATCGTACTTATTCAGCATTTACCTGAAGACGACTGGAGATACTTACTAGTTGAAACGTGGTGATGTAAAACAAATAAAGACAATGCAAGTCCAAAACTCTTCTATCATTCATAAATAAGTATGTTCTATTACCTACTAAGTTATTTGAAATTTTTACAAAAAACAGGATGGATTAGGAAAAAAGGACATACTGATTCCTCTCCTTCAACTATGACGGAAAAATTCACGGGAGGCGCCGATACGGATTTCAGATTCATATTATACTGACTGAACTTGGAAGCAGGTTTCACGACAGTTTTGTTGTCTTTTGAGGAGACACCTTTTCCATCTTTAAGGTGTTTCACCAATTCCACAAAATCTTCCTGTGACGATGAAATGGGACTTGCACATGTCACGACGTCCGTACGTTCTTCTACTTTAATGTCGTCGTATTCTCCTTTTTTCTTTGCGTGAGCTCTAGTCACTGACGTTATGTCGGAGGTAACGTCGCAAGTGAAGAGCTAAAGAAAATATTAGTTGTTTAAGTTTTTATTCTTGAAAATTATCTGCGCCGTTCGAAAAAATTGTGTAGCCCAGATTTCGGTAGAGTAACCTACATGATTATGAATAAATACACACAAAATAACGGACAACCAAAAAGTATGCTCCATTTCAAAGTTGATTTTCTCGCGAACCGATAAATCGATTTTGATAATTTTTTTTTGAACTGTAGTTTTTCTCTTTGGTAATTGTACTGTGATAAAAAAATTTATTTAGATTTCAGTTTTAAGCTTATACAGGGTACAAAAATGAAAATACGTTAAATGTTACGTTAAATTTGAGACACCCTGTAGGGAGCATTAGCAACAACAACGGATGTATGATGGAATTATACTGTAGCTTCATGTTTTCTAAATATTTTGATTTTTTATTTTCCCTGATATCTGTAATATCAAAGAAAATACACAGTTTTATAGGTACCAGAACATGTTTTTTTAAATTAAATAACATTTTGACAATATTGAACTAATAATCACACTAACAATAAATAGCAAAGAATGTACATTATGGTCTATTTCAGAAAGGTGTAGAGTAATAAAATGGGAAATTCCGTCCAGTTCGGCTCAATTTCGGTGTCGGTCATAGGCACAGGTAAATTATGTGCATTAAATGTTATTTATGATAACTAAACAAAAAAAAAGGTAATTTGATAAAGAAGGAACTAAGTATTAGCTATAGTAAATATACACAAACATCGTTTTATGAAATATGCCGTAGAAGATATAGCTGAAAAATATAGTGTAACTGTGCTGCGCACACCGCCACATCATTGCGAACTAAATCCTATAGAACTTATATGGGCGTAAGTGAAAGGATTTGTAGCAAAACACAACACGACATTCAAAATAAAAGACGTTAAGCTACTGTTTGATCAAGCCATTAAGGAAGTGACACCAGAGAACTGGCGAAAAGCAGCCCATCATGTCATTAAAGAAGAGGAGAATATGTGGGATCTTGACCACCTAATCGATCAGACCGTAGACCCGTTAATTATAACGTTAAGATGAGGTGACAGTTTCTTAGATAACCAAGAATATTATGATTTTTTATAATTAAATTTCTGTCAGATTTTTTTTCGTATTTTGTATTTTTTTATGTTTAATAAAAAATAAGTGTACTTAATACTATGTTCATAATGCACGCCTTTGTCACACCATTTTCAGTGTTTGTGAATGGATAACAATAGGCAAAACCAATAAATTGACCCAAACCCGGGTGGTACTACCCGCACTTGATGAAAATAAAGAATTTTGCAATGAAATCAATGCCAAATTATGAAAGTGGCTTAAATATTCGTTAGGATGTGTAGGAAGGGAAGACTTTTTATAAGCTGCCTACTAGCTATATTATACAGGGTTATAATAAACGGATCAGCCTTTTACATATAATACTGCTTACTTTATCAAAAATCGCTATAGAATTTATAATACTTATACTGGATATGGCTTTTCCAATTTAAATTTTTATCTAAAACTAATCCTTAAGATTCTGTCGTTTTTGAATATTTTCATTATTAAATTTTAACAGGCGAATGGAAGGATTTATTTTACTTTTACTCATAAATAATAAAATTTAGTTTGTATTATTTTTAATTTGTATTAATTTATTTCATTGAAGCCAAGAAGGAAATCTTTGTAAGTCATGAGTAATAATGAAATACATTTCTGCAAATGATAATAAGAAAAGCCTCGCCACTTACTAACCGTTTCTCCTTCTGGATCTTTTTTCACTTCATCCGCTTTAAAATCATGTTGACTTATCCACTTTTGAACTCTGGTATAAATTTGAGGGGTCAGTGTCCCATCATCATCGTCGTAAAACTCCATTTTTGAATAATCCATTTGCTTTTCTTTAATATTATATTTAATTTTTGACTTCTCTGTACACAATTTTGATTCTTGCTTTAAACTGCCCCTAATATTTTCATCGAATAATTTTGGACTTTGTAAACTATCGGTCCTTAAACTGTTTTCCAACAAAAATTTGTGCCTTCTATGAAAATCCTTCCTAGTCCTGGATTTTTGTTGACATTTCTTTTTGAAATCTGACGTATCAAACGAAAAAGTGCCTAGTGAGTTGATTATTTGCGCATCCGCAGGTGTTAGGGCAGGTTTCTTATTTGTTGTAATAAAAGTTCTTGATCTTCCTTTAAATAGTAAAATAAAATAGCGGTTTTTTGGATTGTCTCTGTTTTTTGATTCCTGGGGAGTCAATCTCTCGAGTATTTTAACAAATTAGCTCTGTCTAGAAATTTATACGATAGCCGCCAATGAGTCGTTGATGTTACGATAATAATAGTTTTTCGTAGAGCATATTCTATACAAGTTACAGAGCGATGCTTCCAAAAACAAATTTGACAAGTTATCATGTAAACTTTTTGATTGCAGAGTTCCCAAAATTTTTTGTTAACTTTGACGCCCTGTAACTCTTAGACTGAGTTAACTTGATGAACTACTTAGGAGACTGTTTCAAATAATTTAACAGAAAAAAAGAAAATTCCTCCGTTCGATACTTTAATCTAAAATATACTTATAGATATTTTTAATAGTTTCCCTGGGTTGAATACACTCAGATTTTGATAATGCAATTAATAAATAACATTGTCGTGAGGACAGTAAAAAAAACGATTTCTGCAAAATGCATTATGAACATCTACTTTTGAATTATTTTCTTGGAGTATAAAATACCAACAAAATGTAATATTTTTACTTTCAATTACGTAAATGTTACACTATCATCCTTTGTATATTTATGTAATTTAACAACAAAAAGTAATAAGGATTCTGACACAGTTCATATTTAACAAGTAACAGAAATTCTGCAATATACAGGGTGATTCCTAAGTTGATACTTCTTTTTTAGCTGTGTATAAGGCCTTAAAATAAACAACATTTTCACATACCTTTTTTCAAAAAACTTACAAATAGGCGAGATACAGAAGTGAAAAATTTAAGTGCGGGCCTGGTCATCAAAACGTATGCTATACTTTATGTTGTTTGTCTTATCTCTTATTAGTCATGTAATTTACGGGTAGGTGGCGAGTTATTTGGTGATACGCTGCGGTGTGGTTTTCTGAAGTAAGTTAATTTTAAATTGGTGACACGTGAAAACGGTAAAATTTTAAAAAAAATGAACTAGTAGATATGGTGCCAATTTACGGCGAGTGTCGTAAAAGTGCGGCTGCTGCGTCGAGATTATACCAGAACGCTTTCCCTTGCGGACTCATCTTACACCCAGAAGTTTTCTTAATGTTATTCAACGGACAAGTTAGGCAGGACCGTATTTGATCCATAGTGTAATAAATGAATGTAAGTACCTTATATTTGAGTTTTTTGAAAAAAGGTATTTGAATATGTTGTTTATTTTAATGCCTTCTATACACAGCTAAAAAAGAAGTATCAACTTAGGAATATGTCAGGTTTAAAATCATGACGTCCCCTCGCATATCAGAACCATAACGCCTGGATGACCCCCCCCCCCCCCCTTAATTTATATTACGTAATCTCTGGACGCCCCCTTTTAAGTAATATTTTAACTTATTTAAAAATAAAAGTTGGTATACATACTCATTCTAGCTACATTAGTATTTTCGAAATCAGGATATCGTCTTTTCTCCAGCCTAAGCGTATGAGGACTTCTTACACTGGCCAACTGAGAGCTTAAATTACTGTTTAAAAATTTTTTGTTTTCAAATATCTGCTCTATATTTTTAGCATCAGTAGTATTTGCCAAAGGTTTAAAACTAGTTTTACCACTAGTTATATTGTAGGTTTTTTTATCACTTTCAAAACCTTTATCTATCCGTTTGTGAGCATACGTAAGCGCTTTATTCCTCTTTTGACCAATAATATTCTGATATGAATGTTCTTTATTATTTCTAAATGACATTTTTCCAAAAACTGTAGATATGCCAGGCCTAGAAGTTATTTTCACGAGATTTAATGAAGAGTTATATTCGACTCCTTGACAAGTTACTCTGTCGTTACTGGATTTATGAATCACTTCGATGTTAATGGATGGAGTGCTGCCAATTTCAGAGTAGGTAGTATCTTTACCATTATGGGACACTTTCTTTTTAGCCTGAATATTTGGCTTACTTGTCAACAATTCGGTTTTCTTGGTAGTGCTGCCTATGGACGTTTCTTCAGAGTCAAATGAATTCTTTAAAGAATATGGAATGCGATCATTAACCATTGACAAAACAGACTTTAGTTGTGTCTTTTTTGATAATAAATGATTTCTTATAAGTTGCAAGGGACTAACATATTTTAAACCCAATATATTCCTAACGTTCCTTGGTTTAGGTTTATTATTGTCAATCGTTGTTTTAGATTTATTACACTTTTCACAGGAAATAGTGTCTATGGTAAAGTTTTGACAATTTTGGTCTACTAGATTTGAGCTCATCTGATTTTCTTTAATACCTGTTTGGTCACCTTTTGCCATTTTGTTTGTATCGCAAATAGTTTGTAAATTTGATGAATCAAACGAGTTTTGTATAAAAGTTTCACATCGTAATATATTTACTGGCTTTTTCGTACTTTTGAGATTACAAATATGTTTTTTCTGGATAACATTCTCTACAGAACGATTGCTATTCTCTATATTATACACGGAAGCATTTCCCTCTAAACGCGTTTGTGTAAGATTCGGCTTACTTAGAGTTTTAGTTTTCTCACTGAATGTGTCTTCTTTATTTTCGGGTATTATAGAGAGCTTACTTTTCTTCCGCTTAGTTATTTTTTTCTTAATTTTTCGCTCTAAATTCACGGAAATTGATACGTTTCGAGACTTAACTTTCTTAACAGGTTTATCTAATAAAAAAATTAAAGATAAATATCACTAGGTATATTTTAAGAATATATTTTTATTATTTACAAAAAACATGGTAGAAAAAAAAAGTAATACCAAGCTTTAAATTCCTGTTTAGGTTGTACAAATGAAGTTTAAGCTTGGTTCAACGCTGAACTAAGCTTAAGCCGTACTAAAACCGGATCTAACTGTTGGTTCTATCTAATTTGGTTAAATCGACTACGAAGATGGTTAGTTATGTAACGTGTTCTAGTTACAGGACCAAAAACAACTTGTAGACCGTTTTCACTTTATCTGTAGCTTTGAATTTCCACATTTAAAGAAAGCCGAATAGATAGGCGAACTATAATTCATTCGCTACGTAAGAACCGACGTGACTTCCGAGCGTCGTGTCTGAAATCGATCGAAAATGGAGACAAACATTAGTTCGTCTCCAAAAACTGTTGCCACATTTTTGCACTGACCCGTCGTTCTTTAAATATTGAAATTCAAAGTCTGTAGTTGTTCGCGCACTTTTGCCAAAGTTGAAAAGTAAATGTAAATTTTCAAAGGTCCATATAAAGAATAAGATAATATACAGCGTGTTTCACGCTTAGACGTTTATGGAAAACGAGTAATAAGTTTTCTTCAAAAATTTGGTTGCTCAGATAAACAATCATGGTATATCGTTTTCAAATATTTTTAGCGATGCGGCGTTGCCGCTTCTGCCCGAAACAGGTGGCAACATCGTTATTTTAAATGGAACACACATATTATATTATTTTCTAATTCCCTATACAATTCCAAGTATATGTTGTATAAAATGTCATATGTCTAAATTCAATTGTTTTTGAGATATTAACGTTTAAAATATGCTATTTTCAGACTTTGACAGGCTGTAGCAGCAAAACCGGTTTTAACGGTTTAACATAGTAAATCGGAGGTTGGTTTCTTTGAATAGAGAATGAAAAACTAAGATAGGGAGGTGAAACCCATTTTTCTCTAAGATAAACCGTTCCAATGTTACAGCCTGTCAAAGTCAAAAAATGCCATATTTTAAACGTCAATTACTCAAAAACAATTGAATTTAGACATATGACATTTTATACAAAATATACGTGGAATTGTATAGGGAATTAGAAAATAATATAATATATAGGGTGTTCCATTTAAAAAAATGCAAGTTTAGTCCGCCACACTTTTTTGAGCCACCCTGTATAATGTAAAATATTTTTAAAATATGCCGCTTTTAAGTCGATACCTTATGCTGGTTTAGTATTTTTGATAAGCTCCTCGATAATGATTTAATCTTCCATCCCCGCCACGTTGGCGGACCCGGTATAAGGTGTTCTATTTAAAATAACGATGTTGCCACCTGTTTCGGGCAGAAGTGGCAACGCCGCATTGCTGAAAATATTTTAAAACGATAGACCATGGTCGTTTATCTGAACAACCAAATTTTTGAAGAAAATGTATTACCTACTCGTTTTCCATAACGTCTAACCGTGAAACACTGTATTTTGAAAAATAGCCATTTGCTCATGTTTGATTTATGTAAATTATTTTATTTTCAGCAAAACTGACTTCAAATTATCAATATAAAACAAAACCAGATTAAAAAATTGTGAAATAATTTTAAAATATACCGCTGACACAGAAAAAAATATTTAAAAATATAATTCCGATCTCTAGGTTTTTTTTAAAGACTGTTTCCTTTCACTTGTCATTCAAATTCAAAGAATCCGCCACAAAAAAGAAAACATTTAGTAAATGCCTTGGTAAATCGACTCTATACCTTTTATTTTATTAGTTACTACGGTATCTATTTTTTTTTTAATTTACCCTTATCTGTTTGCTCCAAAGAATTCTTCTTCTTAATTTTTTTATAGCTTTTGACTGTCTCTTTACTATCATTTTCCATGAAATGATCATCTAGTATTGGCTTTAATAACTTAATTTTCTTCTTTTTATTCGAGCCTTCCGCGTAGGTAAGATCAAAACATTCAGGTCTACTGGGATCATTACTACTTTTCTTCCTTTTGATGGTTTTAAGACTACCTATACTAGTGGTAAGAAATGTTTTTTCACTAAGTGTATGGATCGGTCGAGTTTCCGTGGACGGTCTCTTCTTAATGGATTTAACGATTTTTTTCAATTTTCTATCTTTCCTGACCATCTCTATGTCATCACTGCTAATATTTTTCCGTCTCTTTTCCCCGTTTTTTGATATATCTTCGTCAAAAATAATTATTCTTCTAGCAGATTTTTTTTCTTTCTCGACTGGAGCACCATCGCCAGAACCCGTTTCAATTTTTTCCCTAATATTTTTTGACGATTTACTATTTAAAACACTCTGGGTAATGACTGTGGTTTGACTAAATTTTCGCTCAATTATTTGAACTCTTGTGAGAAATTCAGTATTTAAAGGATTTATTTGGGATTTCGAATAGGTCCTGGGAACAATTTTAGGAATTTTGGAACGAGGTGTTATAACCTAAAACATTTCAAGGGATTGGTTTAGTTTGTCTAGAAATCAATAAATCTATTGTATTCCTATTGGCAAGAAAAGTCGACCAGTGGAATAACCTACCGGCTTACACTATCGACGAGTTATTATTTATCTGGGTCACGCGATCGTGCTCTGCGAGCTACTTGAAACACCCGCGCTGCACTCCGCTTTCCTCTTGTCCGTCTAAAAAATTAAGCCGTGATTTAACTGGAGAGTTTTTAGTGCAGCGCGAGCGCGGTACTGAGCAAGGTTGTTTGTATAGACTCTCTGCATTTAATAATTATTATATTAAAAAAAGTTTATTCAAATACTTGTATAAAATATACTCACGAAGTAAAAAACTTGGTGGTCTTTTTTATAATTAATTTTTTAAATATATTCTTGAAAGTCAATTCAAAAATAACCTTTTTGGGAAATTGGAATGAAATGGAATGTGCTGCGCCGTTTCTACTGTGATTGTTTGACATTTAATAGCACAAAAGCAATAAACTTACCAACTTAGGATGCTTTATATGGGGTATTTCACCTCGGAAAGTATCGTATACTTGTGTTAAGTAAGTAGCCATGGTTAAGTAGTCTTCAGTATTTGTAATTTCGTCACCAGTCATCAATGGCGGTATACCTATTAAACAATAGTGTTGCTTTAGTCATAAGTAAGCCATTTGGGGTATTTAAAACTGAAATAATTTTATATAAAGCGAGTTCAGTTTTACCATCAGATTTGTCAGATTACTCCGCGCCCGTTTGTTTAATGTTTCAGAGGACAAAAATAAATCTGAATTTCGTTCGTTTATCATCGACGAGCAAATGGAGGTACATATTTTTCGTCAAAGAACTTAGACAGATTTTAAAAATGAAATTTCCGGAAGACATTCGTTGGCGTTGTTTAAGGGATGAAGATAACCTTATCTTTCGTGAAATTCGCCATGATTATTTTTTATTGCACTTTACAAATAATGAATCTGACCAAATTGTTTGTTTAAACTTGTTTACATACAACTTTACAAAATTCTTAGGTTAGAAAATAAAAGTAGAAACCATCAAGATCGTTCGGTAAGTACGAAGTCGTCTGAATGTGATCCTCCGTGATCACATGATCACGGAGGATCACATGATCACGGAGGATCACATGATCACTAAAAGTTTCATTGCTCTCGTCTCATCTGCGAAGTAAAAACCGAACTTGCCTATAGAGATAATTTTTCGACAGTTGACATCCAGACAAATGACGTATCATGTGGTGAGTGGTACAGTGGATCCTTACCCCTGCGTTATAATTTATACGTCATTAAAATAGTACAAATCAAATCAAAGAATAATTGTCAAAACAAAGTCTAATTTCATACAAGGGCGTAGATACGGGGAGGGTAAAGGGGGTAATAACCCTCCCCCCCAGAAACATAATAATGAATAAAAAATGTAGTTTAGTTGCATCAGTTATTGTTTTGTCAAATTGCAATAAAAATACTTTTGGAAAAAGAATTTGCAAAATTACTTTGGGAATTATATTTTGCTTTATACACCTTACTTCGTAAGTAATCTTGAATATTCTTGTGTAATATTAATAAAAAAATTTGAGATCAAACACTAGCTTTACCCCCCCCCCCCCCCCAGAAAAAAATAATATCTACGCCCTTGATTTCATAAATATTATAGTAGATGTGCCTAGTGTCCCGGTGTACGGTGTAAGTACAGATTCCTAAAAGTTGGGTAAAGCTTTGAGAATTTAGAGAATGTTAGTCACAGCCGTAATTTTTTTATAACATACTTTTTAAAGTTAGAACTTTTTACAATAAATACAGGGTGATTTCCAAGTTGATACTTCTTTTTTAGCTGTGTATAGAAGGCATTAAAATAAACAACTTTTTCAAATACCTTTTTTCAAAAAACTTAAAAATAGCCGAGTTACAGAAGTAAAAAATCTAAGTGCGGGCCTGGTAATCAAAACGTAGCCCTTTACTTTATATTGTTTCTCTTCGTTTTTTGTATGTGAGTCATGCATTTTACGGATCGGTCGTCAGTTATTTATTTTGGCAATTCGCGGCGAAGTGTGGTTTTCTGAAGCAAATTAATTTTAATAAATTGGTGAAAATGGTAAAATTTGAAAACAATGAACTAATTATGGTGCTAATTTATTGTGAGTGTCGTAAAAGTGCGAGTGTTTCTTCTCTACACCCAGAAGTTTTCCTAATGTTATTCAACGGGCAAGTTAGGCAGAACCGTATTTGATTTGTAGTGTAATAAATGAATGTAAGTACTTTATTTTTGAGTTTTTTTAAAAAAGGCATTTAAAAATGTTGTTCATTTCAATGCCTTCTATACGCAGCTAAAAAAGAAGTATCAACTTAGGAATCACCCTGTATATTAATAACTACTTACCGGTCTCATGCTACAACAATTATGACAATGGCTCTGAAACGAACACTGTTTTAAAGATTAAATCAATTTTTAAGTCATAAAATGTATAAAACCGAAAAAATTATAATTTAGGACAATTTAGAAGTCAATGGGAAACTATCAAAAACCTTAAAATAAATAATCAGTTTACCACTCTTACTTACAATTCTTTCTCTGTCTAACGCGTTTCTAAGGCAAATACGTATTGCGGAGTAGAATAATGCCCGGAAGACGTTGAGTTATGTTTTTATATGTTATTATTACCAACCTAATTCTTTTTCTAAGATATCCATAGCCAGCTGATTACACATTGCCGGTTCGTTGTCCTTAATTGCACTATAATCTAGAAGATCAGGTCGGTAGTGATGTATTATTGCACATAAACTTTTGCCACCTCGAAAAACGGAGGCAATATCAGTGATTGTGATGTCTTCGTGATTGCACAGTTGTTCTTTAAGCCAATTGAGAAGGGCTTCTTTATCAACGATACCTGAAAACAAACTTATGAATATTTCAGGTTTAAACACAAGGAATTTCTTTCAATATGAGGCTCAGTGGTGACCTCCATGTCAGCAGCCAGAACTATATAATTTAAGGTTAGTTTTGTTCGTGAAATTATGACAAGACTTAAAAGCGTTGACATATTAAATTTATTGTGAGGTTAATTTTGAATTACTGATGATGTGTTATTTGATGATCCGTAAAAATCTTCGGCTTAATTTATATCTACTTATGTGCCGGTTTAGCGACTGTGCAACGGAAAAGTATTAGTTAAGTGACACCTTAAGTTAAGCATCACCTAAAACGTCTTAAGTGAAACCCGTGCAAACGGCCCTAAGATCCGGTTGTAGGTACAATAAAAACTCAAGTACGAGTTTTGTAAAGCTCTACTTAAAGTTCAACTCGGTTTTCTGAGCTTTCATTTTTCAGGTAAGTTGTCAATTTTCTGGGCTTAAACCAAGTTATTAATGACTAATGACATATAACCCAATAAAACTTATAAATAATTACTTTTGACTTTAAAATTTGTACTAATAATATTTTAAAGTTATGAATGCGAATGATGAGGTTGAACACTTTCTGGATTTATCAGACGAATCAGATGATGAAGATTTTATTGATGTACTAGGAGCTATAGAAAACGTTCGAAGACGACCCTAAAACTACAGACCGGGACCTAATCATATTCCAACTTTCGTAATTAAATGTAGTTTTAATATTTTTCTAACATTCTATTTGTTCTTTATTAGTAATATTTTCTGTTTTTTTTTTATTTTCCAAAGTACCTTTAAATTTTTTAACAAAAGTTAATAGCAGACATTATTCTTTGGAAGTAAAAGTGCATATAGTTTTGTGTTAGAATACATGGAAAAAGTAGCTGCAAATTGTAAATACCCCAAACTTTGACAACAAATAAAGTTTGATGGTTTTTTGACAGCGTAACCATTGCCCCAGCATGGTAATTTAATTATTGATCCCACCTGTGCATACCTGTGGTTAGAAATTGATTATACAACAGAAACACCTTTTTGAACCAGGTTCAACTTTAAGTAGAGCTTTACAAAACTCGTACCTAGGCTCTTATTGTACAACCGGATCTAAAGCATTGTGTTGAGCTAACCTGATAATATCCTTGATTTTATTCTGTTTAAAAATACTAAACATTTGTACATTTTAATTAAAAAAAAAATAACTTCTATGACATTTATATCTTTTATGACATTTATAAAGCGATGTTTCTATGGTATCTAGCACTGATTACAATGGCCAGGTTTCAAAATTGCTAATTCCGATAATAACGTGATTTTGTTCTATGTAATATATCCCCATAAAATATTATTTATTTTACGGATTTCTGCAATAGGTCTCTAATCCTAAGATAAACAATTTATATTTTTTGTGAGTACCTGAAACATTTTCACCTTATTTGTACTACTTTAGAATTTCAGTAATAAATAGGTAGTCACTCAGATTAGTGCCTTTTTATTTCTTACGGCGCTCGTTAATCAAATTATTAATTACGCCAAATATATAACATTGGCGACGAGGTAGTGAATAAAAAAAACCTACGGGCTGTTTTCGGCGGGTTTCGTGAAGTGATTTTTGTGAAAAGCTAAATATTTTCTTAGAGAATAGTTTTGCGACATTACAAAATGGCGCCGCCAACCGGAAATACCAGTGCTACGGAAACTAAAGTAGAAATGGTCGGACTTCTTGGCTCGTTAAACACTTTTGACCCAAAAATTTCGGACTTTTCGGTTTTTAGTGAACGATTGAAGCAATTTTTTATTGCTAACAATATTTCGGATGATCAACGAAAGAAAGCCATTTTACTCAATACGCTTTCGGAAGATTGCTACGTTTTAATTCGAAATCTGTGTGTACCAGATTTGCCAAAGTCTAGAAGTCATGATGAACTGATTAAATTACTGAAGGAGCATTTTTCTCCAGTGAAATCATATTTTGCCGAAAGACTTAAATTTTACACTTGTAAAAGGGAGACAAATGAGTCAGTAGCCGATTGGGAGGCCAAGGTAAAATGTCTAGCATCAAATTGTGGCTTTGGAAATGAACTTTCGACAGTAATGAAAGACATTTTTGTCATTGGAATAAATGACGAAAAAATAATGGATAGACTTTTTGAAGAAGATGCTTCAAAAGTCACTCTCAAGCAAGTGCTGAAAATCGCTCTTGGTAAAGAGTCTGCCTTACGTGAATATGAGGTTAGAAATCTTGGAGCTACCAGCATAAAACCTGAGCCAGTTTACTTTCAAAAACCTCAGAATCCTGGACGTCAACTGCAGCAAAATGCCCGAAGGGGGGATGTTGTTCCACATGCCAGTGGCAGCAATAGGCCGCAGAGTAGGTTTCCAAATCAAACAGCAGGTGGTAAGGGTGCTCAGCCTCGAAGTAAGTGCTTTGTATGCGGTAGGAACAATCATTTATCAAATAACTGTATGTATAAAGACTGCATTTGTTACAAGTGTGGCATTAAAGGACATTTAGCACCTCAGTGTACACGTAGCCAACAACATTTTTTGCAGGACTCAGAAATTGATTTGAGTGATAGGCAGGATAGGTCAGAAGGGACACATTTTTATACTCAGAATAGTTTAGACGAGTCTATTTTAAATATAACAGATTTAGATGTCAATAATATTGATAGTTCAGG
Source organism: Polydrusus cervinus (assembly GCA_935413205.1). Taxonomy (NCBI): domain Eukaryota; kingdom Metazoa; phylum Arthropoda; class Insecta; order Coleoptera; family Curculionidae; genus Polydrusus; species Polydrusus cervinus. The sequence continues at coordinate 31,243,069 of OW284516.1, forward strand.
AAATGTTAAGCCATATTTTGTAAAATTAAACTGTGAAAATATTCCTTTGGATTTTGAGGCCGATTCAGGTTTTGCACACTCGGCTATTTCAGAAAAACTGTATGTAAAACATTTTAAAAATAAGGAATTGTGTAAGAGTGATTTATGTTTAAAAGATTACGTAGGAATTACTTTTAAACCCTTAGGGTACTTAAATTTAACAGTAATTTTTGAAGGGAAAGGTTTTGTATTAAAAACTTATGTTGTACAAAATGGCGGCCCGCCCTTGATTGGTCGTAATGGGTTACAAATGCTAAATTTAGGTATAAGTCGATTAGGGAAAGCATCTAGAGAGCACCATTTTTGTGAAAATGATGCTAATAATTTTATTTTTAGTCGTGGGGGTGTAGATTCATCTACCAAGCTTTCAGAGCTGCTAAAGAAATATAAAGATATCTTTGAGTCCAAACTTGGAACTTTTAATAAATTTGAGGTTAGTTTAAAGATAAAAAAAGATGCAGTGCCAAAATTTTGTAAAGCAAGGCCGGTTCCTTTTGCATTAAAACCTAAAATTGAGGAAGAAATCGATCGTCTCGTAAACCTCGGGGTATTAAATAAAACAGAATTTTCTGATTGGGCAACGCCGATAGTGCCAGTTTTAAAGCCGAACGGGGGTATTCGCATCTGTGGGGACTTCAAAACTACTTTAAATCCTCATTTAGAAATCCAACATTTTCCATTACCACGCATTGAGTATTTATTTACACAATTACAGGGCGGAGAAAAGTTTTCAAAAATTGATTTGTCCGAAGCATATCAGCAAGTCTTGCTGACAGAGGAATCAAGAAAATTGGTCACCATATCTACCCACAAGGGTCTTTTTTCATACACCCGATTACCGTACGGAATAACTAGCGCATGCGCAATTTTTCAAAATATTATGGAGCAACTATTCTTAATGCCGGGTGTGGTTTGTTTTCTAGACGATATATTGGTGACAGGAAAAAATAACCTTGAACATATGGAGCGCCTGGAAAAAGTTTTTCAGCGTCTTCAAGAATGTGGGCTAAAGGTTAATGAAGATAAGTGTTTTTTATTTCAGAACTCAGTAACATATTTAGGTCACAGAATTGACAAATATGGCCTTCATACTTCTGAAGAAAGGGTTTTGGCTGTCAAAGATTGCCCAGTTCCTCAAAATGTGACTGAGCTTAAGTCATTTTTGGGGATGTTAAACTTTTATTGTAAATTTCTTCCGAATGCTTCAGGTGTTTTAAAACCTCTTTATAATTTACTTAAGAAGGGCACAGAATGGATATGGTCATCAGGATGTGACGACAGCTTTCAGAAAGCTAAAACCATGTTGCTTTCTGCTAATGTTTTAGCCCATTTTGATCCTTCCAAAAAATTAAAATTAACTGTTGATGCAAGCCAGTTTGCTTTGGGCGCAACTTTAAGCCATATTTTCGAAAATAATGTAGAAAGGCCAATTGCCTTCGCATCACGTTTATTAAATAAAGCCGAGATATCTTATTCTCAGATAGAGAAGGAAGCTTTAGCAATTATCTTTGCAGTAAAAAAATTTTTTCAATATATTTATAATCAAAAGTTTATATTGGTAACTGATCACAAACCTTTATTAACAATTTTTGGCGATAAAAAAGGTATACCAGTTTTTGCAGCTAACCGATTGCAAAGATGGGCGCATATTTTATCAGCATTTAACTTTGAAATAAAATACGTTAGTTCCGATAAAAATACAGCTGATTTTTTATCAAGAATGCCTTTAAAAATACCTTTGCAAAAGGAAAATGATAAAAGTTTTTTTTCAAATAATTATTCTGAAATATCTTATTTAAATTTATTAATAGATTCAGAAATACCGATTAATTTTGGGCAAATAAAAAATGAGGTTAATAAGGATATCGTTTTAAATAAAATAATTTTTTATGTACGTCATGGCTGGCCAAATTCTTGTCCGTCCGACGAATTTAAACCATACTTTAACAAAAGACACGAATATTGAACAGGGTTGTCTCATGTGGGGGTTTCGATTAATTATTCCTCAAAAATTTCAAAAAATAATTTTAGATGAATTACATAGTACCCATATGGGAATGATTAAAATGAAGTCTCTAGCTAGGTCCTATGTATGGTGGCCTTCAATAGATCTTCATATTGAAGACTTAGGAAGAAAATGCCAAGCTTGTGCGATTTTTGCTAGTAAGACCATGAATACGGCACTAGAAGTATGGGAGTGGCCAAAAAGTCCTTGGACGCGCCTACACGCGGATTTTTTTGGACCATTGTTCAATAAAAATTTTCTTGTTATTATCGACGCGACATCCAAATGGATTGAATGTTATGAGGTAAATAATATTACCGCATCTACAACCATAAAATATTTTCGTGAGCTTTTTGCAAGATATGGTCTACCTTTGCAGCTTTGTACCGATAACGCTACAACTTTTGTTTCAGAAGAATTTCAGAATTTTCTTTTAGGAAGCGGTGTCAAACATTTGACAGGGGCTCCATATCATCCTGCGACAAACGGGTTAGCGGAGAGCGCGGTAAAAATTATGAAAAATACCATTTTAAAATTTAAACATGGAAATCCAAGTATGGACATTCATTTAATTATAAACAGATTTCTATTTCTTTACAGGAATACTCCACATACCACAACGGGGGAAACGCCCGCGAAAATATTAATGGGTAGAAATTTAAGAAATAAATTTGATTTAATGTTACCTACTGTTTCCAGTATTGTTGAACAGAAACAACAAAATCAAAAAAAATATTTTTCCACTCAAAAAGATATTCATTTTAATATTTCCGATCGGGTTTGGGCTCGTGATTTTAGAGCAAATAAATCCCCGTGGTGTCAAGGAGTAATCTCTGAGGTTCTGGGTAGCAGAACCTATATAGTAAAAACCGATTGTGGAATGCAATGGAAACGTCACACTAGTCAAATTAAACGTAATTTTTGTGATGTTATAAATAAAAGTGAAGTTTCAATTTTTCCACGGTCGGAATTAGATAAGGGTACCAGTGCCGAGTGCAGTAGTGTTGGTGATCAGTATGTAACAAACAATACTAGTGCAGTGCAATCATCAAGTGACAAGTTAGTTCTACGGCGTCGTAGCCAAATTAAACCACCCGAACGTTTAATTGTCGGGTTAAATTAATGTTTTACCATTTTAGATATTTCAGTATAGGTTATAAATTTAGGGGAAAGGTGTAATATATCCCCATAAAATATTATTTATTTTACGGATTTCTGCAATAGGTCTCTAATCCTAAGATAAACAATTTATATTTTTTGTGAGTACCTGAAACATTTTCACCTTATTTGTACTACTTTAGAATTTCAGTAATAAATAGGTAGTCACTCAGATTAGTGCCTTTTTATTTCTTACGGCGCTCGTTAATCAAATTATTAATTACGCCAAATATATAACAAATTACCATTGAACAATACAGGCAAATCTTTAGGGTTTTTGTTTTTTTACCTACATCAGAAGTTCTAACCGTAGTACACAAAAAATTACAAATAACACAGTAGAAGTTTAGTGTCCATAATAATAAAAATAGAAAGATAAGTTAGTGGCAAGCGGCCACAATGATGTATCTTTAACTTATAACTAGGCTAAGGTTAGCTAAAAAAAATCCTTATCTGTATATTATTTTTTCATTACAAATAAAGTTAAGTGGTTCTCTATCTTACCTCTACGCCTTTTCTTTGGAACATGTTCCTGTCTGTTAGCTGCTTCTAAAGATGCTCTCTTCATCTTATCTATACTATCCGTGTTGTCCGTGTCATATAGACATACTGTTTGATGAGGCGTGACAACTGTTTTATTGAGATTGGGATATCTAAAAAAAATTATTAAATTTTATAATTTATATCATTATTAATTATTAATAATTACGAATCTGGTTCATTAAAAATTTAAAAGTTGAGTTCACTTCCGGTTAAAACGGAAGGTTTGAATTTTACGAAAAATTGTAATTTACACGCTTATTAACTCCCAAAATTTGTACAGGGTGAATCCAAAGTTGATACTTCTTTTTTAGCTGTGTATAGAAGGCATTAAAATAAACAACATTTTCAAATACCTTTTTAAAAAACTCAAAAATAAATTACTTACATTCGTTTATTACACTATGGATAAAATACGGTCCTGCCTAACTCTCCCGTTGTATAACATTAAGAAAACTTCTGGTTATAGGATGAGCCCGCAAGGGAAAGCTTTCTGCGTATAATCTCGAAGCAGCAGCCGCACTTTGACGACACTCACCGTAAATTAGCACCATATCTATTATTTCATTGTTTTTAAATTTTACCATTTTCACGTGCCACCAATTAAAAATTAACTTGCTTCAGAAAAACACACCGCAGCGGATTGCTAAATAACTCACCACCGTCCCGTAAATTGCATGACGAATAAGAGATAAGACAAACTACATAAAGTATAGCAGGCTACGTTTTGATGACCAGGCCCGCACTTAGATTTTTTACTTCTGTATCTCGCATATTCTTAAGTTTTTTGAAAAAAGGTATTTGAAAATGTTGTTTATTTTAATGCCTTCTATACACAGCTAAAAAATAAGTATCAACTTAGGAATCACCCTGTATATCTTTACTTTTAGAATTACAGAATAAATGTATCACCCGGTATATCATTCTCCTTGTTACAAACCTTGTTGCCGGATCCAGAGTATAAGATTTCCAATCCTTATTCAGGTTGTCTGGGGTAGTTTGTGCAAGTAACCGATAAATCGACTCTCGTTCTGCTAATACATCCAATGGTGTCATCTGACCAGAACTCCAACTACGTATAGCCCAAGCAGCATCAAGGGATGAAAGAAATCCTCTAGCACAACCGGAGCCTGTTGGCCAAAAGGGCTGAAAAAAAAAGTACTTTCCTATTAAGCCTGGAGGGCTTCTTATATTAGTCGAAGCCAAATAATGACTGCGAACGTTTTAGCAAAAGAAATAATTTTTATATCATCTGCAAAGAGCATTATATTATTTTTTAAGTGTAATTTAATAGTCTATTATATAACAAGTGATGAAAGTGATACTTTTCAAACGAGGAGATATTTAGCAAGAGACGAAATTCTCCGAGTTTTAGAATAATCACTTTTACACGAGTAATGTACACTATTTTTCCTACGACCACAAAGAATTATTAAAAAAGCCTTTTATTTGTGAAAAAAATATTTCAACACTAGTGTTGAAAAAAAATATCAACACTAGTATTCAAAAAAATATCAACACTAGTGTTGAAATTAACATACTTAGGATTATGTTCCACTTAATATCTGGTTTCATAGTTTGTCTATAGGCTTTTCCTTTATTTGTAGTTTAACTTTTTCATTATCCAGAATGAAAAATTTTAAATTTAATCAAGAAAAAATGCATCAAATATAAATTTAAAAAATCCACCCAAGAAGAAAGATTTCAATTTAAAATAATTCTATAAATTATTTAATGTTTTTATAAAAAAAAAGTCAAATACTCCTGATGGAATTTGAACCTGTGACCTTGCGATCTGTAGGCTAGAGCTCTATTCTCTACGCAGTCTACGCTATAGCTACCGATTAAGATACGTTGTTTAATACATGACACTCTCTTCAGCGCGATGTGTTTTTTCTGGTAATAGATTTTCCAGTATACTATTAACATTCTTTATAACTTCAAATGGCGTATTTTCACACTCTAATTCTGAATCACTTGACAAATACATGATAAATAAGTTAAACACTTTACAATTACTGATTTCTTAAATTTGTTCTTTTTAATAAATAGGGGTGGTCTGTGAAATTGGCACCATATGTTTAAATTAAAAAGTGTGCCTTGTATTTTAACACTAGTGTTGAAATATTTTTTTTCAACACGCGTATGATATACGGGGCTTTCTGGCCAAATTAACCGTGCTTTTTTTCTCATTTTCATAGGTGGAAAGAGGAAAAAATTAAATTAATATAAATTACAACAGGACATAATATTGATCAAATAAGTAAAAACCTACCTCAAGCAGACTATCTCCCACCAAAATCATCAGCAATCTACTCCCATTTCTCTCAGAGACTTTCGAAGCGTACTCAGCAGCGTACATTGAGGTGAAGTCGAACATGGCTACATCTGGCTGACCATAATGATTGACCGCGAATTCCAAATTGGGCAGTTGATAGTTCGTACTAAAATCAGCTGCTTCCCGTGCATAGTGCTGTAAAGCGTCTCTGTCTACATTATCTGGTGCTAAGAGTTTTTCAGTATCGGCTAAATCCTAAAAAAAAGGTAACACACTTTTTGGTTTGTTATTATTTTTAAGGATATTAAATGATTAGTAACCGCTTATGTTTTTTTCTACTCCTACATAGAAATGTGAAAGATCTTTATTAAAATGTTTGTTTTTCTTGGGTTTTCGGTCACTCTTGAATATTTTATATATTTTATTCAAGAGTGACCGAAAACCCAAGAAAAACAAACATTTTAATCGATTAAAACGGTCAGGAAGACAAACTAATATTAAAGATCTTTATGTTTGGTACAAACAAACAAATAGTCAGCACGTTTATACACTCTACAAAACGGAAAGAAAACTTTATAGGAAATTTTTATCTAACTATAAAAAGGGCCTAAATGATAATAAAATATCAAACTCAAAAAACAAAACAAAAACCGCATGGAGTATCTTCAATGCTGAAACTAATAGATCGGGCTCAATCTCGGGCATTTCTCTAAAATCTAGCGACGGACAAATAATAAAAAACCCTACCGAAATTGCGGAAGTGTTTAGTAACAAGTTTGACCTGCCGTTTCTGCCAATGGGCGGTACTTTTTCAGAGCGTAGCTCCTGTAACCAAACTCTCTTCTTAACACCTGTTGATGAGTCAGAAGTTTCTTAAATAATTTTAAATTTTCCCAATAAATATTCAGCAGGACTAGATGAAATTTCGGTATACGTTTTAAAGCATGTAGCACAATTAATCAGCAAACCATTAGCAAACATCATAAATGAGCCTTTTACTACAGGGATTTTCCCCTCGAATTTAAAAAAGGCCAAACTTGTACCCATATACAAGAAAGGCGACAGACAGGATGTCAACAATTATAGAGCAGTAGCTCTATTGTCTTCAGTGTCGAAGGTCTTTGAACGAGCGATTTATGATAGAATTATGAATTTTATATCACAAAATAATATTCTGGCTGATAATCAGTTTGGATTCAAGCCAAAAAGGTCAACTGAATTGGCGATCTATCAAGCAATCTCATACATTGCAGAAAAGGTTGACAATAATGAAAAGGTGGCGGGTTTATATTTTGATCTGTCAAAGGCCTTCGACACCATAAATCATGAAATAATGTTTCATAAACTTGAGGGGTATGGCATAAGGGGTATCTGCTTGTCTCTGTTGCAGTCCTATCTGAGCGACAGATGGCAGACCGTGAGTGTTAGGGGGGAAGGCCAACAACACTTCTCTCATGCAGTGAGAGAGACATGGGGTTCCCCAGGGCTCAATTCTTGGTCCTCTGCTTTTCTTGCTATATGCGAATAGTCTCTCAGACGGTATGATCTATGGGCTGTTGTGTCAATACGCAGATGACGCATCATTCATGCTGGCGAATGCGTCGCTTGGGAAGCTCTCGGGTGGATGTTCGCGTTCCGCGGAGAGGATGCAGAATTGCTGTCAAAACAACAACCTTGCCCTGAATGCTGATAAAACTGGCCTGCTGTGTTTTAGTGAGACTGTTGCAAGGGTTGAGTCCCTGTATGTAAGATTAAATCAGAAATCAATACCGGTATTGGAGCATGTAAAGTTCTTGGGTGTGTATCTGGATTGATGTTTGGCATGGGATAGGTAAATCACCACGTTGGAATCTAAATTAAACAGCTTATGTGCCCTTATTAGAAGGCTTCGCAGAGTTCTAAATATTGAGACTATACGACTGTTCTACTTTGCCAGTATGCAATCAATCATTGGTTACGCCATTTTATTCTGGGGTTCATCAAAGGATGCCAAAAAGATTTTCAGAGCACAAAAGCGAATAGTGCGTTGCATCTTTCACTTGCATCCCAGAACATTGTGTAGACCTTACTTTTCAAAATTGGGTATACTTACTGTTCCTTCATTGTACTATCTATCACTTGTGTCATTTGTAAAAAAGCAACCTAGTTTATTCAGGACACCCTACCTATTATTAAAATTGTGTAAATACATACCTGTTTAATAACACCCTTTTCTAGCAAGCTAGCCTTCTTGGCAGTCATTACGAAATAATGAGTATCATCTTTATAATATACAATATTTTCTAAATCTATTCTAGTTTCTTCTTGGAGATCTTTAAAGAATTTTTGATTAAATATAAAAGCCACGCCACTGATTTCTTCTACCCGTGCTTCTGCCTCAGTTTTCTTGTTAATAAAATTGGCAGTTATAGCTAAAAAAATTTTTAAAATAATAATATAAATATGCAAATAAACTAAAGTGATATCGCTCCTTTATAATTCCCCACAATGTTAGGAGATGTAGAAATTTAATTTAAAAGCGATTATAGTCTATTTCAAAAAGGTGTAGAGTAATAAAAGCTCATTAGGTATGTAAAGGTACTACAGAGTGAACTTGGCATTGATTTCATTGGAAAATTCTTTATTTTCGTCAAGTGCAGGTAGTACCACCTGGGTTTTGGTCAATTTATGGATTTTGCTTATTGTTATCCATTTACAAACACTGAAAATGGTGTGACAAAGGCGTGTATTATGTACATGATATTTATTAAGCAATATAAAAAAAATAAAAAATACAAAAAATACATTATACAGAAATTAAATTATAAAAAATTATCATACTCCTCGTCATCTGAGGAACTGTCATCTCCTCTTGACGTTATAATTAACGGGTCGACGGTCCGATCGATCAGGTGGTCAAGATCCCACATTTTCTTCTCTTCTTTAATGACATGTTGCCAGTTCTCTGGTGTCACTTCCTTAATGGCTTGATCAAACAGTAGCTAAGTCTTTCATTTTGAATTTGGTGTTGTTTTGATACAAATCCTTTCACTTGTGCCCATATAAGTTCTATAGGATTTAGTTGGCGGAGTGCGCAGCACAGTTACATTATATTTTTCAGCTATATCTTCCACGGCATATTTCATAAAATGATGTTTGTGTAAATTTTCTATAGCTAATAGTTCCTTCTTTATTCAATTATCTTCAAATTCAATACTTTTAGTTGTTAACCAGTCGATAATTTCTTGATTTTTCCAAGATGAAATTGGTGTCTTCTCTGTGTGGCATGAATAATAGCTTGAGTTATATATAACTACTACTGAATCAGCTGGAAGATATTTAATCATTTCACCAAAATAGTACTCAAAAACATTCGAATTCATGTTCTCGTAATCTCCCGAATTGAATTACGCAATTACTTGATATTTTAATATTACAAACAGTACTATTTTTTTTTAATACCCGTTAACCTAATTCTCTAAAATTTTTGGTTAGTTATCATAAATAATTTAATGCACAAAATTTCCCTCCGCCTATGGCCGACACCGAAATTGAGCCGAACGGGACGGAATTTCCCATTTTATTACTCTACACCTTTCTGAAATAGACTATAGAACACGATTTGAACAGTGTTACCAAAAAAAAATCCGCTCTATGAATAGTCTATATTATCTAACACCATTTTTACTACTTTGTCTGAACACTTACCTATGGCTAGCTTTCCACGAAATTCCTTTCTTTTAAAGCCTTGTAAGGTATTTCGTTTGCCATCTGCTCCTATTATTACATCAAATTCATATTGCGAAACAGGGTGATTTTCAGGTTTAATGTCTGCCCTCCATCCAGTCTCTAAAATGTTTTTTTCAAAAATATATTATGTTTCCTCCAGTTTAGAAGAAACAAATAATTTTAAAAACGGCAGCGTACTAATAAAATATCAGATATCTCGCACAGTTAAAACCAAGACAAGCAATGGTCTACAATTTTAAAATTATAAATTTTATTTAGCTGTAAATGTATAATACAGCGAAACCTCTCTTAGGCGGACACCTACGGGACTATCTAAATGTGGCCGCCTAATAGAGGTGTCCGCCAATGGGAAATTTCTTAATAGATAATATGAAAACGAAAAATTATTACTATACAATGTATGTACAAATAAACATTTATTAAACATAACAACAATAAACTAGTTTTAGTTAGGATGTACTACCAAAAAAAAGCGACGTTTTTCTGCCATTGTTTACGATTTTAACCTTACAACTCACAAATAAACGGCGGACTTCTTTCGGGGAATCACACTACTTTCATTCGGCGAAGTCCTTTCGCGCTGCCACGCATACGCGATTGGTTGCCGGTCTGTCTTCAGAGAGTTTTTGCACTGTACTTATTCGTCTCCAAAATACTTTTAAGGCCTTTTTACATTGGGTGCAATTGCAAGAAAAAATTGCCTGAAAGCATGCGCTTTGTCTACGTTTTAAACAGCTGATGCTGGTTTTAAATAGAAAAACGTGCATCAGCTGATTAAAACGTCGTCGAAGCGCATGCTTCCAGGCCATTTTTCTTGCAATTGCACCCAATGTAAAAAGGCCTTTAAACTTTTTTGTCGGTTTAAAGGAGAGTTTTCACACAGCCTGTTTGCCCAAAGGAGAGTCCGCCCAAGAAAGGTTGATTTGTATGGAATTTCATATACCTAGTTCCGGACTATGAAAAAATGTCCGCTTAATAGAGATGTCCGCTCATCAGAGGTGTCCGTTATGAGAGGTTTCACTGTATACTTACTTTCCGTTGCACTAGGTTCTATCAATCCCTCAAAACTAACTTCTGTATGCACCTCGACGCCTAATAGTAAAGCCACCTTAAATAATATACATTGAATCTGCCTAATACTGATATGATCTATGGAACCGGCGCAGAATTTGCCAAAAAACTTTTTGGCGCCCAGCATGCGCAGGTCTTCTATCACAAAGGGCCATAAATGAAGCACATTGTTCCGAGAGAGGCGGTCTCGTTTCTCTACTAGAACCTGTAATATGAAAGACAATTAAAATAGCCAAAAAAAATATATTCCAAAATATACATATTACTGAATGATTGAAGAGTTTTGGACTTGCATTCAGTGGCGGCTCGTCAGGTGAAGTAAGTGAAGGGGCTCTACACCAAAAAATAAAATAAAACCAGGAAGAAAGTTTTTCGACAATATTAAATATTATTGTACCAATACAGCTACCATTTTAGCCCTTGAAAAATAATTACGTTCGAATTAATAATATTATTTAATCCGAATGTAGCTATGCATATGCACGGTTAACTCCGATGGACAATAATTATGAACACTCGTGCATTTTGGCGTGCACGAGCCGTAAAGCGAGTGAAGACGCAACGCCCAACATGGCTTTGCTTTTTACCGTTGCTATGGTTACGTGACGTCAGTCACGCAAACAGCATGTAACAATTTGCATTATGATGAAGGGCAATTTAAAAATAGATCAGTCGTATGCACCATTGTTTTAGAATTTGTTCGCCTAACCTTAAGGTATTTATTTTGAGGCTTCGCGAAACTTACGGTTATAGATATCGTTTTTCGTGATTTACTGTGATTAAAAAGTTTTGTTTTTATTTTCCAGTTAATTCAGTAGTGTACGTAGTACTTACTTAGGTGTGTGTTTTAAAAATGAACCCAATTAATGACATAGTTTGTAATTTGTTGGAAACTTCATTCAGTCGTTGGCCAGATGAGGATAAGAGAGACGTTTTGTTACACGGGTTTTTAGTCAATGTTTGTTTAAGTACCCTCACTATACCTAGCTCTTCACCATTTTTTAAGACCGCGAGCCGCCACTGCTTGCATTGTATTTATTTGTTTTAAATCACAACGTTTTAACTGGTAAGTATCTCCAGTCGTCTTCAGGTAAATACAGTATTCAATTTGAATTTGGGGTGTATTTAGGAAGGGGCAATATGCCTTCCAACCCCTAAAGGAATACAATTTCAAACTCACCACTTTAGCACCCAGTAGTTGGGCTTCAATAGCAGTCCGTAATCCACAAGGACCTCCTCCAATTACCAAAACCCTAGTTCCAGCACACAATTTCCCCTTTCCATAACATTTATGCGATGCCCTAGCGTCAAATTTTTTCCATAAGGCTTTTGCTCTCCATGAAGTAAGGTTAGCACGTAATTTCGGGTAAAATTGTGGAAACACATTCGGTTTTAAATGAAGAAATTCACACATAGATCTGCAAAACAATAAAAACTCACTGATAAATCTAAATGTTCTTAAATTATTGATTAATATGTCGCGTATTATGTATCCTATGCTAGGACAGGTAGGAAGGGGAATACTATAGACTATAGAGAGTATATACAATGGTAGGATAGGGGGTAGAGCATTCAGGATATCTGTAAAAATGCTTTTAATGGTAATAACCATGGACTTCTAGAATTTAAGGAGACTGAGTGAGAAACTCTACAGGCCCGTTCATTGAAGAAGAGTAGGGGAAATTTTGACGTTTACCATGTAGATGACGTAGGTCGTGGCAAGCTGCTACACATTCTTAAGGCCCTATTTCCACGGGCCACTTTTTGAAGTTGACATCAACCACAAAAAGTGGTTCGTTTGTGGTCTACTGTCGCCATCTTGCAGTTCCATTACGGGCAATGTGAAAAGTGTAAACTTCTGTCGCCGTTGAGTGGCCGAGCCCGGTCACTGACCACCAGCGACTAATTTTTCCACGACCCACGTGCAAAGTGACCACTTTGTTGTCGTTGTCAAGTCGGCAGTTCGAGATGGAACCGTTTGACACGAACACGTTTAGTGTCCAAATTCAGGCGGAACCTGCAATTTTGGATTATAAATTTGATGTATATAGCAATAGAATTGAAAAGACGAAATCTTGGGAAAACATATGTAGTCGATTTCATGAAAACTTCCAGATATTGGACATTGACATTTCCGCGCCAATATGGACCACATGTTTGAAGTTTACATAACTACAAAATGTGGTTGGGTCGGACCACTTCTAGTGGTCAAGACGGCTACACAGAAACCACTATTTGTGGTCGATAGCAAGTTCAAAAAGTGGCCCGTGGAAACACGGCCTAAATAAACAAACCGATGTCAACGTCTTATAAATTGACAAGCAAAACTAACCTCAAAATACATTTAATATGTCAACGCCTTGACGTCATGATTTGATAAACCAAACTAACCTTAATAGTATATTACATAACAAGTGATTAAAGTGATACTTTTTAAACGAGGAGATATTTAGCATGAGGCGTCAGCCGAGTGCGGAAATTCTCCGAGTTTTAGAATAATCACTTTCACACGAGTAATGTACACCATTTTTCCTACGACCACAAAGAATTATTAAAAAACCTTTGATTTGTGAAAAAAATATTTCAACTCTAGAGTGGAAATACAAGGCACACTATTTAATTTAAACATATGATGCCAATTTAATAGATCGAAAGGTCACAGGTTCAAATTCCATCAGGAGTACTTGACCTTTTTTATAAAAACATTAAATAAATTATAAAATTATTTTGAATTGAAATCTTCCTTCTTGAATGATTTTTTTTATTTAATCAAGGAAAGATACATCAAAAATAAATTAAAAAAATTCACCCAACAAGGAAGATTTCAATTCAAAATAATTCTATAAATTATTTAATGTTTTCATAAAAAAAAGTCAAGTGCTCCTGATGGGATTTGAACCTGTGATCTTTCGATTCGTAGGTCATGGCTCTAGTCTCTAGGCTATGGCGACCCATAAACATTTTCTGCTTAAGTTTAATATATGACATTTTCTTCAGCGGGGCTTGTTTTGACTGGTAATAAATTTTCCAGTATATTCTTGGTCTGTCAAATTGGCATCATATGCCTAAATTAAATAGTGTGCCTTGTATTTCCACTCTAGAGTTGAAATATTTTCTTTCAACACGCGTGTGATATTCGGCGCTTTCGAGCCAAGTTAACCGTGCTTTTTTTCTCATTTTCATAGGTGGTCGTAGGAAAAATACATTCTTGTCATAATTTGACAAACAAACAACATCAAATTATTTAGTTCTGGCCACTGACATGGAGGTCTCCACTCAACGTTAGGCCCCGTCAAAGACGCCCCCGCACCGAGATCCCTCAAACTCCCCAAATGAATCGGCTAGAGATTCTGTCTCACTCACTCTTCTTACAACGAGAAGGCTATGGTTATTACTAATTACTATCGAGTTAATTCATTTATTTATTCATAAAAAATCCCGTCATTATAAAATAAGAAAATAAAACACATTATGTTACCTATGATATCCTAAAATATTCTTAAGCGTAGTGGCATTAAGGAAGGGTTCGAAATACTCGTGTGCGTGAGCTGCTTCCAAGCCGGAAACGGGACGCCCCCTTAAGTGGGGAGGCGGCCCCGCGCCGCTGTGGCGGTCCATTTTTGCTGGCTACGTAAAGGTCATTTGTTGAGGGGAACAGGTTGGAATTCTGTAACAAAAAAAAATCAATTTTATTACACGTAAAATAATCATCACAATTAATAATGAAGGATGATCTATACTTGTATAAAGTTGCGGTAGTATTTATTTAAACCCCGCTCCCCCGCCCTCCCCGTACAAGATGCTTATAGGAAAAATCTGAAGTTTTTCAATTACTTTTTACCCTGAAACGACAGAATTTATAAAAATATGTAATCTATTTCTTGACAAAATGATGAACCTACACACCATAATCTAAGCCAAAAATACATCGTCCTTTATAAAATCATCAATTTTGGCGTGGTGAGCGTATAATAGATACGTATGTGTGCGCCAAAAGATACTAGATTGATTTTGTGCTGTGTTGAATTTATATTTTTTTAATAAATATTTAAAGATTTAGATTAAGAGTACACGCATGGAACGAAAAATTAAATTAGGTTGAAATTAGACTTTTAGACCCGAGCTCCTGGACTGGGCGGGGGTTGTAGTCCGGCAACCCCCACCGGTTGCGACACTGTCCACAAAGAATAATATATAATATTTTGCGAATTGAATTTTAGTATCAGAACATTATTCACAAACAATAAGATTAATCGAATGTTAAGTGGCTACTGATTATAAAGTTATAAATGAATAAAACTGTTTGTACGTCAATTTGTAATGAACTAATGATATCTTCCTATCACAAATTTTAAGTATAATCTGTAATTAACAGGATTTCGTAGCTACCCACATTTAGAGTATTCATGATGTTTTTTTGGGGCTTCAAGTCTAACAAAAATAGTTTTTATTGGTACTTTTAATCGCTTTACTAACTCAGCAATAACTTTGTGGTTAATTATAATAGTATTACTCATCCATAGGTATTAATATAATGAAAACAAATTCAAGATTGGTAATTAATCCCTGTTAGTTGTAATCATACGTAACAGTGCACGGTGTATTTACACTTCACTGACATGTTTAATTACAAGAATATCTTACTATAAAACAAGGTGCAAAAGATTTTTTTTAAATAAACAACAAAATTAGCCAGTTGAGTTTAAGTTAATGTTACTATTCTTAAATTATAAAACTCTATACCCTCAATTTTCTGCAGTGTATTTTGAAATACAGGGTGATTCCTAAGTTGATACTTCTGTTTTAGCTGTGTATAGAAAGCATTAAAAACTTAAAAATAGGCGAGATACAGAAGTAAAAAATCTAAGTGCGGGCCTGGTCAACAAAACGTAGCCTGCTATACTTTATGTTGTTTGTCTTATCTCTTATTAGTAATGCAATTTACGGGTCGGTGGTGAGTTATTTGGCATTGGTGTGTTTTTCTGAAGCAAGTTAATTTTAAATTGGCGACACGTGGAAATGGTAAAGTTTGAAAACAATGAACTAGTAGATATGGTGCTAATTTTCGGTGAGTGTCGTCAAAGTGCGGCTGCTGATTCGAGATTATACGCAGAACGCTTTCCCTTGCGGTCTCATCCTAAACCCAGAAGTTTTCTTAATGTTATTCAACGGACAAGTTAGGCAGAACCGTATTTGATCCATAGTGTAATAAATGAATGTAAGTTTTTTGAAAAAAGGCATTTAAAAATGTTGTTTATTTTAATGCCTTCTATACACAGCTAAAAATGAAGTATCAACTTAGGAATCACCCTGTATAATATAGTCTTGTTTGTTCTCTTTTACCTACATTTGTTCGTAATTCCTGATATTTCAGCTTGGACAAAACATTTTTTTTAAGTACCATGTGTTAATGATGAAATGTCAAGCAACAATGCACCACTGTTGATTTTAAAAATAATGCATAATCAACGCCCAATAGCAGGCTCAGTTGTTACTGCGCACAACAGGGTAACTGACCAAATGATTATGCTATTTACTTTTTCTCTTATTATTTGATAAATTTCACTGAGTAAACCGGAGATGATCTGTGCTTTCAGAATTATTTCAAAGCGGCCAATTAAAATGAAGTTAAAAAGTACGGAATTATATTTATGGCGCAATTAAAGAACACTCATAAAACACAGTTTACAATTACGGCTCAATAATAATCTTTTTTCGCATTGTTACATTACACTTAATTTCCATAAAAAGAGTAAATATGCACATTAACACGCATTTTTATGAGCTTTAACGGATTCCGTACAAGTGAAAACGAAATTTATTTACCATAGAAAACTATAGAAATTCAACCTAGTAAATAAATGAACAAACTTATAAGTAAATAATATCCAGCATAAAATAACAGAACCGAAATATGATAAAAAAAAATCGTTATAGCAGAAGTTGGCGGAAGAGCCAGTCTCATTGTATCAGCTTAGCGTGGGATCCGAACCACGTGTTTATTCTTTACGGCCTCAGAGGTCTACAGCGCCCATAGGGGCAAGGGGGAGCTAGGGAGCTAAGCCCCCTTGAATCGAGATTAACCCCCCTGGACCAATTGGTGTTTTCACATCCTATACAGGATGCTACAAATTCGTGTGCGGACAAGGGGATCTCGAAAACGGTAAAAGATACGAAGATAGTTAAATTGAGGCAAAGTTGCGTATTTTGGGGCTTAATAATTTGGTGAAAAAAAATTGTAATTATTCTGAATGCTTTCGAAGATATTCGAAAAAAAAACGAAATTTCCATTTTTGGTTTTTACTTATTTGCGCTTTCATTTTTAACTTGGGAGAAAAATTTAAAAAACTCTTTTTCATAGCCGTTGTTTATGTTCTACAAGATAGCGTTATTAGTTTTCAAATTCGACGTTTCGTTGTTTAGTTACCAACCTCAAGTCAATTTTTTTAAATACGGACCTGGAATTATAAATATACAGTTTTAGGGATTTCTAAGCTTTTGAAATTTAATACAATATACAAATTTTTGTCGAATAAAATATTTTTTAAATTATCTTTTTCATTTCATTACGGTCCTGAACAATTACAGCCAAACTAAAAACAAAAGATTTCTGATTTAAAAAATCTGTCCATTTCTACTCAAACAGGCCTAACATTTGATATTTTGTAAGAGAAAAGACCCAAAGTCACGGCCTCAAATATCTAGGTCTGTTTATTTTTGTTACATGTTTTGCCTGAAACTAGCATCACCAGTAAAAAATAATTAAAATTATTTTTGAAACAAACATAAGCGCATCCCAGTAACATAACTAGACTAACACTCCAGTTATATTTTCTTCACTGGGGACCATTTTTTTTTCTCCTGTTTTACAGTGTTTTGTTCTAGGACTAAGACTAAGTCAAGAACCATAGGACTTAAGATATACGTTATATTAATAAAATAAATAAAATACTAATAAAAAATAGAATTACTCCTCATGCCTTAAAAACTTGCTTGCTTCCTAGCTTAGAATATTGTGACGGTTAATCTTATTGAAAAAATAAACAGCCTAAACACCATAACTTCTTGTTATGTAATTTTAATATTTAAGTAAACATAAAAATAATTGTCCAGGCCGTAATAGTAAAGAAAGGACAATTTGAAATGCTAGTGATGCGTTATTTGATGACAAAACATTAAAATTTTAAAAACCTTTAAATTGTATTAAATTTCCAAAGCTTAGAAGCCCTTAAAACTGTTTAAACAATTCCAGGTCCGTATTTAAAAAAAAAATTAATTGAGGTTTTACTCCTTTTCTTTTTAATTATACAACTATTTAAAATTTTATTTTTATCTAAAGAACGAAACGTCCAAATTGAAAACTAAAAACGCCATCTTGTAGAACATAAAGAACGTATATGAGAAAGTGTTTTTGGTTTTTTTCCTAAGTCAAAAATGAAGACGCAAAAATTAAAAATCAAAACTAAAAATTTTGTTTTTTTCGGATATCTCCGAAAGCATTCAGAATATTTACAATTTTCTTTCACCAAATTATTAAGCCCCATAATACGCAACTTTGTCTCAATCGAGATCCCCTTGTACGCATACGAATGTATAGGAAAATTTTTGGAGGTGCTGGATTATTAAGAGATCGACCTTTTTTTTAGGTGTAGTAGAATTGTGTAGGATTTCTAAACGGGGTTTAAGCTACCCCAAATTTAGGTATCTAAACTGCTGGACAATTGCTTTCGCGCAAGAAAACATTTACTCTCAAGAAAAATTTCGCCTAAATTTAACAGTTAATATTTTCTGAACCAGATATAATATCGACCTACGGTTTTGAATGGTTGATAGATCTATCCCTTGGGAAACAATTGTCAATGTTGGATTTTCTTTAACTGTCAGAAAATTTTATATACAGGGTGTTAAAGAAGACGATGATTTTTGCTTAAATTTTAATGGCGTGTAACTTTCACAATAATATTTTTAAATTTTATCATTCTACGTCAATTGAATCACTGGTTCATAGTAAAGAAAGTAATTTGTCAAATTTTTGATATCTGCTATATTTTAAGAAATACCAATTTTTTTGGAAAACCTTGCTTTATTTCAACTTATTGGTAGCTAGATCTCACTGTGCGTTGTATCGTGCAAACTTTGCCAGTAATTATTATACCTTATAATAAGCTTGATTATGTTCAGTAACAATAGTTGTACCTAAATGTTATGATGTACAGTGGCGTTACATATAAACTTCGAAGAATTCGTCCATTTTTACTCAAAGACACCTGATATTTGATAATTTGTACATTTTTCTAATTTTTTAGTTTTTTATATCGCACAATAGGTATATTATACAGTGTTTACAAAATTTTAACAAAGATAATTTTCTTAATTTAATATTCTTGGAAAATTTTTTTTTATTAATTTCTAACTTTAACACTATTCCTAAAATTAAACTTACATTGAAAGAGACTTTGATATTAAATATCATGAGCTACCGTCAAACCAAAGCCCGTCCATCCGAGGAGAGCCTACAAGGTATTAATCCCATCAAAAACAAACTAGCGTTACTTAATTTTAAGTATCCCTGTCAATGTAAGTTTAATATAAGGAATAGTGTTAAAAAGTTAGAAATTTATAAATAATTTTTTTCCAAAAATATTAAATTAAAAAAATTATCTTTGTTAAAATTTTGTAAACGCTGTATAATATACCTGTAGTGCGATATGAAAAACTAAAAAATAGGGGGCGAGTACTTTCCAATATAAAATAATCGTGAAAATTGTGAGATATTCGTAAATCATAGACATATGTTTATAAGTACGCCACTGTACATCATAACATTAGGTACAACTATTGTTACTGAACATAATCAAGCTTTTCATGAGATATAATAATCACTCGCAAAGTTTGCATGATACAATGCACAGTAAGATCTAGCTACCAATAAGTTGAAATAAAGCAAGGTTTTTCAAAAAAATCGGTATTTCTTAAAATATAGCAGATATCCCAAATTTGACAAATTACTTTCTTTGCTATGAACCAGTGATTCAATTGACGTAGAATGATAAAATAATGGTATTGTAAAAGTTACAAGCCATTAGAATTGGAGCAAAAATCATCGTCTTCTTTAACACCCTGTATATAAAATTTTCTGACAGTTAAAGAAAATCCAACATTGAAAATGGTTTCCCAAGGGATGAATCTATCATTCATTGAAAACCGTAGGTCGATATCATATCTGGTTCAGAAAATATTAACTGTTAAATTTAGGCGAAATTTTTCTTGCTCGAAAGTAATTGTCCAGCAGTTTAGTTGCGCCACTATATTAGGAATAACTAATAGCATACTGCATTTTTTTTATCCACTTAAGTTCCGAACACTTCCGAAAATTCATCGTTTCCTAATTTTAATTAAAACTTTTCTCTGTTTTTCCAGGCCAAAAAATGGAGCCTACCAATACCATCATAGAAGGACGGAGATGCGAAGAATAAACGGAATTCTACTAATAAAAACATTTGCACAAATGTTTAAATTCATAAATTGAATCGGCTTTCTAGTATCATTTCACCTGATAAATGTGCATAATTTAGAAACTTATATAGTCATAATAATCTCAATCAAAATTTATCGAGGAATAAATTTATTGCATACAATGTAGATACCTATGTCTTCTTTGCAAAATTGATAAAATAAATATTTTAAGCATTAACCCAGTTAATTATTAGTTTAAAAAATTAATTATAAATTTGGCGGTTGTAGTATTATACATATATACAATAGGTACAGCAATAAATTAGATGTGGTATTTAATTTCCGAAAGGAACATAATTTGCATAGTTTTCTAATAATTTGGGAACTTTAAAACGGGTATGGTACAAGTAAAGTAGAATATTATTTTTATTTATTTATGTACAGGCTGATTTAACAATAGAGTATTTAATAGAATAGTTTTGGACTTGCATTGTCTTTAATTTGTTTTACATCACAACGTTTCAACTGGTAAGTATCTCCAGTCGTCTTCAGGTGAATACTGAGTATTTATCTTAAGAATTAGATAAAAATTCGAAATACAAAAGTTGTAGAGACCATTGAGGTGCACATTTTAAAATTATGCTGGAGTATACGGTATGGCCCAAGAAAACGTGGCGAATATAACTTGGGTTTTTTTTAATTGGACACCCTATACAGCGTGATCAGTTAAGGGTACGGAGCGGCCATATCTCGGAAACTATTAGGCATAGAAACTCGGGGGAAAAAAAATTATAACCAAAGTGGCTATGAGAAAATCCTGGAAATAATTTTTAAGTTCCGCATTTTGCCACAAGAGGGCGTAATTGAGCAGTAAATTTTAAAATTTTACATATCTCCGAAAATCCCACATTAAGGTATATCTTTGATAACACCATTAAAAAGCTTGGACAATTATCCATCATTTTGGTCTTATGCTCATTGGCGTACCGACTTTAATTGAAAGTGTAATCATTTAAATCGCTGTAACTTATAAACGACTTATCCGATTTTAGCAAACTAAAGACTGGTTGGAAGATAAATGTATGCACTTTCACCAATCGTATTTAGTTGTACATAATAGTTCTAAAAAAAATGCTAGAGGGCGCAATTTGTAATGATAACATATATTTTGATTTTACTCTGAAAAAATAAATCATATGGTATAATTATGATATCATAATCAAAAAGTAGATGAAATTTGCTAGAAAAAATATTAAAACCGCAGCTCGATATCTCCGTTCGTTTCAGCGTTATCGCCAATAGAATAATTTTTAAAACTTTAAATAAAGAAGCGAGTGGGACGCCACTGATATTTTTTCATGTGGATATTATTTCTGATTAGCCTGGTCAATTCTGCATAAAAATGATTTCTTGCGTTTTTCTCCTCAGGTACACCGTTCTTAATTAAAATAATTAAATTAAATTAGTTCTACTATTTATTATTATTAACATTCATAATGAAAAATTGTTTTATAAAAATTGTTGGAATGACCACCTTCATTTAATAGGCATGCTTGCGCCCATTTAATTATTTTAATTAAGAACGGTGTGCCTGAAGAGAAAAACGCAAGAGACCATTTTTATGCAGAATTGACCAGGCTAATCAGAAATAATATCCACATGGAAAAATATCAGTAGCGTCCCACTCGCATCTTCATTTAAAGTTTTAAAAATTATTCTATTGGCGATAACGCTGAAACGAACGGAGATATCAAGCTGCGGTTTTAATATTTTTTCTAGCAAATTTCATCTACTTTTCGATTATGGTATCATAATTATACCATATGATTTATTTTTTCAGAGTAAAATCAAAAAATGTGTTTAAAAATTGCGCCCTCTAGCATTTTTTTTGAAAACTATTATGTACAACTAAATACGATTGGTGAAAGTGCATACATTTCTCTTCCAAACAGTCTTTAGTTTGCTAAAATCGGATAAGTCGTTTATAAGTTACAGCGATTTAAATGATTACACTCTTATTAAAGTCGGTACGCCAATGAGCATAGGACCAAAATGATGGATAATTGTCCAGGCTTTTTAATGGTGTTATCAAAGATATACCTTAATGTGGGATTTTCGAAGATATGTAAAATTTTAAAATTTACTTTTCAATTACGCCCTCTTGCGGCAAAATGCGGAACTTAAAATTTATTTCCAAGATTTTCTCATGGCCATTTTGGTTATCATTTTTCCTGAATTTCTATGCCCAGTAGTTTCCGAAATATGGCCGCTCCGTACCCTCAACTGATCACGCTGTATATTGTATTATTTTCTGATTCCCCACAAAATTCTAAGCTTATTTTGTAAATGTCATATGTTTAAATTCAATAGTTTTTGAGATATTGACGTTTAAAATATGACATTTTCAGACTTTGACAGGCTGTAACATTGGAATGGTTCATCTTAGAGAAAAATGGTTTTCACCTTCCCTATCTTAGCTTTTCATCCTCTATCCAAAGAAACCAACCTCCGATTTACCATGTTAAACCACAAAACCGGTTTTAACGGTTCAACATGGTAAATCGGAGGTTGGTTTCTTTGGATAGAGGATGAAAAGCTAAGATAGGGAAGGTGAAAACTATTTTTCTCTAAGATGAACCCTCGGATGAACCGTTCCAAGATTACAGCCTGTCAAAGTTTGAAAATGCCATATTTCAAACGTCAATATCTCAAAAACTATTAAATTTAGACATATAACATTTTTTTACAAAATAAGCGTAAAATTTAGTGAGGAATTAGAAAATAATACAATATATAGAGTGTTTCACTTTAAAAAAAAAACCTAAGTTATCTTCGCCCCGTTTTTGGGCCACACCGTATACTCCAATATAATTTTAAAATCTGCACCTCATCGATTACTACAACTTTCGAATTAAGATAAAGGAGAAAATGAACTTGACTCTATCATTGACTCGCCCTGTACTGTACCGGGTGGCCAAATAGGAATGGAGGCCGCCCATATCTCTGAAACCATTTATCACAACGTTTTGAAAGAAAAACATCATTACAAAATCGACCAAGAGAAATCGCTGGACATTATTGAAAACTTCGTAAAATTACCGCTAGAGGGCGTTCAACATATGACTAACAAGATTATAGGATTTTTATCGATACTATGCTAAATAAAGTTATATCAAAAATTAAGTGTTTTATTCTTTGGAACATACTGTATAACTATGCTTTAAAACATCTTGATCTAACTCGCAAAATAAACTGAGGGGAGGAATGAAAGAAATACTCTTAACTCTGGTTTGCCTTAACCAAACTTAACAAACTTGGTCTCACTTGAAAGAGCTTATCCTATAGTAACATTTAAAATTTGGTATGACTATAATTTGTTATATTTGCCGTCGCTAGAGGGCGCTATTTAAACAGACTAAAAATTTTCTAAAAATTTTTAAATGGAACCATAAAACTAAGAGAGCTGGTGAAAACCGCATGTTGATATCTAAATTTAAATCGGAGATATAAGAAATCATAGTGACACTTAACAAAATTTTTTTGGAAAAATATAGCAAACCCAAAGCAGCAAAAACGCGACAGATAACCACTTCGATTCTTTTTCATATGTAGGGGCAGCAGTAATTCTGGCTTGCTAGGTTTGCTGGTGACTGACACTAATTATAATTAAACGTGATTTAAATATTTCTGGCATAGTAATTTTACCGTTCGCTCGTAATATACATACATACACATGTAATGTATTTGAATGTTTATATTAATGAAATTTTAATATATTCATTACCATCATTATTTAGAACAAAACACCCACTCGAACATGCGTTTAGTGTTTAGCATTATGTATATGTAAACACAATTTTAAGTTGCATTTTAATTACCTTTAATATCTTTATAACGAAAGAGTAGTACTTCATAATGTATCATACTTAACCACACTAATTAATTAGATATGTAATTAGGGAATCCAAATCACGTGATTCAATATGGCGGTTGGATGGCAAAAATCATTGAGTCACCAGTTAAGTGCCACCAGCAACATTATTTTTATGGTCAGGTGTACCAATTACAAAGCAGTATTTGCCATCCAGCTCCATTTTGACACATCGTTGGATTGCCTAATAGTAGATTCTGTAACGAGGTTGGAATGAAAATTTAATCCGAGTATCGAATTTTCATTCTAACCGAGTAGCAGACTTTATTTTCTCCACGACCAAAAATACTATTCGCAATATTTGTAATTTCAGGTGGAGTATTATCCAGTTCCATATCTGATTCATCCGATTTTTCACTCATATTTTGACTTGCACTAAAATTTGTCTGCTGACATTGACAGTTTCGAAATTCATGGCAACCTATGTCGTTTAGATCAATTACAGAATATTCATTCCGTATCTTGTTATGGAATGAAAATACACGCAAAACGCATAAGAAGCAAGTGTTTCAGCATAAATATTCCAACTCAAGAGCGAGAATTTTTACATTCTATTATCAAAAATGAATTTGGAATTATTACATTCAGTAATGGTCGTGGAGAAATATGTTTCTAAAGTAACCGCCACAAATACCGCGTGATTCACGACGAGCCCGCATTAGAACTTTTGAGGAAACTACTGAAAATATTTTTTTGAAAATCTGTAGGTTTAAGTTTATCGATATGCTCTCTTAAACTAAAATATTAACATGTTTCTGTCACTTCTGGTTTTACCGGAAGTAGCTTCAACTTTCATTTTTTAAATACAATATAGCATTTTTTTATTATATTTTTGGTTTTTGCATTAAATTTTAATTAAATTTTATGGAACACGTTTTTTACCTAAGTTTACTAATTTCTGAAATATCTGCATATTTTGTAATTATTTCGTAAATGCATAGCGATGAAACTATCCGCATATAGTTTTTACCTTAGCTCCTGGACTAAAATTATTTTAAATGGAACACCCTGTATATTTTTATTTTATATGATGATAAATTAACTGCTCTTTAAAATTGCTATAACCTTTTCTATACTCATATCAATGCGTTTTCTTAGACTATCAAGTTTTTTTTGACCACCTAATCGATCAGACCGTCGACCCGTTAATTATAACGTCAAGAGGAGATGACAGTTCCTCAGATGACGAAGAACATTATGATTTTTTATAATTTTATTTCTGTATAATGTATTTTTTGTATTTTATATTTTTTTATAATGTTTATACTACCTATGTACATAATGCACACCTTTGTCACACCATTTTCAGTATTTGTGAATGGATAACAATAGGCAAAACCCATAAATTTATTCAAACCCGGGTGGTACTACCTGCACTCGATGAAAATAAAGAATTTTACAATGAAATCAATGCCAAATTATGAAAGCGGCTTAAATATTCGTTGGGTCACTCTGTCCCTTTGCATACCTAATGAGCTTTTATTAATCGACACCTTTCTAAAACAGACTATAGATTCATTATTTATTATTTGAATCCAAACATTAATCGCAAATGCTATGCATGCACTAATGTTTATATAATGAACATGCTTAATGCGTAATCAATATGAAAGTTTGTTGGTTTTTGCGAAGTAAATAATTTTTCACCGCGATTTTCTGATATTTTCAACGAGGCCCAAACCTCCATCTACTTTTGGCGGAAGCTGAAGTTTTTGGCAGGGATAACGTTTTTTCAGAAGTCACTTTTTGAAAGGCGATAGTTTTAGGAAAAACTTATCTCGTCGTGAATGTATTGCTTAGTCATGAGTAACTTTTTTGGTACTTCCTTCCGGGGGGAAAAAAATGTTTACGCTCTTGTCAGCTATCTCTGAAAGAGCTCTAGTGGAGGGATCATAACCATTAATATATTTTAAACTCTTCATACCTATAATTTCAAATTCCTAGAAGTAAACGCACTCTAGACAATAAAATATTTTTTTTTTCTATATACGGTTCAAAGTACCTACAAATAAATAAATTTCATTTACAAGGTACTACCCACAAGCTGGACCGAATCGAATTCAGTCACATAACACGCCCTATCGTATAGCGGTACTGCAGAGCAATTTTAATTCTACTCGTCTATAAAAAGGAAACGTTTGACATAATTAATCAGAATTGATAGTCATTCAAAAAAACAAAACAATGAGTCCAGGTCACAAAAGTAAATAAAAACGCACCTAGAATTAATTCAACTTTGATCGGAGGTTAACTAAGTTAGGACAAATCTGCGGTTTTTAAGTCACCTATCGTGAAATTACATTTGGCTATAAATTATACTTTTTTTTATTACTGCGTCTACACTATTTAGTGGCGGCTCGTGGGGTAGAATTTTGGGTAGGCCAAGCGAGGATTTAACAAACAAATATAAATATAGTCTATTTCAGAAAAGTGTAGAGGAATAAATGCTTATTAGGTATTCAAAGTGACTACAGAGTGACCCAACGAATATTTAAGCAACTTTCATAATTTGGCATTAATTTATTGCAAAATTCTTTATTTTCATCAAGTGCAGGTAGTACACCCGAGTTTGGGTCAATTTATGGGTTTTTCCTATTGTTATCCATTCACAAAAACTAAAAATGGTGTGACAAAGCGTGCATTATGTAGATAGTATTAGGTACACCTATTTTTTAATAAACATTATAAAAAAATACAAAATGAACATTATACAAAAATTAAATTATACAAAATCATAATATTCTTCGTCATCTGAGGAACTGTCATCTCCCTTTGACGTTATAATTAACGGGTCGACGGTCCGATCGATCAGGTGGTTAAGATCCCACATTTTCTCCTCTTCTTTAATGACATGATGAACTGCTTTTCGCCAGTTTTCTGGTGTCACTTCCTTAATGGCTTGATCAAAGAGTAGCTTAACGTCTTTCATTTTAAATGTAGTGTTGTGCCTTGCTACAAATCCTTTCACTTGCGCCAATTTAAGTTCTATAGGATTTAGTTCGCAATGATATGGCGGTGTGCGCAGCACAGTTACACTATGTTTTTCAGCTATATCTTCCACAGCATATTTCATAAAACGTTGTTTGTTTAAATTTGCTATAGCTAATAGTTCATTCTTTATCAAATTATCGTCTTTTTTTTCTTCAGTTAGTTGTCATAAATAACTAAATGCACTTTTTGTAAACTGTAAAAAATGCACTTATTCACATGTCTGATCTTACTCCCTTAAATCATTCATGATAATATTCATTCTTTCGACTTTAGCTCTTCTGGCTAATGGCGAGTCCAATCCCGAAACAAAGATGTCCAAAAACTCACTATGTTACTACCAAGGCTGGAAAAACTTATTTTTCTTCAGTTACAGCGTGATTGCAAGAAAATTACCAAAAAAATTACCGTCTTACGTACTATGCCGACGCAGACGACAGGGGAAATAGTGAAATCGAACTGCTGAAATTAAAAGCAACAAGCCGAGTCAGTGTTGTCAGAACAGCTGACTTTTCTGCATTCAGCAGATTTATGGTAGCATTTGCCGAGCCAAAAACCAAATTACTCTGCAACATATTTGTCAATTTGACTATTTCTTTTATTTCCAGAAAATCACTATGAAGATATATCAGGTTTACATCCATCTCTTAGCTGCAATGCTTCCGTAAACATAAATTTTGATTTTTTACTGTATATTTTTGACACCTTAATTTGTATTTACATACCTTTAAGTCCTCATACTGTGCTTTCTATCGTTGGCGTTCTGCGATTTAGTTTTTCTAATTTCCTTTCCGGTCCACAAATTTTAGGGTTGCTGAAGTAGTATCACGTTTGTTTCAAGGTTGGAGACGTTTCTTGAACGACAGTAGAGTTTTGAACTTTCATTGTCTTTATTTGTTTTGAATCACAACGTTTCAACTGGTAAGTATCTTCAGTCGTCTTCAGGTGAATACTAAATAAGCATATAAATAAAGCTGTATTTACCGTACTTATTTAGTATTCACCTGAAGACGACTGGAGACGCTTACCAATTGAAACGTTGTGATTCAAAACAAATAAAGACAATGCAAGTCCAAAACTCTACTGCCGTTCTGGTATAACGTTTGTCGCTGCCAACGGCAGTAATATATTATTGGCGTAAATGAAAAATAATCCAAAAATACGAACTTATCAGATTAAAATTAATAATGTAAAGACTAATTTATCGCACGGTATGAAATTTAATTGCTATTATAACATGTTTTTTTTATTTGATTTTATAAGTATATTAGCTAAAGGAAGAACATCGCGGACCGAATGATAAAATTTCACATTTAAAAGCAATGAACCGCGAACTTAGGTATTGTTCTCAACTCGGGTAAATAAACTCACAAACTCACCTGTGGGCGATGCTTTCATTAGCGATAACTATTTTGGGTCAGAGACGTCTCGCAATGTCAATGCTGGTCGATATGATTGTGCAAGCGGCACATTAATTACTGATAATGATAATGTTTCGAAAGGTGTGTTCACTGAAAATATACATACCTCTGAAGCGTACCTACACAAATAAATTTACGATTTTCTTACAGCAAGAGTCTCCCGATTTTCAACCCCGCCTCCCGCCTTAATAATCCAGTTTTTTAGCAAAATAACAGACAATCAGTGGCGTATTTAGGTGAGGGGCCGAGGCTGCAGCCCCCCCCAGCTTAGAATCTCGGGGTCGAATGGTCTATTTGCAAACACCTTTTACTAATATTTTATTTTATATTCAGCTACATTTTAACAAATTTTCAAAATTCACTATTATCAATAGTCGAATTTTGCTTCGTCTGGCAACAGTGTTTCTCGATAGTCATAGTGGTACCAGCAACTAAGCGCCGGCTACGCACCGTACTCGAGTTGCGCCGTTAGTTTGTTGAAAACGACGATTCTACTCACTCGCTTCAACGCCGAGTTATTGTGAATTACTGTCTTAGCTGGTTTTGTATAGATTTACCGTTTACACGTTGCTAAGTAGTTTGTGAGGTGTGTGACGAAAGAATAATCCTAGTTGACGTAAGTAAAAATGTGAATTTTACAGCTCTCGAATGTAGGTTATACCTAGTATATTTATTTTCAAATGGCAGCGACAGTAAACATTTCTGAACCTAACCAGGAAATCGGTTAGTCACTCCTCACTATTCTTCTTGGCCTGGCAGCAACGATGCAATTAGACAGGTATAGAAGAGGCTATTGAAAATTTATTTTTATTGATGAAGATAAGAACAAAAAAGCAAATACATTTTCGTCGAAATATCTACACCCAAGGCCGTATTTAAGGGGGGGGTTTTGGGGGTTAGAACCCCCCCCGAAATTATTTATTTAATAATGAAGTTCAGAAAATTTAATTAAAATCGTAAAAAAATCAGAAAGATGAATGAAACAAAAATAATTTTTAAAATTAAAAAAATCTTAAACTTTAAAGTGTTTCAATAAAAGTAAAAAAATAAATATTTCTTAAAAATCTCAAATTAAGTAATTCGCAACAAAATTTAAACCCGAAAAAAATTCGGTATTGTAAGAGAAATCATAAATTCGGAATTAAATCTGGCGTCCGAAGATTGACAACAGTGGCAACACTGGCAACATTTGCCGCATTGCCGCGAGCCGCGACGCGTTTTAACTTGCTGATCAGACGAGCTCTAGACGTTGTGTGTCTGTATCACATAATAAACAAAAACTTTGTTATGTGGGTCTGTATGGTAGGGCTGTCTATGTTATTATTTGCATTTGCGCTGCCATTAGATCATTCTGGATTTTGTAAGGATTGGTTATAGTATTATAGCCAACAATGCCAACAAATGTAATATTCTTGTGGTGATTTACTGATTTAGAAACTAATGCAAAGTAAAAGTACCTACAAATTCTCGTTGTGATATTATTAATTATTATGTGATGTGCTGTGCATAT
Organism: Polydrusus cervinus; assembly: GCA_935413205.1. Lineage (NCBI taxonomy): Eukaryota > Metazoa > Arthropoda > Insecta > Coleoptera > Curculionidae > Polydrusus > Polydrusus cervinus. Next base: position 31,273,195 of record OW284516.1, read on the forward strand.
GCATATATACTATTTTATTGTTAAAGTGTATGTAAAACTGTAAATATGAAATGAAGGAGTAGCTAAAAAGGTATGTATAGTATAAGTAAAGTAGTCCTAGTTTAAAATAAATATAGAGTGCGTGTAAGCGTGTATAAAGTCTGGTAGTCTGGAAACGGTCCAATAACTTTATAATTCATTGACCGATCAGAACCAAATTTGGAATTTGGTATAGTTGTCTAAGAAGTCATTACGCACCGAATGACGATATTGGCGCCAGGGCCGTAGCCAGGGGGGGGGGGGGGGGGGGGGGGTTAGGGGAGTTGTAACCCTCCCCCGAAATGTTAACAAATCTAAAATAATTTACTACTTGCTCGCTTAATACCTAGAAGTTCTTAATTTGCTTACTGAGAAAGCGCGACGCTTAAATTTAGTATCTTAAAATCCAATACATTTCTTGTAATTAATTACAGTTTACAGTTGTCACGCTTTAACTTTTCCCGTGCATGTTAATAAGTTATACATAAATCATAAATTATATGTCATACCAAAATACCAATACTTTTTTTGTTTTGTTTGTTTAATATGTGGAGGCGATGAAAATTGGACAAAGGTCGGTAAATAGAAAAAACTTTTACAAGAAATTAAAGTGGCAGACATAAAAATACTTGTTTTTAGTTCTCTATCTATGGGTATTTTACCCAAAAAAGGGCGTGGCACCCAAAAAATTTTCGCCCCAGAATAACCCCCCCCCCCGAAAAATATTTCTGGCTACGGCCCTGTCTACACCTGCGTCATTGTGAGTCATATAAAAAGTTTGACTGTGACATAAATGACATTGACAGAAATTATGTCCTCGCAATCACAGTGACTTGGTTAGCTTAATTCTTAATTTGCTAATCAGACAAGATCAATCATCAAAGATTAGTAATTTTCCACGAGAAAGTTATACATATTTACAGTGTCAAACTTATCTTTTTTTTTAACTCTTAACGACACATTCAGTATTCCTATTTTTGATAAGTTTTTGGGTAATTTTAAACCAATAAATTTATTTAAGAGGTTTTTTAAATTAAAACTTTAAAAAAATTGCTCTACGTAAATTTCCATTTGCGTTTTAAAAGTAAATAGAGGTTATTTCTGTATTTTTGATTGTGGGCGTTTTGTCTGAATCATTTAAACGTGGTGAAAATTATTTAGGTGCCTTGTTTTAAAATGTATTTTAAAACAAAGAACTTGTAAATCTCGGTAAATTATTTTTAAAAATTGAATATCGTTTGTTGTTATCGAAAATAATAGAAAAAAAATGCATCAAGTGTCAAACTTATTTACTGGATTGATGGTGTAGAATCTAGAAAGAACTTATACAACGAAAAAATGTTTTATATGGGAAAGTTTAACCAAAAATGGTCTATTAACCTGAGCTGATGCAACTAGGGTCGATAGCAAACTGATATTTATTTTCTTACAAAATTTACAAAACCTATTTTGGTTATTATTTACCATCAATTGTAACTTATAACCACAAAGTAAGTAGTTTTACACGAAATAATTTGACAATGTCGAGTATCAAATAAACTTTATGTAGTTTCTGAAAGATTATTTTAAAATTAGCCAGTTTAACGATACTTTGGTTATTTTTCTTTTACGACTAAGGTGGTTGGCGTATTGCCAGAATCAATTGGTGAAATAACATGTTAAACATTTTACAACCAGAAATCTATAATCAAGACAAACACGTAAATTATTTAGCAGTAAATTGCTATTTCTAGTGCAAATCTATTGGAATAATTTTAGTACCATTTGACACAATCCTTTTATCAAAGACTGGTAACATCTATAGTCTATTTCAGAAAGGTGTAGAGTAGGTAATAAAAGCTCATTGGGTATGCAAAGAGACTACAGAGTGACCCAGCGAATATTTAAGCCACTTTCATAATTTGGCATTGATTTCATTGCAAAATTATTTATTTTCATCAAGTGCAGATAGTACCACCCTGGTTTGGGTCAATTTATGTGTTTTGCCTATTGTTATCCATTCACAAACACTGAAAATGGTGTGTCAAAGGCGTGCATTAAGTACATAGTATTAAGGTACCCTTATTTTTTTATTAAACAATATAAAAAAAATACAAAATACAAAAATGCATTAATACCTATAAATATTTATTAGCTGATTCAATTGCAATAGCCAATTTAGGTTTGATCTCAGCATTGTTTAAAAAATATAATTATGTGTTAACAAAGACTGGGAAAAATGAAATATTCCTATTATCATCATTGGACTATCAAGGGATTATTTGTTATTTAATTACCTTAATGATATCGTTCTTTCGTGTCAATAATGGCATGTTAATTACCTTTTCCAATTTAATGCAAAAAGATGAATAAGAAAAATTCTATAAATATAGGTATGAAGATATATAATACCCAAGTGAATTTCAACAACAGTTGCAGCTATTCGCATGAACTAAGTGAATTGCCACATCACCAAAGATCCAAAGAATACCTACAAATATAAAAATATAATTTGCTTAAACAAGTCATTGGCAGCTGGCGCAATTGCCTCTCCGACAACAGAATACCTGAAATGCAGCGTGACGCTTTACTTGAACTTATGCCGATGATTGCCATGACAAATTCGAGTTGTTCATGTTGTGTATTGCTCCGTTTGACTATGACCGGTGAGGTGTTTTCGGATTCCGGAGGTCTGCAACTTCTCTCCGATCGAACGGCCGATCGGTTAGCGCCAGGGCGCGAAGAGTTTAATTGATTTTAAATTGATATCAGGCTCATATTTTTTTTTACTTTTTTTTATATACCTAGCTGGCTCTTTATTAAAACAAAAAAACATTTTTTACATTTGTGAAAAATATGAATATTGGTGTCAATCCAAAATTTTAACACAAGGCGTATGTATGACACTAACCAGCGTTTTTCGGGCTTGGTTTTTTATGATTAAAAATAAAGTAAACATCATTCACCACGCCAAAATTGATGATATTTTCAGAAATCATGTATTCTTAAGTATATTTTATTGGATTGAGTTATATTTTTGTTGATTTAAAATAGCTCTAAAAAGGGAAAACGAAATAGACAAGTATATAGAAAAATATTATTCTTTTCACTCGTTTTCGTTTCAAATTGCATCATAAATCAATAATTAAAACTATATGCGTCCGAAACATTAATCTCTATATTAAACAGGACGTTTAGAAGAAAAAGTTTAAAAAATAAACGTTTCCTACAAGACCTTTGTAATCTAAGCCAAGAATACATTATTTAAAGATTTAAATTAAGACTCCAAGCGTAAGACAAAAAACTAGGTTGCAGACTTCGGGAGCCCCCCCCCCCCCCCCCCCCCCCCCATACGCCACTGACTTGCACTGTCTTTATTCGTTTTAAATCACAACATTTCAACTGGTAAGTACCTCCAGCCGACTTTTAGATAGATGGTTCCGGCTTCTTAATCATAGTTAAAAATAAAACTATACTTATTTACGTGAGGTTTTGTAGAAAACATTATGTACTGTTTATTTACTTCACATGATCCTTACGTAGCCCTTAAGCAAATTTACCTTGCATTATCTTGTAAATATGTCATTCGGTTCTCATAGAAAACCCCACTGCATAAAGCTTATAGCCCAAGAATAGAATCTAAAAATATGAACAGGTTATATTAATTTTTATTCTTATATGCATTAACGTAACAGCTGTAAATTGGAGGAATGTTACGACTAAATGCACTAACTATGCGCACAAGTCCCCTGCAATTGTGTTTAGAAAGCCAGAATCGTACTATCGGCAACGGCGCTATTGTTCTGATTTCTCTGTGTACGTTTTACATTACGGTATATTTGTATTGGCAATTCTATTTTGTGTTTTTTATATTACGGATTTATACAGGGTGATTCCTAAGTTTTTTAGCTGTCTATAGAAAGCAATAAAAGAAACAACATTTTCAAATACCCTTTTTTTTTTACTTTAAAATAGGCGAGATACAGAAGTAAAAAATCTAAGTGCGGGCATTATCATCAAAACGTAGCCTGCTATACCTTGTGTTGTTTGTCTTATCTCTTATTAGTCATGCAATTTACGGGTAGGTAGTCAGTTATTTATTTGGCAATCTGCTGCGGTGTGTTTTTCTGAAGCAAGTTAATTTTAAATTGGTGACATGTGAGAATGGTGAAATTTGAAAACAATGAACTCGTAGATATGGTTCCAATTTACGGTGAGTGTCGTCAAAGTGCGGTTGCTGCTTTGAGATTATACGCAGAACGCTTTCCCTTCCGGGCTCATCCTACACCCACGGGTCGGTGGTGAGTTATTTGGCATTGGTGTGTTTTTCTGAAGCAAGTTAATTTTAAATTGGTGACACGTGGAAATGGTAAAGTTTGAAAACAATGAACTAGTAGATATGGTGCTAATTTTTTAAAGTTTTTTATTGCAGAAACAGAAAATATTTTAGTTTTTTTTTTAAATTAACGAATTAAGATTATTCGGAATTGGAGATAATTGCTATCTTTACTAATCTCCTACTAATTCCCTCATTACAGTTATTATTACTCATTATACATTACTTAGATTTTTTTAAATACATTGATTTTATGCTTTAATATGTGGATTATTCCTACATATTAGGTTTTTTCTGTGGTACTTGAAAAAAAAATGTTAAGTATTTTTTTTAAATCGACGATCAAATCGAGGTAGTACCTAAGCAGTATATTAGCCAACTTTCAGGAGTGAGGTTCCCAAAAGTTTCTCCTAACTTTCTATTCTACAGGGTGATTCCTAAGTTGATACTTCTTTTTTAGGTGTGTATAGAAGGCATTAAAATAAACAACATTTTCAAATACCTTTTTTCAAAAAACTTAAAAATAGGCGAGATACAGAGGTAAAAAATCTTAGTGCGGGCCTGATCATCAAAACGTAGCCTGCTATACTTTATGTTGTTTGTCTTATCTCTTATTAGTCATGCAATTTACGGGTCGGGGTCAGTTATTTGGCAATACGCTGCGGTGTGTTTTTCTAAAGCAGGTTAATTTTAAATTGGTCACACGTGAAAATGGTAAAATTTGGAAAACAATGAACTAGTAGATATGGTGCTAATTTCCGGTGAGTGTCGTCAAAGTGTGGCTGCTGATTCGAGATTATACGCAGAACGCTTTCCCTTGCGGGCTCATCCTACACCCAGAAGTTTTCTTAATGTTATTCAAAGGGCAAGTTAGGCAGAACCGTATTTGATCCATAGTGTAATAAATAAATGTAAGTACCTTATTTTTGAGTTTTTTGAAAAAAGTTATTTGAAAATGTTGTTTATTTTAATGCCTCTATACACAGCTAAAAAAGAAGTATTAACTTAGGAATCACCCTGTATATTATTATTTAACATCCTAAACTAGAACCTATTGAAAACATATCACAATAATAAAGATCTTCCTAGAGTATCACAACATTTTTCTAGAAACAGCAATGTTTAACAGTCTCAAAGCTCTTGGTCTATAATAGTATCACTCATTCATAAGATAAGTCACAAGTTAACAATAAAGAAACTTCTAATCGTATAAAAGGCACGAGCTCAGCTTATCACCTGTAGTCAGCAAACAGGTTTACTGACAACGAAAAAACGAACGAAAACAGAAATGATCCGAAACAATTTATTATTTGTAACCATATTCTTAGCAACAGTGCTATGTTTTGTGCATAGTCAGCAGTATGTTCCAATACAAATACTTGTTCCAGTGAATCAAACTTATGGCGGAATCAACAATGGATATAGGTAAGTTTTCTTCCATAAAGTTTTTATATAGTTAGCGTACGTAATACAGGGCGTTCAAGATTTTGATCAAAACTTAGATACTTCCTATGTCAGTAGGTATGTGATTATTTCATTAAATGAAGATTGGTAGATTGTTTATGTGTTTATGGCAGGTAATTAAAGTATTTTCTGTCAAGACCATCTCTTGTAATTTTTTAATGGATTTAGCGGTAATAAATAAATAAAGAACAAACATACATCATTCTTTACAGACCTGTCAGCAACTATACCTACTACAACTACAGTAATCCAAACAACAATGGATATAAACCTCCAGGATCATATTTAGGAGGCAACCAATACCCAAACTATCCAGCATACTCTAACAACACTTATAGGAATATTTCCGTATATAACGGAACTCAAGACGGTCATCTATTTGCAGGACATATTCAGTTATATGATAGACTGCTTTATAACCAGGTGCGTTATTGTTTTTCCTTTTTGTCAGTATTTATTACGAATTAATTATCGAGTTTCAGATTTAACTGTTAGTTTTGGATTATCCTGTAATTTATGTCAGTATAAATCATGCATGGCCTTCTATAGTCTATTTCAGAAAGGTGTAGAGTAATAAAAGCTTATTAGGTATGCAAAGGGACTACAGAGTGACCCAACGAATATTTAAGCCACTTTCATAATTTGGCATTGATTTCATTGCAAAACTCTTTATTTTCATCAAGTTCAGGTAGTTACCATTAGGGCTGGGCGATTATCAAAAAAAATAATCGATTTTCGATTATATGAATGAATCGATTATTTTCGATTAATCGATTAATCGGAAATAATCGATTAATCGAAAATAATCGATTAATCGAAAATGATCGATTAATCAAAATAATCAATTAATCGAAATAATCGACTAATCGAAATAATCGATTAATCGTTTTTTTTTCGAATGGCCTTATTGAAAACAATCAGTTAATATAAAAAAAATCAAATAATCGAAAATAATTATCGATTTTTTTTATTATATACTTAAATAACATTGAAATAATATCTAAATCATAATTATTATTAATTTTGGCAAGGCAAACTTGAGGGTAATACGTAATAGAGGCCTCAAGTTATATCGTTGATTTTGTCGCAAAATATTTTTATTAATCTATTCGATTAATCTAAAAATTGTTATTATTCCGATTAATCGAAAAAGACATATTTTAATCGAAATTATATCGATGATCGAAAAATCGAAATAGTTGTTTCGATTTTTTGATTAATCGAAAAATCGAGTAATTTTCGATTAATAATCGATTAATCGATTTTTCGATTAATCGATTAAAAATATATCCTTAATCGAATAATCGATTAATCGATTATTACACGATTAATCGATTATTTTGCGCACCCCTAGTTACCATCCGGGTTTGGGTCAATTTATGGGTTTTGCCTATTGTTATCCATTCCCAAACACTGAAAATGGTGTGACAAAGGCGTGCATTATGTACATAGGCACACTTATTTTTTAATAAACATTATAAAAAAAATACAAAATACAAAAAATATTATACAGAAATTAAATTATAAAAAATCATAATCTTCTTCGTCATTCGAGGAACTGTAATCTCCTCTTGACGTTATAACGGGCGTTATAATTAACGGGTCGATTGATGACAGTTACACTATGTTTTTCAGCTATATCTTCCACGGCATATTTCATAAAACGATGTTTGTGTAAATTTGCTATAGCTAATACTTCGTTCTTTATCAAACTATCTTCTTTTTTTATCTTTGAACTCAGTTCAACATAATACAAGCAACTCCAAGATGAATAAAGCTTGAAAAAGTACGACAAAACGTCGTTACATTAAAATGAGTTGTTTTTTGTGTAACCTTGTAAACCCAAGAATTAACAAATAAAAATTAATTACAAAGGTTAAAAAACACTTTATCAAAAATAAATAATTTAATGCACAAAATTAACGTACGGCTATGGCCAACACCGAAATTTAGCCGAACTGGATGGAATTTCCCATTTTATTACTCTACACCTTTCTGAAATAGACTATAGAATTTAACCAAGAGTGAGTTAGTAAAGATTATGTCTCACTCACTTTTCTTGCATCGAGAAGGCAATGATGTAATGTATTCTTTCAGGTCTATCGTAAAGAAAAACGCTGGTATAGCTCCAGAGACAAAATAATAGAATACCCATCGAACTCACCAGCCGGATATACTAGAAACGAAGTGATTTCAGCCATTCGAATTTATAATCAATTTTTGGATGGAAATTCCGCAAGGGCAACTATTCTAAAAGGTGGCGTTGGATTCCATTATGTTAAAATTGAATTAAAATCTAGTTTCAACAAAGGTTTTCAGTACTTAGTGCAACTGTATGGTCATTAAACCATGTTATTTATAGGTATACGATAAATAGCAAGTTTAGTCCTATTTTGTCATCAACATTACGATGTTTCGGAATCACACACCCTTATTTTTGATTAATATATTTTAAGTTTGACACTTTTATGTAAAACTGAACACAATAGTTAAAAAATGAAAACTTAACAAACTTTCTGTATTGTATTTATGTGGTAACTGGTATTCTCTTAAAATAAAAGTTGAAAGCATCTAACTAACTAATTTTTTATTATTAATATTAACCCTAATGTGGGTGTAAAAATTTTACACTCAGAGTCGAGAGAATAGATAGTACAGTATTCTAGTAAAAGATTACCCGTACGTCATTCAAATCGTAAACAAAGTCTAATTTCATAAATATTACAATAGATGTCAAAATGACAATCAAAATAACGATGACGTCGGAAGTCAATGGACAAACTTCAAAAAATAATAAATTTAATTAGTCAAATCAATCTGCAACTCTTCCTTGCAATTTTTTCTCTGTCTAGCCCGTTTCATTGGTAATGACGTATTGCGCAACAGAATAGTGCCTGGAAGAAGTTAGGTTAAGTTTTTATTTATCATTGTTATAATAAATAAAGATGAAGAATTGTAAATCACGGTAGAACAATGACGCCCAAGTAAAAAACCACTGTGAATACAGTATTTACACTCTGTCACCTAACAATGGTTCCTTTAGAACTGATATAGCAAGGGTTATCAACATTTGGAAATAATAATAAATAACGTACAAAAGTAATAGGTTTTTCTTTAAATTGTAGGTTCTTTTGCCATTTTTTTAATATTTAATAAATATGTAATTAATTGGAAAAAATGAAAAAAGGTGGGAACTCACAACGAATGTTGACAGGGGGTCAGAGATAGAGTAGAGACAAAAAATGCTATAATTTATAATACATTGATCCAAAATATAATAAAAGTTAGAATGCATTACCGTGCCAACTCGCCTTCTATATATTTTAATAAAAGTAGGAGTATTTCCCTAAATATTGGATAATTTAATAGTTTCAAGGCAAAAACAAACGTTTTTCTTCAACATTACATTATACAGGACAGCATAAATTTTAATTGTGAAAACTTGGCCAAAATCCAACATTTTTCAAAACCCGGCAAAAATTTCTAATTATATATTTTTTTTTACCGTTGGACATTTGCAAAGGGCAATGCTCTCTGATAAGTCATGCTAAATTTATATACATTCTGTAGGTAGTTCCATTAACAAAATAAACTATACAGATTTATCAGCCTGATCATTTTGTTACTAGGTAGGTACTAAGTTATATTTAATAATATAACGCATCTACTTATATTACCATTAGAGCTCTGCACGGGCAGGAATTGTGCAGGTTATTACCTATCGTTGTTCTATAATAATCTTATGTGAATAATGGGTTTATATAGGATTATGTTGGGTTGTACAAAGATGTTAAACAATACTTAACTAACCAGACCACTATTACATTTGGCAGTGAAACCATACAACGGCCATACAAACAAAGAGTATAGTTAAAGAATAGATGGTAGTAAAACACGTATGTCACTAAACAAATTTTAAAAATATTTAAGTCGGAACACCAGTGATGCTATTTTTTATTTTTTGGACAAGCTATATTTGGGGCTTAATAAACGTGACGTTGCTGCAGCGGTGTTCTGTGACTTTTCGAAGGCTTTTGATTGCGTTAATCACAGAACATTGCAGTGGAAGCTTGAGAAGTATGGTATCAGGGGGAGCTCACTGGCGTGGTTTGAATCATACCTAAGTGGTCGCCTACAGAGGGTTAACTTTAAGAATGCGTTCTCGGAGCAGCGGACAATTTCATATGGCGTACCGCAGGGCTCTGTTTTGGGGCCACCACTTTTTTGATTTACATTAACGATCTTACTAAAGTAGATATCAGGGGTTTTCTCACGTTGTTCGCTGATGACGCCACAATTTTATGGATGGACAGGGACACTGAACAATTAGAATTAAATATTTCTGAAGATCTACAGAAGATTAAGGATTGGACAGATGCAAATGGATTGTCCTTTAATATTTCTAATACAAATATTATACAGTTTAAATGTCAATTTAATAACATTTCCATAGCAGGACAACCCATTGCAGAGCAAAGCGAAACTAAATTTTTAAGGCTGTATATTGACAATAAACTCAAGTTTGATTCGCACGTATTACAACTTAGGAAGAAAGTTGCTTCAGGCTGTTTTGCCATAAGAGTTATTGCCGACGAGCTGGATAGATCCATAGTTCGGAATGCATATTTTGCGTTGATAGAGTCCCGTTTGCGTTATGGCATTTGATTTTGGGGTAGTTGCTCTCAGTATTTGTTTAATTATATGTTTATTTTACAGAAGAGAGCTTTGCGGTATATGTTCAGGATTGGATTTAGAGACTCGTGTAGGCCCAGAATTTCAACTTTAATGTGTTTGTTTTTGTTAGAGTCATCCTGTTTGGTCTATAGAAAGCATAGGGAAGAATTGGGAGCGGCCCCGACATACAATACGCCTCAAGCGTTTAATCTTAATTTACCTATACCTACATCTACTCAGGTATATAACAGTATTGTTTATCAGAGTAAAAGAATCTTTAACCACCTCCCAGAAGGATTAAAAAATATCCAGTGTGAAAGAAAATTCCGGGGGAAACTTAAGAATATTTTTATAACTAAAGCCTACAATACACTGGGCGAATTTTGTGATGACACTATTGACCTTAAGGCACTGGATAGATATAGTAATATTTATTTTACAGCGTAAAATTTTCCTTTTGTACTTTTTAGTGTTGATTTTATATTATTTGTTTGACTCTAGGTTAACTAATGACACGTTTTTGAGAACTATATGTAGTACGTCCCTTAACCGTTGTTTCTATTTAAATTTGTTTTTTTTAAATTTTAGAATATAAGAGTATTACTTATTGTAAAACTTTTTTTTTGCTTTGTCAACGAGACATTGTCTTAGACAATAAAGCTTTTTTGATTTGATTTGATTTTTTTTGTTATGTATTTTTTTCTCTTTGTTTGCTGCCAGTGCCATTCCCGAGGGGACCTACAGCTTGACGTGGGTTCCGAACCACGATCCTTAGTCATGAGACACCCCCCAAGGACTATCAATCCTTGCCATTGCATGGCCTACCGATTGGGGAGTGTGTACCTCCTTCCGCACCCCACGAAATGTCCGATCTCATCCGGCCTGGTTACCGGCGTGAATGGGGTGGGTTGGGAGATGATACATTTTACACTCTTCCCTGCATTATTAAACCTACTAAATTTCGGACATACTTTTTTTTGTGCACATGCCTACACCCAAGGATCGAACTCGGACTGCCAGTCGATTTTTTCCTGCTAAATTGACAAAAAGAATTATCATCCCAACGCGTTTAAACATGCTTTAAAAAAGGAAGTAGAGCTTAGGTAAGCCCTTCAAACGAGTATTTACCTACCTCGGTTAGAAGAAAACACTTTGCAACTCTGGATAAGTTGTAATCCTGATGCCAAACAATCAAAGGAGTTATGTACATTTCCCGTTTTATGATCAAAACACATAACAAGTTGTTGCAATATTGCATACGAAAAAAAATGTCTTGGCTCCCGGTTCCATTTCCGTAAAAGTTGTTTTTGAAAATGATACGCATGCAACGTCAAAAATAAATCTACCCGTTTCGAAAAAATTTGGAATTGAGCCAGTAACATTTCACCAAAGTATAACAGCAGAAAAGTAAAGTGGCGATCTAAATAAAAACTGGGTCAATGTGGGGCAGAAAAGTTGTCTTATTATTATAAGTATAGATATAATTGCATTGTGGGGTTTCTAAAGTTTTTTAACTTTCTACAAACGGTGCTACGAGAAAAAAAAATTACGAAAAAGTCAAAAATACTGGTGTTTCATTTGAAAATAATATACTTAAGCGGATCCAAACGAGCTAAAATTTCCCATGTTAAATTGCGTTTTTCTTTAACCGAATTACAAAAAAATTAAGCAAGATTTTAAATTTTTGGAATGGAAACGTGGTAGGTATCTATGTGAGTATGAGAAAGTTATTTTCATGAAAACAAAATCGAGGAAACAGATATAAGCCAATGGAAATCCTAAAAAAATTACTAAATTTCATTGTACAGGGTGATTCATTAAGGTCGACGAGCGGCCATATCTCGGAAACTATGGGCATAGAAATTCAGGAAAAAAGATTATAACTAAAGTGGCCATGAGAAAATCCTGGAAATAATAAGTAAAATAAAAATTATAATAGTTTACATATCTCCGAAAATTCCACATTAAGGTATATCTTTGATAACACCATTAAAAAGCTTGGACAATTATGCATCATTAGGGTCTTATGCTCATTGGCGTACCGACTTTGTTGAAAGTGTAATCAGTTAAATCGCTGTAACTTATAAACGACTTATTCGATTTTAGCAAACTAAAGACTGTTTGGAAGAGAAATGTATGCACTTTCACCAATTGTATTTAGTTGTCCATAATAGTTCTCAGAAAAAATGCTAGAGGGCATAATTTGTAATAATAACACATTTCTTGATTTTACTCCGAAAAAATAAATCATACGGTATAATTATGGTACCATAATCAAAAAGTAGATGAAATTTGCTAGAAAAAATATTAAAACCGCAGCTCAATATCTCCGATCGTTTCAGCGTTATCGCGAATAGAATAATTTTTAAAATTTTAAATAAAGAATATTTTTTAGAAAAAAAATGGGACGCCACTGATATTTTCCATGTGGATATTATTTCGGATTAGCCTGGTCAATTCTGCATAAAAATGGTCTCTTACGTTTTTCTCCTCAGGCACACCGCACACCGTTCTTAATTAAAATAATTAAATTAAATTAGACGGGCGGGGTGGTCATTTCCACCAATTTTTATAAAACAAAATATTTCATTATCAATGTTAATAAAAATAATAAATAGTAGAGCTAATTTAATTTAATTATTTTAATAAAAAACGGTGTGCCTGAGGAGAAAAACGCAAGAGTCCATTTTTATGCAGAATTGACCAGGCTAATCCGAAATAATATCCATATGGAAAAATATCAGTGGCGTTTTTTTTCGTTAATTTCTATGCCCAGTAGTTTCCGAGATATGGCCGCTCGTTGACCATAATGAATCACCCTGTATATTGTAAAAAATATTAGGAATTTTTTATTAAATAAAAATAACTATCTCACATTTTTCAATTACTATAGAGTCAAAATTTAAAAAGTTTTTAAAAATCCGTGAATAAACATGGACAGGATTCGGTTCAAATTAGTTTATGCCTCCAAGCCCTCCCACAATTATTTTGCTCGCGGAGGGCACAAGACACAGGGAAATAGGCGCAATAGAGGCTGTACCGATCGTCTTTCTCTCTGTGATCTTCATTTCCTATTGTAAGCGCAAACTACAAATCACTTACAGAATAGTATACCAGTCAGCCACGATAACAAGACCACGGCAGTGGCTCAGAGGTGAGTTACTGACATTCGACCGTGGCGGTACGAGTTCGATCCTGGGGAGTGGGCATACGCACAATAAAAAAGTAGGTCCGAAATTTAGCAGATTCAAGAATGCAGAGAAGAGTGTAAAATGCATCATCTTCCAACGCACCCCATTCACGCCCGTAACTAGGCCGGATGAGATCGGACATCTCGTGGGGTCCGGAAGAAGATACACACTCCCCAATCGGTAGGTCATGCAATGGCAATAAACCGAAGGTTGATAGCCCTTGGGGTTGTCCCATGACTAAGGATCATGGTTCGGAACTCACGTTAAGCTGTAGTCCAAAAGCAAGCTGGCTGAATGTGTGAAAGGACAAGTGGCAATCAGTAATACAAAACAAAAACAAATTTTACATAGTGATATCGGAAATTTTTTTGATCAGCTGATAAATTATTACTCCACTTCATACAACCTACTCTGACTCATATTTTAATATTTAATTATGATTAATGAACGTGTCAAGGTTACGGTTTGACTTTAACCTAGAGGACACACCAAACAATAATATTATGGGAATTTCTCGCGGCATGCATGAGTAAAGTAAAGGTAGATATTATGGGCGATTCCATATGTATCGGGTTTTCTTTAGCCTTAGCACTTTTGGCGAAGCAAAATTATTGGCCATTCTATATTTAGGAAACTAATGTTGGGTCACATACAGATTTTACAAACCAATCCACTAACCAGACAGCCAGACATTCAATGATATTGAGAGAAATGCTTTACTCACAATCAGAGTTGGGCGGTTAGCTACACCAGCTCTGACTAGAGCCCGGCACGGGCTCGAATTTCACGACCCGACCCGGCCCGTCAAACAAAACCGAATAGCCCGGCTGGCCAGACTAGCCCGGAAGGCCCAAAAAAAATTATTAAAGCTTGAAAATTATTTTTATATTATTTAGATATATAAAACAAAGTTATTTTATTTTTTAGGGCTTGAAAAATCTATGAGTACATTTAAATTGGTTTACACCTTTTTTCAGGCTTTTTAAACTTGCAAGAAAACCTCAATTTTTCTCTCGGCTGGCGATTTTTTGGTGGTATTTGACTCATGCCTATATTTTTGTGGGCGCTATAATGAATTAATTTATAGTTTTTTTTGGTAAAGATATACAGGGTGCTTCCTCTAAGTTAATACTTCTTTTTTAGCTGTGTATAGAAGGCATTAAAATAAACAACATTTTGAAATACCTTTTTTCAAAAAACCCAAAAATAAGGTACTTACATTCATTTATTACACTATGGATCAAGTACGATTCTGCCTAACGTGTCCGTTGAATTATATTAAGAAAACTATTGGGTGTAGGATGAGCCCGCAAGGGAAAGCGTTCTGCGTATAATCTCGAAGCAGCAGCCGCACTTTGACGACACTCACCGTAAATTAGCACCATATCTACTAGTTCATTGTTTTCCAAATTTTACCATTTTCACGTGTGACCAATTTAAAATTAACCTGCTTTAGAAAAACACACCGCAGCGTATTGCCAAATAACTGACCCCCGACCCGTAAATTGCATGACTAATAAGAGATAAGACAAACAACATAAAGTATAGCAGGCTACGTTTTGATGACCAGGCCCGCACTAAGATTTTTTACCTCTGTATCTCGCCTATTTTTAAGTTTTTTGAAAAAAGGTATTTGAAAATGTTGTTTATTTTAATGCCTTCTATACACCCCTAAAAAAGAAGTATCAACTTAGGAATCACCCTGTAGAATAGAAAGTTAGGAGAAACTTTTGGGAACCTCACTCCTGAAAGTTGGCTAATATACTGCTTAGGTACTACCTCGATTTGATCGTCGATTTAAAAAAAATACTTAACATTTTTTTTTCAAGTACCACAGAAAAAACCTAATATGTAGGAATAATCCACATATTAAAGCATAAAATCAATGTATTTAAAAAAATCTAAGTAATGTATAATGAGTAATAATAACTGTAATGAGGGAATTAGTAGGAGATTAGTAAAGATAGCAATTATCTCCAATTCCGAATAATCTTAATTCGTTAATTTAAAAAAAAAACTAAAATATTTTCTGTTTCTGCAATAAAAAACTGTCGGTGCATGTTACTGAACGAAAATGGCATGCACGTTGTTAATCATTTTAGGTTGGCATGTCCGCCTATTCTTACAAACTAAAATAATAAATAATTAAAAACATTATTTAATATGCGTAACAATTGATATTATCAGTAATACAAATTAATAACCACTTTCCTTACTTGGAGCTTCAAAATGACGTATGTATTAGCGGTAATTAGTTTTCTTTTTATCGAACATATTAATATAAAAGGATAGGAAGTATGTATAATTAAACTGCACACGTAGGACTAACTACACCTACGTATTGTTCCATTCTTCCATTAATTAAAAAATTGATATCAAATAATAAGGATTAAAGTAAAAATAAAAAGCTTTTAATCGGGTTATGAAGTAAGAGGTATAAAGATTAAAAAATTAATCCTCAAACGACGAAATGATTTTACAAATAGCATATAAACTTACCTGGTTTTTAATTCACTTTTATATTATATTTGTGCAATTCCAATAGCTAATTTTCATCATAATCTGAAAAAAAAAGAACTTATTTATCGTTTTATAACACAAAAAATTAAAAAGAACTTTCTTTTCTAAAAATATAGAACACCAGTGGCGTGCATACAATATAGGCAAAAAATAAACCCGTCGCAACCTTCGACCTTCCTTCATTTATCAGCCCGCGCCAAGAAAGCTCGCGTTTGGTAAGTGCACTGGGTGACAATCTTTAAGTTTTAGCGTAGTTTGGAAAATACTTCGCTGTCTCAATATAAAATATGAAACACGCCTTTATAGTTTTATTATTAATTAGTTTAGTTAGGATATTTTTAAAGGGATAACGGATAAGGTAACGTAAAATAAGAAGCACGTTTGTGACAATTCAAATAATTTTTGCTGATAGGTTCATAATATTTAATAATCAGTAAGCTTATCATCATATTTCAAATAATAATTGACTTCGTTTTTGGTTACATTGTTTCAATCGCGTCGTCGGTTTTCGAAGAAAAAAATGGAGGCGTTAATTGTTACTATTTCGGCTAGCAGCGCGATCCTTTTCTGGATTAAAAAGAATTCATACCTATTTACGAAATACACAGGGAGAGACACGCTTATTAACAATAATCTCTCTGGAGAGCGACCTTTTGCAGGACTTAAAAAGCAAAACCAATTTTTTTGACGATGTTTTAAAATCTTTTTACTTAAAGACCGCCGTGTTGAACTAATTTACAAATAGTGTCGTTTTATTCTTCTATGGGACTACATGTATTTTATGATATTGTTACCTAGTGATGAAGGCAGAAAAGAGCCGCAGGAGAAAAATTTTCGAGGCCACGCCCAAAGTTCGTTTAAAATTCACCTAACTACTATCAACTTCCGAAAATTAAATTATTAAAATTTGTTTTTGTAAATGTTTTTTTTTAATTTTTTTTTGATATTCCTACCTGACTCTTTATTAAAAAAAAAAACATTTTTTATATTTGTGAAAAATTTGTATATTGGTGTCAATCCAAAATTTCAATATAAAACGCTCACCACGCCAAAATTCATGACTTTTTCAGAAATCATGTATTTTAGGAACGTAGATCTAAGAGCAGTTTTTGGTGAAAAAGCTTAGGTTTTGAAATACTCCTTCTTAAGTGCCGTTTTGTATATTCATACTAAAGCACTCTCGTTTCTTTCGGCACTATTTTTTTTATTATAAATTATTACACTTTTTCAATAAAAAATGTTTCAATTAAAATTTTTACTTTAATTTTTCTCTTTAAAAATAAATACCTAATTGTTTTTTGTTTATGCTGTAAAAATATTTATTTTTGTTGATTTAAAATAGCTCTAAAAAAGGAGAAACAGAACAGACAAGTCATAATAGAAAAATATTATAAAAAAACTATTCGTTTTACTCGTTTTCCTATAAAATTGCATCATAAATCAATAACTAAAACGATATGCGTCCGAAACCTTAATCTCTATATAAAACAGGACTTTTAGAAGGAGCCCAGCAGCCCCCCCTAAATACGCCACTGACACTGACGCATACGAATTTGTAGTACCTTGTTTATCATATTTTTTACCTTAACACCAAAATAGCACTTATTTGTAGGTAGGTGGGCACGTTATCTATCATCATAAACTTACATATTACAACATTGTTGTAACTTTTTCTTAAAATAAACAAACTTTACATCGCGTTAAACGGAAGCGGGTCGTTAAAGGTTTACAGACGCGCGAGAAAGTAAAAATGCACAAAATTAAACAAATTTATAATTACAATCTTTGAACGTAGACAGACGCCCGTTAAAAAAATTTAACAGAGCGGTTAAATGGCAAATAGGCTTTGCGGCACTTAAATAAACTAATTGCGTGTTTTGATAAATATATTTTAAAGCGGGTAATGTTTAAATGGAAGTTGAATTTTTCTAACAGTGTGACTGACCTGACAATAATCGTAACTAACGTTCTTTGTACGCATTTAAATTTGTGGACAAATCAGGGTCATTAGCAGTGCGTTGGGGAATACAAATATATTCCTTCTCACACCTGGCATCTGGCTTAGAGGCCTGCACGGGCCAGGTTTTTATCTCGGGCCTTAACGCGGCCCGGCCGGGATCGGGTCACTTAATCAATAAAAATTCGGGTTTTCGGGCCCTAATAATTTTTTTGCGGGCCTGTCGGGCTTGATCGGCCTGCCGGACTTTAGTGGTCAAAAAAAATAAAACCAGGAGGAACGTTTTTTGACAATATAAAATATTAATGTATATACCAATACAACTACCATTTAAGCCCTTACATAATAATAATGTTTGAATTAATAATATTAATTTAATCCGAATGTAGTTATGCATAATAGGGCCACAGTTAACTCCGATGGACAATAATTATAAACACTCGTGCATTTTGGCGTGCCCGAGCCGACCGTGTCCGTGAGCTCAAAGCAAGTGAAGACGCAATGCCCAACATGGCTTTGATTTTCATCGTCGCTATGGTTACGTGACGTCAGTCATGCAAACAGCATGTAACAATTTGCATTATAATAAAGGGCAATTTTAAAATAGATCAGTCGTATGCACCATTGTTTCAGCATTGGTTCGCCTAACCTTAAAGTATTTATTTTGAGGCTTCGCCAAACTTACGGTTATAGATATCGTTTTTACGTGATTTACTGTGTGATTGAAAAGTTTTGTTTTTATTTTTCAGTTAATTCAGTAGTGTACGTACCTACTTAGTTGTGTGTTTTAAAAATGAACCCAATTAATGACATAGTTTGTAATTTGTTGGAAACTCCATTCAGTCGTTGGACAGATGAGGATAAGAGAGACGTTTTGTTACACGGGTTTTTAGTCAATGTTTGTTTAAGTACCCGCACTATACCTAGCTCTTCGCCGTTTTTTAAGACCGCGAGCCGCCACTGACCTGGATCCATTATTAAATAAATCAAAGGAAAAGTTAAATTAAATATAGTCCATGAACGCGCTAAAATTTCCCATGTTAAATTGCGGTTTCTTGAAAATTTATTGTATTATAAAAAAATATTGAGAATAATTTTTTTTGATTGCCCTAAATTCAATACTTACGGAAGACATTCACCGCTGAAAAATACTTGAAGCGAAGACATAATTTTAATTACCTCATATGGTTTATTCTGCAAATTAGAAATCTTTAATTATAACCCACGGGTGGGATGTCGTGCCTGCTAAATATAGATCATGACACAGCAGAGCGCATGCAGTTACCGAGGCTGATGACTTTTTGCTAAATAGAAAATGAGACACATTAAATTTAATTTTCGTTAATTTTCTTTTTCCGACATGAAATGTTGTACTTAGTTAATTTCATTTATTGCGATGATACAGATTGTGGAGCCGAGAAAAGAGTTAGTATCAAGTGCTAGTCAGGTCTGCATAATTTCATGTACCGGCCATATCTCAGAAACTAGTAATCGTACAGCATCCGGGTAAATTTTTTTATAACAAAAGTGCCCAAGAGAAAATGTTGGAACTATTATTATTAACATTGATAATGCAAAATTTTGTTTTATAAAAATTGGTGAAAATGATCACCTTCACTTAATAGGCATGCATGAAGCTAATTTAATTTAATTATTTTAATTAAGAACGGTGTGCCTGAGGAGAAAAACGTAAGAGACCATTTTTATGCAGAATTGACCAGGCTATTCAGAAATAATATCGACATGGAAAAATATCAGTGGCGTACCACTTTTTTTCTAAAAAATATATAATCGCTTAGTTTTAAAAATTATTCTATTGGCGATAACGCTGAAACGAACGGAGATATCGAGCTGCGGTTTTAATATTTTTTCTAGCAAATTTCATCTACTTTTCTATTATGGTATCATAATTATACCGTATGATTTATTTTTTCCGAGTAAAATCAAAAAATGTGTTATTATTGCAAATTGCGCCCTCTAGCATTTTTTTTGAGAACTATTATGGATAACTAAATACGGTTGGTGAAAGTGCATACATTTCTCTTCCAAACAGTCTTTAGCTTGCTAAAATCGGATAAGTCGTTTATAAGTTACAGCGATTTAAATGATTACACTTTCAACAGCTTCCCCCCTCTTATTAAATTCGGTACGCCAATGAGCATAAGACCAAAATGATGGATAATTGTCCAAGCCTTTTAATGGTGTTATCAAAGATATACCTTAATGTGGAATTTTCGGAGATATGTAAAATTTTAAAATTATCTTTTCAATTACGCCCTCTTGTGGCAAAATGCGGAACTTAAAAATAATTTCCAGCATTTTCTCTTGGACAGTTTTGTCATAAAAAAATTTACCCGGATGCTGTACGATTACTAGTTTCTGAGATATGGCCGGCGGTCATTCTTAGTTGATCACCCAGTACTTACATACAATAAACCTTTTCTATTGCATACAGGGTACTACAAATTCTTAGACAAGATACAAAACGGTACAAGATAAAAATATGCTTAAATTAAGGAAAAGTTGAGTATTTTAAGGCTTAATAATTTGGTGAAAGAAAATTGTAAAAATCTGGACTATCTTAGGAAATATCCGAAAATTTTCAGTTTTCGTTTCTAATTTTTCGCGCCCTAATTTTTGATTTGGGAAAACAACAAAAATACATTTTCATAGCCGTTTTTTATGTTCTACAAGATGGCTTTATTTATTTTTAAAATCGACATTTGTTTTAAAAATGATGGACCGGTTGTTACGTCTATAGTCTATTTCAGAAAGGTGTAGAGTACCTAATAAAAGCTCATTAGGTATGCAAAGGGACTACAGAGTGACCCAACGAATATTTAAGCCACTTTCATAATTTGGCATTGATTTCATTGCAAAACTCTTTATTTTCATCCAGTGCAGGTAGTACCACCCGGATTTGGGTCAATTTATGGGTTTTACCTATTACTATCCATTCACAAACACTGAAAATGGCGTGACAAAGGCGTGTAATATGTACATAGTAATAGGTACTTATTTTTTATTAAATAAAAAAAAATTCAAAATACAATAAGTATACAGATATCAAATTATAAAAAAATATAATATTCTTCGTCATCTGAGGGACTGTCATCTCCTCTTGACGTTATAATTAACGGATCGACGGTCCGATCGATCAGGTAGTCAAGATTTTTCTCCTCTTCTTTAATGACATGATGGACTGCTTTTCGCCAGTTCTCTGGTGTCACTCCTTAATGGCTTGATCAAACAGTAGCTTAACGTCTTTCATTTTGAATGTAGAATAGTGTCTTGCTACAAATCCTTTCACTTGCGCCCATATAAGTTCTATAGGATTTAGTTCGCAATTATATGGCGGTGTGAGCAGCACAGTTACACTATGTTATTCAGCTATATCTTCAACGGCATATTTCATAAAACGATGTTTGTGTACATTTGCTATAGCTTATAGTTCCTTTTTTATCAAATTATCTTCTTTTTTTTCTTTGTTTAGTTATCATAAATAATTTAATGCGCAAAATTTACCTGCGTCTATGGCCGACACCGAAATTGCCCGAACTGGACGGAATTTCCCATTTTATTTCTCTACACCTAAGTATCTGAATTAGACTATAACAATTACTTAGGCAAATTTTCCATAATAGACAAATTCTGCCTAAGAGGGATGGCCATAAGTAACATAAATTAAATAATGTTTGACATTTAATAAAAAATATTTTTTTTGTCGTGATCAAGTAGCAGTAAAGTAAAACCATGATGTGCCTCCTCTGGTAATGAATAACTGCAGTCAAGCCGGAAGTAAAGTAGGTACTATAAGATTGTTCATGTTGTATTTACGAGTAGTTTGTTCCGCTTCACTGTGTTCTATGGTGGCATGTGATTTTACATGCTTTGGTTTAGAAGGACACCAAACATTGTTTATTTATTATATAAATTAGGCATCTTACAAATAAGAGCGAAATATGTTCAAATATGTCCGTCGGCAAGATATAATTTTTTCCCTGTACCCATCTATTCTAAGAGGGGACTATACCAATGACTCATCAGTTACCAGACGCGACGCATAGAAAAAAACCGCGTCGGCTGGAGGCTGCAGAATTTGATATCCAGGGGAGGCGACGTCGATCGAAGCGTCCCGACAGTAGGAACGTCGACAACCGACGCCGGCTTTGGGCTTCCTTAAAACCCTGTTATTCACGTTCAATGACAAGCTATTATTTTGCCAAGTTTGGCTTTTGGTTGATTGAAAATAAATAGAATGCTAAGTTCCGAGCAGGGGCGTCGAAAACCAACGCTGGATCCGGGAAAGAAATTCTTATATAGAATTTCTCCGGTTTTACATGTTAAATGGGAAAACCATTTTTTTTTTGTTTAAACATTACACCTAAAGTTGGTATTTTTGGATAGAAAATAAAAAACTAAGTTAGGGAGGTGAAAACCATTTTTCTCTTAGATGCGCCGTTCCAATGATACAGCCTGTCAAAGTCTGAAAATGGCATATTTTAAACGTCAATATCTCAAAAACAATTAAATTTAGATCTATGACATTTTATACAAAATAAACGTGGAATTGTATGTGGAATTAGAAAATAAAATAATATATAGGGTGTTCCATTTAAAATAACAATGCTGCCACCTTTTTTGGACAGAAGCATGGTTGTTTATCTAAGCAACCAAATTTTTGAAGAAAACGTATTACCCGTTTTCCATAAACGTCTAACTTTCCATCCACCGTGAAACAACCTGTATTATATTTAAAAAAAAACACAGAAAATGTTGTTTCTTTCTACACTACCTACAACCAATATCAAAATTTAGTGTCACATTTTTTATGTATAAAACGAGTATTTAAAAAATGATTAACAAAAACCTTGGACCAATTACCCTAGACTTTAAAAAACAAAACTATTTACATTTGCCCATAAATTTGTCAACGTTGACAACGTCGCGACTGTTATATTTGCGATCTGAGGGTTGCCTAGCTTTTCTAGTGGCCTCCGTTCATTAACAAATTAAAACAACCAGCTGTCAGATGGATAGATTATTTTCAGCATGTATTATTTCAACTGAGTATTTTCTATTAATTGTGACTTTATTTGAAACGATTTTTTTGTTAAATATGCTGTATATTCTGATAAAATGATTGGACAGTTCGAAGTGTGCAATAAATTAAGCCATTTAAGCCCGGAAATAACATTTCACAGGTGAGAACAAAATCGGTCATGCTCGTGACCTGACGAACTGTGGCTGAAGCACTTTACAAGAACTATCCCCTCCAATGCATCCACTTCTCAATGCATAATTAATTCTCTGAGGATTAGCTTAATTTCTGTTCTTTTAAATTTAATAACCAAATACAATCACGATAAATAGAAAGGAGACTGTGCAGTTATAAAATTAATAGATTGTCTCTTAATTTATAATTTGATAAAACCAAAAATGTATGTAACATAAATAATTTAATATTAAGACAACATTAACGACTGTAAAAATGTGTTTGTTTTTGCGCTCCAATTGTTCAATCAGAATCTACTTTCTTGTAAATTCGTATCATTAAAGTGTTAATGCATCCTTGTTACACCGTGAAGTTATGCCAATTGGACGATAATAGATGAAAGATGTCACTGGCCGACTTGTTAGCCTATAGGCAGAAATTTAAAGCCTTTATGCATTAGGTGCCAGTTACTGCATGCAATTAAATGGTTAAACTTATAGTATATTTAAAGAGTTTCAAAACCTAATGGTAATTATTTGTACACGACATATGTTTCAAGAAATATTTTTTTTTTAATTAGAAAAATTTTATGAAAAGGCGATAAAAAGAAAATTAAACTTAATTATATTCAAATTTTCAGAAATTTAAAAATAAAACTGTATTTTAAATAATCTATTTGTAGAATTCAATTTTGGATCAATTTAAAAAAAAAATTGTGTTAATAAAAATGTTTATTTTTACAATAGTGGCAGAAAAATTACATTCACTATGAAGATATAATTATAATAATCCCATGTGTGTGTCGATTCGCCTTTGGGTTTTCTTTCACATTGTTGCTCTAGGTGCAGGCCGGATCCGGGGGGGAAGTTCCCCTGAGCCTCACCTAATAGGTGCATTTTTCTGTGAGGTTTAAAAATAAGAAGATTTTTTGATCAGGAATATGCTCTTTTTTAGAAGTCACTTTTTTTAGTCCCCCCCCCCCCCTCAACTAAATCCTGGATCCGCCACTGTCCAGGTGTGTAACTATCTCCTTTTTTCATAATTTTTAAAATTGTTAGGTGTACCTATATGATTTTAAAAATGTATTTTATTGAATTTCCTTATATCAATACCGAGGTCAATATCCATGTTCGGTACACTAATGAGAATTTATAGCTGATGATGATGACCTTCCCTATACTACGACCTACCTAGATGTTTTTCGCACATTAATTTGAATTATATAATTTACATTGATGTATTTTTGATTCACCCATCTATCAATAAAAATTTGTAGTTGGGACATTTTCCTTTAATTGATTATTAACCATTGTAAAAATGGACTATTTCATAAACTGTTTTTAAAAGTTTGTAGCATTTTCCAGCTTCCTCAATAAATATCCCGAAATCCTAGTATAGTAGGCTGAAAGGTCCAACACTTGACAGCACACGAAACAAAGACTCAAGAATCCAAGTTAATTTAATTAATCTAGTAGATTACATCCCCAGTAAAAAGCTATGACAGAGATGATACAATAAAATTGGTACCTACGTACAGTAGGTATCAAACAGTCTTTTTAAATAAGTACTATATCGAATTGGCTTTTTGATCTCTTATTACTTAACTCATCAATTATAAAAAACTTAGAGATGTTTATATAATATATTTATTAATAGTTTTAAATACTAAAAAAACTATTGCAGTTATGCAATTTTAAAGATTTCCAACCTTGAAACTTACTTCCTGGAATATATTAATTTCATGAAGGGTTTATTAATCAAATAAACTTATTTGTCATCAAAATTGGGTGAACAATTAAAAATTATTTAATCTGAAGTGTTTTAAAGGAGATATAAAAAACAAGGTTTTTATTTTTTATTGTATACATCCTTGTCCGCTCCATTAGTTTAACATCAAGAACGAAATAAAAAATCTTTAAATATTGCCAGAAATAACCAGCTATGTATAGGTAGATTCGCCCAATCAACCTTTTGAAATCCAAATAAAGCAAGAACCGTAGAGAAATAAACACAACTAAAAATATCGCTATCAAAAAATAGCACAACATGAAAAGGGTAAAGAAGTCGGTATTAGACAAGACCCAAAAAGGTAAAAGTATTTAACAAAAAAACTTACATCGCTATTGTGGATTGGAGACAATTCCGTATCGTTAAGAACTTATCAGCACTTGCACTAGGTTTTTCCAATTAATTGTTTATTAAATATCACGAAAATCACTGTTAAAATTGCACTGTAAAAACAAGGCGACCCCCCAAACGTCAAAACACAAACTGAGTGAAAACTGAAAACTGACATGACATTTAAAAACTAAATTGACATTGAGGTTTGGGCGCTATCTATGGGCAATGGAGCAAACTATAAATAGAGAGAGACTATTAGACGAGGAAGAGAGAGATATAAGGGAACGACAGTAAACTGGTCTTATATCTGATTGGAAATCAATAGTATAGTTTCTTCCACGCTCTCACCAAACATCTTTTGCCTTCCCCTTTCTCTATAATAACGGCACCCGGGTACTCCACCAGTAAAAATGCATGAGCAACAAATCCTTTTCTCTACTCTACCAGTTTTGCGAGACTTCGTAACCTCAGGTAAACTCGGAGAACTTGGCAGATACCATTGTGAAAATCAAAAATTAAATAGAATTAAGGATGAGTAAGGAACCTTCCTGGCGTACCCGCGGTGTGCTCATCTTCAGGATATTATAGATCGAAGGGACCGAGTTAATCAAAACAGAGAACGTGTAAAAGTTCCGGGTTGTTGAAGCTCTGAAAAATGCAGGATGAAGTGAAATTGTGCATCAATTGTGCAAAAATTTGGCTCGACGCTGAAGAGCTAGAGGCTATTGTACCTAACAACAATTCAGGCACAGAAGAATGATAGTTCGTCGCTGTCGCTATAATTCCGGTCGGCTTCATATTTCAACAACCATCGGTAAACTTTTGGTATCAGCGACCTACTTTATTACAGTAGGATGCTCTTTAACAACCCTTCATCAATGATCGAAAACCATGGACTCTCTTTTCCTTTTATCTCGGATAGAGTAGTATATGGATGAGAAAAATGGGTACAAATTGGAAAATAATATTTTCTTTGGGGAAAGGTTGGAGGAGGTGGTCACGACCCAATGATGTTGCTATCAAATTTCAGAGGGGGTTGTTTTGTGTTAATTTTAGAAATATACTCTGCCAATGCCGTGGGAAAGCGCCACAGGCGAAAAATTTTCGGTACCACGCCCAAAGTTCGTTAAAAAATTAACCCGTATCGGGATAAAATAGGATTATTATTTGTTAACGCAACTTTAGGAAAGGAATAAATTATACAACAAAAATTAGGTTCCAATATTCTTGGGAGTTGTGTTTACTTTTTTTTTAACCTAGGAAACATTTCGAGAGGGGGACGGAGTAAACCCCATTCGCAGTCCCCCCTAGCTACGGACTTGCTTGGAGAAGTGGATGTATCATTTGGGCATGCACTCGATTTGGACACATTTTAGTAAACTAGCAAATTAAAAAGAGCTCTTAATTGGGATCAAATTATCTTTATTTTGTCTACACCATATCATTCATAACAATAAATTACAATACTTTACAAAAATTAATTAAAAATACAGGCACCACGACAATTTAAATACTTCATTCTCTATTATATAAGGTCAGCCAGAGCTGGGCTGCTTACTTTTAAATTCTGACCATATATAGTTACAAGTTACTTTTTAAAAAGTATCAAAAAGTTAATGGAAAAAATTACTTTTCCTAAACTTAAGATTTTGTAACTATGCTAAGTTATTTTTTAAGTAACAGTTACACTTACTCTAAAAAATCAATTAGATGCAAGATACTTTATAAAAGTAACTATAGATCTAGATACAATAAGATATTTTAAAGATTTAAAAAAAATAAACTAAGTTACATTCAATAAGAAACTTAGTTACTCCCAGCTCTGCGGGCACCCATCGACAGTATCGACACCTGTTTTTGTACAAAATTGTACGAATATTTTATGCTTTAAATGGCAGATACAGGGTGATTCCAGTTGAATAAGATTCAGGTGAAAGTAACGAAAACACCAAAATTATATAAGTGTATATTTAGATGAATTATTTCTATGAAGATCGATAATGGAAATACCAAAAACACGAGGTGTTTGTGTCCACTAATTAACAAAAATAGCAATATTTGTTGACTTACCGATGATTTACTCCTTACATTTTTTTAGCCCCGTGGAAGTAAACAAGATATTCCCACTCGATAATTTTTTTTTTGTATTTTTAATGGAAAAACATTAATTAATTTAAAAAATCATCATATTCGCCCTCGTATACTAAACCCATCATCTGTCAGATACAACAACAAACAATTTAATCAAGTATGGAAATGCATGTGACATTAATGTCTTTCTGGCATAATATTTAATAATTTACATTACAACCATTGTTAAGAAAATTGTTTCCATGGAAATTATCTGGTTGGTACAGTTACCAGACGAAGGTTCTAGCGGACCTAGCGCCCATATTATCCATCTCCTAGTAACTTTATCAGCCAGATAATTTATATGGAAACAATTGTCTCAACAATGGTTCCTTTGGAAATTATTTTACTGATAAAGTTACCATGGATAATACGGTCCTAAGCAGTCTTTTTTATATAGAATTATACAGTCTTGCATCTTACCTCTCGTCCTCCCTAAGATGTCGATATTTTGCATACTTTACCTGTATCCTAGAGCACGTTTCCGAAATTTTTTTTATTATAAAGTCTCTGGTGAAATATCAAAATCTTAACCTATTTATTAACAAAGTTTTAGACGACGAGATGTGAAACGCAGGACCCTGTATAATGAATGATTACAATCACATAAGACATAAACCAAGGATTACCTTTGAGTTTGAAACTAGTAGTTTTAATTACATAGTATACACTTTGAGAAAGACCGAATAGACAAACAAAAAATCCAGTGTCTTATTTATACTTTCCCGTTAGTTTGTATCTTCCTTGCTTGTAAATATTTTGGTATTTATTGGTTACCCCAAAGTACCAAGTCTATTTTTCTTAGCAGTAGGCACAAATATCAACAATGATAATTGAGAACTGAATGAAAATATTAACCTATTACAAAATATAGGTTTTAATTTGGTGATTATTTACCAAATATTTACTAAAAAGTTAAATGAGGCTGTGTACACTTTGAGATGAATAAAAGAAAGGAGACTTTGCATTATGTGCAAACTTTTTTATTAGTCAACATAGCAGAGCGCTTTCGGCATCCTGCGTCAGGTACAGGTAAACAATATTTCTAAATTCTTCTCCAAAGTTATCAGCTGCATGCGAAATTATATTTATATCCTTCAGAAATTTTAAGGGATTAATCTTTGATTTGATGATACTTTCAAAATGTAGTCTCTGAATATCTATTAGTGTGTTCTGTTTCAATGAAGTAGCTGACACTATTCAAAAATATATGGAAAAATTTTAATTTGTTTCAATTTTGAACATCCTGTAACTGGAAAACGAAGCTGTTGCGGACCCCTAATTATACAGGGTGATTCCTAAGTTGATACTTTTTTTTATGCGTATAGAAGGCATTAAAATAAACAACTTTTTCAAAAAACTTAAAAATAGCCGAGTTACAGAAGTAAAAAATCTAAGTGCGGGCCTGGTAATCAAAACGTAGCCCTTTACTTTATATTGGTTTTCTCCGTTTTTTGTATGTTAGTCAAGCATTTTACGGATCGGTCGTCAAGTCAGTTATTTATTTTGGGAATTCGCTGCCCGCTGTGGTTTTCTGAGGCAAATTAATTTTAGTAAATTGGTGAAAATGGTAAAATTTGAAAACAATGAACTAATTATGGCGCTAGTTTATTGTGAGTGTCGTAAAAGTGCGGTTGTTTTCTTCTCTACACCCAGAAGTTTTTTTAATGTTATTCAACGGGCAAGTTAGGCAGAACCGTATTTGATTTGTAGTGTAATAAATGAATGTAAGTACTTTATTTTTGGGTTTTTTGAAAAAAGGTATTTGAAAATGTTGTTTATTTTAATGCCTTCTATACGTAGCTAAAAAAGAAGTATCAACTTAGGAATCACCCTGTATGCATTTTTTGTCTTAAAATCAGTCAAAGATTATACCCTTAAAGTTTTTGTACTTACTTAATAAACACACTGAATATTAAAAATATTGCGTTCTCTTGAAGCGAATCATTTGGACCTATACAATTGAAACTTTAAAATACAATACAAACCAGGAAATGATGCCGCATATCGCGCTGGCTTTTAAGTTAAAAAAAACTCCTATGTAAAAGGCAAAAGGATTTTGTTTGTTTTTTAATTTGCTTTAAATTTTAACACTATAATGCATGAAATGCTCATATACCTGTACCTGACGGAGGATTTTAATACTGACGAATAGCACTGAAGATGGCGAAAGCGCTCTGCTATGATTTTTAATAATAAAAAAATTGCAAACCATCGAGAGTACTTTTTTACTATATTTACTTATCTCTTATCTAAGTAAATGTGTTCATTAGAAAAACGTTCTGTGAATATACACAAGATGCGTTAAAAACTGCTACTTGTAGTACATTTTGTATAAAATTATTTTAAACTTTTGAGTTTAATAACATACCCCTCAAGAAGTCCTAAAACAGATATACATAGGTATGTCTGGACAAAAAAATTTACTTCATAAGACCAGGTCCCCTAGGACGTAAATTTGACAGCATATCTATTTTCTAGGATGTGATTGGTCGAAACAGCGGTCATTTTTGTGGATTTACGCCTCGGTCTTAGGGAACAAACTTTTTTTAGGCCAAGACCATAAATTAAGAGGAATTATACACTAAAAAAATGCCATGTCAGTAGTTTTAAATTCACTAAACACTAGATTAGAGCAATAAACTGCGAAATATTCAATTGCAATCTGCTATAAAATAAACGGTGAATTAGCTTTAGCATTAGCGGACCTATAAATTATCAATTATCACATTCCCAATTATGAATGAAAATGCGAGACTTAGCACATCTCTACTAAATGCTGACCATTGGCATATGATGCGATCATTTTTCTAGTGAATAAATACCCTTAAAATATTATTCATGTATAGTAAATATAATTAATTTACAAAATAATTCTACGAAACGAACTGGCAGACATAACTAAAAAATTCACAACAAAAACATAACAATTTTCTATTATCCTATTTATTACTTCCACGCTTGCTTCAACGCTTTACGCGCCGCAAGATGCTTGGTTACAAAAGAAGCTATAATAAGCGCCGAAAGTACTAATACTATAAGACGATGATCGAAGTCTTCCTTCAATACATCAAAGGTCTTTGAAGGCGCAACACGGGTGTAAAAAATATCAAGTCCATGGACCAGGATGTGACTTGTAGACTCTAGACGTGCTGGGGCAACTTCTATACCTTTTATCCTATGCAATGTTTGATTATAGTTAATTATTGCCTCAGGATGAAATGGTACTTCTGGCATGTAAGGAATGCAACTTTCCTCAAGTCCACAAGGCATACCAGCAAAACGCGGCTGAAGTAACATCCAAGGTATTTCAACAACGTCTCCAGTACTGAGCGCGATAAGCAGAAATTTATTAGTAATACCCCTCTCGGTAAGGGTCACAGCCATCTTAAGTGGAATAGAAGGTAAAATATATGATTGGGTTTGTATATCTGGTAACTGACTTACAGCAAAGGAACTAAAAACTGTACTATTACTCTGTAAATGTCCTTCATATAGTTCTAAAGCTGCTATTTCCATTCTTCGAAATCTTTCATTATAATATGTATATACCAACCAGTTTTCTGAATGTACCAAGTGAATTGGACCCTTAGCTCTTTTGTGGGAAGCTGAGTAAACTACTAGGCCTGTTACCCCATCTATGAGGTAGATACTTAATACATTACGGTGTATTTGGTCTGGAGTAATGGTTGCAACTGCTAATAAATTAGGATTTATATATTTATAATACACTGATCGGTCAAACAACACTTTACCTTGAGAGTGTACTCGTTCACTTGCTGGTTTGGCACTAACATCAATTAACCTTGAAGGTTCCAGCTTTATTTGCCATGTAGGAGTCACTTTTAAAAATTCTTCAGTACTGTACTTAAAACTGAGTCCAGTTAATGTTGCTGTCTTTGGTTCTACTGTATATAAAAATGTTGTTGAAAAATGGTCCTTTAATAAAGAAACTGAGTCTTTGGGATATATGTATGGTTGATGAAGGTCTGAGAGCACCAACACAGGTTTTAAAAAGTTCTTGTCATGCTGGGGCAAAAGAGTAGCTAGAGAAATTTTATAATTAAGTCTTTGAATACCTTCAGTGGAATAACCAGTAATTGGATCAAATTGGAAAAAGATACCATTACCAGTGATGGAGTCCTGTGCTAGTAAAATACACTGAGCAGGTAATGGAGCATATTGAGCAGTTCTTTGCACAAACAAAAACATTTTTTCTTCACTACCTAGGTCATAAAATGGTTGCACATTTGGTAATCTATAGCTCCAGGCTACCGATCCAGTCATAGTATCTACTGCAAAAAGTTTGCCAGCTCTAGTTGCTACTACAATTATTTTGTGAAGTCCAAATTCATCTCTTACCAAACCACTATTTTGAAGTAACTGACTCCCAAAAAGTAGGTTATAAAGTTGTTTGCTTTGTGTTGAAATTCTATGTGAAAACATACTAATTATGTCACTTTTATCATCAAATTCATGTTCGATTGAAGCATCTAACTCTGACACTGGTAATTCAAAAAATTCTGTAGCTACAATATTACTTAAAGCTTCTTCTCTGGTCCAAAGAATTTTACCTTCTGGTAGACTAACCAATAATAAAGCATTATCTGTTGTACTTAGTAGCAAATTAGTTACTGTGTCTTTCCACTGTCCCCCTAAAATCACTGGTGCACCAAGACCTACAGGATATTCCAAATCAACTGATAATTTGTCATCTCCAGACTGGTGGTCTTTGGCTTTTACACAAATAGGTTTATCCTTGTTGTCATTTGCTTCCAGTTGATAGATCAATTCTTTGTTATTTTCTTTAATACTTATTGCATTGGGCATTAAATCAAAAGGTTTTACTTGCACACCTTGATTAGTAAACTGTGCTAACTTGGCTACATTGTTCTGTAATAAAAGTACAGAGGGAACATCATGTTTATATTCAATAAGCAATGTTCTGCCATCAATATTGCCAATTAAATTTTCTATGGGCTGTGAAGTAAAGCTGGAATCTTCCTGAAGCAAATCTATATAACGTAGGTGACCTGATTCTAGGCAAACATAATATGACTTAGCAGTAACACACTCAGATACATCCCTTATCCATGGGGCAGGGATTCTTATAGTTATTTCTTTTGAATCACTGGGGTGAGAACTCGAAAGTGGGTAAATTGTAACTTCTAAATGAGAACCGACTATAGGAACTATATGCAGAAGTTTTTCATTAGCTACTGTAAATGTACTAGGAACCGTTCGATCTGTATTAACAGACCATTCAGAAAGCAGTGTTCCAGTACTGACATCCCAAGTACGAACTAACCAAATATTTCTTCCCCCAGAAACTGTGAGAATCTCTCTATTTACCTGTAGCAATTCTATTTGATAATCACGTGGATCTTCTAGAATCTGCCTCCATTGAATATCGCCAGTTCTTAAATTTAGACTGGCTAGAACATTCTCTTCTGTGGCCACAATGATTCTTTTGGCTTCCAGACTAACAAACTTAACTTTACCGACGAAGGAACGTTTCCAGTCGAATTTGCCAACTTGATCTTCATACAGCGCGACTGTAAGATGAATAATTATAGTTAAAAACACTTGTACTTTATATATTGATCGAAAATTAGCCATTTTTGCTTCATCAGTTTCTTGAATACATAACCCTTAAAAACTTTCTAACCTTTAAAATTCTGTCAAATGTCAAATGATAAACGTGTCGTTCAAAGTTCGCCTTAAAATCGTTGCTAGTCATTTTGTACTTGTCTTCTTTGAAGGTTAACTTGTGGCCACAGAATATATGTACTTATTTTTCCCCTGTGACTACTGACAATGGTGACCTTGCCTGTTTGCCCCACCTAAAAAGATGCATTGGTTGTGTCACAAACATATGTAAAATAAATCCAAAATATTAAAATTTATTGAAAATAAATTTTAAATTAAATATTTTGCTTAAAAGTTGTTTAAATACTCGAAATTAGAAATGATGGCGGGTAGTAAAAAAATGGAAGAAGGGCTGGAGCATATTAAGAATGCAGAGAAAAGGTAGATTTCCATAATCCAAACTCTTGAATTACCTACTAAACAAGAAAAATATTTTTTTTTTAGTTTAAAGACCTCCTTACTAAAGTGGCGTCCTGATTATGAAAACGCTGCCGACGAGTACAACAAAGCAGGTAAGTTTTTCAAATCAGGGAATAAATGCACACAAGCTCGTTGTACACCACAATAACTTATAGTTAAGAATTGTAATAAGATACACACCTACTTTACATTCAAATGTGCATCTATTTCACTTCAAATTTATATTCTAGCTACATGTTTTCGAAATGCTAAATCATACCAGCAATGCAAGGATTGCCTACTAAAAGCAGCAGATTGTCACAAGCAGAATAGGGGGTATCCTTTTTTACTTTTATTTTAAGTAAACAAATTACCATTAATAATTTAAAAACATTTAAAAGAAAATGACACAGGTGTATAACTTATATAAGATTGTAGTTTTTCAGTGTATGGCTTCTCATAATCTTGTCCCTTTTTTAAACACATTACCTTAAAACATCTCTGACCTTCGTATTTTTTCTTTTGTGTTTACTTTTAAATAGGTTTTGTCAAACTTTTGCTATGTATTTCTTAACTACATTTCATAGTCTTTTTTATGCAGCCAAATCATTAGATCAGTGTATCTTAGTGTGCAAGGAAATGGGAGAGTTGCGAGAAATATTTAACTTGGCGGAACGCGCTGCAAATCTCTTCCAAAGTCAGGGTAGTGCCGATTCCGCTGCATCAACGTTGGAGAAAGCTGCGAAAATTTTGGAGGCTCAGTTGCCCGTTGACGCTTTGAATTTGTATCGGCATGCAGCTGAAATTGCAGGGGTATGTTTAGTTTGTAGTAGATTTAGTTGTTTGAGAAACAAAAAAAAGTTGTGGTTTACTATTTTCATGTCTGCGAAGGTTTATTCCTGGCTCAGAAGTAAATGGGCATAACCTCAGATCATTTTTTAATAATAATAATCGACGTTCTGTATGGGTCTGTTGCCAATTTTTTTACTTTTTAAATGTACTTATAGTAATTTGATTTTTTAATTTTTTTTATAAATATGCCAACCTTGCCTTTGTTCAGGTTTGATTTTAACTCTTTGTTGTAGCATATGCTAATTTCAGGCATGTCAAAACATTAAAATCACTAACGCCCGAATTCATAGTTGTATTTTGGCTAAATATCTCTTCCCCCATAAGAAATGCGTAGTTTAGCGGGCCGCCGAGTTCAACCCAATGCCGAGATATTGACTATGAATTTGAGGGATAGACTAGTCATTAAAATTATTTAAAATGTTAATTAACGTATCTCTTACCTTACAGTCCCAGTTAAAAATATCTGAGACTGTATTGGTTGTCTGGGGAAACCTCAGATCAAGTTTCCGCTGCTTCTACTCCCCTGCATAATCTCCAATTTTCCTAAATTCCAACCTTCCACTTAAATATTAAAAAAAAAACCCTAAAAAGGATGTTTTTCTTGTTTAGGGGTAAAGTCTCACTCCAATCGACACTGTTTTATTCAAAAAATTACTCTTAGACATGCCTGTAGCATACCATTAGGTATTACATTACCGTTACCTTTTTAGATCCAAGATAATCAGCGCCAGGCAGCAGAATTTATAAGTAAAGTAGCAAGGTTACATGTAAAACTACAACAGTAAGTGAACTAATTAATATTCTTTGCATAAAATCAGTTATAGAAAGAATTTTGCTGTATAGTATTATTTTCGAAACTGAAATCAGTGTGATAAGTGCCTACTTACCCCATGGTTACAGATAAAGTAGACTCTCTGATGACAAAATAGAAATAATTACATTTAAAAAAATTTTTGTTTAGGTATGATCAGGCTGCAGACGCCATCAGACGAGAAATAGGTATACATCAAGCAAATGAATCGATTCAGGCTCTAGGACGCTTAGTTGTAGCCTTGGTACTGGTACAGTTAGCCAGAGGAGATATTGTAGCAGCCGAAAAGGCTTTTAAAGAGTGGGGTAAGCCTTTATGTTGTATGCAGTATTATTTATAATTAATTTTAGTCCCAAAATGCCTATTCAAAGTTGAAAGTACCTCTGTATGTTTTAAAATGTTTGAAAAGTGTTGTTTTTGATTCCTTGATTATATACATTTCTACAGTCCTTTGAATGCTCTGATATTCCTGTCTTTAAATACCTACCAGTCTGCTGTATACAGGGTGATTCACGTTGAGTGGCCTATTAGAAGATCTCGGAAACGAGTAAACTTAGCTTTCTAAAAATTTGATAGCAGGCATAATTGGCTTTGAGCTTTTAAAGCATTACATTTTGACGTTTTTATTACTTCCGGTTATACCGGAAGTTAATGCCAACATTGCTATTTCAAATGGAACACCCTGTATATTTTAGCATTTTTTATTACCTTATTAAAATCTAAATAACTTTTGTTAACAACAATCTATTCCTATGTCTAACCGTTTTTGAGATATGAATTATAAAAGGATTTTTTTGTGTAAAAACGCTCCGAGAAGAAAGTTTAGTAACTCTGAAACTAATAAAGGTAAACATTTAAAATTTTGTAAGCTTTCAAGTAATACATAAAACTTTAGTTTAAATTACTTAGGTTTCACGTTTTTTATACAGGGAGTTATTAAAATTGGGCCAATGTTTCCATTTAAGTAAATGTGCATAAGTCAATTTTTGCAAATGGAACATCCTATTTTTTTGCTTATTAACGTGTAGAAAATTAAATTTCCTATCTAAATGCTTAATATGTTACAATCCACATTTTTAGTCGTCGGAATTATGAGCAATTTAAATAAAAAATCTTAAAATTTCTGTTTGTGTTAATGCGACATTATTTTTTAAAAGAAGGATTCGACTAGGATTTTCGTTTGACTTTGATATTTGTGACCAATTTGTAAACTAGGCTTTGACCAAAATGATTTTAAAACGAAAATCCCAGTCAAATCCTTTTTTTTCAAAAATACTGTTGCATTAACACAAACAGAAATTTTAAGATTTTTTATTTAAATTGCTCATAATTCCAAAACGACTAAAAATGTGGATTGTAACATATTAAGCATTTGAATAGGAAATTTAATTCTCTACACGTTAATAAGCAAAAAAATAGGGTGTTCCATTTGCAAAAATTGACTTATGCACATTTACATAAATGGAAACATTGGCCCAATTTTAATAACTCCCTGTATAAAAAACGTGAAACCTAAGTAATTTAAACTAAAGTTTTATGTATTACTTAAAAGCTTACAAAATTTGATATGTTTCCCTTTATTAGTTTCAGAGTTACTAAACTTTCTTTTAGGAGCGTTTTTACACAAAAAAATCCTTTTATAATTCATATCTCAAAAACGGTTAGACATAGGAATAGATTGTTGTTAACAAAAGTTATTTAGATTTTAATAAGGTTATCAAAAATGCTAAAATATATAGGGTGTTTCATTTGAAATAGCAAAGTTGGCATTAACTTCCGGTATAACCGGAAGTAATAATAACGTCAAAATATAATATTTTAAAAGCTCAAAGCCAATTATGCCTGCTATCAAATTTTTAGAAAGATAAGTTTACTCGTTTTCGAGATCTTCTAATAGGTCACTCAACGTGAATCATCCTGTATACACTTTTTCACATTCTTTACAAGGTACTTTACCGTTCAAGTTAAAAAAGAAAAATCCTAAGCTCTGAGAAAGGAAATATATTTTCCAAAACGTTGATAAATTAAAGTTGAATTTAATTTGCTCCTTACGCCCATAAAACCATCTATTTTAAAATTCTTATTTACTAGAGATTATAATACTGTGGAGGTTATTATCTAATATATAAAATGGGGTAGTCGATTAGATTATTTAGTGTGCCTTTTCAGTGGTTTAGTCATTGTAAAAAACAGACTATATATTTTGCTCATACTCTTGTTATTAAAAAGCTTCCTGTATTTAAGTAATTTTATTATAATCCCCAACTATGTTTACTGTTATTTTATATTGTAAAATGATTCTCTTTTGAGTTCTTCTAGCACTGGATCATATTCTTCCTTCTCTGATAATTCATCGGGTGGTCTTCTTGATAAACATTCTGTTATGATACAGACCATCGCTAATACCGAGAGAGTAAATATAAGGTTATCTAAAACATCACACATTTTTTCTTGATTTTATAGCATTTTTAAATTTTAAAAAGTAAATAATTTATGACAATTTTCAAATTTATGACATATTTATTGACAAACACTCTAACCTTTTGTTCAGGCGTTTTTACACCTTTTGTTGGTAGTTGTGTTTTAATCTGTGAATAAAAAGACAGCAGCGGAACCATGGAAAGGATAGAAAATAAATTTCCTGTCTATTTTCCTTTCTGTTCTTATTTGGCACTATATAAGATCGCTCGGCTAAATTCGCGATGGCCGAAAGGCGACTCGCCCGCTAGAAATAGGAAAAACGTCATGACTCTTTCCAAGCGTCTTTCTTGCTCTTTTTAATATGATTTTGCGTATTTCTGTTTCCTTCTAAAGATGACTACTTGTTCTGTGGTTTTTATATTGTGTCAAATTGGTTACTTTGGATATGTCAAACATAGAAAATCATTATATAGTGCCAAATCGTATTGAAAAGAAATTTCCTTTTTATACTTTTTTCCATTTCTATTTCGTTACATGGTTCCGCTGCTGAACTTGTTTTTGGTCTGAGAACGACCAGAAGCTAACAACTGACCATTTTCGCAGTAGCTTTCACCAAATTTACAATTTAAAGTACACTTATCGCACAAAGGTGCCAAGATAATTGTCAGCTTCTAACTAGACTTTTGTTGCAAGTTGTATTTTAAGGCTACTATGATGTAATTTCGGTCGTAGCTGTAGCAAAATGAAAATTGTATTTAAAAACCTCCCTTTCATTATTACTATTCAAAGGCTTTTCTACTACCACATAGATATTTGCTTTTTCCTTTAATTGACGAGAAAAGTAGGATATTCCAGTTAACTATACGGCAAAATTTCATTTTCAATACTGTAAGTGCTGCGCAGTGTTGCAACCTTTAAAAATAAAATTCCCCATTTTTAAAGAAAAATTCCATAAATGCACACAATACGGAAAACCTCTTTTTAGCAGATCACAACCACAAGTGATCCTAAAGAATATCCTACGAATATAACACTGTGCGTAAAAATGTCCCATTTTCCTTTAAAGACAACGTCGACCTATCATTCCTCTGTGCTTTGGATCTTTATTTCTCACGAATCCGGAAATTTCCCACTAGTTGACAACATTGTTATAAAAATTAGATTTCTCTGTGGCGTCATTATAAAGTACTGACCAGTCACAGTTTATTGTATTTACTAAGGCTACAACTTCTTTTTCAAGGCACTTAATTATATAATTTATACTTGTATGGTACAATATGTTATTAATTTGTTCAATATAACAAAATATATACGCATCTATAATGGTTTTATTTATAATACAATCCGCTGAATGTGCATAGAAAATTAATTTCATGTAGCATTATTATTGAGTTGGTTTTACCATAATTTCATGATACATGATCGTTTGGCCGCTACGACGAACGTGGTCGTGAGTTCAAGCCCCAGGCTGCTAAAAATGTTTAACATAAAGTTCGTAAGTTTGGTTATAGAAAAAATACACTGTTTAACTCTAGTGGATTGTCCATATCGCATTCGGAAGTTTGCTTTTACTTCCTCGTGAGATATAGACATCATATCCACTCTTGTTGTACAAACTACTATTTTATATTAAATTCTTATAGGAGATAGAGAATTCAATGTTCCTTGTGCCTTAAAATAAGTGTTTTAGGTAACTATTGCGATCCTCCTGAAATTCAAAACCTTGAGATGTTGTTACAAGCTTACGATGAAGAAGACAGAGAAAATGCTCAACGCGCACTTGCTGATCCTTTTATTAAGCACATGGACGTTGAATATGCCATTTTAGCTAGAGATTTGCCATTGCCGCAAGGGGGCGTCGTAGTACAAAAGAAACCCATTGTGGAGAACGCTACCGAAGAATATAAAAGAGTGAGACCACAGAATGAGCAGGTTCGTTTTTAAACTGTCGTTAGAATCAAAAATATTACAACTGTATTGTAAAGTTCTGTAAATAATAGAAAGTGCTGGGTTGCATAGAGAGTTAAAAAAATTTAATTGACCCTGACATTATTTACTAGTAGTAGTAACAGAAAGTTTTACTTTGAGTTTAGTGAAACAGTCCATTATTACGAGTATTTTTCTTGTTTGTAGTATGTTCCTACCGATGCGTACAAAGAAAATAGTGAAGGTGATAAAGCAGAAGAGAAGCCAGTTGAAGGGGAAGAAGACGACGAATTTTCTGGTGGACTGTGTTAAAGATAAAATAGAGCTGAGGGTAATATTAGTTTAGTCGTACAGAACTTTTTAAATTATTATTATTGATAATAATTGTTGTCTCGTATTTATTATCCATACAAATTACTATTCCTAGTCTAATACTAAAATACTGCACTCTCTATAGATACTGTATCGAGCGTCAAAGAAATCACAGTCTGAGCCGCAAAAATTTAACTTTTACGTTTTTTTGAGATTTTTTTATTTATTGATTTATATACAGGATGTTCCTTAATGACGCGCTAATATTTTAGGGTGTGATTTCTCAAGTCTTTTTATCATCATATAAACATATGTCCTAAACGGCTTAAATTTTTTGCTACAGGGTGTTGAATTTTTTTTTTTAAATGCGTTTTTTGTAATATCTCCGAAAGTACTTTAGATAATATTTTCAATTTTGACATGTGCTAATATGGCATAAAACCACATGTTTTAGTCATAAAAGTTTTTTTTCCACCAGTGGCGTCCCTGCAAACATGTCCTCTGATATTTTTTAGAAAAAGTGGTACGCCACTGACATTTTTCCATATGGATATTATTTCTGATTAAACTGGTTATTTCTACATAAAAATGGCCTCTTGCATTTTTATCCTCAGGCACACCGTTCTTAATTAAAATAATTAAATTAAATTAGCTTCATGCATGCCTATTAAGTGAAGGTGGTCATTTCCAATAATTTAAAACAAAATTTTGCATTATCAATGTTAATAATAATAAATAGTAGAGCTAATTTAATTTAATTATTTTAATTAAGAACTGTATGCCTGAGGAGAAAAACGCAAGACACCATTTTTAGGCAGAATTAACCAGGCTAATCGTAAATAATATCCACATGGAAAAATGTCAGTGGCGTACCACTTTTTTTCTAAGAAATATCAGAGGACATGTTTGCAAGGACGCCACTGGTGGGACAAAAAAATAACTTTTATAACTAAAACATGTGGTTTTATGCCATATTAGCACATGTCAAAATTGAAAATATTATCTAAAATACTTTGGGAGATATTACAAAAAACGCATTAAAAAAAATAAAATTCAACACCTTGTAGCAAAAAATGTAAGCTGTTTAGGACATATGTTTATATGAACTTTTCTTCATAAAATGACTTAAGAAATCACACCCTAAAATATTAGCACGTCATTAAGTGAGGAACACTCTTTATACTTAAATTTTTTTTTAAATCTGCCGAGACTCTGGTGTACTTTAATAAGATAACGATGCAAATAGTTTTGGTTCTTCAGTATTTCGTCAATATTAAGATTGATAAATAATATTCCAATAATATTTTTATGGTTTTGAATTAAAACAATTTTACATATTTCGTTATCTATTTTTTTTTATACTTGTTGTTTCTTCCTCTTCTTTCAAATTAGGCTTTTTTCCTCTTCGTTCGTTCCCAGGGATTTTCCCGAGCGGACCTACAGTTTAACGTGGGTTCCGAATCACGATCCTCAGTCATACGACGCTCCTCCCAAGGGTAATCAACTCTTGGTTTCTTGCGTCATTGCATAGTGTACCGACTGGAGAATGTGTATCCTCTTCCGCACCCCACAAAATTCGATCTCATTCCGGCCTGGGTACCGACGTGAATGGGGTGGTTTGGGAGATGGTACATTTTTCACTCTTCTCTACATTCTTAGAACCTTCTAAAATTCGGACTTGATGTGAAGTGGCAAGTTAAATGGGGAGAATAATACTTTAAGTCAACCTTCACTAAGATATATTTGGTAAGAAACCTTTATTTTACTCTACATGTTTCGAACGTTCATCTTCAGAAGTATAGCTTATGTTGAAATACATGCTAGGAAATTGTGTGTGACATCCTCATAGAGCTTTTGAGGAAGTTTATTTATTAAAGAAAAGTGATGAAGAACTTTCGTAGAAGTAGGGGAGAAAAACATACTACTAAGTTATATAGATCAAGATGAGAAAATGTTTGATAAAGGGTATTTTAAAGTGACGAAATGAGAAATTTATTTTTTAATTTAAATGCTTAAGAGAACCGTAATAATGGAATTTGCTTACACCTACTCATAATCGAGTTTATTCTCGAGTAACGTATTTCATAACATAATACTTTAAACACCATTTGCCAATTCACAATGCAATTTCTATAAAACCTTCACGTTCTTAGAAAAATATTTTTTTAACTTTCAACACTAATTTTCATATTATGTGTGTATCCTCTGAGAACAATCCATATAACTTCTGGGAACCATACCCTGAGATGTCTCGGAACATCATGGATCATATAGTGCATGTCTGTCCTACCAGCACCTACAAAATTTTTCATTTTACACCTTTTAACAAAATTTTCTTCAATAATATACTTCACCACTGAAGTTGCTTTCAGTTTCATTCTCACCTAACGTTTCTCATTTCGTCACTTTAAAATACCCTTTATCAACCATTCTCCCATCTTCTTTTTTTTTTTTTTATGATAAAACACCTGCACTGTAGGAAAAATCCTTTAAGGCGCTCTGGGAGCGGTGCGAGAGCGAAAAAAGCGATTAACGTTGGTCTTGAAACGTTGAAGATTGTATTCATTGGGAAACACGACCTCAGGAAGATCATTCCACAAAGATAACGTTCTCCAGATGAAAGAATTCTTGAACAATGAAGTTCGAGGAGTACTAAGCTGAACAACATATGGATGAGCGGCAGTGGTTCGCCGTGTATTTCTGTTTTGCATTGCTCTAGGTGGAATCAAGTGGGCAATGTCAGTCGAACACCTGCCATGGAAATATCTGTAAAAGAGAGCCAAATCACCAACCTATCTTCGATGCTCCAGGCTATCGAGGGTCTTGGTCAGCTCGGGGTCGCCGATCAGACGAACGGCTCTCCTTTGAATGGAATCCAGTAGCCGAAGGGTGTGCTTGGGTGCAGAGCTCCAGACATGAGAGCAATATTCTAATGATGGTCGAATCTGGGCTTTGTAGAGTGTCAAAAGTTGATGAGGTGTGTACAACTTTTTGGTGCGGAAAAGTACACCAAGTTTCTGTGCAGCTGCCTTGGCAATTGCGGCAACGTG
Organism: Polydrusus cervinus; assembly: GCA_935413205.1. Lineage (NCBI taxonomy): Eukaryota > Metazoa > Arthropoda > Insecta > Coleoptera > Curculionidae > Polydrusus > Polydrusus cervinus. The sequence goes on from OW284516.1 coordinate 31,316,220, forward strand.
ATCAGGCCAAGACATATTACCTCCCAGATTGACCCCCCAGCAAATTAATAGACGGTGCCAGGGGAATTGCGTGTCCTGCCATGACTATATCCGGTTCTGCAATGTTAACCTTTTTGGAGAAGACTGCTGCCTGGGTTTTCTTAGCATTAAATTCGACTTGGTTACTGTCACCCCAAGCCAAAATTTCTTCCAGGTCATTGTTGAGGCGCAATACTACTCGGCAGCGGATATTTGGGGAGTCAAGGTAAAAGATGAGACAAGTGTGCTGTCATCAGCAAAGCTATAAATTGGATTTTGGGTTTTTACTAGAAGGTCGTTAATATACAGTAAAAAGAGGAGGCGACAATATGGACCCTTGAGGAACACCGGCATTGATGGTGAAGGTGTCTGAGAGAAACCCGTCAATCGCCACTTGCAGAGAACGGTTCTTAAGGAAGCTGGTTAACCATAAACAAAATCCATTGGGCATACCGTAGGATCGCAATTTACTTACTATATTACTTGGTAGTATGTTTTTCTCCCCTATTTCTATGGAAGTTCTTCATCACTTATCTTTAATTAATTAACTTCCTCAAAAGATCTATGATGTTGTCACTCACAATCAATCTACTAATATCTATTTCAACATAAGCTATACTTCTCCTGAAGATGAACGTTTATACGTTCGAAACATGTAGAGTAAAATAAAGGTTTCTTACCAAACATATCTTAGTGAAGGTTGACTTAGAGTATTATTCAATATTGGTTTAAAAATTTAAGAGAAGGACATCGGAAAGTGTTTTAGGTTTTTTAAATATGATTTAATTAACTGATGAGATGTCACATATATCTGCCTGTAAATATCATAGATAATAAAAAATATCTATTTTTAAAGTGAAATATAGTGCTGAAGTATTAGAAATAGAATGTGTTTACTGACAAAATATGTGTTAGTGTTTTTGATCTCGATACATTTTGGCTTTAAAGTAAGCTCTTACTGAATATATAAGTAACTGTTTGGGTTACTGAAATGTTGATTATATAAAGTATAAATAAAATGCTTGTTTTAGCAATGATTTTGTGCAATAATCTAGTATAAAATAGTATAACAGATATCATGCATTTTCTGACTCTAAAGTTTACTAACATTTTTATCTAGGAAAATTCAATTTTCGAAGGTTTTTTGTATTTTTTTTTTTCATTCTTTATAAAGCAAATCAGCGATAAAATAAAATGTGTTTTGGTTGTTGTTGAGGCCTAAAAATTGTATTCTGTTGTGGTTGTATATTTATTATTAGGTGGTGTGCTAGATCAAGTTTATTATAAACTTTGTAACGTTATAAATAACCCGAGGTTGTGAAAGTCAAAATCATTTAAAGGTATGTAATAATTGTAAATGTTTCGATTTTGTACAGCATTAAACCTTTTATCATACACCTCACAGCAAAGCTCAGAATAATATAAGTTGATTTTGCTAGTCATAAATGAGTATTAGATTGTTACTATTACGATTGTCCTTTGAGCTTTGATGGTCTAAAATCCAATTTTTATTAAAAAATAATTTGATGGTGTCATTGAAATGACACAAGAAAGAAGCAAGGTTTGTCCTTCACCTTCTTTATTTTTTTAAAATTTCAAAACTGCCTACTCGGTCTTGGTCTTAGGCCATCCTCAGGGCAGCAAAGCCGTATATTCCCCTCTATAATAATTATAATTCTTTTAAGATTCGAAAAAATATATTTAAAAAAAATGTGGATATTAGTCCATTACAAAGTTTATTAAGTAATTAGAATAATCATTATAGGAATTAAGGCAAATATTTTTTATTCTTTTTTTTTTAATAGCTTAAATAAAACATTGTGATTTTAAACTTTGTTTTAACTTATACCCCAAACTTTTAACAATTTTGTAAACACGTTTTCTTCTGTAATCCTCCTAATATCGACATGACTATAATATAATTTAATTTTTCATTCTTCTCTCAAAAGCGACATCTGGTTAAATCGGAATTATGTATGAGAAACTAAGAAATTAATCTTAAAACAATTGTACCGCTAAGATCCGGTTGTACAATAAGAGCTTCACTACGAATTTTTGTAAAGCTCGACCTAAAGTTAAACTCAGTTCTGCTGAGCTTTCATTATTCAGGTAAGTTGTCAATTGTCTGGCTTAAACCAAGTTAATAATGACTGATAACATATAACCCAACAAAACAAACCTTATAAATTATTTTTGACTTTTAATTTATGGTAATATTTTAAAGTGATGAATGTGAATGATGAGGTTGAACACTTGAGAGACGAATCGGATGATAAAGATTTTATGGGTGTACTAGGAGCTATAGAAAACGTTCGAAGACTGCCCCCAAAACTACAGACCGAGACCTGATCGTATTCAAATTTTCGTAATTAAATTTAGTTTCAATATTTTTCTAACATTCTATTTTTTCTTTATTAGTAATATTATGTTTTTTATTTTCCAAAATACCTTTAAACACCTTAACAAAAGGTAATAGCAGACATTCTTCTTTGAAAGTAAAATTTGCATATAGTTTTGTGTTAGAATAATATATACCATTGCCAGCATGGTAATTTAATTATTGATCCCACCTGTGCAGACCTGTGGTTAGGAATTGATTAATCAAGCTTTGAGAAACTCTTACTTAAACTTTTATAGGGATCAGAAGTATTGTAAAAAAAAGGAAGTAAACACAAATGATAAAAATAACTCTGTTTTATTATTTACATAACGATAATATAGTAAATATCACCTTAAATTTTAATGCCTGAAAGTTATGGTATCAAAAAATCAATTTCTGACAGAAGCCTTACTTTGCTATGGTTCTGTAATAAACATTACCAGTAATGTATTAAATAAACCAAACTTAAAAGAAAACTTACCCAATATTGCAGTTATTAGCAAGCATAATCTCCTGGGGGAGAGCAGAGTGATTTCGTTACCACTTTAACAATAGGGGAAATGCTGGTACACAAACAGGGTACAGTTTAGTAATGTATGATTTTTCAATAAAAATCAATAAAGTTTATTTTGTGTAGATTACGCATCCTAATGTCGGCGTCGCGTCGTTTTAGGCACCAAAGCTAGCGTTTGAAACATTCTTTTATATATAACTTCAACTCCGAAATTACGGTCAGCTGGTTATACGAAGCCGGAGGAAAAAAATCCATGAAAATAAATATTGTTTTATTAAAATTTAAAAAATACAATGGAACTGTTTCCTCTAACATCGACAACCCGTTACACTCTGTATGAAAGCGATGAATCACTGACAGCAATTTTGGACTTACAAGTTAACTAACCAGACAATTTTAAGATAAAAATTCTTCATTTATTGACCAGGCAACTTTGTGAGTAAAACATTTTTGTCAAAGTTATCTGGTTAGGTAATACTACTTTAAAATATTTGGACAACCCAATACTTTCTCTATGTTTGTCAGTTTGTTAGGATAACTGGTTTGTAGGAGGACGCCCTCTACAGGTAAAAATTGTGTAACGTTATAGGCGTTCTATGCCGTTCAAAACACATTTCCCTGTTTGTACCCCCCCCCCCCCCCTGCCGCCGCAACAGCACGCACCTGTATGAATAAATTTTAGAATAAGTCACTATATCCCCCTTTTCTGTATGAGTACGGTGGTTTTATTAACTAAGGATCCAATTTTTTGCTCGTCATTTTTGAAACCTTGAGAGTTAATGCGTTGACTAGTCAAAGCCCAGCTCAGTGTAACTTTTAACTTGAATCACTTATAGATAGATAACTTCTGTTTGATATCATTAAAATCTTAACTGATAAATACTATAGGACCTATAATGAAGTTTGGACAAGTTGCTTTTTTACACATATACATTTTGGGATAATTACCAAACGTTACTTATAACTACTGTAGAAAGAGAAGAAATAATTTTTTTTTTCATAGAACGTTTTATAACACAAATTTGAGAACTGCAATTATGTCCAATCTTACAAGAATATGAATTTTAGACCTCAGACAATCGCGTGTTCTTGGAGGGTCTTTTTAAACTTTATGCTTATTTTCTCGCAAAAATTTCCAAAATTAAATTTTATTGAAGACAAGTCAACCTGAATTATCTTAAAGTAATAGCAGCAACGATTCAAAATTATATATACTTGAGGGTATGTAGGTACCTATGACGACTGTAAAAGTTAAAATTGGGGAGACTGTTGTACCTAGAGCATAGTGTACCTAGAAACGATGTCGATTTTTTATCGGTACCGTCATCTAGCGGCTAACCAGCTACGTTCACTGTACCCGTCAGCCAAACCAACCATCCTATTACAGTTTCAATTTTTAAAACGTCTTTTGTGATTTTCCAGTGAAAATAGGTTTTACACAATAAAAGTAAATATTTTACCTCTAGTTTATGGTTAAATATTAGCGTTTACTGCCGGTTAGTGAATATACTGTAAGTTTTACGAGATTCCCCGATGTATGGTGAGTAGAATGTAAGCAAAATATTTAGTTTTTAACATAACCTATCAGCTAGCGCTAAACTTTGATTTCTAATGGCACAATCTTGTACCTAGAAACATACATATACCCTGTATGTTCCCAGGTACAAGATGTTAAATAATATGTAACTAAATTTTCAATTTTAATACTTTGTGTCTCTCTTGCTATTTCATAAACGTTATATTGGGTGATTCATAGTTTAAAATCCTTATTATTCTTTTATTTTGATAAGGGGTAATTTTAAAGGTACAGAGCATATCGTACCTTGGAACACTTTGGTTCTATTTTCTAATACTCAGCAATTAGAGCCAACATTAATTTTTGTTAATTTTATTCAGGCATACTATTAAGGGACAAATGTTTGTTGCATTTAGCTGAAAAAAATCTACTTTTAGTCGGCGGTTAATACAAAAAAAAAACCGTTCCTAGGTATCACAGTCTCCCCTACCCTTATATAACCCGGTATTTTTAGCAATATTACGCGATTGTCCAAGGTCTAATGAGTATGCATACATATTTTTTATAATTAGCTATCGTACAAAGGGCTTACTTAATTCTTAAATATGCATATCTTATCATTGCACGTATAACATGTTTGCACTTCTTTTAAAAAATAAATAGGTTAAGTTTATAAATGTAAATAAAAATCCCTTTAGCCTCTAATTAATATTCCGAAATTACCAACGAATATCTACACTGTAATTATAAAATGACATAAGGTCTGTTCCCACAAGCAATCACGAACAAGATATCGACAGTTTGAAGTTCTCTAACCAATCCAAACACTCCGAAATCAGCGTCCGAGTCTATTGCGCAAAATCTTGTCATGGACTGTCCGTGGGAACAAAGCCATAATTGATATAAATTCGTTTTTAATTGTAACATTTTAGTAAAGGTACGTACTTAAATCTAATGATTGGGGATATTCAAAAATCAAAATCAGTGAGCTATAAAAAATAATTTTCCAGACACTTGATAATTCCTTAAAAGATTAAACCAAAAATAATACGACAAAGCTAAATATCTTTGGTTCTCATCAGTACCCTGCTATCAGAAAATACAGATGGTGACGTCCTACCTATAATACCAGCACCCTATATTCTTAATAGTATTACAAATAGTATTTATATCTAACAGCGGTGTTGACCAAAATAAGAGAAATTTTACTTAGCTCGACCGCGAGGATATAAAAAAAAATCCCTAAAAAGTCTTTAAAAATGAATAAATCTAATAAAATTCACTTTTTCTACTACTTTTACTCGTAAACCAACATGAGGCTTCCATCCAGTTAGGATTACATTTTAATAAATTTTTAATAGTCATCTTCCTCACACTTACATCCACTTCTCCATATTTTCTCAAATGACTAGCCAACAATTTTCTTTTGCTTAAATGATTATTCCCATTGACTTCAGTTTCATCTTTCGACAGTTTTTTCACACAAGATGTCAATTCTACCTTAAAATTTTTTTTTTATGCCTAAGCCTCAAACCCACATATTTTTCTTTTTCACAATGCAAAGTGTGTACCTGTTTTCTCACCGTTCTACTCATTTTAACATCAGACCGACAATTGTGTTATGTGTGTTGTTGCTCAGTTAGGGTGATATCTACTGGTTTTTCTTCTTTTATTTATTCTCCTGAAGATGAATGATTCTGCATTTGAAACATGTAGAGAAATTGCTTAAAATATTTCTATAATATAACAGTGGAGGAAGACTTTGTGTTCTTATTTCTTACCTTCTATTATTTTTTTGTTTAATTTTTTAATGTAGGTATAAATAATCTACAAGTGGTTGGAAAATTATTTTTCTTACATATTTATATGTTACTACCACCTGATCAGCAAGTAGATAGTTTCTGTGTTCTTCCAATTATGAAAAATTTAAATTACAGAAATTCTTGAAGTTTAATATCAAGGATCCGACAACATTCCATTAATTATGGAATCGTTAAAAAAGTACTAGAATTTCAAATGCCCATATTTTAATCAAATTTCAATCAATAAGTTTCATTTTTAGTTTATTGGGTAGGCTGTCTCTTGAATAACTAGTAAGTATAATGTGTGTGACTTTACTTTATGCAGGGTTCCCACCAAAAAGTCAAAATGAAATTCCCTGACTTTTCAGGTTTACTGCAAAAATTTTCTCTAACTTACATCAGATTATTAGCTCTACAGAAAAAATTGATATACATAAATATATGGGAAATTCTGTAAAAAAAAATGTATTTAAAAGAAAAAAATAACAATGTTTTTTTGGATTTTTATAGACCCAAACATATTGTTAAAAAAAATTTAATATTTTTTTTTAAAGTAACACAGCTTATGTCAAATGTATCTAAAGTTCGTCTATAGTTACAAGTTACGGCAAAAATTTTTTTATCTGTACTAATTTAAAACTTAGGTTCGAAGTTTTTATATCCTCAAAGTTGTAATCACTAACGTTATCTATTATATTTTTTTAACACTTCGATATTTCAGGTTGTCAGTTTTAGGTCCATAGTTTCCACTTGCCCCGCTTTTTTTGTTAGAGGAGTAAGTGGCGATTAGTTCCCACTTATCACATTTAACTTTTTTATATTAATAAAATTCAAAGTGAAAAGTGAGATTGTGCGTAATCTACAAAAATTATAAAGTAAATAAAAACTTAAAAACCGTATTACGTAGTTTTAAAAAAAGTTATAGAAGAAATCTCTAACATATAAACTTCTTTATTTTTAGGAATTTTTTTAATCTGAAAAAAGCCTGTTGTTGGTAAAGTCGCAATAAACCCATTTGCTCCAGTTGAATTTAACATTACTCAAACGCGATTTATTTTTTTTTTTTTTTTTTTTTTATGGCAAAACACCTGCACTGTAGGAAAAATCCTTTAAGGCGCTCTGGGAGCGGTGCGAGTGCGAAAAAAGCGATTAACGTTGGTCTTGAAACGTTGAAGATTGTATTCATTGGGAAACACGACTTCAGGAAGATCATTCCACAAAGATGACGTTCTCCAGATGAAAGAATTCTTGAACAATGAAGTTCGAGGAGTACTAAGCTGAACAACATATGGATGAGCGGCAGTGGTTTGCCGTGTATTTCTGTTTTGAATTGCTCTAGGTGGAATCAAGTGGGCAATGTCAGTCGAACACCTGCCGAACCCACTTACCCCAGTACCTGACGTTCTATGGGTATATTTTCGTAACAATTTTTTGTTTAAATGAAATTCTTGGAATAATTAAACAAGTTTTGTTGTAATTGTAAATATCACTAAGTACTTCCTGTCTAAAGCGCATCTCTGTAACTCGATTTTTAAAAAAGTTACGTGGTTTCAAAGGCGACCTTTTATATTTTTATACAATCAAATTTTTGAATATTTTCTTTTTTAATGAAAGTAAAATATTCAGTATTTGCTTTCTCAACGGTATCTGCTATGTTTTTATTTTTTCCAGGTTTATGTATTAAAATTCCATGACTTCCCTGACTACTTTTCAAATTCCCTGACTTTCCAGGTTTTCCAGAAAAGTGGGAACCCTGTTATGTCTTTTTTATACAGGGTATCAAGCTAAATAAAATCTACTGGTTTTAAAATTGCCGTTTCTAAAAAACGAACCTATGAAAATGTAATTTTCTTATTGTGTTGGTTACAGCTTCATGTTAGGTACATACTGTACCCATTACAGCGCAGTGCCGTTCGTGTAAATAAAAAAAAAGGAATTCCAAATATCGTTATATTATTTAAACCTACTTTCCCCCGGTTGTCGAGCATGGAGAAACGATTTTTTTTTAATTGATACAAACGGCACTGAGCTGTAATGGGTAGGTACATGAGGTTACTAACTCAAAGCTGTAATCAACACTTTCTGCAATCCAATACTTTTTCAACAATTCCATAATTAATGAATGCAGTGTAGCTTCGGGCAGTAAGATTCAAAAATTATAAAATAAACTAAGTTAAATTTAGTGTAGAATTTACCCAACATTCTACCAACTAACCTCATTATCAAATATCTCAATTTTATCTCAAAGAATTAAAGAATATAGCGGTAGAGACTCATAGGGTAAAATTTTGGGTAAGCCAGGCCCGCATCCGGAACATTGCCTCGATTTAAAAAGAGTGAGTGAGGCAGAATTTATAGCCCTTTCATTTGGGCAGTTTGAAGCGGTTGTTGTTCTCTGGTTTGAAGTATCAGGGTGCGGGGACGTCTTTGAGGGCGGCCAAGCGAATAGTGGTGCCCTCCAAGTTAGCGGCCAGAACTAAATAATTTGAGGTTAGTTTTGTCCGTCAAATTATGATAAAATGTCAAGCCGTTGACATCGGTTTGTTCGGATTTTTTAAATTTACAACTTCATAGTTCACTATATCTTATTTCAAGGAAATATTCAAAGGAAAAAATACTAATAAAATAAAAAATATATAATACAATAATTAATAACCATTTCTTTAATAATTATATTATCAAAAAGATGGAAATCCCATTGACGTGGATTGATGGGGCAAGTACATCACATAAAAATAAATATTACAATAAAAAGAAAACATTTGTAAACACATTAAAGTATTTTGAGTATAGGCGAAGTGCCATCAGGTGTAAAAAATATAAAATTTTAGAAACGAGTTACGATGAAAGAATTTTTGGAGAAACTTTTTTAAAAAAATCTAGCACTAAATACTAATATGTAATTAACCATTTGGTAAATAATGTAGGTATTTACGACCGTGGTGTTTTTAAAAAAAAAAACTGCAGCACTACCTTAAATTACTATTCATTTGTAATCCAAATTAAGAGTCTACAATAGAGTATATTGGAATTTCGTATCTAATTAATACTTCCGTATGTAAGAACTCATCGATTATTTTAAACCGCGCACGCGGTCGTCGCTGTTGAAGAGCGCCTCGTCATACGATCGGTGGCAGCAAGAACGAATTTATCCCTATAAAAATCAGGTTTAATTTTACTTTATTTCATGAGTAGAATTAGCTTACAAATTATTGCCATGTATTCTTCAATATATAAATGATGATTCGCTAAACAATTTTAACGTAAAAACGCGTCAATGAACATTTTAGTATTTAGTATCAGAAAGTATAGAAAAGGTTTTTTACAAAAATTCCTTTACATTCACAACGGCACCCGCAGTGTGTCACACTGTTTGACTAACCTGCGTGATAAAATTCTCGATAACAACAAATTTTGTGTGACTTTTTAGAATTTACGATTACTACTTCATGCTGTCGTTTGTCATCAGAAATCCGTTTATTATTATATCTTATGTTAAAGTTATAATGGTCTACTGAAAGAATATCTTGATCTGCCATGCCTCACCACGACACATCACCCTATAGTGTTTCTAGTACGTTCGTATTTGTCCATAGCATATAGTTATACCGTGAACCATTATGACTTTATAATAACAAAAGGATATTCGTTAACGAAGGGTTTTATAAGGTCGTCTCTTGGACTATAAATAATGTACCTTTAGCTACAAAAAGAACATGAAGTATGAAGTAATGCATTGGCACATTAATAATGGAACAAAATCTCCATTTTATAAACCAATTTGAGTTTTTAATTACCTAATTAGTACAATACAATTGCACTTTTTTACATTGTTTTGCATAAGTCCTTCCTTTAAATCAAATTGTTCAAGGGGAGGCTTCTAAGTATTTCATTAAGTTGGCGCGGTCTAAAAGTTTATGCGATAGCAAAACATCCAATGCTAAATATCTCGAAAACTATTGGTATTATGACAAAAATAATAATTACTTTTTTTACCATTATATCAGAGCTGGGCACAGCCTCAAGCATTTGGTGCTTGAAGCTGTGCCCAACTCTGCGTTCCATTCTCTACAATCAATTGCTAAAAATAAATTCGTAAAACAAGCAGTTTAAGAGTTACAGAGAGTCAAAGTTTGTAAAAACTAAATTTTGAAAATTATAATAAATAATTTTAAGATAAATTTCCAACTACTAATTTTTAAAAAAAGTAAACAAACTGGTTGTCACACAAGTGCATCCCGGATGTCTTGCAGCCCCTCCAGTTGACGATCTGTCAAAACGTCACTTTGTAAAGGCCAGATATCTGTCCTTTCTACTCTTAAACACCCTAGAGGACAATGCATAAACTTTTAGACAGTGACGACATATCTTGAACAATTTTGAAAAAAAGTTCGCGAACCTTGAACCTTTTGAACAATTTTCTTGTGATAAAGTGTATTCAATTTAAAATGAAACAGTAAAAAATATCATAAACTATCACGTTTTTTAAAGAAACAAATAATAAATCCAAATTATCCTGTTGACTTGTTGGTGTAAACAAAAAATCAAATGCTTTTTGTTGGTTTGATATCAAGAAATGCTGTCATATTAAAGATACCCTTAGATTGATTAACTTTTTGCTATGTTACTTTAAATTGGATACACTTTAAATAATTTTTTTCTAATTTCATTTATTTAAACTCTCCCACAATTCATCATCGCCCCACCTATCGTTGACAACCGGCTTAGCCTGTTCTTTTCTTTTCTCTTTTTTACTTGTTGTTTTGCTCTCTGTAGGTGATGTTGCTACGCTGTTACTAGCGGAATATTCCCTAAGGATGACGAGAACATTACTGATTATTTCTAATAAAAATAATCTTTAAATTGCGAACTTTACAGAATAACGAAACAGTGTTAAAAACTGACAATCTATTTTTGGAGAAAGATGATTCATTAAGTTGATTATCAACTTCATTCATCACATCAAACATACTTATGTATGTCTGATCAGGCAGAGGTTAAAATAAATAAAGTAAAGATGAATACGAGACAAAACATTATAGGCCAAACCATTATTTATACAACTTACAAATATCTGTAACGTTGCACAGCAGTTTTATGAACGAAAATGTAATTTACCTGTAATCGGATTGATAACCACCTGAAGGCGTGTCGTTTTGATAGCCCCAACTCGAAGAGTCCCAATTATTAGGAGATTTGGGGCTGGAAGCTCTACAAAAAACAGTTTGTTTTAATGGCTGCAACACAAGTCAAAAAAAGAGTAATTATAGATATGATGTAGTAACTATTTTTTACTATAAAAAATCGCAATCTAAAACCCCATTCTTTTTTGTAATTAAATTAAATACAAAATATAACGGTGTGGTATCTGTGTGCAAAATATAGTATTTGGTCTTCATTATCATCATGCCTTTTGAACAGGTTAACTAGGGAGCTTGCAATAACGTTTTGATAGATAAATTTGTAGTATTCTTAAATATGCTCACATTCTCTCACACACTTACTTTGACCCTTGTTGACTACCAGTACTCCAGTCGTCTTCTTTACCAAATCCATTACCACTACCGACCAAGGACGACTTTTCTCCTGGAGAATGATAATTTTCACCACTCACTTGTCCATATCCACCCGGTTGATAATCGGCTGCGTTATTTGTGCCACCCATTTCTTTCCAACCCTTACGGCCTAATTCACCCATCTGCAAATTAACTATTATTATTACAATTATTTCGAAAAGTATTATTAAATTATCTAGTCGCGAAATTTACTTTCTCAAAATTTACGTTTCATTTTTCACAGTCCGTGAAGTAAAAATACCGTTTTTTTGACCACCTGAAAAAAAAAACCCAATCCACTTTTTTTTTATAAAGGCATAATTTAAAAATCCCGTTTTTTGATAACTTTGATAGAATGATAGGTTCTATTTTATGTTCTTGTTCAGTAAACCAAAGAGCATAGAGCATATAAAGAGTATTTACTGTTGTTACTGTATGTTATAGGTTACCCTTTTTCTTTTTACATTGTTTGCATAGTGCAACTACAAGGTTTTTGTGTTATTTTTCTTTATAAGTTGATGGTTTATGTTCGTTTTTTTCTTCAAATACCGGGTGTTGCATCGTCGAGCGGGACATAGGAAATCCCATGTAATTTTAAATGGGGTCAATTATTAGCTTTCCTAATTATTTTAGAGAAAAATTCTATTTAGGTTTGTTAAAGAGCACTAAAACCCACATGCAAAAGAATAACTTTAGATATTTTTGATGAGCCCGTTTACGGGTTATCGCCGATTTCTTTTTAATTATTTCTCCTTTTTATGGCCCCGTATTTGCGGGCACCAGTCAAGGTAAAAGATGACTGTCAAATAAAGTTGTCATTTTGAAATGTGTGCTTAATTGTTATAAAAACTCGTACATCGAAAATATTAGCCATGAATTACACTTCTGAAGAAAAAATATTGATGATTAAATGGTATTATCAAGGAAATAGTTATCAAAATGTGTCAGACATGTTTGCTGTTCTGTATCGGAATAGACCGATACCTGCAAAATCTACAGTCGAAAGGACTATCAAGAACTTTGAGACAAAAGGCACTGTAATAAATAATTGCAGATGTGAAGAAAGGCAGGAACAAAGAAGAGATGCAAGAAATGATAGGGACTTGCAAGTTAAAACATACCGTTTTTTTTTCGAAAAAGCGTCGAGTTTTGAAAAAAAACTTCGTTTTTTTTTCAATTACATCATTAGACTCCTGGTTATGAGTTCGTTTAAAATTTCTTGGCGGAACTGTCTCGTGATTTTTTTTTTGGCTTATCTTAAAATGGACATGGAAGAGCCTATTTTCTTCATGTCAAATATCTGCTGGGTCGACTAGCAAATAAAAAAGAATGTGGAGTGTGAGATGACATAGATCTGTTTGTATCCAAACTTTACGCTTTGGCGATGTCTCTGTAATTGTTTCTAGAAAAATTTGTGACGCAGGCTCGGATCCAGGGGAGCCCATTACTAAACATCTTATGTAAACTATCAAGCACTAAGAAATGAATAAAACAATAATTGTTCTAGTTTATTTTTCGTGTGCGTTAGGGTCTTGAGAGTGTAGTAAAATTAGGTTAGGAATGTCTAAGACGTTCGTATCATATTGAATTAACATAAATTATCATATTTTTACCTTCGACGCCAAACTGGTAACCTGACTACTAACATCTTCTATTAATGTTCCATCTCTGGCCTATATAAAAAAAAACAAAAGAAATAAAAATAAATAATAAAAAAAAGTACGGTTCGGCTACAACTTAATATAGCTAAAGGCCTTTTTAAATTAGATGCAAGTTGCAAGCGCAAGTCAATGGTTGTTTTAAATGAGAAAACTTGCATCAGCTGATTAAAATGTCATTTTTTATCAGCTGATGCAAGTTTTCCCATTGAAAACGACCACTTGCACTTGCAACGCAATAACAAAAAAAAAATAAAGAAGCAAACATAACAAAAAGTTCTGTAAAATAATTTTGTAAACAAAAATTTTATGTAAAAATATTTGATTGAATAAGAAAATTTGGAAAAAAAAGGCAAATTAAAATAAAACAAACCTTTTCGCCTACATGCGAGCTAATATCAACTACCTTCTGAGTTGCTAATCCTCCGTATTTGACTGCATTTTCCGTGGCTTTACTTGCTATTTTCGTGGCTGACGTTGACAAAAAGGACCATCCCTACATGTAAAAAAACAATAATTTACAACTAATTATCTTACTATTGTAATGTGACAACGCCGTAAGTCAACTGCCGGCAACGATATAATTCTAAATTAGTGTAGTTATGGCCGGTTTAAATTTAAACCTCTCGTCTCTGGCGATTTATAAATAATTTTAGCTGTTTTAAGCATCTTTAGTGAAAAATAGGTTATATTTCTGCAGAAAATATGTACTTTAAATAAAGGAATGTTAGTTGTTTAAAACCGTTTTTATTCCTCCGAACTGTTCCTTCGCATAATCGGGCAGACTTTTAGTTGCGTGTCAGAGTTGGTGTTTTGAGTTTGATTCGCAGATTAGATTTATAACGATTTGTTTATTTATTAATTTGTTTATTTATTAAGGTCCCCGCTTAATAAATAAAATGAGGTAAAAATTACATATTGTCCAATAAATAAAAATAACAAAACCAAATTGTATACTTAGTTTTATTATTTCTATAATCAAGAGAGCCAATTAAATAACAAATTTCAACAACTGGTGTGGTCAATGCATTATGATTATTAAGAAAACCAGTAATACTAATAAGGAAGATTATGCTAGAACTTACACTAGCCAGAGATGTTAATGCTGTGTCAACAAATTCTTGAGATTGGCTTCTTGGTGGAATTTCTTTGGTATAGCCAAAACCACTATATTTTCCTCCTTGACTTGGCGGCAAGTCGCTAAAAAAAAAGTTAGTTCAAGGTAAGATCATTTATATATAGGAATAGTAGAGGACCTAAAACAGAACCTTGAGGTACCCCGATGCAAATATCCCTCTCGGCCGATTCAACCCCAGCTACAACTAAGCAAATATTCCTTCAATGTCATTACTTACCTTCTTTTGCCAGCATTCTCCACCTGTTTCCGAGCAAAGAACTGATCTTTCTGATCTTTAAACTCGGGCGAATTATAATTTTGATAGCTACCCCCCTGGTAACTCTCCGAGTTGTTATAAGATTGATAGGAAGAGCTAGAGGAATGACTGTTGTTAGATGAGTAAGACTGTGATGATATATAGCCACTTGAATAGTTCTGAGCTGGGGATTTTTTTTCATCCCATGGTTTTCCTTGAGCCATTGCAGAGACCTACCGAAAACATAATAAATAACTATTCGTTTTAAGTCTGGTTTAAAAAATTTTCGAAATCGTTAACGGGTGGGGCTCTTTATTCAAGGCGATTGGTAAAATTTTTCAATGTGTCAGATTTATCTGCTAAGCTTTTATTAAATAAACTGACTATTATTTGTATAAAATGTGTTGATGTATACTAAAATACAAATAATTCGAAAAAAAGCCGGAAACTGACAATGGAGTTATTTTATATTTATGATAAGAGCAAAACATGCATAAATCTGATGTATGAGTAGTGCTTTAATTGTCAAAACATAAAATACTTTTGATATAATAATAATAAGTTTATTTTCAATATTTATAATATAATACATGTGTTTATTTATCTTCTCAATAAACTTTTTCTTTGATCCCCCGAAGACGTGCTTGTTAGGGGCAAATCTAAGTATTTTAAATTATAAATATATAAGAATATTAAAATATTTGTTAATATTATATAAAAGTTAAAATGCAAATAAAAAACGTTGAAGTATATGTATATAAATATAAACGCAGTTTTTTGAAGATAATAAAATTTTGAAAAATTTATTATTCATAATAATATCAATTAAAACATTTCCAAACATTTTTTTAAGTTATCTGTTTCCGATATCCATGCTTTTATTTCGATTTTATATTTTTTTAATGAAATATATTTTTTAATTTTTGTTGGTAAATAATCGTTTCAATAAAAACATAAATAGGAATAAGTAAAAACATGAAGTCTTTCTCCACTGGTTTATTGAAATAATAAAAAATTTTTTAAATTCTACATGTTTCGGGTGTAGTAACACCCATCATCAGGAAAAAATACAAAGATAGAGCATTAGTAAATAAAGGAGCAAGATTAACTGGTAGTGAACAACGATGGAGCTCTATCGAGCCATGAGAGATAAGATTAAGAACTGATGATTTAAAAAAATTGGTATACTTAGAGCCTCGAGGCTAAGTTTGGACACTGACCGTGGGCAAAAGGTAACAGTGACAAGAGGGCCCGTTAGGGCTGAGAAAAAATATATAGGAAAAATGGAGACTCATGGGTCCAGAAATCTCATCCCGAAGAAAACATGGGGAGAGAAAAGAAAGTGGTATGGAAAGAAAAATTAATTATTTGGGGCTACCATGGAGCTTAATTGGATGTGCCAATTATATTGTATATTATATTAATCTGTAAAGAATAAAAGAAAATATTTAGTTCAGTGTATTGGAATAAACATTTAAAAAATTAGACAAAAACTTTCTTTTATATATATTTGAAGAGGGGCTTACCTTAAGTCAAAGTTAGCAATATTGGTATACTAACAACCCCTTTTTTTAAATCACCCGCTAAAACACTTGTCTTTTTTCCCCACCTTGAAAATATGTGGCGAATCACTGGGTCAAGCGGTCAAGTGTGGACTAAGGTCTAACAAAGTAACTTCGGCTTTTTTCTTTCCAAGTTTTACTTAAACCTCAAAAAGTTTTTTAAAGTTTTATAAGCCATGCTGAAATTAAAACCCACCGGGGTTCCAGTCCTTTTTACGGACTAGTTCCCCCAATTTTTCAAAAATTTTTATCTTACAACTTTGACTTAAGGTAAGCCCCTCTTCAAATATATATAAAAGAAAGTTTTTGGCTAATTTTTTAAATGTTTATTCCAATACACTGAACTAAATATTTTCTTTTATTCTTTACAGATTAATATAATATACAATATAATTGGCACATCCAGTTAAGCTCCATGGTAGCCCCAAATAATTAATTTTTCTTTCCATACCACTTTCTTTTCTCTCCCCATGTTTTCTTCGGGATGAGATTTCTGGACCCATGAGTCTCCATTTTTCCTATATATTTTTTCTCAGCCCTAACGGGCCCTCTTGTCACTGTTACCTTTTGCCCACGGTCAGTGTCCAAACTTAGCCTCGAGGCTCTAAGTATACCAATTTTTTTAAATCATCAGTTCTTAATTTTATCTCTCATGGCTCGATAGAGCTCCATCGTTGTTCACTACCAGTTAATCTTGCTCCTTTATTTACTAATGCTCTATCTTTGTATTTTTTCCTGATGATGGGTGTTACTACACCCGAAACATGTAGAATTTAAAAAAATGTTTATTATTTCAATAAACCAGTGGAGAAAGACTTCATGTTTTTACTTATTCCTATAAATTAACTCCACTTTAAGAATGGACTACTTCCTCAAAAAAAACATAAATATTTGAAATTTTTTTGTTCTATGGACTTATTTATTTTGGGTTTTATGATTATTTCATTTTTATGACGTGTATTATGATTATGGTCTTTAAACTGTACTTATAAGATTTTTATTTTTAAATATGTATATTAAGATGTTATAAATGTAAAGTTGTCTAATGTTTTACGTTGAAAATTTTTTTAATGTTTCTAAAAATTAGTAGTAAACTTCTTAATTTTTTAATCAAATATTCTATGTAAAAACTCCAATTTAATTTACTGTCAAAGATTATTTCTAAATATTTTACTTGTTTAACTTTCAAAATTTGAATGTCATAATTTATTTTAACACTATTCATACTTTCTGGTATGTTATTTGGGTTTAAAGTAAAAGGAAGATAATTAGTGACCACACTGACCATATTTAGATGTAGATATTGTTGGAAAATGAACAGTAAAACAACTTAGAAGCTCAAATTATGTATTTAGCCAACATTTCGACCTCTACGAGGTCATCCTCAGAGCAATTCAGTTATGAACTTCTGTGTTAGAAATAAACTTCTTAGGTACATTATTGAATAACTAATTGGATAGCTGCTTATTCATTGTACTGTTGTTTTATTTAAAAGCAGTAGAAACCAAGCAAAGGCTGTCTTTCGAATCGCACACAAAAGTTCATAACTGTATTGCCCTGAGGATGACCTAATAGAGGCCGAAACAAAGGCTAAATACAAAATTTGAGGTTTTAAGTTGTTTTACTGACATTACATCTACCTCTAAATATGAAAATACTCTTTCCATTCGGTTTCTTTTGACAATGACAATTCTAAAGAAGATTTTGTGGTATTTGTGCTTAGTTGGTCCATATCCTATTTCAATGTATCATTGGTCAGGAAAAAAATGTAGGTAACAATACATAAAAAATAACTTACTTTATCTCTATATAGAGCAGCAGCTTTAGTGTTGTATTTCTGTTGAATACTCATTGTATCATCCCAGTCATGTTGAGCTTCAAAAAAAACTCTAGCGTTCCTATTTCCACCAATCTGCAAGGGTTGATTATATTAGAACTTCTTTTGTATAGACTCAGAGATACATTTGTTTTTGTTTCTTTGTTAAAAATAATAATAGAAATAAACAATACATATTCAGGTAGTTTTTTAGAAATAAACTAAAACTAAAAAAATAGTAGGTACACAGAGTTTTGTAGCATACAAACTTCATAATTACTCCCTCCTTTACCGAAAATTTTCAAATTATGAACTTTGCCATTTCTCTTTCTCCTCAAATAAGGTATTTTTTTAAACAATTAAACACTTCAAATATTATTTCAGAGAAAGTACCTTCCCCTATGTTTTCCTGGATAACATACCTTCATTTTTTCCAATTCTATATCCTTCCATTTATCCATAGTCACCGATCTGACAAATGACAGGTGCACCCCTAAACCTCTGTGTTTCCCAGAACATTCCAGACATATCCAAATACCATAAGTTACTGATACCCACTGTGGATTATGGGTGCCACATTCAAAACATTTCTGAATAAAAAAAAGTCAAGAGTCAAATAATTTATTGCAAAATATTTATTTACAGTCTGTTCTTGAGTTGAACTAAGTCTAAAATTTTCTATGTGGTTAGGGTTGCCATCTTAGAATTTACGAAACTATAACCTGAATCGCTAAATCCCCGGACATTTCGCCTGAAGCTCCGGACTCACCGTGACGCACGTAAAATAAAGTAAAATATAGATACAAAATATTTTTCAAACATATTTTTTTAGTAAATTTTAAAAGTTTTTGTGAAAAATATGCATCAAAACACCTTAACTCAAAAACATATATTAAATTATAAATAAAATTAACAAACAACTGCAGTCACAAAATATATATTTAAAAAAAAACAAAATGCTTGTATTTTGTATATTATGTACCGGGTGATTCAATAAGAAAGGTAGCCGGCTATATCTCGGAAACTACTGGGCACAGAAACTCGGGGAAAAAAATGATAACTAAAGTGGCCATGAGAAAATCCTGGAAATAATTTTTAAATTCCCCATTTTGCCGTAAGCGGGCGTAATTGAAAAGTAAATTTTTACATATCTCCGAAAATTCCACATTAAGGTATATCTTTGGTAACAACGTTAAAAAGCTTGGACAATTCTGCATCATTTTGATCTTATGCTCATTGGCGTACCGACTTTAATAAGAGGGGGGGAAGCTGTTGAAAGTGTAATCATTTAAATCTCTGTAACTTATAAACGACTTATCCGATTTTAGCAAACTAAAGACTGTTTGGAAGAGAAATGTATGCACTTTCACCAATTGTATTTAGTTGTCCATAATAGTTCTCAAAAAAAATGCTAGAGGGCGCAATTTGTAATAATAACACATTTTTTGATTTTACTCCGAAAAAATAAATCATAAGGTATAATTATGATACCATAATCGAAAAGTAGATGAAATTTGCTAGAAAAAATATTTAAACCGCAGCTCGATATCTCCGTTCGTTTCAGCGTTATCGCCAATAGAATAATTTTTAAAAATTTAAATGAAGAAGCGGTTATATATTTAAAAAAAAAGTGGGGCGCCACTGATATTTTTCCATGTGAATATTATTTCGGATTAGCCTGGTCAATTCTGCATAAAAATGGTATCTTGCGTTTTTCTCCTCAGGCACACCGTTCTTAATTAAAATAATTAAATTAAATTAACTCGACTATTTATTATTAACATTAATAATAAAAAATTTTGTTTTATAAAAATTGTTGGAAATGACCACCTTCACTTAATAGGAAAGCTTCCGCCCGTCTAATTTATCATTTTGGTAAAAATGTTTATTCACAGTGATCGAGATGGTTTTATTTTGATTATATTTTGGTTAACATGAATTGTGTGGCAAAATTTCTATTAATCCCGGACGCTTGTAAAAATTTCCCCGGACCGCTAAAAAAAGAGGACAGTGTCCGGGGAAAAGAGGACGGATGGTAACCCTATATGTGGTACAAAGATTAGTTAAAATTGAAAAAATACTTATGCAAAGATTTAACTGGCTCACTGAAATACTACAGTTTTCTAGGTCACAACTCTTAGTACTCTTTAATAAATCCCAATAAGATTTCTCTCTACAATTAAAGGAAAGCCAACATCGTTACATTAAAAAATTGCATGGAATTTCCTATGTTCCCCTATACATATGTATAAATAGTATATTTATACGATTATGATATGGAATCTTATGATATTTAAGGGCAAATTTAATACTTATTGTCTATGAATATGAACAAAAAATTACTCCTTTATTCTTTGACAGGCCATTGCAATTTATGGTACGAAAATCCCCTACTTTAAACTTAGTTTTTAGTATATATCTGCCAAATTGATAACCAACGTTTAACATAAAAAATCAGTTTCACTGGTCCACCTATTTATTTGGAGTTGATACGTATGTTATCATTAAGTACATAGGTACTCTAGTTTTTATTAGGAATATACTACACACATAAATATTAAAAGATAAATAGAACATTACTTTTTAGTTCTATTTAGCTAATTAAGTAAATGATATCTATCCAAGCAGAAGTGCTACATATATCTAAGTCACAAACAAACCCCATATGCCATAGAATTACATAGCATGGAACTAATTGGGAAACATTTTAGCACTGTTAGCTGCTCTATATCGCTACACATATGCAAAACTGAAATATTGGTTTATTAAAATGTAACCAAAATATTTATATAAATGTTTTTACTCACATCATTTTCATTGTGGGGCTTTAATTCTTGTAAAACACGTCTGGTTCTAGGGCTAGCCATTATAGTGATCTTTTTGATTTAGTAGACCTTAAAAACTCTCCACATTAATAATAGAAAAATTTAGTAAAACATCTTACTTTTTTCTTAATAATAAAAAACAATTTTTAGCAAATAAATTGAAAAATTTCTCCCAACTTTTGACGTGGAGATCCACCGTGGACCGTGGAGGGAGGTCGATAGAGAAAAAAGGTGGGGGAAGGAGGTAAAAGAGGTATAACGTTTGTCACAGAGGAAAGGTAGACATAATTAATTTACTCCCATTGCCCATGCATTGTGTCTAGAGTCTAGAGAGGGTTGTTATTTATTTATGATGATCATTGCTTGCAGGTTTTTGTTTAAAAAATAAGTGTTATTTTTGGTAATAAACTGTATTCTATCTTACATCAATTTAATCGTGTTTTGCTGCTTGCTGTGTTGCTAGTGTAGTATGTACCTAATAAACTTTGAGACGAAAGGAAGAGCCTTAACATATTTTTTGGCCTTAACCTTACTTTCTGTGTTCATAACCTTTATGTTTGACTTGTTTATCTTAGGTTACCCCTAAGCGAAGAATTTAGTACTTTCCTATAGAAAGATGACCACAGCTACTAAAAAGGGTAACACGCTTATTTACAAAGGTTGTAACCTTTTTAAACAACGCCTAGTTTTGTCAGTCTTAAGTGGAAAGCCAGTAAAAATAACTGAAATTAGGGCTTTAGATCATGTACCAGGTTTAAGAGAGTTTGAAATCAGTTTAGTAAGACTACTGGATAAAATTACCAATGGAACAGTGATAGAACTGAATGAAACAGGAACAGAGATTTATTTTCAACCAGGACTTTTATACGGTGGTACACTGGAACATGACTGTTCATTAGAACGGAGCATAGGTAAAATTTTCATATCAATAATTTTACACAACTGATTTACTTTAATTTAAAAAAACTTAAACTTCTACTATCAAGGTGATGCAACAAAACTTTTTTTTCTTGTGTATGCATTTATTAGTTCTTAATTAATTCAATAATTAAGGTGGATAATTTCAAACTTTTTTTATTGTTCTTTTAGGATACTACCTTGAAGCACTTTTTATGTTGGGATTTTTCTGTAAACAACCACTTCATGTAACATTTAGAGGTGTCACTAGTAATAATATTGATCCATCAGTAGATGTAATAAAAACTTCACTATTGCAGGTGCTTAAGAACTTTGTTGTTGACAATGATGGATTGGATCTAAAGATAAGCAAAAGAGGTAATTTTTAAAACAGTTTATATCAGCATTTGTTATAGTAAAAGTAAAAACCTAATATGGGACCAGACACAATCAGTATTACTAATATTAATCTAAAATGCTACTAGATTTAAATAATTTAAGGAAAATAGCAGTGTCGCTCTTCATATTTTAGTTCCCGGGTCTAAGCATTTGTCAAATAATGGGTCTACAACTCTGTTTAATTTTGTTTGGCCACCCTGTATAATATATTAATGTCTCTCTATACAATGTCTTTATTTGCTTATTAGTCTAAAGTTAAAACCACAGTATAACTCACAAGAACCATTTGGCAGACTACTCTATATATATAGTAAGTATTTTTTTTTTAGGAATGCTTCCATTAGGTGGTGGCGAAGTGGTTTTTAAATGTCCTATTAGAACAAAACTTAGACCAATTCAGCTTTTAGACAGTGGCATGATTAAAAGAATAAGAGGTAAAATGGTATTTCCAAAGTAACAGACATATGTAACTGTTTAATAGTAATATTTACATGTTTGTTTTGTTTAAGGAACGGCATATGCCCTAAGAGTGTCACCAGCCATGGCTAACAGAATGGTAGAAAAAGCCAAGGGGGTGTTACTTAATTTCCTTCCTGATATTTTTATAAGCACAGACCAATGTAAAGGGAAACAATCTGGAAAAAGTCCTGGTTTTGGTATACATATCTATGCAGAAACCACAAATGGGGTCATTTACTCATCAGAACAGGTATGCCACAACATTTTAAGAGAGTAAAAGATGTACACATATCAATGATTTAAATTAGCTTCTTGTTAACACTTGTATTTTTTATTTATTAAATATACTTATGGAAGAAGAGTTATATAATTTTTATTCTTTAGGTTTCTAGTGTGGTTTCTAATGGTGAAGAACCTTCAATACCTGAAGATATAGGAATAGCTGCTGCCCAAAGACTTCTATATGAGATCTATCTAGGTGGAATGACTGATTCCTCTTGTCAAGCCTTAGCTATCTTAAATATGGCATTGGGTCCTAAAGATGTTTCAAAAATCATTATAGGACCACTAACTGAATATTCAATAGGATTTCTTAGGAATTTAAGGGAATTTTTCGGAATTACTTTTAAAATAGAACATCATGACAGTGACGAAGAACAAGAAGGATGTGGTGCCAAAAAAGTGTTGTTGACTTGTGTGGGAATTGGGTATAGCAATATTAATAAAAGAACAATTTAAGTGCGTATGTTTTTAGGGTAAAACAGATTTTTAATTGTAATAAATAAATTTTTTAATTTCACTTGCTATAAGAGTTTGAGAAATGTTATCAAGAAAACGCCTACAACCACAGAACTCGAACAAAGAGAAAAGTTATTAACGTGTTAAATGATAGATGCCGCTGTGACTTTTAGGGCGAAGCTAACACCGAGAAGCGGAGTGGGATGAACTAATTAGGGCGGAAGGGGGGCAGGGGAAGCCACCATATGTTTTTATTTTTTGATGGTTAAATTAATATTTTGAAATTTAAAATTTGTAATAAATTTTTTTTTATTAATTACGTTTTTATTACTAATAAATACAATTTGCATTGCACGATTCGTAATAACAACGTATTTTTATAAAAAATTATTTAAAACAAATTTTAAATGTCAAAATATTAATTAACCTCGATAACAAATATTATATATATTATTTTTAGTAAAACAATCAATAATACAACGTTTTTATTGCACAAAATCAATAAATTTATATAAAATAGTCTTTAAGGAACGCCTTTGAAGGATTCCTTAATCTCTACAAAAGCAGAGGCCAAGGAACCCTCCGTCAAAGTGTTCTCAGGCTACTACATACCACCCTCGACAAACACCCACAGCATAAATAAATTTATTAACAAAATAAATAACTGAGATCACATATCTATGGTACACAAATAAGTTTAGGGTCATAATAATTAATAAAGTTCAGAATTTAGAGGATGATAGGTCGAGATCCAGTACCAGTGAAGATCAATAAATCAGGTGGAGGTCAGTATCAGTGAGGGGCATCTTCAAGTTTAGGTCTAAATCCAGTGGCGGTTGGTTAACATCACGTTCATCAACATTCTGAAGGATTTATCATGAAACAAGAGAACAGCGACAGAGTCTAATATTGGCAAATTATTTTTCTTACCACTAGTTAACACACATATCAGGTACAAAGTCAAAAAAGGGGCAACGAAAGAACAATTTATGTAACTTTTAAGATTTTATTGTTTATTTTGCTTTTACAAAAACTTTTGTATATTTAAGTGACAAACTTATATAGACTACCTTGGTTATTTTGTTCACTTAAATTCTTGTGAATCCTTAAATAGACAGTCAACTTGATAATATCAATAGTTATATCATGTTGCTGGCAAAAATTGAGTAATGTACTACCTACCCGTAAAATGTTTAATAACATCGAGCCTTTTTTTTAACCTCGATAAGAAGCTGACTGAAGTTTTCAATAAGAAATATGATATATTATGAAAATAGATGTTCTTTAAATCGGCCAGTGAACAAATGGATACATATCACAATACTTGAATTATTTCTTGCAGAGAAAGTAGTAAAAGTAAAGTAAAAATTTGAACAAATTGTTTTGAAATTTAGGGTCGTTGACCTTTAGCGATAGAAAATAATTATTGAAACTGTTTTCACCTTCTTTTTCTCAAATATAATAATATAACTTCTTACCCAGACATGCAATAAGACTTTCTTTTGCATTTTCAAAGCACGATCTTGAGATATTTTTGATAAAAACCCAAAATAATTTCTTAACAAGCCATGTCATGAAATACCAAAACCAAACACAAGGAAAAAGGTGGTTAAGAAGTGGAGCAACGTGATTGGTTGCTATTCAAATATGTATTTTGATTTGAGCCAATCTCTTTCATATCCTAGAAAGGCAGACATCTTTTGAAGTGGCAGACAAGTGACATTGACATAACTGACTGATGCGATTTGCCGGATCCCAGTTTCATACCCCTGCCTACAACGAACAAATTGTTCGGCAGTTCAGTATCATCATTATACCTCTTGGTCCTCAGCCTCCAGCTAAATTTTCAATAAGTGCCACAATTCGCCCTATAAGTCCCCATCTACCCTTCCTTGAGAAATGTTCTCTGATTTGGATGATCAACACCCCTTCACTTGGAGATAAACGCCCCGAGGTGTGCCAGGAAAGTCTCTTACTTATCCCAAAATCTATTTATATCGTAAGTCACAAGCCCCGGTCTATCACAATTTGCCGCCAAAATGGTTTCTTGTATTAAAAGAACCACTTGATATGGACAGAAATTATTATGGAACTCTTGGTCACTTTCCTAATCCCTTGGCTCCGAAACATTCTCCCCATAGGCGGTAGACTTCTCTGTCTTGCGTATGGGTTCTCAAGCATTTTTCCACTTTATTGCCCGTGAAAGAATTAAGCCCCAACGAGAGGTATTCTTGAAAATTGAATTTAGCTGCTACGGATGACGAGGAGGTCATCCATAGAATCCCCATAAGTTGGTATTTGATCTGGCTGTACCATCCATCGTCGGCTCTATGCCTATTAAAATTATTTTCTTTTAATTTAACGTCAAACTAATGCCAACAAGACAGCTGATTTTGACATTGACAAGTGAAAATTTGGTGTTTGTTTTGATTTTTTCGGGAATTCTCTGGAATGGAATTTGAGTGAGTAAAAAAAGTGATATGAGATGTGAGTGAAGCACAAAGGACAGCATATTGTCTAATGGACTCATTATATTACCATAGTATCTTCCCGATAGTGCGGAAAAGATGTCTCAAAATCAGATGTCGCCTTTACTAATGCTTCCAGAAGTTGCATTGGAAAAAATCTTTTCATTTTTATCCTACGATGAAATCTCTAAAAATAGAATCGTAAGTACTAAAACGTAGCTTGTAGACAAACAAATTTGGATTTAATTCACAAATGTTTCTGGAATTCATGC
Source organism: Polydrusus cervinus (assembly GCA_935413205.1). Classification (NCBI taxonomy): domain Eukaryota; kingdom Metazoa; phylum Arthropoda; class Insecta; order Coleoptera; family Curculionidae; genus Polydrusus; species Polydrusus cervinus. The sequence continues at coordinate 31,342,472 of OW284516.1, forward strand.
TAATTATTCTTGTGTGATGTTTTTTTATTTATTATTTAGGGATTTTATTCAGGTAATTTTGTATTTTGCAGTTACCATTCTGTAGAATGACACTGAAAGTGACAGTACAATTTAAATTGGGGTTATATTTGTTGAATTGGCGGGAATAGTACAGTATTTTTTTACTTTAATTTAAATTACAATATGAATTAGTGATATAATATTATACGGATGTTGTTTTATTTATAGTTTCTAAACTTTACGTAATTAATATTTCATATTTAATAACTTTCCTATCATGGATCTGGAGGAAGACCTATTAGACTCATTATTAACTACTGCAACCACAGGACAATCGGAAAAATCAGATGACATACATTTAAAAAATAATTCAGAAATACCATTTTCACAAAATGAGAGCTTAGACCATAAGAAAAACCTTAACAGTAAAAATCCTAAAAAGGTTTTAAAAGAAACTGATATTTTTCAACTTGAATCGAACATAAAACTTCAACACAAAAAGCCAATCAGCATAGTTCATAGTGGGGACACTGATTCATCTGACGATGAAGGAAATAGAAATTATGAGGACCAAAAATATAATCAGTATGGTCGGGAAATAAAAAGCCTTATTACTACTAGTGAAAGTTCTGCAATAGACTCGAATACTATATCTTCAAATCATTATGGCGTGCCCAAAAAAAGGGTATCCACTTGGAAAAGAAATCCAAATATTAGTGCTAGTAGCACCACATCTTCCATTAACACCAAACCAATGTTTGGAAAACTACCAGAGGCTGAAAAAAAATTTCAAGACGTTTTTATGGATCCTATTTTTGGTATGCGAATTATCAATCCCTTAATTTCTTCTTCGTTACTCATGGAACGAATGCAAGGAAGACTTGCTGTCAGATATTCTGATTTGTCTGGACACTTGTTCTCAGGAAATTTGAAAGATAAAGACTGGGTTATTTGTGGAGTTTTAGTAAGTAAATCACCTCCAAAAACTTCAACCAAAGGAAAGCAGTATTCAATTTGGACCTTAAGTGATTTAAAAGATGACATTAAAACATTCTCACTCTTTATGTTCAGTATTGCACATAAAGATTTATGGAAAACTGCTGTGGGTACTGTTGTTGGGATCCTAAATCCTAATATTATGGATCAAAAAGATGGAAAAAAAGAGGTAAGGTAATTTAAAATAAATATTTTATGATTCTACTTATGATTTTAAAAACAGGTTGTTGTTATTTATTAACAGATAGTAGATTAGTATAAACTTACTAAAAACCAATGTAAAGGACCTGTTTTTATATGATTCTGATAAAAAAAATTATTGGCCTAATGTGCCTATCCTATAAAAGTCCAAGAAGGAATTTAAATACATTTTATTGCCATAACAATGTATTTTAAGCTTCTAACCATGCTGCTGCCTACTACTACAACTGGTCAATTCTCTACTGATTTTGATCTGTTGCCTTCGTTAAGAAAATGGACTGAGCTGGTCACCCCCAATTTTCATGAACTATTGGAATAGTTTAGTAATTCCTTTACTCCTGTTTTCTTAACATTGTTTAAGTTCCCATGAAACCCCTTTGTAAAATAATGTCTCTTAGTAATGCGGTAAAATTGAGAGAGGATAGTTGTCTCCAGTAATTTGTATTGTTTTTGGAAAAAAATGTAATGCAATTTTTTTTATGGTATTGTAATAATGTCTCTTTACTTAATAACTTTTTTATTTTTAGATTTCCCTTAGTGTTAGTAATTCTCAGAAAATGATGGTTTTTGGACAATCTAAAGATTTTGGAATCTGTAAGAGTCTGAAGAAAAATGGTGATAAATGTACTGCAGTAGTTAATTTAAACAAATGCGAATATTGTATCTACCATATTAAGCAAGAATATCAAAAATGTAGTAGAAGATCAGAATTACAAGCAAATTTTGCCGGACAAGGTTTAATCAATCTGAGAAATAAGGTTCTAGGTAAAAATGAGGTATTTTATGCAGGAAAATCATATACTGCAATACCTGCAAAGAAAAGTAAAAAACTGGAAGTTAGAGATAATAATATTTTACATAACTTAAGTGGAACAAGCAGTTCAAGTAAACCAAGAAATAGGTCAAAAAATACAAAAGGGATGGCAAGACAACTTGATGTAAACCCGGCTCAGCGAGCCAGAGATTTGAAATTACTAGAAAAATTAGGTGGTGCAACGAATTTGGAATCGAAGACCCATTTTTCTGGTGAAAGATCAGAGGAGATTACTTTGGAAGACTCTAAGTTAGCGGCCTTGAGTGTCATAAACAAGCTCAAGGCAAGAAAAAGTAATGTAGAGAAGCCCGTGAATAAAACTAGTCAATTTAATTTTAAAAGTGATTTATTTGTTAATGTAGAAAATAAAAACAACTTTTCTGGTAATATTTCTGAAGAAATTTCATTACAGGAAAGCAAAAATACAGCTGTAGCAATAATTTCAATGCTGAAGGATAAATCTAAAAGTCTGGACGAAAATAAAAGTGAAGTTACCAAAAGTGCTAAAAATGAGGATATGCTATCAATTGAGGAAATTGAAGACCAATTAAATTTTGAGGAATTAAACTATAGTGACGATGAATGCCCACTTGAATCTCTTCCTAAGTCCAGTTCTTCTGAGATTTCTTCCATTTCAACAGTTAGAACAGATAATTTAACTGAACCTACAGATCATAGTTTAAAAATAAATATGTCTTCTATAGAGGAAAGTAAATTATCATGGAGTCCAAAAGTTCTAGGAAATACTAATCCTTGTGTCGAAAGATCTAAAAATAATAGTAAAAGTCCAAAACATTCAAAAATCGAATCATTTGGGAACATATCTCCAAAGCTTACAAAAACTGGGTTTAACCCAAATAATAATATGGATTCAATAAGTACCCCAAAATCTACGCCTGGTAAAGATTTAAAAAATCACACTCAAAGCACAAAGTTTTCTGGTTTAAATCCTACTAATTTAAAGCAAACATTTGCAAATGATCTTGAATCTATGAGTAATAGTCCAAAGAGAATGGTCAATACTGAATTGTTGTTAAGTAATAGTCCCCCAGTATCTATTACACAACAAACAAATACTAAAAACGCGTTGTTAGATAAGGTTAACGACGAAACAAACTCTATAAAAAATAGGCAGCCAGACGTAGATAAGATGTCAATGGATATCCCGATGCTATCAGGCTTTAACAGGGAGGATTTAATAGATTTAAGTAAGCCTATAACTTCAAGACATGTTAATAGAGCAAAAGTAAATGCTATTAAATATATTCAAAGAACTGGACCTATCAAGAAACTTGACCCTAATAGTACTAAAACTTTAGGTGGCAAAAAAAGGAATATAGACAGTGTACTTGGTTTAAATATTGAAGGTAATAACGCTGCAAATGGCGAGAATGCTGCCAAAAAATCAAAACTTCAGGAAAGTGAGTTTATCTCTGATAGATTTAAAAAAATGATGGCGACAACTTCCAAATATGCTGGTTTACTTGAACAACACGATGATGAAGAGAAAGATAAATACTTTAAAAAGTTAGAGGTCAAAGAAAAAATGGAGGAGAAAATGACAAATACCCACAAGGTGAAATGTAAAGCTGTCCGTTGTTTGCAGTGTAAATACACCAGTTTCTCTGCATCAGACTTATGCAAGAGTGAAAGGCATCCACTGAAGGTGAGTTCAACATTTTTTTTTTATTTATAAATTTATAGCTACCAAGTAACATAGAAATATGTAATAAAATGCCTTAAAAATGTGTCAAAATTTTAAAACATAAGTGAATTGGTGTCATTAATCTAATTTAATTTACTTTACTAGCAACATTACATAAATATGTAACTATTTGTTAAAGTTTCAAGAGCTTCTTTAAGTTTTTACATAAAATGAATGCATCCATGTAAGAAGTGATGGTAAAAAATGGATGCTAAGAATGTGCCGCTTTTCAATTTTGTGCCTTTTTTTATTGGTACAATATCTCAAAATTGGTGCATTTAAGCACAAAGTAAATGAAAAATTGCCCCTTTTAATAAACCCCAGTATCCCCCCCCCCCTACCAGTTGTTTCTAATATAGACAAAAAAGTTCAATTAAAAAAAGTTTTTAATTATTTAGAAAATATCTAAAAGAAACATCAAAATCGAATTAAAAATAAAGTTGTAGAGCATTAAAATAAGTCAAAACTTTAGGGTGTTTTTTTTGCTGGCCAGTTTATGACCCGTTTTGAAGAAATCGGCAATTTGTGGTTTTTACCATCCATTTCCTTTATAGCAATCCACTGGTTTAAACATAAGGTTTTTTTTTTCAATAAGCTCTAGCAACACTATACAACCAATTTTATTTCAGGTTTTTGATGCAATGAAGAGGTTTTATAAATGTTCGAACTGTCAAAATCGAACTGTAACCCTTGAACTAGTACCAACCAGACCATGCACCAACTGTGGTAGTTCCAAATGGGAAAAAACCGGAATGATGAAGGAAAAAATAGCTCTAGTTCAGCACAACTTGTCCATTAGAGGAGGAGAACAGAAATTTGTTAATTCAGTTGTTGCAGATGCGAATTTAGATTTGCTGGTGCCTGACGATCAATAGAGAAAAATAATTTTTTTATTTATATGCATATTTTGTTAATATTAAGTAATATAATAAATTAATGTACCTAAAAAAAATATACTATTGATTTCACTTCAAATATTTAATCCGGCGCAGATTGAAAATTATTTTGAAATTATTTTTTACTAGAAAATTTCCAATTTATTACTGACATCCACGACCTGTTTTGTCTGCAGCTTCTTTACCTGACAAAAAGGTATTAAAGTGGAAAGTTTCTAGGTACAAAAACTATAGTATTTACGTAATTTCAAACTCTGCTGTTTTGGATATAGGCGCAACTAGAGGGGGGCTTAGTCTCCCCCTCTAAATCGAGATTAACCTCCCTAGACCATTTGGTGTTTTTACATCCTTTTCTACATAGGATGACTTTTTTTTAGAAAACATTTTCAGGAGGTTTAGTAGGATTTCTACATGGGGCTTAAAATAAAATAAAGTTTACATTCTCATTACCATTTTTTCTCCACTACAATTTGTTGTAATTAGATTTTTAATCTGTCGTTTCGTTTTTTTAAATCATCTACAACTTTGCTTTTTTAAATAAACTGCTGGACAATTGCTTTTGAGCAAGAAAAATTTCGCCTAAATTTAACAGTTAATATTTTCTGAACCAGATATGATATCGACCTACGGTTTTGAATGGTTCATAGATTCATCCCTTAAGAAACAATTGTCAATATTGAATTTTCTTTAGCTGTCAGAAAATTTTATATACAGGGTGTTAAAGAAGACGATGATTTTTGCTCCAATTTTAATGGCGTGTAACTTTCACAATAATATTTTTAAATTTTATCACTCTACGTCAATTGAATCACTGGTTTATAGCAAAGAAAGTAATTTTTCAAATATTTGATATCTGTCATATTTTAAGAAATACCGATTTTTTTGGAAAACCTTGCTTTATTTTAACTTATTGGTAGCTAGATCTCACTGTGCGTTGTAACGTGCAAACTTAGCGAGTGATTCTTATACCTTATGAAAAGCTTGATTATGTTCAGTAACAATAGTTGTACCTAAATGCTATGATGTACAGTGGCGTGCTTATAAACGCCTATATATATATGGTTTATGAGTATTGTGTTAGAAAGTTAGAAATTAATAAATACATTTTTTTCAAAAATTAAATTTAAAAAATTATCTTTGTTAAAATTTTGTAAACACACTATATAATATACCTGTAGTGCGATATGAAAAACTAAAAAATAAGAAAAAATTGACCTAATCTAGGGGCGAGTACTTTCCAATATAAAATAATCTTAAAAAATTGTGAGATACTCATAAAACATAGATATATAGGTGTTTATAAGTACGCCACTGTACATCATAACATTTAGGTACAACTATTGTTACGGAACATAATCAAGCTTTTCATAAGGTATAATAATCACTTGCAAAGTTTGCACGATACAACGCACAGTGAGATCTAGCTACCAATAAGTTAAAATAAAGCAAGGTTTTTCAAAAAAATCGGTATTTCTTACAATATAGCAGATATCAAAAATTTGACAAATTACTTTCTTTGCTATGAACCAGCGATTCAATTGACGTAGAGTGATAAAATTTAAAAATATTATTGTGAAAGTTACACGCCATTAAAATTGGAGCAAAAATCATCGTCTTCTTTAACACCCTGTATATAAAATTTTCTGATAGTTAAAGAAAATCCAACATTGACAATTGTTTCCCAAGAGATGAATCTATCAACCATTCAAAACCGTAGGTCGATATCACAACTGGTTCAGAAAATATTAACTGTTAAATTTAGGCGAAATTTTTCTTGCTCGAAAGCAATTGTCCAGCAGTTTAGTATCGAAATTTTATTATTTTTAAATTCCCCCCTCCTCTCCTTTATAATTCAACGACATATCGCACCTAGTATTAATAACATGTTTTGGACTTAAAAATCCATCATTAATAAAAATAAGTGCAAATTTATCTTGTATCTATATTTTTGTTTTGTTTTCAAAGCCAACGAGAAATAATTTTTTCTCTGGACGTCGACAACAAATCTTATTTTTCTTCCCTTGGATGATGGTTTTGAAAAAACGAAACGTCGGGTTAAAATTCTAATTACAACAACTTGTAGAGGAGGAAAAATTGGAATGAGAATGTAAACTTTATTTTAACATATCTCTTGAAATAGAGTTAGAAAAAAATAAAAATGAAATCGAAAATTCGGTCGCGACAGTTACCTTAAAAAATGCGTTAGGTGCTAAATATCCCTTAAAAATATTTTTTAAATATTAATTTGTTACAGATTTGTAGTAAGTTTAACGATACAGGCAGCAAGCTCCTTTCAAGAGGTTTTATTCAACTTGAAAAGCGCCATGCAATCATATACAAAAGAGTTAAGTCTGCGTTGCCCAGACGAGAATCTGAAAGGAAGAGTCACCCGTTGGCTAGGCACAGCGACATTTTGCAAGCCGTTGAAACCAGGATGAGTATGCTCAATATGACGTATATGAGATATATCGAGAATCGATTGATTTGTTTTGTACCAGGAAAGGTAAGGGAAAATGTAGATGAATGATTTATAAGGTAACATGAGTACGTGCACACTAAAAGTGTGCACGTGCTTCAGCAATGAATAAATTCGGCATGATGTGAATCCTTTAAAAACTTGCAAAGTTTGTTTATTTAACATTTTAACACAAAACTGATATTTACCTTTTTTTCCCTTCATCCAATGGCCTCCTTCACCACATACTTTGTTCTTCTGATGCTGAAAATTTATACATTCGAATTCGAACATTTTATTGCTCTACACCTTTCTGAAATGGACAATAGAGTGTCTCATTTCTTTAAATTTTCACTCTACTACATACTAATAAGATGTGGACTATTTCATCAAGTTAAAATTTGATAATTTCGCTGCAATATAGCACCTCTTCCATTTTCAATCTTAATCGTAGTTTCTTATTTTTTCTAGGTTCTTGATGAAATAAAAAGCATTTTAGATTTGGTAGAGAGCAACAAAAATCCACCAAGAACGCACCAGTTGTTACAAGAACTAAGAGATTTAAGTAGTATGGCCATGGAACATTTCGATGAACATATTTTACCGAAATGTAAAGAACAACTTGATCAAAGAACAGGTACAGTTTTTATTTTTACTGCTACGATGATGTGCAATGAAATAAAGTTATATTTCATAAAAATAAACTTTTAATATTATCAATATTTACTTCTCTTGCTCTGCGCTTGTCGTGAAACTGAAGTAGTGGTATCATTGATATATTTATTTAATTGCAGGTTCACCAGAAAAAATTCTAAAGGAACTAGAGGTTGTAGCTGGTTCCCTAACCCCTTATCCAAAATTCCAAGGTATATAAAATGTCTTGAAAATGTTTCTTTATGAAACATCCTGGAGATGTTTTATATACGGCAATAAATATTCACAGCAGTACAGTCTATAAGTGGTGAATATTTGATCACAGCAGTTATATAGAATTGGGTTCGGCTGCCCCTACATATTATCGTATCATTGTTACAATTCAGTAAACATCACTTTTTCTAGCAATTTTTCTTTACAGAAGTTGATTTCAACTTGCAATATCTTGAATCAAATGTTAACTTTATGTGTGGCCCATTAATATTTAGTTGTATACCTTGTTTTGAAAGTAATTCTTTGCAATAATGATCGAAATATAAACTTCCTATGACAAGGGTAGAAACACTTTTTCTTTTGTTCATATGTATAGGTGAGAAATGATCTTTTTTCTTACAGTTTTTTAAAATTAGAGCCATCGATTCTATCTAACTGGATCCCTCAACAATACTGGAAAATTTATACAGGGTAATTTCTAAGCTGATACTTCTTTTTAGCTGTGTATAGAAAGTATTAAATAAAGAACATTTTCAAATACCTTTTTTCAAAAAAGTTAAAAATAGGCGAGATACAGAAGCAAAAAATCTAAGTGCGGGCCTGGTCATCAAAACGTAGCCTGCTATACTTTATGTTGTTTGTCTTATCTCTTATTAGTCATGCAATTTACGGGTCGGTGGTGAGTTATTTGTCACTCCGTTGCGGTGTATTTTTCTGAAGCAAGTTCATTTTAAATTGGTGACACGTGAAAATGGTAAAATTTGAAAACAATGAACTAGTAGATATGGTGCTAATTGACGGTGAGTGTCGTCAAAGTGCGGCTGCTGCTTCAAGATTGTACGCAGAACGCTTTCCCTTGCGGGCTCATCCTACACCCAGAAGTTTTCTTAATGTTATTCAACCGGCAAGTTAGGCAGAACCGTATTTGATCCATAGTGTAATAAATGAATGTAAGTTCCTTATTTTTGAGTTTTTTGAAATGTTTATTTTAATGCCTTCTATACACAGCTAAAAAAGAAGTATCAACTTAGGAATCACCCTGTATAAACTAAATCGCCAGGCAGTGGCGACACCAGAAAAATTGTAATGAGTGGTCACAATCGGGTCCGATATTTTTAAGGTGGGCACATTCGTATTTTACTATATTACTGCTGTCATCAAAAAGTTCTCAGCGGCTTACTGTGATTGTCATTTTAATAAAAAAATACTATGTGGGGTCATTTAACATCCAGGAGGGTTAAAAAATTAACAGGAATACAGATTGCAAGTATAAATAAATATATTATATCATTTAATTTATCTTAAAAGAGAAATTTTACTTTATTTAGCTTATATAAGCTATTTGAAATGATAGCTGATTTTTAAAAAATTCCTATTGTTTTGTATTTTGTTGGTTAAAAAACTTTATCGACGAAATTACTATTATTTTTCTCTTTTTAGATATTATCTACAAAAACGCGGCATCAACATCCAAATCTACAAGGCTTTTATTCAACCAACAACTTCCACAGGCTATTAGTGCTGAATTATACAAAGTGAAAAAAGTAACCAAGAGTCATAAGCGCCATATCAGCTATTTGACTCAAAATACACAGAAGCTGTATCTAAAGGTTAGTTATCAAACGAAAAATTACGTTTATTATATCTATTATGACTGAACAAACTGATGTAATTTACATCAATTTGCTTTAAACACAAAATAAAAATTACCAAAGCCCAAAAAGTTCTCTTGAAAATATACCAGGTTATTCATTAACGGTGGACACCGGCCATACCTCGGAAACTATTGAGAATAGAAACTCAGGGGAAAAAATCATAATTAAAGTAGCTGTGAGAAATTTTGGAAATAATTTTTAAGTTCCGCATTTCGATGCAAGGGGGCACAATTAAAATTCTAAATTTCTCATAACATAACTATTTCTGTTGGTATTGCGTTCTTTAAATTTTTCAACTCTTCTAACTTGTAACTAGGCAGTCAGCCAAAAAAATTCTATAACTGTATGTATACAGGATGATTCCTAAGTTGATACTTCTTTTTTAGCTGTGTATAGAAGGCATTAAAATAAACAACATTTTCAAATACCTTTTTTCAAAAAACTCAAAAATAAGGTACTTACATTCATTTATTACACTATGGATCAAATACGGTTCTGCCTAACTTGCCCGTTGAATAACATTAAGAAAACTTCTGCAAGGGAAAGCGTTCCGCGTATAATCTCGAAGCAGCAGCCGCACTTTAACGACACTCACCGTAAATTAGCACCATATCTACTAGTTCATTGTTTTCAAATTTTACCATTTTCACGTGTCACCAATTTAAAATTAACTTACTTCAGAAAAACACACCGCAGCGGATTGCCAAATAACTCACCACCGCCCGTAAATTGCATGACTAATATTTATTTTTTTTTTTTTTTTTTTTTTTATTACGGTTCGCCGACTACGTAGGCTATCTTGAACCGGTCATCGACCACAAATGTGATCTACCGACTGGGGAGTGTGAAACGGCACCTTCATCCTACGAGATATCCGATCTCATCCGGCCTGTCCGGCGTGAATAGGATGGCTAGGTGTCGATTCATTTTACACTCTTCCCTGAGGCAAGAGCACGCCGTGTTCCAAAGCGGTCACCCGCCCAAGTACTAACCGCGCTCGACACCGCTTGACTTCGGTGATCTGCGGGAACCGGTGCTTAATATGTCGACAGGCCCTTGCCCTTACCTGACTAATAAGAGATAAGACAAACAACATAAAGTATAGCAGGCCACGTTTTGTTAACCAGGCCCGCACTTACATTTTTTACTTCTGTATATCGCCTATTTTTAAGGTATTTAAAAATGTTGTTTATTTTAATGCCTTCGATATAACCTGTTTATTCAAAATGGGGTTAGTTTACTTTGTCGAACTATTCTATTCTAATAATTTTCCTTACAGATGCGTAGGCAAACTAACAAACTTCGAATACAAACGGCTAAAATTCACGAACAAGAACGAAGAATTCAAGAACAAAATTCTAAAATTTCAGAGCAAGAAGTTGCTCTGACCGACATTAAAAAACACATTGACGAGTGGGATCAGAAATATAAAGATTTGACTGCAGAGTTAGTTCGAGCTAGAGACGAAATATTACTGAAGGCTACATCGAATAACAGTCCAATTATAAGCAGTTCTTTGCTAAGCCCACCGGTGTTTAGCAGCGGTGATAGTCAAGGTCCTAGTTTTAAGACCGGTATCGCCCCTTTAAAATCCAACATAAAGCCCAGGGCAGCCCATATACTTCCAAAGAATTATCTGAACTTTGACTATGATAGAAAACGTAAGTCTTCACTAAGTACGGAAATACCGATAAAGAGAAATCGAAGTCCTAACGCTACTAAAGCCACGCATATATCGGATCGTCAAGAATGTAGTCCGAAAATGGGTGAAGATATTCAGAATTTAAGTCTGAATGTCCCGGATTTGGAAAATTTTGATAAATATGAAAATAGTGTTCAAGAGACTGATACGGTCCTGGCGAAAGCTGTCGAAGCTACTAATAGTTCCATGATAGCTTTTTTAAAAAGCGGATCGGTGACGAATGCTATGAACTCAGTTAAAGCTCGTAAGAGAAAGATGACGGAAGATATAGATTTGAAGTGATGTTTTATATGTATAAAATGAGTGTGTTGTTTGGTTTTCTTAAGTACATACTATAATAGGGTATTTTGCAGTAATTTAAATGGCTATAACATGATGTAATAATTTTCTAGTTTGTTTTCTGTATTAAAGTGTTTTAATAATTTTTTGAGTAGTTGTTGATTGAATTAATAAACTTTTAAGGGTGTTTTCAAAAATTCATCACTGCATATAAAATAACCAGATTTTTTTTCCCTTGTTACTAAATTTCTTGAAATTGGGATATATGATTTACTTTAGTTTAAGTACATTGAAATATTTCTGATGTCATAGATATTCATCAAGCATATTTGCAAAAAAAATTCTGAAATGGGCTCTTTCACTAAATTTTGATTATTTTTAATTTGTTGTAGTGTATAGAGGAACAAGAAATAACATTTTCTGTGTTTGTACTTTTTGATATTTTTAAGCCAATCACAAAAAACTATTGGAACAAAAACACGGACTTTATCAAATATACGTCATAAAAACGGTGCCCGGACCACCTCTGGTCCCCCCAGGCGTAACCACTGCTCCGCCCGCTGCCAAAGAGATGCCTATGTCGCGATGCGAAGCGTATTAGTCTGGGAAAATAAGCTGTAATAATTATTACAGAATAATATACATGGCGTGTGGTGTTAGCTAAAAATTAACTGGTTAATCAAACGCAGTTTTTTTTAACCACGGTTGAAATCGCTTAGTTTCATATCTTGTTTGGTTATCTTAGTCTCTCTTGGAGTCTTGGCGCTGGAAAATGTGGCGCTACAAGCCTGGGCTTGTTCGGCTTGTACTATAATCCGCCTCCGACTCCTACTAAAATTCGGACATACTTTTTTTTTTTGTGCGACGAAGTTTCCAATAACCGAAAGTGCTACAAAATTTGACATTCAAACCCAAATTTCTCTAATAATTTTAATGGTACTCCCCCTTATAAACATAATTTTCAAAATTATCTTACTTTTCTAAATGTTTTTTGTTTATGCTTCCTTATGTCTAAACTTATTTTTTAAGATATGAGCAATTAAAAGTTTAGTTACATTATCCTACAAGCAACAATTTATGTTAGTTTATTTACAGTTTCATCTAAGGTAGCTGCGAATTCCCGCCGATCTGTTTACTAATTTCAACTGGTTTACGACTTTATTATTAATATTCGTGAAATACTTATTACTTACCTGCCGAACAAACCCTTTTTTCTTCTGTGACTTACCTTACTACTTACATAATAATATACCTTTCAGAAAGTGAAGCGTTTAGAACTTATAACCAAAACTTTAAGGTACTTAATACTAATAAAATAAACCGTTATTTGATATTTTATGTATATTTTAGTTTTATATTAATTAAAATTTTAACAAAATTTTCTATTATATACAGATAATACCTAATTAAAATAAAATAAGTATAATCAGTGCAGCAAAAACTAGCTTAATAAAAGTTAAAACAATGAACATCAATCTTTGTCAGATTTAAAAAACACAATTATTGGCAGTAAAAAATATATAACAACTACAAACTCAAACTAAGACAAATATATAAAAAAATAAAGGGTCACCAGAATGTATCCTTGAAAAACCACTATTAAAAAGTTTGTAATAAGAAAAGCTCAAGGAACAAGAGAACATATTTTTATATAGACCCAGTAGTTAGTAGGTTTGCTTACGTCATTGATCCTTTGAATTGTTTAGCCTAGTTTAATAGCAGGGTAGCACGATACACATACACATTTTATACCATTCAGTTGTCGAAATTTAAATTTCTCCGCGTATTAAGTCAAATGCGAGTCTGATCGAGTTGTATAGTTATTCTTGTGGTTATACCATGGCCGAAGTAATTCTTTGAACTGACTAAAATGGCAATCACGGATTAAAATCATCCGCGTTCTGGTGGTAATAGCAAAGAGGTCAGCTCAGTGGTTGCGTTTAGCCGCGACCGTAGTAATGGTATTGTGGAAGCTAAAGATAACATTTTCTTCAATTTACAGAGAAAATAAATCCGGATAGATTAATATTTTTTTGACGACTCATTCTGAGAGTAAAACAATAATTATAAAACGCAAGAATTATGGAAGTAAACCAGACAACTTTTAAAAATTATTGGGAAAGTCAAAGCCTATTTTTTACATTCATAGAAAAATACTTACTGGTAATGTAAAAAAAATTTAATAAAAAAACATTTAAAGTTTTTTTTTCTCAATTACATTTAAAAGACGCGGAAAAATACCGAACCAGTGAAATATTTTCAATTGGCTTCGGGACAGTTTGTTCTGTTATCGTCGTTTATATGCCGCGCCGCATGCAGTGTTGCGTAGCCATGTAAGGATGGGAAGACCTGGATCTTTTTAGTCAGAAAATATTTTGTGATGGTTAGTGACCTCTGGGTTTTACCAATAATCATTAAAATGATCTGTTCGCAGTGATCCTTTCATTCACAATTTTGATTTAAAAAAAATTAAGATGATAATGACAGATATTATAAAGCTTAATATTAAAATTAAAAAAAAAAACATCAAAAATCGAGATTTAGTATTACTCAACCACGTTACATTTATCTATTCTTATGGTGTGGAATAATAGCGTAGCGGGTAGTGGCCGCAAGGATTCGATTTTAGGTCGGTTCGTCACTGATGGTATTGTGTAGTATTTTAATTATACGTGGCATAATTAGGCGTAAAAAGGGTATGTTTACAGGGTATGACGTACCCATATGATGTATGATTAAGACACTTATAAGTCCAGACGTTTCTGAATACCCTATACTTGATAAGACAAGTGTTTGTTGTTTTTTTTTCTGAAAAAAAAGCGTTGCTAATTAATTTACATCTTTGACGTTTGCAATCGCCACCGCGCCTGCGTTGGTTTGAGCATTTCAAATTTGATTTCAGACATTGTATTTTGGCATTAAACTTCTTTGTGTATATTTTTCCTCGGAAGTTTTATTGATATATATAAAACGTAAATACACCTTATGTAATAATAGAAGGTATGCTGACTGTTGCATTATTAGACATTCAGTTCCCAACACGTTTTAATGTTTACTTTTTTTTTAGTCTAAAATCATAAAAAGCCTAAAACTAACGCTAGATTTGAAAATGTTAATTTATTGCTACGCATTTCGAAAGGCATTCTGCATGATTAAAAATACATTAAAGTAATATTAAGTATTAAAACCTTTCCTACACCTGAAAATGTATAATTAACGACTTTCTTTAGCCCTCGTCGCAGCCAAAAAAAAAGGCCTCTTTTAACCCAACCCTGTCTAAAAATAATGTATACAGGGTAATTCGCGACGAATGTCAGTAAGAACTTCTGGGAAAAATACTAAAAATAATGTCTTGAAACTTTGCGAGATTATATTTTGAATGTACCGCCTCTACCTAATTAAATTGGAATTTTTCGTATAAACTCATTAATTCCAGAGATATGTGCATTGATTATGTTATTTTGATAGGCTATAGCATCTTAGAGAAAAACGGCTTGCACATGCCTGTGTTGGTTTTTCATTTTCTACACTTTAACAAAATTATAACTACCGGATTTACCCGAACATTCGGAAGTTGATTTTTTAAGTAGAAAATAAAACTAAAAAAGACACTTAAAAGCCCTTTTTTTTTAAATGCACCGTTTGTGCTACAGCCCGTCAAAGTGCTAAAAATGTAATTTTTTCAATGTTAATATTTTTAAAACTATTCAGTTTAGACGTTTGATTTGACTTGTTATACAACATACGAATCAGTAACATAAATTCATCAAATCCAATATGATGTGTATAGATTATACTATTAAAAATATCCATGCCACCCAAAAATTTAAATAATTATCACAATATTCACTAAGTTGTTTGACTACCACTGGGTCCCTGGTCATTCTTAACATGTTGGAGAATCCACGGGTGCCTAAGTACCAAACTTAAGTCCAGTCTTAATTCTGGCTTAACAACTAAAAGTCTTTTGATCAAATCGTGTGCTTCTTCAGAAACATAAGGTGGACAACCGAAAATGGCTTTACTGATTTTTCTGTATGTGTCGTCATAGCTTACCGATTCAAATGGGGGCTTTCCTGTAAGAAATTCGTAGCACAACACTCCTAGCGACCACAGGTCGACTTTTTCGTCGTGAGCTTTTCCAGTTATCTAAAATGGTAGGAAAAATTTGGACAAATATGCAGGGTGTCCCGAAATTAGGTGACAATATTTTAAGGGGATAAAGTACATCCAAAAATAGGACTAAAATCCTCTAATAATATCCCTTCAAAAACGCTTCGTTATGGGGCTAGAGCCCCCCGAATGGAAGCTATGATAAGCGGTTTTTTCACAATATCTCAGAAACTGATTGAAGTATCAAAACAAAATTTGATACATGTTTTACCCATGACAAGACGCAATAAACGGTTTGTTTAGCTTAGGTGCATTTCTTCCAGTGGCGTCCCACTGGGTAGGTAGTGAGGAGAATATTGCCCTAACTTTTTTATTTGTAGGATTTTTTAACGCCAGGTGCAATTTTTAAAAGCACTAAAGTCTTCTATTGAAAAAAGATACTCTTGCTTCATTTTGGTAGGAGTTACCATTTTTCAGTAAAATCGATTTAAAAATTTTCGGTTTTTTACAAGCCGTTGACAAGGCTAAGGTGTTTTTTGCATATCTCAGCAAACACTTGATATTAAAACATGAAATTTATTAGAAGTTCTACTAGCGACAAGGCATATTTATTAAAGGATGTAACATTAAAATATTTTTCCAGTTGTGTCGCACGGATTGGAGCCTAAAGTAAATATTACTATTTTTTTTTATTTGAGGGGCTTTTCTTTTATACCATTTTCAAATTCTCCGTGCCTCACAAAACATAACACGCAGGTCTAGATTTTGCATCCAACAAAATGGAAATCATTTCGAACATTTTCTTAAGAATTAGTTTCCCGTGTGGTTTTACAATTAAATTTGATTTGCAATTTGTTATCCTTTTTTGTTTTATTTTAAGTCTCTTATACAAATAATTATTTAAAAAGCAAGGTTGTAAATTGTAATATTTACTTAAGGCTCCACCCCGTGCGACGCCACTGGAAAAATATTTTAATATTACATCCTTTAATAAATATGCCTTGTCGCTAGTAGAACTTCTAATAAATTTCATGTTTTAATATCCAGTGTTTGCTGAGATATGCAAAAAACACCTTAGCCTTTTCAACGGCTTGTAAGAAACCGAAAATTTTTAAATCGATTTTACTGAAAAATGGCGAATCCTACCGAAATGAAGCAAGAGTATCTTTTTTCAATAGAAGACTTTAGTGCTTTTAAAAATTGCACCTGGCGTTAAAAAATCCTACAAATAAAGTTAGGGCAATATTCTCCTCACTACCTACGCCACTGGAAGAAATACACCTAAGCTAAACAAACCGTTTATTGCGTCTTGTCATGGGTAAAACATGTATCAAATTTTGTTTCGATACTTCAATCAGTTTCTGAGATATTGTGAAAAAACCGCTTATCATAGCTTCCATTCGGGGGGCTCTAGCCCCATAACAGAGCGTTTTTCAAGGTATATTAATAGAGGATTTTAGTCCTATTTTTGGATGTACTTTATCCCCTTAAAATATTGTCACCTAATTTCGGGACACCCTGTATACCAACAGGTATGTATCACATACAAGGTGGCCCACTCTCAACTCAGGAGTTTATAGTAACTAAACTACTAAACTTTTTAATATTTATCCAAAACGGAGTTGTAGAAAGGAATATCAAACATATTTTCTTAATGAAAACTCTACCAGGTGACTCACGACGAGCTTGCATTAGAAGTTTTGAAGAAAGTACTGAAGATATTTTTTTTTAAATCTGTAGGTTTAAGTTTATTGATATGCTCTCTTAAACTAAAATATTAACATGTTTCTGTCACTTCCGGTTATACCGGAAATAGCTTCAATTTTAATTTTTTAAATACAATATAGCATTTTTTATTAAATTTTTGGTTTTTGTATTAAATTTTAATTACATTTTATGGAACACGTTTTTTACCTAAGTCTACTAATTTCTGAGATATCTGTATATTTTGTAATTATTTCGTAAACGCACAGCAATGAAATTATCTGTCTGACGAGCTGAATTGTTTTCAGAATGCATTGTTTAAAGTGACCTTTTCTTTGATAATGATGTATTTTTCAAAATAGAACACCGTATATTTTAGAGCAGATTTACACTAAATCTAGTTAAATTACTGCCTAAAATTTTTTATACCCAGAGCTTTTAATTATCATTTAAAAGTTTCATTAGGTTTGAAAATATGCATTTAAGAAAAAATAGTATTCACATTCCTTAGTTTTAGTTCTCTATCCAAATAGGGAATAAAAAAACTAAAATAGGAAACAATTTTTTTTAAATGTATTACCATTTGAAAACCAGCCTATGTCATATACTTAAGTCTGTTTATAACTTACCATTTCTGGTGGCAAATAATCTAATGTACCACATAATGTAGTTCTTCGTGAACTAGGAGCATGAACCGACCACCCAAAATCTGCAATTTTAATTTCTCCTTTAGCTCCTAATAATAGATTTTCCGGTTTGATGTCTCTGTGGATAACTTTTTTTGTATGGCAATACCTTAATGCATCTGCTATTTGGGCTATGTAGTTTGCACATACATCTTCAGAAAATCGTTTATTTGGTAATTTCATTAGCGCGGCATATACAGCACCTAAAATTTATTTCCAAAGGTCCATTGTTGGGCGACACAAAACCAGATACACCCTGTAATTTTTGACATGGTACAGTGGCGTAGTCAGAATTTCAGTTCGGGGGAGCCCAAATGGGTAGGGAAAGCGACGAACTAGCGCCGAAGGCGAAAATTTCTCTGGGTGCCACGCACAAAACTCTTTTTGTACAATCAAAGAAAAATTCAAAATAAAAAAATACCTGTATTCAAAGAAACTTGTAGTGAGTTATAAACAGTGGCGTAGCTACAAAATATGCTCCGGGGGGGGGGGCTCAGTTGGCGTAAGTAGGACATTTTTTCTCTGGAGAGAGGGACAGTCGGGACTACATGTATTTTATGATATTGTACCAAGCGAAGTAGACGGAAAAACTTCTTCATGAAATAAGCATAATTGAGCAAAAAATATTAAAAACAAGGTATATTTTTTATTTATTAAAAAAACAAAAATTAACCATAAACTAAAAGCACAACATATTTTTTTGCCTAAAACTAAACCGTAATTCGTCGCCTTTTTTCACAAAATATATTGATTATTTTCATATTATAAATGTGGATTTTTTGTTGAATCCTTATTAAAGCTAAACTTGTGGTACGCTCCTCGCCTGAATGGTTTCTCAGATATGTTTTTAATCTTTTTAAAGTGGAAAAACTTCTTTCTACTGAAGCTGTAGTTACTGAGAGGATGATTTGTTATTTTATTTGGCGCGTTATAGATAGCGTTGCTGTCAAACATTTTTTAAGTTGCCCAATTTATTTTATATTTATTTTTTATTTCGGGAGGGGGGCCCTGGCTACGCCACTGACATGGTACATGTTATAGACTAACTATATACCATACTTTACCTTTTGGTGCATATTCCAAAATTAAATAAACGCGACTTTCATCATGGAAGTAGCCATACATTCTTAGAATATTTGGATGTCTTAAATGGCTCTGAATTTCTACTTCTCTGCGCACTTGATGCTCAGTATTAAATTCCTTAATGGCACTTTTAAATAAAACTTTGAGAGCCACTAGAAATTTTGACTTCTTTTCCCTAGCAAGATAAACATTACCAAACTTCCCTTTGCCCAGTGGTTTGCCTAAAACATAAGAGAGAGTTACTTTTAATGAACTGTTGTCGATGCAAGGTTAATCATTTTATTTGAAGAAGGCATCTCTAGCTAGTTTGAAGGGTTTAGACGTTTTAAATATAAATTTTAGGAGCCCTAAAAAGGTTTTCTCACAATTATTTATCGAGTGTCTGCCTATAGGTATCTGTAGAAGCCCTTTCTCTTACTGTTGTGTTTGTAAGAGTATCTTTAATAAAGTCAGTAACTATATATTTTTTTCTTTTTAAGTTATAATGATGTTACCAATATCGTATAGATATTATATTACAAACTGTAATTATTGTATTTTGTTCAGGTTTGTTTGGAAATAAATCGAGTAATAAATAAAAAGTTATTACCTATGTCAAAATCATTTAATTGCCATTTGTGCTTATTAGTTTCTTGTTGTTTTTGTACTGGAACTTCAGCTTTACTTGCAACAATATTTTGCTTGACTTGGGGCTTTGTATTTGCTTTAACATGTTCATCATTTATTGAGGATGTTACAGTTTTCTCTTGTACTTGAGTAGTTGATGTTTTAAGCTTATTTAATTCAGATAAAGCCATCATTTTTGTTAAATTTGTTGTTTTTATGTCTTTGACCAAAGTTTTTGGTGTAGTATGGGAACTTCCGACATGTCTATTTTCTTTATTTAATGTAGCTTCACTGGTAGCCTTTTTCACAGTAAATTCACGACTTGACATGGCACTGACGTTCAAATGATTAAGTAAAAGCAAATTAATTCAAAATAAGGTAGCTTTATTTAAACACAACTTTTTTAAAAATCGTTAGAACTTTAGAAAAACACGTACGACATTTTAATTTAAACTTTTATTTAAATGACAACCCTAAAACGATTTTTCTAGTAATAAAAATGAGAAATAAAATCCCTAAAAACATAGTATACATGGGCACAGAGAAACGATTGGTCGATTACTGTCAACGGACAGCGGTTCGATGACATTGTGGGGAAGGAAATTTTGATACACACATGCACATAAACCAAGGTCCTTGCACATAAACAACTTAGTTCCTCAGTGACGTAGCATCATAATTCATAATGATGGTTGTTTCTGTGGGTTGTTTGGCTTCTTTTTTAAATCAAATCCTAATAAAAGTGTTATAACCCAATAAATTGTAATAATTTCAAGCCAATAAAATTGCTGAAAATAAGAATGTATATAGGTTTATAATAATTATCTATTTTCTGACAATTTAGTGCTATACATTTTCTTTGAATTAGTGTTTAAATATCTACCTACGCCTCTGGAGGAGCTTTGCATATTCAGCATCAGCACTTCTCGTTTCTAATATTTATTTGTTGAATGTTGAATTTTGTGTGTGCTTTTAAATTTGCAGTTCTTTTTTATAAAATGACTTAAAGGTAAGCCTAAAAAATATTTATTAGTTTCCTAAAATTGCGAATTACATTTGGTGTTTAGTTTTGTTCAAGTTTTAGCGAGCATTGGCAAGTGTGAAATCTGACGGCAATGTAGGTATATGTTTTGTTGGTTGTATATGGATAGAAGGCTATAATTTTAACATGTTTGCCGGGATTCTCTCTGTACTTCCCGAAACCACATTTAAATCACATTAAACAACCTAAATCTCGTACACCAATACCAATATGGCCAGAACAGATTTTTCGTGAGATCTAACGCTTTAGGTTAATTTCTTACGAATTAAGTGTACAAATCTCATGATTTTACCTTCCTTGAAACAAAATTTCAATTGTAAATTAGTGTTTAAAAAAAGTAAATATGTAACAAGCGCAACAAGAATTAGAAGAAACTCTTTTTTCTTCTGTGAGATTAGTTGTCTGTATCTCTGTAATCTGTAATAAGATTTTGTTATACATTGGACGGGGATGGGGAATTCCCCGAAAGCAGTGAAAGCACTTTATTGTTAGTTTTGTCGTGGTCATCAATATCTAAATCCAACTTATTTTTTATTTTAACCGTATTTTGACTATTTTGTAAACTGGCCGGATTAAAAAGCGATCGAAAAGATACTAAAATTCACATTGGCCACGAAAAATTCAGACAAAAATGTTTTTACCCAGCTTTTTTCTGTACTATTATCAATAAGCTATTTATTGTTATAATAATTAATAATTATACAATAAAAATGACTATCTAAAATTGAAACCATTTTATCAGTATATTGTCTTATTATCGTATTTTTTCTACTAAACGCTTAGTGATATGATATTTTGATGACTGATAAGCCTCTTCTACCTTAAGAATAATTTTATTATAGGGTTACTAGCCGGGGAATCACGTCAATATTATTTCAGCACATTTAAAGGATTTATTTAGTCCATTATTGATGTGTCAACATTGGTGCTGTTGAGTGAAAACATCAGTGTCGGTATGTCAAGTTTATTTAATAAAATACTTACTTATGTATAGGTACACTGTCGGTATAGATAGTTAGAATCCAGATATATTTTAATTTATTCTATTTATTATTTATATTATATAGGTACTATAACGCATGAATCGCCGAACAAATTTTTGACAAAATACGAGAAGACGCCTTTTATTAATTTAATTTAAAATAAGTTCCTTTTCAATTATTAGGTTCTTACCTCTTCGTTCGCTGCCAGAGCCATTTCCGAGAGGATCTTCTTCCGCACCTCACGAAGTATCCGGCCTGGTTATCGGCGTGAATGGGGTGGGTTGAGAAATGATACAGTTCACACTCTTCCCTGCAAACTTAAACCTACTAAAATTCGGACATACTTTTTTTTAATTTTGCGTATGTCCACTCCGAGGATCAAACTAAGAACACCACGGTCGAATGCCAGTGACTCACCGGTGAGCACAGCCGCAGTTCCTTAACATAAGTTATTAAAATTACATAGGGCGGAGTCAATATAAACAGAGTGTTAAGCAGGTTGTAGAGGATACATTCTTCTCGACTTGATTTTATATTACACAGGGTGACCCGCCCTCAATGCAGGATTCCGTAGCATCTAAATTACTTTTTAATATTTTTCAAAAAGAGTTAAAACGAAGCATTTAGATTTACAATTAAAAATTGTTTTAAATTATATAGGATGTCCGAAATAATAACATATCCAACAAAAAAATGGTAACTCGGATCAGCTTTAGTTTGCTTAGGTGCTTTTTTTTAAAGAAATATTTGTAAAATAATTTCAAGGCCTAATAATTTTTTTCGGGCTTGTCGGGCCTGCTGGGTTGGTCGGTTTTGGTTAATTCGGGCTTGTCGGGCCTGCTGAGTTGGTCGGTTTAAATTAACGGGCTGCGTCGCAAATTTCCGGCATTTTCATTTCCTAAAGAATATTTTTGTAGTAGATGTAATAAATGCCTATATAGTTTTTCTGAATTCAAAGGTTTATAAAATATACCCTATAACTTATTGAAAACTAGTTTTATTATAAGAGTATGACAATACGTAACGCATTTATGTTAGTTTACTAAAAATACATACATCACTGTGTAAACTTTTTGTATCTAAAATGTCCCCTGTTATATATTTGGTTTGTTCTTCACAAATTCACTAGTTTCTGCCGTACTATCTGTTAACGGTGGATTTACTAGCATATTCATTTCTTCTGCGATTGAAGGTTTTCTTCTCATTCTATATTCAGTTGGGGTAAGCATACCCCTCAATATTGTATCATAGGAGACATTTATACCTGAAAAAAGCATTGGTAAGAATCATAGACGTTTACCTAAATATTAAAAAATCATACAATCCTGAACTATAAGAGTTTCTAACTTTTCAAGTTGAAAAAGTAGTCCATGCTGGAAGTGGAGTAAGAATTTAAAGGAAAGGCTGATCAGTGGAGAAAGACTTTAAGTTTTCTTTCCTTTTTTAACTTTTATTTCTTTATCATTCTATTAATGGAGCAGTGATGGGTGATCAAAAGTGAAATAAATTACAAGCATCATAATTCTATTGCATATAATGTTTATAGTTTAAAAAATAAACACGTGACGGGGATGACCTCCAATATCAATCCTCATTTCCTTAATATGTTTCTAAAAATAAATCGCCAAATGCATCGCAACTACTTTGTTCTCGTAAAGCATAACGGCTCCTCAAAAAAAGGTCGTCACCACTCACCACCGGACCTCGTCATCGCCTACGGTGCGGGTTCATCGTGAAGTGCTACGACGGTTCTAACAAAAATACCATTCCAACCAAAAATACTACGATCCAAAAACCACGCTCCCAAAAATCTGGCGCTCCAAAAAATATCGCGCTCCAAAAAATATCGCGCTCCAAAAAATACCGCGCTTCAAAAATACCGCGCTTCGAAAAATACCGCGCTCCAAAATAACCCCGCTCTAAAACAAAATAGCGTTTACAAAATATATGAGGCTACAAAAATAGGACACTTCAAAAATAGGACACTCCAAAAAAAGCGCTCTAAAAAATATCGATTTCTAAAAATATTTTCTTTCAAAACATACCACACCTTAAAAATACCAACCTTTTTCTGTCATTTTACAATACATTGCCCAACACTGCTTCTCCTTTGGCGTATCTTGGGACGGTGGATCTTCTATTTTTGTTTCTTCACTTGCATTTTCTCTTTCCTGAAAAAATACAATAGGTCACATACATGATTGATCAAAAATCTAGAACCATTATCCGGTCAAATTAAACATTTGATGATTTTTAAATTTACAACAAGCTGAAAATCAGTAAAAATGTTCAAAATACAATTACATATAAATAAAATTTGCAAGTTCCCCATCATTCCCGTGTATGGAAAAAATTTGATTCGAGGTCAAAGGTAAAAAAAATGAGTTTTTCTGAGATATGATTATGTTGATGCTTTAGATAAGCATCGATATGCACGTTTCGTTAAAAATACTAAAAATAAAAAACCGGTACAATTAGCTTGTCTTCCTCCAACCTCAGCTGCTGCTCATCAACATCTTCTACGGATATATTACCAAGTTCAAGTGTGGCTTGATTATCAGCAAGACCCTACAGACTGTGCTTAAAAGTTGGTCAACAATACATTAGATTCAGTTCAAACTTTACTCCCACCTGCGCCGGAAAAATTGCTATACACAATTTTTTGCAACTGCAAAAAGGAATGCAGTGCTAAATGTGGTTGCAAAAAAGTGGGACTGTTTTGTTCTCTGGCATGTACAAACTGTCAAGGCCGGTCGTGATCTAATGTTGAATCACCAACAATTGAGGATTCGTTTGATTCCAACGAGGTGACTTGCCATACATCATACATCGCTCTTGACGAAATTGACTTGCACCGAGAATGAAGAAGAAGAACAAGGAGAAAATCAAGAAGAAGAACAAGAAGAATAATTTGAAAGTTACGAGTCAGACGAATAAACTTCACTACTTTTTTTTAATCAACATCGCTTTTATCTTTTTCAATCTTTGCTAATTTTCGTTATTTTGCAATAGTTTCAAATTAAACAGGATCACAACTGACTTGTGAAGTAGGCCTACTGGGGAGACCACGTTAAAAAAAGTGCTAAGTACACTACCTCATAGGTGGCGTGGAAACGTGTGCATATTATGACGATTACAACTTTTTGAATCGTTATATCTCAGAAACGGTGGTTCATAGAAAAAAAAGTATTAAAACATTTCTTATAGATAATTTTATGATCTACAATTTTTCTTTGAGGTACTTTTATGATAAAACTTACCGTTTTGTTAAAAATCGCGAAAAACTCATTTTTTTGACCTTTGACCTCGAGTCAAATTTTTTCCATACACGGGAATGATGGGGAACTTACAAATTTTAATTATAATTGTATTTTGAACATTTTTACTGATTTTTAGCTCGTTGTAAATTTATGTACCCCCACTCTAATTTTTTGGTGTAATTTGACCGGATAACCAGGTAAAAATTGTATTGTTTGTTCGCATTTAATAAATTTATTTTAATAATATATATATTTTTTTTAGGGTTGAAGCAATGCTAATTTGTGAATGGGTATAGTATTTTTTTGTAAAATTCAAAAGATGTAAAATTCGATTTTCAAAAACAATATTACATGACATCTAGCTCTTGATATAACCAAAAATGATTTAGGAATGTCGCAGTAATACAAATAAAATACTTTAGAGAAGAGACATCGCTGTCTAGTAACACTTCCTACCTTTACTTCTGGAATTAACAAGATCACATTATCGTCTAAATTGAGTTTCATTGATGTTTCTGAAAATTTTTCTTCAGTCTCTTGATTGCGAGGTTTAGTATGGATGTCTATTGTAATTGGAACAATTTCCGACTTTTCTGTTTTGTTCAATTGTTTGGTGTGTGATGGTCCTTGTTGCATTGAACTAAAAATATTAAGTGATGTAATAAGGTTACAACTTCGTTTTAATAAGAAAACTGCAGTATAATTAAACATACACGGGTGAAATGAAGGTCACCTCATCGGAATCGGATTTGAATAAGACGAAACAACTCGAAACCTCGCCTTTTGTATTTCCAGTATAATAATGGCTTGGTTCGGTCATTTATTTGGCTTTACACTATTTAAATGTTTTTGGATAAACAAATAATCAGGAGGATCAATATGCTAACTGGACATCGAACGTGTCACATTGCCAAGCCAGATCACTGATGAGCACCAAGAATCAGAAACAAGAATGACCTCACATTTCATTTTAAGTGAGGCAAGGAATGTTACCATTAAATTAAATGACAGGCTAGCCATGGTACCTCAAAAAACCCGATGGACGTACCTATCGGTAAACGATTAGTTTATTGGTAGCTCTCCATGGCGTTGAGCGTCCGGGGTTTGCACGCTGTGCACCCCTTCGTCTATTACCCGCTGTCCCCTTACCTTGTGTGGGGAATGGCAGTTTACGGGTCGATATGACTCACTGCTAACAACGGTATGCCCTGTCTTCTTCCGTTAACATCTCAATCCTTTTGTTGTTTTTAATTTGATGTTAACATTCCTTGCCTTACTTAAAATGAAATGTGAGGTAATCCTTGTTTCTGATTCTTGGTGCTCATCAGTGATCTGGCTTGGCAATGTGACACGTTTGATGTCCAGTTAGCAAATAAAAATGACTTACGTAATGGCAAAGTTGTTTCTATTACTAACTCTATAGGTTCAATTTTCTAAGGTTTCTCTTTAAAAGAAAGCAAGCACAATGGACCATATTCTCGTAAAAATATTTAAGTTAATAGGGAGATAGAGGTCGATACGCCAAAAAATAAAATTCGTTACTTCAAGATCAAATTTAAATAATACTTGATAAAATTTGTATCTTAAAATCTATACGAAATTCTGTGTGGGTTTACGTGACTTCTGACGCCCTGAATTATTATAATATTAATAGATAGTATTTTTGTTGCATAATCGGTCTTATCTGGACCACCCAGTACATAACGTCCAAATATAAATAAACTATAAACTTGCAATTAAATTTGTCTGTGGCCCTACAGACTTGATATTCCGAAATATGCTTAATAGTTTTACAACAAATCATATTTTATCAATAACTGTTTCATGATAAATTGGCATGAGGTATTTTAATGAAGTCTGTTGTCCTATTTACCTACTTACTTCTATTATTAAACGTGTAGGAATGTTGATTTACATCTAAATGAAATTTATTTGAAAAATGTATATTATGATCGACCCGTCTCTTAAACAACGCTGGAAAAATTACTTCCAAAAATGAATCATTACTATTGAATAAAAAATAATTCAATAGTTAATAAAATTACTTAGAAAAATTATTTTAAAACAACTGTAATATAGAAATAAACGCGAGTCTTACCTGGACTTTGCTTCTTCCGTATAACTTCTCACCAACCTTCTTTTAGGAACCCTTTCATTAGCATCTGGTGAACTTGGATTGGTTCCTCTTTTTTCTTGAGTCTTCGAAACAGTTGCCGTATTCTTTGCCTGCGCATTATTGTTGTTGTTGCCTAAAGATAGTGCGGTTGCCATTGAACCTCGCCGAGCAGGAAAACTTGCGGAAAAACTTCTAATCGCGTGTATGCTCGATTGTTGAAATGACACTAAAAATATATATATTTAAATACTTGTTTTAAAGAAGTTTTTAAGACCATATTTTTTATGAGTATTTTATAGCTTCTTTAAATTATTTTACTTAAAATATATAGGTCCTGTTAATTTTCATTAGTCATGTTTATTTATGTGATCCAGATGGTACTTTCACACAAAGTAACATTTTAGAAAACTGTAAATAAATCTTCAACCCTAACTTTGTGTTGAGGAACGATAAATAATAAAATTATTTATGAGCGCAGTCCTTGCTTTTGATGCCTTTTACTATTACACTTTAATCTAGAACTCATTAAATTTCTTGTTGATACACCGTTTTTTACATTGACGTACTAACACTTAGTTTTCCGGAGACTGAAATAGACCCAACTGCAGCCAGTGGTGTAATTTCTATATTCTTCACATCTTCAATTAACAACGGTTGCCATGTCCTGGTTTGTCTGCAAACCCATCGAGTATCCATTTTATACGTCACATAATATATACTAATGAACCAAAAGAAAAATTAAAAAGTAAGGGATCATAGTCATTTCACCGTTGAATTTTTAGGTGCGGCTAATAGTAAATACAACTCGAATCGAATTTCAATGTATAAAAATTAACTGGTAAGATAATAATCTATTTATTAAACAAGTAAGAAACTAATCTCATATTAAATAATAGCTTTTTATTTACAATCATTTTTATTATTATTTTAAATGTGATGTTTTTAAACGTTTAAGGAGCCAGCAAAACAAAAATATTTTGTATAATGTACTCACCGACTATGATACGCATTTGTTAATTACCATCTAAGTATACCGTCAATACTCCTCGAAGTATGATATACATTTCTTAATAAACTAATGGTCCATAGTTTTATGGTTTTACTTTTATTCTAAGTAAGCAAAAAAATAACTCAAAAATCACAACGTTCTTCCTTACCCCCGCGAACTATAGAGGACTCTGCAAAAATGCTCCGTAGCCCCTTCTGACTTCTCAGTGTATTGCGCTAATCGTGAATATTTTGTAAATAAAATGAATATTTTGTTACGAAGAGCTGAAGGATATTGAAATAAGGCCCATCTTAGATGATTAATCGATAACCGTTGATTAAGGTCATACTATTACTTACCGGTCGAAACTAAATACTTACCCAATTATATCAGTGTAGGGTTAGGGCATAGTAATATTTATTGACATTTCTATAATAAAGATATTTGTATGCCTATCGAAAATATACGGGAATGAAACTGAAGATTTTAATTCTTTAGGGTCGATAAGGGACTAAGGGTTAGGTCGCAAGTCTCTTTAAAGTTCGTGATTCCAATAAAAGCCATTTACTTTTATTGGCATTATTATCATATGAACAAGATTTATTGTAATGAAATTTAAAAGAGGACATTGCCAATACTCAAGTCTATTTTTGTTTCAGGCGATATAACCTTTATGGTTATTTGAATATAGGGAATTTTTCATGTTTCTTTGAGTATATTATGGAATAAATTTTGAAGACTGTCTACTTATCGATAAATGGAAAAATATTTTCAAGGTTTTATTAAAAGTAAATAAGTCTCAGAGTTTGCACTAACATTTGTTAGTGTAAATCTAATCTAGTGTAGACTGTCTACTTATAGATAAATGGAAAAATATTTTCAAGGTTTTATTAAAAGTAAATAAGTCTGTTAATAAGTAGATTTGCACTAACATTTGTTAGTGTAAATCTAATGTAGTGTGTGCATTATTTTATTCATTAATTTACGTTTGTTTTATAACGTCTGATAATGCTCTTTTAGAAGGAAACATATTACCATATTATAAGTGACTAATAAACCTTCGGGCGGCTATAGAAGGAAGTGAGTGAAGTGCTACTTCACCAGAGAATACCAACAAATATAAAAATGTAAGTTGCTTAAAAGCACTCACATGCCTCGGCAGGCGGTATTACTTAATGTTATGAGTGACGAGAAGTGACGGTTGCCATGAAAACGTAGAGTAATTGGTCCTATGACCGGGAAGGTGTTTTCGAGTTCCGGAGATCTACAACTACCAAAGGTCAACTGATTTTAAATTGATATTGGATCGAGTATCTCTAGAATTAAAAAAAAAATTAAAACCCATTATGAAAAAACAGTTTTAAATG
This sequence comes from Polydrusus cervinus, assembly GCA_935413205.1. Lineage (NCBI taxonomy): Eukaryota > Metazoa > Arthropoda > Insecta > Coleoptera > Curculionidae > Polydrusus > Polydrusus cervinus. The sequence continues at coordinate 31,371,990 of OW284516.1, forward strand.
GAATTTAGAAGAATCTTAAAAATATATCAGCCGATAATAAAGCTAACGTTCAGTCAGTCATGGTACATCATTGTCTGGGTAATTATTTCGCAAAATACAATTCATTAATTCTTGAAATAAAATGCTATATGATTCGTGGAAATTTCGTTTAAAATTTTTAGGTTATTAATTACATCCACCTTTCGACTGAATAGGTTCAATGGAAGAACGTAACCTTGAGTTAAGCTGTTAAAAGGTTAATATAGTTAAAGTATATAATATTCATGGTGAACTGTCAAGGTAAAAATTTATTAAATCTTGAGCCCCTTTTTCCCATTCAAACATAAAATTTAAAATAAAGAGTTGTGTTTCTGGGGTTTCGGTCAAATATTAATCAATAATAATTATGGGTTGTTGAGCTTGATAAAATTAACTAAATAGCACAAAACAGATTTTTGATAATATATGAAATAACAAGTCCCCACTTACTGATTTATCATCGCTATGCCGAAACCGCTGAAACTATAAATATACAATTTGGTCAGTAATTTTATTATATAATGTACTCACCAAGAAGGGATTTTCCAAAATGTAACTAAACTTTTTTTGTGGAAATCAACCTTTAATGGGTGAAAACTATAAAAATCAGTATGGAACGAAGGGTGACCGCTTCGGAACACCGTTTATATTTGTGTTTGTATGCTATGGGAGCAAGGTGGTGACAGCGGGTGATATACCCATATTATTTTCATAAACAAAGTTGAAAGACAAATAATTTTATTGGAAAAAGCGGAAATATACTGTAAAAATGCACCATAGATCTTTATCTTCTAACTTTGTTCATAAAAATAATATGGCCATAAATTTTTCTATTTGATAGTAATGTCGGATATGGATTGGCACCCTTAAGGATGAATAAACCAGTTCATACTTCGCTGTGGTGCTAAGACACTTAATAGGTGTTGAGTCTGCTGATAAGAATAGGTGTAGTGGAAAAATAGTGTGTAGAACAAAGATAAGGACAGTCCTAGTTTGGTAGGAGGAGTTTGTAGATGAAATTTGATAAACATAATTGTTTGTATTGGTTGGGATAAAGGGTTCCATTTTGAATAGTCCATCCAGGGGAAAATCCCCTCTTTAATAATGTGCTGACATAGCAGTCGCCTGTCATTTTAAGACGCGACAGTATGAATGGTATCTGCGGCTTTGCTGTCAATGCGAGTTGATAATAATTGAATTAAGTGAGCGAAGCCCGCTGGTCATTTTATAAAAATCTCACTTATATATATTATATATGGCATAGAACGTAAGTATTTAAGAAACATATATCCTCGATAAATATGCTTAATTTAATATTAATATTGGTTTGCTTATTTTTGTTATCACTGTAGTATAAAAGTACTAAAGTAAATTATTTGTAACGCCTTACACAATTATATTAAGTGTGATTGAAATTGCCCTTTAAGACTTTTGGAATGGCTAAATCGCGTGTCTAATGGTTTACCTTCACGCTGAAAATTAATTTATTATTACAATAAATAAGGAAGAGTTTAAACTTTTTATTTAAAATATTTAATACTCAATTAAAACTGAAATTATACGTTTCACACTGAATTTTAAATAATTTAAAAATAACAAACATTAACTTAATATGGATATTTTTATAAAATGAGCCACCTCGTTACGAACTAACAAGACTGACTAAAACTAATAAAATAGTAAACTAAAGGATTATTAATTTCTAGTTAGGCAAACTTGGTTGAATACAACTATTTTTCGAGGTAAAATCACGGCTTGATGCCATCGTGGAAGTTGTTTAAAAAACTATTTAGTAGATTTAAATTTGACGAAAACTCTTTCGGAAACTAATAACAAAAATACTAAGTTCACTTATTCGGAAACTAGTTATTTTAAACCTTAATTGCCAAACTAGGCGGTTTTAGTTTTAAACTCTTTAGATACTTACTACGGCTGTAAGTACTTTGCTTCTAATGGATTTAAAAACCCATCAGGCCAACGGACCACATATAAATCTCCATTTAACATATCCTGTATAGTGACACTTTATTTTAAGTATGAATATACAACATCATTTATTTAAAACCAAAATGAGGATACAGTTTTCATGTAATCAAAACAGGTGAGTTTATAGTTTTATTATTTTTCTCTCCTCTTTCTTAAAAAATTTGCATGTTAACCTTATTATGTTGTAAATCTAAATATTTCATTGTCTTATTTTAAAATGAAACACGTATTGTCGCCACGCTCTCAAAAAAGACAAATATGTTTACAGAACTAATCTTGTTTCAGATTTGTCAAAGAAAATATGTGTAGTTTAGTTGCAGAATTTAAATTATTATTTTTAGGAAGCGCAATACAAGAGCTAAGAACATGTTTTTTTATAAATGCAACTTGCTGACATTTAAAATAGCTTACGCTTGTTACATTAAGTTCTTTTATTTGTTATATTATTCTGGTATGTGTACTTATAACTTTTAGGTCTATTGACAGCGGCGTACCTCAGGGTTCCGTCCTTGGTCCGCTTCTATTTATAGTGTATATTAATGATCTGTGCAATTACTTAGCACCAAATAAATGTAGTTATTTTGCGGACGATACTTCATTAGTAACCTTGGATAAAGACATTCTGAGCATACCACGAAACATGTCAACTTTGGAATCTAGGGCCAATAACGGGTTTACGAACAATGACTTGCCACTTAATCTCGATAAAACGCAGCATATTATTGTTTCTACTAATAACTCTGTCACTTGTAATAATTCGGTAAAATTACTGGGAATCACACTAGATGATAAACTGAACTGGTCTGTACATGTTAATTGTCTTACAAAACGACTAGCATCCTTCATCTTTGTGCTGCGCAGACTTAAAAATACAGTTAATCCATCTACCCTTTTAACTGTTTATTTTGCGCTTTTTAATTCTCATTTAACTTAATTCGTCATCAGCCATTAAGGCTTTTAGACAGCAAAAGAAAGCTGTTCGAGTGATTTGATCACTGTCAGCCCATTTTCAAAAGATTTGAAATTTTGCCTCTCCCGTCTCTATATATATATATATATTATCAATTGCTCGTGATTCATAGGAACATGAATAGTTTTTCCCTAAATTCTAATTTTCATAATTATCCAACCTCATAAATTTAGCTCCAAGAAAGCTAGGGATAACTCTTTAAATATCTCATTGTACAATGCACTGCCTGATAATTCAAAGCTGCTCAGTAATTCGAAGTTCAAATCACTGATTAAAACTCTCTTCGCCGTTACTGCTTTTATTAAGTTCGGGAGTATTTGGACACAGCCACAGCTGATAGATTATTCTAATAATGTACTTTTTATTGTTGTAATTTGTTTGTTTACAAAAGTATATTGTATATATTTACCTTGTTTGTTAACTTGCTAGTTTTATTATATTAACAAATTCTTAATATACTTTTATCTATGTTAAAAGAAATATTTATATTGACAACACAATGACCTGCTACATTTGTATTTTTTTATTACAAAACGTAGTTAATATACAGGGTGATTCCTAAGTTGATACTTCCTTTTTAGCTGCGTATAGAAGGCATTAAATCAAACAATCACATACCTTTTTTCAAAAAAACTCAAAAATAAAGTACTTACATTCATTTATTACACTACGAATCAAATACGGTTCTGCCTAACTTGCCCGTTGAATAACATTAAGAAAACTTCTGGATGTTGGATGAGCCCTCAAGTGAAAGCGTTCTGCGTATAATCTCGAAGCACTTTGCCACACTCACAGTAAATTACCACCTTATCTATTAATTCATTGTTTTGAAATTTTACCATTTTGCTTTAGAAAAACACACCGCACCGGATTGTTCAACACTAATACTAATAGGAGATAATAAAAACAATAGAAACTATAGCGGGGTATGTTTTGATGCCAGGCCCGCACTTAGATTTTTTACTTCTCTATCTCGCCTATTTTTGAGTTTTTTGAAAAAAGGTATTTGAAAAAGTTGTTTATTTTAATGCCTTCTATACACAGCTAAAAAAGAAGTATCAACTTAGGAATCACCCTGTATACTTTGTCTTTGTAGTAACTATAAGCAAATTTATTAAGCAGCAGATACCTATATTGTTTTAAAATGCTAAATTGAGGGACAAGCAACACAGTTTTTTTTAAGATAAACATTACTACCTAAACCTTAGTTAGATAGGACTAGTTTATGTTTACGTTGTAATAAAAATAGATTAAAAGTATCAGGATCAAGTCAACAAAAACTCGCAATTAAACCATCAAAATCTAAATTTTCGGAAACGCCAATCACTTCGTAAGTTTTCGGAAAGTCGAAAAGTTTCGAAGTTAAATAATTCTTCGCCGAACGGAACACAGCGGCCTCGTGCAATAATACGAAAACTTAACTTTAAGCGTTTAATTGCGAGAGTTTAATTGAAGTAGCAAAGTCGAACTCTCTTCCCGGGTCACGCCAGCGGGTGTTTGACCTTCGATAACTTCAAGAAACAGATATTAGGAACCGATAGGGACTCACGGATAATTGACTGACTTGATAAGGGGTTTTGAGAGTTTTTTGGGATATACTTGACCTCGTTTTCGGATAAATAAAATAGAAAATCTCGTAGTAGGTTTAGCTTCGTTAGCAATAGCCATTTATGGCAAATTTTAGATTATTTTATCTTGCACGTAGAGAAATAAAAAGAATGATTTTAATTAATGAAAAAAAGTACCAGATGAAATTGTGAAGGAACTCATACCCTAATTCCTATGGTTTGGCACGCGATACCTCGAAATATTGTAAAACAGAAAAAGCGACATTGCTCCTCAGCATATCCTTCTCGATTTAAAAGAAGTGAGTAAGAGAATAAGAATTTCTAGCCCTTTCACTTTGACGGATCCATGTGTGGGGACTTTTTGAGCTTATTAATAGTGGCGACCTCCTGTTGTGTTATCTGTAAACCTGTGCCAGCTCCGTGGTAAAAATCAAATATTTACTTGTTTTTTTTATGAACTGGCCTGAATAGTGTCTCTCTCACTTCTCCTCAAATTCTAGGAGACCATACTCAGTGAAAAAAAAGGTACACACAACAGGTAACGCAGAAATAACACAGAAACTTTATTTTATTTTACGTTAAGTTAAAATTTTAATAAGAGTATTTTAAATCTTGATTATAACATTTGGAAACTCCTGTCCCTTATGAGTCTGAAGTTAAGCTATTTATATTGGATATATTTATGTCAAAGTAAACTTTTTTTCTACTAATTTCAGAAAAGAATATCTGTATTCACAAAGTTTTTTTAAAAATTACAATAACATATATGATAGTAAATATAACAATATAACCGCGGTAGTGACTCAGAGGTGGTCAGAGGAGAGGAGTCATTCGTTCGTGGCGGTCGGGGTTCGCTCCCCGGAGTGGGCATACGCATAATCAAAAAAGTGTGTATGTTCGAAATTTAGTAGGTTTAAGAATGCAGTGAAAAGTGTAAAATGTATCATCTCCTAACCCACCTCATTCGCGCCGGTAACCAGGCCGGATGAGATCGGGCATCTCGTGGGGTGCGGAAGAAAGGACACACTCCCTAATAGGTAGGTCATGTAATAGCAAGAAACCAAGGGTTGATAGCCCTTGGGGGGTGTCGCATGACTGAGGATCGTGGTTCGGAACTCACGTTAAGCTGTAGGTCCCCTTGGGAATGGCCCTGGCAGCGAACAAAGAGGAAAAAATTACACAACAAAAAAAATGTAATATGGAATATGTAAATAAAATTAACTAGCTCTTAGGCTAGTATTAATAGGCTAAATTGCATTGTAGTAATAAATTAATATCGTACTATGCAGGTGACCCGAAAACCCTGATATAATAGTAAAAAGAATATTAACTAAATTATGTCAAAGAGAACACGACATCTCTACGCTGCTTAAAGGACATTTGGGCGTAATCACGCGAAGGTAAGTTGTCAATATTATTTAGTATCTGTGCTCATATTAATGTTGTTCCATGTTTTTAAAAAATAAAATTGTTTTAGTTATTTTTCAAGTTTATGATTTTGATTTTTAATTTGGACACAACACATTTCTTAGTTTAATAATTATATTATTTAAATCATAAATAATCAAGCACAATACAGGGTGATTTCTAAGTTGATACTTCTTTTTTAGCTGCGTATAGAAGGCATTAAAATAAACAATATTTTCAAATACCTTTTTTCAAAAAACTCAAAAATAAAGTACTTACATTAATTTATTACACTACTAATCAAATACGGTTCTGCCTAACTTGCCCGTTGAATAACATTAAGAAAACTTCTAGGTGTAGGATGAGCCCGCAAGGGAAAGCGTTCAGCGTATAATCTCGAAGAAACATCCGCACTTTTACGACACTCACAGTAAATTAGCACCATATCTATTAGTTCATTGATTTCAAATTTTACCATTTTCACTTATCACCAATTTAAAATTAACTTGCTTCAGAAAAACACACCGCAGCGGATTGCTCAACACTATCATGACTAATACTAATAAGAGATAAGAAAAACAACATAAACTATAGCGGGCTATGTTTTGATAACCAGGCCCGCACTTGGATTTTTTACTTCTCTATCTCGCCTATTTTTGAGTTTTTTGAAAAAAGGTATTTCCAAAAGTTGTTAATTTTAATGCCTTCTATACACAGCTAAAAAAGAAGTATCAACTTAGAAATCACCCTGTATAACGACATATGAACGGTTCCGGTTCTTGTCCCGGATTTTAGGTTTTTAATAAAATAGCCTGGACAATTATTGGTAAATTAGTAATACCGTCACATCTGTTAAATCCATGATACGCATTTTTAACCCAAATTGTTTCTTAACAAGAATTTAGCTTCTGAAGTATATGATCATTTATGAATTTAATTTGAACTTTCTGTATATTGAAAACTAAGCATATAAGTTTACTACAAAAGTTCAAAAATAAAACTTCCTCACCTGCAGTTACTACAAAAACATATGTTTACACAGAATCACCCGTATACAAACTATGTTAAGACAGAACATATATAATATTTAGTTAATTATATATTATGACTTATATATCCAATTGGAAAGAACGTATTTTTTGGGTAATAACACCGTAAAATATCGATACGCATTTATATTTTCTAATAAAATACTGTTTGAAAAATTGGCAACGGAACAGCTCAGTGTTACCGTTTGTCACAACTATTAAATCAATGACACGCATTTTTTAACTAAGCTTGTCGTAAATTGTTACTTTATTGTATTATACAAGGCCTTCTGCAATTTGATTAGAAGTATGCGAGACACAATGCAGGCCTATTCATAAAAAAAATAAGTGAGAATGTGACGTTTGCTTTGACTCACAGCCTTTCGCCACCGTGCTACGGCAAGTAAAATTACAGTTTATAACCAGAACGTCTACGCATAAAATAATAGCAAAATGATCTCTAAAAATACGTGAACGAATGAATGCAGGCTTTGTGATATTGAAAAAACGCAAAGAGGACACGCGGATTGATGAAATACGGAAAGAAACATGCGAAGGCAAAAGCGTAAGAAAAAGACACACATACTAACGACATTGATGTCAGGTTCTGTAATAATAATCTCTTGACGGGGTTAAGCTGATGAAGGTACGTCCTTGTGAAGTTCATTTTCTCCTTTATCTTAAGAATTAGATAAAAATTCGAAATGCAAAAGTTGTAGAGATCATTGAGGTGCACATTGTAAAATTATATTGGAGTATACGGGGTAGCCACTGAAAACGTGGCGAATATAACTTAGGTTTTTTTTTAAATGGAACACCCTATAAATTGTACTATTTTCTAATTCCCCACTAAATTCTACGCTTATTTTGTATAAAATGTGATGTCTAAATTTAATAGTTTCTGAGATATTTTTAACTTTGACAGGCTGTAGCATTGAAGCATCTTATGATTTTAACCTCCCTATCTCAGTTTTTTATTTTCTATCTTAAAGTTACAACTTCCGGTTTAACATGTTAAACTGGAAGTTGGTATTTTTGGATGGGAAATAAAAACTAAGATACGGAGGTGAAAACCATTTTTCTCCAAGATGAACCGTTCCAATGTTACAGCCTGTGAAAGTATGAAAATGCCGTATTTTAAACATCAATATCTCCAAAACTATTGAAGTTAGACATCTGACATTTACAAAATAAGTGTAGAATTTTGTGGGGAATCAGAAAATAATACAATATTGTGTGTATTCCATTTAAAAAAACCCAAGTTATTTTCGCAAAGTTTTTTGGGCCACCCCATATATACCAGCATAATTTTAAAATTTTCAATTTTTATCTAACTCTTAAAATAAAGGCGAAAATGAACATTACTCTATTGTTGGCTCACCCTGTACGTGTAAATATACGGTAAGTTATATATTATATATCCATTCATCTCTTTTTTCACGTGAAAGCATTAAAAACGTACTTGAAGTTTACTACATAAATTCATGCTTAATATCTGTGGTAAACACAGCTAATTGTCAAAAAAATTAGGTTAATTTCTGTCCTAGAACTTTAATGAAACTGAAAAATAAACTATTATCTTACCTGATTTTACTGTTTTTCTCAGCGATACATTTTTGACCACTTCTTTTTTACTTTCCTCCTCTTTGACACTATTTATATTTTTTTCTACAATACTGCTTTCCCTTTTAAGGACAGATTTCGGCCTTTCTTTTTCTTCATCTTCAGAGCCATCTTCATTGTCACTGCCACTGGGAGTTAATAATGATATCATGGTCACTATTTCAGGCGCTACTGGTGCAGCGTTTTTCCACTCTTTGACATTGTTATACGACCTGTCCTCGTCTTTAGGAGAGTTATAAGTTTTCTTAAGCGTCTTAATTTTTCTTTTGGTGGCTAAAAACTTACTTTTTTCTGGTTTTGTACTTGGTGCAGAAGAAGATCTTACCAATGGAGGTCGAAAATTTAATTGTTGCTCTTTGGAAGTGCCATGAAATGCAGAGTTAGTTCTTTTTTGAAACTTTTCTCTTCTTGATTGAGCCGTCACTGGTCTAATGATAACATTTATGCCATTGATGTCATCGTTATTAGACGGTTTTACATCTAAATCTTTTACAGCTTGTGCAGAAACTCTGGATGTATTATAATTTTTATCATCCTTATTCTTTTCTACAAGAGGAACTACAACTATTGTGTTACTTCTAGAAAAATTTGGCCTCTTTTGACTAACATCTACCGCTTTAGGTGAATCTAAAGGTTTTCTATTCCCGCTTTTTCTTATTTGAAAAGCCTTTTCATGTACGACATTTGTTACTAACGGTTGTAAAAATTTAGGTTGGTCACTATTAACTAAGGTTTGGCTATCAGAAATATTCGTTTGGAGGTCTTCGGTAAAGTCTTGTGTATTGTGCGCTAAGAATATTTGTAAATTAGTTTTGTTTTCGCTCTTCTCGTTTTCTTTTTCGAAGTTTGTGTTTTTTAATCTGAATCTGTCAGCTGTGTTCGAATTTAAAATAGAATCCTTTTCCAAACTAGCATGCCGTGTCAGTCTACCACTGGGAACTCTCTTTACCTCCTTGCATTTTTTAATGATTACCGATTCCTCGTTGATTACGAAACTCTCCTCTTTTATTTCGTTTTTATCGTCCCAGGCGATAATTGGCGGTGGCGGTTTGATTGAGATATTTTTGTCATTCTTCTTATTTTTAGTGTTTAAAGATATTTGTATTTCGTGTCGTTGATCAAACCAGGTATTGTTAAAATCCGGTATATCTTCTGAAAATTGTTTTTTCAGTGTTTTTCGTTTTTGTTGGGGGGATGGTGATTCGCAGTTCAGAGACAGCTGACGAAACTGAGAGAGTTTTCTGGTTGCAGACATTTTTTTAAATCTTTTAATTTGGATTAATGTTTAGTGCTGAAACGACAATAAAAATCTACTTTAATATTTGAATATAAAGATTTTATAGTTTAGGGACTATAGGGTGTGCCACCGGCATCCACATCCATCTATACAGGGTGATTCCTAAGTTGATACTTTTTTTTACTGTGTATAGAAGGCATTAAAATAAACAACATTTTCAAACACCTTTTATCAAAAAACTCAAAAATAAGGTCCTTACATTCATTTATTACACTATGGATCAAATCCGGTTGGATGGATCAAAAGCGTTCTGCGTATAATCTCAAAGCAGCAGCCGCACTTTGACGACACTCACCGTAAATTAGCACCATATCTACTAGTTCATTGTTTTCAAATTTTACCATTTTCACGTGTCACCAATTTAAAATATACTGGTTTCAAACACACCGCAGCGTATTGGCAAATAACTCACAACCTACCCGCATGACTAATAAGAGATAAGACAAACAACATAAAATATAGCAGGCTACGTTTTAATGACCAGGCCCGCACTTAGATTTTTTACTTCTGTATCTCGCCTATTTAAAAGTTTTTTGAAAAAGGTATTTGAAAATGTTTATTTGAATGCCTTCTATACACAGCTTCAAAAGAAGTATCAACTTAGGAATCACCCTGTATATCGAAAACTATACATAGGAAAATTTTGACAGTACCTTATGTTAATGGGGGCAACCCTGCTAAAATATTTTCAATATGCTGGCATTTCCTGTTATACCGGAAGTAGGTGTCAAATTTTCAAAATTTTCCCATGTATAGTTTTCCGTATATGGATCGAGGCGATTCCCACTGGCACACCCTGTATATGAACTGATATATTTTTGGTATATTTTATACCAGGTATACGACCTTGTATTTCTGTAACCATTTGACTATACATTTTTCTTAGTAAAATGTTTGTGAGGTGTTCTTTCATTTTTTGTTGTGTATTAACAAGTGCAACCTAATATTTAAAAAAAAAATAGAACTGACTCTAAAAATGCTCTTAAATGGTATTAATTATAATCGATTCTTATTATAAAAAAAGTAACTTACCAGTTAATTATTTTCAGCTTTTTTAAATATTTATTGGAAATTATTACCTCTAATCTCAATCGCCCTGAAAACAAGATACCACTCAACAATTTTAATAAAAATCTTTTTCCGCCCCTCTTATCTCCACTTCTTGAACTGTTTTTGACAAATCGTACATAAAATTGGTTTCTCTGACTTTATTAATCCCGAAAAATACATATATACCGCTTAAGAGTTTAAAAAAAATGCGATTTGTTCTTCTCTTACCCCTTTTATGAAATATAAAAAAAGAGACTAGATAAAATGGGATATTTCTCAAACGAGAAGATATTTAGGACGAGGCGTGAGCAGAGTGCGGAAATTTTCCTAGTTTTAGAATAATCACTTTCACACAAGTAATGTATACTATTTTTCCTACGACCACAAAGAATTATTAAAAAAGCCTTTGATTTGTGAAAAAAATATTTCAACACTAGTGTTGAAATTGTTATTTTCCTAACAAGTGCGGAAAGTGATAATTTCCCGCACGCGACTGCAGTTGACCCGAACGACGCGGAGTGGAGTTCGGGCAAGCGGTCAAGGGCGGGAAAGACACTTTACGCATGAGTTAGGAACATTATTTTTTCTACGACCGTATATACAAAAAAGTATAACAACCCATTTTTCAAAAATTATTTTATTTCAACATACATAATATACAAAACTTTAACTAAAAACTACTAATTATTATAAATATTAATATTAAAAACAAAATTTTTTGTAACAATAGTTATAACTTCCGAAGTAAAAAACTATCTAATAAGGTCAAAATTTGCATTATTTTACTTTCCCGTACTAGTGCGGGAAAGTGACACTTTCAAAACTAAACTTTTTTATTTTTTCATATTTTATATACGTATATCATAGGAAGAACTAATCATAATTCAGAATTAGACTGAAAATACGCCGTCTGTAATCATAAAAAATGTTAATAATATACTGGAAAATCTATTACCAGAAAAAACAAATCGCGCTGAAGAGAGTGTCATGTATTGAACAAAAAATCTTTATCGGTAGTGATAGCGTAGAGAATAGAGCTCTAGCCTACAGATCGCAAGGTCACGGGTTCAAATCCCACCAGGAGTACTTGACTTTTTTTTATAAAAACATTAAATGATTTAGAAGGAAAGAAATAAGAACACAAAGTCTTCCTTAAATGATTTGTTGAATTATTTTGAATTGAAATCTTCCTTGTTGGGTGGATTTTGTAAATTTATGTTTAATGCATCTTTCCTTGATTAAACTTAAAAGTTTTCATTCTGATTAATCTAGAAGTCAATCCAAGCTTAGTTCTTCCTATGATTTATAAAATATGAAAAAATGAAAAAGTTAAACTACAAATAAAGGAAAAGCCTATTGACAAACTATGAAACCAGATATTAAGTGGAACATAATCCTAAGTATGCTAATTTCAACACTAGTGTTGATATTTCTTTCACAAATCAAAGGCTTTTTTAATAATTCTTTGTTGTCATAGGAAAAATAGTGTACAGGGACATTATTTTAAGTGTCTCACCCGATTGGCGACTTTGTTATCGACCACAATAAAAAAACAATTATGTCTTCCCTAACAGCTTTTAGGGAAGAAGCCAAATTTGATGTCAAAGAAAATCTATGTTTACAAATTTGACAGATACGACGCCATATTGGATTTTCTTAAATGGCAACCCTACCTTATAGTAGGTAAGCCAGCTGCATTCGCCTATTTGTTTCAACATTAAAAATGTATAATTGTCAATATTTATTTTCAGCCGTTCTGGAGATACGAGGCTTCGAAGTTGGTGATTTTGTTATCATCGAATTAACAGAAGCTTTGAGATTAGAAACTCAATTTTTTCTGGAGATACGTAATTTTTTATAACGGAGCCACCCATTCTATTGACATATATGACAATAGCATGCATGGGTGGCTCCGCCATAAGAAATTACGTCTCTCCAGAAAAAATTGATTTTTTAATCACAAAGCTTCTATTTTTTAATGGGGTGAGATACTTAAAACACATAATCATACGATGCAGTTTTTGATACAGTCGTATTTCGGTAAGGGTTAGAAATAAATATCGACAACTATATATTTTTGAAATCGGATTGCGAAATGCAATACATTGGTGTAGTTATAAATGTGGGTTGCCATTAAAAAAAATTCAAAATGGCGTCGTAACTGTCATTTTCTGACATCTGACATATTTGACAATAGCATGGGTGGCTCCGTTATAAAAAATAACGTATCTCCAGAAAACATTGAGTTTCTAATCTTAAAGCTTCTATTAATTCGATGATAACAAAATCACCAACTTCGAAGCCTCGTATCTCCGGAACGGCTGAAAATAAATATTGACAATTATACATTTTTAATGTTGGAATAAATAGGCGACTGCAGCTGGCTTACTATAAGGTAGGGTTGTGATTTAAGAAAATCCAATATGGCGTCGTATCTGTCAAATTTGTAAACATAGATTTTTTTTGACATCAAATTTGGCTTCTTCACTAAAAGCTCTTAAGGATTATATAATTGTTTTTTTATTGTTGTCGATAGCAAAGTCGCCAATCGGGTGAGACACTTAAAATAATGTCCCTGTACATTACTCGTGTGAAAGTGATTATTCTAAAACTCGGAGAATTTCCGCACTTGGCTGAATCCTCGTGCTAAATATCTCCTCGTTTGAAAAGTATCACTTTCATTATGTAATATACTTTATGCAACCCACTGTAATACTTAGAAATTACACACCCCACTACAGCGAATGTTTCATCCATTTTTTACAACCGAAACTGCCACTATTTAGAAAGCTATTAACCAAGAGCAAACACCCTTTAATCGAAAACCGATACATCAACACAAAACTTTTTTTATTAAATTAGATTTACTTACATTTCCGCAAGCTTTCGCTGTGCTTTCCTTTTTGTTCTCACCATAACCACGAGTTTCTCGCCGAGTTTCCTTCCGTAGTAAGTTTTTCATTCACTTTTTAACTAGTTGTTTTCTGGTACCGGCATCGCCGAAACTAAGTAGAGGAAAAATCAACACAGCTTAGTTGCCAAGTTTTACGATTTTCTAACGGCGTTTTAGAATATATGTTTATTGCTGTAATAACTTATTACGGCCATATTCTGGTGAAATAAAGATAAACCTTGGAACGTCAAAAAGAAGGTTGTGATTTTTCACTACAAGCACGCGAAACAACTTACCTACGTCACAACAATGCCAAGCAATGGCAGTAGCCGATCGCTCTATAAACGACGCACTCCTACCTGACTGAGGCCTCGAGATTGGTTTCGTGTTTCTGTCTATTGAAGTTATCCAAACAACAATATAATTGGTCGCGCACGACTAGTAAATAAAATAATTGCGTGGTTAATAACTCATCTTATGTTTTTAAACTTTCTGCTTTCGCGCAGTATTTTTAATTGTTTTTAGGAAACAATTACGTGTCCGTTTCAACAAAACGTAGATTCATCAGAAAACAAAGCGTGACTTACAAAGTTGATATTTTAATTTAATTTATTTATAATAACTTCGCAGAACTCAATTCTTCGATCAAAATCAATCTCAATGATCAATCAATGATTTAAAGCTCTCTATTGTGTCATATTTATTGAATTTTCTACTATCTCTACAAAGAATTTTCTTCATTAGTAACTAGTTTTATAGCAAATGATATTAAAAACTCGTTATCTCGAAAACGGTTAAGTTTAGATGTGTGGTGTGCTTAACAATGTTTCTAGATTTTACAAATAATTGAAATATAAAATAACATACAGGGTGTTCCATTTAAAGTAAAGTAACTTTGTTCTTCCACGACTTTTTGACTGACTCTGTATACTTAATTCTTTGACAGAATGATATATTTTTAAATCCTCTACCGCGACCCTGTATATAGATATAACACTATTTAAAAAAAATCCTATAACACAGAAAGACGTTGGCTTCAAAAATAAAACATTACAACCATAAAGAGATAAATATTGATATGATACCGGACAAACGAACAATCTTGTTTTATAAATTTAATAAAATAGTGGAATTTAGTGTCCGTTAAAATATAAGGGAAAAAACTAGAGTAGTGCGTCTATCTTTTGCATTAAAGTACACAGGCACGCCAAAGGTAATGGGTTTCCTGGGACACAGGTCAGGCTCTTTTGTCCTTATTGGGACTCATCAGAAAGCCATAACCTGTAAGCAATTCCCATTACAGGGAAAATATATTTTCAAGATATTTTTACGAATTAAAATATGATGGAAACCTAGTATCGCCATCTGTTGGAATCAACTCAATAACAACTATAAATAAATTATTTATTATTATTTATAGTTCTATAATTTCTATATTTTCACGTTAGATGGCTATCTTTTGCATTGAGTTGATTCCAACAGATGGCGATACTAGGTTTTCATCATATTTTTATTCGTAAAAATATCTTGAAAACATATTTTCGCTGTAATGGGAATTGCTTACAGGTTATGGCTTTCTGATGAGTCCCAATAAGGACGATACAACCTGTCATTGTCTACCTGTGCCCCAGGGAACCCATTACCTTTGGCGTTCCGATGTACTTTAATGCAAAAGATAGACGCACTACTCTGTCCGCTTGCCGCTAAGTTTCTTCCTTTAATCTTATTTTATATTCTCCAAGAACTAAAACAACTAAAGGGAATGCAGGTTCTAACTTTGACGCTACTTTCGTCAATGTTACCACACCTGATATCAGTGTGGGTATTCTTATAAAACAAAGATCTGGGAAGTGCCTAGCGGACATTTAACATTTAAAAATTACCGGAATAATTGATGCTGCGAATCATAATAGAACATCGCCGTTAGGTACTTTCGAAAAACATCACTAATAAACCCTTTTTTGGCCTCCAAGGCGTTTACAAAATGTAAAATTTCATAAGGTGTTTGTGTTGTGTTCATTAATATTTTTGTTGTGTAAAGAGTGTAGAAAGAAAAGCACCAAGTTTCGATGCTGTATCTTTAGCAGCAAATTAAGTACGCAGGTTCTTTGCAGTCGTCACACTAAAAACATATTCTAAAGTTACCAACAAAGCATATTTTTCTTGTTATCTTATTTACAGCAAAAAGTGAAACTCAAAATTGTGTGTTGTAAATTTCGGTGAATGTGCATTTTATTTTCAATGTTTAAGTTCATTTCTAGATAAGTGCAGAGCTACAATTAACAGAAAAATAAAACAATTACCACAATTTTTAATGCCAGATGGTGTCAAGGAATGTATTAAAATTAAACTAACGCGGAAGTATTTGGAAGTTGTTTGGGGTTTCACTGGCAACGGCGCCCTAACGGAAACAATGTGTTGTTCACCCTCTGCTTACAAAACTTTGACTGAAACCGCGAACGAACACGTTCAGCCACATGTTTTCTATCGTCCGTCGCTCGACATCCTTTTATTATTGATTGTTACTTTCGCTATTTCCCATTATTTTGATTTATTTTTTACACGCGCTAATATATATATACCGGTTGTAAACACAAATGTAATTCGTTGTTAAAAATGTTAAGGGGTTTTGCAAAGAACACCATATTATGAGAATTTTATTATTATTGGTGACATTTTGCCAACCAACAAAATCCCTCTAAACGCTATTTCGAACGTCATTTTCTCGGAATCCACACGAACAATTTTGTAAAAACCTATTTCATATTCAGCGGCAATTATAATTATTTGCAGGGAATCGAGAATCCGGTTTCAGGATCAGCCAGTGCGGAGATTTTAGCGCCTGAAAAATCGATTAGCTGGATTTTGTTGGTTAACAAAATGTCACCAACATCGTTGTATTCTCTCAGTATTCTACTTAAGGCTTAAAACTCTTCTATAGTCTATTTCAGAAAAGTGTAGAGTAATAAAAGCTTATTAGGTATGCAAAGGGACTACAGAGTGACCCAACGAATATTTAAGCCACTTTCATAATTTGGCATTGATTTCATTGTAAAATGATTTATTTTCATCAAGTGCAGGTAGTACCACCGGGGTTTGGGTCAATTTATGGGTTTTTTCCATTGTTATCCATTTACAAACACTGAAAATGGTGTGACAAAGGCGTGCATTATGTACATAGCATTAGGTACACCTATTTTTTATTAAACAATATAAAAACAAAATACATTATACAGAAATTAAATTATAAAAAACTGTCGTCTCCTCTTGACGTTATAATTAACGGGTCGACGGTCCGATCGATCAGGTGGTGAAGATCCCACATTTTCTCCTCTTCTTTAATGACATGATGGACTGCTTTTCGCCAGTTCTCTGGTGTCACTTCCTTAATGTCTTAATCAATTAGTAGCTTAACGTCTTTCATTTAGAATGTCGTGTTGTGTCTTGCTACAAATCCTTTCAGTTGCACCCATATAAGTTCTATAGGATTTAGTTCGCAATGATATGGCGGTGTGCGCAGCATAGTTACACTATGTTTTTTAGCTATATCTTCCACGGCATATTTCATAAAACGATGTTTGTGTAAATTTGCTATAGCAAGTTCCTTCTTTATCAAATTTTTTTTCTTTGGATAGTTATCATAAATAATTTAATACACAAAATTTACCTGCGCCCATGGCTAACACCGAAATTGAGCCGAACTGGACGGAATTTTTCATTTTATTACTCTATACCTTTCTGAAATAGACTATAACTATTCTGAGGGTGTTTTTTTAAAATTATTATTATTAATGTGCAGCAATAGTAAGCATGATTTTAAACAAAATCTAACAAACCTATCCATTTTGTCACATACAAGTATTAATATAAGTCGTATACAACATGTTTCCTGATTATTTATATATTTTTTCATTTATTCCTTGTAAAAAAATTACATTATTGTTTGAATAAATTAATCTCAACACTCATATAATTATGTTTTTTATAATTTCATATTGTATGATAGTCACATTGTCATTCTATTCATAATTTTTAAGATTACGATTGTCATTTTTTAATTATCTCAAATACTTTTCGGTCAGCAGATACTTTGTACAAATAACCCCATATCTAATTTTTGAGCATAAGAGACATAAGTCCCTTTACGTAAGTATGTAAAAACATAGCAAATGCTCATAGACATATTTTTTAAACATTTCTCATGCTATCTCAATGGTCTGGTCCACTTAGGCATTCCTCCTCAAGGAAATAGCCACAAATTTTCTCATAAACGCGCAAGGGTGATTCGGGTTAATAAAACTGAAATAAAGCATCTGTCTTTCGGCACCAGACTACCCTTGAGATTAATAGAATGAAATAAGAAAACGTTCTTGAATTAAAGATCTTTTTTCGCTCCTTGATTTACTGAGCTATAGATATGCCCCAGTGCAAAATTTAATGCTTTTCGGCGATGTGAATAAAGATAAAAGACTCAAAGATTATAGAGAGGTTACTGGGTTAGAAGTTTAATATCAGATTTCGTCTTAATTGGGGAAAAATAAAATTTAATTCTCTTAACTACAAAAGAATTTTGGACGGAGCTGCATTTTCTAACGAAATAAACTGCTCGTCGAGGCCTTTGATAAAATTGATTTTAACATATCTTTTCATGTAGTTCAAAAACGGCATCTCCGATTTGTAAGCGATTGGCAATTTTGTATTGTTCTTTGCAGAATATTAGTTTTTATCGGGAAATTGAAATCCCTGTAAATCAGCCTACCAATAGTTCTTAATTCTTCTTCGAAGTTACCAGCTCTATCAGTGGCGACTCGGCTGGTCTTAAAAAATGGTGAAGAGCTAGGTATAATGCGGGTACTTAAACAAACATTGACTAAAAACCCGTGTAACAAAACGTCTCTCTTATCCTCATCTGTCCAACGACTGAATGGAGTTTCCAACAAATTATAAACTATGTCATTAATTGGGTTCATTTTTAAAACACACGACTAAGTAGGTATCTACTTAATTAACTGAAAAATAAAAATAAACCTATTTAATCACACAGTAAATCACGTAAAAACGATATCTATAACCGTAAGTTTCGCGAAGCCTCAAAATAAATACCTCAAGGTTAGGCGAACCAATGCTAAAACAATGGTGCATACGACTGCTCTATTTTTAAATTGCGCTTCATCATAATGCAAATTGTTACTTGCTGTTTGCGTGACTGACGTCACGTAACCATATCAACGGTGAATATCAAAGCCATGTTGGACGTTACGACTTCACTTGCTTTGAGCTAACGGACACAAACGGTCCCTGGGGCGCGCCAAAATGCACGAGTGTTTATATCTGTTGTCCATCGGAGTTGAATGAAAGTCCAAAACTCTACTGCCGTTCAAGAAACGTCATTGTGTCCAACCTTAAAACAGACATTTTACAGGGTGTCCCAGATAAGAATGCTCTCTACAGAGAACTCGTAAATCATATAAAATACAGAAATGGTTAAATTAGAAAAAAGTTGCGTCCCACTAAATTCTGCAACATTGTCTTTTTAAATATAAAATTGAATTCTTTTGAAGCTATTTGGGCAAAACCGAATTTTTGCGATTTCGTTTTTATTTTTTTCTGACCTTATTTAAAATAAAGTTTATATTCTCATTACCATTTTTTTCTCTACAAGTTGGTGTAATTGGATTTTTAATGCGACGTTTCGTTTTTTTAAAACTATCATCAACTTTGCTTTTCTAAATGGACAGGAAATATTATTTTATTATTTTTAAATTCCACAACACATTTCAGGACTTAAAAACCTATCATCAATAAGAATAAATACTAATTCATCTTATTTGAGACTATTTTATTTTCAATATCCGTAACCTAATCTATTTTTCAACCGTACCGTAGGATGTGACAGGTACTTGTTTAAATAAAATATAAATACTTGCCAAATGACAGGTTAGATTAATGAAATCGTTTAGTGCAAATGAACTTTTATCTAATTTCCTTGTAATAAAAATTGTATAATTTCGAGGAGTTGTGTGTTTTTTTAATAAAAAATATGGAACATTATTCAGAGTCAAAATATTTCTAGTTGGTTTTGAAAACAAAAGAATATTTATAGATACAAGATGAATCGTGAACTTATTCTTATTGATGATGAGTTTTAAGTCCGAAACGAGGTATTAATACTAGGTGGGATACGTCGTTGAATTATAAAGATGGAGGGGTATTAAAAAATAATAAAATAAACTTTTCCTACTAATTGTTGATGGTTTTCAAAAAACGAAACGCCGGATTAAAAATCTAATTGCACCAACTTTTAGAGGAGAAAAAATGGTAATGAGAATGTAAACTTTATTTTAACATGTCTCTTCAAATAGAGTTAGAAAAAAATAAAAACGAAATCGCGAAAATTCGGTTTTGCCCAATCATCAACATATTAAAATACCTTTTTTTTAAAACTTAAAAATAGGCGAGATACAGAAGAAAAAAATCTAAGTGCAGGCCTGGTCATCAAAACGTAGCCTGCTATACTTTATGTTGTTTGTCTTATCTTTTATTAGTCATGCAATTTACGTCGGTGGTGTGTTTTTCTGAAGCAAATTAATTTTAAATTGGGGACACGTGAAAATGGTAAAATTTGAAAACAATGAACTAGTAGATATGGTGCTAATTTACGGTGAGTGTCGTCAAAGTGCGGCTGCTGCTTCGAGATTATACGCAGAACGCTTTCCCTTGCGGGCTCATCCTACACCCAGAAGTTTTTTTTAACGTTATTCAACGGGCAAGTTAGGCTGAACGGTATTTGATCCATAGTGTAATAAATGAATATAAGTACCTTATTTTTGGGTTAAAAAAAAAGTTATTTGACAATGTTGTTTATTTTAATGCCTTCTACACACAGCTAAAAAAAAAGTTACAACTTAGGAATCACCTTGTATACTAGTGATTCACATTTATTTACAATATAGGAAATCGTAAAAAAAAAATTTCTTTCGTTACTGTACATTTATAAAAAAATAATAATATAAATTATTAAATTATAAAATAAAGGAAAATCATGGATTTTAAAATTGGTTTACTTTTAATGTTCTTTTCTGTGCGTTACATTAAAATTATACATTTTAGTGAAAATAAATTCACCGTGATATTACTACACATTACAAGCCGATATTCGGTTACAACCGAACGTCTGCATCTAGTTTTGAAATATTTATCTTGGCGTACGTTAATAGCACAAACGTCACATTGTAAAAAATAAACCTCTTAAAAATGTCCCTCGTATCAATAAGAGTCGTGGTAATTTTACATAAAAATGGTAAAACTGGCTTGCTATTAAATAAAATAAAACATTTTTTGCCAAGGAAACTAAATAAATAGAACGTCGCTAAAATGCTAAACTTTTGCGAAATTCAATACAACCAATATATCGAACGTCATTTTTTATCCTGAAAAATCATCTATATGCATATTTAGTCGATATATCCGTTGCTGTAATACCTCAACATTTTTATTATTCGTGCAAAAAGTTTTTCAATCGAAAAAGTTCAGCCGATCTGTCGCGGACCGGCAAAATCTTGGATTAGCATGCGAACTTGATATTAAAGTAAAAAGATAAAAATTCATAGGTTTTGCTCAAGCGACTTTTGATTATCTACCGAGTGTTTGAGAAAACAAATCTTAAAGAAGAAGATTTTCCTTTTCATTTCGCCAGATCCACCTCTAGACGCGTTTCGTCATATCATGACTCATCAGTCGAGCTAGGATCCGACGAAAAGACAACAAATCTTAGCTAAAAGTATGTGAACGCTGGTGAACTTGTTTTAGTGCATGGTTAATGAATAGGTTAGATTAGGTAAGAGTAACAGACCTTTGGTTCAGACCAAACAGTCTCACGTAGTCCTATTAGGTCCGTTGTGATACCACACGTGTTCCGTAGAACCCACCTTCGTCAGATCTCTGATGGTTATTGCGACGTACACCGCAGAAGGATTTTAACAACCTATTCAAACCAGCCACTACTGTTCAGAAACCTGCTTAGTCGTCCAAGTTGTAAGTTGCTTAGTTCCTCCAGGCTATCGAAAAATGGTTCACCCAGAGCAGTGAACCTTCTTCTTGCGAGGCCAGGGCATTCACACAGAATATGTTGAATACTTTCTTCCTCTTCCTCATCTTTGCAACTTCTGCAGAAGTCGTTAGTGGGTATTTGCATACGTTCGGCATATCTACCGAAGAGGCAATGTCCGGTAACAACCGCAGTAATATTTCTCACGTCTTTCCGACTGTGTCTCAATAGCTCTGCGGTTCTCTTTTTATCGAATGTGGGCCACAGTTGCCTGGATGTACTACAGGTTGTCAATTCTGTCCACCTGTTCTGTGCAAGCTGCTTGGCCGTGTAATCAATCTCCTCTTTGACTAATCCCAGTGGTTTGTTCCCTGTATTGTCTGCTAGATCAGCTGGCATGCCTGCGCCCTTTCTTTCGAGCGAATCGGCAGCCGGAATAGGTTTATATTAGCCAGTTTTTGCCAAGCAACAAAATCCCGCTAAATGATATTTCAAAGGCAAATTTTTCTGAAACTACAAGAACTATTTGGTAAAAACCTTTTTTATATTGAGCGGCAAGTATCATTCTTTCTAACGAAGTCAAATTCGGATGTCAGCAGTCAGCGGTTGCCTATATTTTAGCGTCTGAAAAATCGAGTAGCGTTAAGTACATCCGCCAAAATTTTCAAATTGTTTTCCATGATTAAAAAAAAACAAAATTTTTCGTTTTAATTTTATGCGCCTGCATTTTTGACTTGAGAAAAACAAATAATACTTTTTCATAGCCGTTTTTTATGTTCAAATTCGACGTTCCGTTCTTTATATACCAACCTCAAGTTAATTTTTTTAAATGCGGACCTGGAATTTAAAATATAGTTTTAGGGACTTAAGACAGCTAAAAGAGTTTAAAGATTTTTAAAATTTTAACGTTTTGCCATATAAAAACACACTTTTTCATTTTTTTTTTATCATTACGGTCCTGAACATCTAAAGGCAAACTAAAATAGTATATTACATAACAAGTGATGATAGTGATACTTTTCAAACGAGGAGATATTTAGCACGAGGCGTCAGCCGAGTGCGGAAATTCTCCGAGTTTTAGAATAATCACTTTCACACAAGTAATGTATTTTAAGATTTAAGGGCTTTAGTAAATTTTTAAATGTCAGATAAGTATAGACTCGAATCAATTTAACACCCTGTATAATATATCGATCACTTTGTTAAATCACCAAACACAGATACAACTGGTAATTACAATAATTTTATTAATACTTCCACAAAATAAACAAATTGTAACAATTAAGAAAACAATTAGAGTTTAGGTTGCGCAATGACTACTTGGCATCGTGAGCTCAACCACGGTAGTGTTTTTCATGAATCTCGCGGCAATCCCCTCGTAATCTCGCCAGCGGCGTCGACCTCCAAAAATTGCTGACTCTAACAGTATACTATTTTTCCTACGACCACAAGGAATTATTAAAAAAGCCTTTGATTTGTGAAGAAAATATTTCAACAGTAGTGTTGAAATTAGGATACTTAGGATTATGTTCCACTTAATATCTGGTTTCATAGTTTGTCAATAGGCTTTTCTTTTATTTGTAGTTTAACTTTTTCATATTTTATATTGGTATCATTGGAAGAACTAATTCTGGATTGACTTCTAAATTAACCAGAGTGAAAAATTTTAAATTTAATTAAAAAAAGATGCATTAAACATAAATTTAAAAAATCCACCCAACAAGGAAGATTTTAATTCAAAATAATTCTATAAATTATTTAATGTTTTTATAAAAAAAAGTCAAATACTCCTGATGGGATTTGAACCTATGACCTTGAGATCTGTTGGCTAGAGCTCTATTCTCTACGCTATCGGTACCATAGACATAAAAGAAACAGAGACAGAATTGTTTACATATTATCGCAATCAGACCGATGTTTAACACAAAGCGATGATGACAAATTTCTGCTGAGTGCCCTAGATCTAATTCCTGTGTTTGAAAATAAAGGGTATACTTAATCATAGTATAATAAGTAAATTTTTATGTGTACTTAAGTAATAAAAATACACTAAATTATTAGTGTGCTTTTTTCCATCAAAATACGCAATTTTTACTTTTAAAATTATTTAGTTTCCTAGTTACATAAAACTAAAGTGTATATGGGAAAAACCTTTGGCACCGCTGTAACGCGGTTTATTACGAACTGTGACGCGTATTTTACTCGTTCATTCATTTTATGTGAAATTACGATTTTACAGTGTTTCTGTGTGGGGGCCTATTACGTTTTGCAATTTTCGATTGATTTTTAGTGTTTTTTTGGCAAAAGAGTTGTTAAAGCTCTTTTATTACCAATTCTAAATGGTTCGCCAGTGCGTGGTTTGCAAAAAAGTTGACTATTCTAGCCCCGGATTGGTATTTCGGCGGTAAGTGAGATTACGTTTTTTTAGCTTAACCAGTGGTGTGGTTTATTGTATATATATATAACTGCAAAAACAATTGCATTTTGTCTGAACTTCTTTAAAAAAACGTAGATGACAGATTAAACAAGGAATATAGATATTATTGTAAAATTCTAATCTAGATTTCCCAGTTTAAAGCTTTTCTTTACCCTCTACACATTTTTTAATGCACGCAGTTATTTACTAATATATTGCAGTACACACATAGACATTCTATGTCTGTACTATGTCTCATTACTTTACATTAAATGCAGGATTTGATTAAATGTTATCATACATCTAGAATATTTAATATATTTATTTTTTTGAAAAAAATTACAATTTTCGTGAATTTTAAATACCTACTTTATAATATTGTTGTGGCATTAACTATTAAATTATCTTAATGTTAAAGAGGTTTCCTGTCTGAAAGAAAATATATTATGAAAGGGTTTTACTAAACTTGGTATAGTATTTTTATTCCGATTTGAAGCGCTGTGCCGGTATACATTGAATAAATATTGACCATGGTTAGTTGATGTATACTGGCAATATGTTTATTAGTGCTTCAATTTGGAATAAAAGTAATACACTTATTACTATAGGTTAGTACTAATTTTATGATAGGGTTTAAACCAGTGCCAATAATTTACCTACACACACAAAGTATATTAAAATAGTGTGTTATATTCCTACGTTGAAAAGTGGAGTATATATGTATATAACAGCCTGTATATTTTAATCTAAAAAGATAGCATTTTATATTCTGTTTGACCCAAAAAGAGCACATGACGCCTATATTACTTCTTCGATAGCACTAACAATAACGGAGATACCCTATAAAAGTGTCGAAAATGGGACACCCTGTACAGAAATTTTTGTTTTTATTCAAGAAATGGCGTAAATTATGGCTAATAGTTCCCAGGTTAGTGGTAGAAAAAATATTTTACAGTACATTATAAATATTTTTTAATTAATGAACTTTTATTTTTCCCTAATCTCTAAACAAGGCGCACGCCACTGGTAAAGGTAATCGGCTAAAGGGGACGGCCAAGTTACAGCGTTGCCATTTTTTATGCCATCCCTTTTCAACTTACTTAAAACTAAAAAAACATAAATGATTGTAAACAAATTGTGTTTATGAATGAAATGTTTTGTCTCCTCTTTATATGTCTATGATCGGTACCAATAAGGATTTGTTGTTAAACATGACACTCTCTTCTGCGCGATTTGTTTTTTCTGGAACTAATAGATTTTCCAGTATATTATTAACATTTTTTATAATTTCAGATGGCGTATTGAATCACTCGACAAACACATAATAAATAAGTTAAACACTTTACAATTACTGCTTTCTTAAATTTGTTCCTTTTAATAAATAGGGGTGGTCTGTCAAATTGGCACCATATGTTTAAATTAAATAGTTAAAGTAATATTACTTAAAGAGGCCTGATATTTGATATTTTGTAAGAAACAAGATCCAAAGTCTCGGCCTCAAATATTTTTCTTCCTGGTTATTTTTGTTACATGTTTCGCCTTCGACCTTATAAGCTGTCAAAAATTTTTTGTTGAAACAAACATAAGCGCAACAAATTAAATTATGTTAGAATAAGAATTAAACACCCGAAAATATGTTATACAGGGTGATTCACGTTGAGTGGCCTATTAGAAGATCTCGGAAACGAGTAAACTTATCGTTCTAAAAATTTGATAGCAGGCATAATTGGCTTTTAGCTTTTAAAACATTATCTTTTGAGGTTTTTGTTACTTCCGGTTATACCGGAAGTTAATGCCAACTTTGCTATTTCAAATGGAATACCCTGTATATTTTAGCATTTTTGATTATCTTATTAAAATCTAAATAACTTTTGTTAATACTAATCTATTCCTATCTCGAACTGTTTTTGAGATATGAATTATAAAAGGATTTTTTTGTGTAAAAACGCTCCGAGAAGAAAGTTTAGTAACTCTGAAACTAATAAAGGTAAACATTTAAAATTTTGTAAGCTTTTAAGTAATACATAGATCTTTAGTTTAAATTACTTAGGTTTCACGTTTTTTATACAGGAAGTTCTTAAAATTGTGCTAATGTTTTCATTTAAATAAATGTGTATAAGTCAATTTTTGCAAACGGAACACCCTATTTTTTAGCTTACTAACGTGTAGATAATTAAATTTCCTATCTAAGTGCCTAATATGTTACAATCCCCGTTTTGGAATTATGAGCAATTTAAATAAAAAATCTTAAAATTTCTGTTTGTGTTAATGCGACAGTATTTTTGAAAAAAAGGATTTGACTGGGATTTTCGTTTTAAAATCATTTTGGTCAAAGCCTAGTTTACAAATTGGTCACAAATATCAAAGTCAAACGAAAATCCTAGTCGAATCCTTCTTTTAAAAAATAATGTCGCATTAACACAAACAGAAATTTTAAAATTTTTTATTTAAATTGCTCATAATTCCAAAACGACTAAAAATGTGGATTGTAACATATTAAGCATTTAGATAGGAAATTTAATTTTCTACACGTTAATAAGCAAAAAAATAGGGTGTTCCATTTGCAAAAATTGACTTATGCACATTTACTTAAATGGAAACATTGGCACAATTTTAAGAACTCCCTATATTAAAAACGTGAAACTTAAGTAATTTAAACTAAAGATCTATGTATTACTTGAAAGCTTACAAAATTTAAAATGTTTACCTTTATTAGTTTCAGAGTTACTAAACTTTCTTCTCGGAGCGTTTTTACACAAAAAAATCCTTTTATAATTCATATCTCAAAAACGGTTCGAGATAGGAATAGATTATTATTAACAAAAGTTATTTAGATTTTAATAAGGTAATAAAAAATGCTAAAATATACAGGGTGTTCCATTTGAAATAGCAAAGTTGGTATTAACTTCCGGTATAACCGGAAGTAACAAAAACCCCAAAAGATAATGCTTTAAAAGCTAAAAGCCAATTATGCCTGCTATCAAATTTTTAGAAAGATAAGTTTACTCGTTTCCGAGATCTTCTAATAGGCCACTCAACGTGAATCACCCTGTATATGAACATTAGGCGCTGCACTAGCAAATACAATTTTATTCTATTTCAGGTGTCAATATTAAGTTACAATGGAGGATCCCAAGAAATATAATCCAATGGAAAATGTTCTAATTAACATCAATACAACAGCAATTGCCTTATCCAAATCTGAAAAAAAAAGAAACAATGTGATTCTGATTCAGGTATGATTTTATTCTTATTTTTACATGTACTATAAAGAAAAATACTAATAGGTATTAAACGGTTTTTAAAATACAAATATAAAAGATGCACCTTTGAAGCACACCTAGTTTAGGAACTAACTGAAGACGACTTCGATGGACTATAGCGCGTTGATCTGGGAGGTCTTGTAACCCTTATATAAAGGTCGTTTTTTGTAAATTTTTTCAAAATAGGTATTTAATATAAAGTAGTAGAGTTTAGTGTCCGTATAAGTAAATAGAAAGAAAGTAGTGCATCTTAGTAGATTTTGTCCGCTTGCCGCTAAAAAAATTTCTTTCTATTTACTTATACGGACATTAAACTCTACTACTTTATTTTTAAACGCGGCATTGTAGTACGGATTGGTGCAGCACCCGGTGGGTTACTGCAGCGCGATCTATATTTGAATCTACAAACCAGTAGAAAAAGTATAGGGATGCGCAAAAACGAAACATCCTGTCATTGTCTACCTGTGCCCCAGGGAACCCATTACCTTTGGCGTCCCTGTGTACTTTAATGCAAAAGATAGATGCACTACTTTGTCAACCTGCCGCTAAAAGACTTTCTTTCTATTGATATGTAATTATTCTAGATATTTAAAGAGTAGAAAGAGTGGATAATTGTTTCCTTGTCTTCGCGTTTATCGTTGACGGCCATAAATTTATGTTTTATAATATTAGTATACTTAGTTAGTTAGTTAAAATGTCATTCGTAATCACAAAGTTTTTTATTGCTAGTTCTAGAGATGCCATTTTCTAAGACCTAGGTATGTTGCTATGTACCGTACCATTACAAATTTTATACCAATCCAAATTAACCAAGGTAAATTTACCTTTAAATATGTTTTGTCAAAAGTTTTGACATTTTATTAAGTTAATTAAAGTTATTTCATTGATTCACGTACATTTCAATCATGGCCCGGTACCTAACACCTTCAAGATATATAAAAATGATTAAGTTTCAACCCCGATTTTTGAGTAATAAATTTGACCAGCAACTAACTGAAGATATTCCTCAAGAGGAACTGGAGGAACAGGAAAAGACGTTAACTCCTTCGATTAGATATAACGTTTGTAGGGATAGAACTTCGTCCACAACTCAGAAATATCAATTTCCTCGCACACCCGAGGACACCCAAAGAAGCGAGTCTGCTGAAAGAGAAAGTTTAAATCAATTTACCGCAGAAATAGATAGTTCAGCTGAGCCTAGACCACCTTCATTTTCTTCTGGTTATAGGCAGTTTGAAGCCTCTTCTACCTACAAAAATTTGGTTTTACCTTTGAAAGCTTCAAAGTTGTCGGATCCTTTTCCATCGCCAGTAAAAATGATGCCATCACACACCGTTTCTGATCAAGAAAAAGCAGATCAGATGTACTCGGAACGAAGAATTCCAAGGAACGTAGTTAAAAAGAAATGTTAGGAATGACTATTTTTAATTTTATGTCCAAATTGCATTGTGAATTGTTAAAAATTGTAACAGTGTTGTTTTCATTTCATTCGCGTACATTTTCAATGAGATTCGATAGTAAATTTCTTCAAGAAATATTAAATATCTGGGTTTGCGCAGCTAATATACCCAGTAACTACCGATATTACATGTAAATTAATAAAAATTCATTGTGAAGTTTGTTCATCTGTATGATCAGTGATTCAAATTTGTAGTGTTGTTCGTATTAAATTTCTTTTTTAATATACATAGCAGTTTTTGTCTACACCATTGAGAGAAAATCACATCACATACCTACAAGCTTAAATTAAAGAAGAAAAGTCACATATTATGTAGGTACTCAAATCATAGATATATTTAACATTGTTTATATTAACAATGATTGGTGACACTGTCAGCCACCCAGAGATTTGTTTCGAGGCGGGTTATGTCGAAGTAATGCTGGTGTCTGCAGCATCACCATTCCAATAAAAAACTAACCCCAATCCAATTCAAATAAGTTTAAATCGAGTTGTCCGACTTTGTTCGCATGTGCTTACACACAGACACTCTAAAAAAGTCTCCCTACAACTCCGCTCCAAAGTCAACAGGGGACCAAATATTTGGAAAATTTAAAACTTGCATGGGATTTCCTATGTTTTCAACCGAGATGTACCTACCACCCGCAATAAAATATTTTTTAACTATTTTTTAAGGGTAGTTTTTTGTTGTTTTTAGATTCTGATATTTACCCTTAATATTTCAGGTTGCTAATCGTCTTATCGAAATAATGAAGAGAAAAAGTCAGTTATTTGAGGGAATGTATGAACGAAACTTTTATGGTGGCAGCTACTATGACAACCTTAAAGTCGGAGAAGCCAACGAATATGACTTAGATTTAATTCTTAATTTACCGGTAATGTAATTTTTTATCATAATTTCTGTCGGTTACGACCTTGTGAGTTTATGTAATTTATTTGAAACATGATCAATTAGGATTTTTAAGGCCCTTTTGTACAATTACGACTTAGGTTCAGCGTTGAACCAAGCTCAAACTTCATTTTGACAACCACTTTAACTTTACATTCTTGGTGGTTGTCGAAATGAAGTTTGAGCTTGAACGTTGAACTAAGCTTAAACCGTAATATAACTGAATCTAAGTGTGGACTTTTACAGATTCCGGATTTGGGAGGGGGGGGGTGTTGAGAGGAGTTCGCTTGTCACACTGACATTTTTTTCTTTAAAAAATGTTTGGTAGAATGTTTCATTTGCTACAACTAAACTGCTGAACAATTGCTTTCGAGCAAGAAAAATTTCGCCTAAATTTAACAGTTAATATTTTCTGAACCAGATATGATATCGACCTACGGTTTTAAATGGTTGATAGATTCATCCCTTGAAAAACAGTTGTCAATGTTGGATTTTCTTTAACTGTCAGAAAATTTTATATACAGGGTGTTAAAGAAGACGATGATTTTTGCTCCAATTTTAATGGCGTGTAACTTTCACAATAATATTTTTAAATTTTATCACTCTACGTCAATTGAAACACTGGTTCATAGCAAAGAAAGTAATTTGTCAAATTTTTGATATCTGCCATATTTTAAGAGATACCGATTTTTTTGGAAAACCTTGCTTTATTTCAACTTATTGGTAGCTAGATCTCACTGTGCGTTGTATCGTGCAAACTTTGCGAGTGATTATTATACCTTATGAATAGCTTGATTATGTTCAGTAACAATAGTTGTACCTTAATGTTATGATGTACAGTGGCGTACTTATAAACACCTATATGTCTATGGTTTATGAGTATCTCACAATTTTTCACCATTGTTTTATATTGGAAACTACTCGCCCCTAGATTAGGTGAATTTTTTCTTATTTTTTAGTTTTCAATATCGCACTACAGGTATATTATACAGTGTGTTTACAAAATTTTAACAAAGAAAAATTTTTGTAATTTAATATTAGGAAATTTATTAATTTCTAACTTTCTAACACTATACCTACTCATAAACCATAGATATATAAGTGTTTATAAGTACGCCACTGTATATCATAACATTTGGGTACAACTATTGTTACTAAACATAATCAAGCTTTTCATAAGGTATAATAATCACTCGCAAAGTTTGCACGATACAACGCACAGTGAGATCTAGCTACCAATAAGTTGAAATAATGCAAGGTTTTCCAAAAAAATCGGTATTTCTTAAAATATAGCAGATATCAAAAATTTGACAAATTACTTTCTTTGTTATGAACCAGTGTTTCAATTGACGTAGAGTGATAAAATTTAAAAATATTATTGTGAAAGTTACACGCCATTAAAATTGGAGCAAAAATCATCGTCTTCTTTAACACCCTGTATATAAAATTTTCTGACAGTTAAAGAAAATCCAACTGGTAATGAAACCATACTGATATCAAAAGATAATTTGAAAAATGCGTTATTAGATGTCAAAATTGACTTGAGGTTGGTATCTAAAAAACTGAA
Source organism: Polydrusus cervinus (assembly GCA_935413205.1). Taxonomy (NCBI): domain Eukaryota; kingdom Metazoa; phylum Arthropoda; class Insecta; order Coleoptera; family Curculionidae; genus Polydrusus; species Polydrusus cervinus. The sequence goes on from OW284516.1 coordinate 31,403,471, forward strand.
CGCCACAACGAATACCTCCATCTTGTAGAACACAAAAAAAGACCGCTATGAAAAAGTGTTTTTTGTTTCTTTTTGATACTTCTTTTTTAGCTGTGTATGAAAGGCATTAAAATAAAAACATTTTCAAATACCTTTTTTCAAAAAACTTAAAAGTAGGCGAAATACAAAAGTAAAAAATCTAAGTGCGGACCTGGTCATCAAAACGTAGCCTGCTATACTTTATGTTGTTTGTCTTATATCTTATTAGTCATGTAATTTACGGGTCGGTGATCAGTTATTTGGCAATCCACTGCAGTGTATTTTTCTGAAGCAAGTTAATTTTAAATGTTATTCAACGGTCAAGTTAGGCAGGACCGTATTTGATTCATAGTGTAATAAATGAATGTAAGTACCTCATTTTTGGGTTTTTTGAAAAAAGGTTACTTAGCAGTTCTTTACGAATTTTGATTAATTATAAAACTAATTACTGTTATAACTTTCAAAACTATTTACTAGTAACGTAAACATGTATTTTGTTGAATCAAAACTTTGCCAAAACTGCTCAATCTGAATTTTACCTAATTTTTTCCTTGGAGAGGATGGCCTGGGGGTGGCAGTGGCGAAACTAGGATTTTGTTGAGGAGGGGGGCGACAAAAAAACGACTGCTAAAAAAGAAAGAGCGTATTCCTGCTCTAAAAATCTTCCTCCTTTCAAAAGTGACTTCTAAAAAAAAAATTTGACCTTCCACACGCCCTACAATTTTCAAGACTCAAAGTAAAAAATACCCATTTTAAAAGGCTCAGGGGGGGCGAAACTGCCACCCCCCTGGATCCGCGCCTGTGGGGTGGGACGCTTTTTCCCCACGCCACCCCTGTTTGATGTTAATTGGTTTCTCTGCAGGTATTAAGCGCAGCACGTGTAGAATGTAGTACTTTGCCAGGCTTTGTTCACGTAAAGGTTCCGGAACCATCAAAACTAGTGAAATATGAGTAAGTATGTTTTCATTTAAGCACGCATTTCAAGTACATTTAGTACCGCAACCGCAACTCTGTTTACTAATATAATTTTCTCGTCAAAGAAAACTGGATACTGCGTTGTTGACAATAGATAGATTTTTGTCAACAAAAAAAATGTCAAGTTGGTTTGAAAGCCTTATAAATTCAGCCCTAAATGAACTACCCAAGAATGGTGATAAAACATATATTGACGTTGATCTGGACAAAGGCAAGTCCGACGAACAAATACGGATTTACGTAAGTTTACAATTTTTAGATGGTTTTGGTAGTGTGGCTACAGTGCGTAATACGCACTGCGTATTCTTAGAGACAGAAAGAATAAGTTGGTCTAGGACCGGCGGCGCTAGAAGGAGGGGGTTGACAACACATATATACATACACTATATTGCCAATACAAGCAGCCGCACGACGCAAGAATACACCCATCGTGCGATTCAAAATAACCTGAGTTAGGGGCCGTGGCGCTTGCGCAGTAGAGAAAAAATTAGGCAACCCACACGATTTCTAACAGAACGTAAACAGAATCCAAGGTCTCTTGAACAGAACCGGCTCGCCGTTATACTCTTATTAGTCGCCATCTTTTGTTTCGTTCATCCGTGTGTTGTTATAATTTCCAAGTTTTGGGTGTTAATATTTATAAAACTTTACTTTAGACATTTTTTTTTTTTGTTAGTTTGTAAGTTATAGTCGTTTTCATCTTTTTTACGTTGTATTCGTTCGGACGTTCCGTGTGTGATTGTGGTTATTTATTTTTATGTTTTGGGTGCGAATTTAGGTATAAAACTTTACCAGACATTCGGTTATTGTTAGCGACTTGTGTCTCAAGATGGGTAGAAAAAAGTGCATGATCCTTTTTTGCACGAATCGCGGTTTAATACCATTAATAAGGTATTTCAGGTATGTAAAATATTGGTTACTTAGTTTTATTTGACCATAAACTGTATACTGTACACACCCGAACTAAACGGGTGAATTTAAATTAAAGCTTGTAAAAATATTTTGAAAGTCGGCCCTATCAAATGTTTACATCAAGAAGCAAATTTCCGATCTGCGCAAACTCAACGGCCCCTGATCATCTGCTTACAGTGGTGTCATCATTGAATTATGGTATTAGCAATATAGTGCATTTATATATGTGGTTGAAAATAGTAAAAGAGCCCCCATTTTTAGCGTATTAACTGATTTTAGGTAAAATTATTCAAAGGCGGGCCAGCGTTTACATTAAATTTATCTGGCAAGTACATTGACGGAACTGATATAAAGTTAGATATTGACTTGGTGCCATGTTTTCAGTTCAATGAAAATAATTGGCCCAGCAAAAATCGTGGATACAGAACCAATACAAGTACCTTAAAAGTAAGTGAAAACTTGCTTTATCTTTATCTGTAGCCAATCAGTTATATTGAACTGAAATATCTTTTTAGAAAAATTTTTTGGTTGTTCCAAAAAACCCAACTGGCAATGGAATTTCAAATCTGGAAAAATACTGGCGTTTGTCCTTTCAAGAACAAGAACGAGAACTAATAAACCAAAACCTTAAAAGTTTAAAACCTTCTTTAAGGCTGTTGAAGGTAATTATTAAGGGGGATTTCTACTGTGATGGACCTATTTTCATCGTTTCTTTACGATTTTTTTCTGGGGATAAGACAAATAAAGAAAAACAAGCTTTCAATTCTTTTTATTAAAGATAAGAGGTACCAAAAAAAGTTTTTCAACCCCCAAAAAATGAAAAACTTGAGGGTGCTACAGGGTGCTGAAGTTACCCCCTCAAAAAAAACTTGCTGGCGGAATTCAAATACATTTTTCTATTCATGACAAAAATAAAATTGACCCAGATTCTTCAATTGTAAGCATGTAGTTATAGCCTCCACTAGAATCAAGTTAAGACTCGAGTAAGTGTTAAAATGGCGCGAGATTTAACTTTTTTTTTTTGAAAATTTACCATTTTTTTTTTGTATTTTAAGGGCCCTAACATTTTTTGTAATATCGCAAAATACTTGATTCTAGAGGGGGCTATAACCACTTGTATTCTGAGCATTTTAGGACCAAAATCATTAAATTCTGATAATTTGAACATACCGAAGTACATAAAGAGGAGCTTAGCGGCAAGCGGACAGAGTAGTGCGGCTATCTTTTGCATTAAAGTACGCAGGGACGCCAAAGGTAATGGGTTCCCTGGGGCACAGGTAGACAATGACAGGCTGTTTCGTTCTTGTTAGAACTCATCAGAAAGTCATAACCTGTAAGCAACTCCCAATACAACGAGACTGTTCTTTTTAAGGCGTTTTTAAGAAATAAATACGCGATGAAAACCCAGTAACGCCATCAGTAGGAATCAACTCAATGCAAAAGATAGCCATCTAACGTGAAAACGTTTGAAAAGAACAGTCTCGCTGTATTGGGAGTTGCTTACAGGTTATGACTTTCTGATGAGTTCTAACAAGAACGAAACAGCCTGTCATTGTCTACCTGTGCCCCAGGGAACCCATTACCTTTGGCGTCCCTGCGTACTTTAATGCAAAAGATAGCCGCACTACTCTGTCCGCTTGCCGCTAAGCTTCTCTTTATATATTTTAAACGGACACTAAATTCCACTGTTTTATTTATACCGAAGAAAAACAGGGTTTCGAAAAAAAACAAATTTAAAGTTTCAACAGTGGCTCACAACAAAATAGTCTCACTGTCACTTAGTCTGCGATGCCTGGCCCATAGATTACACCCTCCTCTTCCTCGAAAAACGATAAACGAGCTGATTCTTCCTGCCTCTTTGCGAGCCTGGCCTAACGATTCTGATTGTTCGAGATGATGTCGCTGGCGACAGAACGTAGCTCTGAGAATGCGGCTTAACTCAAAAGCGGCTAGTGGTGAGAACTGACCGGCAATCATAAAATTGGATGTAACTTTTTTTTTGGAGTAGATTTGGTAAAAACTTTTACACACGGTTATTCTAGAGGCTATAGAGAGTCGAAAAACGTCGGAAAAAAATGTCTATTTTTTAAAAACCATCACAGTAGAAATTCCCCTTAATATGAATGTATAGTTGTCTATATTAAATGAACTGAAAATATTTAGCGGCGTATAGACGAAATTTTTAAAATTGAAAAAAAATTTAAATTGAAATAGTTATAGGCCTCCGCTGGGAATCGAACCCAGAACCTTTCAAGTACATGTCGAACGCTCTAACCAGTTGCGTTACGGAGACTCTAAGATTCTCTCAACCAACCAACTTCCGCCATAAACTTATGCAATTTTATGTTAGTTGTATACAGGTTGGAATCTTCTGCATTTCCAAACTGGGGGAAGTGTTATAGGGGAAGAGGAACTCATTCACTACCGCTGACCATTACGATCTATTTGATCTTTTATCTAAATATGTAAGGATACCCTTTAAACCTCCAGATTTTGTTGTTTTAGAAATTAAGGGATAAACATAACCACAAGATTGCAAGTTACTTTATGAAGACGATATTTCTTTGGACTCTTGACGAAGAAAAAGACAAGAAAATATGGACACAACCATTAAGTATGGTTTTTATGTATGTAAGTATATAATGTATAAATAAAGTCAGAAAAGTGTCTGTTTGAAGGTTGGAGACAATGATGTTTCTTGAATGATAGAATAGTTTTGGACTTGCATTGTCTTTAATTTGTTTTACATCACAACGTTTCAACTGGTAAGTATCTCCAGTCGTTCACCTGAAGACGACTGGAGATACTTACCAGTACGTTGTGATGTAAAACAAATTAAAGACAATGCAAGTCCAAAACTATTCTATCATTCAAAGTCAGAAAAGGCGCACCAAACGGGAAAAATATCGGTTTAACCGGAAGTGCCGCAAAGTTTGACATTCAAACACATATTTCTCCAATAATTTTATTTTAATGGTAGGTAATTTTTAAATTTAATTTTCAAAATTATCTACACTTTTCTAAATATTCTTTTTTTATGCCTCCTTACTTGGTTTCTAAGATATAAGCCATAAAAAGTTTACATTATCCAAAAAGAAACAATATTTGTTATTTATTCATAGTTTTATTTAAACTAGCTATGGATGATATAATAATAACGTCGTAAAACAGTTGAAATTAGTAAACATATCTGCGTGGATCCATATACCTACCTTGGATGAAACTATGAATAAATTAACATCAATTATTGCTTGTTGGATAATACAAAACTTTTAATTGCTTATATCTTAAAACCTAATAAGTTCAGATGTAGGGCAGTGGCTTAGCTAGAAGGGGGGGGGGGGGGGGGGGGCGGGGGGGGGGGGGGGGGGGGGGCGAATACCAAAAAAAAAGTAGGTATAAAATATAATTGGGCAACATAAAAAATCTCTGCCGGCAACGCTATCAATAACGCGCCACATAAAATAACAAATCATCCTCCCAGTAACTACAGCTTTAGCAGAAAGAAGTTTTTCCACTTTAAAAAGATTAAAAACTTCTGAGAAACCATTCAGGCGAAGAGCGTACAAGTTTAGCTTTAATAAGTATCCATCAAAAAATCCACATTGATATATGAAATAATCAATATATTTTGTCAAAAAAGGCGACGAATTACGGTTTAGTTTTAGGCAAAAAATATGTTGTGCTTTTAGTTTATGGTTAATTTTTGTTTTTTCAATAAATAAAAAATATACCTTATTTTTAATATTTTTTGGCTCTGTTAAGAAAACTATTATTGTTTTCTTATTTTTCTTTTTAAATTGGCCTTATATGGTAACGTTTTCTTTTATTTTAATGTATTTTAAGTTAATTACTCTTCAATAATTATTTTATATATGACATTTTTCCGTGAACGCACAAGTTCTCGATTTCGACACTCTCCAGGAGCGGCGCTAAGTCGCGCATGTCGAGGACTTGGGTTTGAACCGTGAAGCCAAAAGTACGGCGAAAGAGATTGTTCGAAAAACTCGCCATTTTTGCTTAATATAGACATAATGTATTGGTAATAAATCGGATTTTATCTAAAACTATTCAGTGCAAGTGCGTGGCTGATTTTCCAATATAGAAGAACACAGTTGGAAGAAGAAAGAGGGCCCTCTCTACCGTCAATTATGCTTATTTCATGAAAAAGTTTTTGTTTAACAAGTATACTATCTATTTTATATTACCTATATTAGTGTATTTGGATAACTCACTACAAGTTTCTTTAAATATATGTATTTTTTTATTTTGAATTTTTTTTTTGAATGTCCAAAAAAAAATGTTTTTTTGGGCGTGGCACCCAAAAAAAATTTCGCCTTCGCCGATTTGCCTGCGGCGCTAGTTCGTCGCTTTCCCTACCCATTTGCCCCTCCCCCCCCCCCCCCCCCCCCCCCGAACTAAATTTCTGGCTACGCCACTGTAGGGAATCATAAATAAAAAATATTAAGACTGGTTCTAGCACATAATAAAGTAAAATTAAAAGAAAAACAGATAATTTAGATTTAAAAATTAAATCAACTGATAATAAAACCTTACTTAAATCTTTTAGATGTTAAGAAAGTATGAAGAACGTCTTCGTAACAAGAAAATACCTTATTTTTGGAATAAAGAATTCAATTTGATAGATAATTTAAAAGATTCGACAAAGCTTGATATTGCCAACACTTTGCAAAGAATAATCGTAGATATTGAAAAAAATTTAACTGAACCACTTGTAAATCCGTTCATAGTTGGAAAATATTTGGGTAAGTTCATATCTTAAAGTCGAAATTTTTGGCCTGAGAATAGTGACATTTTGCCAACCAAAAAAATACCGCTAAGCGATATTTTAAACGTGATTTTCTCGGAATCCACACAAAGGTAAAAACATGTTTCATATTCAGCGCCCAATATAATTATTTCCAGCGAATCGAAAATCCTGTTGCAGGCGTCGACTAGTGCGGAGTTTTGAGTGCCTGAAATTAGTTTCAAGTTTAAAAGTTTAGCAACTTTATTTAAGTAGTTATTGCCAGCTCCTTACGTAAAGGAACGAAGAAAAGACAAAAATTAGGATAGAGGGGATAACACAGGATTCCATAGCATCTAAATTACTCATCTTTTTAATATTTTTCAAAAACATAGAGAAGGAGGCATTAGATCTACAATATAAAATTATTTTAAATTATACCGGGTGTCCCAAATAGTTAGGGCATATCCAACATACTTTTTTTTTAATGGAACACCCCACGCAGGGTGATTCCTAAGTTGATACTTCTGTTTTAGCTGTGTATAGAAGGCATTAAAATAAACAACATTTTCAAATACCTTTTTTCAAAAAACTTAAAATTAGGCGAGATACAGAAGTAAAAACTCTAAGTGCGGGCCTGGTCATCAAAACGTAGCCTGCTATACTTTATGTTGTTTTTGTCTTATTGGTCATGCAATTCTGGTAGTCAGTTATTTATTTGGCAATCCGCTGCGGTGTATTTTTCTGAAGCAAGTTAATTTTGAATTGGTGACACGTGAAAATGGTAAAATTTAAAAACAATGAACTAGTAGATATGGTGCTAATTTACGGTGAGTGTCATCAAAGTGCGGCTGCTGCTTTGAGATAATACGCAGAACGCTTTCCCTTGCGGGCTCATCCTACACCCAGATGTTTTCTTAATGTTATTCAACGGGCAAGTTAGACAGGACCGTATTTGATCCATAGTGTAATAAATGAATGTAAGTACCTTATTTTTGAGTTTTTTGAAAAAAGGTATTTAAAAATGTTGTTTATTTTAATGCCTTCTATACACAGCTAAAACAGAAGAATCAACTTAGGAATCACCCTGTATATTACATACATATATGATTTTCTAATTCCCTATAAAATTTCACGTATATTTTGTTTAAAATGTCATATGAATAAATTCAACTGTTTTTGAGATACCTACTACTTTGACAGGCTGTAGCATTGGAACGGCGCATCTTAGAGAAAAATGGGGTTCACCTCCCTATTTTAATTTTTTATTCTCTATCCAAAGAGGCCAAGTTCCGGTTTAACATGGTAAACCAAAACAAATTAATTTACTTGTAACTTTTAGATAGAGAATGAAAAAACTTAGATAGGGAGGCGAAACCCATTTGTCTCTAAGATGCGCCGTTCCAATGCTACAGCCCGTCAGTCTGAAAATGCTATATTTTAAATGCCAATATATCAAAAATAATTAATTTTAGACATATGACATTTGATACAAAATATACGTGGCATTTTGTAGGGAATTGGAAAATAATATACTATATAGGGTGTTCCATTTAAGAAAGTATGTTGATGTTGGATATGCCCTGACTATTTAGTACATCCTGTATAATTTAAAATAATTTTAAATTAAGAACGGGCCACCCTGTCTGTAAACGGTCATTTATAATTAATTATCTTACCCTTAATTTAGGTGCACCACTTCTTCATTTCTGCACTCCAGATTTTCTTAATGTACTGAATCCTTATAATTCAAAAATCGCGTAAACTACATTTTTATCGTGAATTTTAATATTTGATCGCCCTGTATATGTATTCACACCCATTTTAAAATATACATCTAAAGGTCCCGTTAATTTGTCAATATATACTTTGTTTATTATATCTAATCACAACGAAGTTATCTACTGTATTTTGTCGCACTGAATTGCATGCGGGATTCCTGGTCCTGTATTAACAGAATAAGATATTAATAAACCAGTGCTACGCGGCATAAAAAAGATACGTTTGAAATTTTCTATGGTATTATCATATTGTTTTATAGCCAAGGTTCAAATTGTATCATGAGGTCAAGATATGTTTATTGGCACATCCTCAAACAACTTCTCTGTAAATCCCCCATTTCCATTTGAATAAACTGGTAAATTACCACACCACTTAATTATAAACAGTTTATCAGTAGAAAGTTATTTTATTATTGTGAATTCATTCAGTGAAACTTTTCGAATTTGTACCTTACATTAGGTAAGTATTAAATACAATTTTTTTTAAATCTTGTGGATTTAAAACATTACATATCCAGGCTTATTTTGATTCAGAGATATAAAATAATTTTGATATTATTAGATTCTATTATGTAAGATAGTCGGTGCTAAAATATTATTTTAAATTTCGCCTAATCACATAAATAAATAGTAATTAGGTACACTTTGGATTTTTTGCTGGCACATATTTTTCTTTGTTTAGTTTTTGTGTTAGTACCGTGCTTAAAATTAGATATATTTATTAGGTGTACCCTTGGCGTAAGTAAGTACATGGGTACCTGATGACAGACTATTTCGAAAATTAAATTATTACCTCTCCCCCTCTGCATGGTTGGATTAAATTTATTTTTGTAAATTTTTTAATTGATATTCCTAGCTGGCTCTTTATTTAAAAAAAACATTTTTTAAATTTGTGAAAAATATGAATATTGGTGTCATTCCAAAATTTTAACATAAGACGTGTGTATGACTCTAACCAGCGTTCTTCGGGCTCAGTTTTTTATGATTAAAAAGAGAGTAAATATCGCTCACCACGCCAAAATTGATGATTTTTTCAGAAATCATGTATTTTAGGAGTGTAGATCTAAGAGCAGTTTTTGGTGCAAATGCTTAAGTTTTGAAATACTCCTTCTTAGGTGCCGTTTTGTATATTCATATTAAAGCATTCCCGTTTCTTCCCGTACTATTTTTTTATTATAAATTATCACACATCTTCCATAAAAAATGTTTCAATTACAATTCTTACTATAATTTTTCTCTTTAAAAATATATACCTAATTGTTTTTTGTTTTTGTTGTAAAAATATTTTATTACATTGGGTTATATTTTTGTTGATTTAAAATAGCTCTAAAAAAGGGAAAACGGAACAAGCAAGTATATAATGGAAAAATACTATAAAATATTATTCTTTTTACTCGTTTGTAGGTATTTAAAATTGTATCATAAATCAATAACTAAAACGATATGCGTCTGAAACCTTAATCTCTATATAAAACAGGTCTTTTAAAAAGAAAAGTTTAAAAACTAAACGTTTCCTACAAGACCTTTGTAATCTAAGCCAAGAATACATTATTTAAAATTTTAAATTAAGAGTCCAAGCGTGAGACGAAAAATTAGGTTGCAATTAGACTTTTAGACCCGAGCTCCTAGGCAGGTAGGGGGGGGGGCTGCAATCAGGCAGCCCCCCAAATACTCCAGTGCCTGGTGAGGTCCCCCCCCCCCATATCCTTCCAAGAAAAACATAAGAATATATTTTTGTATAAAATCTAGTCGATTATTTTGTAGTAAATATTCCTTTTTTTTTCAAAAAATATCCGTTAATAAATAAAATAAAATTGGCCGGCTAGTATTTCCACTTTTCATTCAAAAAGAAGCTAGATCCATTGAATAGGTGCAACTAGGAGGTAGGGTTAGGCCCCCTTAAGCTGGTCATTAGCCACCCAAACAAATTGGCATTATATATTTTTCATTGTTATCATTACCAATTTAAAAATATTAATTTTTTATATAAAATGCGACATGTCTAAATTTAATTGTTCTTGAGATGTTGACGTTTGAAATATGGCAGTTTCATACTTTGACAGGCTGTAGTATTGGAAGGGCGCATCTCAGTAAAAAATGGTTTTCACCTCCCTATCTTAGATTTTTATTCTCTATACAAATAGATCAACTTGTTAAAGCAAGAAAATGGTTTTACATGTTAAACCGAAAGTTGTAACATTTAGATAGAGAATAAAGAACTTGGACAGGGAGGATGCGTCGTTACAATGCTACAGCCAAGCGCGGATCCAGGGGGGGGGTCATGGGGCATGACCCCCCCCCCCAAACAGAGAAACACAAACAAATTTTTATTGTTTTGCCGGGCTGCATGCATAACCCAATGAAATAAAATATTTTTACAACAAAAACAGAAAACAATTATAATATATTTATTAAAAAAAAATTAAAGTAAAAATTTTAATTCAACCATTTTTAATGAAAGAAGTGTGGTGATTTATAATAAAAATAATAGTGCGGGAAGAAACGAGAATGCTTAATATACAAAACGGCACATAAGAAGGAGTATTTGAAAACCTAATTTTTGCACCAAAAACTGCTCTTAGAGCTACGCTCCTAAATACATGATTTCTGAAAAAATCAACAATTTTGGCGTGGTGAACGATATTTAATTTATTTTTAATCATGAAAACCCCATTCCGAGATACGCTGGTTAGAGTCATACATACGTTTTATGTTAAAGTTTTGGATTGATACCAATATTCATATTTTTTTTCACAAATATAAAAATGTTTTTTTTTAATTAAAGAGCCAGCTAGGAAGCAAAAAAAAAAAGTAAAAAAAAACATTTACAAAAACAAATTTAATAAAACCATGCAGAAGGGAAGAGGTAATAATTTAATTTTCGAAATTTGATAGTAGATGATGTAGGTGAATTTTAATCGAACTTTGGGCGTGGCTCCGAAAATGTTTCGCCTGCGGCGCTTTCTTTATCTCACTTTGGGCGTGGCTCCAAAAATTTTTCGCCTGCAGCGCTTTTCTTACCGGGCTTTGGGCGTGGCCCAAAAAAAATTCACATCATTTACATGATTTGACCCCCCCCCAAATCAAAGTTCTGGATCCGCGCCTGGCTACAGCCTGTTAAATTCCAAAAATTCCATAATTTAAACGTTAATACATTTTATACAAAATCTACGTGAAATTTTATAGGGAATTAGAAAATAATATAATATATAGGGTGTTCTATTAAAAAAAATGTTTGATATGCCCTGACTATTTAGGAACCCCTGCATAATTTAAAATATCCTTATAACTCTGTTTTTAATAGTAATTTAACCAACAAGTACATTAATAATGGCGATTAATGATCGAAATATTTTAACGCGTGAGCGTAGCGAACGCGTTAATGTTCGAGTTCATTAATCGCATTTTAATGTAAGAGTTGGTTACAATGTTTTTTCGTCGACCGTATTTTTTACTAAAGTGAAGAAAAACAGTTAACAACTTTTATTTTACAATCCAGATTTCACAATTCTACAAATACTAATGACAGCGGACGACGTTTTGGATTGACGTTTTATTATTTTGTTGATTTGTTTGCATGTCTGCCTTTAATTTTAATTACCAAAATCGGGCATTTACAGAAAATCATGCATTAATAGGGGTCATTAATGAATGATTTTGGGAAATCGTGCATTTACAGAAAATCATGCATTAATAGGGGTCATTAATGAATGATTTTGGGAACGTTAATATCGGATGTAAATACACGGTCGACGGAAAGAAATATTAATAAGTTGAGTAGTTTAGAAGCTGTGGAGTACTTCTTGTTTTATGAATAATTTTAATAATTGCACTTGTATTATACATAGCCTAATGCTCTTACTATTATAAGTATTATGCGCCTATTATTCAATGGTTGTAAATAAAGTAGGTAATTAAATAAAGTCATGTAACGACGGATGTCATTGTTCAGTCAATTATTGACACAAAAGAAATAATGATCTCGATTTGTATTTTTAGTATCGCCGATTGAATTTGAAACTCTGAAGAAAGAAGTTCCTTTAGGAAAAAAACTTGAAAAATCTATTACTGCTGCTACGACCAGCGGCATTCTAAACAGCCCAACAGTTGACACGGTTGACTCAAAATCCGATCTGAGTCCGCCATTGGAGAAAATATTGAATTTTCCTCCAAGAGTTGTTGAAACTACACGGCAGTATTTAGACGCATTTGACGAGAAGTTAAGACGCGAGGCTGAAAGTCTCAAAGCTCAAATGAATAACAGGTCCAACGGAACTTTAAATAATAATGATGTCATTTCATTTCTTACAAAAATTGACGCAAAAATGGATAAGATGTTGGAAAGGTTTGATAAGTCCGAGGAACATACCAGAGAAATGAGTGCAAAACTTACAACCCTTGAATTTCAAGTTAAGCAGTTGCAGATCGAAAATAAAACTTTAAGAAGTCAAACAAATGGAAGCGAAAGTACATTTGCTAATTCTATCAATCCCATTGATGCGATGTTAAGTTTTCCACAATTTGGGAATAATACATCTTTACTAGATTAATTCAATACGATTTAATTCAATTTTAACCCATTAAGTTTATTTTCAAATTATATTGGTGTCGGTTTATAAATTTATTTACACTCTGTCCGAGGGTGACAGCATTTGAAGCAACATCAATTCTATAACGTCACAGAGCAGTCCCGGAGTGGTAACCTAAAAACGCTATTGTTTAGACTGTAACACGGCCTTCTTTGATGGTGAAGTAGACAAGGAACGGTTTTCAAGTCAAGTGGAAAAGGCCAATTCCAGCATTAGAACAGGGCAGGAGAGGGATTATCCATCTGTCATTAACATTAAACTTTTAAAATCGACTTATAAAGAAGAATGTTTATACGATAGTGGAAAATCCATTAGAGATTGCTGTTCCCCACCTGTAACCTCCTTTTTACTTTAATTGTTTGATGCTCGGCCTGCTTCTCAATCTACTTTCTACTGTCAAAGTTGTCCTTGGACTATAACATTCTATATAATTATTAGCTAATTTCCTAATGCGCGTATTAATTAAGTATTGACCAATAGCCTTCTCGAAATTAAAGGAGTGAGTGAGACATAATTACTAGAAGTTTATTTTCGTCACTTTGATGGATCCAGTAATCTCTGAGGTTCAGAGAGAGTGTGAGAGAGAGGGGGGGCTAACAGGCGATGGTAACCTTTATGTCAGCGGCCAGTGTTTTAACTAAATATTTTGAGGTTATAGTCTATTTCAGAAAGGTATAGAGAGTAATAAAAGCTCATTAGGTATGCAAAGGGACTACAGAGTGACCCAACGAATATTTAAGCCACTTTCATAATTTAGCATTGATTTCATTGTAAAATTCTTTATTTTTATCAAATGCAGGTAGTACCACCCGGGTTTGGGTCAATTTATGAGTTTTGCCTATTGTTATCCATTCACAAACACTGAAAATGGTGTGACAAAGGCGTGCATTATGGGCATAGAATAAGGTACACTTATTTTTTATTAATCATTAAAAAAAATACATTATACAAAAATTTAATTATAAAAAATCACAATATTCTTCGTCATCTGAGGAACTGTGATCTCCTCTTGACGTTATAATTAACGGGTCGACGGTCTGATCGGGTATCTTCAAGATCCCACATTTTCTCCTCTTCTTTAATGTTCTGATGGACTGCTTTTCGCCAGTTTTCTGGTGTCACTTCCTTAATGGCTTGATCAAACAATAGCTTAACGTCTTTCATTTTGAATGTCGTGTTGTGTCTTGCTACAAATCCTTTCACTTGCGCCCATATAAGTTCTATAGGATTTAGTTCGCAATGACATGGCGGTGTGCGCAGCATAGTTACACTATATTTTTCAGCTATATCTTCCACGGTATATTTCATAAAACGATGTTTGTGTAAATTTACTATAGCTAATAGTTCCTTCTTTATCAAATTATCATCAAATTCAATACTTTTGGTGGTCAACCATTCGATAATTTCTTGTTTTCTCCAAGATGAAGTCGGAGTCTCTGTGAGTCGTGAATGATAGATAGCTTGCGTTATCCATAATTACTACTGAATCAGCTGGAAGATATTTTATCATTTCACCAAAATAGTCCTCAAAAACATTCGAATTTATGTCCTCGTGGTAATCTCCCGAATAGAATTACGCAATTACTTGAAATTTTAATATTACAAATAATACTATATACCCGTTAACCTGATTCTCTAAAATTTTTGGTTAGTTATCATAAATAATTTATTGCACAAAATTTACGTGCGCCTATGGCTGACACCGAAATTGAACCGAACTTGACGGAATTTCCCATTTTATTACTCTACACCTTTCTGAAATAGACTATAGTTTTGTTTGTAAAGTCATGACAAGACGCTGACATCGGCATTTTGAGGTTAGTTTTGTTTCTTAAATCCTTCAAATAACAAGACTGAAATCAAGAAGTTGTTCCAGAATTCTCTATAGAAACCGGGATAATATTTCAAGAGTGGCCAATTTGTTTCCAGTAAATCAGTTGCGTATCTCTGTAAAGACATTTTTTTAGCTGGTTGGCTGCTCAACTTCCGACACAACTTGTCAACCAATTGTCAACAATGACATTTAAATGTATTTTAAAATGGCTATTATGACGTTAATTTCGTCGTAGCCGTAGTAATATGAAAATAGTACCTATACTTAGGTTGTTTTTTTGTATCAAAAGGTTTGTGAATGATAGAAGAGTTTTGGACTTGCATTGTCTTTATTTGCTTTACATCACAACGTTTCAACAGGTAAGTATCTCCAGTCGTCTTCAGGTGAATACTGAAAAAAAAAAAGGTTTATGGCTTGTTTTTTTTTGGATTAACAGGCCTGTATTCTATCTCACTCACTCCTTTTCAAATCACGATAGGCCTTGGTATCAACGTATCTTAATGATGCCTACATTGCTAGTATCCCTAAAGTAAAATTTATATCTTTTTTGTGGTACTTTAATGTTGTTAAATTATTAATTTGAGATATTAATTATACCTGACTTATGTTAAGAACCATATTTTATTAATACTTTATTGTCGGATTGCAAAAATATTTAAACCAAGAATGAAGTAGTCAGCCACGTTATTTTTATTAAAAATAAGTTGTCCGATCAGGAATTAATTAGCAATTTATATAAATCATTTTTGGCAATGTCGTTTATTATGTCACAATCTAAGTCGTGTATTTTTTTAATTCTTATAAAAAAAAATTTTGCAACCCGATATTAATAATTACTGTGTGTGTATGAGAACATAACATGGCATAATAAAACATTTTAAAGTATTTATTTGCTTTGTTGTTATAGAAGAACTTGATTTCAAGCATCTAATAATGCCCATTTATGCGACAGGTTGTATAACAGCGTAGATGACACTCATAAAATGGATAGCTTCGCAATTTTTTTAAAATTTTATATAAAACTTATTTATTTATTATTCATCAGTCCAGAAACAATATTCATTGCGTGAAATAGGTCATTCGCCCACGGTCATAAAATGGTCTACTTCACAAATTAAATTAAGCTTCTAAAAGACACCTTCTTTGAGAGCGATAGAAAAAATTAATTATTTTTTACGATGTTTATCTAAATAAGATGCCTTTAACTGCGGAACCCTTAAATTTTTAACAATTGTTATTTATACATGGATCAATTCAACATTTTTAAACACATACGTATAAATAAAATATACTTATTTTTTTGTCTTACTCTGTATAAAGACTAGATTGAAGAGATCAACGGATTTTTAAAAGTTATTTTTAAATGTTTACTTTTATGTCGGTCAAATTCTAAATTTCTCGTTATCTATAATTTTTCTTAAACAATTCAAAAAAACATGCCAAAATTCGTTTATTTTTGGAGCAATTAGCTACTCCCGCTCATATTAGTCACACATTGTTTAGGGTCCGTACAGTGGAGAGCAGCGAGATTTGACGCTCAACCATTTCCTGGATATCATTGTCTTTTATTGTGTATTTTACCCTTCAACGTAAGTCCCGCCAGGCATGTTGTACAGGCTCACAGAGCTCCACGAGGCCATGCCGCACCGGGCCCCGAAAAAAACTTGCGCCGGCCCTGATACTTCCCCAGTAAGTTAAATGATAGAATTGCACCATTAGTATTTTTATTTTTTTCACTTCGACTTGGGAAATATTGTATTAATTTCTTTGCATAGAAATATGCACTTAAAATTAGCGTTGCCAAACCTGTATCATACATCACAAAGTTCCTTGTTTATAATTCTAAAGGTTAAATTTTCGAAGTCTTGAAGACCGCTCTCTAGCTTCAACTGACTAGCTAGCATAGGATATCGTCAAAATAGCTTTTTTGGACACCAACATTAACAAAGCCTTTACTTAAAAATTGTATTTTAAAATCTACAAAACAATATAATAAATAGTACTAAATAGATATGTAGCAGACAAGTTGGTTTGACCATACCTGTAAAAAATAGAATAAAGTGAGAACTTTAAATTTGAAATCAATTTTTAAAATCAAATGCCGTAAACTTGGGTTACTTTCGTCACCCTGATTTACTTTCAAATATTTAATATTTACGAGTTTAAAGTAATAAAAATAAGTCTAACTAACACTATGCAGCTTTAAAACAGTGACTGTGGTAACATGGTAATTTTCTTTACCTTGAAAAAGTTATACAGGGTGTCAAGCAAGTCTGCAATATTGCAATTATTTTTATTTAAGGCCATACTTAAAGTGAAGTGGCAAGTTAAATGGGGAGAAATAATACTCGTAAGTCAACCTTCACTAAGATATACTCAATAAGAAACTTTTATTTTATTGTACTCTACATGTTTCGAAAGAATAAGCGTTCACCTTCAGGAGAAGTATAGCTTATTTGAACGGCAGTAGAGTTTTGGACTTGCATTGTCTTTATTTGTTTAGAATCACTACGTTTCAACTGGTAAGTATCTCCAATCGTCTTCAGGTGAATACTGAATAAGTACGGTAACTACAGCTCTATTTATACTAGGCAGGTGCTGTGACGCATGACTAGTGGGCGGAGTCATGCGTGTTGCTAGGTGATGACGCATAACTGGATGAGTCATGCTTGATGAGTCATGCTCGATGACGTCATGCTCGATGAATCATGCGTTTAACTCTTGGGTGGTCTTATTCTAAGATTACATTTACTTAACAAGGGTTTCCAGACGTTTCTCATGTCTAATGAAGGCTTACTAAAGCAACCTGGATTTTGGTGTATGGTAGCAGCTTCCTTAAACTTCCTCTTCCTCCAGTGCGGTTCTTTTTGCAGGATTTCCGCTTTTGTCCACATGATATGATGGCCGTGCGTCCAGGCGTGGTCAGCTGCACCTGATTTTTCGGTCTCTCCTTTTCGGGTATTATTCCGATGTTCTTTAATCCTTACTTCTAGTGGTCTTAGTGTCTCACCAATGTAAGACTGGCCGCATTCGCAGGGGATCTGGTAGACACAATTTTTCTTGTCTTTCTGGCTTACTGGTCTCGTCTTCGTTAGGTGGCTTCTTAAAGTGTCTCTAGAGCTGAATACTGTTTCGATGTTGTATCGTTTTCCTAGTCTTCTTATTTTCTCAGATACTCCTTTGACATACGGAATATTGAGTATTGGTTGTATCTCTTTCTCTGCTTTACGTGTGTTTGGCCGATTCTTGCGATTTTCCAATATTGTGTCAATCAGTTTCATGGAATAGCCATTCTTGTTGAGGTCGGTCTTGATGTGGTTAGTTTCTCTTTTGAGAGCTTCGTTTGAGTTACAGAGAGTAATTGCTCTATCCACAAGGTTTCTTACTATGCCATGTTTTGTGTTGTTTGAGTGGTTTGATGTATTATTGAGATATTGCCCTGTATGTGTAGGTTTTCTGTACACTGAGGTTAGGAAGGTGTTGCCATTTTTCTCTACATTGACGTCTAGAAAAGGTAATTGGTTGTTCTCTTCTTTTTCCATGGTGAATTTAATTGTCGGTGCAAAGTTATTAATGTGATGTAAGAATTCTCTGAGTTCATCCTCGTTTCCGTTCCAAATAATGAAGGTGTCATCCACATATCTAAGCCATATTTTTGGTTTCTTCTTTGCTTGTTTTATTGCTTCGGATTCGAACCATTCCATATAAATGTTGGCGATTATGGGCGAGAGAGATGAGCCCATTGGTAGTCCGTCCTCTTGGCTAAAGAATCTATCTTTTTCTTGAAAATAAGAATTGTTAAGGCAGCATTCCAATAGTTCCATGATGGCATTTGTAGGTAGCGGTGTTCTTTCTTGTAGGGTCAAGTCTTCCTCAAGGAAGAAACAATCGCTCTCACAAAACTTCGTAAGGATCCTAATATCAAGATTCTACCAGCCGACAAAGGAAACGCAACTGTCATCATGGATGTTCAGACATACGACCAAAAAATCGAGGAAGTTGTGCAAAAAGGAAACTACACCCTTATTTCCAAAGATCCGACCGGCACAATCGAGGGAAGAGTCTACCGAACACTTAAGAAATTTGAGCGGTACATTCCAGAAAAGACGCGGAGACGCCTGACACCACACCACAGTAAACCACCACACCTCTATGGCCTGCCAAAAATACACAAACATAATATGCCTCTAAGACCAATTACAAGCTCCCGTAACTCCCCTACATATGAACTAGGTAAATTTTTACTTCCCCTACTCCAACCACTTCAGCACGTCATTTGTAAAGAACTCGCAACAAATAATAGGAGAAAAGGAAGTACAACCAGGAGACCAACTGGTCAGCTTTGACGTCGAAAGTCTTTACACCAACGTCCCTATAAAAGACGCACTTAAGGTCATCAGGAGCAGACTTGAGGAAGACTTGACCCTACAAGAAAGAACACCGCTACCTACAAATGCCATCATGGAACTATTGGAATGCTGCCTTAACAATTCTTATTTTCAAGAAAAAGATAGATTCTTTAGCCAAGAGGACGGACTACCAATGGGCTCATCTCTCTCGCCCATAATCGCCAACATTTATATGGAATGGTTCGAATCCGAAGCAATAAAACAAGCAAAGAAGAAACCAAAAATATGGCTTAGATATGTGGATGACACCTTCATTATTTGGAACGGAAACGAGGACGAACTCAGAGAATTCTTACATCACATTAATAACTTTGCACCGACAATTAAATTCACCATGGAAAAAGAAGAGAACAACCAATTACCTTTTCTAGACGTCAATGTAGAGAAAAATGGCAACACCTTCCTTACCTCAGTGTACAGAAAACCTACACATACAGGGCAATATCTCAATTATACATCAAACCACTCAAACAACACAAAACATGGCATAGTAAGAAACCTTGTGGATAGAGCAATTACTCTCTGTAACTCAAACGAAGCTCTCAAAAGAGAAACTAACCACATCAAGACCGACCTCAACAAGAATGGCTATCCCATGAAACTGATTGACACAATATTGGAAAATCGCAAGAATCGGCCAAACACACGTAAAGCAGAGAAAGAGATACAACCAATACTCAATATTCCGTATGTCAAAGGAGTATCTGAGAAAATAAGAAGACTAGGAAAACGATACAACATCGAAACAGTATTCAGCTCTAGAGACACTTTAAGAAGCCACCTAACGAAGACGAGACCAGTAAGCCAGAAAGACAAGAAAAATTGTGTCTACCAGATCCCCTGCGAATGCGGCCAGTCTTACATTGGTGAGACACTAAGACCACTAGAAGTAAGGATTAAAGAACATCGGAATAATACCCGAAAAGGAGAGACCGAAAAATCAGGTGCAGCTGACCACGCCTGGACGCACGGCCATCATATCATGTGGACAAAAGCGGAAATCCTGCAAAAAGAACCGCACTGGAGGAAGAGGAAGTTTAAGGAAGCTGCTACCATACTACAAAATCCAGGTTGCTTTAGTAAGCCTTCATTAGACATGAGAAACGTCTGGAAACCCTTGTTAAGTAAATGTAATCTTAGAATAAGACCACCCAAGAGTTAAACGCATGATTCATCGAGCATGACGTCATCGAGCATGACTCATCAAGCATGACTCATCCAGTTATGCGTCATCACCTAGCAACACGCATGACTCCGCCCACTAGTCATGCGTCACAGCACCTGCCTAGTATAAATAGAGCTGTAGTTACCGTACTTATTCAGTATTCACCTGAAGACGACTGGAGATACTTACCAGTTGAAACATAGTGATTCTAAACAAATAATGACAATGCAAGTCCAAAACTCTACTGCCGTTCAAGAAACGTCATTGTCTCCAACCTTTAAACAAACACAAGTATAGCTTATGTTGGAATAAATATTAGGAAATTGTAAGTAACACCCTCATAGAGCTATTGAGGAAAATAATTTATTAAATAAAAGTAATAAAGTAAGAACTTCCATAGAAGTAGGGAATTCTATAGATTAAAATGGGAGAATGGCTGATAAAGGGTATTTTAAAGTGACGAAATGAGAAACGTTGAGTAAGAATGATAGGTATTGAAACTGAAACTCGCCTAACGAAGAAGATTAACGTTTATATGTTCGAAACATGTAGAGTACAATAAAATAAAGGTTTCTTATTAATATATCTTAGTGAAGGTTGGCTGAGAGTATTATTTCTTCCCATTTAATTATTTGGATGTTATAGTTAAAAACGACTTGTCCAAGAAGAACGACGCCGTGGTTTCTATAATAATGGGCTTTTTCGCTAAATTTTGATTTTAACCTTATCGTAGAGAGCAGCCGTTTCCCAAATGATAAGGAACGTACCAACAGCCTTCATTCGATACGCTTCGACTTTACTGATCGCTGGACACTGGTGTTCTGTTTCTAATCTGTTCTTTTCTATTTAAGTTATTGAAACACAGATGACAATATAATCGGTTGGACGACTCGCATATAAAAGAATGATGCGTTTAATAGGATGACTTACTTTCCTTCTCGTCTAATGTTTTCAAACTTCCAGCTTTCCGGCCGCGTTTTTAATTGTTTCTAGAAAAGGTTTGTAGGAAGATTTTTATTATTGGGACATGTTTTCAATAGGTTCTAGTTGCTAGTGCTGAATATGATAAATTTGATTATAGTGAAAGAGCCCATTGTACAGTGTTGTCATTCTCGACACACAATAACACCCTGTAAAATAACAAAGTCACTTTTTGAATAAATTAAATTCAGTAGTTTTTTGACACCCTGTATATGTCAAGTAAATGGTAGACCGAGATTTACGAGCTACCAATAGAAATGCCCCATAATTAGACCTACGGAGTGATTTCACACACGCACCGATGAGATCAGTATTGGGGTCGGAATTACCCCAGAATTAATTGTTTTAGACGAAGTAGTTCACAAAGTCTCCGATCCGATAAAGAAAAGTCGGCGACCGTTGACGATATCTAATTATGGCGACCATTTTTTAAAATAAAAAATTTCCTAAATTCCAATAGTTTTTTACCTATTTTGGTACCTTTATAGTGATATTAGAGTTCATTAAAATATTCACAAGAACAGGAAAATATCTACATTGTTTTAGGAGTTATTTTACAAGGATTTAAAGTTGCAAAGTGGATCAAAGTCTCCCAAGTTTACGGTAATTAAACTAGAAATGCGAATAATTTTCAATAGATTATGAAAAGTTTAATAGTATCGATCGTAAAAAGAGAAATGTGATAAGCTACTATACTAAACGGCCGACGTATCAGTGGCAACGCGTCAGGTGAAGTAGGTGAAACGACCAAAAAAAAAATAAAATCAGGAGGAAAGTTTTTCGACAATATTAAATATTAATGTACCAATACAACTACCATTTTAGCATTTAAAAAATAATTATGTTCAAATTAATGATATTAATTTAATCCGAATGTAGCTATGCATAATAGGGCCACGGTTAACTCCGATGGACAATAATAATTATAAACACTCGTGCATTTTGGCGCGCCCCAGCCGGCCGTGTCCGTTAGCTTAAAGCAAGTGAAGACCCAACGTCCAACATGGCTTTGATATTCACTGTTGCTATGATTACGTGACGTCAGTCATGCAAACAGCATGTAACAATTTGCATTATGATGAAGGGCGATTTAAAAATAGATCAGTCGTATATGCACCATTGTTTTAGCATTGGTATTTATTTTGAGGCTTCGCGAAACTTACGGTTATACAATATGTCCACGGATGGGGTTTACAAGAGGACAAATGGACTAAAAATTGAAAGATACGAAAAAAAGTCACTCTTAATAAACGTTTTTGCTTGTCTAGAAAATACGATTCATCATAAGAAACTTCAATTTTTTTATACAGGGTGGGTAAAAACTGCAAAAATGTTATTTTGCTTAAGAGTAAACATAATTTATTTTGAAAGATACGAAAAAAATCCACTCTTAATAAACGTTTTTGCTTGAATAATGAATAGGTGATACGTGCTGTCAATGTATTAATTTAAGTAAGTAATTATAATAATAATACGAACATTTTTATTAACATGAAAAAAATACGATAACGATTTCATAATTAAAAAACTCCACCCCCATACTCGACACATTTTTCTAATTGCTTTCTCAAATAAGTAAAAGAATTTCTGATTTCTTTCTGAGATACTGATTGGACAGCCTGGATAATTCTGCTCTTCAGCACTTCAATATCATTTGGTACTGCGGTAGTAAAAACAATTTGTTTTAAACGGCCCCATAAAAACATATCCGCCAAGGTTAAGTCGGGGCTTCTTGGGGGCCACAAAACTGGGCCATTTCTGCCAATCCACCTTGGACCAAATCTGAGAGCGAAATGGGCTGGACAACCATCTTGCTGAAAATACATATTTTGTCGAAAATTTAATGGTAGATTTTCGAGCTCATCATTGAAGAATGTATCCAGCATTTCTAAATATGATAATACATTGCACGTGTTATCAAAAAAATATGGCCCTATGATGCCATGGATGGATATCGCGCACCACACGTTCACTTTTGTGAAATATTGTCTTCTCGTCATAATTCTGAAAGCCCAGTACCTAACGTGCTGGGTTGCAACGGTTTCATTGGTAGAAAATGTACATTCATCAGAAAACATAATACATTTATAAAAATCAACATGTCTATTTAAAATTTTGTCTCCTATACACAAGCAAAAATCAAGTCGTTGCGCGTCATCTCCCTCTTCCAATCTTTGATTAACGTGCGGTGTATACGGATACAATTTATTTGCTTTAGGGATCTTCTAAAGTTGACTTTTTTTCACAACTTTCAACTGAGTAACAAGATTTCTTATGTACAGGGACATTATTTTAAGTGTCTCACCCGAATGGCGACTTTGCTATCAACCACAATAAAAAAACAATTATTTATTTCCTAACAGCTTTTAGTGAAGAAGCCAAATTTGATGTCAAGAAAAATCTATGTTTACAAATTTGACAGATACGACGCCATATTGGATTTTCTTAAATGGCAACCCTACCTTATAGTAAGCCAGCTGCATTCGCCTATTTGTTCCAACATTAAAAATGTATAATTGTCAATATTTATTTTTAGCCGTTCCGGAGATACGAGGCTTCGAAGTTGGTGATTTTGTTATCATCGCATTAACAGAAGCTTTAAGATTAGAAACTCAATTTTTTTTGAAGATACGTAATTTCTTATGGCGGAGCCACCCATGCTATTGTCATATACATCAGATGTCAAAAAATGACAGTTACGACGCCATTTTGAATTTTTTTAAATGGCAACCCACATTTATAACTACGTCAGTGTATTGCATTTCGCGGTCCGATTTCAAAAATATAGAGTTGTTGATATTTATTTCCAACCCTTACCGAAATACGACCATATCAGAAACTGCATCGTACGATTATGTGTTTTAAGTATCTCACCCCATTAAAAAATATAAGCTTTGTGATTAAATAATCAATTTTTTCTGAAAATAGCGTCGTAACTGTCATTTTTTGACATCTGACATATATGACAATAGCATGCTCCGCCATAAGAAATTACGTATCTTCAGAAAAAATTGAGTTTCTAATCTCAAAGCTTCTGTTAATTCGATGATAACAAAATCACCAACTTCGAAGCCTCGTATCTCCGGAACGGCTGAAAATAAATATTGACAATTATACATTTTTAATGTTGGAACAAATAGGCGAATGCAGCTGGCTTACTACAAGGTAGGGTTGCCATTTAAGAAAATCCAATATGGCGTCGTATCTGTCAAATTTATAAACATAGATTTTTTGACATCAAATTTGGCTTCTTCACTAAAAGCTGTTAGGGAATACATAATTGTTTTTTTTATTGTGGTCGATATCAAAGTCGCCAATCAGGTGAGACACTTAAAATAATGTCCCTGTACTTCATAGGATTTTCTTCAACAGATTGAAGAACTAAGACTGTAGGAGCATCATCATGGTCGTATTTCTTCTTTTTTTTAGATCCGAAACCGAACCAGTTCTCTGGGACTTTTTTAATAACTTGCAGATTGTCATCCTAGTTATTGGGATTCCTACAAATTTCTCGGTAAATTGTTTCATGACGTAGCGGTATGAAACTTCACCATCCCCATCAGTGGCGGCGCTAGATCTCGCGTGGACGTCGGCAAATTAGGTTCGCGAGGCCTCCTTTTTTCCCAATCAAGAAAATATTAAATTACGTAAGCAGAATTATAGTTAAAATAATATTAACAACAAGTTTTATTAAATATTTTATTGCTATTAAACAAGTTTTATTGCTTATCAAATGATGACAAAACTTACATAAATAGAAGTTAAAATAAACGAACTTTTCGGCTTTTGGCCTCACTGAACTTTTTCAGGATTACGTCATAGCTAATACCAGACGCTATTTCAGCTTCAATTGATAGAACTGATAACGAAGATAATCTCTCTTGACTCATCGTGCTTCTCAAGTAGGTCTTAATCAATTTTAACTTTGAGAAGCTTCTCTCAGCGGAAGCTGTACTGACAGGAACTGTGAGCATGATTCTAATTGCTATATAAACATTTGGATATATTTCTTCCAAATTATTTTCTAAAATATATTGAATGAGTTGTTTCGCGTCGTTGATAGAGTCTAGTGAATTTGTTTTTAAAAGTTGGAGTTCTTCATACAGTTCGAAAGGCTGTATGTCGTTGTTTTCGCCTTCCCGAAGTATTGTACCTAAATCATTACAGCACTTGAGGAGATCTTCTTTTGATATAGAATTTAAATATCTGATATCATAAATAAAACCAAATCGTTCAAAATATTCATTGAGCGCTTTAAATCGACATTCGGTATCAACTATAATAGCATCAATCATAGTGTTAAAAAAGGTAACTCTGTACTGCATTTCAAAAGATTGAATAGGTTCATCAATATGTTCATAATCGAACATTCGTTTTCTCCTGGCTGTTCTTTTTTCTTTAAATTGAGTCTCAATTTCGAAAGTACTCTTCTCTACAAATAATCGAGCTTGTGCGACACTATTGTCAAATCCTGTATTACGGAATTCTTGAATCCAGCTGCAAAATGACCGTAAAGTATCAATAGCGACTTTCAAGTTGACTTGAACCGTTTGCCATAGTTTGCTTATATTGTTCACACGTAATAAAATCTCGTACCATACGTGTATCGCAACAACAAACTCAAAAGTTAACATTTCATTGAAAACTGCGTCACAGTCGCTGATAGTTTCAGAATCATCACTTTTATTTTTCAGGTCATTCACGCATTCGATAACATCATCAAATTGCAAAAATATTGCTTTTACTGCTCCGATTCTACTCTCCCATCGTGTTTCAGACAGAGGTTTTAATGTCAATTTTAATTTAGTTTTCACAATATCCCAACGCTTACTTGACTTTGAAAACAGCACATAGATTTTATTGATGAAGCCAAAAAACGTTTTGGCTGTTGTAGAAGACTTAGCTGCATCCATCAAAAGCAAATTCCAACTGTGACATCCGCACGGCGTAAAGAATGCTCTTGGGTTTATATTAAGTATTCTTGTTCTGACACCTTTATTAATACCGACCATATTGGCGCCGTTGTCATATCCTTGTCCTCGACAGTTTTGGATATCTAGACCATTTCTTTCCAGTTCTTGTAATATGGAATTTATTACATATTCTCCCGTTGTTTCTGTGACGGCAATAAACCCAACAAAATGTTCCTCTATTGCTCCAGTTGAAGAATTGCAAAATCTTAATATTTTTGACATTTGTTCAACGCGGCTGACATCCCTGGTACAATCGATCAAGAAGGCATAGTATTTTGCTTGTTTAACGCTGTGTATGATTTCTTCAATAACTGATTTAGACATAAATGCAATCAATTCATTTTGGACGTCGTGGCTCAGATAATGTTGAGATAGTTGCTTTTCATTAATACGTTGCATGTGCTCCCGTAGTGTCAGATCATATTTGGATAACAACTTAAATAAATCTATAAAGTTGCCACTGTTTTTGCTATCGTTCAATTTAAAGGTTTCTCGATGAGCTCTAAATGCCAAATTGTGTGAGGCTAAGTAGTTTATGATATCAATCATTCTTTCAAACAAATTATACCAGTACTTTTGCGATTCTTTAATAGATCTCTCATTATCTTTATCTATTGTTTTTCCGTGTTTGATTCCTTTATAGAATTCCATCCATTTAATCATGCATTCCATGTGTCCTTGACTTTGTTCATGTCTTTGCAATATCCGACTCAAATCTTTCCAGTCACAACATCCTTCTTTTACCATCTGTGTATGCAAATTTGAAAAAAGTCTACATGGAAAGCAATAAACTTTATCTTGAAAAATGGAGTAAACTAACCATCGGCGATGTTGCGTTTCGCCGTTACTTAATTTTCGAGTGAAATGAAATTTAGAAAAATGTCTTTTATTTGCGTCTTTTGGGTAACTGTCATCAGATTTCTCTAGATCTTGATTGGGTCCGTTTTGAATTAGGTCATGACGCTGCGCATCGTTTACTGGAAATACCCACTTCCCTGGATCTAAGTCTATAAATGACTCTTTTAAATGAACTCCTTCCACTTGATTTTCTGAGTCACACAACGTTTCACTTTCTAACTCTTTATTGGGTTCCGACATTTGGATCATAGTAGGTTCGCTCGATGTTGCCGGTAAAACTGTATCAGAACTTCCAAAAAAAGATTCATTTGACTCTGATGCTGGCTCAGAAACTAAAGTTTCATCAGATGACTCTGAAGCAGTGACACTCGAAGAAGGTTTCTTGAGAAATTTCATCATACTGGAACTTAGAGCTTGGTTGGATATAACAGCTTCAGCCTTTCTTTTTCTTTTGAATGCTCCGGATTCCCATTTCCTCCCTTTATCTCTGTCTCTACTTGGTCCTGCAGACATGATGACCTAAAAATAAAAACAACAACATTGAAATTAAATAACAATTAGAAGTATTGTTTATTTAATTAATCATAAATTAGGTATATTTATGTATGTAATAAATAACTACTATTACTACTACTAATTTTTATTAGTGACGCCCAATAGCGTCAAAGTTAATATTAATGCGATACGAGATCTATCGATCTGTAGTTCGATGTTTTTTGTGTAGCAGATTATAAAAACTATAGATACGCCAATGCTTTTGATAGACAACTGAATAAAATTATTTACTTACGTTATTTTGTACTGAAACAACACCAGATTCTAGTGCGGAGTTCTTTTAATACAAAGTAATCTAGATCTAAAGAGCTAGGCGCAACGATAGAAAAACTCGATAAAAATTTGTTGACAATTTTGAGGCTAATATTTTTATAAGCACGTGCGTGCTTGTAAACATACTCGAACAGCTAAAAATTTTAGTTCTTGAAAAAAAAAACACTAGCACAGTTTGAATTTAAAACTACATAAACTATCCACTTTTTAAAATTTCGATATCCTTAAAGAAATACATTGCAATTAAGACTTATAAAATTATTATATTGATGTTGACAAATACTTTACGTTAAAGTTGTTATAAAAGTTCATATTGACTTACCTTATCTTATAACCTTCGAAGTATGAACGAAATCACAATATAAATTAACACTTTTGTCCACTAAATCATCACTCAACCACCGGGGTACTGACTGACTTTACAACACAATAAATGACTTTACAACACAATAAAAAGAAATTTTGTCCATGCGAGCCTAGTCTGCGAGTGTTGCGTTGCATTCACAAAAGGAATGATTGTTTACGTTTCGCTCACAGAAGAAATACAAAGACGACACGGGTATTCCCCGTCTCGCGCACGAAGTTGTTTAACTTTCATAGTGTTGCCAGACTATTCTGCCCGTAAAGTGCTCATAGCACAAAAACTACTGAACTTCTAGTTTTCGAGAAACTCACTCACTTAACAAGTTATACAAATTTTTTTTGCGAGGCCCCCTCAAGCGCGAGGCCGTCGGCGGTCGCCGACGTCGCCGACGCCTAGCGCCGCCACTGAATTCCCCATAACATTGTATTATAAAAACTCTTTGTTCAGTACCCATCACCTTAAGTGTCATTATTATTACTTCAGTTTGTTGTGTAGAAAACACATTCATTAAGAGTGACTTTTTTTCGTATCTTTCAAATAAAGTATGTTTACTCTTAAGCAAAATAACATTTTTGCAGTTTTTACCCACCCTGTATAAAAAAATTGAAGTCCTTATGATGAATCGTATTTTCTAGACAAGCAAGAACGTTTATTAAGAGTGATTTTTTTTCGTATCTTTCAATTTTTAGTCCATTTGTCCTCTTGTAAACCCCATCCGTGGACATACTGTAGTTTTTACGTGATTAAAAAGTTTTGTTTTTATTTTTCAGTTAATTCAGTAGTGTACGTACCTACTTATAGTTGTGTGTTTTAAAACTGAACCCAATTAATGATAGTTTGTAATTTGTTGGAAACTCCATTCAGTCGTTGGATAGATGAGGATAAGAGAGACGTTTTGTTAAACGGGTTTTTAGTCAATGTTTGTTTAAGTACCCGCACGTAAAGTACTTTACCTAGCTCTTCGTCATTTTTTAAGACCGCGAGCCGCCACTGCGACGTGTAAACCTTTATGTTTTAACTCTCGATTTGGAATCACATTTTATGCAAAAACACAATAATTTGTTAACAATTATAACAAAAACAGAGTTATTCTTGACATTACTTAGAGGCCCGAAGTGAAAACCTGGCCCGCGCCCCTGTATAATATCTATCGGCTTGACTACCAAGATTTCGATTTTTATAAAATTCCGTTCGCTTAGCAATTTTTTTTTATGGATTTTTATTAGTTTGGAAATAATATACTTACCACTCTTGGAAGGATTTGTTTGATTCTGGAATAAACCTACAACAATATATAAATTATAGTCAATTTATTTTCAACTGGCAGCAAATGAAAACAAATACACGTGTTCATTCGACCAGAACAGGATTGTATTTAAAAGTGTATGATACGTATACATGATTTTAAACAAAGGTTTGAAAGAATGCGCCTTGACGTCTTCGTTATTAATAGTGAAGTCTAGTGATGCATTCGCCATTTCATTTTTTGATCAATATTTTCCTTCCTATCCGCTTTATTCAAAAAGGGGCCAAATAGCTGTCCTTGAGTAGCAATTACCTACAGTTTTGAACTAAAGAAATTTTGATTAATGAATTAATAAAAGCAAAGAACGAAAATTTGTGAAATTTGTCCATTTTTCTTTTTCTGCTATTATTACTTTATAAATTCAAACTTGTGTAATTATGCTTCAAATGTCGGTATTTGGCAATCTGAAGAAATTTGTTAACAGCGGGGGACAGAAATAGTGTTCATTTCACATATGCTATTAATGATCTCTTAAACTACAGTTGATTGGTCGAAGGGAACACCAATAATTAAATTAGAATCCAGATAATCACACTTACTTTTAATTCTTTCTGGATTTATTTCATTTTGTTCTTGCGTTCTTCTTGAGTACTGAAGAATTCTTAGCACCCTCGTCTCTGATACTGTTCTAAATGTTGGCTTATCCAAGCTTACTTCGCATTGGTATTGTCCTCCCGAATTGCTTGTCAGTCCTATAAGTTTAACGGGACAGGATCCCACCGCAGCATATGGGGAATAATAAACCGAGACCTAAGAACAAAAGTAGAATATTTAAATATTCGTGGCTACAACACAATAGGGTGAACATCCTTAGTTTCAGGGGATAATACCACGATACACCTCTACAATGACAATAACGGTATGCCGATAAGCAAACTGAAACTTGAACATCTCTGGGCATATCGTCACATATGAGGACGTCGCTTAGTAACCGTTCGACGCTAATGACAGTTCTAACCTTACATTGCCTGTCATTGTAAAAAGCGGGCAAATTTTCGTTCTGTGGCTGTTGTTTTTTTATTTTCAGGTCTGGTTCGAGTAGATATATAGCGTAGGTACTATAATTATTAACTAAGGGATATTTATCGACTCGGTTCGGTACCCTCAACGAGGGTACTGCTCGGTTACATATTTGGCATTTTGGCAAAACAAAAATAGGAAAGCAAGTATAGTATATTTCAGGTAAGGTAAGTTAATGGCCGTCGATGACACACGTCAGTAACATTCGTTTTATAGAACTTAAGGTTTGGTCAGGGCAGGACTGGTGTTCCTGTAATAGTTACTTACCAAATAGACAATATATTTACTTGTTTTTTCATAAAAAGAATACTTCACAGATACACACAGTCCAACAGTTTATAACCAGAAAGTCTAGTCTATGCATAAAATAATAGCAAAATAATCTCTAAAAATACCAAATATAACAGCATTACAGTACTTATTATTCAACACGTGAGCGATCAAAACCTGATTGAATGCCGGCTTTGTGATATTGAAAGAACACGAAGAAGGCATGCGGATTAATGAACTACGGAAAGAGATAAGTGCGAGCAAAAGTATAAGAAAGAGATGCACATACTAACGGCATTAATGTCAACTGCTGTAATAATAATAATCTCTTAACGGGTTTTAGCTGATTGAAGGGCAACAGTTTGGAGTGTTCAGTGTATATCTTTGTCGTGTATATGTAAATATACAGTCAGTTATATATCCATCTATCATGAATCTAGCCAATGTACTTAAGAAAAGGCCGTTATCAGAATTAAGAAATTTTTAAACCACATGTTGGTCAACGTGTTTGACAAGAGAAACGTCAAAGCAATAAAAAGATTCGTGAAATATACTATAGCAGTACCGCTGTGTTCTTTCTCTACAGTTTAATACTCATTTTAAAATTGTGTAGGATTTTGGATATTGACAATGCCAAACTGTGTTGTGACGATTTGTAACAATTGCAACCAAAACACAAAATTAATTATTTTGGGTTTTCCAAAAATAAGGATTTGTCAAACAGTGGATTATTGCTTGTGAAAGGGGTGATCAAATCAATTTAAAGAATGGTAAGTAAGAACTATTTTTGTAATTATTTTCTAAAAGAAGTAACTGAGATGAATTAAGGCAATCTATCGTTTATAATAGGATTATCTTCCTAATTAAAAATAAAACGGTCATTTACTTTCACTTGCACCTAATGTAAACCGGCCTTAAAAGCGTCCTCGTATGTGATGTCACAATGTGGGAGAGAGATTAGTTCATTAGCATATCGGTGTTAGTGTATCCTGGATAATACTTACCCCGTCTACAGGAAATTCATGAACACTTCCATCTGCCATACATCTAAAAAATTGCATTCCGTCTTTGTACCATTTAACATCATACAATGGCTCTCCCTCCAGGTCGTAGCGGCATTCTATTAGGGCTTCATTCGTAGCGCCTCGAGGTACATGTAAGCTGGTAATTTTTAGGGAATTTGCTGTGTCCCAAAGAAAAGTGACTGAAACATTAAGAATATATAACCTTATATAAACGAGTCAAGAGTTGTGTACAGCGTACAATTAAAACTAGGATATTCCGCATCTGGGATAGTGTGATAGTCAATAGTTCATGGAAGCTTTTTGAATAGAAGATCGTATTCGGACATCACATTTAATTCTAAACGACTTTTATAAATAAAAATTGTATCTAAACCGAAAAATAAGAGTACCTACTTTACTCTTGAGCAACTTTAAAAAAATTGAAGCTCCCTCGTAAACACTACAGTTCTTTTTTATTTTAAGTAGCGCGTTTTTAGTTTAAGAGAACGCAAGAACTTTCAACAAGAATACAATTTTCTGTGAAATCAATAATAAAAAAGTTTTTCATACGAACGTGTAATTCGTTTTATGGGTCTATATACCAATGTAAAGTTTTATAACCCTTTGTTTAGCAATACAATATGTTTTAAAATCGAGTGTTTCATTTATTTTATTCCCTTCCGAAACTATCATTTTCAGGACGCTCAAAAGGAGCAATAGATAGTCGCACATAGCGTAGTGATTGCATGGTTTATGTTTCTTCATTGTCTAAAAGCTCCCCGAGGCATTTGTGGGCCTCTTACCATATTAATCCAAGAGGTGGCGCCTGAGATACCGTTGGAAAAGAATTTTCCGTCCTGTAGTCACGAGGAAGCGACGTGAACAAAAAGTTAGTAAAGTAGATAGATAGGAATCAAAAAATAAAGCGCCTTTACAAATTTAGCGCCCGAGCGGAAAACTTGGTCACTATATATCGAATTTTTGCCCATTCCTATCTAGGACCCACGGCCTGCTGTATTGCCGATCTGTTCCAATTGTAACATATCTGTTACGTTTTTAATGGATCTGTTACGCTATTACGCCTTTAAGCAATCTGTTTTTTTGAGCTGTATTTTTTTTTTTTTTTGGATACGAGGACACAGGACCTTTTTTTTTATCATCATTTTTGTTCGGTTTTGCCCTTTGCGTAGCTTGGGTAGGGGTAGTTTATGTTTGTTCGGGTTCGCCTTTTGCGTAGCTTGGGTAGGAGTAGTTTAGGTTTTTTTGGCTTTGGGAAGGAGGGAGAATTTAGAACGTGTACTTTGTATTTCATAATTTATTTTGTTTTCAATTTATAGTGTTTTCTGTAAATTGGAAAATCTTTTTAAACTTCGTTTTTCGTGATATGAAATATATTTTGTGTACTATAACAACTACACTGGACCACAAAATTACAGGACGGAAAAAATGTTGCTTCGATTCAATCTTAAATAACTTTTAAGTTTTTTTACCAAGTTCGATAATTTTTTGACACCTTGCAGATGCTGTCATCTTCATCATGTTCTGATACCGTTTTTACGAACAGTGTAAATGGATATGTTAACATACAGGGTAACACAAAAAGTTGCATTTTACGCTTAACTTCTAAATATCCTTTGGAAAAATTTAATAACTGATTGATGTTTTTTTGTACGACATTTTAAAGTCCCATCTTTTATAAACAACTTGTGTGTTTTGATTCATACCAATATCTGGATTCTTAAAGGAAAAACACAGGTTTAAAAAAAAAAATCGTTTAATAGCAACAAAAAAGCTTCAAAGTTATTTAAGATTGAATTGAAGCAATTTCTTTTCCTTCCGGTTAATTTTTTGGTCCAGTGTATACTATCGCTATATAAAATTTTTTAAAATAGAGTACATTAATTTGATTTGTGTAAAAACTTGGTCCATGCCCTTTACGGGACTAAAACTCACCACCTTTTATATTAAAACATGTAATCAATATGTTGTTTGTGTGAAAGCTAACTAATTTCGTGTTATTGGGTTTTTCCTCCAAGTCTTTTCTTTATTCTTGCAATGTTATTTAACTTCTAAAAATACAAGGCACAATTTTTACGACTCACTGTAATTATTTTCAAATCATAAAGTTTTATCTCTATTATTCTAATTCTTTAGTAAAATTTGACAATCTTATCTCAGGAAAATCAAATTTCCCTAAAGCCAAATAGAAAAGCTAAATAGGCAATAAAAATATCTTGAAGCAGAAACTGATTAGGGTGCGAAAATTCGAAATATCGCTTTAGATCGGATAAATTTCTACGTAATTTTTCAATTTTTCGTTTGATTTCATATTTCATTAGAACATTTTAAGTAAAAAGATATATGAAGTCCCAGAGCTAGATAAAGCACTCGGAAAAAGTTCTACGAGCACCAAGCCCTTTGGAAAAGTAATTGCCAGCATAAAGCACTTTGAAAATAGCTTATAATTACCGAGACAAGTAATTTTAAGTGATGTTGAGTGCTTGCATGCACTTTAAATGCAAAATTCAATTACCAAGTACTTTTGATAAAGGGCTTGAATTACCGTGCACTGTATTTAAAAAGTGCTTGCAAGCACTGTGCTCGAAGCACCATTGCTGAAAGCATTTTCGAGGTAATTACTGCCCAGCTTTGATGTAACAAGGTGGTCCGCACTCAACACAGGATTCCATAGCATCTAAGCTACTAAACTTTTTAGTATTTTTCAAAAACAGTTATAGGGAGAAATTATTTCTTCAATATAAAATTATTTTAAAATATACATGGTTCAATAGTTTTTGAGAAAATGACGTTTAAAATTTTGCATTTTCAGAATTTGACAGGCTGTAGCATTGAAACGGCGCATCTTAAAGAAACATGGGTTTGACCTCCCTATCCTAGAGTCTATTTCAGAAAGGTGTAGAGTAATAAAAGCTCATTAGGTATGCAAAGGGAATACAGAGTGACCCAACGAATAATTAAGCCATTTTCATAATTTGGCATTGAATTCATTGCAAAATTCTTTATTTTCATCAAGTGTAGGTAGTACCACCCGGGTTTGGGTAAATTTATGGGTTTTGCCTATTGTTATCCATTCATAAACACTAAAAATGGTGTGACCAAGGCGTGCATTATGTACATAGTATTAGGTACACTTATTTTTTATTTGACATAAAAAAATACAAAATACAGAAATGGAATTATAAAAATCAAAATATTCTTCGTCATCTGAGAAAATGTCATCTTACATCTCACAAAATACCAAAAATACATTATCCAGAAATTAAATTATAAAAACTGTCGTCTCCTCTTGACGTTATAATTAACGGGTCGACGGTCCGATCGATCAGGTGGTCAAAATCCCACATTTTCTCCTCTTCTTTAATGACATAATAGCGCTTTTCGCCAGTTCTCTGGTGTCACTTCCATAATGGCTTGATTAAACAGTAGCTTAACGTCTGTCATTTTGAATGTCGTGTTGTGTTTTGCTTCAATCCCTTTCACTTGCGCCCATATAAGTTCTATAGGATTCAGGTCGCAATGATACGGCAGTGTGCGCAGCACAGTTACAACATGTTTTTCAGCTATATCTTTCGCGGCACATTTCATAAAACGACGTTTGTTTAAATTTGCTATAGCTAATTGTTCCCTCATTATCAGATTATCTTCAAATTTTATCCTTTTGGTGGTTAACCAGTCGATAATTTCTTGTTTTCTCCAAGATGAAGTTGAAGTCTTCTCTGTGCGTCGTAAATGATAGCTAGCGTTATTCATAACTACTACTGAATCAGCTGGAAGATATTTTATAATTTCACCAAAATAGTCCAGCATTCGGAATTTATGTCCTCGTGATAATATCCCGTATTGTAAGACTGAAAGGTTAGCAAACCTTCTTTTAAAAATCCCTCTTCGCTTCCATGTGCGCCTATGGCCGACAACGAAATTGAGCCGAACTGGACGGAATTTCCCATTTTATTACTCTGCACCTTTCTGAAATATACTATAGTTTTTTATTCTCTCTGATTTCCGAACAGTTTGGCTTATAGAGCACTTACCATTTATTTTAATTAAAAAGTGTCGGGTCTTTAGTAAGCAATGATACGCCAGTGGCGAAAACCTTTCAACAAATAATAACAACCCTTAATAATTTTCCCTTTTTCACCCGCACCCTGCAGATTAAATGCCGGCCTAACCCCGTGTCAGCATAATTGATTTGATGAATATACTTTTTTATGGCGTTCGCGGTCTACAGGCCATATTTCATGACTTGCTACACTTAAATCAGACAAGGGAGTGGGCTCTATTACCCTCTATTACTTCAGATTACAGGTGGTGAAATTCCAGGGAAAATTACGGGAGGATCGAAGACATTCTCGGTGTAAAAAATCACGAAAGGATGATTAACAAGGTTTTTTACGACACGAGGCGACGTAGAAAATCTCATAAAGAAATAACCCTGTTATTGCTATAATATAATCAACGAATGAATTATTTAATAGATCCTTTAAGGGGTGAGAATTGACAAGCTTAACAATAATAAAATATATTATACAGGGACACAGACCAGTCTTCCTTCAATAACCATTAATTTCACAACTATAACTTCAATAACTAACAAGCTCGTTCAGGCAAATATGCCATAATACTTTAGCATAATGTTTTGTCTCATAGCCACCATAAATGTACTCGGCAAAGTCCGAAGAACCAACGTGGTCGTTTACGCAAGGCAGCATGGCTGGTTCGTGTGGTGAGAAAGCAAGCCACGACATCAACGATATCTGGCAACAACATTGTTGCCTATTCTGTTCCATTCGTTTGGATGGCCTCAACTGCTAGGGCTATGCGGCCAATTGTTGCCTATTTACTCATTACTTATTTCATGAAAACGCAGCCGCAAAGAATCGGTTGCTAGACCTGTCCAATTACCTAGATATACAGGGTGTCCTCAGGCGCGTAACTACAGGGGGGCCTAGTGCCCCTCCCCACAGACGTCGCTAGGCCCCCCCAGAAAAAAAGGCCTAGTGTGTTATTGTATATAAATTTCACAATATTTAAAAAACCTATCAATGTCATTTATTATACAGGGTGGCCCATTTGTCTGGCAAAGTAATATACCGTCTCTGCTATTAAAGATATCAAAAAAAAGTTTTTATAAAAGTTGTGAGGTAAACAAAAATATATGTTCTAAAATTATTTTTAAATATACAGGATGGTCCAAAAAAGTAGGACAATAAAAAGATACATTTTTTTAAATGGAACACTCTATATATTTTAGCATTTTTGGGTTCTTTATAAAATTATCCATATGACGCCATATTTAGTTTTTTAATTTTTTGCAACGTTGCCAAACAAAATGTAAAACTCTTAAAATTTTGGAAAAAACATGATAGTAAAAAATTACCTGTATTTCTCGATAAGAGTGTCGAAAATCAAAAATTTCTTGTAGGCTTTTAAGTTTAGGGATAGAAAAACTGTCTTAAATCTTTAAGTACCGTAAATTTTGTACAGGGTGTTTTCTGTTGACATCCAAATATACAAAATTTTAAAATACAATAACTCTGTTTTTTCAAACGAAACAACCTATATTTATTAGGCTCGTCTGATAGATATTGTAAGTATCTTTTATTATTGTTAAGTCATACCTATACCTAAATTTACTAGTTTTGGCAGTATTTCGATTTTTATTTAAATTTTTGTGAAAAAAACTATAGTTTTTATGTTTCTAGTAAGCCATGACCAGCAAAGTAAAAACAAATGTAATTGAATATAATGTCATATTAAAATAAGTTGATAACCATAGTTAGTTACGTATTTATTTAATTAAATAAAATTTCTTTTTTATTACGCAACTTGATATTGAAAATAAGTTCACAAACATTATAAACATAAATATAATAATTATAAATATGACATTATATTCAATTACATTTGTTTTTACTTTGCTGGTCATGGCTTACTAGAAAAATAAAAACTATAGTTTTTTTCACAAAAATTTAAATAAAAATCGAAATATTGCCAAAACCAGTAAATTTAGGTATAGGTATGACTTAATAATAATAAAAGATACTTTCAATATCTATCAGACGAGCCTAATAAATATAGGGTGTTTCATTTGAAAAAATCGAGTTATTGTATTTTAAAATTATGTACATTTAAAGGCCAACAGAAAACACCCTGTACAAAATTTTCGGTACTTAAAGATTCAAGACAGTTTTTCTATCCCTAAACTTAAGAGCTTACAAGAAATTTTCGATTTTCGATACTCTTATTGAGAAATACAGGTAATTTTTTACTATCATGTTTTTTCCAAAATTTTAAGAATTTTGCATTTTGTTTGGCAACGTTACAAAAAATTAAAAAACTAAATATAGCGTCATATGGATAATTTTATAAGAAAACAAATAATGCCAAAATATATAGGGCGTTCTATTTAAAAAAATGTATCTTTTTATTGTCCTACTTTTTTGGACCAACCTGTATGTTTTAAAATAATTTTAGAACATGTATTTTTTTATACCTCACAACTTTTATAAAAACTTTTTTTTTATATCTTTAATAGTAAAGACGGTATATTACTTTGTCAGACAAATGGGCCACCCTGTATAACTAATCTAAAATTTTGACGTATTGCTTTTGCTTTCACCATTGACGTTAATATCCTTGGCTTTCACATATTTTGCTGCAAGGCTGGCAACCAAACATACAATAATAAAATTATAATAAATGTATATTGGTTGTCAGCCTCAAACTTATTTGGGAATTTTACTCGTTGAACTTTGGGCATGTTTATTCAACGATGTACGAAATAATCTTGCCAAATATCACTCGACCATCATTTTTTTATTTGTTAAATTTTCCATTTTTCACCCAAACTTTTTTGGCAATACTCGTTGAACTTTGGGCTTGTTTATTCAAAAATTAAATCCCTCGAGCTTCGCTCTTGGGAGCTAATCAGAATAAATGTCCAAATTCAACTCGAAAAATTTCCAAAAAAAGTTCTCATGACAGCTGAAAAATCTAACCGATAAAAAAACCAGGTCTTGTGATATACTGTTGATTATTGACCAAATTTCTTAAAATTTGGGCGTGGTCCAAAATTTTTTTTCTGCGGCGAGCTCTCCGCCATCTATACGAGCCGCCACTGCAGGTCACAATAACAGGCCCACCCTAGGCCACCCCCAGGTCAGAGGGCTTGTTACGCCACTGGGTGTCCTGGATAAGGCTGCACTCTACAGGGATCTCGTAAACCATAAAAGATACAGACATGGTTAAATTATAAAAAACTTGCGCCCTACTGAATTCCGCAACATAGTATTTTCAATTTCAAAAAACTCCGAATCCTTACGAAGATATTTGTACAATACCTAATTTTCGCGATTTCGTTTGTATTTCTTTCTGACTATTTGAACAGATATGTTTAAGTAAAGTTTACATTCTCATTGCCATTTTTTCTCCTCTATAAGTTGGTTTAATTAGATTTTTAATCCGACGTTTCGTTTTTCCAAAACCATCATCAACTTTTTTTAAATGGTCGGGAAATTTTCTTTTATTATTTTTAATTTCCACTCCTCCTTTATAATATAACGACGTATCACAACTAGTATTAATAACAGTTTCGGACCTAAAAACCCATCACTTATCAAATCAAACTAAAGAAAGTGATTGCGTATTCTTGTGTTCTTCAAGCATAAAATTGAACTAGATTATTGGATCTCCATCGAGGATTCTCCTCAAATCCACTGTAATTGAGTCAATTTGTTATTTCCTGGCGTTTAAGATTATCCTACACCCTCCTTATGCAAATTAAATAGGAAATAGAAAACCTTTTAAGATTATAATCAAAATTAGAGTTTTTTTTAAAGGCATCAGATATTTATACAAAATCTTTTCATCCAAATTAAATTAAGGTATCCTTTATTCTCATAACAAAGATGTGTTTGGTTGAAGGTCAGATAGATAGATATATTGAAAAGACAATAGAATAGAAAACTTATAATTTTATTAATGGTGGAGTCAGACAGATAGACAAGTTTTCTTTATAAAATAAGTTTAATGTTATTCCACGAGGGAAATTATAGAACCCAGGCTTCCCTGTCGCTACCAAGAAGACTGAATAATTATTCTCAATCAACTTTGCAATATAGGCTACCAAGGCCGCCCGGAGGAGGAGGATCCTCCATGCGAAATAATATCTACATACCGGGTGTTGCATCGTCGAGCGGGACATAGGAAATCCCATGTAATTTTAAATGGGGTCAATTATTGGCTTCCCTAATTATTTTAGAGAAAAAATCTATTTAGGTTTATTAAAGAGCACTAAAACCCACATTCAAAAGAATAACTTTAGATATTATTGATGAGCCCGTTTACGGGTTATCGCCGATTTCTTTTTAACTATTTCTCCTTTTTATGGCCCCGTATTTGCGGGCTTTATTGTTATAAAAACTCGTACATCGAAAATATTAGCCATGAATTACACTTCTGAAG
Organism: Polydrusus cervinus; assembly: GCA_935413205.1. Lineage (NCBI taxonomy): Eukaryota > Metazoa > Arthropoda > Insecta > Coleoptera > Curculionidae > Polydrusus > Polydrusus cervinus. The sequence continues at coordinate 31,443,989 of OW284516.1, forward strand.
AAAAAATATTGATGATTAAATGGTATTATCAAGGAAATAGTTATCAAAATGTGTCAGACATGTTTGCTGCTCTGTATCCGAATAGACCGATACCTGCAAAATCTACAGTCGAAAGGACTATCAAGAAATTTGAGACAAAAGGCACTGTAATAAATAACTGCAGATGTGAACAAAGGCAGGAACAAAGAGGAGATACAAGAAATGATAGGGACTTGCAAATTTTATTGTGCGTGTAAGAAAATAATGGGAAGATCAGCACAAGGAAACTTGAGGATGACATAGGATTAGATCACACCACAGCGTTACGCGTTATGAAAAGCACCAAGAGCTAAGAGATAGGGACGAAATACGACGACAGGAGTTTTGTTTTGGTATGATTGAAAGAACAAACATGGATAGGGAATTTTTAAAAAACATTTGTTTCACTGACGAATGCACATTTACCTTAAACAATGAACCCAATGTTCAAAATTATCGATATTGGACCAAAGAAAACCAACACAGGTTTGTCGAAACAAGGACGCAATATCCACAAAAAGTTAATGTTTGGGCTGGGATTTTCGGAGAAAATTATCGGGCCATTATTTCTTACACGAAATTTAAATGCAGAATATTTTTTGGAACTACTTGAAGATAATATTTTACCTACTTTACATGATGCCGCCAGGGAAAATCAGGAAGTTTGGTACCAAATGGATGGCTGTCGGGCACATAGTACCCTGGCTGTCCGGGAATATTTAAACCGTGCTTTTAATGCAAATGTTATTGGCTTAAATCATACAGTAAATTGGCCAGCCAGGTCTCCTGATTTATCGCCAAATGATTTCTTTCTCTGGGGCCATTTAAAAAACAGGATATACAAAGATAAAAAATACCCAAATCTAGACGAGTTAAAAAATGCTATTTCTGCCAAATGCAATAGAATTTCAGTTTACCAACTAGCGAATGTAAGAAGAGAATTTTATGATCGCCTCGGTTATTGTCTAGCAGTCAATGGAGGAATATTTGAACATCTTCTTAAATCCTAAAGTTCTAACAATTTAATAGTAGGTACCTACCTATTAATTAGTAAAATATTGAAACATGTAAAATGTCATAATTAACCTTGTAATTGGATACTTTATTTTAGTTTTATTCAGATTAATTTGTACCTACTCATAAATTCACCTTTAATATTTTCGATATACGAGTTTTTATAACAATAACGCACACATTTCAAAATGACAACTTTATTTGACAGTCATCTTTTACCTTGACTGGTGCCCGCAAATACTGGGCCATAAAAAGGAGAAATAGTTAAAAAGAAATCGGCGATAACCCGTAAACGGGCTCATCAAAAATATTTAAAGTTATTCTTTTGAATGTGGGTTTTAGTGCTCTTTAATAAACCTAAATAGAATTTTTCTCTAAAATAATTAGGGAAGCCAATAATTGACCCTATTTAAAATTACATGGGATTTCCTATGTCCCGCTCGACGATGCAACACCCGGTATATTAAAAATCTTGTGTTCTTTGAAAGCGAATCCTGCCAATGTTTAATAATGGATTTTTAAAAACGTTTTAAATTTAGACTCTAGATATATTGTAAAATGTGAGAAAGTTATGTTTTCTTTTTAAATAATTCTCAATATTTTTTAGAATACCTACAATGAATTTTAGTAATTTTTATTTAGGGTTTTATATGAAAATAATTTTCACATATGTAAAATTTTATTATAAACTATATACATAAGTAGTCTGGTTAAAGGTGTGAGAGAGAATCTAATTTAAAAAAACTCGTTGCTCTCAATATTGAAATTTCGTAATGAAATTTTGTACTTCGGCTTAGAATTTAATTTAAAACGTATTTCATATTATCTTGTTATTATAAACAAAATATGTTTACTCTTACGAAAAATCACGCTTTCGTATTTTTATGTTCTCTGAATAAAAAATTATATTTTTTATAACGTGAATCGTGCAGGATCAGTATTACTGACAGTCCTGATTGATATTAATTATAAAATAACTAAAGTAAAATCATTTTTTAACAAGATAAATTTCAATAATAATGTAATTATTTTGTAATGGAGAACCTACATGATCATTGTCGTTTTTTGACATTTTTTCAAATTAGGACATTTACCTCTTCGTTCGCTGCCAGGGCCATTCCCGAGGGGACCTACAGCTTAACGTGGGTTCCGAACCACGATCCTCAGTCATGCGACACTCCCTACCAAGTGCAAGCCCTCCGTTTCTTGAGCCATTGCATGACCTACCGATTGGGAGTGTGTACCTTCTTCCGTACCCCACGAGATATCCAATCTTATCCGGCCTGGTTACCGGCGTAAATGGGGTAAATTGGGAGATGATGCATTTTACCAATGTCGGCTCGTCAGGTGAACTTCACCAAAAAAAAAAACCAGGAGGACGGTTTTTTGACAATATTTAATATTAATGTACATACCAATACAGCTACCATTTTAGCCCTTAAAAAATAATTATGTTCGAAATAATAATACTAATTTAATCCGAATGGAGCTATGCATAATAAGGCCCCGATGGACAATAATTATAAACACTCGTGCATTTTGGCGCGCCCCAGCCGACCGTGTCCGTTAGATCAAAGCAAGTGAAGACCCAACGTCCAACATGGCTTTGATATTCACCATTGCTATTGTTACGTGACGTCAGTCACGCAAACAGCATGTAACAATTTGCATCATGATGAAAGGCAAATTAAAAATAGGTCAGTCATATGCACCATTGTTTTAGCATTGGTTCGCCTAACCTTAAGGTATTTATTTTGAGGCTCCGCGATTTTTAGTAGTGTACGTACCTACTTAGTATTGTGTTTTAAAAATGAACCCAATTAATGACATAGTTTGTAATTTGTTGGAAACTCCATTCAGTCGTTGGACAGATGAGGATAAGGGAGACGTTTTGTTACACGGGTTTTTAGTCAAGGTTTGTTTAAGTACCCGCACTATACCTAGCTCTTCACCATTTTTAAAGACCGCGAGCCGCATCTGCATTTTACACTCTTTCTTGCATTGTTAAATTAAACCTACCAAAATTCGGACATACTTTTTTTTATTGTGCGTATGCCCACTCCGAGGATCGAACTCTGAACGACACGGTCGAATGCCAGTGACTGAGGCACCGCCACCAAATTTGGAAAAAATATGTACCAAACTGCGCTTCTTTAATAGATCATTTTTACTTAAAACTTATTTGCTTGAAAAGATATCTTCTAGTCTTCGTGCTTCTTTATAGCTACGCCCCTGATTTATTACATACTTCCACACCCTTGGTTTTGTTGGCTTTCCCACTTCAATATATTTTCATTAATTTTCAAACGACGCTTAGAAAATATATCGTGATAGTGTATATCGGTTAACATAGAATAAAATCAGAAATTAATACAGGTAAAACCTCACAATATTAGTAGTAATACTTATATATCTTAGCAACTGTTTCTCATAAAGTTTTTAATTTAAAAAATTCATTAAAAAATCGACCAAGGGAAGTAAGCATAGCTGTAAATTAATTTTAAGTTCCTAAATTTACCGCTATAGAGCGTTCATCATAGGAATAAGATTATCAGTTTGTGATTGATATTATCCCAAATAAAAAAATAACCCAAAAATTCAGTGTCTTTTCTATGCTATAATTTTACTGCGTGAAACGTGGCATCGTTTCCTGGCTTGTCTAATTGAAAATTTAATACAAAAATCTGACTAAAGAATTTACAAGAACGACTAGTTGGGCGGATGTAAAAATTTGAAAGTTTATTTGACAGTTTCAATTATATAATCAGTGGCAGTGGGCTTTAAAGTTCGTAGGCTGACTTATAGATGGCGTTACTAGAATTAAATCCATATGATTTTTACTTAGTACTAACCTTCAAAAGATACGTGTATAAATTTAACAGCTGCCGGCAAGGTTGCCAGGTCTAGTGAAATTTCACTAGATCTAGTGATTTTGAACTCGATTTAGTGAAAACTTTCGTTAAATACTCATTTCTAGTGATATTTTGAAATTCTCGTAGTAAAAATAAAATAAAAAATAGACAAATTATTAAATATTGTCTTTATGAGGTATTATTTAATAAAAATTTAAGTAATATTAAAAAATTTAAAAAATCTAGTGATTTTTTATTCAATCTAGCAACTTTTTGGCCTAATTTCTAGTGATTTTTATTTTTGAGACCTGGCAACCTTGGCTGCCGGATAATTAGTTTGTGAGATATAGCATTGTGAGTGTAGCAGCTTTTGTTATTGTGAAAAAATGGACAAAAAAGAATTTCGTATGTTAATAATAAAAACGATGGCAAAATTATATGAATTAGACTACGAATTGCTTCCCCATCCACCATATTCTCCAGATCTGGCCCCCAGTGACTTTTTTCTGTTTTCAGACCTTAAAAGAATGCTCGCTGGAAAGAAATTTAGCACTGATGAAGAGGTAATCGTCGAAACTGAGGCCTATTTTGAGGCTAAAGAGAAATCGTACCTACTATAAAAATGGCATCGAAAAATTGTATGATCGCTATAATTGTTGATTCGCCCTCGAAGGCAACTATATTGAATAATAAAATCGAATTTTGTCAAAAAAATATTTTTTACTATGTTAGCCTACGTTCACTTAGGTTCAAATTAGGTATTTTATCCGCCATGCCGAACATAATAATAGAAATATTACTTGCATTCATGTTAAATTCTTATTTTCCATTAAAAGTACAAACGATGCCCCGATATTATCTTCAAAAACTTCACTACAATATAACAAAAAAATTGATAGATAATAAAAATCAAGAAAAAAAACAATAATAATTAGTTATTGATGGAAAGAAAAAACGGTTAGGTAACAAAAAAAAGTGATATTTTCATAAAATCATTGAAAGAGGAAGATTATTTGCTAACAGATAAAAGTAAAGTGTAAAGGTTAAGGACATGATCCTTAGTGCGCGCCGCGACTGGAAAACAATTTTTTTTAACACATGTACGAAAAGCGACAGAGCTTGAAAAATATAGTAATTCTTATTTTCTGCACAATTTTGCAAAATGGAGATAGGCAGTTTTCTCCTCGTATAAATATACATTTTATTGGCTATGGCTGTTTTTGCCAGAAGCTCTCTGTTGCTTTCTAGATACTGGCGTTATGTAGAAAAAAACAGTATACAGGGTGCTCCAAATTCGTATGCAATGAGGATTTCGAAAACGGTAAGATACGAAGATGGTTAAATTGAGGCAAAGTTGCATATTTTGGGGCTTAATAGTTTGGTGAAAGAAAATTGTCAATATCTCCGAATACCTTCGGAGATATTCGAAAAAACCAGAAATTTTTAATTTTCGTCGCCTTCATTTTTGACGTGTTTATTTTTGTTGAGAAGTAATTCTGTTATTTATTAGTATTTTATTTATTTTATTAATATAACGTATATCTTAAGTCCTATGGTTTTTGCCTTAGACCTAGAACGAAATACTGTAAAACAAAAAAAAAATTAATGCTCCCGAGTGAAAAAACGGTAACTGGAGTGTTAGTCTTATTATGTTTCAAAAACAATTTCAACATATTTTTACTGCTTATAAGGTCTAATGATGCTAGTTTCAGATGAAACATGTAACAAAAATAAACACACAGAAAGATATTTGAGGCCGAGACTTTGGGTTTCTTTGAGTAAAAATGTAATGATATAAAAATATAATTTGAAAAAATTTGTTATTAGATGACAAAACGTCAAAATTTTAAAAATCTTTAAATACCATTACATTTATAAAGCTTGGAAGTCCCTAAAACTGTATTTAAAATTCCAGGTCCGTATTTAAAAAAATTGACTTGAGGTTGGTATCTAAAGAACGAAACGTCGAATTTGAAAACTAATAACGGCATCTTGTAGAACTTAAAAAACGACTGCAAAGAAGTATTTTTGTTTTTTTGTTAAGTCAAAAATTAAGGCGCGAAAAATTAAACACCAAAAATAGATATATTGTTTTTTTTTCGGATATCTCCGAAAGCATTCGGAATATATTTATTTCTTTCAAAAAATTATTAAGCCTCAAAATAAGCTTTGCCTCAATTTAACTATCTTCGTATCTTTTACAGTTTTCGAGATAGCCTCGTATGAACAAGAATTTATAGCACCCTGTATACGCTATTTTTGCACACCGGACATAAGGAAACTGAAAAATTAAATCATGAATAATTATTTTACACTCCGCAGCGAGAAATCCATTTTAGTCCCTATATTTAGACTTTTTTAGACCTTTAAATCCTTTGAGCGATTAAAAATGCATTTTTTATTGGCTCTAAAAGGGATATTTTAGTGCCTATAATACTCAAAAAAAAACTAAATATAGCGCTGAAATCATTGACAACCTATCAGAAAACTACTCAGCTGTAGAGGAATTAAAATTCGCTAAAAAGATCGACTAAAATGTTTAAAATTAATTAATTCTGTAACTTAATCCAGACACTTCTCCCATTTTTAACTTACCGATATAATTCGATCTCAGGATACCGTGTGTTATAAAGTTATCAAAAGTGATGAAAAACTTACCTATAAGACAAATCCAACAATTCAAAACTGCAGCCATTGTTTTTCAAGTTCTACGTTTGGGCGAAAACACACGCACTTAAACCAAAAAGTCATTAAAATATAATCACATGCCTTGTAGACAAATTTGCCATCTTAACGTTCCATATTTCAATAGAACCCCTTTATTAAGCACAAACTGGTGACATCCTTTGCCAGAAGACAAACATACAAATAACCAAATAAAAGACTTAAGTCACTAGAAATTGTTTTAATTAAAAATAATCGCCCAAGAAAAATTTAAACTGTTAGCGCTCAAACTTCTAAATGAGCGGAGGTTAGAAGTCAATTGGAAGAGCGTATTCGTCTTTTACTATAGAAAACAAACGCTTTTAGTATGGTGGTTTATGTAGGTTAATTTGACATAAATATTATTTTTAAAATTTACTTATTATATTTTTTTAAAGCATTTTATAAATTTTGGGAATGGATACTTTTTTCAACACAGCTAATTGAATATTATACAGCTTAATTCATAACGAGCGTTCGTCCATTTTTGGGAAAGTTATAAAAAAAACGTTTTAACTTATGTTTATACAGGGTGTCCCATATAAGGATCACTCTACAGAAATCTCGTAAACCATATAAAATTTAGAGTTTTTCTTTTTCCACAATTTTTTTTCTGCGTGAAAATAACTTTTTCACACAGATACCACTGCTAATATCTCAAAAACTATTCAGTTCAGACGTTTTGACCTGCTATACACACGGTGTTTAGCATAAGAATATTCGAAATATAATAGATACCTGCCATCGATTGAAATTTGTATGGCGTCGCGATGGCTAAACAATCACTGGCATCGGTGTAATTATTACTCGACTTTATAAAGTCCCCCTCTACCTACCAACGCCTTTTTACGGAAATAGATGATCTCAATTCGTTTTAAACATATAAGTTTAAGATCGGAGACACGCTTCAAATGTCAAGCGAAGCACGGCGCGGCGAAATATGAGAATAGAGATTTTAGCATTGAGTTCGACGCGCCGTGCTTCTCTTGTGTACACGGATCTACATTGTACCACATCCAATAAATTCAAGGCACCGTTTTTCACAGCATATCAAGCTTTAAGGTTAATTAAAACCTTTAGGTCAGTTAGAGAAGGAGTTGAGTATAAAAAAGTTTTAAAATGTGCATCAACTTTTGTTACTTTTCTTGTGTATTTTCCATTATTAAGAAAGATATTTTTGTATTGATACTAAAAGCATATGTTTTGGTTATGTTGTAATTTTTTATACCCACAACATTTAGAATTTAAAATATTATAATGCTACACTTCCAAAAAATTTTACTGATTACTAATAGTACATTGTATACCCAGTAGGAAAAGCTTGACATTCCCGGACGACCGTAAAGATTGTATGTCGAGGCGTAAGCCGAGACTGACAATACGGAGTCCGAGATTGTGGTTTTTTCTACGAGGTATACACAGAAAATTATTAAAAGGACATAACTTATTACAATCAACTTGTTAAAATTTTGAAATAAATATTATTAACTTTGTTCACAAATAAAGGAAGCCATTAAATATATGTGTTGGAACTATGGAAACACAGTAATATTGAATTGTCAAGCTTAATACATTTTAGTTTACAAGTAGCCGTACAGAAATAATATTTCCTTACGGTACAATAATAAATATTTCCTAACAGTTATTTTCCGTTGCCTAGCAATGACTAAGTGTAAAGAAATATTGACTTTTTCTTTCAGAAATGTTATCAAAAATGTCAATATTTCCCATCAATTTTCGGAAAAAACTGATATCGATCATTTTTAGTTTTTCTCAAATTTCCCAAAATTCAAATATATACATTTTGAAAGGTTTCGAAGGGATACATTTTATTCCAAATTAAATTATTTTCTATTATACTTATATTATTTAAAAAATCATATTTACTGGGTGTTTGGATTTCTACAAAACTCAATTATAGTATATTAATTTAAAAAGCCTTTTAATTACAGTTTTCTGTATTATATGTATGAATATATTACCTACATGTTTTAAGTTTTCACTTTTTAAAACTTTAACGAAACACAATATCAATATAAATTACTACATTAACACTACATAAGCCACCGCACTATATAAAAGCCTATCACTCTCTATCTTTCTCTAGCTTTAATGAAAAAGTTTCAATCAATATGTTCGTCTTTAAATTAAAAGAAGATTTTTATTGGGAGTGTTGTCGATGGGTCGTGAAAATCGAGTGAGCCGTGACTTTGGAAATTTTTCCCTTGGGAAGCATAGGAAAACATTTGAAAAACGCGCGCACCAGATTTCACGACGGAAAGAAGCGCTTTTCTTAAAGTTTTTGTTTCAAAAGGGTGGGGAAAAGTTGGCGAGAAAAAGAAACCGGGGTTTAATAAGAAAAATCTTGATTGCAAAAAAAATGCCGGAGGGGGGGAAATATATTACTTTTCTAATTAAATGTTGGAAAGATACATGACCTCGTGGTTAAACATTTTTATACGTTAAGTACTATAAAAAAAACTTGTAAATTTCTACAGCAAAATTACATTTGTTTCCTTTTGAAATTACTGTGTTACAGGGTGATTCCTAAGTTGATACTTCTTTTTAGCTGTGTATAGAAAGCAATAAAATAAACAATATTTTCAAATACTTTCTTTTAAAAAACCTTAAAATAGGTGAGATACAAAAGTAAAAAATCTAAGTGCAGGCCTGGTAATTAAAACGTAGCCTGCTATACTTTATATTGTTTGTCTTATTAGTCATGCAATTTACGAGTCGGTGGTCAGTTATTTGGCAATACGCTGCGGTGTGTTTTTCCGAAGCAAGTTAATTTTAAATTGGTGACACGTGAAAATGGTAAAATTTGAAAACAATGAATTAGTAGATATGGTGCTAATTTACGGTGAGTATCATCAAAGTGCGGCTGGTGCTTCGAGTTTATACGCAGAACGTTTTCCCTTGCGGGCTCATCCTACACCCAAAAGTTTTCTTAATGTTATTCAACGGGCAAGTTAGGCAGAATCGTATTGTAGTGTAATAAATGAATGTAAATACCTTATTTTTGAGTTTTTTGAAAAAAGGTATTTAAAAATGTTGTTTATTTTAATGCCTTCTATACACAGCTAAAAAATAAGTATCAATTTAGGAAGTACCCTGTAGACATAACGGCGCCAACGGCTGCGGAATACTTCTTCCGTCCGTTCTATAGGATTTAGTTCGCAATGATATGGCGGTGTGTGCAGCACTGTTACACTACGTTTTTCAGCTATATCTTCTACGGCATATTTCATAAAACGATGTTTGTGTAAATTTGCTATAGCTAATATAGTTCCTTCTTTATCAAATTATCTTCTTTGGTTAGTTATCATAAATAATTTAATGCACAAAATTTACCTGCGTCTATGTCTAACACCGAAATTAAGCCGAACTGGACGGAATTTCCCATTATATGACTCTACACCTTTCTAAAATAGACTATAGGGTTCTTAAGACCGACCGAGTTAATAAATTAAAATTATTGGAATATAAACATACCTACATCAAAGTATATACAGCGTAATTCTTCAACCTCTGTGTGAGTAGATTATATACATATATAAAGAAATAAATAATATATTTTTCCGAATTCGAAAAAAGGTATACAGCTTTCCGCGAAACATAAATAGGCAACACAAAAGGTACACAAAATTTATGGTGAAAGATTTAATATTAGAGGGGACGGGAATGAAATTAATCTAATAAAACGTCTCCCTAGATCCATTATTCAATCATATCTTTCTTATATTTGAAGTCTAATCGATGTTCTAACCGGCAGACGATTCCCGTGGATGTAGTGTAATAAAATCCAATAAATACTTAACATTGCAAGTCGATAAGAAACAACCCTTATGATAGATCACATGATTTGACGTGGATTTTTTTTTGTTGTGTATAAATTATATAAATTTTAACCCTATAGAAAATACTGGTAGTTATATAGGGTAATTCTTAAGTTGATGCTTCTTTTTTAGCTGTCTATAGAAGGCATTAAAATAAACAACATTTTCAAATACCTTTTTTTTTAAAACTTAAAAATAGGCGAGATACAGAAGTAAAAAAAGTGCGGGCCTGGTCATCAAAACGTAGCCTGCTATACTTTATGTTGTTTTTGTCTTATTAGTCATGCAATTTACTGGTCGGTGCTGGTCAGTTATTTGGCAATCCGCTGCGGTGTGTTTTTCTGTTTAAAAGGGTGGGGAAAAGTTGGCGAGAAAAAGAAACCGGGGTTTAATAAGAAAAATCTTGATTGCAAAATAAATGCCGGAGGGGGGGAAATATATTAGTTTTCTAATTAAATGTTGGAAAGATACATGACCTCGTGGATAAACATTTTTATACGTTAAGTACTATAAAAAAAACTTGTATATTTCTACAGCAAAATTATGTTTGTTTCCTTTTGAAATTACTGTGTTACTCTAACATATACAGGGTGATTCCTAAGTTGATACTTCTTTTAAGCTGTGTATAGAAGGCAATAACATAAACAATATTTTCAAATACTTTCTTTTAAAAAACTTAAAAATAGGCGAGATACAAAAGTAAAAAATCTAAGTGCGGGCAAAGTTAATTATAAATTGGTGACACGTGAAAATGGTAAAATTTGAAAACAATGAACTAGTAGATATGGTGCTAATTTACGGGAGTGTCGTCAAAGTGCGGCTGCTGCTTCGAGATTATACGCAGAACGCTTTCCCTTGCGGGCTCATCCTACATCCAGAGGTTTCCTTAATGTTATTCAACAAGCAAGTTAGGCAGGACCGTATTTGATCCATAGTGTAATAAATGAATGTAAGTACTTTATTTTTGAGTTTTTTGAAAAAAGGTATTTAAAAATATTGTTAATTTTATATAATGTCTTCTATACACAGCTAAAAAGGAAATATCAACTTAGGAATTACCCTATATACAGGGTGACAATTTGAAAACGAATAGCATTTAATATTGCCTCCACCAATGATAGTATGAAAATTTGGCGAAACACGTCAATTGATATATCGAGGGGGACATTTTTTAAGACATTTGTTGTCGTGTTACTTTCAACCCCCTAACCCCCAGGGCACCTACACCTAAAGTTTTAAATGGCAACCCCTATTTATTTTGCCATTTTTGTGTTCCTTATAAAATTCTACATAAACTGTATCTTTTTTTTCAAAAAATGTAATTATTTCATTTTTTCTAGTGGCGATATCGAAGACGAACTGTAAATAAATAAAGGAATTTGGAATGTATTTCTACATTTCGTCTTCGATATCGTCACTAGAAAAAATAAAATAATTACATTTTTTGAAAAAAAAAATGATACAGTTTATGTAGAATTTTATAAGGAACACAAAAATGGCAAAATAAATAGGGGTTGCCATTTAAAACTTTAGGGGTAGGTGCCCTGGGGGTTAGGGGGTTGAAAGTAACACGACAATGCTTAAATCAAACAGCAACGTTTCGTGCCCAATTATAACACCTTACTTGCCTACGTGTTTGATTGAAAACCTTTCTTATGTTTGTTGTCTGGTTTTCGTGCTGACTACAGCTGTTCGACGACGTTACTTAAGGTAACTGATGATATTTTTACGGCTACAGACCAGGGAAAACTGACCACTCTAGTCCTCTTGGATTATACCAAAGCCTTCGACAAACTGGATCATTCTCTCATGGTTGCAATTCTGCGGTACCTGGGGTTTCAGGACGATGCTTGTAACTTAGTTAAAAGCTACTTGACGAATAGAACGCAAATAGTTAATTCTAATGGAAAATTTTCTGAGCCAAGAAATCTCTTGTGTGGAGTACCACAGGGCTCGATATTGGGTCCTTTGTTGTTTTCTCTTTATACATCTCAGTTTTATACACATCTAAGATATTGTTTAGTTCATTTCTATGCGGATGATACACAGATCTATATATCGTATACACCTGATAGCATTGAAGAAGCCAACATGAAAATAAATGCCAACTTAAGAGTCCTCTTGAATGTTTCCCTTTCTTATTGTTTAAGTCTGAATCCCGGCAAGTCTCAAGTCTTATTATTTGGGATAAGTCATTGTAGAGATACATATGTAGACCGTGTTAAGGTGTGTGTTAATGATGTTCAGCTGGAACTCTCTGGGATTGCCAAGAACTTGGGTTTAGTTATGGATACAGATCTCAGATTTTCTGCTTACATTAGCAGTTGTATTAAAAAAGCGTTTGGCAATTTGAAACTAATTTATGGTCAGAAAAATCAACTGAATGCGTCACTTAGGACAATGTTATGTGAATTTCTAGTCTTGTCACATTTTAATTATGCGGATGTAGTGTATGGTCCTTGCCTATTGGACGAGGATGTTCGTCGTATTCAGCTGATACAAAATTGTTGTGTAAGACTAATAGGTGGCATTCGAAAATATGATCGTGGTGTTTCTGCCAAAATACAGGAACTTAAATGGTTAAAAATGAACGAAAGACGGGTGCTGCATGCTCTTACTTTATATAATAAAATTATATGTAAAAGTGTCCAGATTATCTTTATCAGAAAATTAAGTTTCGAAGTGATTCACATAATCTTGATTTACGTCATAAGCTCATTATTACCCCCCCCCCCCCCCAATTTATCGAACAAATTATTTTCAAAGATTTTAATCGTTTAATATAGCAAAATTGTATAATAAAGTTAAACCAGAATTAAAACTGTTTACAGGTTATAAGTTTAAGCGATTAATAAAAGCTTCAATAGATAGCTATATGTAATAATAAAGTCTACTGTAAACTTTGATCCTCACCCAGTTCTCTTTTAGGTGCATATCTATAATAATTAATATGTACATTACGAAATATCTATCGTATTTTTTAAACATTTTTTTTTCAGTGTAACATCGCGGTTTTTTCCTTGTATATACCAAATTGCATGTCAGGTTTTCTCTGCATACTTTGACTGCTTGCTGTGTTTTGTATTCTTTTTATTTATTTCTTCATATTTTGAACACAGCAGGCTGTTAGGAGTATGATACCTACAGTAATATTAATTAAAAGTGGTTATATTTAGGTTAGGTCCTTAAAGGACTCGACGTCAATAAAGCTTCTGGTCCAGACGAAATTCCTATCATTGTTCTTAAGACATGCGCCGATGAACTTACACCAGTATTTTGTAGACTTTTCAACTTATCCTACAAAAAAGGAATATTTCCATCCTGCTGGAAGTCGGCGCGTGTCCAGCCCATTCCAAAGAAAGGTAAAAAGACTCTGCCAAGCAACTACCGACCCGTCGCATTGCTTTCAGTAATTTCAAAAGTAATGGAGAAAGCTATTAACCAACAACTCCTAAAGTATCTGGAAGGGCTTAACATTATCAGCGACCATCAATACGGTTTTCGTAAGTCCAGATCAACAGGTGACCTTCTGGCATATGTCACCCATCTTTGGAGCAACACCATCGAACATCATGGAGAATACCGGGCTGTTGCACTGGACATCTCTAGGGCTTTTGATCGTGTTTGGCACGATGGGCTTCTAAGTAAATTGCGATCCTACGGTATGCCTAATGGATTCTGTTTATGGTTAACCAGCTTCCTTAAGAACCGTTCTCTGCAAGTGGCGATTGACGGGTTTCTCTCAGACACCTTCACCATCAATGCCGGTGTTCCTCAAGGGTCCATATTGTCGCCTACCCTCTTTTTACTGTATATTAACGACCTTCTAGTGAAAACCCAAAATCCAATTTATAGCTTTGCTGATGACAGCACACTTGTCTCATCTTTTACCTTGACTCCCCAAACATCCGCTGCCGACGCACATCTTCGCAGGCAGCATGAAGTATTGCGCCTCAACAAAGACCTGGAAGAAATTTTGGCTTGGGGTGACAGTAACCAAGTCGAATTTAATGCTAAGAAAACCCAGGCAGCAGTCTTCTCCAAAAAGGTTAACATTGCAGAACCGGATATAGTCATGGCAGGACAAGCAATTCCCCTGGCACCGTCTATTAATTTGCTGGGGGTCAATCTGGGAGGTAATATGTCTTGGCATGATCACGTTGCCGCAATTGCCAAGGCAGCTGCACAGAAACTTGGTGTACTTTTCCGCACCAAAAGGTTGTACACACCTCATCAACTTTTGACACTCTACAAAGCCCAGATTCGACCATCATTAGAATATTGCTCTCATGTCTGGAGCTCTGCACCCAAGCACACCCTTCGGCTACTGGATTCCATTCAAAGGAGAGCCATTCGTCTGATCGGCGACCCCGAGCTGACCAAGACCCTCGATAGCCTGGAGCATCGAAGACAGGTTGGTGATTTGGCTCTCTTTTACAGATATTTCCATGGCAGGTGTTCGACTGACATTGCCCACTTGATTCCACCTAGAGCAATTCAAAACAGAAATACACGGCAAACCACTGCCGCTCATCCATATGTTGTTCAGCTTAGTACTCCTCGAACTTCATTGTTCAAGAATTCTTTCATCTGGAGAACGTCATCTTTGTGGAATGATCCTTCCTGAGGTCGTGTTTCCCAATGAATACAATCTTCAACGTTTCAAGACCAACGTTAATCGCTTTTTTCGCACTCGCACCGCTCCCAGAGCGCCTTAAAGGATTTTTCCTACAGTGCAGGTGTTTTATCATAAAAAAAAAAAATAAGCTAGGAGGCCCACCCTCAACTTCGCCTTTTGTGAAAATTCTCCTTTTTTTACAATAAAGTATTTTATTATTATTATTATTATTATTAAAGACCGCTTCAAAAATACTTGTTTTTCATTTATTTAAGGTTATTAAAATTACCAACCTTTGCATTTAAACCCAACGACCATCTAAGAATAATTTAAGTGTAGTTTATTATTTAAAGACGCAGACAACGAAATGCTAATGATCATGTGGCTGGATATCCAGCATTAACATTTTTGTTGAATATATTTTCTATTCCATCTACATATATAAAAGCAAAAAATGTTTCAAACACGCCCTATAAAGTTTTATGAAGGCTGTTGAAAAGCGCGTATTTAATTATTTTGGTCTCGGGTTTCATCTCCATTCAAAATTAAACTTACTGATAGCAACAGCCAAAAGCAGTTGTGTCTTTATTAGAAAATCTGGGAAATCTTTACGGATCATAAAAAAACACATTTTTCTGTAATGTAAATGGACATATACCAATGGAAAAGAATATAGGGGGAAACGTAATTATTTAATGAATCCCTAACTGAATAAAGAATGTTTAAAAAATTTAGATGGGTAAACCGTAAATATCAGTGGAATAATATATAATTTTCATAAAAAATATCAAAGGATAATTTTGTCTCGACGCCACTGGTTATCTCTGAGAGTGCATTGTACCTTTAAATTACTCATATTACGTGCTTATTTAATTCGCCAAATTTTATGCAATGTATATTGTTGTAATATTAATTTAAAAATTTCGTGAAATGACGTGGAAATGCCTATTTTGTCCATGAAAAGCTATAACTGTTTGTGATATTTATTTATGTTTATTTTTACGTACTAGCGGTGGGTCGGTATCTCTGGAACTGCTACTTTGAAACGGTATTTTTTATTACCGTCATATCGCGCAGGCACTTCATAAAAGCAAGCAGTTACTCTGGACCTTTTAAGATTTTGTCCTTCGCCGCTACACGCTGCGATGCGAGAGAAAGCGACAGTGGCCGGCCTCTTCAGTGGTTCATTGTGGAGCGCGCAACGGCAAACGGTATCTGAGAGAGCAGTAAGAGCCTCGTCGTTGACGGTATTTTGTCAGACCGGGGATGAAAGGTTGCCGAGAGAACTATTGCGGCCGCCGTTCGCGGGTATCTATATGTCGTGGGACCGATATCAAAGACGAGAGAACGTAGCCCGGAGCGACACCTATAGTAGTGAGGTTGACACTTATATTCATGGCCTATCACTTTGTGATGTTGAGGAAATATAAATCAATCTGAAATAAGAAAAATATTGTCATATTTTAAAAAATGTAACCAAATGTTGTTGTAATATAACATGTTTGATGGGTTTTTTAAATGTTGGACTCCCTGTATTTCCGAAACGAAGCCGTTAAAGAACATTGTTCTTTAAAAATGTTCCTCTTAAAATGATGTCAGCTACCATATCCCGAAGTTTGTCAAAAGTACTTTTGAATCACCCTGTACATCAGTCTGGGAAATGGATCCTTTGCATACTTCTTTACTTCTTGGTGCTCCTCGTACTAATTACAAGGATTCGGTCTCTATCTCGATGGAAGTAAATACCGAATTATTAAATCTATAAGCAATCCTTAGATCTAAGAAAGTCCTTTAAACAAAAATCCTATTTCAAGCCTTATCTCGTAAATTGCCCTCAAAACCCTTCAAAATACCATAAATGCGGGAGACAATGGCCCTGTTAGAGTTGATAAGCTTTCTGTACGTGCCATCTTCGAGCTATCTCACAAACCTAATAATTTTTGAACGTCCTCGTGTAGTCTATTACTATTAATGCTTCGAAAAATTGAATTGACTTTTCTTTATTTGAAAAAAAATGCTTGATGATTTTAAATAGACAATTTAATATTGTTGATCTCGGTTTTACAAAAGCAACAACGTTACTCGAAATAGTAGGTAAGTTCTTTTTTCCAGTCTAAATAAACACAACTAGTCTATTTTGAAATTAAACTCTCAATAACTATTTACATGCATATATTTGTAGATTTTCAGGTATAAATTTTAATGTTCTATACTTAATTTAAATGAGTGGTTGGGTGCCAGAGTCGATGAGACTAAGGGTGAAGAAAAATGTGTCTACAAATTTGTATTACAAAAAAAAGACAATGGCGCATTACTTAAGACAAAAAGAATGGAACGACCCATTGGTTTCTGACCAATTAGGAACATTTTTGATATTTGTCTAATATGACAGAAATCACACCAGAAATAGAAATTTTTTTAATAACTATAGAACTATTTAGATTAAGAGCACATTTAAATTTCATCGTAATTTTATTGGTTTGACATTTCAAGGTCCCTTTGTAAAGTCAATTTCCCTTTCTGTGTAAGGAATTTTAGATCTCTAAAGTAGCCTGATCACGTTCAGTTGGCCGGCCGAAATTTACCGAAGAGATATTGGCCGGCCGGCCGATTTCGCTACACACACAGTTAAATGACGGGCCAGGGCCGGCCGGCGAGTATCGGTTGTTAAAACTGAACGTGGGTAGTCGTTTGCCGGCCGGCATTGAACTGCAGGCCTACTTTTACTTCAGATGAAAATTTTGTAATTGAAAATGGCTGAAAGAACTTAAAAAAGTTAAAATATCAAAAATTGTATTGATTTGTACCGCAAACTAAATAGGCCAACAAAGCTTTTGCGAAGGAAGGCTTATGAAGAAATACTTTTACTGTATAAAACAGTCATTTTGAAGCCACTGTAGAATCTGTGGAATAAAAGATACATAGTATGAGACCTTCATTCAGAAAGGAACTTAAAAAGGTTAAAATATCAAAAAGAAGCCGATTGAAAGAACGTTTTTTAAAATTACTTGCACTAGATTGTCTGAGTTCTCGTATAAGCTCCATGTAGGAGAAAGTGCAACGTCTTTTTAACCACTCTTTCATCCAAACTGTTTTTATTTCCTTTTTCTCTGCTCGTGTAATATAAAAATTGCCGCTTCGCTCTCTTCTTGTGACATGTTTGAACTGAGGATAAAAAATGTGCGTGTGTAGTGAAATGGAGGCCGTTATCGCATCCGACCCAAAACTGCCGGTCATTATCGGTGAACAAAACTGAAGGTGTAGTGTGACCATCGATAATTGCTGACCGACGGACGGACAGTCCACGGACTGCCGGCCAGCCGACTGAACGTCAGGAGTCTCATTTTACAGGTGGTGGCAAAAATAAAGTGTCCAATTGCTATGGTTATATTAATTGCGAAAGTACCTAATTAAATATTTTAAAAACAATATTTAACTTTAGGTCTCTTAGCTCTGGCACGGAAACACTGAAATGTATATTTCGACTTAACATTATTTTAACTGAAAAGTCAAAATTAGAAAATAACCAAGGATGTTGTTACACCGGGCGCAACTATACTGACGTACACCATGACAACAATTTGTAGGGTTTAACAATTTATTAACCTAAAATTCTCTTTGAGTCTAAAAATTCAGTTATTATAGGCTATTCTAAGAAAATAAATTTAAAATAAGTAAGTTCTTTAAAATTGTTTGAGATTGCACACTGCGCGGTCTAAAAGTTTATATAACAACAGCCAACAAAAAATTGGAATGCTACTACGAATTGGCGATGCTTCTACATAAATACTAATAACTTTGTAGCAGAGCTGGGCAAAACTGGCAAGCACCAAGCACTTTAATAATTGCAAGCACTTTAGTAAATGCAAGCATTTGAAAGGGCTTGCAATTACTTTTTCCAAAATGCTCGCCAATTTTGCCCAGCTCTGCTTCGAAACAACTTTGTTCCAATAGATTTTTTCGAACAATCCTTTCACAGTTTTTTTGTGTCGAAGTTTGCAAGAATGAATTTTTCAAGATGTGTTGATGACTTTCAGTTCGTTGATCGCAAACACATCACGACAATAATAAGAATGCGCACAGGTCACTGCCTGACATCTTCGCACCTCTATAAAATTAACATCAAAACAGACCAGTATTGCGAAAGTGGTTTAGAAGAGTCACTAGAACATATTTTCCTAGAATGCCCAATTAATTCCATTCCGAATTTCGATGTTTAACAGGAACTGGTCAGTTCTGGTCTTCAACCCCCTCTTAATATAGCCATTATTGTCATGTCTCACAGAACTCAGAATTAAAATATTAATAAGATTCTTAACCTACAACCAAACTAAGGGTCAGCTGTATGTATGCTTTGTTGTATTGTACAAATCAACACCTCATCTTATAAAGTAATAGACATATCGTTCTATTTTTTAAACCAAGATCGGGTAACCAACCCCGGTGGTGGTTATTCTTACTCCACAGCACAAAACTACAACTCGCGGGGATGATATGGTGAAAAACCAGACAAGATCACCTCGCCACGAATGAGCTGATAAATTGCCCGTAAAGGAGCAGAGCCATCAACTACAAACAACAACAATCTTTCAAATTATTTTGCAAATTGTTAAACATATTGTCAATCTTGTCACATAATGCCGTAACTCAAAAATGTCAATTCTGAAGATAGTGCAATGTACTCTATTGTCTCGAGAAGTGGCGCATATCAATGTTTTATCGTTTTCAGCAATGACTGGCAATATAATGCAAACGACAGGCATCTTTTGAGTTATTCCCCTGCAAAATAGTCAAACATTGTAACAAGACAGATTTCCAATGGTTGAGGCCTAGACCTAATTTTTGGCCAAATGACAAAGGAACTTCTAAATTCCCCTAGATTTGTAAGGAACTGTATTTAGCCGAAGCAGTATTGCCTATTTGGACTATTTGAAAAACAATCGCTTGTAATTATCTACAAATATACTTAAAATTTAAAAATGTATAAAAGTTAACAACAAAAAGGGTACTTTTGTGCTCTTTTTACTTGTGAATGGATTTTTCTATAAAAATATCATTGATGGTAACATACAAGATATGTATTTAGCCTTGGGCTTTTTGCAAGATTGGCAGCTATCGCATAAACTTTTGGATCTCAACAACTTTATAGATTACTTACGAGACTACCTTGACTAATTAATTTATTAATTAGTCAGGTTGTTCTATTAAATAATAATTTTAACAGGATAAACATTTTTAGAAAAAAAATTAAAATTTTTTTCTAATAATGTAGCAAATTAAGAGTTAAATAAATAGTTTTAGATCAAGTAAAAACACGAATTTTTATACTTTGAGGACATACAAGACATAAGTTAAAGGAAATTTTGGTAACGGACAAAGTTCATCGATTTTTCCGCAAGAATTAATAGTACTTCCGAATTTGTTGATAATGTCACATAATATCACCAAAATGAGATGGTCTGACGAGTTATTATAGTAGTTCTTTGCCAAAATTTCCTTATAACCTTTAACTACATAATATTGTTAGAGTTAACAGGCAGTTTTGATAAATAAATAGGTAATTTTTGGTCATAAAATGAATAAACTGAGGTTTTTGTACTAAAAAAAATAACTAAATTTTAAGAAATATCGTGTAGCATGGTTTAATTGTCCTGAATTGAAATAAAATTCAGCTCTTTCCTATTATTAATTTTAATTTTTTTATATAAAAATAAAACTTACATATTAAAATGTTCATATTATTTTTAGATATAATACATATTTTACATGATACACAGCGATAATTTTATTTTTAGGTGTTCATTATTATGACTTTCCCAGCTGGAAAATAAAAATACTGCAACCAATTTACATTAAAAAAACGTAATAATTTAACCTTAATATACCAATTATAAGTTATTTTTAAAACTTCTATCAATGAATTAAAATTGGTGATTATTCTGCCATAATTTTGCAACAAAGTTCAAATAATATTTTTAAAAAGTTTACCAAACACTGTCATTGTGTCTCCTGATTTTTTATACATATGCTTTTAATATAGAAAATATGACACAAAACGATCTAAATGAATGAGGATACCATGTAATATAAACAATAGAGCTGTTGGGTATATTGAGACAACAAACAATCAATGTCACTGTCACTTCCACATAATTAATTATTTACAAATGTTTATGAAACCCCAACTTGGTATCTTCATTCGTCAACAAAACCCTTATAATGTTACAACTTATTTTAACTACATTTTATTAAAGATTTATGCGTACATGTTTTTAGACAACCTCGCCCTGTGCAACAACTCTTTGTACCCTACACGCTCTCTGCCTCTACTCCTTAAAGAACACGACCTATTTTGGTCTCGCAGATCAAAACACATTCGGTCTATTTCTTTACTTCTTTCCAATAAAACAAAAAGCCTTATTTCGGAATTTTTAGCCCTTGAATAGCTTTGAGAGCGTTTTTTAGTTTTCATTTTAGAACTTTCACGTTTAGGGGTAACGGACCTAGATCGCCTTCCTTTATAAATAGCGGCTTTTGACTTCGAATATGTTTGATCGTCGTCACTAACATTCGTATCAAGTTTTGCAAGTGAGTCTTGAGATCTAGATCCTAATGTAGTTTGTTTTTTTCTTAAAATACTTCTTTCATTACTTAGTTCTTTCCGCTTTTCTCGAGGTGCCCTTATCTTCGATATTTCTCGAATCTCTGAATCATCACTGCCAGTCTCGGATTCTTGTATATACTCTATGACATTTAATCCTTCTGCCCAACTAACAGATTTTTTCATTTTTCCAGATTCGAACGTTTTAGTATCAAAACTTTGTTCTTTAGGGCTAGACACAGACTTCGTTCTTCTTCTGAGCCCTCCACTTAATTCCAAGTCTGTATCGCTTTCGTCACATAATTGATCATATTTCGTCTTTGAGGGCCATCGATTTGAAGTTTTTAAAAATATTTTATAAGCATCTTCATAGCCTATTGATCGTCTAGGAGTCGATGAGATAAGTCCATCTGTTTCTGTTGGTTGAAACTGCTTTTCCAATATGGACGCAGTTATAGAGTTTTCAAAATCATCCGAATGTAGAATAGAATTCGCTGGGGAATAATTTGACTCACGTATAGAAGATTTTCTCAATTTAGAGTCCTTAACAGGTTCTTTACCTTTTTGTGGTAGGCTAATTTTATAAGAGTTCTCTGTGGCTTGTTTTCTTTTGACATTATCGGCTTGAACAATGTTAGATTTTTCCTTTTTAGGAGTGAAATCTTCTGAGCGATCAATTAGAGTTGCTTCAGTATGACCGGACACAGATATACGCCTTCTGTCTACAACTATGTCAGTATGTTCTGTAGGTTGATTATGTTTCTGATCTTTCACTTCCTTGGTATTATTTAATTTCTTCTGAGGTATAGTGACATTTTTTATAATTTTTTCTTTTCTTAACGGTATCTGTCTCTGTTCCACTTTGTTAGAAGTTTCCATATATTTATCATCTTTAAGATTACCCCTTTTCCTACTGTGACTTCGAGTTCTTATTCCTCTACTAGATATTGCCTTATTTGACAGATCTACCTCTTGCATTTTCCCTGCTTTTTTATTCAGCATTTCGCTTCGGGTGCTTGGTCGAAGTGAATGAAACATTTTAGGTGTATCTTCTTGTTTTATTTCTGTGTCAGCAATATTACCGGGTTCGGTTTGATTATAATTTAATGTATTTCCTGCCTTTCTAAAACCCCTGGTTCTATTCGTTTTATTTGAATTCACATCCTCTTTTTTAATTGACAGTTCCAAGTTTACGGCCTTACTCTTCGAAGTTAGTGAATTTCGGGACTGACGTGTGTTTACCTCTAATGCCATACTTCCGTCAGAAATACTTAATAATCCTTTATTATTTTCTAGCTTCAAGTCAGGTTTCGGTAATATTTTTCTTAAAGGTTGCTTTTTACTGTTCGATTTTTCTTTAAGGGTATTTAAGGTGCTACCTTTTGGAACAGCCGGATAAACCATTAATGTTATTACACGGTTTTGTCCCTCTTGAAGTAGTTGGACAATTTGAGAATTTTCGTCGTCTGTTTTCTGGCCCTGCTGCGTTAAAGTGATATTGTCCGTATATTTCAACATTTTTTCCGGAAGAGGATCTTTTTTAACACTGCCTACTGAACCATTTAAACTATCATATTTTCTCTTACTAGGTTTTTTACTAGATTTTTCCTTTTTGGTAATCTCTTTTTGTCCCACACTTAGCACAGTTTCCTTATGAATTTCACTTATCAAAGGAGAATGGTCAAATTTTGATTTATTATTTTTATTGATAGGTTTTCGCAAAGGAACGTCAACCGTCCCACGACCTGCCACCATAGGTGATGGTAAGGTTTCTTCTTCAACAACAGTTTCAAACCGAGGGTCGTCAAATAAAAATGAAAGATCGTCATTCTGTAAAATCTTCTCAGTAGAAAATTTTTTAGCAACTACGTTATTTACATTACTAGATAAGTTACGATCAACATCCTTATCATTTGTTAATATAGCTTCCAAATCTTCAATGTCTTTACCCATTTGGTTTACCGGCTTTTGGTAAGCTGGTATTTTTTTAACAGTCTCAGCTAACGTCGGTTTTACTGAAACAGACCTATTTAAAGGTGATTTGTTTTGTAGAGCACTTGATTTAGGAAAGGTTTGTTTTTTTATTGGTTCAACAGTATTCGTCTTAACAGCTTGATTTTTTTTCCTGCCTTTTACATTTCTAATATCCTTATTAGAAATGTTGACTTTATGTTGACTGGACTTCGAAACAGAGAAAGAATCGGTGACTAATTCGGTTTCTCCATCTTTTAATTTACTGTCGTCACCACATACCTCATGAGTGTCAAGTATGTCACTATTAGATCCTGTGGCAACACCCGCGAAATTTTTGCCTTTTAAAATCTTGGTCTGCATTTTACTTTTCATGGCTAATTGCTGAATAGATGGCTGTAAAAGTATATTAGGTAATGAATCAAGTTTTACAAGGGTACGGGCAAGTGTTTCATTTTTAATATTCAACATTTTGGTATTTATGTTTTGTTTTATTTTATTTGCGGGTAATTTTACGTTACTTCCGGTCTTTCGATTTGGGTATGTGTTATTACGTTTTTCGGCTAAAACGTTATTCTGGTCACTGGATACTTTATGTAACGAGAATTCTTGGTTGTTCGCTGTCTTCATCAGATCTACCGTTTCATAAGTTATCTGTTTGGTTGTACGAACTTGGAATGGGTCATTTAATGATTTGTTTCCCATTAAAGACCTATTTTTTATATAATTCTCTAACACATCATATTTTTTTTCAGATGGATTTTCATTTATAGATTTCTTTGCGTCTCTTGCTGCTGTAACATTAGGTTTTTTTATTTGTTTCTTGTTTTTGTCTGAGGATTCAATTTTTTTATTTGCTTTCGACAGCAGTTTTCCCTTATTATTGTTTGTCCCGCGATGGCTGGCAATTGGTTCATCAGAGTCAAAGGATTGAGATTGCTCAATTGTGAGATTTAAGTTGTTAGCATCTTGAAATGTCATTTTTGGGGTTTCCGCCGATTTATTTTTTATCTGAAAACTTGACAGTAATTTATTCTCCTGCTTTTTGCTTTGTGTATCAATCACTTTACTAAAACTGCTATTGGCAGAATGAACTTTAGGCCGTATATCAGTTTTGTTTGTTGAAACTTTGTCGATTGCCTTACCTAGTATTGGTTTCAATGTTATTCCAGGGGGAAGTTTTTGATTTAGTTTAGAATTGCTTATGGAAATCGATTTATCGGCACTATTATCATCAGACGGCCAAGTTGGACTGGTAGACACTCGGCGAGTTTTTTGTAGGGATTTTACCCCTAACTTACTTGACTCTGCAACCGATTCTCTGTATTCTGGTTCTTTTTCGTCAACGGACTCATCAGAACTATCCTCATCCCATAAATACTGTAACTCGTATAATTCATTCTCAGATAATTCATCAACTCCAGAACCACTGCCAAAAGAGTCACTATTTTCAAACTCTGATAAACCGTTATCTTTTCTATCACTATAATCCATACTTCTTTTCACTTTGTCAGTTTCAGCTTCGATAGTTTTTACAGTTGATCCTCCCTTTTTGTTTTCTTTTAATGGAGGTGTGTATTTGATAGTCTTTACTTGATTAATATCTAAACTTGAATTTATTGCCTTTCTTTCACTTAAAATTTGATTTTCAGTAGTTCGCAAACTCACTTGTTCATTTTTTCTTTCAGCTAGTTTTAAGTTAGGATTAGTTTTTGCCGGCACTTGCTGTTGTAAGGTTTCAGAAGATTTTTGTGGCAGTGAGACCTTTGATGGTGCACTTTTTGACATAAAATCTCGTAAAGACATGCATTTTGATCCTAAAGGAATATTTTCTTTAGAAAATGATATCATGTTGGAAGGCGGCTTTTTTAGTGGTATAACTTTTACCGGAGATATTTGTGAAAATGATTTATGTACAGACTCTTGAGTTGAGGGTACTGTAGAGGAAATGGAGAAATGATCTTGTGAAGCTATTTCCTCCAAACCATCTGAATCTATTTCTACGATTTCAACAAATTCATTTTTGGCTAACTCTTCAGGATCGCAATCCGCGAACAATAAGTCTCCAGTATATAATGCACTGTTGTCATTTATTTGATCTGCATCGTTAGAATTGGTATCAAATTCATGTGAATTGTTTTTAGACTCGTAATTCAAAATTCCTTTGGAATCCGACACTTCTTCTTCACATTCTTGGATATTGGCTTCAGCATCAATCCAATATTCCTGTAGGTCTTGTGAATCGCTTTCGAACTGGCACAGTGTTTCTGTAGGAAGCGGTACATTTTCTTGTCCAGATTCATCTTCTGATTGAGCTGTATCTAAAAGCACTTCTTGTTGAAGTATTTCGGCTTCTCCTTGCGCATCTTTAAGCAAAGTTTTCTCACTAGATTGATTGCAATATAATTTAATAACGTCTTTTTCATATGACTGATTACTACACTTATTCTCGTCACTACTTTTAGTTCCTTTAAGATTAGGGTCTTTCTTAACAATAGGTAAGACTATTTTTCTGGGTTCAGATTTTGACGGATCGTGAACAAAAATAGTACTTGCAGACTGAGTAGTTTTTTGTTCATTCATTCTAATACGACTATCTTCTTTGACGTTTCTTAGAGTTTTATGTTTTATGGCATTCAAATTTATTGGAAAGCTTGGAGTATAAGTAGGAATATATTTTGATGAAGCGCCTGCAGAAGGTTTTAGAACTACAGAAGAGAGAACGTTAATTCTGTTGTCTTGTTTCTCTAATTCCGCATTTTCATTATCATCAAATAAGTCATTTGGAGACATCATTACAAAATTGTTGTCCTCATAACTACCTGCAATCAAGTCCTGCGCTGAATCTGACGTTTCTTCAAAATTTTGTGAAAAATCATTGGTGGCACCTGTTACAACAGATAATACATTATCCTCTAAAACTTCATAATTAGTAAAATATTCTTCATTTCTCACCACTACAACTCCGTTTGATACAGTTTGCTTCTGCTCTACGACTCTTCCTTTATCTATTATGTAATGTGGTATATTTGAATTATTTGTATCTGGTAAATTCGTTAAAAACTCAGCAATTTCCGCCGTTTTCCGATCGCTTTCATTCATCTCATCTTTATAAAATGTCACTTGATTCTGTTTTCCATCTGAATAAGTATAAACTATTGAACCATCCGTTGGCAGGTGTACTAAAGTCTCTCCATCGACACTGCCGCAATGTTCCACAATTTCTACTTCATTATTACATTTTATATCATCTTCAGTGTACTCATATATAATTACATTATCTGAATTATCCTGATTTAAAAAATACCCAGTCGTCGGTATGGACTGCTCTAACTTTGACGAAAATCCGTCAACAAGAACATTATTTTGAATATTTTTTGATTCTTGTGTGCTTTTTACTGATTCAATTGGTTCCAATTCCCCAGATTCCCTATTATATTGTTGCGAATCATCAAGAAAATCTTCACTCTCTTCGTTATTATCGTCAAATTCGCTTAGAACCAATGGACTCATTGCTTCGTCAGTGATATCTGTAAAAGATTCATTAATATCAGGAGGAGCTAGAAATATTTCCTCCATAGGGCATAGGTGATCCATGTCGTGGGGCATTCCACTGAAATTACTTATTTCAGAGCAACATACAGAAGAAACAACATCTGAAATCTCATCTGCACCTTGCACACTTTCTAATTCAGATTTGATAGATTCAAGGGTATTTTCCAGCTCGGAATAACGGTCATTATCAGGTAAAGGTGGTCTCACATTTTTCTCCTTCAAAATATTCTTAAAAATTCCCAACATATCATCACATAATGGTGTATAACATTCAGGAACAAGGCCCAGGTTCTTTTCGACGATATATTGATGCACACAAGATCCTCCATGAACTCCTACCTGACAGGTACAAGTATCTAGTTCGGCGTTAACAAAGAACTTCATTTCATTTAAGCTTACGAGAAATTCAGTATCGCTAATCTTCTCGCATGTAAAGTCGGCGATTTTACTGAGGGGTACGTAAAAATTCGTTTTAAAAAAGCCTTTTAAATCTCCATCGATTATTTTATTGAGTTTGCGCTCATAATGCTCCACGTAACTTTTAGACACAAAGTCAAAAAGTTGGACGATGTTAAAAAAATTACCATACTTAATTGACACGTCTTGTAAAATAATGGTTCCCGAGTCCGTGTAATTTAATACATCCGTGTTAAATTCTATTTTCGGTCTTGCATAAAGGACGTAAGAAGTTGATCTTACCTTAAAATATTTCAAGAAATTTGTTAATTTCGGATACTTTTCTGCATAAACCAACAAACTATCAAAATTCTTGTTAAACTCTTCCTCGGAACTACTATTCAATGTTACCAGAAACAGGTTATACAAAGCCTGAAATTCTTCATCGTCATCTGGACAAACGACTCGAATTATTCGCCAAATAGACTGTAACATTTGGAATTCGTTAAATAAAATCTGTGCCGTTGGAAAACACTTTTTTAAAGATTTACTTATTAACGCATTTTCATCAATTATAATTGTTTTTGGACTGTAAGATGTAACTCCAAACATTTTGATGAGACTTCTGATTCCTTCACAAACATTCCCGGTGTCTTCTGCAAATGTGACTACCACCCCAAATGGCAATGAGCCGATAGGAGTATGACATAAAAACAATATTAATTTTTGACGTTTGGGTACCGTTTTTGGAGTACTAAAACACCTCACAGTGATAAGTTCCTCGGCAAAACCCGATCTAAAGATACTTTTCATTAAGGGCGTACAAATGGCAAGAACAAACATGGGACTATATGAGATTACTGCACATTCCGAGCGCCATTTTGCATTGTATTGAGCAACACCCTCAGTCAATTTTTCATATAACTTGTCTTCTGGTGGTTCGATAAATTTTCTCATAAAAAACTTTTCATATTCGTGGAAACACCAATTATAGGACGGACATATGGCACCATTGGATACAACGTCGTAGAACTCGGCACCATATGAACTGTGTAAATCGCATTTATGACAAATCAGAGCTGAAAATGGCGAATGGCCTTTAGCAAAATAAGTGCCGAAAATTATACGGAGCTCTGCTGTTGGCCGCAAGTTTTTCATGTAACTGTCCGGATCGATTTTGTGATTGTGACAAAAATGTATTATCACTTGAGAAGGGTAGTCCCTAAGGTAGTAGTCTGGATTAGCCCTAAAATAAAAATTATTAACCTTAATCTAACTGAATCGAAATTATTAATTTTATATCAAAATATTATTATTTATAAGAACTTTATTGATTGCTCAATGGGCCATCGAGCGAGGTCCTTCAGCCTGTCAAATTTACAGCTTCTTAGTTTCTAATTAATACTATTACATAAAATAAACCAAAAGAAAATATGTCGCAAAAAAGAAATAAAATATAATAATATATCAAAATATAAATTTATATTGTTTGTTTCATTTTCTGCAGTGGGGCTCGTGGATATTGAGTATGGGGGGAGGGGGGCAGATCTAGGTACGCAAACTTGTGTGCCTGCGGATATTTTTCTAATTTTCAAAGAAATGTCTAAAATGCATGACTTCAAACTCATATCGAAAACATTAACTAGAAAAATTGACCACGATATGATTCACGTTTCTTTATTTTTTTAAGAGCATCCGAACAATATTTCTAAATTCTTCTCCAAAGTTACCAGCTCCATGTAAAATTATATCTATATTAAAAACATTGGGTTCTCTTAAGCCAAATCCTGGCTATTGTTTATTAATGAATTTATGAAAACGTTTTAAATTTGGACTCACAGATATTGAGAAGTGTGAGAAAGTTATTTTCATTAAAGAAAATAATTTTAAATATTTTTTAACCAGGGTTGCGACGATTTAAATCAACTGATTTTTTCAATTTTAATCGTGATTTAAATCAAATTATAAATTGCTGTAAAATCAAGTCGCCGAAACAAATAACTCATCAGAAACTTCAAAAAAAGGGAGATAGTTTATTTAAAACGAAGTGTTGTATGGGCCGACTATAAGTTAAGAAATAATTCGTCTGGTGTCAACCTCACGTTATAAAGACGAACGAATTTTCTTGTTCCGACAGGAAAGCCGCGGCACGCTGCCGAAGATTTTTATAAAAAAGGTTTGTAGCGGCTGTGTAAAATTTTCATGTCAATACAAGTTATTTTGTTTGTCGCCGAGGAGATTTTCTAAGTGTAAATCTAGACAACAAATATTTTTGGCCGAATAAGAGACAAACCAATGAAAATAATTGCCATATTTGAGGAAAAAATCAGTATAAATTGATAAAAATCAAAAAAATCATGATTTAATCAACAAAAATCAGATTTATTGATTTAATCGTGATTTATTGCAACTCTGGTTTTAACAATACAATGAAAT
Organism: Polydrusus cervinus; assembly: GCA_935413205.1. Classification (NCBI taxonomy): domain Eukaryota; kingdom Metazoa; phylum Arthropoda; class Insecta; order Coleoptera; family Curculionidae; genus Polydrusus; species Polydrusus cervinus. The sequence continues at coordinate 31,473,992 of OW284516.1, forward strand.
TAAACAATAATTTTAATGGTTTTCATTGGCTAATATTTTTTTCTTTTTCACACCCACATAGATACCACCTTTTCATTGGTCAAAACAGAAATTCAATATTTTGCTTAGTTTTTTGTGGGTCAAAAAAAACCGCTATTTTACACGCCAAATTTTAGCGCGGCCGGAATCACTTGCCGCGTCTCCCACTTTACGTTGGTGCTTTGCCGTTTGCCGCGATACCTTCGCGAATAAATCAACGAGATTCCAGCTTGTTTTCAGTTACACAGCGAATGGAATAGGATCGTCTGAGGTATAGGCAGGGTAGGCAGATTTAATGCGTTCGTCCAGAAAGAGCGCATTACTTAAGGGCGCGTGGATTAGCAGGTAAAGAAAGTGGTAAGATAGTTGCAGGCAGTGTTGTCAAATCTCCTGAATTATCGGTAGATTTACTAAATTTATTTATTAATTCCCAATGAATTAAAATATAAACACGATGAAATAAATTTATTGTATTTACAGGGGGGGGGGGGGGGTGGGCGTCAAGGAGGAGCCGCCACTGATTTTCTGGGATGTAGTTTAAGTCCCTGTAACTAGGGCTGGGCGATAGTGAAGAAATGAATATCGATATATCGAGATTTTATTTTTTTAATGTGTTTCTAAAAAAGGTCGTTGGTTCCTAAAAAAAGTACAATGCCGATTCAAAAAATACCGCGTTCTACTTTTAAACAGTGTTTTTAAAAAATATTGAAACATCAACATAAATATTGCATTTATTTAATGTGTTTCTGGGAATGTCTTGCTCCAAAAAATACCAAATAATTTTGAATTAAACTTGACATGTTTATTATAGAAATTGTTTTATTTTTGCACTTTTAGGAGCATCAAAAATGCTGCAATTCCACAGCATCATTAATGCATAGTAAATGTGTAGGTTAACACTAAATTTATTAGTCAAAGAACAATAAATTCAACAATTCTGAACATCGGCAGATCCCTCTTTTTAAAGAAAAGACATTGCAGAGGACTTGTGCACATGCCCTCTCTGTTTAAAACCATGTCTCTCTTTATAAATGACTGATATTTAATTCAATTATGTAGTTTATTACAACAATAAAAAAATTAAATAGAGAAAATGAGGAACACCAATATAAATTATTCTGAATACTGAGCAAATAATCCTGTCACATTAAATTACAGAATTAAGATTGTACTGATATACTTACTGAATTTCTTCCTGATCTTTTATAGTAAAGATTATACTTCCTTTGCAAGTAGCAGCGGCTGATTGTACAGCAATGTCTTTGGTACGTACATTGCAGATGTACTTCCTCTGAAAAAAAAATTAAATATCTTTGTATATTCTATGACATAAATTAGGGATTGAGCAAGTTATATATATAGCAATGATAAAAAGATGAAAATTGTTGTAGATAATATTTACAGGTTTATATTTTACTCATACTGTCAATACCTTAAAAAGTCCAGTGTTAACATCCTTTTTCCAGGTTCTTTGGGTACGATATGAAGTAAATGTTTTTGTTTCAAATTTCTTAACCCATACCATTGCATCTTCCTTGGTAAGAATAGGTAATCTGACACATCCAAAGACAGCTTCATTTTCTTCGAATGATTCCTCTGGTTTTGTGTTTGCAGTTAAAATGATTGAATCGTAACCATCAGGTAGAAGTTTACTTAGCTGAAAAGATTAAATTGTTTTATGGATGATTTTAATTTTAAGATTTATTCATATTTAGTACGAAAAAAATCCCCTAGAGGGAGGGTGGGCAGACCCCCTGAACCCCTTCCCCTAAATAGGCCTCTGTTTTTGCTAATAAGAGTAATTAAGTATAATGTTTACAAATCTATAATTTTCAAGGAAACCATTGTCAAGACGATTGTTTCCATAGAAATTGTCTGGCTGATAAAGTTACCAGGAAATTGATTTAGAAAACCTAAAAGATGCTAAGGAAACTCATCTCCCATCTCATTATGAAACTTACAAAGCTCTATGGATATTGTTTATATTAAGTATACTTTACACTCGACTGTTAGCATCAAGTGATGTAATTTGGTTATAGAATACTATCAAAGTAGATAAATTATGTATTTTTCTGCAGTATCTGATAAGAAATACACTCTAGGAAAATAAAGAAAGTAAAACTTACCTTTGCCTTTGCTTCGCTGTTTGGTTTTGTGGTGCTAGGGCTTCGGAATATCTTATTGCTGACCTTCAATTTCTAAAAGAAAAACACAAAATAGACTAGCAAACCTACATCCAGAAAACAATGTCAAATTCTTCTACTGGGCAAAATATTATATTGAGCTGATAAAAAAACTCTCTTACCTTAGTTTTGTCCGTTTTTTTATCCGGAGATACCTTTCTTTTTCGACTTCGAAACATTTCTTTACAACAAACGCAACAACTTTCTTTGCATCGAAAATAATTATTAAAGGTTATGTTTACTGATATTGTTCTGAAATTAGCCAGAAAGGCTCTATGTTTTTAGGACGCTTAATACCCGGCACGGCGTCATCTCGTCAAAACTGGTTTAAATTGTCAGGTGGACTGGCATGTGCGATCACGTCCTAAACGGTAATTTGGAAATTATCCGTTTTTCGCTGTTGCTACGTCGTTAACGCCTTAATTTTAAAGCGATGTGCCGCCACCAACCTAAAAATGTGTTACTATCTTTCAAATTAGAATTTTGTTGGAAACATTCTTAGAACACAAATTTATAATTTATTCTTTTGCAAAATTACAATAAAAATACTTAAAATTTATCTACAAACAAATGGAGGAGGAAAATTGTAGAACTTGCTTGAGTTCATTACAAATTGAGGAGAGCTTTAATGTGAACATGAAAATTTTAGAAAATAAGTCAACTTTAGATTTAATTCAGAATTGGGCTTTGATTAAGGTATTTTGAATATAAATCTTTAAATTGCACTAACTATTATTCTTTAATATACCAACTTATTTAAGGTGAGCAAAGCAGACAAATTACCTGCATCCATTTGTAAAATATGTTATCAAAAAATTAAATGGTTTGCAGGGTTTATAGTGCAAATACGTAAATGTGACATTGTATTAAAACATAGTTTACGTGAAGATAATAGTAACACTGGGATTAAAGATGAAGTAAATGCACTGAGAGAAAAATTAAGGCGAGTTAGAGAGGAGTTACAAGATGAACAAGTAAATTATAAAAATATTATTTTATTTGAAGGAAACAATAAAACCCTGGATCAAATCTCTATGACAAACAATGAATATCTTGACTCTAAAAATGTGGAACAACCATTAAATGAAAAAGTAAAACAGTCTTCTGGCTTTTATAAGTGTCCGAAATGTGCAAAGACATTTAAAAGATCATATCAGTACAAAAAACACAAGACAGAACACACAGGTGACAAGAAGTATTTATGCACCACTTGTGGAAAATATTTTTCACAGAGATATGTATTGGTTTATCATATGAGAGTCCATACAGGAGAGAAGAAATTTAAGTGTAATGTTTGTGATAAATCTTTCATGTAAGTCCATATACATATATATAAAATGCAAGTAAGGATAATTCTCTAAAGAGATCATTAGTTTGGTAGTTGTTATCCCTTAATATTTTTAACTTCTGCCCCCCTGTCTAAATAGTTTGCTGCTAATAGTTGTTGTCACATTGTCATTGTTTTGGCATTTTACTAAGATTATTGTAAGAATAGTTTTGGTTCTATTCAAGGACTTGTACACACCGACTAACACACTTTTCTTTATAAATTTGAATAAAAGCAAAAAAGCTTGTCAAATATTTACAATATTAATATTCCAAACTTTTTCAACACCCTGTATAAATAATTTTACAATATTTTCTACTTTGTAGTCATCCAAGTAATCTCTATAAGCATAGAAAAATCCACACTAATACAAGAAATTATAAATGTGAATATTGTGATAGATCATTTGTACAGTCTGAAGCTTTAAAAATTCACATAAGAAGAATTCACACTGGTGAGAAACCATTTTTGTGTGAAATTTGTAGTAAATCGTATTCCAGTCAAAGTGCCTTATGGATTCATAAACAGGATACACATAAAGAGGTTGGTTGACAATTTAAGTAAGTCTCACCCAATTTTTAATTCACACTAGCTAGGTATATCACATTAAAAAAAACTTATTCAATTAATTTTTAGAATTCAGTTCATATATATTTTTTCACAATAGATGTGAAATTGAGTTGTAAAACACAAAAGATATTTATTTTTAAAATTTCTCATTTTTTCTGAAAGTTCATTGTAATTTTTTGTCTCACCCTATATATGTATACAGGGTGACCCACTCTTAATGCAGGATTTCTTAGCATCTAAACTATTTAACTTTCCACAATCTAAAATTATTTTAAACTATACCGGATGTCTCAAATAGTCAGGGCATATATTATTTTCACCTCCTTATTTTAGTTTTTTATTCTCTATCTAAAAGTTACAACTTTCTGTTCAACATTGTGAAGCTTAAAACCGATTTTCTTTAAGATGCCAATTCATCAATTCCAATTCTTGAAAAGTAACTTTTATATTTTTTAGAAAGAAACCTGTAAAGTTTGTCAAAAACAATTTAATAGTAGAATTTTAAAGAAACATATTGAACGCCATAATAATAAAGAAGAGGATGTTAAAAAATGCATTTGTGAACTATGTGGCAAAAATTTTAGTTCTGATCATAATCTTAAACAACATCTATTAAGTCATAGTGGAATAAAACCATATGCAAGTCAGGTAAATATTTTTTATTCAGTCATAAATTCATTCGAAATGCATACCACTTATTTGGTCACGGAATTTATTAAGATTGTTACTGAGTACCAAACTCGATCATGGAAATGATCACTATGTGTCATGTGCGCACAATCAACAATCACAATAATACAAAGGTGAAAACATAACTAGGAGGCTATAAGATCTTAATATTTTGATGGTTTAAGTCTAAGTTATAAACCACTTTAGTGAATACTAGGTATATATGAGAGGAATTATCAGTGGAGAAAGACTTTAAGTGTATTATATCTTTCCTTTAAATAAATAAGCGTTGTTTCATCAGAACAGCGCACCAGTTAAAAGCAATTATCTAACAAAAAATTGCCTTAGGGCGATTCCTCTAAAAGACAATAATTATAATTAGATAGGCAGGACGAAAAATTAATATCCCTAGGATGTTCCAGTCGGGTTTTCATATGGACTGCTTTGGACAGCCTTTGAAGGTACTATTGTATTTAGATTGAGGACAATATATTGAACATACGCTGCACCGGTTTGGTGCAGCATCTCAGACAAACCTTTTCTTTAACTTGCGTTATTTATTTTCACGTATTATTCAAATTAAAATTTGCGCGCCTTTTATTTTGTAAACATTTTTTTAGCCTATGTCATGTCCTCTATGCAAGAAGTTATACAGTAAACGACGGATTAAAAGTCATATTTGCATTGCCTTGAAGAATAAGTAACGTAATAATATAGGAACTAAGAATAATGAGATTTTGTTTGTTAGTAGTACCATAACTGTGCGAATTAAGAGAATAAATAGTATAAATAGGAGAGGTTATTTTATTAAAATCCCTTAAAGCGTTTATATATTTGTGGTTCTGACTTTAGCGGGAAACCTCTCGACTGCAATGTTATAAATTTCCACAGTCACATTAGTATTACCGACATGGTACAAAGATTGCAAGATCATATTCAGAGGCTGTGGCGTGTTATAACTTTTCCCGTTAACTTCCTCACTTTTTAATTTCAGTTACGTAGATCTTTCTTGTATAATAGCTCTGAGGAATGAGGATGTTTTCTTATAGGTTTTGTTCTACGTTAATAATGGCCACTTGTCGTTTCCAATATTCAGCCAGCTTGCTTTTTGAACTTACAGCTTAACATGGGTTTCGAACCACGATCCTCAGTTATGCGACACATGCATGACCTACAGATTGGGAAGTGTGTACCTTCTTCCGCACTCCACAAAATGTCCTATCTCATCCGGCATGAATGGGGTGCGTTGGAAGATGATACATTTTACACTCTTCCCTGCATTCTTAAAAATCCCACTAAATTTCGGACATACTTTTTTTTATTGTGCGTATGCCCACTCAAAGGATCGAACTGGGATTGGTTCTCATAAAGGTCGAAATCAAGGTTCTTAGATCTATCTGGTCTAAGGATCTATCTAAGAACCTTGGGTCGAAATGGCCAGCGAAATTCAATAGTCTTCAGGTCACTGATCATGTCACAGAGGAAAGATAGTTCGTTAAATTCGCTTGAGTGGTCTCAGCTGCTAGGGCTATACGGCCATAATAGGCTCCCGTCCCGTATGTCTGACAGTTGAAAATGTTGAAATTTGTTTACTTTTGTGTTGTGGTTGTGGAGTAAACAAAAATTCCTAAGACGAGGAACTTGTCTAAGAAAAATTCCAACTAAAGTTTTTTAGTGGAAAGTCTGTTCGTTGTGGTTGTTGGCTACGGTTACAAACCGAAAATTCTGCTAAAAACGAGTAATAAACCACGTCAAATTATCAATGAGTTCTGTGAACAACAAATTACCAAATATGAGTAAAAACTGCAGAGTATGCTTGACTGCCCAAGGAAACAATAAATTTGTAAATATTGATATAGTATTTGAAGAAAAAACAGTTTTACATATAATTACAGAGTGTGCTCCCATAGAGGTGGGTACTTATTTGTGCTTGCTATATCAATTTTCTGTTCACCCTACAAGATATTATCCATAGAAACCATCCTGCTATTAATCTTAACAATAGAATGATATATAGATATTAGAAATCCTAATAATCGAATTTGCCATGCAAAATAGTGAGGTTTATTAAAACTAATTGCAAATTTTACTTAGGTACCATTACTGTCATTAAATACTGGGATAAAAATGTAACTACAGCTTGGTCTAAAACAAAAATGACAAATTCACTGACAGTCTATTTTATCACTTGTACCTGTACATATTAACGAAAACAGAATCTTTTGAGAGCAATAAGTTAATAATTTTTTAGATTTTGGACAATGATCCTCTACCCCAGAAGGTCTGCATGAATTGTTTAAAAAAACTACAATCATTTAAAAAATTAAACAAACTTATTTTAAATTCTGATACAACCCTAAAAAAATTGCTCCCACAAATGAAAGAATTGCCATGTATATATGAACCGGAAGGAAAATTTACAACTGACTATAGTATTACTGGACAAGAAGATTCTGAGAATAGAAGTATAGTAAGTGAATTATGATTTTAAGGAATCTGTGAATGATCTGTCAATCTAACAAACCAATACATAGAAAAAAACAAAAAAAAAATATGACAATATACAGGGTGGCCCGCTTTCAATGAAGGATTCCATAGCATCTAAACTACTTAACTTTTAAATATTTTTTAAGAACAGAGAAGGAGGCATTAAATTTAGACCATTTTTATGAAAATATAGAGGCTAATTATAAATATAATATTTATTTTTAAAAAATCAGTTGCATATCTTTTTTTTTTTGATTAAAAGTATTTCAGGGAATGTAAACAGGGACGCCACTGATGAAAATTTAGAAAACCTTTATCCTCAAAAAAATGTATTTTCATATCAAAATTTGAAAAAAAAATACAAAGCGGTTTTAGAGATATTGGGATTAACAAAAATAAGTACCTACCTAATTTATATTTTAAATATACATTTTTAGAAAAAAAATTTATAATTAACAGAAATAGGTAATTTATATTTTAAAAACTTATTTACACACATTTTGTAGGAAATTAAAGATGAATTATTACAACCCAAAGATTTCAACAATTTTAATTTAATTTTTACTGATGATAAAGCCCATTTAAACAAATCTTTAAACAATAGCATCGATGAACACAAGAGAGATAAAAGTAGAAAAAAACCTTTGAAAAAAATTAAAATAATGCACGAATGTAAGGAATGCAACAAAATTTTTAAAAAAGCAGATCACTATACAGTTCATATGACAAAACATACTGGTGAAAAAAAGTATGCTTGCGAGTTTTGTCCGAAAAGATTTGCTAGAAGTTATGTTTTAGTCTATCACAGAAGAGTGCATACTGGAGAACGCCCCTATACTTGTGATACCTGTTCTAAAAGTTTTAGGTAGGTAGACTCAAACACAAGGAAAGTTTGCAAAAAATGAAAAACTCTTGAGTTCCAATAAAATGTATTCATCTGAACCTGTGATGTGTCCTGATTGTCCAGTAGACTAAATTTTTTAACTTACTCACCTTGATAATGATTTTTAACTGAATAGCAATAGCAAGAGTTTTATTTACATAATAAGGAAGGCAAAAGACAAAAAATGTTTAGGGCCTTGGTTTGTTTTTTAAAATTCTTTATTCCCAACCAAAGTTTAAAGTTGAAGTTTATTACAGGGAACGTCAAACTAACTTACATAACTAGGATTAAGTATTTTTAATATATAATAAGTTTAAGGATTAGTAATACAAGGTAATTCCTAAGTTGATACTTCTTTTTTAGCTGTGTATATAAGGCATTAAAATAAACAACATTTTTAAATATCTTTTTCAAAAATCTCAAAAATAAGGTACTTAGTACATTCATTTATTACACTATGGATCAAATACGGTCCTGCCTAACTTAAACATAATCTCGAAGCAGCAGCCGCACTTTGACGACACTCACCGTAAATTAACACCATATCTGCTAGTTCATTGTTTTCAAATTTTAACATTTTCAGGTTTGACCAATTTAAAACTTGCTTTAAAAAAACACACCGCAGCGGATTGCCAAATAACAAATCACCGACCCATAAATTGCATGACTAATAAGACAACAACATAAAGTATAGCAGGCTACGTTTTGATGCCCAGGCCCCGCACTTAGATTTTTTATTTCTGTATCTCGCCTATTTTTAAGTTTTTAAAAAAAAGGTATTTGAAAATGTTGTTTATTTTAATGCTTTCTATACACACCTAAAAAAGAAGTATCAACTTAGGAATCACCCTGAATAAATCGAAAATTAAATAAATAAAATACTTAGGTACCTACTGTAAATTTCATTTCTTTAATCACTATTTATTTTTTCAGAATTGATTCTTTGTCATAATTTAAACTAATATATTTTAGTTCTCCAAGTAATTTCTACAACCACAAAAAGATACACACTGGAGAAAAAAATTACAAATGCGATATGTGCAGTGAGTCTTTTATTCAATCGGATTCCTTAAAAATTCATATCAGGAAAATTCATACTGGCGAACGACCATTTTTGTGTGAAATATGCAGTAGCGCGTTTAGAAGTAATAGTTCCTTATTGACACACAAGCTTGATATGCATGGAAAGGTAATATCAATGAGTTAATGTATTAAGGACGATTTTAAATTTAGAATCATTTAGTAAATACAGATGTTACTGTTTATTCAATATTTTTAGAAAGAAGCATGTCCAATATGTGATAAACTTTACAGTAGCAGAGTTTTGAAAGAACATATTCGTAGACACAAAGAACGAGAACAGGGCATCAAAAGATTTGTTTGTGATCAATGTGGAAAAAAGTTTACGTGTTCTTCAAGTCGAAAAAAACATTTGCTAATACACAGTGGAGAAAAGCCATTTTCATGTGAAGTAAGTTTCGTCACTTTCTATTTTTTTTTCTGCTCCCTGTATAAAAAAATTGAGTTTTTTTATAACGTGAAACTTTTATTTTACAAGCCAAAACTTTTAGAAAGAATTACCTTTTTCTGTATCGTTTACTTTAAAGTATTTAACATTAGTTTAATGTGGGTTCACAGCCTAAGATAATTCATATTGCTTTATTTTGCCATTTACTTTGTCTTTATGGCAAGCCAATAGTAAAAAATTACAATGAGCAAATTGAATTGTAAATTAATAGTTCATCCAATAACTCATACTCATGAGTCATGACTAACAAAACTAATGTATGTGAAAACAAAATCATTAACTGTTGGTCAGTTCAACTGACCATAAATCCTGTCTGAAAGCGCTTTAGTAATTAAATAAGTGGCTATAATTAATATCTGTACATTTTAAACGTTCTCAATATAACTTGCAAGCTTAAGAAATTAATCAATATTAATAAATCCAACATTTTTTTAGATATGTGAAAAATCTTTTAACCAACGTTCAGCCCTGAAGACTCATATGCGTATTCACTCAGATTTTATGCCCTTCCCATGCGACTATTGTCCAAAATCTTTTAGATATAAGCATCACCTTAGATCTCACATTAATGCTCATCATAAAGAGGAAGTAGAAGAGACAGAAATAAAAAATAGTAAATAAAATGTGTTTTAATGTTTAATAAAATAAACTGCTAGCGAAAATATATAAAAATTGTTGGACAGATTTCTCACTTGGAAAAACTAAATAGGTAGGTACATGTTTTGACTTTTCCAGAAATGTCGGCCCTAAGGGTGGGAATAAAGGGGTAAATTTATATATGACTATAATAATTTGGCAGCCCTTGGAGATAGATTGATAGATAATTTACTTACTTAAAACAAAATAAATTTATGAGTTTGGACATTTTAGAACATTTATCTCTAAGGGATAGATATAGAGAGGAGGGAGAATGGTAATTTTGAACCACAAATCACATTCATTTTCATTGCTATTTGGTCAGTAGTTTTATTTTATGTCATGTGACTCACTAAGAAGGGACTTTTCAAAATTCATCCCTAAAGGGGTCATAAGAGAGTTAAAAGTTTCTAACGATTTTCTAATACCGTGAATCCTATGTAAAGTGGCCTTCACACGATTAATCTAACCATAGCCTTCTTGATTTAAAAGGAGTGAGTTAGACAGAAATTCTAGCATTTTCTGGACACTTTGAGGGTGACCTCTGTGTCAGTGACCAGAACTAAATAATTTGAGATTAGTTTCGTTTGTCAAATCATGACAAGACATCAAGGCGTTAACATAAAAGCTGCGTATCGCAAATCGGCACCTGCAGGTGCCTCTATATAAAGTTAGAAGTTAGTGTATACCTAAAAGCCTTTTAAAAAAATATATTTTTTTATGTTATTTATATTGTCTATATCACACTCCTGCAGACTATGATGTGGGATATATCGCTTAAATTGTCAATATAACAGCTGTAGGGGTCGCCAACTAGTAATTGAAAACAAATAAATAAATACTAATTTTATTTGTAAATATTGACATCCTTACATTCCACATTAAAATAAATAAAAATCATTTAAACCTAGTTTACATAAAGTTGAAACTATAAAAAAATAAATAATTATAAATGCAATATAAATACGTTTTATTTCAGTGTCCCCAGAGGTGTTCCGAAGCGTACTTTTGTACCGATTTGTTGAAAAGTTGTTTAACAGAAATTAATTTTCATTTATTTGTAAGGTTGGTACATTTTTACCAAATTTAGTACAATTAATAGGATCCCGACTGTACAAAAATTTCAAACTTCAGAACAACCCTATAAGCATTAATCTCTAGTAGTGTCCTCGCCTACTTTGAGACCATGTGGTATACCAAGATAGGGGGGCGTCGAGCAATGAAAAAATATTTTTAAGTAATATGAAGTATGTATAAACACTAATTATGAACGGTGGGCATTGTAAGACTGACTTCGGCTGCATCCAGTCCATTTCCCAACTTGTGATATCATCTTTGTTTTGTTACAAAGCCAATGGGCTTCAGCTTCAGAGCTTTTAAAACTTGCAGGACTATTAAAATAGATATAGGAGGCTCCTGGGCCGAAAAAACCTGTAATTTTACATAATTTGTATATTTTATGCTTCTTCAACCTTAATAAGTGACGTGTGGCCATCTCTACTTATTATATTTTTTCTTGCGTCGACTTTATGATGCTTGTTCATGTGTAAATGTAAATGTTGTTTATATTTAAACGTTTTGGCACACAATTTACAACAAAAACTTCGGACGTCACTGTGTGTTCTCATATGAGTATCCACCGCAGATCTTTGACTGAAAGATTTGTAACAGATCTGAAAAAAAGGAGACTGTCAGTAATTAAAGGTACCTAAATATACCTGTAGTTATATCAGAATAAAATTATGAAAATAGTAACAACCATTTTTTTAGAAGTTATTTTTTGGAGGAGCACGGGAGATATTCACATGGTAGTAACAACTTTTTTTCTTCTAAATTACTCAAATTTAGAGAATTTTGTTTAGCTAATCAGCATACCGTGCATGGCGTAGCCAGAAAATATGCTCGGGGGGGGGGGGGGGGGGGGGGGGCTCAATGGGCGTAAGGAGATTTTTTTTTCTAGAGAAAGGGATAGTCGATAGTGAAGAAGGGGGGAAAGCGCCGCAGGCGAAAAACTTTCGGGGCCACGCCCAACGTTCGTTTAAAATTCACCTAACTACTATCAAATTTCGAAAATTAAACTATTAAAATTTGTTTTTGTTTGTTTTTGTATGACTCTAACCAGCGTTTTTTGGGCTCGGTTTTTCATGATTAAAAATAAAGTAAATATCGCTCGCCACACCAAAATTATTGATATTTTCAGAAATCATATATTTGAGGAGCGTAGATCTAAGAGCAGTTTTTGGTGCAAATGCCTAGGTTTTGAAATACTCCTTCTTAAGTGCCGTTTTGTATATTAATAATAAAGCATTCTCGTTTCTTTCCGCAGTATTCTTTTTTTTATAAATTATCACACTTCCATAAAAAATGTTTCAATTAAAATGTTTACTTTAATTTTTCTCTTTAAAAATAAATACCTAATTGTTTTTGTTGTAAAAGTATTTTATTGCATTGGGTTATATTTTTGTTGATTTAAAACATTAAAATAGCTCTAAAAAGGGAAAACGGAACAGACAAGTATATAATAAAAAAATACTATAAAATATTATTCTTTTTACTCGTTTTTCTATAAAATTGCATCGTAAATCAATAACTAAAACGATATGCGTACGAAACCTTAATCTCTAAACAGGACTTTTAGAAGGAAAATTTTAAAAACTAAACGTTTCCTACAAGATCTTTGTAATCTAAGCCAAGAATACATTATTTAAAAATTTAAATTAAGAGTCCAAGCGTGAGACGAAAAATTAGATTGCAATTACACTTTTAGACCCCGAAAGGGGGGGGGGGGGGGGGCTGAATACGCCACTGATACCGTGCATTGTATTTTTACCTTACAAGAAAATGGACGTTCGCCAGTATGTACCACCAGATGTTTCTTTAGCGCATGCGAAGAAAAGAAACCTTTCCCACACTTTTCACAAGTATATCTCCGAATTCCTTCTTCTCGGTCTTTATGCTTTTGGATATGTTGTTTCACTCTTTTTATGCTTAACATTAATCCACAAATCGGGCATTTTTCATTCTAAAAATTATAACAAGGGAAATGATAAATTACTACTACAAAAACTAATAAAATGGGTTGGTCCAACAAAATATAGCAGTTCGAATTCTGATGAAAAAGTTAATAAACTCCGTTAGCTTACTTTTCGTCAAGACATGCCTGGGGGGCACCTAGAAAGTACAAAGACCCAAATAGTAGCCCGAAGGCGAGGAAAAAATTAAAAGAAAAACAACAAAATGTATTTACTAATGATTTGTTACGCAGTGAGAATAGAAATGTTTGCTATTTATTTAAAATTATTTTAATAGCCGAGCTGTAAAAAGATTTTTATTCTTCTCATTTCAATAAAATTTTGAAATATGAAAACATAATTAAGAGCAAACAGTAGTCGATGAGTCATCATGAACAAGTACGTGCATATTTTATACCTGCGTCTGGTGATGGCAATACATTTTCGTTTTTTATATACAAAATATTATATAAACGAATTTCACGAGAATTAAGTGGAGATTTTGAAAATAATATCGGGGCATCGTTTGTAATTTTAATGAAAATAAGAAATTAACATAAATAGCCGTAATATTTCTATTCTTATGTTCTGCATGGCGGATGATATAAGTTCAACCTATATAATTGAAACTTAAAAAAAAAATTAAGTATCCGCCAAAATATAAGTTCTTGTGAACCCCGTAAAATTTTTGTGTTAACTTTTCAATCAGACAAACCAGGAAACGATGCCGCATTTCACGCTGGTATGGAAAGATCTTAAGTTAAAAAAATATATATGTATGCGATTTATCGGTATTACTACTAACCTTTTCATGAACAGATCTTTTGTGTAAACCTAAATTTCTAATGCTACTATAAGCGCGACTACAAATTTCACATAGAAAAGGTTTTTCTCCGGTATGAACTATTCTTTTATGTGTAACTAATTCTCCTGGTGTGGCATAGCCTTTTTCGCAACTATCACATTTATAGCTTTTGTAGTCTCCCGTGTGTTTCTTCTTGTGATTAAATAGGTTTTGGGGAGATCTGAAACAAAAATTATATTTTTATAAATTATCTCGAAGAAAACGTTCAGTTACAATACCTCGCGGTCTTCATAACGGAAAAAATGTATTACAGTCTTTCACACGGTTCTATCCGCTGCGGTGTGTTTTTCTGAAGCAAGTTAATTTTAACTTGATGGCACGTGAAAATGGTAAAATTTGAAAACAATGAACTAGTAGATATGGTGCTAATTTACGGTGAGTGTTGTCAAAGTGCGGCTGCTGCTTCGAGATTATCCGCAGAACGCTTTCCCTTGCGGGCTCATCCTACACCCAGAAGTTTTCTTAATGTTATTCAACGGACAAGTTAGGCAGGACAGTATTTGATACATAATGTAATAAATGTAAGTACCTACCTTATTTTTGAGTTTTTTGAAAAAAGGTATTTGAAAATGTTTATTTTAATGCCCTCTATACACAGCTAAAAAAGAAGTATCAACTTAGGAATCACCCTGTATCTACAGGGTGCTGATAAAGTTTGGATTCATAGATTTTCAGGTCAACAAACTACCTGACCAGAGTACACTAAGACACATCAATTTGCCAGATGTGGTTCTTTAGTTTATAACGTTGGAGGACTAGGTATGTAAAGACTGCACTGAAGAGTACCTTTAACTTGTAGCAACGTAAAATCGGTTCAAAAATCATGCAGAATAAAATAATGTTTTGTTACATAAACTATAGGTCTTTTCGTTAGCGCCGCACTTTACACTTTTTGCACTGACACGTTCCTTGGCGACGTTAGAAGTTGCTCGCTGTACCGAGATTCAGATTTCAGTCAAATACATAGATTAAAATGAGAGTTTTCGGTACATTTTCAGACTTGCATCTAATTGTTGTAAAACGATAAGTGCTAAAAGTGTCATCAGGGTAGCGCCAATGAACCAACCTTATATTTGATTGCAGACTTTACTTACGCGAATTTTTTTTGACACATTTCACAACAGTAAGGTTTTTCACCCGTATGAATCCTCATGTGATTTGCCAGTTGTTGTTTACTTTTAAATTTCTTTTCGCAGTTTTCACAGCCGTAATTTTTTATGTCTGAATGTGCCATTATTATATGCTGCTCTAAACGATTAGATCGTCCAAATAAAATCTTTTTACAAATCTCACATTTAAATTCGTGAACCTAAAATAAGATGGCTTTTATTTCATAGTTTTATTAGTTTCATTTTCTAGAACAGACTTCCTCCAGAAAATGTATTTATTTGATTGCTTTAATATTTGTTTATTAATTTTAATTAGGTACCATTTAGAATTTATGATTCTGTAAATAAATAAATATTACAAAAATAAAATAAATAAATTAAATTTTCCTATCCTAAATATCATATAATAATTTTGTATAAGCACCTAGATGTAAAACATCTGTATGTGCAGTATTGCTTAGAAGTTTTTTGTTAATAATCCTTAATAATATGTACAATAGCATTAGGAAACATGAGAAAGAGAAAAAAATTAAACATTACATTCATATAATACTATTTCGTGAATAATAGAATTTTTTACAAATGAAAGTCCTAAATTAAATATCTGTTACATGGCAAACAACATCTGAATCATCAGCTATCATTTTTAAAATATTTATCTTTGTGTTTGTTAATGGCACAAAAAAGCACTTATAAAAAAATACTACCTCCAGTATCTCTGAAATAAATCATACCTTGCGTTTATCTTTGGTATTTTTCGAAGGTTTTCTTCCCGGTTTTAATACTATTTTCTTCTTTACTTTTGGACCAACGGCTACATCAAGCTGTGATAAGTGAAGATCTTCTTTGCTAAAGGATTCAGGTTGATCTCTATTATCACAAATCTCCGATGTGCCCGAAGTTTCGTCCTTTATCAATACTTCAAGTTTAGTCAGAAATTCTTTACTTTCGACATATTCTCCATTTAGCTTTTCAGCTAATTCTGATGCTAATGCATCTGTTGTATCATTTAGGTCTACCAAAGATTCATGATGATATAATTTTATATCTCGTTCTAGTGAAATAGACGAATGTTTTTCTTTAAGTTGCGAGTCTGATTTGATTATTAACTGACGAAATTCGCTGAGCGTAATAAGTTGATGGTAACATTTTAAACAAATAGATTTTGGCAACAAATCTTGTTCTAAAACCTATTATAAAGAGAAAATGGATTATAAATTACTTAACCCTTTTGATAAAATTAAATTTGAAGAAAACCATAAAAATTACATGCAAAATATCTTAATTTCCCTGAAGATGTTTTTCCGACTTTTAAAATTTCTGTCTTTATTCTGATTGTTACACATCATGAAAGCAGGAGTCTGAGATTAGCCTCATCGGCAGTAGCCATTACCTTATCAGGTCTAGTGGTAGTGGCAGTGATTTAAAGCTGCTTCAACAATAATAATAACCACATTTTACTAGATTTTACTCAATTAATAAATATTTTAATCAAACACGCATTTTTATAGGTATACTCAATCAGAGAGTGTGTGATTTCAATTCTTTTTTTTAACTTACCTCAATTGCAGCACACTCGTATATTACTTCTGAAACCGTTCTGTCTATTGAAACTTTGTATGAAATACTAACGCTATGAATCTGAGGTGCATCTTCTAAACATATTCTACAAATCTCTTCCATTATTTTATTCCATTTTAAAGAACAATTTTATTAAAATTGGACATTGGTTTGTTTTTGTTTACATTTTACAACAGAGAATTATTTTCTTTGGTTCGTTCACAGAAGAAAAAAGGGCTGTCCTCGGGCTGATTTGACGATCCTTCTATGGCATGGCCTTCTGGTGTGGAGAGTGGAGATTCTGTCGCACTACTCTACTTAAATCGAGAAGGTTATAAGAGATTTGGAGCGATGGAATGTGCTATTTTTATATATTATTATTTCGTCGCACGGCACAAGAAACGCTTGAACCACGTCTTTTTTGGTGAACGTGAACACAAGGAAACACTATCCCTTTTTTACTCTTTAAACATCGATAACGCCATGATAACCACAGTCGGAACAACGCTAGTGGTAAAAACTAATTTGGAATATTTATAACCAGTCCATCGCCTCAAATCCCTTTAATGCTCTATTGGCACTAATCAGGATAAAAACAGAAAAATGTTAAAGGTCCCGTTAAAACATTAGTTAACACTCCCAATTTGACATCAACCTCAACCATAAAGTAAGGTTAGTTTGGCGTAAACAACAAAACATTTCCAAATATATTTTTCTTTGCTATTGCAATGTTAATTTAATTCTATTTTGCTTTAAAATAAAGATTGCAAAATGAGTACCTTAGTAGAATGTAGGGTTTGTTTAGGATTCTTTAGTGATGATGATAGTGTACATCTGGAAACAAAAGTAATTAACCAAATAAGCGTTTTACAGGCTATTGAAGAAGTTGCTTCTATTGAGGTAAATATCGTATACTTATTTTTGCTACTTAAAAATTCTCAACGAAATAAAATAATGGAAATACTTAAATAACCACCAATTTATGAAGATACAAATCTTCAAATAGCTGACAAAGTCCCTATATTTTTAGTTAGTTTTAGCTATATTGCTATGATTAAACTGAACTCAGAATAAAATTTACGAACAGCTCCACAAGCCTGGTAAAACAAAGTTTGTGTTGCCATTTACATGCTAAGAAGTAAAAGGGTAATTAAATATAACCAGTCTAATCAAGATAAAACTCATGAATATGGAGATTTTACTATAATATATAATATAAACTAGTTATGGTGCTCATTCTCCCCTTGCCTGCAGCCTTGCTCTTCTGAATGCTCATCCTGGGATTGATCTCTTCGGAGGCTCATTCAATAAATACCAAAACAGTGTCTTGCGCTCAGAAATATGAATGTGATACACTTGCTTACATATTTTGTTAATGTTAATATTGTTGTCATTAATTGTTATTTAGTATTAAATTAATTTTATTCAGATATTTAGCTAATGTTAATTTTTAGATAATTGCTAAGGTTATAATTGTAATTCTTTAATGTATAAATGGGGCATCCTGTGTATTATTAATAAATAAAATAAAAGAAATATAAGCTCTGTTTAGTATATGTACAAAGCTAAACTAGATAAGTACTAAAAGAAATGCAAGCCAGAGAGAAAGATGGCAAGTGTTGAGAAAATATGCAATTTACTTACTGAATATTCTATTCCTCACTTTCTTTTAATAATTATAATGAATCCAAACTACCTTTTAGAAGCATGCTTTATTATTAACTTGATGACATCTTAAGTCAGATTCTGAAAAAATAAGATTATCATGTAGAATGTAAAAAAAAACTGCCCTGAAAATGTGCTAGGTACAATAATGTTTGTTTTTATAAATTCAAAAGAAAAAGGGGTAAAAAAAAGGAAAAGCTACATTCCACAAATTTAGTTTTTTACACGAAATATTTGCTATTTATTTTTTTTTTAATAAAATCCCAAGAACACACAACTTTGCTCAAACATGCGTTCATATATCTCTGACCTTTTCCGAAATCCACAACATGAATTATAGGAATCCAGAGATTTTTCTTTATTTCCACCTTTCTCATTGATAAAACTTTTACATAATCAAATTTCGTATTCCTATGACTGACTTCTTAACTTTATAGGTATTAGGAAATCATGGCTTGCCAGAACATGTCTGCAAAATTTGCTTCCGATCACTGCAAACTTTGATATCATTTCGAAAGAAAATAATAACGTCTAATAATGAACTTAAAAAACGTGTTCTCTTAAGAGCCAATTCCTTAAATGAAGTAAATGATCCAATTTCAGTATGTAATATAGATCAAAACAAACCGAACATAGAATCTATTGAGGATGTAAAGGTAGAAAATGAAGAACAAGAAGATGTGTTAGAACATGAGAAAAACATCCCTTTGAAGGCTCAATTAGAAGGAAACAATGATACAGGGTAGGATAATTGACAATGTTAAATATATAGGGTAGGGATATAAATATTAAAAGTAACCAATGTTTTTGAGTTTCTAAAAGTAATTAATGCGATTTAACTCGTCGTTTTTTTATCTCTCTTCCTAGAAGCTTCATCGGGGTGAACGCACTAAACTGCTTGCCTCGGGCGTACAGAAAATATAATTCTGTGCCATATTTACCACAAATAAAAGTTAGTCGCCAATTTTATCTCTGGGGCCACTAATGTCGGTTTTTAGAAGTAACAAAACAAGTTTTCCTAAAACCCTAGAAAAATTATGGGAATTTCCACCTATAGTACCAATAATTTTTCTAGGGCCAAGATAAAAGGTTTTTCTTATTCTTAAAGTTGGACGATTAGTTACCACAGAGATTGACTGTGTCAAAACTTTTATTTTAGAACAGAAATACATTCAAAATTTTTATTCCTGGAAGGCTTGTACAATTGTACATACAGATAATTATAGATAGAACGCCAATAATAAATGTAAAATATATTCTGTTTACTTTTAGTATAAAATCATCTGAAGAAAGCAGGGATAGTGATTGGAATGGGTTTAATAACGTTAGTTCGTCAGAAGAAGAATCAAACAAGAAGTCTCCTTTACGAAAATCAAGATTAAAGAGAAAAAATAAAAAGACTGAATTAAATAATTACAAAACTACCACAAAATTACTAGCAGCTGAAAAAGAAGTTGAGACTGACATTAGAAGTGATAATGATGATGATAATGTAATTAGCAAAAGAACAAAAAGGAAGTGTCCAGAACCACTAGTTCCACAAATTGAGTGGAGTGATTTAAGTGATGAAAATGATTCATCTGGTACTATAAACATAAAGAAAAGAAAAGACTCATTTTCAAAATCCCCAAATAAAAAACCAAGGATACAAACCAAAAAAATTCGCAGAAAAAAAAGGATCAATAAGAAACCTCTAACAGATATTTCGGATACTTCTTCTGACGCAGACAGTGATTCAGATATACCTTTGGGAGAATTAAGAAAGGAGATTAAAGATCTAGAAAATAAAACAGAACCTAAAGTTAAGAAAAAAAGGGAAAAGAGGGAACAAGCTGATGGGCCTCGATTATGTCCTATTTGTGGAAAATTATTTAAAGCAAGACAGGTAATAGATTGAAAGGATTACAATAGTTTTAATTTGGTATAAGAGAATATATATGTACAAAATGGTGGCATTTTTTTTTCATAGATAATACAGAGCAAATAATTTAATGGTCTATCTCAATAAAATGTTTATCTGTCCACCTGTGTATTATTTATGTGTATTTAGGTAACACATTTATATTTACTTTTAGAATTTTAATTCACATATGACGACTGTACATAGGAAGAAACCTGAGAAACCAGAAAAAATAAGTTGTTTATGCCCCGACTGCGGTAGAGTTATAACTGGCACGCGACAGGTAACCAAATCACTACCGAAAAAAATTAATTTTTAGTGGAAATTTTAATAAATTTCCAGTTAAAAGTTACTATAATTTTTATTTTTATATTGACAAAATGTGTAATATAATATTTATTTCAAATGTTGCAGAATTTTGTTGCCCATCGGAGATACCATCACTCTGACAAGGCACAAGTTAAAAAGAGGTTTACATGTGATGTTTGCCCCAGGAAATTTTACAGAGAGAAAAATCTAATTATACATCAAAGGATACACAAAGGCGAGAAAGGATATATTTGTGAACTTTGTCCTGACAAATCGTATACGTAAGTTAATTCTCTTTTTAACCTTTATATGTATATAAAAAGACATTAGTTTACTGTAAAAAATTTATATATTTTTTATTTGAAAGATTCCAATTTGTATTTTCTGAAAATTGGAATTTTTAAACTTTGGTATTATTTTCAGTCGTTTGTCGTTTGCATTGAATTTGTCTAGTTACATATAATGTAGGTATGAAACATAAAAAAAATGTCACCGATATTTCTACCTATGACCTATAAACTCCCATTTTAGAGGCCTGGCTATATTACAGTAATGCTAATTGCACTATTTCCGCCGCACCAGACTAACACTATCAACGTCTGAAGAAGAAATGCGAATAAGATCTCCTTATGCAGGCATTTTCGTAGCCTGTCACGTGGCGGTTTAACATGTGAAACCAAAAAATTTGTTTTATGGTTTAACATTTTACCAGAAGTTGGTCTCTTTGATTAACGAATAAAAAACTAAGAAGTGAAAGATGCGTCGTTCCATTGCTATAGCCTGTCAAAGTCTGAAAGAACGATATTTGAAACGTCGTATCTCAAAAACAATTGAATTTAAACGTATGACATTTTATGCAAAATATATGTGGAATTTTATAGGGAATTAGAAAATAATATAATATATAACAAGCACGTCTTCAGGGGATCAAAGAAGAAGTTTATTAAGGAAGATAAATAAACAAATGTATTATATTATAAATATTGAAAAATAAACTCTTATTATTATATAGGGTGTTCCATTTAAAATAACGATGTTGCTTAGGCCCTGACTATTAGGGACACCCTGTATAATTTAAAATAATTTTAGATTATAGATCTTATGCCTACTCTATACTTGAATTGTTTCTAAAAAGTTGAGTAGTTTAGAAGCTAAGGAATAAGGGTTGAGAGCGGGCCCCTGTATAGTTAATTATAATTATTTAAAAATATATATTTTTTTTGCAGTAAATCTAATACAGCTGTTTGTTTAAAGCTGTTGAATGCTGATTTATATAGAAAAAAATATTTTTTTCGAAAATTATCACAAGTAATCATAATAAATTCTATTTGAAATCAGTATTATTAAAACAATAAAATACTGGGTTTCATTTAAAAAATACGGGATTGTTTAAAATTGTTTAACATTTCCTATAAATTAACTTTATAGTTGGGAATAAAGACAAAAATATTTAACAGTATCAATTCTAAATTTAAATTAAATTTGGCATTTTATTTTAGTCAGATTGGAGGTTTAATATTACACAAACGAAAAGTTCACTTAAAGAAGCCTACTTGTACATGTAATTATTGTGGAAAACAATTTTATGAAAAGCATTACTTGGAAACTCATATAAGACAGTGGCATACGGGTATGTAGATGTAGAGTGTTTTGCCCAGCTCTGCCCAAAAGCGATGGTAGACTATTAAAAAATCATTAAATTATATAATTTTTTACTTTACAAGTCAAAGTAAAATGCGTATTTGAATGTTTTTCCTATTTATTTTAGGTGAACGGCCGTTTTCATGCGAAATTTGTGGAAAGTCGTTTAGTTGCAATGGAACTTTGTTAAGGCACAGAAAAGATAGTCACGGAGAGGTACTTAGAATTAGGACACATTAGTATTTTTCTGAAACCGGACATTTTTGTTCTGGGCATAGTCGATTATAAAAATTGGTGTAAATATTTTGAAGCGTTATAAAATAATAATTTTATGACTTATTTCTCTATTTTTTGATCTGCAAAATATCTATTTCCGACTAAACTCTAGCAGAAATACCGGAAGGCACATAATATGATTCTATTACAGACTATTACTCTTTTCTTCATGTAATTAGCCGTTATTAAACATTTTTCGGTTACATTTTTTCTGCGAGGTAATGAACTTTAAATGATAACAAAAATGTTAGTTGTTGGAGAAAAAGCTCTTTAATACGAAAAGCTTCGTTAATTTACATATAATTGTTTTTTAGAAACAACCCTGTCCTAAATGCGGAAAAATGTATACGGAGGGTGAACTAAGAAAACATTTAAAGCGCCATAAAATCAGAGAAGAGGGTATAAAAAGAAAAAAATATACCTGTGAATATTGTGGCACAGAGATGAACTTTACTTCCAGAAAGAGACACTTACTAAAGCAACATGGTATCATGTTAAGAGGTAAACAACTAATTGTTATGTAGTAAGTAGGTTCTGGTTTGTAAAGAAAGCGACCATACATCTTTTTCTGCTTTTATCTTTATAAATTCAATTTTTTTGAATCGGGACTATTATGTTTTTGTGAATCTCGTTCTTTAAACGCTTGTTTTATTGACTAACTGAAATTATAACTTATTTCAGGACGAGGTGAAACGGCAGAAAGAATACCAATCAGCCGAGCTGATGCAATGTAGGTTAAGCAAGTCTAAATAAGGATCTTTTTTGTAAAAAATGAGAAGTCTGATTTACATATATATTTTACTTATTTATAATGATTGTAAGTTCATAGTATTTTTTATTTCTCAGTATTGTCTTTATTTAAGCTTGTCATATACACGTCAAATAAAAGGAATGGTCGTGACAACATTTTGGGAAATCCAAGTGCCATTTCAAGTTTTGAAATATATTTTTTCATTTGAATTTAATGAGAATGAGAACGAAATATTTGTCTTTTTAACTAAACCCATCGTTGCTGATGGCAAATCGGCTTTAATCTTCTATTATATTTATTTATTTTATTCAAAATTATTTTCTTTATAGTAGCAATGTTTTTTTTTTAAATAAAGTAAATAATTTATCACTAGATTTTATTTTATTTCTAGACCACTCACTTTTCTTATAAATAATATTTTATAATAAGTAAGTATATATAGTTATATCCAGAAACCTGTTAGTGTTAGTTTAGTCAGTTTAGTGTTTAAATAGAATTAATTAAAAATTATCTTAAAGACAGACCCAACTTAAGTGAAATAGATAAAGGAGATAGATATCCAAAAGTATTTGAATATGGTGTCCCTCAAGGAACAATTTTAGGACCATTATTTTTCGAAATCACAGAGGAATGTTAGGTCTCATGGGCTAGTATAGACAATTTGGGTCTGGCCAAAGGATTATCTTGAGTAACGAACTTGATGCTGGCAATTACTTTTCCAAAGGGCTTGGTACTCGAAGCACTATTTTTGAGTGCCTTGCCTAACTCTGCTAAAAATCGATGTTTTGTTGACATCGATGCTTGCTTTCGATGGTAACAACTATTTCCATGTCGCATCACTAATAGACTCCGTAGACGTGTAAATTTATACTTTCACGACTACGTTAATCTCGATGGCGTTAACAGTTGCGCTTGGTTACACTTCAACTCTCCAATATGGACACTCCCAAATCTGGCGAATGGCGCTAAACGGAGCCGACGCCAAAAAGAAGCGAGGAAGACACTTCCAAAAGAAGAAAGTTTTGATAACTTTTTAAACACGTGTCCTAACCTAACATTTGCATGTTGAAGTAGTTAGGTTAGGTTAAAAAGTTGAACAACAAATCGGAAATCACCCCAAACTGATCTAAAAGACAACTCTGTCGATAATATGGATATTTCAGTCAATTTTAAAGGTGGTGGATCATTTGTAAATCTTCAGCCCAAATTTTCCAATAATGCTGAGTGAGTTTATTTTAGCAATATAACAGACTGTACATACATAACACTAGGAGGAAATAAACCAAATACAAAGTAATTTTTAAGGATAGAAGACCAACAATTAGATAAACTAATTATCGTAATGTAAAGAAGACTGCTCTGCATGTAGACTGTCTATTATAGCCATCCCCAAAGATATCTGGTCATCCCACTACATATAATTAGAAAATCGATCTGTTAAATTAGACCATGGGTAGATGTTTGTTCTTATTAAAAACCAGAGCTGATTTAATGGAGGTTTAAGGGGGTAGTTATCGCTCCTTCATGAATAGAGTTATAACGTAGCCTTCGACAAAGACGGCATTGGTTATAAAGCAGCGAGTGAGACTACAGGTGGCGCCTCAACCATCTGGTTTGCACATAAAAAAATATGAGGATTTTTGAAATCATATTTTCCTCTGCAATGTTATTTATTATCTTATAAATAAATACCTAGTACTTAATGATCAAGCATAAATCTAATTATTTTTTAGAAATGTTTTTACGTCATCTAAAAACTCTATTTTTGAGTACAATACAAAAACAGGAAAAGTTATTCACGAATACAAAGGAATGAAGACTAAAATTGTGGGCTTTAGCTTTAATGTTATTGATAATTTTGAATGCATAACTGCTTGCTCTGAGAGTGGACAGGTCATAGTATGGAAGACTGCATCTAAAGTAAAAATATTTGAAAGGGTAAGTCGTTATCATAGGTTTAAGGTGGGAACATTACAGTGTATGGATTTCATTTTATTTTTTCTATGCTATAAGTAATAATAAGTATATTCTTTTTTAACAGTCATTATTGCCAAATTGTACAGGGTGTTCAAAATTCTAGCTTCATCATTAGGATCTCGGAAACTATAAGAGATACAAGTCAAAGTTGTTGAGTTTAGTGTATAAATAATATATATTGCCATAAAAAAAATCCTGACTGTTTAGTTTGCAAAATTTTCAAAATAAACTATATAGAAATCTCTCTAGACTCTTAATAATTGTTTTCATTTTATAATTGACCTTAGAGTGTGCCCAAATAAATTTACGTCCATTTTCTATACCTACTTGTTTCCTTTCTCCTTCCCACCACCCTTAAAAAATCTAAAATAGCTCAAATACAAAATTTACTTAAGCAAAATTTGTGCAATTAAAGGTAAGGATGTAATTATTTTCTTTCTGGTTCGAATAAGAAATTATTATTAAAAAAAGTTTTCCTTTAAAAAACTGGGTTTGGCAACAAATTTAAAAATATTCACAAATAATATGTTATAAATACTGGCCCAATCATCGGAGCAAATAATCTTTCTTATTGAAAATCCGAGCTTTGTATTAATTGGAACAAATAGACTTGAATATTTTTTAATTATTTACCGCTGTTTTTTTTTTTTTTAGCTAATTCCCAAAAACAAGATCATAACTTTCCATCTTCTCACAAATCACCTAGAAGACGGACTGAATGTTTTAATTACATATCACGGAATAAATAGCAAAATATGTTTTGCAATTATTAATATGAAAAACATAGATGCTCAAAAAACAGTTTTAAAAATTGCCAATGAAGTAAACGCTTTAGATGTTTGTGAAAATCAATATTTTTCTGTGGTACAAAAAAATGTAGTGTATTTTGTTAATTTGAATACCTTTGCTACTAGTAGGTGAGTATTTTTTTGTATTTTTAAGTTCTAATTATTACTTAAAATCAAATAGGTTAGGTTAGGTAAGAGTGGCAGACCCTTGGTTCTGACCAAACGGTCTCACGTAGTCCTGATTAGGTCCGTTGTGATACCACACGTGTTCCGTAGAACCCACCTTCATCAGATCACTGATGGTTTATGCGACGTAACCGCGGAAGGATTTTAACAACTCATTCAAACCAGCCATTACTGTTCAGAAATCTGCTCAGCCGTCCAAGTTGTAAGTTGTTTAGTTCTTCCAGGCTATCGAAAGATGATTCACCCAGAGTAGTAAACCTCCTTCTTGCGAGGCCAGGGCATTCACACAGAAAATGTTGAATACTTTCTTCCTCTTCCTCATCTCTGCAGCTTCTGCAGAAGTCGTTAGTGGGTATTTGCATACGTTCGGCATGTCTACCGAAGAGGCAATGTCCGGTAACAACCGCAGTAATATTTCTCACGTCTTTTCGACTGTGTCTCAATAGCTCTGCGGTTCTCTTTTTATCGAATGTGGGCCACAGTTGCCTGGATGTACTACAGGTTGTCAACCCTGTCCATCTGTTCTGTGCAAGCTGCTTGGCCGTGTAGTCAATCTCCTCTTTGACCAATCCCAGTGGTTTGTTCACTGTATTGTCTGCTAGATCAGCTGGCATGCCTGCGCCCTCTCTTGCGAGCGCATCGGCAGCCTCGTTGCCATCTATTTTGGAGTGTCCAGGAACCCAGCACAGAATAACCCGATGTTGGTTGCCAAGTGTGCATAGATTGTTGCGGCATCGCTTTACGAGCTTTGATTTGACGCTGCTGGAACAGATTACCTTAATCGCCGCCTGACTATCACTGAAGATGGTGATTGACGAGGCTACTCCCAAGCCAAGGTGTTCTTGCAGGATATTGACCGCCTTCTCTACTGCCAGTACTTCCGCTTGAAAAATACTACAATAGTTGGGGAGTCTATACGATTTCTGTATTTGTAAACTTTCGGAAAAGACCCCGGCTCCCACACCAACGTCCATCTTTGAACCGTCTGTGAAGATTGCGTGATCTGTTTTCGTTATATTCTGATTGCCTTCCCACTCTTCCCTACTCGGAATGAGTATAGAATACCTTCTATCGAAGCATGTTATTGGGACAGAGTAATCAGTCGGGTCTCGTAGATTATTCCCCGGGTGAATCTTTAGTATACTGCTGTGCCCGTAGTTAGTTTCCTTCCAGAATTTCAACTCTTTTAGTCGCAGGGCACTTTTTGCAGCTATACTTTTTCCATAGATATCCAAGGGGGGTATATATAACATGACCTCTAGCGCCGCTGTCGGGGTTGACTTAAGGGCTCCGGTTATTCCTAAACAAGCTGCCCTTTGTATCTTTGTTATTGACTTAGTGTGCACTGCTTTTTCCAAAGCGGTCCACCAAACCAGCACCCCGTATATTAATATAGGTCTTATAATAGCTGTATAGATCCAGTGTACTATGTGGGGTTTTAGTCCCCATTTTTTTCCAATTGCTTTTTTGCAGGCATATAATGCTACCGACGCTTTTTTAACTCGTTCTTGCAAGTTTATGCCCCAGTTTAGCTTGGAGTCAAGTACCAATCCTAAATACTTTGCTTTTTAAAATCAAATAACTCTAGCGTTCAGAAAATTTCAATAATTTAAGCAAATGTGGTATGTAGAAAATTTCACATCAAAAATAATAATTAATCTGATATTTTGTGTCAATCAAAATTATTTCTTATTTTTGACCCTTTCTCTTCTCTTTTGGAATTTCAAAAGGTTAATGGGTGCTGTTTTGGGTTGGGGATATTCAGAACTTTTTCACAACAGAAAGGTTTTAAAAATGTAAATAAAAAAATATTCCATTATTGCTTGCCTTGCCAAAGCCAATATTGCCTCATAGACATTAAGACTTTTTGCCCAGAGGTATTTTTTTATAACGATTTTAAGCATATAAATTGGATTTAAGATATGAGATGGAAAGAAACAATAGAACTTTTACCTGCGTCGCTTGTCATCCCAATGAAGAAATAGTTCTGACAGGTGATGATACCGGCCGTGTTGTAGTATGGCAAAATATTTTTGGTAAGAAAACCCGGGCCGTTTTTCATTGGCACACGTTGCCCGTGAAATGTGTTGCCTTTTCTAGTTTGGGAAGTTATTTTTATAGTGGCGCTGATGAATGTGTACTTGTTAAATGGCAGTTTGACAATCCCACTTACAAGCAATTTTTACCGAGGTTCGTATTACTTTGTAATGTTTAAATTAGGAATAAGGTTTTACTAACTAAATATTAAAAAATTGAACCTATAGAATTAGCATTACCTGTCCATTACACAGTTTCGCGTGTGTTGTACTAATTGTATTGTTTTTGTTATCCAGAAAATATAAACAAATTTTTGGAAACTAAGCTCAATAAAGTTTTATTACTATAATAATAATAATACTACTATACCTTTGTTCTTTTTCTGGCATGTCTATTTCACAAAGTCGAAGTAACAGTTTTGTTTGTTACTTATTCATATCCGGTAGGTAAAGTAAGTGCTACACATATTTTTGATTACTTTTCTGCCTTCTGTATAATAAGAACTCCAGCAAAAAATGTCGCTTTATATACAGTGTGTCCGCCGATGGGGGTACCCAATAGGGAAAAAATCTTTATTATTCATTTTACAACCAAAAGTCATTCTTTATAAAAAGTTCTGCTTGTCGAGAATATAAATTTACGATAAAAAAAATTTAGATTCCATGTACAGGGTGTTATTAAATTGGAAAAATATGAAAACGCTTCAAGAAAGAAGTACCATTATTTATTATTTTTTACAAAAATTTTATGAAACAAAATTGTTTATAAACTAACCTAAAGTCTGAATACAAATTTTGAAATAAAAATTCGAATTTTTAAAAAAAAAATGGGTTTTATGTAATTATTTGCATTTTACAAAAAATTCAAGATAGCCGATTTTGTGTACGTTAGAGCCAGAAGTACGTAATAATATGTTTTGGCAACAAGACGGCTGTCCTGCTCATTGCACAGCATTGATCAGACAATGGTTAAATGATCATTTTGGCGCAAAGTGGATAGGGAGGTTTGGCCCAAACCATTATCCAGCCAGGTCGCCTGACCTTTCATTATTAGATTTCTTTTTGTGGGGTGCCTTAAAACAAAAGGTTATTCAGATAATCTTCCACATGATAGGGAAATATTAAAACACCGCATAGAAGGAGCAATCCTTGATCTGAATGTGCCGCGAATCATTCGTAAAGTGTACGGTAAATTTATTAAGTTGGCGGAAAAGTGTGTCATGTTACGAGGTAGCTATGTAGAATAATTTAAAAAAATTCGAATTTTTATTTCAAAATTGGTATTCAGACTTTAGGTTAGTTTGTAAACAACTTTGTTTTATAAAATGTTTGTAAAAAATAATAAATAATGGTACTTCTCTCTTGAAGCGTTTTCATATTTTCCCAATTTATTAACACCCTGTACATGGAATCTAAATTTTTTTTATCGTAAATTCATTTTCTCGACAAGCAGAACTTTTTATAAAGAATGAATTTTGGTCGTAAAATGAATAATAAAGATTTTTTCCCTATTGGGTACCCCCATCGGCGGACACACTGTATATCACGGTAAAAAGGAATTCAGGACTGTCAGTTCGGCTGATCGTGTATTAGGATCAGAGCAGAGCAAAGCGATCAGAAATACTGTCAATTGGTCGAGTTTTGCATGGTAATAATATTTTTTTTCTGATTGAGCAATAGAATATTTATTAGAATAAATTAGATAGAGCTTTCTTGTAGTCCGCGTTGTATCTTATTATTTACAGATACATATTTTTTAAGCTATTCTATTATAAAAGATTGGATATAATATAAACCAATTAAAATATAATATATACAGTGTGTCCACGTAAGTTGGCGGCATATGGGAAACTTTTTTATTATTAACTTTATGTAAAAAAGTTATTCTTCATATAAAGTTCTGCATGGTCCAAAACCTAAAATGCAACCATCAGATGTTCAATTTTTTCAGGCGTATACGAGGTTTGTCAAAAAATATGAATTTTGCCCAAGAGTAAAGTACCTTTATTTTTGACAATATCGAAAACTGTAATTATGAAAATTTGTTCGGTATGAAAAACTATGTTCTAATATGCAATTACACTAAAAAATGTTTTTTTTAATTTTTACTAATTTTGACTTAAATTACCGATAAATTTGTAAAAATAAAAAAAATATTTTTTAGTGTAATTGCATATTAGGACATAGTTTTTCATACCGAACAAATTTTCATAATTACAGTGTTCGATATTGTCAAAAATAAAGGTACTTTACTTTTGGGCAAAATTCATATTTTTTGACAAACCATGTATACGCCTAAAAAAATTGAACATCTGATGGTAGCATTTTAGGTTTTGGACCATGCAGAACTTTTATGAAGAATACCTTTTTTACATAAAGTTAATAATAAAAAAGTTTCCCATATGCCGCCAACTTACGTGGACACACTGTATAAATTTACTGAATTACTCTGTAACATCAACCGGTGGCATTGTCGTTTATGACTAAAAAAATTTAGTATTATATATTTAAAAGTAACTACCGCAACGTAGTCCACGAGAATATGCAAAGGTCCAGTAACTTTATTATATGTTTTACAATTACAAAAAAAAATTAAAAAATGACGTCATTAATTTGTTACTTTCATCTCTCGGCGACAGATTAGCGGGTATACGCAACACCTGGCAGCCCTGAATGTCAACGTAATTTTTTGTAAATATTTTCCAGAAAAGGTATGTAAAAAGGTACAATTTAGGATTTAGAGAAAAAATTATAGTAGTAAAATTAAATAAATTAGTTTTGGCTGAAATAATTTTACCCCCATTTATTTGGTATTATTCTAAAGGATATACAATTTATAAACAGGTAACCTTATGTTAAAAAAAAATAGTTATGTTTATAAAGAAATAATACTGTGTTGGTATATAAAAATATTATATGTAGGCACCAAATGGTTTAATGTTAATTCTATAGAATTAATTCGATCAAGGAAAATATCTTGAATTTCTAAATATTGATTTCGAATACGCGTAATATAAAAGGATGTTATGGAATTGACACATTATATTTAAACCCGTAAATTCTGATATGAAAACATACTTAATGCAGAAAAATATTTTTTAAATTTCGCTTTGCTGTTTTTAAGGCTACCAGCTGGTATATCACACATTACAGTATCTGACAACAATGCCTATGTAGCGCTAGCAACGTCTGACAATGCAATTCGTATAGTGGATTCTAGACTGAACCAAATAAGTCTCATTCAAAATTTGGTCCTAGGTAAACAATTTGAAAGTGGTATTATCTATGATCCTATTACGAGAGCTTTAGTTTTAAATGGAAACGTTGGATGCGTGCAGTTTTATTCACCTGACGACATGTCACTCCTATATAATGTAAGTTTTGAAATGGTAATAAGTTTAAAGAAATTACATTAAAACGAAGGCGACCGCTGCCTCACTTAACATTTATCAATACTTTTACGTCTTCTATCACTGAGGAACATAATTATTGCAACATATTGTAACTATCACTAATTATGGTCGAGTAAAGCGTTAGTTATAACTACCTTAAAATATTTTTCTAATATGATGGGAACTGACATATTAATATTTTTTATTTTAAAATTTACATTTTCATTATAGATTGACATAGTAAATCAAAATAAAATAACTGATGAACGAGAGTGTAAAATAGAAAACACAGAAATTCGAAAAACAGCCTTGAGTAAGAGTGGACAGTGGCTAGCTACTGTTGAAGAACGGAGGGAGAAGGAAACATGTAAGGAAATAAGGCTCAAGTTCTGGAGATTCAACGATGAAAAACAAACGTAAGCTAGAAAATTCGATTAACATTTATATATTTTTTTAAATTGCTTAGAAATTACAGTGATATTCTAAACAGCAGACTGACAAAATAATGACATTTTTAGTAACGTGTGATAACACTACTATTTGGTTCAAAAATACTGATCGTGTATCAAATAAAGATTTTTCCTTTCATTTCGTCAGATCCATCCCTAGACGCATTTCGCCATATCACGGCTAATCAGTAGAGCTAGGATCTGACAAAAGAAAGCAATAACTTAATGAACCCCATATTAGTAAAGTGTGCGCCACTTTAAAAAAGTCGATTTCGATCTTTTTGAAGTCTGTCAAAAATAATGTATTTATTTTTAGATATGAACTTAATACATCCATAGAATACCCTCACGAATCTTCAGTAAACAGTATTATGTTCCAGCCTTTAGCCAAAGAAGACGATTTAAAATGTATCACTGTGGGAAATGACAAAAAATTTAAAATTTGGCACGTCATAGAAGTCGCAACAGTATACAGTAAGTAGAAGCATAGAGAAACTAAACAATGCAATATTACAATCTTACCGCTCATCAAATCAAATCATATATTACGGCTATGAATTTTTACATAAAATTTTACCGACGTCAATAAAGGTAATCTATCAAAATTAAAATTTCTATTAAAAAGAAAAAATGTTTTTTTATTTTATGCCTACTGAGAATCTTAATGTTAAGTCACAACACTTTAAAATTACTAATTAAAATTTTACATATATAAGACAAAACAAAATAAAATAAAATGAAATCACACTGCATCTGTCCTACATGAAATCATGTTCTATATAATATATAATTTGTTTATTTATTTTCCTTAATAAACTTCTTTGATCCCCAGAAGACGTGCTTGTTAGGGGCAAATCTTAATATTTTAAATTATAAATACTTATATGAGAATATTAAAATATTTTGTTTAAATATTTGTTAATATTATATAAAAGTTAAATTGCAAATAAAAAACATTCAGGTATATGTATATAAATATAAACGCAGTTTTTTGAAGATATAGGTATAATAAAATTTTGAAAAACATTAGTCATAACAATATCAATTAAAACATTTCCAAAAATATTTTTAAATTATCCGTTTCCAATATCCATGCTTTTATTTCGACTTTATATTTTTTTAATGAAATATATTTTTTAATTTTTGTTGGTAGATAATCGTTTAAATAAAAACAAATATTTGAAATTTTTTTGTCCTATGGACTTATTTATTTTAGGTTTTATGGTTATTTCATTTTTATGACGAGTACTATGATTATGGTTTTTAAATTGTATAAGATTTTTATTTTTAAATATGTATATTAAGATATTATAAATGTAAAGTT
This sequence comes from Polydrusus cervinus, assembly GCA_935413205.1. Taxonomy (NCBI): domain Eukaryota; kingdom Metazoa; phylum Arthropoda; class Insecta; order Coleoptera; family Curculionidae; genus Polydrusus; species Polydrusus cervinus. The sequence goes on from OW284516.1 coordinate 31,507,532, forward strand.
GTCTAATGTTCATTTTTTTTGTTTCATAATATAATTTTATTGAAGGATAAAGATAATCTTTATTAAATATAATTTTTAGAAATCTTTTGTGTAATATTTCTACTTTTTACTATGTATACCCGTGTAACCCCCTTATATATGTACCTATATAATGTATATTTTTAGAAACTGGTTTGGTCTGGACATGTTTAAGTGTGGGTTTCTTCCGTGATCTTCATTGCCATTCCTTATCCTTTTCAATAGATGGTTCCTTATTTGCTACAGCATTTGAAACTATCCTAACAACGTGGACCCCTGACACGTGTGAATTAAAATGTTCCCTTATACATCCAAACTTTAAGGAGAAAATAAAATTCATACAGTTTGGTCAAGGTATGTTGTATTTCTAAAGATTCGATAATTTAATTTTATTGGTGTTATATGGTAATAATAACTTATATTTAAATAGGTCATTTATTGAGTGTCTTCCACTCCGTAGATTTTGTTTAAATCGACAAGACCCATGCCCAAGACCTTGACATAACAATTATCGCCACAGTGAGCAGTATTCCCCTCTAGTGATTCGAGCTGCTCAGAGTATAAAACACTAATATATTTCTTTCTTCCAGGGAATCACTGTCATTTGATTGTAACTGCAAGTGAGAAACAACTCAGTGTTTGGAACTTACTTACTTTGTCAATGATTTGGGTTGTAACTTTAAGCGAAATAAATTTATTGATTGCTGATACACTTTCCACTTATATGTTAGTTATTTGTAATAGCAAAAAAGGTAGGATATCATATTTTCAGTAATAGCAAACTTATATTTATTGTCCTATGACATGAATTTATGAGCACAGACGGAAATTTAGTTGGTTTATTTAAATAATTACTTAACCTAGTGATATTAACTTGTATTTTTTTTAGTGTTTGTCTTTGAGCCTTCATCCCCTAATATTGTATATTCAAGTGATGGTTTATTATCGAAAAATGATCAAATTGGGGCTGCCACATTTATACCTAGCAAATATAGTAATGATACCACATTAAAGTGGTACGAGCGATCCAATTTGTATTTTATTAATTCTAATAGTGTAAGTATGTTTTAAATTCAATTTTATTTTGTAAAAACAGAATTTGGTCCTAATCAGGTGGTATTATTGGTTATAAGATTATTATATTGTAGCATGTAGAATAAAAATATTTTAGGAACTATACTGTCTTAGTAAGAGTGAGGAACTATATGAATATGCAGACAATATTGAAGATTTAGCTGATGACCAGTCGATATTTACCAAGCTCAAGCCATCAACAAAAACAAGTTATGTACAGCATAGTAGTAAATATCACTTGTTTGAAAAAGACGTTGGATACAAAACCTACAAAGAGGTAAGGATCAATTTCAAATATTTTTAATTAACATCAAATTTCACAGACAGAATTGCACAGAATGTTTTATTTATTTACGTATTTGTAAACGGTTTCAAGTTTAGTGGCAGTAACAACACTGTCGAAAAATTGAGGCAGATAATTTTGTTTAAAAACTTTTATAATAGGGTGGGAACTTTAAGTGGAACAAATTCACTAGAAGTTTAGAAAAAAATATTTAAGAAAAATTGATTGAGATTTTGTATAAGTTACATTTTGGCACCAAAATTTAAAAAAATTTTACCCCCTGAAAAAGGTGAAACAACACCCAACTTAATTTTTTTTTAAATAGAAAAATACCACTTATGATACATTTTTGGAAAGCTCTTTTAGAGAAAATTGAATATCCTATTGTTTTTAATTTATTTTCATTGTACCAGGGTGTGGACTTTAACTGGAACAAATTCGCTAGAAGTTTAGAAAAACATTTCAGAAAAATAGAAAAACACGTCGATTGAGATTTTGTGTAAGCTACATTTTGGCACCAAAATTTAAAAAAATTTTACCCCCTGAAAAAGGTGAAACAACACCCAACTTAATTTTTTTTTAATAGAAAAATACCACTTATGATACATTTTTGGAAAGCTCTTTTAGAAAAAATTGAATATCCTATTGTTTTTAATTTATTTTCATTGTACCAGGGTGTGGACTTTAACTGGAACAAATTCGCTAGAAGTTTAGAAAAACATTCGATTGAGATTTTATATAAGCTACATTTTGGCAACAAAAAAAAATGTTTTAGGTGAAACATCACCCAATTAAATTTTTTTTTTAATGGGAATATTCTACTTGTGACGCATTTTTGCAAAGCTCTTTTAAAGATAACATTGAATATTTTATTGTTTTTAATTTAATTTCATTACCCCAGGGTGGGGACTTTCATTGGAACAAATTCGCTAGAATGTTGGAAAAGAATATAAAATCATTTGTAAAAAATGCAAAAACACGTCGATTGAGATGTTTTGTGGGATTCATACTCATATGAAAAATTTGTTTTTTCACATTTAACCCAACTTAATTTTTTTACAATAAAAAATAATTTAAAATTAGACAATAAAAAATAAATTAAAATTAAACAATAGGATATTCAATTTTCTCTTTAAAATAGCTTTCCAAAAGGGTATCATAAGTGGTATCTTCCCATTTAAAAAAAATAAGTTGGATCCCACCTTACTAAACAGGGGATAAACATTTTTTTATTCCAAAATGTAGCGCATACATCTCACCCAACGTGTTTTTCCATTTTTAAAATTTCTAGCGAATTTGTTCCAGTTAAAGTCCCCACCCTGTATAATCTTCTATTTTTTTTTAGTACTTGGAAGCACCCATACAAACTCTACCACCAGTGAGACTATTAGCAGCATCGTTACTCAAGAGCCTTATTCAACAAAAAGAAAGTAGTGAAGACTTTAGGGAATAAACACGTTAATAAAGAAATTTATTTTATATCCAGCTTATTTTATTAATGCCCAAGGTTTTATAATTGAAAAACACTCATATTACCATCTTAATATACATGGCAAAACTATCAAATTTGAAAATAGTGAAAAGACTTCCCGGTTAGTAAAACAAAAATTTACTGTATGAAGTTTTTATTTATATATCACGTTACTTCATAATTTTTTCCTGTGTATTATTAAAACATCTTACCTTTGAAACTGTTCTAAACTAAAATCAACTCTCGCCATTATTATTATCTTCCGTTTCCATTTCCAGTCTTTTTTTTAATCTATCGCACTTCGGACAGTCATTATTTTTCCTGGCTATACAATGTTTATGCAACACCGCACTACACTCCTTACAAACATGTGCGGAAGCTACAAAAGGAAAGAGAATTTCCTCATTTTTACAAATTTCACAAATATGACCTCTTCCTCGGCATATTTCACAATCGGACTTGACGTGTTTGGAAAAAACATCAATTAAATCATGAAGTTTTGAAGGTAAGTCACCCGAATGGGTGTCGACTAAATCCTGAAGACTATACATGTCCGTATTTTCAATTAGGTGCGGTCGATCACACTTCCACAATAAATGATCTTCACTGGCCTTTCTACACACCAGAAGGTATTTTCTTAATCCTTGTAATTCATGCCTTAATCTCCTCACCAAATTAAGTTCGTGTATGAAAGAAAATAGGCGGGGATTTTGTTTTTCCAGATTGATTAAAGGCCTGTTGGCAGTAATTCGAAGGATTTGTAGACTTGCTTGCGAAACTAATTGCGGCGTTAAGTCCCAGTTATGAACGACTCGGCCTGGAACTATTGCTGAACTACCCCAATGACAAGCTGAGCAGTAGTATAAACCCGTGTAGTCACATCGGCGAACTTCTGACCAATCCTTATCTAGAAACGGAAATGTATTTACAGAGAAGTGTAAAAAATATTTTTGATAATTAGCAAATATAATCATTCCCACACACGGAGGGAGTGGTAGGATTAGATTACCATATTTATGATCAATGACTACACTTCTATAATATTGACATGGCATGAATAAATAGGTTCTTATTTTTTGGATTTATTTAATATTCTAAACCTGTGGGATTATGTTTCTGGAGTATGGACATTTAGGGTAGATAATTACAATCTGACAAAAGTGTGCAAGCTAAGCTCCAAGATACCCTGTTAAGATGCTATAGATTGTCAAAGTGCAACCGCTGTCTAGTACAGGGTGAGTCGACGATAGAGCAAAGTTCATTTTCTCCTTTATCTTAAGAATTAGATAAAAATTCGAAATACAAAAGTTATAGAGACCATTGAGGTGCACATTTTAAAATTATGCTGGAGTATACGGGGTGGCCCAAAAAAACGTGGCGAATATAACTTAGGTTTTTTTTAATGGAACACCCTATATATTGCATTATTTTCTGATTCCTCACAAAATTCTGCGCTTATTTTGTAAATATCATATGTCTAAATTCAAGTTTTTGAGATATTGATATTTAAAATATGGTATTTTCAGACTATGACAAGCTGTAACATTGGAACGGTTCGTCTTAGGGAAAAATGGTTTTCATCTCCCTATCTTAATTTTTATTCTCTATCTAGGGTTTACCATGTTAAACCGTTAAAACAGGGTTTATACCAAAACATGGTAAACCGAAAGTTGTAACTTTTAGATAGAGAATAAAAAATTAAGATAGGGAGGTAAAAACCATGTTTCTCTAAGATGAACCGTTTCAATCAGGGTTGCGACGATTTAAATCAACTGATTATTTTAATCGTGATTTAAATCAAATTATAAATTGCTGTAAAAACAAGTCGGCGAAGCAAATAACTCATCAGGAAATTCAAAAAAAAAGAAAAATAGTTTATTTAAAACGAAGTACATTATGTAAGTGTAAAACATAACTAATCGTCATCGGTCCAGCGTAAAAAATATTCATAAATTATCCTGCACACTGCCGAAAACTTTCATGTCAATACAAGTTATTTTGTATGTCGCCGAGATTTTCTAACTGTAAATCTAGACAACAAATATTTTTGGGCGAATAGAGACAAAATAATGAAAATAAGTGATTTTATAGTTTATTATTACCATATTTAAGGAAAAAATCACTATAAATTGATAAAAATAAAAAAAATCACGATTTAATCAAATAAATAAGATTTATTGATTTTTCAAAAAAATCGTGATTTATTGCAACCCTGGTTTCAATGTTACAGCCTGTCAAAGTCTGAAAATGCTATATTTTAAACGTAAATATCTCAAAAACTATTAAATTTAGACATATGACAATTACAAAACAAGCGCAGAATTTTGTGAGAAATCAGAAAAGAATACAATAATATATAGGGTGTTCCATAAAAAAAACCCAAGTTATATTCGCCACGTTTTTTTGGGCCACCTCGTATACTCCAGCATAATTTTAAATGTGCACCTCAATGGTCTCTACAATTTTTGTATTTTGAATTTTTATCTAATTCTTAAGATAACTCTACTCTATCGTCGACTCACCCTGTACTTAATATATTATTTTTGACTATGACATTGGCAGCTATTATTTACTCACAAAGTGGCCTGATTAGTAAAATTAAAAATTCACCACTTTGATTGTGAGAACAGTATGTTCTGCCATCACGTATGTTGCCTTATTATCTATAATACAATCAGGGGCGGTTCTAGATCCAAAATATTGGGGGGGGGGGGGCACCATATTGGCGTAGCCAGAAAATATGCTCGAGTAGGGGGGGGGGGGGTAAGTGGGACTTTTTTTTTTGAAGAGAGGGATAGTCGGGACTATATGTATTCCATGGTATTGTACCTAGCGAAGAAGGCGGAAAAACGCCGCAAAATTTTCGGGGCCACGCCCAAAGTTCGTTTAAAATTCACCTAACTACTATCAAATTTCGAAAATTAAATTATTATCTCTCCCCCTTTGCATGGTTGGATTAAATTTTTTTTTTAAGTAATGTTTTTTTTTAATATTCCTAGCTGGCTCTTTATTTAAAAAAAAAACCTATTTTATAATTGTGAAAAATATGAATATTGGTGTCAATTCAAAATTTTAACATAAGACGTATGTATGACTCTAACCAGCGTTTTCCGGGCTCGGTTTTTCATGATTAAAAAAAGTAAATATCGCTCACCACACCAAAATTGATTTTTTCAGAAATCATGTATTTTAGAAGCGTAGATCTAAGAGCAGTTTTTGGTGCAAATGCTTAGATTTGGAAATACTTCTTCTTAAGTGCCGTATATTTATATTCCTAATAAAGTATTCTCATTTCATCCCGCACTATTTTTTTTATTATAAATTATCACACTTCTTCCATAAAAAATGTTTCAATTGAAATGTTTACCTTAATTTTTCTCTTAAGAAATAAATACCTAATTGTTTTTGTTGTAAAAATATTTTATTGCATTGGGTTATATTTTTGTTAATTTAAAATAGCTCTAAAAAAGGAAAACGAAACAGACAAGTATATAATAGAAAAATTCTATAAAATATTATTCTTTTTACTCGTTTTCCTTTAAAACTGCATCAAAAATCAATAACTAAAACGATATGCGTGTGAAACCTTAATCTCTATATAAAACAGAACTTTTAGAAGGAAAAGTTTAAAAGCTAAACGTTTCCTACAAGACCTTTGTAATCTAAGCCAAGAATACATTATATAAAGATTTAAATTAAGAGTCCATGCATGAGATGAAAATACAGCCCGGCAGCCCCCCCCCCCCCCCCTATACGCCACTGGGCGCAGCCACAATTTTTGGTAGCCTTCGCAAGCAAATAACGCCACAGCCCCAAATTTTTTAGGATCATGCTCAAATTGTATCAAATTATGTAAATAATAAAGCACCCGGATTTTTTTTTATCAGTGGCATAAATTTTATAGTTTTTTTCAGAAATGTTGGGGGGTCCTGGGCCTTCCCGTAGAACCGCCCCTGAATACAATATACATATATAATTGTTTGTGTAAGTGCTTATTTGTTCTTGCAATAAAAATTATTTTATATAATAAACTACTACTTGTGAAAACTGTGTGGTAATAATAATAATAATAATCTGAAAATCAACAGTAAGAAACATGCATCCTTATTATTTAAAGTTAAAAAAATAAATCCAAACTATTTGAAAAGTTTTAGTGTGCAAACTAAGGAGAAATTACCTGTGAGCAGTAATTTACCCAGGCAGCCAGTGATTCCTTTAGGAGCAGCTAGCGATAAATACAAAACAATATGTAAAAATATCTACCAACTTCTAATAATTAGGTAGACAGAAATTTTGTCCGACCTAGAAGAAATTACTAAAGAAGCATATTTTGTTTCAAATACAAAAAATAAATAAATTAATATATTATCTAACTATCAGTATTACTCATTCCCTTATCAAGACTCTCAGTTTGAATGATCATGTAGGGTCTCCATAGGTTATAATAAAACTTTTTGTTGGAGTGTACAACTACCTAGATATTTTATTGTATTTTATCCAAACTCTGTAGATGCTTAGTTAGAAGAGGTATTTTATTAAATGCATTAACAAAAACCTCGATAAAAACAATCATAGATACTATGTGCAAATATTTAATTTTTATTAAATATTTACATTTTTTAAGAATGTGTTCATAATTTGGGATTATGTTATTCTGGTTCAATTCTCTTATTCACCTGACCCAACAATGCATCTATAGCAACTACTTCTAAGTCAAGACCTAGTTGTTCTGCCAGCCTAAATAAATTTTCTATATTTCTATAGCTATTCTCAACTAGTTAAAAACTTAAATCTGTTATAATTTATCATACTTAAGTAAACCCTTCTCGGTAAAATATAAGTAATTTATTTTTTAAATGTTTCAGAAATTACACTTGATTCCTTACAATACACGGGGTAAACATAGGATTTCGTAGCAAAAACATCTTATGAAAAAAATTAAATTTATTATAAATATTACCCGGATGTGAGATGGTCCACAGCAAAAAATTACTCCCATTTTTAAAAATTCCAATCTTTTTTAATAAGTGAAAATTATGATTTTTGGGGGTCACAATATATGCCTTCTAACAGGACACCCTGTACGGTGTTATAATGATTCAAGTAATAGCAAAATTATTAGTAAAACCACTTTATTTTCCATAATATTTATCTTATAAGTAAACCCTTCATCGGCTCTTGAGCCTAACTAAATTTTAAAAAATTAATTATTAATACTTACTTAGTATTAACGGTGTCTTGCATTCTGCGCACAAGTATTTCTGAGCCGACATACCAACTTCAGGACATATATTAAGTTCATATTGACCTCGTTCACATGCAATTACATGAGCGCATTCTCTTACAATCGACGACATACATTTGTAGTGGCAGGTATACCCACAATCTTCACATTCATACCATGCTTGAACAACACTCCTAAAAAGGTGTAAGTCAGTGTAAAGATACAAACCACATAGCTGTGGTAAAAAAGACACTTAAAAGTAATTTTCTAAATATTTTACTAGGTAATAATAAAACTCTAAAAAAAATTACCATATTGTTCCTGTACAGTGATCACAGTATGTATGGGTAGTACTTCTTAAAAGGGGCTGCAATTTTAAATGATGCCCTTTAATCGTCCGGTTTGATACACCAATGCTTTTATTTTTTGGATGTCTAAAAAAAGCAAAGCTTTGTTAAATTTTTAAAATAATCTGAAACGCCAAAAGAAAGTGTAAATGATGATGTCATTAAGAATCAAACTAATCAGGCTATACTTTTGACATAAATGACATTGTAAAAAATTATTTTCTAACTAGACACCCTTGATTTTGGAATCCTTTGGGACAATGTTATTGTTATCCCAATTAAAGTTGTCTGGTTAGTTATTTATTGTTTAATATCTTTGGGGCATCCAACATCAAGCAGTTGCCTAATAATTATTTAATAATTAGTCAACATAAAACTTTGATTATGACAGACAGCGTTTTAATCCAATAGATAGATTGATAGATAGATTGAGCTTATTTGTTCCAAAAAAAAATCCAAAAGGTGGATATACAACATGTCAAAATACAATTTTATCATAATTCGCAAATAAAAAAAATCACAGTTTAACATCAGTACTATATTGACTAGTAAAGAAAATAAATATTTAAAAAAATACTTATCTTACCTCATTAAGCTTGTAAACTATGCCTTTATAGTTAATATTGGTAATGAATTAAGTAATTAAATAAAAGGTGAGAAGAGTATTTCTTCTTTTTTAAATGTTATTTTTATAATATCTTAGTTTTGTTATGGTGTATATCTTTTAAGCGAAATGTTTCTCGACTTTTGCTGTAATTATTGTTTATAATTTAATATAGATAGAGTTAGGTTCAATCTGTTACATTATTAAGTAAAAAAAAACTAAAGTTAGTTTGCTATGTAAAAAAAACTGTAAATGGGTTTGCCCCTCAATAAAATAAATAAATATTATGCCAATCAACTTTAGGAAAAATATCAGAGTCGGTCTTTAGTTGTTATAATTACGTACTACTTTAAAACAGCTATTTGTGTACTAAAAGCACAAATTGATACTTTGTTGCTAATTTCTTCTTTTTAAATGAATTTTGCAAATAGCTATCAACTTAGTACCAATACCTTTATCTTTATTGCTTATTTAACATTAGTGCACCAGTTGTGTTATATTTGTAACAGAGAAAGTGAAACTTTAATAACTGCTATTTCGCATATACCTACTTTTTGAAGTCCACAATCTTATCATATTTCTTTGTAAAAAAAAATATTTCAAGTAAGTAGTTGTGATAAAAAATCTTTAACAAAACCCTCACACTTACTGTGGATCGGCCATAGCTTCATTACATTCCTGGAGCCTCAATCTAAGTTCAATTAAATGCCTCACCAGCCATTTTCTTTCAACGGAACATTGGGAATTTTCCAAAATTAATTCTTTACATCTGCTTATAGCTTTTGTAAGCTCTGATTCTGTAGCTTCCTAAAAAAATTGTTTAAAAATAGGTAAAACAAGTGAGTATAGAGGATAATTAGAAAATAAATGGGAAACTATCAGAAAGACAATTTTACATGATAAAATAGTAGTAGTTGAGTCCATTGGTGTGAAGCAGAGAAAAAATAAACCACTGCAATTAATTAATTCAATTAGAACTAGATATATCATGAAAAAAGGAGAAAAAGGGTATAAAACTTTTATCATTCAGACTGACAGTCCTGATCCCTCATCAGTCTTGTATTTAATAAGAATTTACATCATTCCAGCTATCATCAATTGTATCTTTTTCAAAAATGAAAGTATGTAAATCATTCACATTACAACTTCTATAGGATTGATGGCTTTACTAAATAATTGGGAATAAAGATCGACTAAAACCTGTGATAGGACAACCTACTTAAATTAACTAAAGAATTAGAAATTCTATTTTTATACATTTTATAAAGTTATAGAGGCATAATAAAAACTTGCTAAGTTGTCAAAAGGTGACTATATCTAAATGAGCAGGATAACAGTATGTAGCATTTTTATGTTATGAGTTTATGATGATTTTGTACTTGTACCTACATTAATAATTAGAATATTAATACTTTTACCTTATTTAAAGCCAGCAGTAATTCCTCAGAGGATAACTTTGATGGTAATAAATGGTCGTTATCTTCACTGAGTGATGTTTTTCCTGATACTGTTGATGTTGGACTAGAGGCTGGTTGTCTATTATCATGTTCATCGAGCATATTAATTGGTTTTGAAAACAAAACGATATGATAAACCTGTTATTTGATCTTGGGTTATTTTCCTTTCTATTTTATTTGAAACAAAACAGCTGTTTGCTTAGGCTAGATGAGTAATCATTTCGTAGGGATAGGGAAGCAATTAGATAGCACAGAGGAACAATAAGTGAAACCCTCGTTGAAGGATGACTTGTTATCAAAATTGGCGCATGGTTCGATATATAATGAAAATAACCTTCTCGAGCACACAGAACTGTGTCTGTACCTTCGAATGCCTTTATATGGTTATGGGTTATATTTTATCCATCTACTGGTAACATTAACAATTAGATCATTTTTATGGAAACAATTGTTTCAACAAGGGTTTCTTTGGAAATTACCTAAGGTTACCAGGAGATGGATATACCGGGCTAAGGTCTAGCAACAGCACGTAGCAACAGGGGTCGACCGATATGTTTCGGATACCGTTATTTTTCTGTGCTACGGCACAGAGGAATAATAAGTGTGCTATATCGGCGGGAAATCATCCGTTGTTAAAGCATCATAACCTCAATAAATCAAAAGGGGCTTCTCTTTCTAAAAAAATCAGTTTTTAAAGTAAAGAAAATATGGCAGAAAGTACCCCAACTTCGGCCACGCGGCGTACCTTGCGGCAGAAGAAACCCAGTTTAAAAGCCATGGAATCACTCTATATCTCGAAACTAAAAAATGCAGGTGTGGTAGCCCCAGTAAGCAGCAGTAGCGATGAAGAATTTGAATTCAGCGACGATGAAGTTGACCTAGACAAACCAAAATTATTGCATGGAAATGACGTTGTTCACGGTAAAGATATTTTTGCTTTTCAACAGCGAAAACAAAAGGCGAGCTTAGCATTAAAAGTAGCGGAAACCCAAAAAACTCCCCATGCTGTTAGAACCAAAATGAAAAGCAGACTAAAGGCGATCTTTGACGATAGTGGTAGTGAATATAGCCTGTCTTCAGATTGTGAAAGCGCTGAAAATGATGATGATACATCAGATGAAAGCGAGGCAAGTTCCGATAGTTCAACATCTGGACAGGATACCAAAATAATGAAAGAACATAAAGAAAATGTTAAATTTAGCAATGCTGAAATAAAATTTTCCTCTCGAGGCAGGAAATTACAACCTTCAAAGAAGTATACCATAGATACAGAAGAGTATTTCTCCAATTGTGCATCTAAGAAAATTAAAACTTCAAACAATACTTTAGATAAATTACAAACCCCTAGATTACCACAATACGAGTTACAAAAACTTTTATCCAATATGAGACTCTCTAAAGATCATAATAAAGCTGTACAAAGACTAGCTGAAACAAATAAATATCAGTTTAAAAAATGGCTGTACATTCTAAATCAAAATTTTAATATACTGGTGTATGGATTAGGGTCTAAAAAAAGCATTCTAAGTTCATTTCATAAAGAACACCTTCAAGAAATGCCAGTTGTAGTAGTAAATGGATTTTTTCCTACATTATCCATAAAAAACATTTTGGATGGTATTTTAGTAGATTTGCTTGAATTAAATGAAAATCCAGCAAATGTTAATGATGCATGTGAGTTAATTGTTAAAGAATTTAGTAACTTTCCAGAAAGTCATCTTTATCTTATAGTGCATAACATAGATGGAGAAACATTAAGAAATGCAAAATCTCAAAGTATTTTAGCTAGACTAGCAGCAGTAGAAAATATTCATTTAATAGCAACAATAGATCACATCAATGCCCCCTTAATATGGGACCATAACAAAATCAGCAAGTTTAATTTTGTGTGGTGGGATATAACGTCCTTTTTACCATATACTGAAGAAACATCATTCGAAAAATCTATGATGGTACAGCAATCTGGCGCCTTAGCTCTTTCATCATTACGAAATGTATTTTTATCTCTTACACAAAACTCAAAGGCAATATTTATAATATTAACTAAACACCAAATAGGAAATGCTGGGCAGTATTATCAAGGTATGGCTTTCAAAGACTTGTACATGGCTTGTCGAGAGTCCTTTATCGTGAGTTCAGATTTGGCTTTAAGGGCACAGCTAAGTGAGTTTATTGATCATAAAATGGTTAAAACAAAAAGATCTATTGATGATGGAACCGAGTATTTGATAATTCCTCTAGCAAATGGGCTACTACAGAAGTTTTTAGAAGAAAATACTTAGTTTTTCAATGAACACTTATTACTTATAGGATGAGACTTTTCGTTTTTAATTAAAACTTTTTCTAAGTGTCAATAGTAGAGTTTGTAAGCTGAAATAATGTTACAGAACTTTTTGAAAAATATTTAATCAGGTTTTTATTTTAATTCATTTGTATTTATATGTACATATTTGCAAATTAACGAAATAAATTTCTAAAAAAGTCTCTTATATCTGTTAATTTATTGTACCTGTCCGTGTCCAGTTTTTATATTATACTATTTTGAAATAGCAGGAAATTTAAAAACAAAAAAAAAATTTTTGTATATTTTAATTTGTTAGTATAAATTGGTTTTACCTGGAAAGAAATTTAAAATGTGTGACAAACAACTTTTAAACCTTTAGCTATCTAGTTATATGTAATCTCTATTAAACAAATCCTATAGATTTAGTCAAAAGGAAACTTAATAATGATGTATTTAAAAAAATTTTAATTTCATCCCTAGAAAAGTTTAAAATTTTATTTTTCTATATAGGTAGAGAAGTAATACAGAAAACATCCAGTGTAAACAAACTTTATTTCGACGCAATCAAAATATTTTCATATCGTGTATCAGAAATATGCTCCTCAAGTTTATGGTGATTTTTACAATGGATTTTTAAATGATGTTTGTATCTAAAACTTTTTGTGCATATTTCACAATGAAACTGCATTACCAGAGAATGAATTCTCTTATGTGTCTGTAAGGTTGAGCCCTGATTAAACGATTTTTCACATACCTAAAAAACAAATTAATTTTTTTTAACAATCTAAATAGTTTTTTACAAGGTATTCATGGCCGCCAATTTCAGGCGGGGAGGAATTGGAAAACTTTTAGGTGGTAAAAGATAAGTTATTATTTTTCTTCACTTTCTTTTGTTAAAATGTTGTCAATGCCAATAAAAAAATAAATAGAAACCATTGAGACTTACCTCACATTTAAAGGCTTTTTCCCCACTGTGTATGACTAAATGTCTTTTTCTGCTTGTAGCGCAAGTAAATCTTTTACCACACAAATCGCAGATAAACCTCTTGATACCCTCTTCTTTTTCCTTATGCCTTTTTATATGTTCTTTTAATACTCTGTTACTGTACAATTTGTTACATATTTGACATTTAATTTTCTAAAATAGATAACTTAAAATTAGTTGAAGTGTATTTTTAAAATTTTATGTAGGTACCTGATCATGGACATCCCTTTTATGTCTAAATAAGGCACTGCTACTAGTAAATGCATGACTGCACATTTCACACAAATATGGTTTTTCCCCAGTATGCCTTTGCCTGATGTGAATTTGCAACTGGTCAGAATTACTAAATGCATTTTCACACATCTCACATTTAATTTTTTTAAAACCTGTATGAATTCTTTTATGTGTGTAGAGATAACTTGAGGATCTAAAAATATGTTGAATGGGTTATCTAACAAGTAATTTTGTTTTATTGGTTTGGCTATCTTTTGTTATATAAAGTATATTATTTACTCACGCAAAAGATTTCCCACATATTTCACAAGTAAATGGTCTTTCTCCAGTATGTACCCGACTGTGATATGCTAAGTCATACTTTCTAGCAAACTTTTTACTACAGATTTCGCACTTAAACTGTTTTTCTAAATGTTTATAACTTATATGAACATTTAAATGGTCAGCTTTTTTAAAGACTTTTTTACATTCTTTACATTCATGCACTTTGGATTGTGTAAACTTTTTAGACATTTTCAAGTTCCCTACTGTCCTCTTTTTTGTTGTATTAGGTTTCTGCTTAGATGAATGTTTTTTTCCTATATTGGCCCTTCTATTGTGTAAGTTATCAATATGTTCCTGAGCATTGTCATTTATGTTAAAATCAGTTCTATTTTTGAATAAGTCACTTTCTAATTCAGACTTTATATTGTCATCACTCTTTTGGGATTGAGTGTCCTCATTTTCTAAATAGTCACTGTCCATCGATTGATCATTGTAAGACGTTACATCTACTTCTACATTCAATTCTTTTTTGATTAATATCTTTGATTTATTCATAAATTTGTCTTTCAAACTTTTATCTGAACTTACAATTAGGTCCCGAAATATGCAAAATTCATGTAGCTGCTTATAGCATTGGTTACAGATAGATTGTGGTAATGGGTCTTCATATAATATCTTTAAAAGAAACCTACTATTAAGTAAATATATCAAATTTACATATCAAATAAATTGCAAAAAGAGATAAACCCAGGAATAAATCATGATTTATTGGCAAATAAAATAAACTAGTCATTGGTCTTTCTGAGGCTTCTGCAGATTACAATGAATGTAACTTTATAATAAATAAAATACCTACATATACTTTTCTGTCCCCATAAACCTTTTAGAAAATGCTTTGTCTGGGTCTTAGCAAAAGTGATATTGCAAATTGGTTGTCAATACTATTGAAAAACATTTTATTTTATGTCATAAAATTTTTTAAGAATTTATTGAATAAAATAAAACTGAATAAGGAAATAATTCTTAAATCTTTCAACTACCAGAGTTGCTTCAAGGACTTTTATTAAACAAAGAAAAGTATCATTTTGTTGGGGCAGATAGTAGAAAAATTGGTTTAGGCAACTGATTTTTTCCTCTGGTCCTCCTCCTTTATCCCCACCATTAAATGCTTATAATAGAGTTAAAGTGATTTTCCTATTTTTACTGGCAAGTGACAAACACATTCTCAACGTATACCTACTTGTAGGGAAGAAAATTCCATAATACAGTCTGCAATTATTTTTTCTTCATTCAATTTACTTGAAATATTAATGTAGTTTGTGTTACAAGTTTCAGTTAGACATGTGCGACATATTTTCATCATTTTTATTTAATTGTTTTGTATGTTTCTTAGTTATTTATCAGGCAATTTGCCAGTTCATTCCCGCAAGTATGGTCTCCTAGGGGTTTGAATCTTCATAAATAAAAATCCTCGGTGAGTATGTACTGAACTTTTTCTTGGTTTCAAACTCAAACTTTCTGTTATAAATGGATTATTTAAATTTTAATTAAAAATTAACAAAACAAAAAAATATACAAAAGTTAGGTTAATTTAGTCACAGAGGAATGATAGGTCGTTGCTATCCGTTTAGTTCTTCACACAGAAGAAAAAAGGGTTCGTGTTATTCACCGAGTGCACAAAGGACAATGTTGTTCAAGGGGCTCAATAATTTCAGCCTAATGCCAAATTTTCAATTGAGCCAATTTACTTAACCTAGCGCTTATTTATTCGAAGTTTAGATAACTTGGTCCCTTCAATCTATAATATCTAAGCGCACTGTAGGTGCGTCAGAAAGGTTCCTTACTTATCTTCAAATCTATTTACAATGTATTCAGTATTCGATGTTTAACTGTTCATTTTTTTAAATCTACTTTACGCACGCTTATATACCGCTAAGTTGATCGCAAGAGAACCTCATGAGCGAATATAGGACCACGGACTTTCTGAATTAAAACTATCAACGTTATCGCCGGAATTATTTTCATATTCTAAAAATAACACATTTTCGAGGAGCATACACGCATACTTCCCTCTTTTCTTTAAATACTGATATATTAGCAGAGTTTAAAACTGCGTAAAAAAGTTTATGTACTAATGTCATTATATGACTATTCGCTTGGTAATATAATTTTTTTTGGAAACATATTACTTTATTTATTCCTTTCTGAAACTGTATTTTTCAGGAAGATCAAAAGAATCAGACCTACCTCATTTATATTCCAAAAATTAGTTAAAAAACTCCAAATTTTCGTGATTTCGGATGACCGATTTAAAAACGAATAAAAATGCTTATAACCTTAAGAATTATATTGCACATAAATTAGACCATACAATAATACAAAAAAATAAAAAGAAACACTAGGGGGCGGGCTCTTTTCATGTGATTTCAGTCGTTTTGGTTATTTGTATTTCTTTACAATCGTCTCCTCTGCCTAAAACGTATCTTTTTAAAAAATATGTTACAAGACCTATTTTTAGCACATACAACCACAGTACTAAGTCGATAATTATATTGATTACTAACTTAATATGTTTTTTGATGCATCCCACCTTAATATATAATTAATATGATGTGTTATAACGTCTGAAATTTAAAATGTTAAATTTAAGTTGTGCACAATATTATGCAA
Organism: Polydrusus cervinus; assembly: GCA_935413205.1. Lineage (NCBI taxonomy): Eukaryota > Metazoa > Arthropoda > Insecta > Coleoptera > Curculionidae > Polydrusus > Polydrusus cervinus. Next base: position 31,524,447 of record OW284516.1, read on the forward strand.
TTTTATATAATCTATATTGTTTATTGTATAATTTATTTAAATGTTTCTTACATGTTGTTTCTACATCTTAAGTTTATTTTAATTATTAAGACTGACGTGTATAAAAATTTTAATTTTGTGACACAAATATTTGAATAAATAAATAAATCATATTTTTGGGCTTTTTTGGAATAAATAAATATTTTTGCAGTTAGTAATTTAACAGGTGATTATGTTTACAGAGATTCAAGGGTGTGTCGTAAATAAACAACATACCGTATAATTTTATACCATGCTGTTTTTCTAGGTGTCTTCGTCTTGATGTAAAGTTCATTATTGTATTACAATATTCACAAGTATATTTTTTTCTTGTTATTTTTAATCCTCCCTCTAATACGTCATGTCTGACCAAGTGCTTTTTTAGGGCATAATCTCCCAACATTTTGCCGCACTTATGACATGGTTTCTTCTGAAATAAATATAAATTAAACTATAAAAAAAATTGAACTTGGCAAAAATAAACTCGCCGACACAAAATTCCGACACCTCAAAATTTAGGCTTAAGACTGAGGTCTAGTGACGCTTTCGACATTTCGTTTTTTGATCAATATTTCGTTAATTTTTGTTTTTATCCAAAAATCGGCCAAATAACGACATTTGAAACATAATTACCTACAATTTAAAGTTACACGTTTGAATTTAGAGTAATAAAAGCAGAATTTTTTTTTCGTTTTTTGCTTTTATTAATTCATTAATCAAAATTTCTTTAGTTCAAAGCTGTAGGTAATTGCTACTCAAGGACGGGTATTTGGCCCCTTTTTGAATAGAGAGAAAAGGATAAGAAATATTGATTTTTAATCCTGCTCTCACGGTTCTTTAACCAGTTTGTAAACACATTTATTGGGATTTTTTAAAATTATTTTCTGCTTACGTTATATCAAAATAAAAAAGTTAGACACCATTAAACTAAACCAATGTTTTGAGGTGTCCGAATTTTGTGCCTAAGAATTTATTTCCCAGATTTTTACTTTTATTTTAGACATATTTTTCGTGCCACAATAAAAAATAAAATATCCATATTGGTTTTTAATTTTCTTTTTATTTTAATTTTATTTCTAGGAAACTGTTTATGGTATTAACGTTTCCTGCTTTATAGTACTGAACCTAAAGGTAATAATTATCTCAATTCGTGACGTAATGTCAATAACGTTTTAAAGAAAGACAGAAAAAGTAAAAAAAAAATAACGTCTACCTCAGAATGTAGCTCTCTTCTATGTCGTTGCAAGGTTCTGTTACAAACAAATGCAGCACTGCAGAATTCGCACAAATATGGTCTTTCGCCTAAAAATATGATCATTTCACTAAAACATTTTCCTTTTTTTTTATAAAATAATAGATAAAAAAAATAAAATATACTTAAAATATTTAAAAAATAAATAGTGGTAATATTATTAAAGTACTAAATATACTTCAGTGAGAACACAGGGTGGGGCGCCTCCCTACATAGAAAAGTATAGTTTTATGTAGATTCGAAATTTTTAACCAAAAAAACACAGCACCCTATTTAAAATTCCAAAATAATCCCCCTCCTTCAAAACAGAGAGAGAGTAAATGTCAAAAATATGTTTAAACACCTCCTTATTACCTAATCAAAATATCATGAAAATATTTTAAACCTCATTCGAAAAATCGCCTTGTAACACTTTAAAAAACTCACCCTGTAAACTTGATAATAAATAAATAAATTTCGGTAGCTCAAAAACGAACACTAAGTATTAGGACCAAAAAAAAAAATATGACTGTTTTGACAATATATATTATGATTTTTTTTTTGTAAAATGGATTCCTTAAATATGTTAATAGTTTTTTTACTCACCTGTATGCCACATTTTTATATGAACATCCAGCTCGGGTTTGTCAACAAACTTCTTACCGCAATAGCTGCACATACCTTTTACAACTTTATCATGCAATCTTCTTTTATGAACATAAAAGCTGGCAAACTGACTAAAAAAAGTCAAATAAGGACTATAAAGTGTAGGAAGGAAGTAAAAGATGTGTTAAGGGTCAAAAATTCGAAATAAGCAAAAAAAACAAATTAAAATGTGTGTTAAGATTTTTAAACTTTTCATAAAAATAATTTTTTTATTAACAATAGGTATTGCAAAAAAGTTTGTTTTTTTCATGTTTTTTAGGTTTTTCCGCCATATTCTTTGTCATTTGTAAAAATAATGGAACACCTTTGGCGCTGTGAGAATGTTTTACACAATTTTCTACATAATATGGTTAAATATCAATAGAAGATACATTTATATATAACTGTACCAACTTTTAGATGATTATCATTTTTATTTTATTTTTATAATTTCTTTATGGCAATATTTTCATATTCTGCATCTACATAGTTTTTGAGCGGTTTTTTATTTATAATTTTGATGAATCCTATAAAAAGTGCTCAGTAGAAAAACTAAAGACAACAGGGAAAAACTATCGGATATTTTTTTAAACTCTTTATTTAGGTCTTTCAATGTGAACTCACCTAAAATTTTTATTGCAAATATCACAGTGAAACGGTTTTTCTCCGGTATGACTTCTTCTATGTACTAACAGATATCTTTTCTGGGAAAACTGTTTTGGGCAAACAGGACAAACATAGACTAAAGGTGGAATCTGGCTAGAATGTAGTTTCATATGAGCATTATACTTCTAAAAATCAAGACAGATTTAAAATAAATGACACAGATGATATTGTATTATAGTGAAAGTGGCTTATAATGACAACCAATTGAGTCACAATTTTCTTTTAGTATAAAGTTCTATTATTTTTTAAAACTTGTTTGTAGCTATGTATATCTTAAGTTTTTAAGATTCCAATGATTACCCTAGAATTTGGGGCACCCTGTACTTTTTTCCATGCATTGCTGTAAATTCCTTTAAAAAAGCTTTACCAACCTGTCTCCCCTTTAGGACTTTTCCACATATTGAACAATTTCGATGCTTATTTTTTGAAATTTTTACATCCTTTCCTTGCATCATACTTATTTCTTCTGTTGTAGATGTTGGTTCAGTGTTAACAGGCACTTCTGCTTGATCCACATTAATACCCTCACTAAAATATAAAAAAAAAGGTCGGATTTTCAATTATACCTTTACCTTCTCCATGCCCCATTTATCCCCCACAGACGAAGGGCAAACCACTGGCGTATTTTATAAAAACGGTAATTTTGGAAAAAATTTTTTGGGTTTTTGGAAATTTCTTTGAATAAACAAATAATTCATGAATTTTGTAGCATCTTGCTTAATGTAGAAGTTTATAATGTGGGTATTTTTCTTAAAAGGGGGTTTCTATTGTACAAAATTTCACTCTCTATCACAGCTAATAAAATTACACTTATAGCAAGCTCTAGTTCCTGAGATAAATAAGTAAGTAAAATCCATAAAAGCATTGCACAAAAGTTGGGTAAAGATACAGTTGGCGATGACGAAAACCTACCCAAATTCTAATGTATCATCCTCTGATTCAGTCTTAAATTCCTCATCCTTATTATTTTCTATTACAGCCTTTTTTTTAATTTTCAGTGAATCCTTTTCGATTTTTAAATCAGCTCTTATTTCTGGTTGATCTTCAATTAATATAAATTCGACAGAACTGGAAACTTCTTTATTTAAGTGTTGCTGATTTTTTGCAAGTCTCTCCTTAAATTCTGTATATGATGAAATAATTAGCCGTCGAAATGTTACTGTACTTTTAAGAAATTTGAAACATTTTTTACATATAAATTGCGGAAAGAGATCATCATTAGATCCCTAAAAGAAAAAATATATTATCAGAAGCACTCATGTATTAAAAGAATTCTTGAATGATAAGAGTTTTGGACTTGCACTAATGTCTTTATTTGTTTTTAAATCACAAAGTTTCAACTGGTAAGTATTATTTATGTGGAACATACTAATTTCAACATATAGTTCATGAAAACCCACCAATCCTCATTAATGTCAGCAAGTCACAGTGTGTGAGCTTTCTTTACACCTTTTTCTGTTTGAGGTTTTTGATATTATAGCTTCTATTTCACACACACCGACTACTTAAATTAATTTTTGATTTTGGACATGAAATAAATGATTTTTGATTTGAATGTTAGTGAAAATGGTAAATTCTTTTAAACATTGTCGAATCAAAAATTGTATGTACTTATACACTACAATGTAAAACATACTTTAACGAATTGTAAATCTGGGGTAGACCGTAAATCTTTTTGCGAGGCTTTATGTAACGATATTTTTTGAATAAAAAAGGATTTTTTAATGAACTAATATATCATAGATGAGAAAAAATACCTTTAAAGATGTTACTTCCTCAATAATCTGTAAAACATTTTTTTCGTCGGTTACATTTGCTCGTACACTAATAATACTTGTACCCTTTGTTGACTCTAAACATGTTCTGCATTCTACATCTGCCATTTTATTTTACTATTCCAATTTCTTTTTTAAAATTTAAATAAATACAAAAACCAATTTTTAAAATAGGTTAGGTTGGATATTTTTAACTTTGACATTTCTTGATATCTCTAGCTTCTCAGCTTCCAACCAAATTTTTATTCTCTGCATTAATTTACCTAGTCTAGCCGAAGGTAGTGGTCTAGCGCTATTGAACGCCCTAGTAACCCTTATTAGCGGCATGCACCAAAACTATAACGATGCGAGTATAAAAATGACCCTAGTAATCACTCTCGCCATTCGAAAAATCTTTTGGTGCGTGGTCTGGTTTATAGTGAAATGAACCGAAATTTATACTTACCGAAAAAAATTACCCAAATTCGAGCGCGCCCTAGGGACGATTTTCTGGTTTGGATGACTTGGTTCCTTCAAACTATATTATCTTGAAGATGAGCGGACTGTGGCTGCGTCAGGAAGGTTCTTTACTTATCTCCAATTCTATTTATAACGTGGAATTCAGTATTCGATGTTTCAATGTTAGTTTCATTCACTATAGCATCCGTCCATTGTTCTGGGCTCACATAAGGTAACGAAGTCTCGCAAAACTGGTAGTCTTTTGTACACCTTGCCGGCTTGCGATTAAAATGGCTCCTCGTGTCAATGGGATAACGAGATACGGGCATGAAGTTTAGACTCTTCGTTCACTCCTCTCCCATAGCTGTGGCCTTCTATATCTTCCATGTGAAGGTTTTCACTCACTTTTTCCCTTTACTGAATACTGCTCGTGAAAAAATTAAGCCCCAACTAACCCGGAAAACTACGTTCGCCAACGGAGAGCGATAGGAAAGTCATTTTCTAGAAGAAAAATAGCCTTGCTCACAATTTGTACCCAAGTTACCCTACATTCGAAATTTTTTTTTTGTGGCCGGGTTAATCAGTTGAAGCAACATCACAGAGGAATGATAAGCTTTGACTTGCCGGATATTAAATATTGACTTGGTAAAGAGAAGAAAAATTTCCTATTTGACGTTTTTCTGACGCAGGCGCACTACTGTCATCTTGTCAGTCCGTCAACTTTTCTCGATGGTGTTTTCTTCTCAGCCATGTTGACCTGTCTGAGACCGATTTTTCATCTTTTAACGAAAATTTGAGACCGTTTTTCCAAATAGGACACTATGCCCAAGTGCGATGCTAAAACCAGATACATACCGGCCACTTTTGCATGGACTTTGCTCATCGTAGCCACTACTTTGTTCTTCTACTATCCGTGAGTTATTTTTGTGACTGCTGTTTACGTTTCCCTAGTTAAATGGTTTAGGATGTAAAATTTATTTATTTTTCATCTTAATATGAGATCTATAATTCATATTTAATTCGCAGAAATTGCCTTAAATATTATCAAATATTTAAACTGAGTATTTTTAGTTTAATAAAGTGTTGACCTAGGGTGTCATCAGGAAGGTGTTTCCTTCAACTTTTTTAGGTTTCAAGTTTCTTAAGGTAGTATTGTTATTTTGAGATAAACATACACTGCAATTTTTCCCCACTTTAATTTCTAACTAAAGTTTTAAACTTGGTTTTCAATAATAATTGTTTAGCTAACTTTTTAGAGTAGATAAGTAAAGTACTGAAATATTTAAGAACATTGTTATTTGATCATATAAAGGTTCCAAGAAGAATGACTTTGAGTTTAGGAACTCTCTTAGGGGTGAACAAATTGATTCAATTTTATAGTAAACAAGTGGTTTTATAGGACAATCACTAAATAACATTTAAAAAAGCTGGGTCAAAGGTTGCCATATTCCAAGAAGTAAAACCACTCGCTATATTCTTACTTAATATGCTACCAAGTGTTGGGTAAGCATAATAGTGACGTAAAATATGTTGTTTTGAACAAAACTACATATTTTATAGTTTAAACTTATTACAGTAGAACCCCGATTATCAGAGTTTTGTTTATCTGAAGTCCGGTGAGGTACTCGTTAGTGCTTCATTTATAGATATAGTTACAGGGTGTTTAACCAAGAAATTGGCAGTACAGTTTGACAGGATTAACCAATTCATACAATACATTCTTCACTTATTTAAATTTGCCTTAGTTAACATTATTAACTTATGCTTAAAACAAGTGTTGATAATAAAATAATATTTATGTCAAAAATTTGGTGTTGTGTACTCTCTAGGCTTAATGCAGTCAAGAAAATCAAATTGTGATTAATATATTGCATGAACAGTTAAGGGGTGGAGCTTAGGGGGAAAAAATAACATTGTTTGCAAAAATATTGGGTGGTTTGCCATTTTAGAGGTTGCTAAGGCCAAAGAAACCAATTTTGTGTACTATATAGTTAAAAAACTGTGTTTAGGAAGGGTGAAATCTTTTAAAAAATTACATTTTTACTTGAGAAAAAATTCCCTAAAAATATGCGCTTTGACGACGTTTTAATCAGCTGATGCAAAGTTTCCTTTTTAAAATGATACAGAACCGACAATTAATTTAATTGAGCATATCACATCTGAAGTGCAAGCGCAATCACCCAATCAATGACATTATTAATTACTTACTATTTTTTTACATTACCCACTGATTAATGTTACTGGTAATTTCAGGTTCCTTTGCTTTTAGTATGAAATGTATAATCATTATTTCCAAACGTTTTATCTTTAATGGAATCAATATAGATTATTTTACCCTAATAGCTACCTAGTGGTATGTAGACATGTTATTCAAACCTTGGCTTCAATTTGGTTTAGACTGGTTATCTTTATACATGTCAGCTTCAATATTGACTTGACTCAACGTTGATACTCAATTCTTTATACAGGGTCTGCAAGAAAACAAAATAAGATTTTTGTTATTGAGATATATTTTCCATAGGTTCTAGTTTAGGATGTTAGTGCTGCTAAGATATGGTTATTTAAAAAATAAGATTTTGACAGTTGTGTCATGGTAACTGTGCATTTAAGAATTTTTAATACTGTAAATGTTACTTTGAAATAAATATTAAATACCCTTCTATATTTTTAAACACCTTCTTAGGTATATAATTTTACATTTTAAACCAATAAGAAAACTAATGTAATTGGGAAATAACAATAGCATTATTTATTTCAGGGCACAGTACTACCTTCCGCGGCATCCATGGGTGCCAGCATGCCAGGGAGTTATAACATTCTTCGTATTGGCCAATTTTACATTGGCTACTTTCATGGACCCGGGAATTATACCAAAAGGTAATTAAATATTGGTTGTTATACAGGATGTTTCACTGTGGATGGAACGTTAGACGTTTATGAAAAACGGGTGATACTTTTTCTTCAAAAATTTGGTTACTTAGATAAACAATCATGGTCTATCGTTTTAAAATATTTTCAGTAATGCTGCGTTGCCGGTTCTGACTGAAATAGGCGGCAACATCGTTATTTTTAATGGAACACCCTATATTTTATACTATCTTCTAATTGCCTATATAATTCCACGTATATTTTGTATAAAATGTTATATGTCTAAATTAAATTGTTTTTGATATATTGACGTTTAAAATATGCCGTTTTCAGACTTTGGCAGGCTGTAGTACTGGAACGGCGCATCTTAGAGAAAAATGATTTTCACCTCTCTATCTCAGTTTTTTATTCTGTCTAAAACTTACAACTTTCGGTTTAACATGATAAACCGTAAAACCATTTTTTTGATTTAACATATTAAACCGGAAATTGGTATTTTTGGATAGATAATAAAAAACTAAGATAGGGAGGTGAAAACCATTTTTCTCTTAAATGTGCCGTTCCAGTGCAACAGCCTGTCAAAGTCTGAAAATGACATATTTTAAATGTCAATATCTCAAAAACAATTGAATTTAGACATATGACATTTTGTACACAATATACGTGGAATTAAATGGGGAATTGGAAAATAATATAATATATAGGGCATTCCATTTAAAATAACTATGTTGCCACCTGTTTCGGAAAGAAGCGGCAACGCCGCTTTGCTAAACATATTTTAAAACGATAGTTGTTTATCTGAGCAACCAAATTTTTGAAGAAAACGTATCACGCGTTTTGCATAGACGTCTAACGTTCCATCGATCTTGAAACATCCTGTTGAACCTAATATGGTATTGCTATAAAAAAATACCTATTTTTCAACATAATTTAGTCCCGTTTTGTGTTAATAATCATTATTGTTTTCAGCCCCCCCTGACGAAGATCGAGATGATGACTTTAGAGCTCCATTGTACAAAAATGCAGAGATAAATGGTATTACAGTAAGAATGAAGTGGTGTGTAACGTGTAAATTTTACAGACCTCCCAGATGTTCACATTGTAGTGTATGTAATCATTGCATAGAGGTAAGTTAAAATCTGTTTCATTATTTCCAAGAACTTGCACATTCACATAGTGATTTTGACCCTACTAGAGGAAGAAACAATAACAATTTCCACAGGTTTAGTGTTTAAAAATATTGAAGTATTTACTGAGCAACTAATAAACAAAATACATTCTCCAATAAAAACACGGGAACACACTGACTTACGTAAATTACGCTTCAACCAGTCGATCACGTTCTGGCCGACCGACGCGTTTCTAGATGAATGATATCTCGACTTTTCTGTTTCTGAGTTGTTTTTTGCTATGTAAGTTATAGCAAAAAAAAACAACTTTTTCAAAAGGTTCTAATTGAGAATTTTAGTTATGAATACAGATGTGTTAAGTCATGACCAAGGCTGTTAAACTATAAAGGTTCCAAGGTAATCGTTAGAAGTCAGAGGGAACTTTACACTTTACGTCACAAGATGGGTAGATGGCCGTCACTTAAACGTAATCTAACTAGATTCTCATTGGTTAAGGGTTTCCATATAACCATAATGACGGTCACGTCACAATAATAATGATAAATGACTGTCACGCAATTAAACCTAACCTCACATCTAAATCAAACGCGTCGTTCGGTCACGTGGGTCATCGCGTGCGATAAAGTATCACATCCTGCCTTTTTATGTAATTTACTATTATGTTGTTTATAATTTCTAGAGGGGTATATGTATATTAGGTATGTAAGTGGACTATACAGGGTGTCCCATAATATAAGTTTTTTCTGATTGTTACTCGTTCTAGAGATACAGGGTGTTGAAAGTAAAAGTTTATTCTCGAAAATAAGCCATAATTTTAAAACAGTTTAATGAATCGAATTGAAAGTTGGCAATATTATGTTTTTATGAGCAAGAAAAAGGAATTTGTAGAAATTTTTAAGTTTCAAACTAGAGGGCGCTAGTTGCATACACTGGGCTTCATAAATCTATGATTTTTTTTCTTACCTGTGATATTAGGTGTTTTTCAATTATAGTTTCTTAGAGAAAGGCATTTTCTGAGTCAAAAAGGTGTACTTGATTGATCTTAATATCTTTAACGGTTTTCGAGATATTTCCTTTTAAACATCCCAAAGCATAAAAAACATTGTACCTACATAATTAAATTAATATTTTAATTATAAAAAAACTTATATGACATAATCGGCTTAGTTTGATGTCTAGTATCTCCAGTTACTCTACGGCCCATAAGTTATGGGACACCCTGTATATAATAAAATCATTGGTCATTGTGATTAGCTTTACATATTTGGAAAAAAACGAATTAAAAATTTCCTTACACATTTTATTGTTTGCTAGTTTGAATATCGTTTTAAATTTCTTGGTATAAATAAAACAACAGGAACAATGGGTTTATCTACGCACAGAATAATAAATAATTTAACTGACATACCAAGAAGGATTGAAGCAAATTAATTAAATATGCACCTTATTGAAATTCTATTTCCATCAATCCAACTAACGCATCTGGGTATTGGTTTAAATTTATTTAAGAACAAATTCTAATTTCATAAACATAATAGACCTATTGTCCTGTCTGACCCTGACCAAATTTCAAGTTCTCTCTTTCAATGTTATAGTGTATTTCACCTAAGCTTCACGTCATTTCCAGTAACATTTATTTTACAGAACTTTGGGTTTGGTTAGGGCCGGACTGGTGTTTCTGTAATAATTAATTACAAAATAAACAATATATTTACTTGCTTTTTCATAAACCGAGCGCTTCTCAGATACACTTAGTCCAACAGTTTATAACCAGAAAGTCTACGCACAAAATAATAGCAAAATGATCTCTAAAAATACCAAATACAACCACAGGGTGTCTAGGAGCCGGGAAAACCGGGAAATCCGGGAAAAGAACGGGAATTTTACAAGGCCGAAAAAAACCGGGGATTCGACGGAAAAATTAAGCCGGGAATTTTGAATGAGTAGATAATTTAGAACTTAAAAATTTGAAGTAGGTAGCTATTTATTCGAAAAAAGACAAGGATGGTTTATATTGCAACCTTAAAAAAGTCCAAGAGATTGATCTAGGATATGGGACTAGAGCGGCTATCAAACAATGCGTCGTAGTTAAAGATAAAGAAATGATAATCTTTCGCCAGGATTATCGAAACTGTTTGATGTATACAGTTTCCAAACTTTTGGAAACATGTCCTATAGCATATACATTAACTGAAGCTATAAGTTTCCTTAACCCCAATAAAACTGGCAGAGATCCAATAAAATCCTTGCAACTGATGTCCAAAACATTTGAAATTTTGTTAAATTCAAACAGATCCAATGCGACTAAATTGGAAGAAGCAGTTAGAGCATTTAGAGACATTCTTACTGATCAGACTATGATAAATAAAATGAAAAATTATTCCAGATGTAACAGAGTAGATGACTTTTAGATGGAAACCATCGCAAATGACAGTTTAAAAAACGTGGTGCAACTTCTAACAATTTCTCATGGAAATGCCACAGCGGAAAGGGGATTTTCTGTTAATAAGGAGATTTTGGTGGACAATTTATAAGAAGAGTCACTTATAGGCCAAAGATTAGTGTACAGTTTACTACAAAAAATTGGAGGAGTTCAAACTATGGACATTACAAAATCCATGATACTTTCCATGAGAAACGCCTTTTCAAGGTACAACACAGCACAAAAAGATAAAAAGGCAAAAGAGGTTGACAGTGACTTGAAAAAAGCAGAAAAAAGGAAGCTTTAAAAGCAAGCAGAAGAACTGGAAACTAAAAAGAAAAAAATTATCGAACAATCACAAAAATATTTGACAGCTATAGAACAAGGAATCGTAAAATTAAAAAGTAACTATATTATATGGTTGTGTTTAAGCCATGTGTTTTTCAAATAAATGTTTTAAAATTTAACAACGAAAGTGTAGTTAATTTAGGAAAACCCAGCCGGGAAATTTTCAAAAACCGACCGGGGAAAACCGGGAATTAGTCGGGAATTTTGTTTTAGATTTTTGCCAGACACCCTGAACAATAATACTGCACTTATTATTCAGAAAGTAAACGATTGAATGCCGGGCTCTGTGATATTGAAAGAACGGAGAGAAGACCCGCGGATTGATGAAGTACGGAAAGAGATGTGCGAGGGCAAGAGCGTAAAAAAGAGATCAGATACTAACGGCAGCCAATGTCGGTGTTGTAACAATCATCACTTGACGGGTTTTTTGCTGATTGAAGGGCAACAGATTGAGGTGTTCAGTGTGTATCTTTGTCGTGTACATGTAAATATACGGTAAGGTGTATATCCATCTCTCATGAATCTAGCCAATATTCGTGTCGGAATTTTTAAATTACCTGTTGGCCTACGCGTTTGACAAGGAAAACGTCAAAGCATTAAAAAGTACGTGAAATATACAGAAATGACGTGAGCCAGCCAGGCGACAGCCATTAAACCTAAATAGTTTGCAGTAAAAAGATTGTGGCCGCAACACCGCCCTGCCAAGTCTTACAGGCGGTACGAGTACATGATATAAACTAGAAACATGCTCGCGTTATTTTCTTTCCTTCCAAATTTTGGGTAACCACCTCATCACCACTTCATCCAGCAAGTGACCCACGCTGTTATAATAAAAGTGTGTATTAAATAAATAAATAACATAAAGTAAAACGTATTTGCATATTAGTTTTAGTCGCGCTTTTGTCTCTTCCAGTCGGTCGTATTTCTTGAAGTGAAGGAAAGGAGATCAAAAGAATATGTATCTCAGATGGGCTCTTGGAAATCTTCACTCAATGAAATTAAACTGTAATTAAAATAATGTATTTTTTCTTGGTAGATGTCAACTCATATATTACAAGATTAAGACATTATACATAAATTTACCAAGAACATTCATTTGATATACGTGTTATACGAGCGTGAGTTTTAAATAAACACGAAAGAAATTCTGTTTTCTCTATTTTTATTATAAATAGATGCACTTCAAAACTGCCAGGTCTTTATGCGCTTCCTTAATTGCCGACCTAAGATGAGTTATAAATAATATGAAGTATAAACAAAAAGAAAAAAGTTTTATGTTTAAAGGGGCCGATTATGTTGTATAATTTAGCATAACAGATAGATAAATTTACAGAGGACATTGAACAGGTCTCTTTCATGATTATGTTTTATAAATGTATCCTTATGTTTACGGGTAACACTAAAAGGAGCCACCCCCGCCCCCCAATTTTTTACGTAATTCTTAAAGTACAAATTAAAATTTTTTAGGAGTTGATAAATGATAAATGACTGTTTTCAGGCAAATTAAACCTTCAAAACCACTAACGGTTTACATGAATCATTTTTTAATAACGGATGAGACAGTAAATTATCCGTTGTAGTATACAATGTAAACAAAATACGATTTTTCACATATTATACTAGATCTACAGAATGTTATTTGGCGTATTTATGACTGGAAAGTTTTTTTTCCTACGACCACCTTTGAAATGAGAAAAAAAGCACGGTTAACTTGGCTCGAAAGCGCCGAATATCACACGCGTGTTGAAAAAAAATATTTCAACACTAGTGTTGAAATACAAGGCACACTATTTATTTGACAGACCACCCCTATTTATTAAAAAGAACAAATTTTAGAAAGCAGTAATTGTAAAGTGTTTAACTTATTTATCATGTATTTCGATTCAGAATTAGAGTTTGAAAATACGCCATCTGAAATTATAAAAAATGTTAATAATATATTGGAAAATCTATTACCAGAAAAAACAAGTCTCTCTAAAAAAGGTGTCATGTATTAAACAACAAATCTTTATTGGTATCGATGGCGTAGGCGTAGAGAATAGAGCTCTAGCTTATAGATCGCAAGGTCACAGGTTCAAATCCATCCCATCAGGAGTATTTGACTTTTTTTTTATAAAAACATTAAATAATTTATAGAATTATTTTGAATTGAAATCTTCCTTGTTGGGTGGATTTTTTAAATTTATGTTTAATGTTTCCTTGATTAAATTTAAAATTTTTCATTCTGGTTAATCTAGAAGTCAATCCAGGATTCGTTCTTCTTATGATATATAAAATATGAAAAAATGAAAAAGTTAAACTACAAATAAAGAAAAGGCCTATTGAGAAACTATGAAACCAGATATTAAGTATAACATAATCCTTAGTATGCTAATTTCAACACTACGTTGAAATATTTTTTTTCAAAGGATTTTTTAATAATTCTTTGTGGTCGTAGGAAAAATAGTATACATTACTCGTGTGAAAGTGATTATTCTAAAACTCGGAGAATATATCCTCGTTTGAAATGCATCACTTTCATCACTTGTTAATAATAATTATATAAATATACTATAATTTGGCAGTAGTCAACAGAGTTTCTCTGAGCCGCCATCATGGCGCTGAAGTCATTTGATAAATTTCCAATCCCATTATAAAAAAATCTAAGTTGATCATCTTAACTTCCGCTATATTTAAGTATACCCTAAAAATTAAACGTTTCAAAGTTTCAATAAGTAAGATGAGCCTACTGGTTTCTAAGATATTCTGCTACCGTGATTTACCCTGTATATCAAATAACAGGAGACACTAAGTACCCCTCATACTGAAAGGGTTAATAAAATGCTAGTCATATAGCCTTAATTAAAAAGAATTAAATTTTATATGGGTTTTAAATGTTCTGATGTAAATTTTATTATTTAAGAACTTGGGCTCTTAAACACATGTTAGTTATTTAGAAAATTAAAAATACGTTTTCCCGGAACGTTTATAGTGTTTTCAGTAAGTATATTAAACTGGAAATGCCTAATTGTGGACTTTAAAGCTATTTTAGTTACACGAATTCTAAATATAATATCATGTCTTAAGGAAAGAATCATGTTTATTTTATTTTGTAAACATCAATACCGAATAGTAGGTGCGATAAGTTAATTTTATTCTTAATTACTAAGATTAAGGTTTTAGGATTAAGTTTGCGGTATTTTTTCAGATAAGCATGTGTGGTGGAAGTTGTAAATAAGTATAACCAATTAAGAGATTATTAAATAATTTAACAGCTGCTAGTTATACTGTGCCATTTTAGACAAGTGAGCTGGCAAATAACACACTAGTTAGTTATAAATTATAACACACTAGTGAGTTATAAATCATAACACACTACTAGCGTATTAATAAAATTTATTTAAGAATTAATTTTCTGGTTAGCCTCACCGCATAAATTTTTCTCGCGTGTCTTGTCATTTCTTGCCATTCTTTCGAATTAGGCTTTTTATCTCTTCGTTCGCTGCCAGGGCCATTCCCGAGGGGACCTACAACTTAACGTGGCTTCCGAACCACGATTCTCAGTCATGGGACACTCCCCTCCCCCCAAGGGCTAACCCTCGCTTTCTTGCGTCATGCATGACTTACCGATTGGGAAGTGTGTACCTTCGTCCGCACCCCACGAGATATCCGATCTCATCCGGCCTGGTTACCGGCGTGAATGGGGTGGGTTGGGAGATGATACATTTTTCACTCTTCCCTGCATTCTTAAGGCCCGTATTATTCATCTCCTGGTAACTTTATCAGCAAGATAATTTCCAAAGAAACCATTGTTAAGACAATTGTCTCCATAGAAATTATCTGGCTGGTAAAGTTACCAGGAGATTAATAATACGGGCCTAAACCTACTAAAATTCGGACATACTTTTTTTTATTGTATGTATGCCTACTCCGAGGATCGAATTCGGAAAGCCACGGTCGAATGCCAGCTCATAATAAATAATGCATTGTTCTTTTTCAATTATTTCTAAAACAATTATGTAAATTTTTATTTGTTTCAATATCAATTACTATCGTGTATCTAATCAATAATTACCATTTTATGTAATATTTTATCAGATATTTTGCCGAATTGAATGTTTCAAAGTTCATTACCTCATGTAAAATAAACCCTTTTTTTGATAGTTCATGTTAGGTTGCACAATATCTATTTTTCTAACGAGTGAGGAAACCCGATTTTTCCGCACGCAACGGTCAAGCAGTTAAGTGAACATAACTGAGGCATAGTCAATTAGTCATAAAATCTGGTATCATAAAAGTGTTGACTGTGACTAATTCAGTCTAAAACTAATTTATAAAAACATAGAAATAAAATTATTATACTTAAAGTAAATTACTCACCGAACCGGCAATTCATTTGTTATTGTTGTTTTTAAAACATGCGACTATTTTATTGTTGATCAATGATCATTAACTGAATAATTTTCTTCTAACCGCTATTTAACGATATTTGAAAATTAGAACAGAATTATTTAACATAATTTTATTTAATACCCAAGATAAGTTTTATTAGAATATAAAGATAGTATTCTTATACTATTTTGGTTCCTTATTCAGATTCCCTCTAGTGGTTTTATTGATCGGTGTATTTAATACCCTTTTAATTAAGAGCAAACAGTAGTCAACGAGTCATCATGAAAAAAAAGTGAATTTCCACCACATCGCGCAAATTTTATTTGTGCCTGGCGATGGCAATAAAATATATTTTTATATACAAAATATAAAAACTAATTTCACGGGAAATAAGTGAGAGTCAGTGGAGATTTTTAACGTAGTATCGGGGCATAAGAAATTAACTGCAATATGTCTATTTTTATGTTCCGCATGGCGGTTGATATAATTTAAACCTATACAGGGTGATTCCTAAGTTGATAATTCTTTTTTATCTGCGTATAGAAGGCATTAAAATAAACATTTTCAAATACCTTTTTTCAAAAAAAAATAAATAAATAAAGTACTTACATTCATTTATTACACTACAAATCAAATACGGTTCTGCCTAACTTGCCCGTTGAATAACATTAAGAAAACTTCTGGATGTAGAGAACCAGAATTAGTTAATTGTTTTCAAATTTTACCATTTTCACCAATTTATTAAAATTAATTTGCTTCAGAAAACCACACCGCGCAGCGAATTCCCAAAATAAATAACTGACTATCGATCCGTAAAATGCATGACTAACATACAAAAAATGGAGAAAAACAATATAAAGTATAGGGCTATGTTTTGATTACCAGGCCCGCACTTGGATTTTTTACTTCTGTAACTCGGCTATTTTTAAGTTTTTAAAAAAAAGGTATTTGAAAAAGTTGTTTATTTTAATGCCTTCTATACATAGCTAAAAAAGAAGTATCAACTTAGGAATCACCCTGTATAATTGAAACTTGAAAATAAATTCCCATTTTTTTTTAAAAAAAAGGTATCATCCGCCAAACTAGAAGTTCTTGTGAACCCCCTAATAAAATTTTTGTAAAACATTTTCAATTAGATAAGTCAGGCAACGATGCCGCGTTTCACGCTGGTATAGAAGGCTCTTAATCTGTATTAATAATCGATTTTATTTTCAGACATTTGACCATCATTGTCCATGGGTAAACAATTGTATAGGCAGAAGAAACTACAGATTCTTCTTTTTCTTCCTCATATCACTTAGTTTACATATGATTAGCATATTTACTTTAAGTCTGATATACGTCCTGCAATATGGAAAAAGCTTGACAAATACCGAGCCTATTGTGGCGTATCCTTTTTTTAATAAATTATATTATGTAGTTGTTGGTTAATGGTCTAAAAAAAGCGTGTAGCGTATAATGTATTTTTGAAATCTAAAATAATCCAAATACAAGTACTAAATAAAGTACTCATGGACTGGGTACATCATTTGTACTCAACGTACAGTAACTGAGCACTTGTAATCGAGTACCGGTCAGCTCTGACCTCTAGAAAATGTATTAAAAAGTATGCTACTACATTCTTGTTTTGTATTTTCTGAAATATCCTAAAAATGGGGATCCGATTTAGATGGTATGACTTTTTCTACTACCCTACTAGAAAACGTCATTTTTGACCCCGAAACAAGAGAGGAAAATGGTTCTTTTCCTCTCTCTTAGTTTCTTAAGACTTTTAAAAAGCAGGAGTTTTTTTACGTCTTCTTTTAAGGCAACATTTTTTAAAAAATATACACAGTGTCCTAACTCCATGGGCCACTATTAATATATGAAGAACCGTATAGGAGAATTTTCTGTAAATTCGGTGGATTACTAAAACGTATGTATGTCTACATCCAACATAAATGTTTTAAAAATGGTTCCACTTCCGGTTGTACCGGAAATAGATGCCAACTTTTTTATTTTAAATGGAACAGCCGGTATATTTTTACATGTTTGAATTTTCCTCAAAATTTGTCGTATAGAGCACCATACTGAGGGTAACATAAGGCAGATGAACCACTTTCCTAGTTTTACAGTAAACAAGATTTTATTCACTTTTCCATTATTATTATAAACATCCTTAACAATAAAATAGTATGGTATTGATGGGTATAGTGGCCCTATTAGCAATTCCAATTTTCGGTCTTACGGGTTTCCACATGGTTTTGGTCTCGAGGGGTAGAACCACCAACGAGCAAGTGACTGGCAAATTCAAGGGCGGATACAACCCGTTCTCCAGAGGTTGTTGGCATAATTGTTGTTATACACAATTTGGTCCTCAATTTCCTAGGTAAGATGTTTTTTTTAAATTAAAAATATAACTTAGTCAATACGAATTTAGGAGAAGTAAAACCCAAGATGGTAATTCGCAAACTACTGATTGTCAAAATGCAATATATGCCATTCTTCAAATGTTTGTATCTCAAGAACTAATTAATCTTTTTACAATCTAACATTAATATACCATTTATATGTTAATTTTTCATATTTTCAGTTTAATTAAACCATATAAATACAATGTAAAGCGAAAACACTGCCCACATGGGCCTATAGCAACGATAGCGAACGATAGTCAAGTTAAGACTTACATGGATAACAGCAATGGTGTGCGAAATATAAATTCCAATGCTTATAATAAGGTAAGATCATACATATACATTTTTACCACAATACACCTACAACGGAACGCCTTTAAGGAAACTGAAATTTGAATATCTCTTCGCATGTCGTCACATATAAGGACGTTTGACGCGAGTGACAGTTCTAATCTCACATTGCCTGTCATTGTAAAAAGCGGGCACATTTTCATTAGCGGCGTTTACAGTGTTTTAATCAGGGCAGGCAAAAATTTCAATTAAGACAAAAATTTACCTTTCGTAGCATTCAAGCATCTAAATTTCAAATTTTGTCATAAAATTTATTGTTTTTGAGGTTGTGGAAAGAACACTGGCAGAAGAAGAATAAAACGACGTTATTTGTAAATGAGTTCAACACGGCGGTACTTACGCAAAAATTATTTTAAAACATCGTCATAATAATTGGTTTTGCGTTTTACATCCTGCAAAAGGTCGCTCTCCAGAGAGATTATTGTTAATAAGCGTGTCTCTCCCTGTGTGTTTTGTAAATAGGTATGAATTATTTTTAATCCAGAAAAGGATCGTTCTGCAGACGCGCTGCTAGCCGGAATAGTAACAATTGCCTCCATATTAATTTTTTTCCCGAAACCCGACGGCGCGAAGTCTAGCAAAAGGCCGAAAACACTAATTATGAATTAAAAATCTATCATCCACCTGTTTGAACCAATGTTGCCAAAAACGAGGACAACTATTATGTGAAATATGATGATAAACTTACTGATTGTTAAATATTATGAACCGATCAGAAAAAATTGTTTTAATTGTCACAAAAGTGCTTCTTATTTTACGATACCTTATACGTTATCCCTTTAAAAATATGCCAAGTAAACTAATAATAAAACGTATACAGGCGTGATCCATATTTTATATTGAGAAAGCGAAGTATTTTCCAAACTACGTTAAAACTTGAAGATGGCACCAATGCATTTACTAAACGCGTGATTTTTTGGCACGGCCTGATAGATGAAGGAAGGTCGAATATTGCGATTTGTTTCATCTCTTTTTACCCTACTGCCTACCGGCTCTCTCGTTTGCTTCCACTGCTTTTGCATAAGACGCTAATGTACAGCGAGATCTTTGCTTTTAGAACGGTCTTACGGAATGCTTACACAGGGACCTAGTTTACGATATAAGAAAGCACCGAATACGTTCGTGGAAATGATATGGGATTAATTTTTCGGTCCTATATTATTTCTTATATTAATGTGGAGATAAATTTCCAAAGTTGGATTACACGGATAAACACTAATATATAAAAAAATTGTTTGTTTTATTGTTCCCAGGGTAGGCAATGCTTTTTTGCCTAGATTTTATGTACGCCACTGGGCGTTTACACGAAAGGTTATAACCGCGCGAATTAAAATAAAAAAATTTGCTATGATTTTATTAATCACATCAATAATAGTAGTGTGGGGTCTGTCCAACCAATTATTTTATATTTTAGATGTCCCCTGGTAGGGACGCATTAGATATGGATATGGAACCGTCAGCGTCGCAATCCCAAGACTGCGAGCCTACGCCACCTCTGCAACGTCACGGCTCAAAAAGTAATTTTTTTCTTCCTCCCACTTCGATGGGTGGACCGCCAGGTTCTGGAATGGGCGGGCAGATGGGTGGTCATTTAACGAACCAAATGGGCGGCCAGAGCGGGGAAGATTCTCCTGGGAGACATCCGGGGATGCGAGCTATACATTATCCTGCCAGGGGTAGTCCGCATCCTAGGCCGAGGGGTATGGATGGGGGTCGAGGGGGCACGCCTGATAATTTAGGTAAATTGTTTTTTTTATATGTATTAACTATGTTTGCAGATTATTTATTTATCACTGCCTGTGACAACCAGCATTGATACAGCAAAAGGCTATAAAGTACAGAGTAATTCTATTTTAAAAAAATAAAACTTGGTTGCGGATCTCAGTTTTCAGATATTTGCTTTAAATATTCTGTAAAAATTAATTTTTTTCTACTCCCACATGGATATGTGAGAAGGCGGAAAAGCTTCCAAAGTTCGTTTAAAATTCACCTAACTACTATAAAATTTCGATAATTAAATTATTACCTCTCCCCCTCTGCATGGTTGGATTAAATTTGTTTTTGTAAATGTTTTTTTTATGATAATTTTAGCTGGCTCTTTATTAAAAAAACATTTTTTATAAGTGTGAAAAATATGAATATTGGTGTCAATCCAAAATTTTAACATAAAGCGTATGTATGACTCTAACCAGCGTTTTTCGGGCTCTGTTTTTTATGATTTAAAATAAAGTAAACATCGCTCACCGCGCCAAAATTGATGATTTTTTCAGAAATCATATATTTTAGGAGCATAGATCTAAGAGCAGTTTTTGGTGCAAATGCTTAGGTTTTGAAATACTTCTTCTTAAGTGCCGTTTTGTATATTCATAATAAAGCATTCTCGTTTCTTCCTGCGCTATTTTTTTTATTATAAATTATCATACTTCTTCCATATTAAAATTTTTACTTTAATTATTCTCTTTAGAAAATAAATACCTAATTGTTTTTTGTTTTTGTTGTACAAATATTTAATTGCATCGGGTTATATTTTTGTTGATTTAAAATAGCTATAAAAAATGGAAAACGGAACAGATACGTATATAATAGAAAAATACTATAAAATATTCTTTTTACTCGTTTTCCTATAAAATTGCAACATACATCAATAACTAAAACGACATGCGTCCGAAACCTTAATATCTATATAAAACAGGACTTTTAAAAGGAAAAGTTTAAAAAGTAAATTTCCTACAAGACCTTTGTAATCTAAGCCAATAATACATCATTTGGGCTGCAGCCCGGCAGCCCCCCCCCCCCCCCTAGATACGCCACTGTTAATCATTAGTGACAGTGCTGCACCAGTGTTGCAATCTTTAAAAATAAAAGTTCCCATTTTTAAAGAAAAATTCCACAATACTAAAAAAATTTCAACAAAAATAGTATGCCATTGTAACACTACCTTACCGGACTTCAAAGCGGATTGGCCAAAACAATTAACATTGTCGTCTGGAAATGTATTGCTTTTACTAACCAGTGGAAGACAGATAGTGTCTAATTTTCTGTTGCAGTCGTAAACTGATTGTTAATGTTTTTGTAGGTCCCCAAAGAGCGTCACCAACCATGCAACAGAGAATAAAAGCATTGGGCGTTCCCACGCCTCTAGCGATGTCTAGTCCTGTAAGAAGGTAAGAATGGATGATTACATGTGTTTAAATATTATTTAGTTTACTTAAATTTTTTTATTTTTACTAATAATTTAGGGTAATAAACCTACTTCTCTTTATCTCTATGTTTCCGTCCTTAATTTAGCCCAGTTACATAAGTTTTACTTTGGAAAATATAAAACCCAGCAGGATTTTTGCAAGTACCTTTACGTTAATGTTATAAACAACGAAAAAAATGCCCCATCGATATAATGTTTACTTTCAATGTTATTAAGGTCAAAGGACACAAGATTGTATTTTGTGGAAATTTATACTCCGAGGTCCAAAATCTCGCTTTCATATCTAGAGCAACGAGTTGTACGGAGTCAGAGTGAAAAGATTCCTCGAAAATAAATATGCTGGTTTATTAGAATTTTACAAATACATTGGAATTGTTTCCTCTAACTTCGAATAATCCTCTGCACTCTATATGAAAGCGATGAATCACTGACAGTAATTCTGGACTTATGGTATAGCTTGACATTAATCAGACGAAAATCATATTTATTTTAGTAAAATTGTAAGTATAGTGAAATACATTTCTTATAATCCCTGGGTCTAAAAATAATTCCCATTTTTCTTCTAGAATAATCATATCTTGCTTGCTTTTAATTTTTCCAAAGATACCCCCTACACTGCATCCTCTGTTATTGGACTTAACGGGTATTAATGATAAAGTTTTTTTTATATAAACGTGTTTATTTTTATCGGTATTAATAATTTATAGAAATTAAATGACTACTGGCATGTAGAGTTTTTGAAAATAATATCGGGGCATCGTTTGTAAATTTTATCCACAATAAATTAACATGTAGAGCCGTAATATTTCCATTTTTATGTTCTGCATGGCGGATTCCTTCGATGATTCCTAAGTGGATAGTTCTTTTTTAGTTGTGTATAGAAGGCATTAAAATAAACAACATTTTCAAATACCTTTTTTCAAGAAACTCAGAAATAAGGTACTTTTTACATTCATTTATTACACTATGGATCAAATACGGTCGTGCCTAACTTGAATATAATCTTGAAGCAGCAGCCGCACTTTAACGACACTCACGGTAAATTAGCACCATATCTACTAGTTCATTGTTTTCAAACTTTTACCATTTTCACGTTTCACTGCTTTAAAATTAACTTGCTTCAGAAAAACACACCGCAGCGGATTGCCAAATAACTGACCACTGACCCGTAATTTGCATGACTAATAAGACAAACAACAAAGTATAGCAGGCTACGTTTTGATGACCAGGCCCGCACTTAGATTTTTTACTTTGGTATCTCGCCTATTTTTAAGTTTTTTGAAAACAGGTATTTGAAAATGTTGTTTATTTTAATGCCTTTTATACACCGCTAAACAAGAAGTATCAACTTAGGAATCACCCTGTACAATAAAATTTTTTTTTTAAATTTTAATTTTTTTTTGAAAAAAAAAAATCAAGGTATCCGCCAAACTAGAACTTCTTGTATTCTTTTACATAAAATAAATACGTTTTATTTAAATATTTAACCCTCGATATTTCAGTTTAATTAATGCATGATTTTTAACAATGAATCTATCTTGTTAGTGTTCGAACTTTAGGATTAGTTTTCTTTATAAATAATAATACATTTTATTTTGTTGGTAGGGCCGCAAATCTTTAGATATTTTTTTACACCACTTTGTAAATATTACATGTAGGATTTTTATATATGTAGATCGAACTAAAAATAAAATCTACACTATTAACTTAGTTTTTTATTATTTTTCCTTTATTATGTTTTTCAAATTTGAATGTATAAAAATATTAATTTGGTGTTTTTTCTTAAAGTTTTGCATGGTTTTGTTTGTTGTATTTAACCACAAACAAGTAGAAAAGCACTTCAATAACAGTCCTTAGAACTTTTGGTATACTTATGGGAAAGGCCATATAAATGTTATGTATATTTTGTGTGAGTTTTATTATTAAATGTTTCCAGTAATTTTTTTAAAGGTCGTTAAATGTAATAATTATTTTTTCAATATGGTATTCGGTCAAAAATTGTTTTTATAGTCTGTTTCAGAAAGGTGTAGAGTAATAAAAGCTCATTAGTTATGCAAAGGGACTACAGAGTGACCCAACTAATGTTAAAGCCACTTTCATTATTTGGAATTGATTTCATTGCAAAATTATTTCTTTTCATACAGTACAGGTAGTACCAACCGGGTTTGGGTCAATTTATGGGCTCTGCCTATTGTTATCCATTCACAAACACTAAAAATGGTGTGACAATGGCGTGCATTATGTACAATACGTAGTATTAGGTATACACTTATTTTTTATTAAACATTATAAAAAAATACCAAAAATACATTATACAGCTATTAAATTATAAAAAATCATAATATTCTTCGTCATCTGAGGAACTGTCATCTCCTCTTGACGTTATAATTAACAGGTCGACGGTCCGATCGATCAGGTGGTCCTCTTCTTTAATGACATGATGGAATAAAGAAGTTTCCATTGTTAACTAATACGCATGTAGATGGCGCCAGCATTCATTCTCTCGTACTCCGACACAACGGCTAGGACTTAAGAAGCAACACCGATTATAACGAATTATAATAATTTTAAAATCCTGATAGAGGTACATTATTTCATGGCAGTTGGTAATTTCCATTCTCATCACGAAACCATACCCACCACATTCTCTCTCTTACTATCTCTCCTTTTACAGGTGGACCTGACCGGCTGCCTGACTGCTTGATTCCGACCCATCCATTCCCCCTCCTCCCCCACCTGCTAGAAAACGATTAAAGCGTTCGAAAAGTTTAAACAATCGCTCGATTTATCCATCTCTATCGCAAGAGTCTAAGATTAGTCGACGTAAAAGTAACGAAGAGGGTTCGAAAACGGGTTATCATTTCATATTGCGTCAAAAGAGACGTACAAATCCGTCTAAAAAGTCGAATTTTTTCGAACGCATTCCTGTAGTTGCTTGTGCATTTCGCAGATCCAATCCGAGCACGCCGACACAGCCACGAAGGCCGGATTTCATCGGAGTGGTGTACGCGCCGAATCAATCTGGAGGAGCTTATTATGAGTTTCAACCTCCGGAAACGGGGGCGTCTGGCATCCGTCCTGGTCAACCGCAAAGTCACATTCAGTACGGAGGAAGTCCGCAGAGGAGATTTATGTCTGAAGGGGAATTGGTACGACAGGAGCAGCAGTTGAGCTATCCGAGATCGAATAATACCGTAGATAATATAAGGGAGTTGGCAAATTCGCCACAAAGGGGGGTTTATATGTGGAAAGATACATCACCAGGTAAGTTGATTAATTTTAACCTATTATCGAGGATATATGGAAAATATGCTCGGGGGGGGGGGGGGGGGGGGCTCAGTAGGCATTTTTCTGGAGAAAGGGGTAGTCAGGACTACATGTATTTCATGACATTGTATCCAGTGAAGAAGGTGGAAAAGCGCCGCAGGCGAAACATTTTCGGGGCCACGCCCAAAATTCGTTTAAAATTTATCTAACTACTAAGTATCAAATTTCGAAAATAAAATTATTACCTCTCTTTCTCTGCATGGTTGAATTAAATTTGTTTTTGTAAATGTTTTTTTTTGATATTCCTAGCTGGATCTTTATTTAAAAAAAAAACATTTTTTATATTTGTGAAAAGTATTGATATTGGTGTCAACCAAAATTTTAACATAAGATGTATGTATGACTGTAACCAGCGTTTTACGAGCTCGGTGTTTCATGATTAAAAATAAAGTAAATATCGCTCACCACATCAATATTGATAATTTTTTCAGAAATCATGTATTTTAGGAGCGTAGATCTAAGAGCAGTTTTTGGTGCAAATGCTTAGATTTTGAAATATTCCTTCCTAAGTGCCATTTTGTATATTCATAATAAAGCATTCCCGTTTCTTCCCGCACTATTTTTTTTATTATAAATTATCACACTTCTTCCATAAAAAATGTCTCAATTAAAATTTTTACTTCAATTTTTCTCTTTAAAAATAAATACCTAATTGTTTTTTTTGTTGTAAAAATATTTTTGTTGCATTGGGTTATATTTTTGTTGATTTAAAATAGCTCTAAAATCAATAACTAAAACGATATGCGTCCGAAACCTTAATCTCTATATAAAACAGGACTTTTAAAATGAAAAGTTTAAAAACTAAACGTTTCCTACAAGAGCTTTGTAATCTAAGCCAAGAATACATTATTTAAAAATATAAATTAAAAGTCCAACCGTGAGACGAAAAATTGGTTGCAATTGGACTTTTAGACCCGAGCTCTTAGGCTCGGGGGGTTGCTTGTAAATGTTTTGGAATAAAAAAGTTTTCTCATTTCTACAAAGTGTAAAATTTAACTTTTTAGGTTACCCACCACCTGCTCAGCAACCAGACTTTTATAGATCTAATCCAACAAGCCCTACTCAGCAACAAATATATCCTCCACAACCAACCACGCGGACGTACCACCCTGCTATGAGGGGCGGGGTAGCGGTGTATCCTCCACCTAGTCCTCAGATTCATAGGAAATTGGGTGCAAGCACCCCCACGGTTGGGGATAATAGAAGAAGACCTATGTCGTTTGTAAGGTAATAAAATTAAATATTCTAAATGGCGAGATTCCGTCGCACATAAAAAAATATATACAGGATGTTACAAATTCGATGTTCACAATTGGGATCTCATAAACGGTAAGAGATACGAGGATGTTTAAATTAGGGCAAAGTTGCGCAATTTATAGTCGACCAATATGCCAAGAAAAAAATTAGGAAAATTCCGAGTACTTCCGAAGATATACGTAAAAAACTTAAAATCGCCGTTTTGGTTTTTATTTTTTCCTGGCTTTATTTAAAGAGATAATGGAAAATAAATTTCACACTTTCATTGCCACTTTTCATCTTCTATAAAGCAGTGTTCTTAGATTTCATGTCCGACGTTTTGTTTTTCGGATGCCATCGTCAGGTTTGTTTTTTTTAAATACGGACCTGTATTTTTTATTGCATTTATCTAAACTTTATATGCGATGTAATCTTAATACAAAATTACTTTGATTGAATATCAACGTTTCTACCCTATAAAAACATTTTCAGGAATATTTTATTTAAAAAACTTTAGGTATTAAAGATCATTTTTTTAACAGTATTTTCGGAAACACAAGAAAATCTATAACTAAAACAATAACAAATATCACAAATCGATAATTACAGTACGTTTAGGTACTAAAATATTCAAAATGATCTATTATTTACATTTTTTATAAATTAAAATTATTTAAACCCAGAAGAGGTAGAAACTAATGACAAATGTTTATCTCAGATGCTCAAAAAGATTTCCTTTTTGATTTATACATTTTTCAATTTTGACGCGAACTTTTTGAGTAGCTCCGTGTTTTTAGAAAGGGAAAAATCGTTCTGTCTCTGTTATACATTATCAGATACGGCTTTGATCTACAATAATCCAAAAGTTTTTTTAAATAAAATATTCCTGAAAATGTTTTTATAGGGTAGAAACGTATATATTCAATCAAAGTAATTTTGTATTAAGATTACATCGCATTATAAAGTTTAGATAAATGCAATAAAAAATACAGGTCCGTATTTAAAAAAACAAACCTGACGATGGCATCCGAAAAACAAAACGTCGAACATGAAATCTAAGAACACTGCTTTATAGAAGATGACGAGAGACGAGTCATAGTTGCGCAGCAGCACGGATTCTGTCCGGGAAGGTCTACACTTACGAACTTATTAACTTACCACGATTATCTGTTGAACGCTTTTGAGAATAAGCTCCAGGTCGACAGCATTTATACCGATTTTTCGAAGGCGTTCGATCGAGTGGATCATAGACGACTTGTAGCTAAGCTGGAGGCCTTGGGCTTTGGCTCGGGCATTCTTCGGTGGATTCTCAGTTTCCTCACTGGTAGGGTTCAGAGAGTAAGAATAAATAATTATGTATCTAAGGAGATTGCGGTGCATTCTGGTGTACCTCAAGGTTCCCATATTGGGCCCTTATTTTTTATACTTTTCATAAATGACATTGGTGATTTTATCACATACTCGCTATACTTGTTATTTGCCGATGACCTTAAAATCTATAGATTAATTTACTCCAGTGAGGACTGTGATCTGCTTCAAAGTGATGTAGATGGCCTTTACCGTTGGTCTCAGATGAATGGTCTTGATCTGAATATTAAAAAATGTCACAGTATATCCTTCTATAGATCCCGTCAACCTATTGATTGTAATTATATAATATAGCTGGTGTTGTCTTAGATAAAGTAGATAATATCCGTGATCTTGGCGTTACACTTGATAAAACCCTCACATTTGTTAACCATATTAATTCTATTACAAGTGCGGGGTATAGAAACCTTGGATTTGTATCTAGGAACTGTAGGGAATTCTCATGTGAGACCTTTAAATTATTGTACTGCTCCATGGTGAGATCCGGCCTGGAGTATGCCAGTGTGTTGTGGTCACCTTATTATCAGGTTCATATTCAGGCAATTGAGGGTGTGCAGAGGAGATTTCTGCGTGTTTGTGCGCACAAACTGCAAATTCGTTTCCAAAATTATCATATTGACTATCAACTTATTCTTAATAATATAAATCTATGTTCTCTACAAGCTAGACGTTTCCTTTCAGATATGTGTTTTTTATTTAAGCTTATTGGGGGTGATATTGATTGTGAATATCTTCTATCTGAATTATATTTTAATACCAGCCACAATACTCGCAGCAGAAATCTATTCTGTTTACCTTTTCATTCTACCAATTATGGTATGTTTCGCCCTTTAACCAGACTGCAGCGTAACTTCGATAGGCATGCCCTCGATATTCATACCACTCATCCTAAGTTTAAATTAGATCTTAAGAGAAAAATTCGTAGTAATTTATTAACTGACTCATACTAATTGTTATTATTCTAAAATATCTATCCTTAATCTATTTTGTTATTAGATTTTACTTTATTGTATATGTAGATACATTGTTATTTCCTTTGTTAATGGTGTATACCGTAAATAAATAAATAAATAAAAAGTGGCAATGAAAGTGTGAAATTTATTTTCCATTATCTCTTTAAATAAAGCCAGGACAAATTAAAAACCAAAACGGCGATTTTAAGTTTTTTACGTATATCTTCGGAAGTACTCGGAATTTTCCTAATTTTTTCTTGGCATATTGGTTGGCTATAAATTGCGCAACTTTGCCCTAATTTAAACTTCCTCGTATCTCTTACCGTTTATGAGATTCTAATGGTGAACATCGAATTTGTAACACCCTGTATAAAAAAAATGTTATTTCCTAAATATTTAAATATTTTTTTTAGAGCACTGGAGATGTCAGATAATGTAGACTTATCCTCCCAGACATCTCAATGCTCTTCACATCCAATGACTCAAAGGCCATCCACGCCAGATCGCACCAGCGTCTACGATATGAATTACGAGATTTCAGTATAGGGCTGGAGAGGGCACTCTTATCGCAGGTACGCAGATTGTTTCATTCATACTATATACAGGGTGAGTTAACAATAGAGTGAAGTTCATTTTTTCCTTTATTTTAAAAATTAGATAAAAATTCAAAATACAAAAGTTGTAGAGACCCAATGGCGGGCAAACCCGTTTGAACAGGGTAGGCAAACATTTAATTTCCAAAAAAAATTCAACACAGTTGACATCGCCATTACCTCAATTACATGTACAGTTCTGTTCATAAAAAACCCGTACAAGTCTTATGATTAGTTTTTGTATTATTTAGGCAGTTTGAAACAGGCTTTTGTGATTATTTTTTTGAGGTTATCAGAGACGTATGTTTAAGGTTATATGCAATAAATGCAAATCATTGGCGTAGAGGAAGTAATTTAAAAAAATTAAGTAAAATGGTAACTAATATTTTATATTTATAATAATTTTATAGAAATGCGAACAAATTGAATATTATATTAAACAAAAACAATAAGATAGTAGGTATAAAAATTAATATTTGGTCATTGAACCTTGTTTCTCGATCACTTGAGCCAATCTATTAGGCATTGAGTTAATCAAATTTCTTATAATAATTGGGTCAAGCTCCTCCCAGCATTCATGAGTTATTTCTCACAATTCAGTAGAATTTTGAGGCAAGAAATTACGGTTATAAATTTTTTTTACAATTATAGCCCACACATTTTCTATAGGATTAATATCCGGACTGAATAAAGGCCACGGTAATACTTCTACATTATTATTTTGAAACCAGCCCTTAATAGCATTTGCAGTGTGCACGGGATAATTATCGTGTTGATAAATAAAATAATTATTAGGGTAAATGGACCTAACAGATGGGAGCATAATATGCTCCAGAACATTAACATAATTTTCAGAATTGAATCTTCCCTCCAATCGCCAGCATACACCAAGCCCATGGGCACTTATCCAACCCCATATGTTGACAGAAAAACGCTCAGATCTGAAAGCAAGGTCGCTAGTATAACGCTCTTCAAATCTTGTTCCATCTGGTCGATACACCCGAATGTGTCCGTTATAAGTAGATTGGAAAGTTTTTTCATCCGTAAATACTACCCTGTTCCAATATTCAGGTATGCGATATATGTAATTTAATGCAAAAAGTAACCGCGACTGCCTTCGTTCTTCTGTTAATTTAATTTTTTTCGCGGCAACGCGATTTTTTAACTATGATTCATTAATTCTTCTACTGGCGGTAGGTCGAGAGCCAGGAAATTCTGTGATATTTATAGCTTCCCTCGCGACTTCAAATGGATGATCTCTTAAGTGCTCCAGAAGCATAGCATCCTCTTCGGGACTGGTAACTCTAGGACGACCGGAACCCTCCTTTCTTTTCAAGGACCCTTCTTGCTCCCAACGCTTTTTAATTTATAGAATTGTGCTCTTATTTCTGCCATAAAATTGTGCTAGGGCACGAATTGACCATCCTTCTTCAATTTTTGTCACTATTTGTGCCTTCTCAACTAATGTTAAAGGACGAGGCATTTTAAAATGTTTGACTTTTGCCACCACCAACAATTGCCACCATGCACTTTTAAAAACCTTTAAAATAAAAAAGAACTATTTACACCATGGCAAATTAAGTGTACGTATTTTTTATGAACAGAACTGTACGTGGACATGTCCACTTCTCCATTTATTTTTCTACAACCGACGGCGACGTTTATATCAAAAGCAATCACAGGGCGAAAACACTAATATGTATTAATATTATGAATAAATTTCATCCACATTCGTTTTATATTCAGATTTTAAATCTAACACCCACTTGATTAAACCCCAAGTCAATTATTATCTAAATTATAATTTAAGATACTTATTAGCAAAAATTATCTTAAATCATCATAAAAGTACTTCTTATTTTACGTTACAAATTTAAAATTATGCTGGAGTATACAGGGTGGCCCAAAAAAACGTAGCGAATATAACTTGTTTTTTTTTTAAATTAAATTCTTAAGATAAAGAAGAAAACAAACTTTACACTATCGTTGACTAACCCTGTAAAAATACAAATTCCTGGACTAATTTTTTAAATTATTTTTAGGGATGAATGAGTGCCCTAATGCGAATAGTTTCTCTGTATCAGAGACCACGCCCTAGTACTTTAGGGTTAGAATTTTTAACTGTTCATTGGTAAGTGGTAAAGAATCGGGAAGAAAAAATGGTAGTTCTGTTTATGGATTATTCATTGCAGTTTTTTAAATAAAATTATATTTAAAAAAAATTAATTCTAAAAATGTATTTTTGAGTAAGTTCTTTTTTAAATCTTGTAATATAATATGTGTAAGCAGCTCAAATTTTGATGGAGAATAATGAATAATACTTAAACAGGACTATCTAACTAAAGGGTTTTGAAATTAAGAAGATACTTTGCAATAATGGATGATAATTAATTAATATTGTATATTTTTTAAATGACCTAAAAAAACAAGTTACATGTTTTTATTTTCAAGATTCCGAAGTCCTAAAATTTTCGTCAAATACCGTAGAAACCAAATTAAAATAAAGGTTTACATTTATACTTTGTTTTTAAAGCACTGCCCCGTTATTAAAAAAAAACTAAATACATTTTTATTAATATAGAACTTGACACACTATTAATGTTACTGGAACTAGATATAACCACAGAAAATCTCACTTATAAGCCTAGTTCTCAGAACTTCGTTCTGTCGCTGGCGACACGTGTTGTGACTAATAGAAAATGAGTATTTTAACATGTGACTCCGATACTCATTTTCTATTGGTTACATCACGTGTCGCCAGCGACAAAACGAAGCTCTGAGAACTAGGCATTATGGTGATCGCGAAAAAACTCCAAAAAAAATCAGTCATGCCGACGCAGACGACAGTTATTTCTATGGAGCTCTTTTGTGAACGAGGCCGAGCCTAACAAGATCACCTTGCTAACTAAAAAATTTAATTTCGTTTATTACAAAACCCACACTTACTAAATCTATATCCCAATGACTTTATAATTTAACTTTTCTGAACTTAAAATATAATATTGTCAACTGTTTTTTTAATTTCAGAACCCCAGGGCTTACGGTAAACATTCCGTTTATTTATTTTTAGCCCCTTGTCCCCCCTTAATGTAGGGACTAAGTCCCCCTCGATGTTATATTGATCCCCCTTGATGGACATTTTTGTGACGTAGGTAGGAAAGAACAAAGTGAGTGTAGTATATTTATATTTTTTGTTATTTATATAATGAATATCAAAAAGATGTATATTTTTTATATTATACCCAGCCTTTCGAATATTTAAAGCGCAAAATATTTATGCTTTCGTTTCCTGCCAATGTAGACGATCCACCGCATTTTAAAAATTTATTAACTTGTGGTAGTTAAATTACGAATTTGTTCTGTTTACTATTGTGTAAAAAAACAATTATAATATATTGTATTTAAGTAATTCATAATTATAGTACAGAAAATGGGTAATTGTTTTTTTTTGTATGTTGTACAGTATTTAATAATAAAGCAATTAATTTTTTAAGTTTTTGGTATTGGGGGTAGACTCATTTTATGATTTTAAATACGGCTTATGTCTCAGTTCTGCTAGTCAATTTTTGCCTTGAAATTGAGGGTAGCCGTTAAGAACGGTTTGATTATTATGTGCACACCATATTTTTCCTTATTGTCCCTTAATTGAAGCAATATTAGCCCCCCCCCCCATTCCCGTATTTTCGCTTGCTACCGCTAGAAAGCAAACGTTGCCAAGTTTTGCACGATCGATCCGAAAAATAAATTTATTATGACCGTTCATTGAGTGTATGTTAAAGGCAATTATAAAATGTCATCGTAATGCTGATTCACTGTGTTTTAAAATATATATTTACTTCTCAAATTCATGATGAATAGATGACTATGTAGTATTACTCAAATCGTTTTGACAAGATAACTATTTTATAATTAATTTCTACAGTAGTTCAGCTCAAAAGTTATGTCAAACTGACAATCACGTTCCAAGTTCGATTCTGTTGCGGGTTTCATTTAAATCTTGATACGGATACAATTACAAAATATGCAAACTTGACCTTAAATAATCTAACTCAATACCTGTGCTGGTGAAATTTTTAATTCGCTACGTGGATTCAGGTCGATTTATGTAAATAGGTGCTTCATCAAAATGTGGTAAATTATTAGAAATACGAGAATGCCACCTTCGGTGGCAGTCACAGAAGCTCTCTTAGCTGTTATTTTATGAGAAATTTTCTCGAAATGTTTGTCGTTATTAGTATTTTGACTAGTTTGAGGTTAGAATATGTTTTAAGCAATCCAACGATGTGTTTAATTAGGTATATTCTTTTTTTCACCGGCGAGTCCACCGGTTGAGCCGAATCATGTTCTTAAATTGCCTATTGTATTACCGGTTGAACATAAATCATGTTCTTTACTCATGGTGGATTTCTGGTAATTTCTATCAACGTCAACAAGAGAGAGAGAGATCGTAAAATAATTCACCAACCGGTTGATGACGTCATTCCACCAGCTGTCAATCATAAGTTCATCAGTTCCACCACTGGTTAAATTCACCGGCGAAAAAAAAAATATACCTATTTGGGCCCAAATAAAACCCACAATAGGAGAATCATTTGGCAACAGCGTATTGTACGCTCGTAAACGTTTTCTTTTTCCATATGGTTTCATTCATGGAACTCTTCAGGAACGAAGTGGTATATAGCATGAATTTTAGTACTTATCGGTTTGTTTTGATAAGGGGGAATGCGGGGTCTATATTTGCTTTCTCGTCGTTGGTGTAAGATTTCTACATGTTAGTACAATCAATCTTAGCTTTTAAAAACTATATATTTTTCGAAAGACTTGTTCGATACCTTGCATTTATTGATCAGTTTCAACCAAAGCCAAATTTACCATGTTCCAATAAAGCACACATTTATGAAGTGTCAAAATTTTTGGTACCATTATTTATAATATAGTATTTTCAAACATGATTAAAATTTGAAATCCTTGTGGCCAGGCCGACAAATTATATATTTAATTTCGTTCGCAGCCAGCAATATCTTATTTATGCCAATTAGCTCTAGCAAGACTATACAGGGTATAACATCACTGTAAAAAGTTATTACATCATATAGTTCAAATTTACTAAACTTT
Organism: Polydrusus cervinus; assembly: GCA_935413205.1. Classification (NCBI taxonomy): domain Eukaryota; kingdom Metazoa; phylum Arthropoda; class Insecta; order Coleoptera; family Curculionidae; genus Polydrusus; species Polydrusus cervinus. The sequence goes on from OW284516.1 coordinate 31,558,897, forward strand.
TTTGTATATGCGTAGGTCGATTGTTTTACCTTTTTTTATTAGAACAGATTTAATTTTCTTTAGAAGTATTTTTTTGGAAAATATAACATTTAAAAAATGCTATTTATTTAACAACATATTCCCTCGTTAAATAAATAAATTCTTCTTCAGAGTAAAGTCTAGTGATGCATTCGTCATTTCATATTTTGATCAATATTTGTTATGTTTTTCGCTTTATTCAGAAAGGGGCCAAATACCCGTCCTTGAATAACAATTCTCTACAGTTTTGAACCAAAGAAATTTTGATTAATGAATTAATAAAAGCATAAAACAAAAACTTGTGAAATTTGTCCATTTTTCTTTTTCTGCTTTTATTACTTTATAAATTAAAACTTGTTTAACTTTAATATGTAGATAATTATGCTTCAAATGTCGGTATTTGGCCGATTTTTGGATAAAAGGAAAAAGTAAGAAATATTGATCAAAAAAATATAGATCTCACTCTTAATATGTCAAAAATTGAATTACAATATTAAGTAAATTTAACTAAAATTAAAGACGAAACGCCGAAGTATAAAAAAAAACCTCGCAATGTAAATAATTTCTGAATACTGACTTCCTCAGAATATTATTTTAAAGATAAAACGAGGCAGAGATATTTTATCTTTAAATTTTGCAAAGGTTTGGCTAATACCTTAGTTTTACGGTGTGAAACAGACATTTTTTTCACGTGGATAAATATGTCGCTTAAAAGAACTAAAATAAATTAAGTATTGGTATAAATATTGCGTTTGTAACTGGTTTTCTTGTATATTTATATTTACGGCTTTGAATTTCCACATTTAAAGAAAGCCGAATAGATAGGCGCACTATGATTCATTCGCAACGTAAGAACTGACATGACTTCGGAGCGCGCCGTCTTTTATTGCATAAAATAATACAATATCTTGTGTCTGAAATCGATCGAAAATGGAGACAAACATTAGTTCGTCTCCAAAAGCGGTTGCCACATTTTTGCACTGATCCGTCGTTCTTTAAATATTGAAATTCAAAGTTTACGGGCACTGTAATAATTGTGTTTGGACAGTGGACACTAGACTTTAGTTTGGTCTTTAAAAGGTGCTATATATTTTTAGTTCCTATTTTATTTTTGTTAATCTTTTATATCATTATTTCACCGCGCATTTGAATTTTAAATAAATCCACATACAAAAACTGTAGTAGCTATAGTCAGTATGATGGTCATTGAAACGCTAATTATAGTTCGGTTCTTAAAGATTTTATTTAAAATCATATATGTTTTAACATATATTTCCATAAAAATTATTTGGCTTGTTTAAAAAACTTTGCGTATGTTGATTAAGTTTCACACTGTATATAATTGTGTTAAAGGGATAATTTTTTTTGTAAAAGTGTGAGTTTTGAATTACATGTTTACATATATGTGTTATTAATATTTTGTTGTGTATTTTTAATTTTGTTGAACACATTTTATTTTTATTTATAACATAATTATATTTAAAAAAAAACTTAACATTATAGTAGGTACTGAAAGTAAGGTCCAGGCACCAGATCAAAACTGAGTCATTTATGTAATAGTCAAAATATTTTTATGTAAATAATTAATAAAATGAATATGTTTACGAATAATAGTGATGCTAGAGATGCGGTATTTAGGTACTTGGTAAAAATTTGTAGCCAATTATGTATTATTTGTGTTTGTGGACAGGTTCTATTTTTGTTGCAGTATCATTTATTAACTGTTATGACAGAATGGGTATCGGTGTCTGTCCAAAACTCTACTGCCGTTCAAGAATGGGTAAGCGTTGTATCACGAACACAAATATTTTAAGGGAACTATTTCCTAAGAAACCGTTCTATCCTTAGAATACTTAAATATTAAATATTTATATTTAAAGGTTGAGTTTAAGTAACGGTACTTTTTAAATTTACTAAATAACAGTTTATTTTTAATAGTTATAATAAATACATACCGGGTCCGCCAACGTGGCGGGGATGGAAGATTAAATCATTATCGAGGAGCTTATCAAAAATACTAAACCAGCATAAGGTATCGACTTAAAAGCGGCATATTTTAAAAATATTTTACATTATACAGGGTGGCTCAAAAAAGTGTGGCGGACTAAACTTGCATTTTTTTAAATGGAACACCCTATATATTATATTATTTTCTAATTCCCTATACAATTCCACGTATATTTTGTATAAAATGTCATATGTCTAAATTCAATTGTTTTTGAGTAATTGACGTTTAAAATATGGCATTTTTTGACTTTGACAGGCTGTAACATTGGAACGGTTCATCTTAGAGAAAAATGGTTTTCACCTCCCTATCTTAGTTTTTTATTCTCTATCCAAGGAAACCAACTCCCGATTTACTATGTTAAACCGTTAAAACCGTTTTTTTGGTATGCCGCTTTTAAGTACATACCTCATGCTGCTTTAGTAATTTTGATAAGTTCCTCGATAATGATTTAAATTTCCGTCCCCGCTTCGTTGGCGGACCCGGTATGTTTTTCTCCTCCCTATATTGCAAACAACGTATTTTTGACACTTTTGAAGGACGTAGGTAACAATTACCAAAAAGGTATCGATAGCCCTTGACGACGGGTTGTAAGTCAACTTACCACTCTTGGGTGGTAATAATGTAAGCAATATAAAAACAATGATTTATACAAATTGAGTAATCTTAAGTGATATGAATATTAATATTACAGTTATGAACATTATTTACAAAATTTGGATAAATATTTTCTCGTTTTTTCTCAATTTGTATGAAATGTTCTGAATCCATAATTTCTCCATTTCTAACCAAGTTTTCTGTTACTCTTGAAGTATTGCAGGATACTTCTGGCTTTGTTATATTGTATAAAATTTTATATGCAACTTCCTTTTTATTGTTATCGCTCTCCGCTACATAACTTTCCGCAATAGTTGCAGATTTCCATCCGCCTTGTCGCTTGGGAGTTAAGACATCAACTCCAGTATTCTCTAATAAAGTGGCCGACGTTCTTCTAAGAGAGTGTCCAGTATACTCCTTAAAGTTCTGAAAGTTCAGAAATTTAGCAAGTTTACCAGGAATTGAAGAAATAGAGTTTTTCCCGACAGGCTGGTATAAGCACTTTCCATTTTGATATCGCATGAAGAAGCGAGGATTAAAATTCGTCATCTTATATCAATGTAATTTCGAACTATTTTGAAATAACAAACCTTCTCATCGTCACTTTTAGTCACTAAATTTACGTGCCATTTCATTTTTGGAATCAGGAATAGTAACAAATAAGACTTCATGCCTTAATTCAACATTGTCCATTTTCATTGCACAGAGTTCATTAGAACGGCACGCTCCAGCAATTCCCATTATCATTACAACCTTCATCATTAAATAAATATCACCGGGGCTTCAAACAGGAATTTATTTACATATTCCCTGTCAAACATTAGATTTTTTTGGGTTTATATCGGTCATTTTTTTTTTTAAATGCTCGTAGGATATTTGGAAATATCTATGTTTTCCTCTATGAAAAGGGTGTACTTCAGCATGGAATATTTACACCATAAGCTTGATGGATACTTTAATACTGCAGTTTTTTCGTGAAAGTACGCCAACCGCACGGTTTCTGAAACTGCAGTATCAGTCTTTGTTTGGTATCATTTCTTGAAGTATTGATACGTTGCTTTATACCTCTTCTTTGATTTTTCTGGCAGCAGCGACAGACAAGCGATATTTGCTGATTCTTTTATATCTATTTGGCTGTTATACAAATCAATAATTTCAATTTCTCTCAATTTTTGACAATAAACTGTCAGCGTAACGTTGTTGATAAAATAACAATGCTTATGATGCTATGGAAACCGGTCAAAGCTGCCCATAATTTCATGCGAACAGTATCGAATTAAATCAATAAAAATCCAAAAATAAATTCTGCGGGGAGGAGAACATTTTTTATATACTTCACGGGATGAAGTATATTTACTAGTAGTATAAATAACTATTATTTTATCTTCTTCGATACTTTTTATACTCAAGTATGTACCTACTTTTTTATCAAACTTTAATTATTAATATAATTACGTGGGCTTGTGCTTCAAAATTTAAGGATAATCATTTTTTATCCGTACCTTAAATAAGGTATTTAGGTACTTTTACATTAAGAAAACAAAAACTATTATTGCAACAATATTTCTATAAAAATATTCATCAATAACTTAAAACGAAAGTCCAATGTTATAATAAAAATACAACTGGGAGACTAGAAAATCTACATTTTTATTGAAGGGTATTTTTTTGCAGTATGAAATCCTTGAAATTATATCAAAAAACTGAACGGTACAAAACTCACAATAACAATCAAAGATCGTGCAAAGAAATAAAAATGTTTTAGAAAATAATGAGGTAAAAATTTAACCCATTAAATAACGAATTTTTAGCTAAGGCCTCAAACTTTGGAACATTTGAAAATATTTTTTTTTAAATGTTTACTGAAAAAAATAATTAAACAAAACCGGCAAATGGGCAATCCGGAACAGTCTTAATTCAACACGCTCAAACCCATCTCCGACCTGACTAATCTCTCGAGACTGGTGTTCTAATTCTAATCTATTCAGACTCACCAGAATATTCTTAACTTGTTATAAAAGGAATTAAATTAGTTGAAAAACAGGTTTTAAAATATTTGCCATAAGGATTTCACCAAGTAATGATTACCCATCTCTAGTATAACCTGGTGTACATTTTATATGTCTTTAAATATCTGTGTAGTAAGTATCTCTGGTTAGATAGGTTCGTATGAAAATGTTGAAAAAGCGGCAAAATTACAATTTTCCACCCTTCAAAATCTTCACCCGGCTCGTTGATAAAGCCTTGTATAATTTTCCATTTTGTGTCTTATAAGGTGCCAAATTAATGAATAAGAATAAACACTATTTTTGTGACGAGATTAGTTTTAGGCTAATTACATTCTTCAAATTCAGTTCTTCCTCTGTTATAAGCTAATGATTAGGAAATTCGACAATGGCATTATAATTTTTGTGTATAAAAGTTTACACGTTTTTCTTTCGGCGTTAAAAGTTTTGTCTTTTGCAGTCGACTGTTGATAAAACCTGAAACGGGACCTTTTTAATTTACCTCGTATACAATAATAGAGGTGTTATTAGTACAAGATGTTCCAAACTCTATAGTCTATTTCAGAAAGGTGTAGAGTAATAATAGCTCATTAGGTATGCAAAAGGACTACAAAGTGACCCAACGAATATTTAAGCCACTTTCATAATTTGGCATCGATTTAATCGTAAAAGTCTTTATTTTCATCAAGTGCAGGTAGTACCACCCGGGTTTGGGACAATTTATGGGTTTTGCCTATTGTTATCCATTCACAAACACTGAAAATAGTGTGGCAAAGGCGTGCATTATGTACATAGTATTAGGTACACTTATTTTTTATTAAACATTGTAAAAAAAAAATACAAACACATTATGCAGAAATTAAATGATAAAAAATCATAATATTTTTCGTCATCTAAAGCCTGTGATCTTCTTTTGACGTTATAATTAACGGGTCGACGGTCCGATCGATCAGGTGGTCAAGATCCCATATTTTCTCCTCTTCTTTAATGACATGATGGACTGCTTTTCGCCAGTTCTCTGGTGTCACTTCCTTAATGGCTTGATCAAACAGTAGCTTAACGTCTTTCATTTTGAATGTCGTGTTGTGTCTTGCTACAAATCCTTTCACTTGCGCCCATATAAGTTCTATAGGGTTTAGTTAGCAATGATATGGCGGTGTGCGCAGTACAGTTACACTATGTTTTCCAGCTATATTTTCCACGGCATATATCATAAAACGATGTTTGTGTAAATTTGCTATAGCTAATAGTTCCTTCTTTATCAAATTATCTTCTTTTTTTTTCTTTGGTTAGTTATCATAAATAATTTAATGCACAAAATGTACCTGCGCCTATGGCCGACACCGAAATTAAGCCGAACTGGACGGAATTTCCCATTTTATTACTCTACACCTTTCTGAAATAGACTATAGTGTCATCATTACAATCTACTTAAATATAGAGATAAAGAGATTATGTGTCCAATAATCCGATTTGTTTTAGTTGTCAAAATTTTGACAAAAAGCAAGCAATTTTATTTTTAAATTTTTTTAACCATACGATTTACACATTTTGGTGACAAAATTTTGAAGGGCAAGTATATATTCAAGAGATTTCCTTTGAATTACATGGCAATAATCAGGAATCATTGAAGCTTGTCTTTACAAGATATGAATAATATAAGAAATCTGGTAATTTTATTTTTCTCTAATCAAACCACTTATATGGAATACCGGGATAGTTTACTTTATATTTTCCTTGATTTAATAAATCAAAAATAATGAAAATGTTTAAGTTTCGTTGCACACTAACACATTATGTAAATCTACACAGGGCGATTCAAAAGTACTTTGACAAACTTCAAGATATGGTTGATGACATTAGCCAGGTTTTGCCAACCAACAAAATCCCGCTATTCGATTTTTCAGACGCTAAAATCTCCGTAATCGCTGTCTACTGAAACCCGAATTGGGCTTCGTTAGATAGAATTAAACTTGTCGCTCAATATGAAACGGGTTTTTACCAGATTGTTCTTGTAGTTTCAGCGAAATTTGCCTTTGAAATATCGTTTAGCGGAATTTTGTTGGTTGGCAAAAACTGGGTATTATTTTTGAAACGAAGCCGTTAAAGAACATGGTTCATTAAAATTTTTCCTCTTAAAATTATGTCTGCAACCATATTCCAAAGTTTGTCAAAGTACTTTTGAATTACCCTGTATAATAAATAGCTTAATCATTCGTTGTAAATTTTTTTCTTCTAATTTTGCCGTTTTTTCATTATTCTTTTTGTACAGGGTAATTACAACTTATACGGTAACACCTAAAAGGTAGAAGTTTTGGTGCTAAAAACACTACTAACTTTGTTCATATTTTTTTTTATAATAAAAACATCGTGCAAATTTTTGTATTATTTGAAAGAAGAGAACTTAGTTTATCGGCAATTTTATTTTACAACTGTGTGTCGCATGACTGAGGATCGTGGTTCGGAACCCACGTTCAGCTGTAGGTCCCCTCGTGATTGGCCCTGGCAGGGAACGAAGAGGTAAAAAGCCTTAATTCGAAAGAATGGCAAGAAATGACAATTATTTTGGAATAAATGCATCTCTATTTACGATATATGCAAGTTGACCATCAATAAAATTTGAATTTAGGATTTTTTGCTAAAACTTTTAGTTTTATACAGGGTGATTCACGTTGAGTGGCCTATTAGAAGATCTCGGAAACGAGTAAACTTATCTTTTTAAAAATTTGATAGCAGGCATAATTGGCTTGGAGCTTTTAAAACATTATTATTTTGACGTTTTTATTACTTCCGGTTATACCGGGAGTTAATGCCAACTTTGCTATTTCAAATGGAACACCCTGTATATTTTAGCATTTTTGATTTCCTTATTAAAATCTAAATAACTTTTGTTAATAATCTATTCCTATCTCTAACCGTTTTTGAGGTATGAATTATAAAAGGATTTTTTTGTGTAAAAATGCTCCGAGAAGAAAGTTTAGTAACTCTGAAACTAATAAAGGTAAACATTTAAAATTTTGTAAGCTTTCAAGTAATACATAGATCTTTAGTTTAAATTATTTAGGTTTCACGTTTTTTATACAGGGAGTTCTTAAAATTGTACCAATGTTTTCGTTTAAATAAATGTGCATAAATCAATTTTTGCAAATGGAACATCCTATTTTTTAGCTTACTAACGTGTAGAGAATTAAATTTCCTATCTAAATGCTTAATATGTTATAATCCACATTTTTAGTCGTTTTGGAATTATGAGCAATTAAATAAAAAATCTTAAAATTTCTGTTTGTGTTAATGCAACGTTATTTTTGAAATGAAGGCTTCGACTGGGATTTTCGTTTGACTTTGAAAATGAGAAATAGCTAAGCAACGAACATAGACACTTAATAACAAATGGTAACAAAGCTCAAAGTCAAACGAAAATTCCAGTCGAACCCTTCTTTTCAAAAATAATGTCGCATTAACACAAACAGAAATTTTAAGATTTTTTAATTTAAATTGCTCATAATTCCAAAACGACTAAAAATGTGGGTTGTAACATATTAGGCATTTAGATAGGAAATTTAATTCTTTACACGTTAGTAAGCTAAAAGATATGGTGTTCCATTTGCAAAAATTGATTTATGCACATTTATTTAAATGGAAACATTGGCACAATTTTAAGAACTCCCTGTATAAAAAACGTGAAACCTAAGTAATTTAAACTAAAGATCTATGTATTACTTGAAAGCTTACCAAATTTTAAATGTTTACCTTTATTAGTTTCAGAGTTACCAAACTTTCTTATCGTAGCGTTTCTACACAAAAAAATTCTTTTATAATTCATATCTCAAAAACGGTTAGAGATAGGAATAGATTACTATTAACAAAAGTTATTTAGATTTTAATAAAGTAATCAAAAATGCTAAAATTTGCAGGGTGTTCTATTTGGAACAGCAAAGTTGGCATTAACTTCCGGTATAACCGGAAGTAATACAAACGTCAAAATATAATGTTTTAAAAGCTCAAAGCCAATTATGTCTGCTATCAAATTTTTAAAAAGATAAGTTTACTCGTTTCCGATATCTTCTAATAGGCCACTCAACGTGAATCACCCTGTCTATGGTAGGTATATTATTTTAATACATTTAAAAAAATATACTTACATAAAATTAAATTAGTTTTATTATATAATATAATATATTCTTATTCAACTATTGTTAATTATCTATTTTTATGTACCACCTAATGTTTTATACAATTAATATTTATATAAAAAAATAAATATTAAACGAACCCTACATTATAAAGGTTCTGTATTAACTAACTAAATATTGACCAGTAATTTGGTTCTACATTTAAGGAATAAATTAAGAGTTATAACCCGGAGAAATTTGGACCATTGCGCGATGATAACTTTAATTTCTTCTTAACCTTAAACTGTTTTTGTAACTTCGACACCTTCGAACCAGTTCAAATTTTCTGTATCTCATGCAGTGCCATTGGGGGACTCTGTGCATTGCATTGATCATCTGAAAAAAAAATCCGTATTAACTAAGGTTAGGCTCAAACATAATAACTCTAATTTTGCCCAATTTTATTAAGTTTTCTTGAACCAAAGAGTAATTCTAAAATCAAACAAATTATAGAAAAGGTCGATTTATAATGTAGGATCGACGTGCTAAGTTCAATCTAAGAGTAACTTGTTATGTTATGTTACATTATTTGAAGTTATGATCAGGTAAATCACTTTTATCTCGAACTTTGTTGTCAATCCCACGTTATAAAATTATAATTTTTGACATTTCTTCGATTTAAACTGGAGCTTTGTTTAAATCATTTTTATAAAGTCGATATAGAGTCTCCCAATTTTTATAATTTTTTAGTAATTTGTGAGTGTTTCCAGGCGTTTCTTGACGTGACATACAGTGGCAGTGGGTCCCTTAGTTTTTTTTAGACACGGATTGAGATGTATTTAAATTGAGGGTAGGTCTCTCCCAAGTAAATTTTATAATAATATTTTTGTTAAATTCAAGCCACTCAGCATCAACAAAAATCATGGAAAATGGCCAAAACAGAATGTAAAATCTTTTTTCTACGACCACCTATGAAAATGAGAAAAAAGGCACGGTTAATTTAGCTAGAAAGCGCCCCGTATATCACACGCGTATTGAAAAAATATATTATAACCCTAGTGTTGAAATATCAAGGCACCAATTTGACAGACAACTCCTATTTATTAAAGAAAACACATTTAGAAAGCATTGTAAAGTGTTTAACTTATTTATCATGTATTTGTTGAGTGATTCAGAATTGGAGTGTGAAAATACGCTATCTGAAATTATAAAAAATGTTAATAATATACTGGAAAATCTATTACCAGAAAAAGCAAGTCGCGCTGAAGAAAGTGTCATGTATTAAACAACAAATGTTTATCGGTATCGGTAGCGTAGAGAATAGAGCTCTAGCCTATGGATCGCAAGGTCACAGGTTCAAATCCCATTAGGAGTATTTAACTTTTTTTTAAAAATTATTTTGAATTGAAATCTTCCTTTTTGGGTAGATTTTTTTAAATTTATGTTTAATGCATCGTTCCTTGATTAAATTTAAAATTTTTCATTCTGGTTAATCTAGAGGTCAATCCAGGATTAGTTCTTCGTATGATATATAAAATATAAAAAAATGAAAATGTTAAACTACAAATAAAGGAAAAGCCTATTGATAAACTATGAAATCAGATATTAAGTGGAACAAAGTATGCTAATTTCAACACTAGTGTTGATGCTTTTTTTCAACACTAGTGATGAAATATTTTTTTCACAAAATCAAAGTCATTTTTAATAATTCTTTGTGGTCTTCTTTCATCACTTGTTATGTAATATACTATTGAGTTTTTCATTCATACGTGTTGATTTATAAAAATACAAATCTTACCATTACCACCAATGGTAATACATCAAAGTTTCACCTGCTATATTTTGCACTTCTTGATATTTTTACCCTTGTTAATACATGAATCTGTACTGAGCAACCTTTACAAATTTTAATACTTTGTCACGCTACTGGATGGAAGGAAAGTTTAATGCCAAATTAACCCACTTATTTATTTCGAAATTATGACTAAGCCTGATTGTTTCTTAACAGGTAATAATTTAAATTTAAACATACTACAAAGGAATCGTCCAAACATAAAACTCATACTTATCATCATTATTGTCCTTGCAATGAATTGGTCAATGACATTTACCAAAATACATTATGCAAAATGATTTTTTAATTAAACAAATTAGGGCTACGCCATGTTTATATTATAGAGCTACAGAGAAATTATATTGTTAAAAAATTGTAGTAAATATATTTTAAATCTAGGTTATTTCCTCATGTAAACAGTTTTCTTTACAACTCTTTATTAGATGTAATTGTATAAATCAAGGCGTAAATACTAAGTAATTATGGTATTCACGTCCCTGACTTTCGGCTTGATGTTTATTTCGAAGTTCCGTGACCTTCGTAGAATCTATGTTAATATAGCGTCGTTGTGGGTCTAAAATTATAGCACCGAAGGCGAAAATTTTTTTGGGTGCCACGCCCAAAAAACCCTTTTTTGGACAATCAAAAAAATTTCAAAATAAAAAATACATACATTTAAAGAAACTTGTAGTGAGTTATACAAATACACTAATATAGGTAATATAAAACAGATAATATATATGTACTTGTTAAACAAAACTTCTTCATGAAATAAGCATAATTGAGCAAAAAAATATTAAAAATAAGGTATATTTTTTATTTATTGAAAAAACAAAAATTAACCATAAACTTAAAGCACAACATATTTTTTTGCCAAAAACTAAACCGTAATTCGTCGCCTTTTTTGACAAAATATATTGATCATTTCATATATCAATGTGGATTTTTTTATGAATTAAAGCTAAACTTGTTGTACGCTCTTCGCCGGAATGATTTCTCAGATATGTTTTTAATCTTTTTAAAGTGGAAAAACGTCCTTCGGCTGAAGCTTTAGTTACTGGGAGGATGATTTGTTATTTTATTTGGCGCGTTATTGGTAGCGTTGCCGTCAAAGATTTTTTTATGTTGCCCAATTATAGTTTATATCTTCTTTTTTTTGGATTTCGATTTCGGGGGGAGGTAAAAACCTGTTTCATATTGAGCGGCAATTATCTTTCTAACGAAGCAAAATTTGGGTTTCAGGAGTCAGCGGTTGACGAGATTTTAGCGTCTGAAAAATCGAATGGCGGGATTTTGTTGATTGGCAAAACTAACTACTATCTGACCGTTAGCCGCTATATTGCTTTTACGTGTAAGGATGTATATTTCTTTTTTGACTTCCTAGTAAATACAAAATGATTCCTAAGTTGATTCATCTTTTTTAGCTGTGTATAGAAGGCATTAAAATAAACAACATTTTCAAAAAACTAAAAAATATTTACATTCATTTATTACACTATGAATCAAATAAGGTTCTGCCTAACTTGCCCGTTGAATAACGCTAAGAAAACTTCTGGGTGTAGGATGAGCCCGCAAGGGAAAGCGTTCTGCGTATAATCTCGAAGCAGCAGCCGCACTTTAACGACACTCACGGTAAATTAGCACCATGTCTACTAGTTCATTGTGTTCAAATTTTACCATTTTCACGTGTCACCAATTTAAAATTAACTTGCTTCAGAAAAACACACCGTAGAGGATTGCCAACTAACTGACCACCGACCCGTAAATTGTATGACTAATAAGAGATAAGACAAACAACATAAAGTATTGCTTACTGGGTTTTGATGACCAGGCCCGCACTTAGAATTTCTACTTCTGTATAGCCTATTTTTAAGTTTTTGAAAAAAGGTATTTGAAAATGTTGTTTATTTTAATGCCTTCTATACACAGTTAAAAAAGAAGTATCAACTTAGGAATCACCCTGTATACTTTTCAGATTAAAATATAACCAAATTAATAAAGTATAATTGAAGTCATCGGTGCAAAAACCAGGTAAGTCCATCACTTTGACACATTTTTCGTAAGTTTATCCAATCGTTTGGTGTAAGTCCTAATGTACACTTGCATCGATTTTCACTGTGAAGAACCGTTCCAGTCGTCAGGAAGCGCATATGTACCAAGTGGTGGTAATAACTTTGGCCAGAGTAGTTTAATAGATGAGAAAAAACAAAAAGCGCTCCCCTGAGTTATTTTTGAAATTCCTAAAACTTTTGAAAATACAACTTTTACCTGGTTTTTGTACCGAGATGGTCCTATTCCAGAGGCATAATTTAGTTTATGATAATCCGTCATTTAACTTTTGTTATGATTTTATTGAAAAAATAGTTTTTCAAATTTGCGTACGACCCTACAGACAAAGACACAAATAACTGTTTGAGATACTTAAGTATTGAAACTTTTTCTGCTAGGATTAAATTAAACTTACCGGGTCCACATCAGCAACGGGCAAAGCAAGAATACAACAAATACAGGAAGAAACAAGCAAAATATAAAAGCACCAACTGGATAACCTAAAGAACATCATGGTCAGTATTTCACTGTCTCTATTAAAGACGTAAATCGAACTCGACGAATGTTACTCCCGTATAGACCACGCGCTCTATCTTGATGGAACAGCAGATCGTTACTAAATAAACACTATAACGACTCAAGAAACCAGTGCTTAAATAAGACTGCATTGCTTTATAATATTTTAAGTACGTATTCATTTATTATGGTGCATTTATCCCCCAATAAGCCCCTTTTAATTAAATAATCAAAAGATGCAAAATTGACCTAGTTCCTATAGTAAGTGCTTAAATAATTTTCCAGACCTACTTTTCAATGAATTAATTTATTAATACATGTATAGGTATTACAAAGTGGTTATACGACCCTTTTGGCCTAGATTTGTTAATGGTAAGTTTAAATGAATCAAATTATTTAAAATATATAATATAAATCGTGTTTAAAAAAATCGGAACTGAGTTTTAGTCCGTTAGTTTGCTTTTATTTTCGGTTCTAGGAGGGTCTAGTCATCGGGAGAAACTAGGGGAAACTAAGATAATAGAGAATTTTGAAGTTTTAAAAAATTACATTTTACCTTTTATAGTTTTCCTTTATTTTTATAAATTAAATTTCCATAAATATTGTACTAACTCTAGGTTGCAGACAGGGAAGGTTCTAGACCCAAAATATTAAGGGGCGACATTATATTACTAATTATTAAATCTGCATTTCTAAATAAAATTACAAAATATTTATTGGGTGGGTTTTGGGCCCCCCTAGAGGTTCTCCCGTAGAACCGTCCCTGGTTGCAGATATACGGACTCGGGTATACAATATATGGCAGTATTTATTTTTAATTAAATATAATTGAAATATTTTTGGTTTTTGGTATGGTTTTACCCCCTTTTAATAATTTTATTTATAAAAAAATAAAAAGTAGGTACCTAACTGATTTTTATAAACAATTTTACATTAGAGTAGGTAGGTACAAAGCCAGCTTTTTTGAAAATGCTTACACTTAAAACTTTACAAAAATATAACCCTTTTATAAATATATATAGAACATTTTTTTTTTAATTTTGAGCAGTAATTTTCGGAAGGGGAAAAGTACGTGAAAATCTCTGCAAAAGACACAGACGTCCGCAGCCATAATTATGAGGGGAATGTTTCGAAGCCAAGGTAAGTTAGCAAACAGTCCATTTTACACCCAGGTTTTACATGAACCATTTTGGCGGCAAGCAAGAAAAGAGCATGCGCAAAAGACTCTACCTACCAGTATCACGAGACTTCATAATAATGGATAGTGGTGGAGAACTATCGATTGTACGGTTCGATATATCGATCTAAAAGCGAATAACTATAGATAGTTTTTGGTCCAATAAAAAGGCGTTTTTAGAAGAACACCTCTTTTCTCGGTAAATTTTTTGTCCTTGCATTAAAAAATACTTCTAAAAAACTGCCGCCTTCAAAGTATCTATTCATTGCTCCAAAATTACTATACCTCTACCTCAAAATCTTTTACAACTGAGTACTATACCTTACTATCGATAGTTTTTATGAAACTATCGTAACTATTCATCACTACTGCATAACCTATTAAAACCATGGCCTTTTCAACGAACGTGAAGGTTCTTTTCTAAACTTTAAAAAAACTATGATTATTACAATTAAAACATTTTGGCTGGAGGCTGAAAAGTTAGAGGCTGAGAGAAATGAGGTGAACTGTCGAGTTGGATTCTTTTGTCCCCCAGTCCCAGTATTATTTGTTTATATTTGTTTTACATTTACATTTTCAATCAATGTGAGAATTTCAATTAAAAAATAATTATATTTCCAAAGAAAATATGTCAGGGTCCTCGGAAGTAAATTTAAAACAAACTCTAAGAAAGTTAGAGCATCCATTGTGTGCTCGAGAGGCATTAAAGAAAATCGGTAGGTTAAAAGGAAAGTAACCCAAAATGTTAGAAATAATAATCCAGTGATCTTTTTAGGTGAATTACTGTGTGCAAGAGTAACAAATATAAAAAGCATGGACCTTTCGCTTAATTTAATGGCAGAATTTGTATTCTGGGAAGTTGATAGACGTAGCAATAAACGATCTCACGGTTTGACTCCATTAGTTGAGTTGCAATTGTTAGAAATCCTTTTCGAGTATTTAAATAGCATTCCTAATGAAGCAGCTAGAAATACATTGTTTTTAAATTTGTTTAGCCCCATTACAGCTAACACTCGATTAGGAATTTTAAGCAAGTTAGTGTCATTAGCCATAGGTATTCCAAGCCCAATTATTTTAATATCAACAAGCACCTGGATGCAACAACTAGGTAGGTAATGAAATTGTAATTTTTGAAACTTTGTTTTATGATTATCACTTTTATACAGGAAACACCTCATCTTCTAGTTGCAAACTAGCAGAAGCTCTTGTTTTTGACTATGCTCATTTAGCTCCAAATCCAGAAGAGAGATTAAAGACTTTACCGAATATTGCACCTCAGTTTACGGCCAATTTATTGACTGCTGTAGCTGAAAACTATTTTATACCAAAAAAAGAACCCATGTTTCCACCTGATGTTTTGCTTAAATGTATTACTGATTGGGTAAATATGTTATTATTTAGGAGTGTTAAAAAATTACCTTTAAACTGTATCTATGAGACCTGGCTTAAGTACTTTTTTCAAACCTAAGTAGTTTTTATAATTATGTACTACTGTACTATGTATTTTTATAATTTTGTAATAACTTTCTAGCAAAATTCATGTATTAAGTACTTATATTTGAGCCTGAAAAATTCAAGTAATTAGCAGTATTTCCCTGTGGGCGAGGTATAAATGTATAAGATAACTACTTAATAATTTTTCTGTGCCAAAAAATATTTTTAACTTGAAAAATAATCAACTTAGTAATTTATTTCTTCATAATCAAATCTAATAAATAACTTTTTTTTAGATATCAGAAAACTCCACACTTTGTATATCTGCCCAGCAAAGACAACCGGCTCTACCACCAGGAGCGATTGCAATGGAAGCAACTACACCAATAGCAGGTAATAATATGACTGAAAAATATTTACCGTCATATTCACTAAAAGATTTGAAAATTAGAACCATCCTAAATTGACAGTTCTGGGTTTAAAATGACAAGTGTCTGAATAAGTCAACTAAGTTTTGTATGTTAAATATTTTTGTTAGTTTTTCATTAAAATTATGAAGAAAAAAGTATTTTAGTATGTAATTTAATAAAACTGGTAAAATCATTTATCACGCAATCCCAGGGGGGCTCACGGCCTCCCAATGTTTACAGTATTCATTAACACTTTCTAAAGAAAACAATTTATTTGAAACCCTTAAATAAATTTTTGAATTTTGCCCTTACACGATTCGTACTACTGTCATTCCTTTATCAAGACTGTTAATTACTTTGTAATGAAGACTCTACATGATCATTAAGACTCTTATTATTTTGATCTATTTATAGTAACGAAAGATTTTAATTTAGTTACTTTATGATTGACATCACTAATACTGATCGTGTAGGGTCGCCTTATCATATTGCCGCTCAAAAGTAGTGCGTTACTTTTTCTTTTTATTCAAAAATCGGCCAAATACCTATCATGTTTTACCTGCAATGATTTAAGGTTTAAAACGTTTTAATTTATAACGTAATAAAAGCAGAAAGAGAAGTATGGACCAGTTTCACAAAATTTAGTTTTTCTTAATCCAACAAACAAACTTAAGATGGGGCCGTTTTTTTTTGCGTCACTAGCTCTAACTCTTAATATTAATAAATAACATTTTTTTTTCTATTTATTTATTAAAATAAAGCAATTGCTAAAAACTATTTTATATACAGGGTGATTTTTAAATTGATACTTCTTTTTTAGCTGTATATAGAAGGCATTAAAATAAACATTTTCAAATACCTTTTTTCAAAAATCTCAAAAATAAGGTACTTACATTCATTTATTACACTATGGATCAAATACGTTTCTGCCTAACTTGCCCGTTGAATAACATTAAGAAAACTTCAGGGTGTAGGATAAGCCCGCAAGGGAAAGCGTTCTGCGTATAATCTCGAAGCAGCAGCCGCACTTTGAAGACACTCACCGTAAATTAGCACGTCATATCTACTAGTTCACTGTTTTCAAATTTTACCATTTTTACGTGTCACCAATTTGAAATTAACTTGCTTCAGAAAAACACACCGCAGCGTATTGCCAAATAACTCGCCACCGACCCGTAAATTGCATTACTAATGACAAACAACATTAAGTATAGGGCTACGTTTTGATGACTAGGCCCGCACTTTTTTACTCCTGTATCTCGCCTATTTTTAAGTTTTATGAAAAAAGGCATTTGAATATATTGTTTATTTTAATGCCTTCTATACACAGCTAAAAAAGAAGTAACAACTTCGGAATCGCCCTGTATTTATTTATTTTTAAATTTAATCAATGTTGGATGGAATTGAATAATTCTCCTCAGGATCCAACCTAAACAAACATTTAAAAAATATGTAGGTATTCAGAAACACACTAAATATTCAATTTCAATTCAAAAATAAGTTTTATCTTTCAAAGCTCTGTTTAAAGGAAAATTTCCAAAGCTAAATTTTACATTTTTGGTATTTGTTTTAGGGCTTCTAAGGTGGTGCGTATTGGCGCCGATCTACAATCAAGATAAAGACATTTACTCAAAACTCTATTTGGCTCTTTTAAACAGTATATCAGAGATACCTCGTTGTAACCCGCCAAGAGCGATAAATGTACAACATTTATCTGCTACTGTGCCTCCGTTAATTTACTTTTTCCACGATCTTAAGAACCGAGAAGATTCTAAACTGAATGTAATCTTAACAAACCCCGCTTTGCAGTTAGCACTGGACCGATTTGGACAAGCTATTCAGGTAGCTTTAAGTGTCAACGCAGTTTATGGACATTTGGATGAATTGTTTATTACTTTACATAATTTGCCGTTCAATAAATTATTAAGTATTGTTATAAATAAATATAAGCAAAGTAAAGGCCCAATAATTATAGTATAAGAATTTTTTATAATTTTGTATTATTTTTTAATATAGTGTCTTTAGTTTAACCTTATTGCTAACTCTACACGATCATTCAGACTGTCAACTTGTTAATCTTGTTTTCATTTGTCAAAGTACACAGATATTATACCTACAGTTAAAAAAAAAGAAAAAAAACATATTGTTCTATAATTAATTTTTTTCTTATTAAAATATGTAACACAAAGCTAATCTAAATGTTACATCCCACAAATTAATAATTATTTACACCTTTTCACCTATTTAATTATAAAATTTCCACATCGTTTGCATTTTTCATCTGAGCCAGCTTTTCATTTTTCAATTGATTGGCTTTTTGCGACAAAAATGCTAAATGACCTTTGGGACATTTATTGGCATAGTGTCCCTTTGAACCACACTTGTAACAAGTAACGTCTTCCAATTTTTTAAGAGGTGGTCTTGGAGTGCCTCCGCCCATACCAGTTTCAACTCTTTTATTATCGTCGCTGGTGTTAATAAGCATTTGCAATTCTTTTTGGTGGTGATGTTCTGACATTTTGTTACAATGAATAGCTTTGTGACCATGTTCGCCACAGAAATGGCAAATGATGACAGGAGGCTTGTTTTTATCCACTGCTTTTTGATCTGGTGGCGCGGGCAGTTCAAAGCGGGGATGCATGTATTTACATTTTGTACCATCAGGACAAAATCCAGCCAGATAGTTGGTACATAATACTCTTCTTACATGCCTAAAAAGAAGTTTAATATATTATTCCATAATAAATGTTACGTAATTTTAAAAAAGCTCCTAATATAATAAAAATATCCAGTTTATTTTGGCTTTCAAAATTTTCAAAAAAATAAAATTTTTGGTTTTTGAAAAATTCTATCTATACAGTGGCGTAGCCAGAAGATATGCTCGGGGGGGGCTCAGTGGGCGTAAGTAGGACATTTTTTTCTGGAGAAAAGGAACAGTCGGAACTACATGTATTTCATGACATTATATCTAGTAAAGGTGGAAAAGCGCAGCAGGCGAAAAATTTTCGGGGCCACGCCCAAAGTTCGTTTAAATTTCATTTAACTACTATCAAATTTCTAGATTTAAATTATTACCTTTCCCCCTCTGCATGGTTGGATTGAATTTGTTTTTGTAAATGTTTTTTTAAAGTTTTTTTTTGATATTCCTAGCCGGCTCTTTATTAAAAAAAACATTTTTTATATTTGTGAAAAATATGAATATTGGTGTCAATCCAAAATTTTAATATAAGACTTATGTATGACTCTAACCAGCGTTTTTCGGGCTCGGTTTTTCATGATTAGAAATAAAGTATATATCGCTCACCACGTCAAAATTGATGATTTTTTCAGAAATCATGTATTTTAGAAGCATAGATCTAAGAGCAGTTTTTGTTGCAAATGCTTAGATTTTGAAATACTTCTTCTTAAGTGCCGTTTTATATATTCATAATAAAGCATTCTCGTTTGTTCCCGCACTATTTTTTTTATTATAAATTATCACACTTTTTCCTTAAAAAACGTTTTAATTAAAATGTTTAGGTACTTTAATTTTTCTCTTTAAAAATAAATACCTAATTGTTTTTGTAGTAAAAATATTTTATTGCATTGGGTCAGAGCTGTGAGTAACTTAAGTAACTAGATACTTTTTAGTAACTAGTTACTTAAAGTAACTAGAGACTTAGTAACTTAGTTCTTTTTTGAATCATGCCAAAAGTAACTCTAACTTCGTTACTTTTGAAAAGTAACTTGTATCTAGTTACTTTTTAGGAGTAACTAAGTTACTTTTAAAGTAACTAGTTACTTTTTAAGTGTATAGTTACTCCTAAAAAGTAACTAGATACAAGTTACTTTTCAAAAGTAACAAATAATGCACACAATCAGATGATGACCAACGGACGATCGGCGGAGTGTTCCCCAAAATTGATGGATTCGTTTTGTTAGGGAATTTCCAGGAGCGATGACCGTTTTTTTTTTTTTAGAAGTCACTTGTCACAGTCTGGTGGTACTAGTGGTAGTGTGTACATGAAAATGAATTATCACTACCTGGTAAATTTAATTTATGGTGTTTTTATTTATATCTAGTTACATTTTGGCAAAAGTATCGAAAAAGTAACTAGTTACTTTTACTAAGTAACTAAGAACTAAGTTACTTTTAGGTAAAAGTAACTATTCCTTATAAGTATCTAGATACATTTCGGCAAAAGTATCGAAAAAGTAACTAGTTACTTTTACTAAGTAACTAAGAACTAAGTTACTTTTAGGTAAAAGTAACTATTCCTTATAAGTATCTAGATACATTTCGGCAAAAGTATCGAAAAAGTAACTAGTTACTTTTACTAAGAACTAAGTTACTTTTAGGTAAAAGTAACTATTCCTTATAAGTATCTAGATACATTTCGGCAAAAGTATCGAAAAAGTAACTAGTTACTTTTCTGAAGTAACTTTCACAGCTCTGCATTGGGTTATATTTTTGTTGATTTAAAATAGCTCTAAAAAAGGGAAAATGGAACAGACAAGTATATAATAGAAAAATACTATAAATATTATTTATTTTATTAGTTTTCCTATAAAATTGCATCATAAATCAATAACTAAAAGGATATGCATCCGAAACCGTAAATTCTATAAAACTGGACTTTTAGAAGGAAAATTTTAAAAACTAAATGCTTCTTATAAGATCTTTGTAATCTAAGCCAAGAATACATTATTTAAAAATTTAAATTAAGAGTCCAAGTGTGAGACGAAAAATTAAGTTGAAATTAGACCCAAGCTCCTAGGCTGGGGGGGGGGGGGGGGGGGCTGCAGCCTGGCAGCCCTCCCCTTAAATACGCCACTGTACCTATATGTATAAAAAATAGTCTTAAACTTCTTTGGGACAAGAAAAATAAAGGAGCTCTAAATTACTACTAAAGCTTTAAAAAAAATACCAACCTATGTCTGCAATGTGGGCCATGCCTACAAAATCCTCGGTCATACCACGGACAGTCTTTTATTTTACTTTCTGGGTCGATGTGCAGAAAAGGGCATTCTTTATTGTGACAAGCATTAAATCTTGAATAAAAGTAACATTCAGGCATTTTCGTCATATCATATTCGTGTAAAAATTCACACTGATCACCTAAAAGTAAGTAAGAACTGGGCTGGGATAACATTAGGCATAACTTGTGTAAACCAGAGTTGTGGAATCTGGACAGTTATAGGTGAAATAACTCTTCAAGTATGGTAATGTTAATTTCATTTTACAATCGGACTAGTGAAATGGGCTACAATAATTTAATATGTCTTTTAATTACCTTTCTTACAGAGACCCCTAAGCCAATGCTTGCATACAATGGTTCTATCACCTCTGACATGTCTAAAGGGGCAGTTATTGCCTTTAGAACATCCTTGTGGTGACCCATAAAACTGACATACCGCAGTTGTAGACTCTAAAAATAATTAATTAAAATATAGCCAAGTATTTAGGTAATTATTTGTAAAATATTATTTACATCAGAAGAGTCCTACAGACATTGTGATTAATTTTTTTGAACTGCCTGCTGGGGTTATGCTTAACATATTATATAGACATTCTTTAAAGCCTATTTATTTGGAGATACTTTTTTTTTTCTTAATGCTTTGAATATGTTAAACTATTACAAAGGTTTTAAAAATTGCTTACTGTCCATTCCTGGAAATGGTAGAGGTAGTGCACCATACTGCTCTTCTAAAGCTACTTCTATATCAAACTTAAAATGTTCCACATTGGCTATTAAAAATTCCATTGTGTTTTACTTTACAAAATAATAAAATTTAAGAACTTTATTTCAACCAGCAACAAACAAAAAACAATCAATAACTTTTAGGTTATGACCACAGAGGAAATATTGGTTTACGACAGCTTTACATTACACTTGATTTACTGATACACGGGAAAAGCTAGCTAGGGCATTTTTGTCTACTTCACCATTAATAATTTATGGGGAAAAATTAAATGACGTGCGTGAACACTTCTAACAAGATTTATATCTTAAGAATTAATATTCTTTTATTTGTTTTGGGTTACTGATAGCCACTTGTCCTTTCGAACATTCAGTCAGCTTGCTCTTGGACCTACAGCTTAACGTGGGTTCCGAACCACGATCCTCAATCATACGACACTTCTCAAGGACTATCAAACCTCGGTTTATTGCCATAGCATCACCTATCGATTGAGGAGCGTGTTGCTTCTTCCCACACCCCTCGCACGAGATGTTCAATCTTATTACCGGCGTACATGGGGTGCATTGAAAAATGATACATTTTACACTCTTCCCTGCATTTTTAAACCTACCAAATTTCGGACATACTTTTTTTTGTGCGTATGCCCACTCTGAGGATCAAATTCGGACCGTCACGATCGAATGCGTCACTCACCTCTGCCGTGGCTTAATTCTTTTTATTAAGGTAAAAGCCACAGCTGCGATGTTGAGCGTCGGATCAAAATTAGGAGTTATTTAAATAAAATAATTTTCCTCTGTGGAATTATCTGCCCTAACCTCATACTTCAAAATCAGCTGTTCTGTAAATAAAGGCAACTGGAAGGGAACTTTTGCTGGAATGGTATGATTCCTGAATGTACAAGGCCTATGGCTAGTTTTTTTTTATTGTAATAACAATTTCCCTCGTGTGGTACTATCTAGTACCATAATTTAAGGGTTGTATTTTTCCAGACTGGCTCCAAAACTATTTTTTCCATCGGCTAGCTCCCCAAGTAAAAGTTTTGGGATAAGATATTTGGTTTTTAACATACTTTAGTTTCTTGCAACTAAGAGTAAGAAATGTATATTCAGATAAAGTCATTGCAAGGATTTAATTAAATTAATCAACCCAAATTCAGATGTTACTTTTTTAGTAAAAGATAACATGGAAGAGGTAGAAATCAAAAAGCATGCATACACCTTTAAAATTGAAACCCAGTTGGATAATGATGATCCTCCTGGTATTACTGGCAACGTAAAAGAAGAACCATATTTTGATTCTTCACCCAGTAATGCTCCTTCGGATTTTTTAAAAATTGAGTTGAAAGTGGAGAAGGCCCAAAGGTAAAAATTGATTAGCGTTAAACTGGTTTTATCTCATCATTTCTCGATTTATAAAACGTCAGTGTTAGTGGCGCCTAGTAACCAATTTATATTTTCAGGGATATCCAGAAAGCTGAATTTAACGACAAAGCAGCAAACAAAACAGCCCCCAAGAAACCTATTAAAACAAGGCGTGTCCCTCAAAATACGACCGCCAAAGGTCTTCGTTTTCATAAATGTTCCAAATGTGCCTTTCAAACTAAGTGCAAAAGCAATTTAAACCGTCATCTCATTCTTCACAAAGACCCGGACAAGGTTGAGAAATATTCGTGTTCAGAATGTGGGTATAAAACCAAGCATAAAAATGCTTTAACAAGACATCATCGGATTCATATAAAACCACATCTAGATATGTTCAAGTGTGATCGATGTGAATATCAAACTATTCATAAAGATAACCTTAAACAGCATTCTTTTTTTAGGTAAGTTTAAGTAATAGACTTGACACAAAGCATTTGATTTAATTGATAAAGTTCCCCAAGTGACTAAAGTAGCTATTGAAAAAATAAATAGGTAAAAAAAATAGGCAATATCTTACCAAGGGTCTGTTCTGTACCATTTGTAAGATATTCATATCAGTATTTAGAATTAGATTTGCAGTAAAAAATCGATTGTTACAAAAAAAAATTCTATTCAAAAAATTCTGGGGCACATTTAAATGTTGAGTTAGCTAAAAAATATTGACACAGTTGCTAAATAAATAATCTTAAAATTTCGCAGGTACCGTAAAACGGGGGGAAACTGAATGGTGGGGTCAACTTGACCAAAATTACAAAAAAAAATTTTCGGTTTGGAGTTCGTCCCTAATTTTTCAAAAGATTTTTCTTATCAATAATCTAATAAACTACTGCGGGATGTATCGGACATTAAAAAGGTTTTAAATTCACATCAGATAGGCAGAAGGGGCGAATTTTCTTTTGAAAATGACTTGTTTCCATTTAATATAATATAGACATGCATTTTTATTCGATATTTACAGTCTTTAATGAAGTTTTTGCTTTATTATTTTTAAGTGTTCAATAGTTATGTTAATTTGTTTTATTATTTACTTGTTTGTACCTAGTTTGTGTTAGTTGAAAAAAAAAATGTAAATATTTAACAGTACATTTTCATGACTACTCCGGTGGTCAACTACGCCCCTCACTGTAATGCGAGGTATTTATCATGCAAATTCAATAGTCGGTCAACTTCTTCGATATTCTATGGTTTCTAAGAATTAAAAAAAAAATTTTTTACCAAAATTTTGATTTGTTTTATTGCATAAATTATAAATTGTTTTTTAGACACAAAAATCCTGAAGATATTCATACATATACATGCGAGCAATGTGGATTTCAAACGCTACGGGAAAGGAGTTTAAAGCGGCACCTTCTGTTACATAAAGGTCCGGATGAAGTTTATAGGTACCAATGTGATAAATGTTCGTTTCAAACCATCCACAAAAGAAGTTTAACGGGTCATCTTCTGCTCCATCAAAGTGCGCAAGAGGCTGTTCAGTACAAGTGTGAACAATGCGAATTTGTGACAATTCACAAAGGCGGTTTAAGGAAGCATCTTATTATTCACAAAAATCCGGACGAGGTCGACATGCACATGTGTGATCAGTGCGGGTTTCGAACGATACATAAAAAAAGTTTACAAGACCATCTCAACATCCATAAAGACCATAAATTTAAATGTAAAGATTGTGATTTTGTGACGGTTCACAGAGGCGGTATACGAAAACATATGATTATTCACAAAAATCCAGAAGAGCTGGACATGCACAAGTGCATTCTTTGTGGTTTTCAAACTATTCATAAACGGAGTTTTAAAAAACACATTTCAAAGCATCAGAATGCTTAGGAGTCAGTCAGTGTGATAATTTATTGTTAACAATTTATTAAAAGTATCTTAGAGGATGTGAGTTTTATGTGCAATATGATTACCCGTTTGATTGTCTATTAAAATTAAAAAATATATATTTAAAATAAAATAAAATTGTTTTAATATACAGGGTGATTCACGTTGAGTGGCCTATTAGAAGATCTCGGAAACGAGTAAACTTACCTTTCTAAAAATTTGATAGCAGGCATAATTGGCTTTGAGCTTTTAAAACATTATATTTTGACATTTTTATTACTTCCGGTTATACCGGAAGTTAATGCCAACTTTGATATTTTAAATGGAACACCCTGTATATTTTAGCATTTTTAATTGCCTTATTAAAATCTAAATAATTTTTGTTAATAACAATCTATTCTTATCTCTAACCGTTTTTGAGGTATGAATTATAAAAGGATTTTTTTGTGTAAAAACGCTTCGAGAAGAAAGTTTAGTAACTCTGAAAATAATAAAGGTAAACATTAAAAATTTTGTAAGCTTTTGAGTAATACATAGATTTTTAGTTTAAATTACTTAGGTTTCACGTTTTTTATACAGGGAGTTCTTTAAATTGTGCCAATGTTTCCATTTAAATAAATGTGCATAAGTCAATTTTTGCAAATGAAACACCATATTTTTTAGCTTAATAACGTGTAGAGAATTAAATTTCCTATCTAAATGCCTAATATGTTACAATCCACGTTTTTAGTTGTTTTGGAATTATGAGCGATTTAATTAAAAAATCTTAAAATTTCTGTTTGTGTTAATGAGACATTTTTTTTTTAAGAAGGCTTCGACTGGAATTTGTGTTTTAAAATAATTTTGGTCAAAGCCTACTTTACAAATTGCCAACAAAGATCAAAGTCAAACAAAAATCCTAGTCGAAGCCTTCTTTCCAAAAAAAATGTCGCATTAAACAAACAGAAATTTTAAGATTTTTTAATTAAATTGCTTATAATTCCAAAACGACTAAAAATGTGGGTTGTAACATATTAGGCATTTAGATAGGAAATTTAATTCTTTACACGTTAGTAAGCTAAAAAATATGGTGTTCCATTTGCAAAAATTGATTTATGCACATTTATTTAAATGGAAACATTGGCACAATTTTAAGAACTCCCTGTATAAAAAACGTGAAACCTAAGTAATTTAAACTAAAGATCTATGTATTACTTAAAAGCTTACAAAATTTTAAATGTTTACCTTTATTATTTTCAGAGTTACTAAACTTTCTTCTCGAAACGTTTTTACACAAAAAAATCCTTTTATAATTCATATCTCAAAAACGGTTAGAGATAGGAATAGATTATTATTAACAAAAGCTATTTAAATTTTATAAGGTAATCGAAAATGCTAAAATATACAGGGTGTTGCATTTAAAATAGCAAAGTTGGCATTAGCTTCCGGGATAACCGGAAGTAATAAAAACGTCAAAATATGTTTTAAAAGCTCAAAGCCAATTATGCGTGCTATCAACTTTTTAGAAAGATAAGTTTACTGGTTTTCGAGATCTTCTAATAGGCCACTCAACGTGAATCACCCTGTATAGCTTCTTTCATTTCTTATTTTTAAGTATAATAAAGAAATAGTTACTCTCTATTGTAATTTCTTGAATCAGGAACTGTAAAAAAATACTTTCAATATTCACCTGAAGACGACTGAAGATACTTACCAGTTAAAACGTAGTGATTCAAAACCAATAAAGACAATGCAAGTCCAAAAGATTACTGCCGTTCAAAATACTTTCTGTTCATAAAAAGTCACTACGGTATATTATTTCCATGATCTTAACATGACACATCATTTCTATAGATAATATACATTGCGTCCATTAATTATGGACTAGTTAAAAATTACTTTCATTTCAAAAGCCCATATTTTCATTAAAATTTCATCAATTCGTTCCAGTAGACTGTGTGTGACTTCACTGTACCTATGTGGTTTTTTATACAGGGTGATGGCTAAAATATCAAGCTGTGTACAATCTGCTGATTTTAAAATTGATGTTTGTAAAATACAGAGCTATGAAAATTGAATTTTAGTACTGTATTGGTTACAGCTTTATGTTATAGGTACTTATTGTACCCATTACAACGCAGTACAGTTCTTGTCAATAAAAAAAAATTAAGTTCCGAAAATTGTTATATTACCAATTACGCTGCTATGAAACCCACTCTCCCCCTCGTTTTTCGAGGATGTCAAATATAAAACAATTTTAATTACAGCTTTGTGTTAGGTACTGTTCCCGTTACAGCGCAGTCGCGTTTTTGTTAATTAAAAAAAATTAAATTCCAAAAATCTTTATACTGCTAATTATGTTGCTAGAAAGTAATTGGCAATATAACAATTTTTTGAGACGAACTGAGCTGTAATGGGTACAATAGGTAGGTACCTAACAAAGCTGTAATCAACGCTTTTTCCTATTCTCTATCATCGAAAACTGGGGGAAAGTGGGTTCAAATAATATAACGATTTTTGGAATTAAATATTTTTTTATTAAAACGTACAGCACTGCGCTGCAGTGGGTACAGTACGTACCTAACATAAGGCTGTAACTAATACAATTATAAAATTCAATTTAGCTTCATATTTTTGAAACATCAATTTTAAAATTAGCAGATTTTACACAGCTTGATAATTTAGCCATCACCCTGTATAAAAAAATATACATTATAAAAGTATCTAAAAAAACTGGTGGAATATTAACTCGATTTTTTAAAATAATGATTTATTTATTAAACATAATATACAATTGTACAAACTAATTGCATATCGACACAAACCTTAATTAATTTAAACAAAAAACGACCCACAAGTACGTTTCACGCTCTTTCGTGGATGAATGTTTTAATCATAAATGTACGAAATTTAAAAATATTTTTTTTTCCCAGAAATATTCAAAATTTAAGCCAAAATTACCATTTTGCCGAAAGGCCACAAAGCGTAAAACGTACTTTATAATAATACTTAGAGAATAGCCTGAACAACTCTTTAATTTTATAAATTACATAAATAAATCTATACGATTTGTGCTCGTACTGCGAAAATCCACATTCCCAAATATTTTTAATATTATAAATTTAATTTTTGTGAAATGTGAACTCAGTAAACTTTTTATGTTAAAAGTAATACAAACTATAGAGAATTATTAGATATCACTTATAAAGAAACAACATCAGGTATGTCGTGCAATGTTTCTATATCCAATGCATGTATCATTTTCCTGCGAAGATTCTAAATCAAAGAATGAAGATCGTTCTCAAATTGATCAATGTAAATATCAAACAAAAGAGACATCAACAACTCTAAATTGTTTGATATTAACATTAACCAGATTTAAACATGTCGGACATTTTCAAGTAGCACAGCTGCACCATGAGTTTCTTCGGTTTTACAGAAAGATACGACTTCGGGGCATGTTCCATTTTCATCCTTTACATTTTATGGATTCTATCTGCAAAGGTAAAAGCAAGCGCCATTGGCCAACTAAAAAATGGTCAAGAAAACGTTCTAACAGCTATTTCTCAGCATACATCTGTTATAGTTCCGAGACAATGAGTTCTTTCACTCTAAGCCGGTACTATAATAAGTATTTTTTATCATATATAATATCACAAGAGATAAAATTTTGTCGGCAAAATTTTCGAAAGGTATGAAAGTTTGTTGCTTGGCAATTTCGCGAATGACATTTTTGACAAAATCACGAGCCGTCAGGCGAGTGATTTTGTCGAAAATGTCATGAGCGAAATTGCTTAAAAGCAACAAACTTAAATAAATCCTTGAGAACAATTTTGCTTACACAATTTTTTCTCGAGTGGTATTCGACATGACTATTTAACTAGAAAAAAGACAAAGAACAATAAAATTAGAAAACTTTTATTTAAGAATAAAACAAAAAAATTACTTATTTATTGATGTAAAAGTTACAGTTGTGATAATTAAACGTTTGTGCATTATTTGATTGATCTTGATTTGATGATATTACTTGATCTGGTGCTTTTTCTCTTAAGTTTTATTAAAATTTTGCCGCGGCAAAAATCACATGTGAATTTTGTCCAGGTAGGTGCAGGTAGTAATTTTGCCAGTAGAAAACCGGCCGTTGCTATGACATTTTGCCAGTGTAAAACACTCTAGTTAAATAGTCAATAAAACTTGCTAGGTCATACCATTACTTTTTTACCTTCAATTTTAACCTTTTTAAAAAATCTACAAGCACGCAAGATAAATAATGTAGGTTCGATAAAAATTTGTTAGTACGCACAGAGCGTGTGCTTCCCTCATTGCGGATCGGACAGCTGCAGTTTGTGATATTTGTCTTGTCAGTATTTTTGTTTACATCGGAATAATCATGGAATTTTGCTTAAAATAATTTGTATCTTTATTTAATAATGGAGCCACGTTTGAAAGACTAGTCAATTCTAAAACTTTCAGTCACTATCTTTCTGATAATCAGCGACTCTCCTTTTGGAAAGGATATTACTATTTTGTCTGGAACACTGGCACTTGTTCTTGAACAACAGTTTACAACACAACGTTTTGTGTGAAAGTATACTTAGGCCTATGAGGCCCATTGTATTCTCTATCATCTGGGTAATGTCAGCCAGACGGAACCTACAGCCTAGCGTGGGATCCGATGATCCGAACCACGTATCTGTACTAGTTCTCCTTTTCACGCCCCTAGAGGTCCATGGCGCCCCTCTCGGTCACGATATTAGGAATCACTAACAGCATATACTGCATTCTTTAAGTTCCGGGTATACTTTTTTAATTAAGCGTATACCCTCCCCGAGGGTCGAACTCTAGTAACTCACCACTGAGCCATTGCCGAGATTTAAAAAAAAATAAGATTTTTTTAAACCACTGTCATACGTTATCTGAGAATAATTTCGGTGTTACCACATAAAGAAAGTTTTAATAATTAAATAGTTCATTTCATTCTTGAAAGTTCATTTACTTATCTTAATATAAAAAATAAATAAAATATTTTTATTTTTCTGGCATGTCATTTTAAAATTTTTTCTATACATAGTTGAAAAAGAAGTATTAATTTAGAAATTACCATTTATACTTCATGAAAAGCCGGAAGTACTATTCGTATTGGCTAGTATAGTACAAAATATAAAAAAAAATTAAACCAATATTTACGGGGGTTCAACTATGCATTAGTGAGTCAATATTTTTTATTTATATAATTATTAAGCCACCACCTACTATCAGTAATATGAGTGGCGCATACCCGGGGGGGGGGGGGGGTGGGGTGGGTGGGGTGGTAGTGGCGATAATTACCCCTTCCCCCCCCCCAGGAATTTAATTTGATGTGTTTTTTTTTGGTTTTAATTATTATCAGAAGTAAAGTCTTTTCTTACAGAGAATAAGAATATTAATTTTAGCTGCAATTGTACGTTTTTCCAAAAAAATATCATTCTTAGTAACTCATGTTTATTTTTTTTCCACAGTCACATTACAGTACTTTTCAGCGAAATGAAATTTTAAAACTTAAATATTGCCACGACCCCCACCAGACTCAAACTCTGGATGCACCACTGAGTAATATTTCCAAAAACTAAATTTCGTTAATTCACTATTTAAGGTTTGATCTAATAGATCTTTGATATAATAGGTACTTAACATAAAGCTGCAATCAACACTTTTTCGTATTCTCCTACCTCGAAAACCGGAGTAAAGTGGGTTTAAATAATATAACAATTTTTGGAATCAACTTATTTTAAATTAAAACGTACGGCAGTGCGCTGTAGTGGGTACAATACGTACCTAACATAAAGCTATAACCAACACAATAATAAAATTCAATTTAGCTTCGTATTGTAGAAACATCAATTTTAAAATCAGTAGATATTACACAGCTTGATAATTTAGCCATCAGTCACACACATTAAACGACTTGGAGCGATGGACCGGTTATACTTTTGGTTAACCTTGAATGTGCTCTTTTTAAATTATTTCGTCCCACGGCACAAGAAACGCTTCTCGATGAACGCAAAGACAAGGAAAACACTTATCCCTTTCCTACTCTTTAAACATCGAGAACGCCATGATAACCACAGTCGCTACAACGTTAGCGGTAAAAACGAATTTTGAATATTTATAATCAGTCCATCGCTCCAAATCGATTATTGTACTTAGTGGTCCAAGAGACAGCCTACCCATTGAACTAAAAATGGAACGGATTGATTGAATTTTGATGAAAATATAGGCTTTTGAAATCAAGTATTTTTTTAACTATTCCATAATTAATGGACGCAGTTACAGACACAGGGAAGTTGCGTTAAGTCCTGTTATAGATTAAAAAAAAAATAGTTTCTGCCGGTGCCGGTTTTATCTCGACAGTTCATTGCTTTAAAAAAATATATTATAAAAGTATCTACAAAAAAATTAGGGGAATATCAACTCGATTTTTTTTAAATATTGATTTATTTATTAAACATATATTATTGTACAAATTACACAATTCGACACATAATTTAATTATTTTAAATAAAAAGCAACCCACAAGTATGTTTCACGCTCTTTCGGGGATGAATGTTTTAATCATAAATGTACGTAATTTAAAAATATTTCAAATATTCCAAATTTAAGCCACTCTGATTCGGGTACCTTATATTTATTCAGGTAATTACCCCAGCCACAGAGCATAAAACGTACTTTATAATATTACTTAGAGAATAGCCTGAATAACTCTTCAATTTTATAAAATACAGAAATAATTCTATACGATTTGTGCTCGTACTGCGAAAATCCACATTCCCAAATATTTTTAATAGTATAAATTTAATTTTGGTGAACTCAGGAAACTTATTATGTTTTAAGTAATACAAACTATAGAGAATTATAAAATATCACTTATAAAGAAACAACAGGTATGACGTGCAATGTTTATATATCCAATGCATGTATCATTTTCCTGCGAAGATTCTAAATCATAGAATGAAGAACGGTCTTAAATCGATCAATGTGAATATCAAACAAAAGAGACATCAACAACTCTAAATTGTTTGATATTAACATTAACCAGATTTAAACATGTCGGACATTTTCAAGTATCACAGCTGCACATCGAGTTTCTTTGGTTTTACAGAAAGATACGACTTCGAGGCATGTCCATTTTCATCCTTTCCATTTTATGGATTCTATCTGCAAAGCTAAAAGCAATCGCCACTGGCCAACTAAAAAATGGTCAAGGAAACGCTCTAACAACTGTATTTCTCAGCATGCATCTGTTATAGTTTAGAGACAATGAGTAATTTTGATTAAAATAATGTGTATTTTTATTTAATAATGGAACCACGTTTGAAAGACTAGTCAATTCTAAAACTTTCAGTCACTGTCTTTCTGATAAGCAGCGATTCTCCCTTTGAAAAGGATATTACTATCTTGTCTGGAACACTGGCACTTGTTCTTGAACAACAGTTTACAATACAACGTTTCGTGTGCAAGTATTCCCTATCGTCTAGGTAATGTTAGCCAGACGGGACCTACAGCCTAGCGTGGGATCTGAACCACGTATATGCATTAGTTATCCTTTTCACATCCCCAGAGGTCCATGGCGCCCCTCTCGGTCACGATATTAGGAATCACTCACGCACACTCATTCTTTAATCCACTAAAGTTCCGGGCATACTTTCTTATAGTGGCGTAGCCAGAAAATATGCTCGGGGGGGGGGTGAGTAGGACATTTTTTTTCTGGAAAAAGGGACAGTCGGGACTACATGCATTTCATGATAGTGTACCCAGCGAAGAAGACGGAAAAGCGCCGCAGGCGCAACATTTTCGGGGCCACGCCCAAAGTTCGTTAAAAATTGACCTATCAAATTTCGAAAATTAAATTATTAAAATTTGTTTTTGTAAATGTTTTTTAACTTTTTTGTTGATATTCCTAGCTGGCTCTTTATTTAAAAAAAAAACATTTTTTATTTTTGTGAAAAATATAAATATTGGTGTCAATCCAAAATTTTAACATAGTAAGACTTATGTATGACTCTAATCAGCATTTTTCAGGCTCGGTTTTTCATGATTAAAATCAAAGTAAATATCCCTCACCACGCCAACATTGATGTTTTTTTCAGAAATCCAGCCCCCCCTAAATACGCCACTGCTTTCTTAATTAAGCGTATGCCTCCTCAGAGGATCGAACTCGGACCGCCACGTTTGAATGCCAGTAACTCACCATTGCCGAGGTTAGAAAAAAAAAAAAAGATTTTTTAAACCACTGTCATCCGTCATCTGAGAATAATTTCGCTGTTGGCACATGAAGAAAGTCTAAATAGTTCATTTCATTCTTGAAAGTTTATTTACTTATTTTAAGATAAAATAGAAATAAAATATTTTTGTTTTTCTGGCATAAGTCAATATTTAAGGTCTGATTTAAGGTTTGATCTTAGAGAAGGAAAATTATATTCAGTTCCGTCAATGTCTTCCAAGAGGTCAAGCTGTGGTGTAGGTGCTTTAGATGACCATATCGTAGTAGGTAAATATATTATAGATAAATAACAAACAAATTTGGAAAATTCAGCATAATTATTTATAAAATAGATTACAAAATCGCATCACCACTAGAAGCAATTTAATTTAAAATGGCACAAACTAAGGCATAATAGTCTCCTAACAGTTATATAAAATAAAATAAAAATATGTGAGATACCTTTATCATCACGTTGGACACGCATCAACCCTTCTCACGTTTAGGTGTTCTTCGAGACTGGAAGAGGTATTTTCAAGGCGTTCTTTTAATTTAAGAAGGTAGTTTATTCTTTGGTTAATTGGATTCTAGAAAAAAATATGTTGTTATATTATTTGAAGTTATAATAACCCAAGAGCTCGTGACCAAAATTTTTTATTTATTTATTTATGGTAAAAATTTTAATTAAAAAAAAAAATGGAAAAGTTTTGATAGACTGATATTTTCAGATTGTATTATACTTTCGCCATATAAAGCTACTAGTCAGCACGTCAGATATGGGGACCCCCAGTGACGTAGCCAGAAAATATGATCGGGGGGAAGGGGGGGGGGGGGCTCAGTGGGCCTAAGTAAGCCATTTTTTTTTTCTGGAGAGGGACAGTCGGAGCTACGTGTATTTCATGACATTGTACCTAGCGAAGAAGGCAACAAAGCGCCGCAGGCGAAACATTTTCGGGTTTGTTTAAAATTCACCTAACTACTATCAAATTTCGAAAATTAAATTATTACACCCCTCCTCTCTGCATGGTTGGATTAAATTTGGTTTTGTAAATGTTTTTTTAATTTTTTTTTTTTGATATTCCTAGCTGGCTCTTTATTAATATTTTTTTTTTATATTTGTGGAAAATATAAATATTAGTGTCAATCCAAGACGTGTGTATGACACTAACCAGCATTTTTCGGGCTCGGGTTTTCATAATAATAAAAATAAAATAAATATCGCTTAACACGCCAAAATTAATGATTTTTTCAGAAATCATGTATTTTAGGAGCGTAGATCTAAGAGCAGTTTTTGGTGCAAATGCTTAGGTTTTGAAATACTGCTTCTTAAGTGCCGTTTTGTATATTCATAATAAAGCATTCTCGTTTCTTCCCGCAGTGTTTATTTTATTATAAATTATCACACTTCTATAAAAAACGTTTCAATTAAAATTTTTGCTTTAATTTTTCTCTTTAAAAATAAATACCTAGTTGTTTTTGTTGTAAAAACACTTTATTGCATTGGGTTATATTTTTGTTGATTTAAAATAGCTCTAGAAAATGGAAAACGGAACAGACAAGTATATAATAGAACAATACTATAAAATATTATTCTTTTTACTCGTTTTCCTTTAAAACTGCATTATAAATCAATAACTAAAACGATATGCGTCTGAAACCTTAATCTCTATATAAAACAGGACTTTTAGATGGAAAAGTTTAGAAACTAAACGTTTCCTACAAGACCTTTGTAATCTAAGCCAAGAATACATTATTTAAAAATTTAAATTAAGAGTCAAAGCGTGAGACGAAAAATTAGGTTGCAATTAGGCTTTTAGACCCGAGCTGCAGTCCGGCAGCCCCCCCCCCCCCTAAATACGCCACTGGGGACACCCCTGGGTCGCGTTCACAATCGTCGTCAGGCGCGCTCTGGGGATTCAATTCTCGAGTTGCGACACATATTTCAAATGACATTCATAGACATTCTTAAGCGAGATTCCAGAATAGAGTCCCAGAACGCGCCCGACAAACGATAGTAAACCCCCTGGTTCTGTAAGTAAAGGTCTAAAATTTTTAAATGAAAAAACTTGCATCAGCCAGCCAAGGGCACACATTATTTAACACTTACTTGAATGTTTACGCTGGGGTTCCACCTGCAGTAGTAAGCTTTCCATAGTTTGAGGTGTCGCATACTTGCTATAGGAAATAAACTTCTTCCCTGGATCATACCGGCCCAATAGATGGGATTGCGACACAGGTCCAAATTACAGTTAGTAAACGACCACAGGGAAACTGTTTTTTCTTTGATTCCTGGACGATAAAAAGATTGTTTTGACGTTTATTTCAAAAGCCTAACAAATGATATATTACTAAAAAAATTAAGATGTGAATTAAAAATATGTATTTGTTGTTGTGTTGGAGTCTGGACATACTTACGCTTGGAGCCCGTTATGTTTATTTATGAAGAACACTCTGTGTTGGTATACAAAAGTATCATATAGTATTCACAGTGGTTCTTTACTTGTGAGTTATTATTCGATGATTAAGCGACGTGATTTACGACTCCCCATCTTTATTTATTATAATAATAAAGGTGAATAAAAACATAACCCGACGTCTTCCGGGCACTATTCTACGGCACAATACGTCGTAGCCAATGAAACGTGCCAGACAGAGAAACAATTGTAGGGAAGAGTTGCAGATTGTTGAAGTTTGTCCATTAGGCAATCCAACGATGTGTCCAAAATGGCGGCGGATGGCAAATACTGCTTTGTAATTGGTACATGTGACCATAAAAATAACGCTAGTGGCATTTAATGGGTGACTTAATGCTTCCAGATCCCTTTTCTTTTCGTCGGATCCTAGCTCTACTGATGAGTCATGATATGACGAAACGCGTCTAGAGATGGATCTGGCGAAATGAAAAGGAAAATCTTCTTTACTCATTGTTTTCGGTTAATAAACCGATGTGAGTTAGCGCTGCCTAGCGGGACTCCTGTAATTGTGACGAATGTCTTTACAGGCGATTTCCTCTTAACATTTACTTATTTCTATAAGTTTGTTAGAGGTGCTGGTATGCTCAAGAGTGTCTAACAACGACACAGATAGCGCTCCGTGTCACATCTTACTGGTGTGTCCCACCAAGTGCTGCCTTAAGTAGCTTCGAGATCCCTTTTCTTTTCGTCGGATCCTAGCTCTACTGATGAGTCATGATATGACGAAACGCGTCTAGAGATGGATCTGGTGAAATGAAAAGGAAAATCTTCTTTAATGCTTTTTGCCATATTGAATCAAGTAGTTTGGATTCCCTAATTTACTTTAGAAGTTGTTTTATCGATTGTCATTTTGACTTATAATGATTTTTACATTTTTGTGCCTGGAAAATTTATTCGTAATAGTTCTTTTCGGAGCTTTTATTATCGTTCTCTTGTGTTTCCGGTTAGTAGTTTATAATATGTATTTATTTATTGTATAAAGTTCTAACTTTTAATGGTATGTCGCGAAACAAATTACGGTGATGGCTTTAAAGTTTTCTAAATTAAATTTTCATGTATACTTTGTTGACCAAAATATTGTGCAGAGTGCTTTTAAACAATCTATTAAATGGATGTATATCATTGGTTTTGTACTAGACTTAAATCCCGTAAATCGGGACATTAGGCATATCTATCATAATATTTTTGAAATTAGACTTTGTTTTGACCATATTTCTTCGATTTGATTCGTACGATTTTAATGACGCACAGAATCATTCTCTGTGTAATGTAATCACAATTATTGATAATTCTATAGGTTCAAATTTCTAAGGACAGAACAAATTATACTTACTCTCCTGGACACGTTCTCTTTCGTTATTCAACAAGAACGTTCCAAATCTACAGGAATAAAGGTGGTCCAGAATAGTGATTAAAAAAAGTTCGTTAAACTCAAAAGCATTAGGGAATTGTTGCGTGATCTGCCAGACACAGTCGATAAACTGGAGGAATACCGGTGACCGGTCTGAATCGCCGTAATGATCGTCGCCATGTCCTATTCTCTGTGAACAAATAAAAAAAAATTAAATAAGACATTTTCATCATAATTTTAACATATTTAACATTCCTTTAATTTAAAAAAAGAATGGCAATAGTATATTACAAAACAAGTGATGAAAGTGATACTTTTCAAACGAGAAGATATTTAGTACGAGGCGTTAGCCGAGTGCGGAAATTCTCCGAGTTTTAGAATAATTACTTTCACACGAGTAATGTACATTATTTTTCCTACGA
Source organism: Polydrusus cervinus (assembly GCA_935413205.1). Lineage (NCBI taxonomy): Eukaryota > Metazoa > Arthropoda > Insecta > Coleoptera > Curculionidae > Polydrusus > Polydrusus cervinus. The sequence continues at coordinate 31,596,444 of OW284516.1, forward strand.
CCACAAAGAATTATTTAAAACGCCTTTCATTTGTGAAAAAAATATTTCAACACTAGTGTTGAAAAAAAAATATCAATACTAGTATTGAAAAAAAATCAATACTAGTGTTGAAATTAGGATTATGTTCCACTTAATATCTGGTTTCATAGTTTGTCAATAGGCTTTTCCTTTATTTCTAGTTAAACTTTTTCATATTTTATATATCTTAGGAAGAACTAATCCTGGATTGACCTTTAGGTTAACCAGACTAATCACTTTCACACCAGTAATATACAGTATTTTTCCTACGGCCACAAAGAATTATTAAAAAAGCCTTTGATGTGTGAAAAAAGATTCCAACACTAGTGTTGAAAATAAAAATATCAACACTATAGTTGAAATTAGCATACTTAGGATTATGTTCCACTTAACATCTGGTTTCATAGTTTGGCAATAGGTTTTCCTTTATTTGTAGTTTAACTTCTTCATATTTTATATATCATAGGAAGAACTAATTCTGGATTGACTTTTAGATTAACCAGAATGAAAAATTTTAAATTTATTTAAGGAAAGATGTAATCAACATAAATTTAAAAAATCCACCCAACAAGGAAGATTTCAATTCAAAATAGATCTATAAATTATTTAATGTTTTTATAAAAAAAAGTCAAATACTCCTGATGAGATTTGAACCTGTGACCTTGCGATCTGTAGGCTAGAGCTCTATTATCTACGCTATCGCTACCGATACATGACACTCTCTTCAGCGCGATCTGTTTTTTCTGCTAATAGATTTCCTAGTATATTATTAACATTTTCTATAATTTCAGATGGCTTATTTTCACATTATAATTCTGAATCACTCGACAAATACATTATAAATAAGTTAAACAGGTTACAATTACTGCTTTCTAAAATTTGTTCTTTTCAATAAATAGGGGTTGTCTGTCAAATTGGCACCATATGTTTAAATTAATGGTGTGCCTTGATATTTCAACAACAGTGTTGAAATATTTTTTTTCAAAACGCGTGTGACATACGGCGCTTTCTAGCCAAATTAACCGTGCTTTTTTTCTCATTTTCATAGGAGGTCGTAGGAAAAAATGTAACTTTTTTCTATATTTTTATACCTGAATTATATTGAAAAATAACTCATTAAATTCACCTGCTGAAATTTATGTCCAAAGGATAACCATTCCTTCTCAATCAACACTTCAAACCCTTTGATAGTTCGATAATACGGATCCAATAGTAGCATCGATAAAGAAGTTAACTGCGCAGTTCTATCCCACCCGTCAGAACAATGCACTAGGACAGAACATTTTTCATTTTCTACCTAAAATATGCTGTGACAATCAATACAGGCTTTATCCTACCGGGAATCGATATTTAAAGAGTAGAAAAGGAATAAGAGAACGCCATGACAACCACAGTCGCTACAACGTCAGTGGTAAAAACCAATTTGGAATATTTATAACCGGTCCTTCGTTCCAAATCGATTTAATTTTGGTTTTATATTAAGTTAACACTTAACATAGCATGGCGCAATCTTACGGAGAGCAAACACATTACTTACTTTATTAACAACTCTAACGGCACCAGCTAATATACACTTGATATGTTTCAGCCAATAAGTAGATTCCAAACCACTCAACCAACGTGCTTCGTCAATAAATGGATATACCAATTCCTTTAATTTTCTTAACGAATCCCTCATCACATGTATACTGTGTATACCCAAAAATACAATCTCTGCATGATGGTATGCGTCCTCAGATTCATAACTAAAGATTTGTAATTATATGGGTCGGTTTTTCAAAAAAAAAACTTGGGTATTATATTTTTACGTGTAACAGATTTATGCCGGTTTTGCTTTAATCATATAGTTTTTAAATTTTAATTATAGCACATATAACTTATACCAGATAAAAATTACATACCCGCCACCTCTAGCTTTATTAGCTATGGCATTAGCAAGGGGCCTGGCATCCATAATAAATAATTTGTTACTGTGAGCGTTGGTGTCTACAATTAATTGTAGGTAGTGCTCATCTTCTCTACATTTTTTACCACTAACCTAATAGAAAAAATAGAATTTAAAGTAAACCGGGTGCAATAAGTTGTACCGGGTGATTCATTAAGGGTGACGAGCGGCCATATCTCGGAAACTATGGGCATAGAAATTCAGGAAAAAAAAAAATTATAACTAAAGTGGCCATGAGAAAATCTTGGAAATAATTTTTAAGTTCCGAATTTTGCCGCATGAGGGCGTAATTGAGAAGTAAATTTTAAAGTTTTACATATCTCCGAAAATCCCACATTAAGGTATATCTTTGATAAAACCATTAAAAAGCTTGGACAATTATGCATCATTTTGGTCTTATGCTCATTGGCGTACCAACTTTAATAAGAGGGAGGGAAGGCTGTTGAAAGTGTAATCAGTTAAATCGCTGTAAGTTATAAACGACTTATCCGATTTTAGCAAACTAAAGACTGTTTGGAAGATAAATGTATGCACTTTCACCAACCGTATTTAGTTGTCCATAATACACATTTTTTGATTTTATTCCGAAAAAATAAATTATACGTTATAATTATGATACAATAATCGAAAAGTAGATAAAATTTGCTAGAAAAAATATTAAAACCGCAGCTAAAATGAAGAATATTTTTTAGAAAAAAAGTGGGACGCCACTAATATTTTTCCATGTGGATATTATTTCGGATTAGCCTGGTCAATTCTGCATAAAAATGGTCTCTTGCGTTTTTCTCCTCAGGCACACCGTTCCTAATTAAAATAATTAAATTAAATTATCTCTACTATTTATTATTATAATTAACATTGATAATGAAAATTTTTGTTTTATAAAAATTGTTGTAAATGGTCACCTTCACTTAATAGACATGCTTCCGCCCGTCTAATTTAATTTAATTATTTTAATTAAGAATGGTGTGCCTGGGGAGAAAAACGCAAAAGACCATTTTTATGCAGAATTGATCAGGCTAATCCGAAATAATATCCACATGGAAAAATATCAGTGGCGTCCCACTCTTTTTCTAAAAAATATATAATCGCTTTTTCATTTAAAGTTTTAAAAACTATTCTATTGGCGATAACGCTAAAACGACCAGAGATATCAAGCTGAGGTTTTAATATTTTTTCTAGCAAATTTCATCTACTTTTCGATTATGGTATCATAATTATACCGTATGATTTATTTTTTCGGAGTAAAAAAAAAATGTGTTATTATTGTAAATTGCACCCTCGAGCAATTTTTTTGAAAACTATTATGGACAACTAAATGCGATTGGTGAAAGTGCATACATTTCTCTTCCGAACAGTCTTTAGTTTGCTAAAATCGGACAAGTCGTTTATAAGTTACAGCGATTTAACTGATTACACTTTCAACAGCTTCCCCCCCTCTTATTAAAGTCGGTACGCCAATGAGCATAAAACCAAAATGATGCATAATTGTCCAAGCTTTTTAATGGTGTTATCAAAGATATACCTTAATGTGGAATTTTCGGAGATATGTAAAATTTTAAAATTTACTTTTCAATTACGCCCTCTTGCGGCCAAATGCGGAACTTAAAAATTATTTCCAGGATTTTCTCATGACCACTTTGGTTATAATTTTTTTTTTCCTGAATTTCTATGCCCAGTAGTTTCCGAGATATGGCTGCTCGTCACCCTTAATGAATCACCCGGTACAGGTGCTCGCTCGTCATCTTTCCTGTCTTTTCTTTTTTCATTTATGTCACAGTGACTCTCTTGGCTAAAATTTTTACTTACCCCTACTTGAGGTTGTGAACATCGGGTAATTGTGGCTTGGGAGTCGGGATGAATCCAACTTAATACCGGTAGTCTTCCTACAAATTATGATTATTGCACAATGGACTCTTTCACTATTCTCATATTTGATGGTTTTGTCATTTAAATTGTTAAGTCGGTGCCATAATAGGAGTTTATCATCAATAAAACTATTGCTAGATCATACCATTAATTTCTTGCAGCTCATTGAAAATATGAATAATTTCCACAAATTTTAAAAAAGTGTGCCAATACAAGCAGCCGCACGAAGCAAGAAGATACCCATCGTGCGATTCAAAATAACCTGAACTTGTGCCCGTGGCGCTTGCGCAGTAGGAAAAAATTAGGCAACCGACACGATATCTAACAGAACGTAAACAGAACCGGCTCACCGTTGTTTGTATTCATATTCGTCGCCATCATTTGTTTCGTTCGTTCTTGTGTGGTTTTAATTTCCAAGTTTTGGGTGTTAATATATATAAAACTTTACTTTAGACATTTTTTTTGTTAGTTTGTAAGTTGTTAGTAGTTTCCATCTTTTTTTACGTTGTATATTCGTTCGGATGTTCCGTGTGTGATTGTGGATATTATTTTTAAGTTTTGGGTGCGAATTTAGGTATAAAACTTTACCAGACATTTTGTTATTGTTAGCGACTTGTGTCTCAAGATGGGTAGAAAAAAGTGCATGATCCTTTTTTGTACGAATCGCGGTTCAATAACAGGAATAAGGTATTTCAGGTATGTAAAATATTGGTTACTTAGTTTTATTTGATCATAAACTGTACAAACCGGAACTAACGGGTGAATTTAAATAAAAGATTGTAAAAATATTTTGAAAGTCGGTCCTGTCAAATGTTTACATCAAGAAGCAAATTTCCGAGTTGCGCAAACTCAACGGACCTTGATCATCTGCCTACAGTGGTGTCATCATTGAATTATGGTATTAGCAATGTGATCTTTCACTTGTCATGTCGGTGTTTTTGTTTACATCCCACTACATCAGAATTATTATGGAATTTTGATGTATTTTTGTTTAAAATAACTATTCTTTTTCTTTATTTACTCATATAGCAGAAGATCGACAAATAACTTATAGCGCTTTCGATTTACTGCTCTCGGGCACATCTATGACGTCTCAGAGCGCTCTCAGAGTGATAATCGAAAACGCTATTAGGTTGGACTTTTTTAAAATGTCATTTGATTAGCTTGGTCTTCTGTCAATAATGTCGGTGTTGCCACATGTGAAACCTTTTATGCTAGTTAAATAATATATTTTGTTAGTAGGAGTTTATTAATTTATTTTAAGACAAAATATAGATAACATTTGGGAAATAGAATTATGTATTTTTTATTTTTCCGCATAAGTCCTTTTTGGACAATTGTCATTGTATTATAATATAAAATTTTTAGAACATTAGCAACATTGTCAAGCTGCCGTTTTCATGATGTATATTCGATAAAGTAAAAAATGTATTTATTTTCTCAGTAATGGCTTAAAAATATCAAAAAGTCAGTGATGGCTTAAAAATATCAAAAAGTACCAGGGTTGCAACGATTTAAATCAACTAATTTTTTTAAATTTTAATTGTGATTTAAATCAAATTATAAATTGCTGTAAAAACAAGTCGCCGAAGCAAATAACTCATCAGGAAATAAAAAAAAGGAAGATAGGAATAAATAAAAAGCATGAAGTCGTCCTCCATGCTTTTTATTTATTCCCATAAATTAACTCCACTTTAAGAATGGACTACTTCTTCAAAATAAAAGGAAGATAGTTTATTTAAAACAAAGTGTTTAGATACATTATGTAAGTCTAAAAACATGACTAATCGTCATCAGTCCAGCGTAAAAAATATTCATAAATTACGCTGCATGCTGCCGAAAATTTTAAAAATATATAAAAAAATTTCTTAAAATTTCTGTTCAAAAATAATGTGACTTTATTTTTAAAAAGAAGGCTTTGACTGGGACTTCTTTTAGCTTTGAATGAGAAATAGCTAAACAACGAACATAGGCACTTAATAACAAATTGTAACAAAGCTCAAAGTTAAACGAAAATCCCAGTCGAAGCCTTCTTTTTACAAATAAAGTCGCATTATTTTTGAACAGAAATTTTAAGATTTTTTATTTAAATTGCTCATAATTCCAAAACCACTAAAAATGTGGATTGTAACATATTAGGCCTTTAGATAGGAAATTTAATTCTCTACACGTTAGTAAGCTAAAAAATAGGGTGTTCCATTTGCAAAAATTGATTTATGCACATTTATTTAAATGGAAACATTGGCACAATTTTAAGAATTCCCTGTATAAAAAACGTGAAACCTAAATAATTTAAACTAAAGATCTATGTATTACTTGAAAGCTTACGAAATTTTAAATGTTTACCTTTATTATAGTTTCAGAGTTACTAAACTTTCTTCTCGGAGCGTTTTTACACAAAAAAAATTCTTTTATAATTCATATCTCAAAAACGGTTAGAGATAGAAATAGATTATTATTAACAAAAGTTATTTAGATTTTAATAAGGTAATCAAAAATGCTAAAATATATAGAGTGTTTCATTTAAAATAGCAAAGTTGGAATTAACTTCCGGTATAACCGGAAGTGATAAAAACGTCAAAATATAATGTTTTAAAAGCTCAAAGCCAATTATGCCTGCTATCTAATTTTTAGAAAGATAAGGTTACTCGTTTCCGAGATCTTCTAAAAGGCCACTCAACGTGAATCACCCTGTATACACTACGACCACAATCAAAAGTTAGTGAAAGAGCCCGAGAATTATAGGTATAACTTGCGCAGAATTACTACCATTTCTCACCGGTATGATTGCAAACTTCGTCTAACCTTGTCAGATCTTGTTGTTGGTTGAAGAGAGGCAACATAATTCTTATGAAACTTAGTTTGTAAAACTCAAATTGATAACTTACCCTTGCTTCTAAAACCAGAGACAACTTGTATATCTTCATCAGTAGCTTGAGCAGGAATTGCCCAAAGTGAAGGGTAGGTATCACATATCGTGTACTGTTCATTAATTCTTGTTATTCTCCACATGTCCTGGTCCACACCCTAAATATAGTTTAAAAAATATACCAAAAATTTAACGCAGCGAGAAAACACGTAATAGATAAGTTAATCTTATCCCTTAATTTGACATAGAATACAAGGTAATTTATGCTTGATTTCCTATTCAAAGTAAACATTTACTTTTAATTTTGTATAGCTTATTTTACCATTCTTTTTAATTCTTCTATAGGATCGTATACCATCCATCCATTCTCTGGAAACACTTCTGTATATTTAACGGCAAAAAAATTTAATTTGTTGCTCAACGGAAAAGCGAACATTTGCAGCTTCTCAAAGATGTTTCTCCGAGAATGGTTTTCCTGTTTGTAGGCAAAACGGAGGTTGCGCATATCTTGACAAAATATTTCCATGCCATAGGCGTTCTCACCTCGAGAGGAAGCGCCACCTACTTTCTCAATACGAGAGATCTAGAATTTCGAAAAAAACATTGCTCATGTGAAAATATTAATTTATAGTTTGTATTATTAAAAATAAACATGTTTGTAAGTAATGTCTCGTCACTTTAAATATACAGGGTATTGCTTAATGCCATGCTAATATTTTAGGGTGTGATTTCTCAAGCCATTTTATGAAGAAATGTTCATATAAACATATGTCCTAAACGGCCTTAATATTTTGTTATAGGGTGTTGATTTTTTTTTAAATTCGTTTTTTGTAATATCTCCGAAAGTACTTTAGATAATATTTTCAATTTTGGCATGTGTTAATAGGACATAAAACCACATGTTTTAGTTATAAAAGTTATTTTTTTGTCCCACCAGTGGCGTTCCTGCAAACATGTCCTCTGATATTTTTTTATAAAAAAAGTGGTACGCCTTTGACACTTTTCCATGTAGATATTATTTCTTATTAGCCTGGTCAATTCAGCAAAAAAATTATCTCTTGCGTTTTTATCCTTGGGCACACTGTTCTTAATTAAAATAATTAAATTAAATTAGCTTTATTTTGCATACCTATTAAGTGAACGTGGTCATTTCCAACAATTTTTATAAAACAAAATTTTGCATTATCAATGATAATAAATAGTAGAGCTAATTTAATTATTTTAATTAAGAAAGGTGTGCGTGAGGAGAAAAACGCAAGAGACTATTTTAATGCAGAATTGACCAGGCTAATCAGAAATAATATCCATATGGAAAAATGTCAGTGGCGTACCACTTTTTTCTAAAAAATATAAGAGGACATGTTTGCAGGGACGCCATTGGTGGGATAAAAAAATTACATTTATAACTAAAACATGTGGTTTTATATCCTATTAGCACATACCAAAATTAAAAATATTATCTAAAGTACTTTCGGAGATATTACAAAAAACAAATTAAAGAAAAAAAAATTCAACACCCTGTAGCAAAAAATTTAAGCCGTTTAGGACATATTTTTATATGAACTTCTCTTCATAAAATTACTTGAGGAATCACACCTTAAAATATTAGCATGTCATTTATTAAGGAACACCCTGTATATGTTTTAAAGATGGGTACAGTCCTCAACAAAAGAGCTTGCAACAAGCCTTTGGTACTTTTATTTTAACAGCACCTAGATATAGCTTTAGTTTGTAAAGTTTTTAAAATTGTATTCTCATCCTAGGAAATGCTGCAGGCATTTATAGTTATGTAGGTGCTCAAAAGGCGCTTAAAGACTAAAGTCCTAGTATAAAATTTAATTTAAAAAAGCTTTTATTAAATCATAAATCTTAGGCTTTGTCAACGATAATAGATTTTTATACTTACCGCACCCAATGGCACATCAATAACGTTTGACAAATCTGCACATCGAAAATATAACCTATAATTCGTCACAGTCAGTACTCCCCCAGCGGGTTCCCTATAGGGACACAAATATGATGCATCTTTAGTTTGACCAGCTATTTTTTCACCAGGTAGTAAAGGAGGGTCCTCCGAGCTGTCTATTACATACCACTGTGATGATTGTACCTAAAGAAATTATCATACATATATGCTTAAACCGATATACTGGCAGTTCTTCAGTTTAAGTATATTGTATATTGCGACAAGTGAAGGGTATTGACTCGTGTTTTCATCAGATTCAAATTCAAAATATGCTTTATTAATCATAAGAGTTTATACTCTTGTTGACAAAGCTGAAAAACTTAGAACTAAATAAAATAAAAGTCAAAATGAAATGTACACAACAATAATAAAATCTACACAATCTCATGCTAAACAAAATATACACCTACAGAGAAAATTATACAAAAGCAAATAAAAGGACAATACATAAACCGAACTATTACAAACTTTCTACAAAATACTCAGATAGGGTGTAATACACGTGTTCCAATAACAATTTTTTGACCTGAATTTGAAACTTTAAGTAATTACTTAAGGATTTTATACTAAGAGGGAGATGATTAAACATCTTTTTTGAATTGTATATAATAGAATTGTATACAAGAGCGCTAGTTGGCAAAGGTAAAAGAATATCATGAGTATTCCTAGTCTGGTAAGCCAACACATCTCTCTTGTATGCATCTCTCCTCTTAAAAATTAGACAAACAGATTCCAATATGAAAAGGCATGGCAATGTTAATATTCTGTGTTTTCGAAACAGAGGCCTGCAAGGCTCCCTAGGACCCACACCAAAAAGGCATCTCACAGCCCTCTTCTGAATTAAAAATACTGACCTAAAAAGAGTTTGAGAGCAGCTACCCCAAAATGGTAAACCGTATCTTAGGTGAGACTCTATAAGTGCAAAATACACAGATCTCGACAATGACAATCCCACCTCTCTGGATGTAAGGCGAATAGCATAGCAACCTCTCGTTAGTTTACTGATCAAGTTCGCAATATGAGTATCAAATTTTAAGTTCTGGTCCAGAAAAATGCCCATGCTTGTAGGTACTTAGGTATTAGTATTAAAATGAAGTTTAAAAAATCAAGTATTTCAATGTTTAGAATTTTTCTTTAGTGAATAAGTGAATAGGTTTTACAATTCAATTTTATGAATACCATATTAAATACCTCGTTTAATAATATAAATTATAGTTTTAAAAGTGTGTGAAAAATCAATAAAAAAAATTATTCATTTTATTATTTTACAACTTTATGATATAAAAAACACTGAATATTTTAAATTTCTAGTTATATGTGGTACTTAGTAAAGATAAAAGTTGCGAAACATTTTATTGTTAAAGTATTTCTTACCGAATCGTGTGGGTTTTTTAAAATTCTTGTCTCGACTTCTTCAAAATTGTTAGAATCCATGACTAGTTATTTCTACGATCAAATACAAACTAAGAAAATAAAAACCACTGACGAACAAAAATGTACAACCACTTCACCACAAAATATATAACAATTCACTTCACCATATTTAAGGAGTCACAACATGATACAACTACACATGATTTATCAACATCAACCATAACCTTAAAAATAGTTTGAAGTTATAGCACAGAGAAATTATAGGTCAACTTCACAGAAAAAAATATGCAAGGAAATGTACTACTGTCCCATAGCACAGATAAGGGATGGGTCGCAGGGCGCTTGATAATTTTCAGATAGCCAAACAAGACATACTTATAGGCGTCTGATAGCTGGCTTCAGGCACAGTCGTAGCCTCCGACAAATATCCAAGACGGCATTGGCACAGTGCATCACATTTACCCGGACTGGCTCCGATGTTATTAAACCGTGACGGTTCGGAATGCGGAAGAAGGTACACACTCCCCAATCGGTAAGTCATGCAATGGCAATAAACCGAGGGTTGATAGATAGCCTTTGAGGGGTGACACATGACTGGGAATCATGGTTTAGAACCCACGTTAAGTTATAGGTCCAAGGGCAAGCTGGCTGAATGTTAGAATCGACAGGTGGCTATTAGTAACACAGAACACACACATTTACCCGGACTAGCGCTCCTATATCTATCTTTTTCAATCTGATATACACTATTGGTAAACTCGAATCTAGGGTGCCGACATAAACGGACCAGACGAAGATTATTTGTAGCCTTTAACACGTTAAACAGAGAACACGCTATCTTCTACCTCCCACCTTCCATTCTTTAGAACACGCGGTCGAAGCAGCCACGGAAGCAATCGATACGTCGACTCAGCCACACAACACACACACACAGTAGAAATGTAGGAGTGGTTAGGTGTCTCTTTTTTAACTGAAGGTTTTGCCCATATGTGTCTTATTCTCTCTTGGTTGCATTCGAGATTTCGCACCCCAGATTCGAGTTTGGCAATAGTGTATATATTTTTACCTATATAACATACCTACCTAAATTTAAAGAGCGAGGAAAGTTTAAAAGATAATACAGTTTTAAATCAAATGATTTTATTTTATAATATCCATCTCGTATATTTTAATATGAACAACACATTTATATATCTCAGTAATATAACAAAAATAATTCGGTTTCAAAACACTTATAAAATTACTTGCAAAATTTAACTTTAAGGTAGAGTTGTTGGTTTCTTTGTTTTAATGTTATTTTGGTTAAAAGCTTTGTTAACAACGTGTTTTAGACAGTATTAAACAATTTTTTTTACCGGCAGAAGAGTTTTGGACTGTCTTTATTTGTTTTGAATTACAACGTTTCAACTCGTAAGTATATATCTCCAGTCGTCTTCAGGTGAATACTGATAATATATTTTTTTATAATGAAAGGTAGCTCTATTGTGAAAATATCAGCTTGGAAGTTATTTTTAAATAAGTGTTGTTGCCCAATAGTTTGACAAAATCTATAATAATAATTAATAGGTGTAGTATTATTTCTATCTCTATGGCTAAAAAAACTTAAAAGGTCAGAGAAGTTTTTCTTTCATTTTAAGTCCTTGCTAATTCTACGTTGTTTGACCATAGAGAAACGATGCCATGTAAAAATTTTACCGCTCATAATTTTGGTTACGCCAAACGTTGCTGGTAATAAACATTCAGCGAACACGAATATCCATCTAAAGTCACTTCGTTTCTCGGCATTTACGTCGCACCGTTGAGTCACGCTTTAGCCCATTTAGACCCGGCTGTACAATTACGTTGAATCAAGCTTTTCAATTGCTGTTGAAGTTTTACAAATGAAGTTTAAGCTTGATTCAACGCCGAACTATCTTAAGCCATAATTGTAAAACTAGATCTTAGGTCGGATGTCTAGGTTTATTCAGTTTATGCTTTGACTGATGTTCAGAGAAAAATATCATAATCAAAATAGTTTTTTAAAAGTTTTGGTTTTTATTATCAGTAAAACAAAGTACCGATTTTATTTCGTTATATGTGAAAACCATTTTTTTCTAAGATGCGCCGTTCCTATGCGACAGTTTTTCCCCATTTCAACTTATGACTACTAATGGTTTCGATTTGCTTATTATTGCTCCGTTTTTGTTTGGATACTACAAAATATATAGGTTCCTACTTTGTTTACCAGTATACCTACGTTATTTTTAAGTTTAAAATAAAAGTTTTAAATTGTAGTTCAAAAATAGTTTAAATCAATGCACATATTTTCACATTGGATGGCATAATGAATAGGTATATCAGATCTTTGATTTCTATAAAAAAATGTATTCTCAAAACTTTTAACCATTTATAGAAAACAGAATCTACATAAAAAAAAATAAATGTAAATATCTAATTTCGATATATCCTAAATATCTCTAATAATAGGGCACAACTAGTTATACATCTTATAATATGTAAATCCATTGATTGTTTCTTTAAAATATCAATTGTCAAAAATTATCCCGTCCTAATAGGTAGTATATGATACTCTAATTTTAATTCCTATAATGATCTTGGCAACGTGGCATACAATTAGCAATAAATATTTTAGGGGCACAAAAAATATAGAGATCTTACGGAGTCGTGTGTAAACGACAGACATGAATCTTTTTGGTTTCAAATTTTACATATTCTAAATGATAAAATCTAAGAAAAATTTGTGCCAGGTGCTCAGTCACTCAGGATCTCTTTGTTTAAATATTTTAGTTTTAGGATGTCGTAACGATGTGTTTTATTGTGTATCTTGTTAGTAGAGCAGTTATTAGTGAACATGAATACGGCCTGAGCTTAAAAAACTCTTTAGGCGATTTAGGGTAAGAGGATAAGCGATTCTCCATAATTTTATATCGATTTAATATATTGGCACGAGCCGTTACTGCCCAAGAGTTTGATTTCAACCTGATCTCTAAAAATCTACAAGCAAACATTAAAATACAAGTCTTTTAAGATATTTTGCCCATATTCATTATGAAAAGTGTTGTAAATATCTTATCTAAAGAGTACCCTTTATTTGATAATATTCCTTCTATTTTAATTTTAAAAGTCTTCTTGCAGCCGCTTTGGGAATGCTAAATTTAACAACTCATGATCAAAATGTGCTGATCGCCAAGTTTGAGACGTATATGTTGCAAAATTCAGCTGTTAATTACAATAAATGTATATATAAGATCCAAAACCAATTTAAAAATGATCGAAAACGTTTTGCTTTATATCACATCAAAGAGATGTATGACATTAAAGCACAGTTTTTGTTTCATCGTATCTATTCAGTAAACATAATAATTAGTTGTATTAATGTGTGATAACTTTCAACAATCATATTATTCGTTTTTATTTATTTAGAAAGTAGCTACAGGTATTCACAAATGCCACAGTAATATTGGAAGTATACAAAAACTTAGAGAATATGTAGAACTAATACTAGATGTAAGTCATAAATTATATACAGGGAAATGAAAATAATTATCTGTACAGAATTAGTTAGGTAGGTACATCACATGACTAGATTGTCACTAGCTAAACATGGGGATATGTCAACACTGATTACATGAAATACAAATATAGGTTTTAAATATACAATATATTTAGATGATGTTAAATTTACTCGGTAAAATACCCCATTATATTTACTTGATCAGATGTGTTGAATGAAAAAATACAGCCCAAAAGTAAATGCTTAATACTCTTCTATTATTGTAATTTTGTAAACTATAACATTGTTATAACACTTTGGTATATTATGACAGATGTTTTTAAACGTTACAACACTTTAGGGTACGACATATTATTCTTCAAGTGTGGTTACAACACGTTAAGATATGACACACATGTTGTTTCAAAAAGTTTGCCAACGTCAGCCTAAATTATTGACTATTATTAAATACGGATGCAACATGACATTTTTTAAAGATATAGTAAGGAAATGAGAATTATCACGAACTTATATATACAAAAACTTTAGCCATAAACCCGACCAAGATAAATAAAAAACGACAATATTATTTCCCAAATTTAATACTTTAAAGACTGTTTAGTAATAACTTTACCAACTTGTATATTTAACATCCTCCAAAGAAATGCTAAATTCTAACAATTTCAGAAAGATAAAAATGACTATAGTAAATAGATTGTCATTTGGTTAAGTCATTAGGCCATAATAAAATGTACATTGTTTAGAAATGACGCTAGTTACTTCTTTATACAGGGTGATTTTTTTCTAAGTTAGGTTTTAATCTCCCTGTATTTTTTACAAGTTTATAAATTTTTCTAATAAATGTTAAATATAGTACCTATTAAATAAAGTAGTAAAACATAATAGTTGATACGTTTAAAGATTAAATACAGAAAAGTTTTTCAAATTATTTTTATTGTCAGTCTGATAAAATTTGATAATATTAACAAATTGTAAAATTCTTTTTATCAATAATTAGATAAAATAGATATTTTTTTTATATGATCTTATTTGTAAATTTAACTATTGTGTCTTTTCAAAAGTGTCAATATTGGGATGCAACATTTTTAATAACAATATAAGTACCGATACGATACTATTTCGATAACTTTTTTTATGGATAAGACATTTCTAAAACCATTATAATAATTTTTTGTTTATCTTACGGGACTAGCAACGAATAAAAAATCACTACAAGAGATATAGTGAGTGAAATGACATTGATTTCTATTGCACAAGGCATTTCCTTTTTAATTTTTTTTTAGATGAATAAGGTACGAGATATTGAGTATAGGTAGATACATTCTTTCAGAGACATACTTGACAATAAATAATTTATATACACAGTCAATTCCGTGGAAAGTTATTAATTAATTTAGTCAGACCTTATATATTGAATTTCCTTAGTTTTAATATTACAAATTATAAATTTTTAATGCATTGTGTGGTTTATCAGCTATTTCCAACCTTATGCAATAGTAAAAAGTTAAACAGAAGCAGTGTATTGGACGTCCTAAATATGAGGCTCATAATTGGGATCTGGAATGCGATAACATTGAGGAAATTAATACATTGAAATCTCGTGAAAGAACCTGGTCTATTCACTATTTCCGAAATTCTTGTTTTTTGGTAGTGGACTTTTTTAATAACATTTTTTTGAATTATGAAAATTTTTTTTTTTAAAGCACTGGAGCGACTACCCCCTTTCCCCATTTTTAACACCGGGCCTGTCAGGGTATATAGCGAATTTAGTTATCTTAACAATGAAAAGTAAGTTTAGGAATTCAGTATTTTTTTAATTTTGTACATTTAAAACGATCGACTTAGGTAAGTCTGTAATTTTGATAAAAATCTGACCGACACTGTATATAATATTATCATTTTCAGAAGCCCAATGATTAGTCCTGAGTTTAGGACATCTAGTACCACCGTACTCAGATTTATAACAACTAATACCACTATTCCTAAACAATATTGTTCAAATAAAAAAAAAATTGCCGGCGATAATGTACAAGGTCTTAAGAAAATGACTTATTATATTTAAATGGGTGATTCCATTGATGTCCTAGAGAAAAATAATGTCAAATAGGGTCTTAACGTTCTTAGTACTTTTTGAGAACTATAGCGTGTAATAATCTGTTTTTCAAATATTCATACCAAAATGTGTACTTTGAATAAAGAACTGTTATCAGTTTAAAACAGCTTTTTGTTCCTCCGATCTATAGCTCGACATAAACGGGTAGCCTTTTGGTTGTGTGGCAAAGTGTCGTGTACTTTAGGTTGGATCGTTGATAACCTTTATAACTATTTTATTTATTATTTATTACGGTCGTACATTTAATTTTTTTTTACCTCTTAAGTGCGTACTTGTTATTTCATCTCATGCTGCTTTATTTAAAAATCCACCATTCCCGCAAAGGAACCTTTAAAAATATTTCTTTTTAAAATGTTTTCATATAAGGATTTATAAATTTAAATATATTAAGTCATTTTAACATCTTGACCCTGTGTAATGTATGTGGGTTGTGGGTATTATATAAATTTTCCAATATATTAAACATAATTTATAAGACTTGGGAATTCACTCATCATGCTTGGTGCATTTTGAGCGCCCACAATTTTGAGCAGCATATTCTTTAGTACTTGCTTGTAATACCAAACTATACTGTATCTGGGAATAAATAAAAAACATGAAGTCTTCCTCCACTGGTAAAACTTCATGTTTTTTATTTATTCCCATAAATTAACTCCACTTTAAGAATGGACTACTTCTTCAAAATATACTGTATCTATTAAGACAACTGTCTAAATGTCTAAAAAAGTGTTGTAAAGATTCATATTACAACACGAGATGTTAAAGTTGTCAAACGAGGCGTCAGCCGAGTTTAATAAAACATCGATTTTTAAAAATAAAAATGCACCTGTAAAAATGCACCTGCTATTAAGTTTACTAATCAAGTTTTTTATGTTACCTTTCGCATAGTTACTGTCGAAACTTTGTCAAACAAATTCAAAAATATAAAAAGCGTTTTTCAAAATGAGCGATTCTGATGGAAGTTAACCCTCTGATATAGAAGCAGCGGCAAACGAAGCGATCTCAAGTTTAGTTCCGACAAAATCCAAGGCGCGGTATGAGTTGGAGTATCAGAAGTTTGAAGATTGGTGCAAAGCTAACAAAATAAAGGGGGTGTCTGAGAAAATCCTTTTGGGTTATTTTTCCGTAAAGCAACGCTCCCAGAAACCATCTACACTATGGACTCACTACTCAATGTTGAGAACTATGATTTCAGTCAAGAAAAATCAAGATATAAGCAGATTTTCTCAACTAATCGCATTTTTGAAAAAAAGTTCAGAGGGTTACAAGGCCAACAAGTCCAAAGTTTTCACAAAGGAGAACGTATGTAAGTTTCTTAGTACTGCAGATGATGAAATCTATTTACTTATAAAGGTTGTTATGATAAGTGGCATTTTTGGGGCTTGTCGGCGCGAAGAACTAGCTAAGTTAATGTTGGATCATATTGAACACAATGGTTTGTATATAAAAATTGTGATTCCATTCTCGAAAACCAAAATTATACGAGAATTTGTTATAACAGAAGGAAATGTGGCAGGTGTCAACTGTTTAAGTATTTTTCGAAAGTATGCTAAACTTCGTCCTCTTAATGCAACTCACAGGCGGTTTTTTGTATTCTATGGAAAAGGAAAATGCACCTCCCAGCCTGTCGGAATTAATAGTTTTGGAAGTATACTAAAAAAGATTGCAACAAAACTAGGATTGAATATTCCCGAAGGATACAATGGACATTGTTTTAGAAGGTTCTCAACCACCATTCTAGTTGATGGTGGTGCAGATATGCAGATGTTAAAGCGTCATGGGGGCTGAAAATCCTCTTCTACGGCAGAAGGCTACGTTGAGAATTCTTTAGAAAATAAGAAACAATGATTTAATGATTGGAAATTCGAACGTAAAGGGCTCCATCACATCCACTTCTGGTATACAAATTTCTAACTGTAAAAAGTGTATTATCAATGTTTACAATAAACCTAAGTGTTATATTTTAATTAATAATTGGTAATTAATTTTATAATTGTTAATAATAAATCATTCTTCTAAAAAGTGTGTTTTTATTTAACAGCAAAAATTTAATAAAACCGTTTTTTTCCCATTACAGCACTAGTGCTGTAATAGATACCCTTACAAAACGATTTACAGAACTGTAAAATTCATATTACTAAATGAAAGTAGATATATAATATTTAAGTATATATATGCAAGATGTTCTAGATTCAATATAATTTCATATTTATATTAGGTCATAAAGCTTAAAAAACTTATTCGGACTACCAATTACTCCAAATATCGAACCAACCTAAACCACTTATTAGTCTGAACCGCTCCACAATCTGCTAAACTAAACTAACAAGAAAAAAAAACCTGTTCTAGAACTAGCATAAACTAAATTTGATACTGGTATGTTAGAGCTATTTTTATACTTTAAAAGTTAGTTTTACCTCTGAACTTTGACCCTATGCATGATGGTATAGTAGTTCCAAAACTAAATAAAATGCAAAATATGCCATCCAGTGGCGCCTTTAGAGGGAAAGGGGGCTGCAACCGTAATCAATATAATATATTGAAAAATGTACATATTTGTCGGCGGACATTTTTTATTCGAATAACTAAAATACATATATTTAGTTATAATAATAGGTATTTAAAATAATTATTATCATAATTATAACAATTCCCTTATTAAAATATTATACATGTTTATGATTATAATAAACTTATTAAAATTTTTAAAATATAAAATACCTTGTTAATTACACGGATAATCATTATATTTACTAGGTCTAAGAATTTGGTGTTTGTTCCTTACAGCAAAGTGTTCTCTAGTGTTCAACACAACCTCCATATTATTGTAAAAAATTCTAAACAATATTTAGCTAGTTTCCTGCAACAAATTAATGCTGTTTTTGTTTTTATTTTTTCGCTCACTTTTCTCGTAGTAGTTAAATCAAATAAGAAACTTATAACTGTGATTTTAATAGAAGGGTTTAAAATTTCACTTTCAGTTTTTAAATTTTTTCAGTTAAATCTAAATTATTATGAAATAAACATAGAAAAGCACACTTATTGGACGAAGATGCCAAGATAAATGTTAATTTCTAACCAACAATAAAATTTGAAAGTGGTATTTTAAAATGGCTGTTGTCTGTATTCTACTTGCATGCCCCAAAAACTATAAATACATATTTCAGATTTCACCTGCGAACAATAGTAAGAAAGAAAATGCCGATTTTTGAAAATTGCCTTGAGTGTAAAGTACCTACTTTAAGTATGGAAAATATAGCAACATTTCATGAGGAAATGTTGTTGCTAATTAAAAACTTAGTCCAGATACCAGATTTAAATTCTGCAAAATAATAATAGAGGTTGTGTATAAGAACAGGGATTAATATAAAATGTTTAAAATAGGAATAACATGGATAATTTAAGAATAACGCATAAAGAAAATCTCTTGCAATCCAGTTTTACGTCTAGGTAAAGGCTTGTAAGAAGCTATTCGCATTAATGCAATATAAATTTGGGTAACATAAATTACTAGATATATTAATTTAAATAAATATTTACATCCCACTACTAAGAATCAATTAATATGGAAATGTTTCCCTTATTTTATTACAAATATAAACATATATATGAAAACTATAATACGATGTCCAACATTTAAATTTTGTTGTAGTCCAAAATGTCGAAATGTTATAAATTCGATGATTTTATAATTGGGTCAGACTTGCGAGACATGTAGCAGCGAAGAGTATGTGAAATGCTTAAGGTTTAAAGGTTTTGAAACAATTACATATTTGCAAAACCAAAATTATTAATTTTATTTAATATAATTGTTATCCATGTGGTTTGTCTTAGCCGCAATCAGTCGTGGCTGCCTAACATCAATCGAATGAATCAAATGTAAAAGGTGACATATGCTGCTCGTCGCAACACCGGCGCATGACAAGTGATCGACCTTGAACCGACCAATGAAAAATGAGAATCGTTTCTAGCCCGGGATTATCTCCAATAGTTTTAAGAGGTGTTAACGTATACATATAGAGCGCCAAAATTTTCAGTAAAGTCTAGCAGTGGCCAGTGTTATTAAAACATTAGCCGGGTCTGTCTTTTGTGTGTTAAGTTTACTGTTTTGCTTTTGATAAGGACTTTTCAAGATTGAACATTGACGAAACACTTAAAATTAAACAAAACGGACGTCCTATTCCTAACCTAAATATTAAATGGTCTGGCACAAGCCGGGGAAAAAGTTATAGCATAAAATTTAATGAAAATATAGTAAGTATAGGAAAAATACGGGTGGATCTGTGGATGTGAGATATTTTGTTTTGTGTGTGTACTTTTTGCTGGTGAAGTATGTACAGTTGTGTTCATAAATCTATAATACACATGTTTTAGTATAATGTAAACTGGTCTTCGAAATCGTCATTAGATGTCTCCCTGACAATGACTGGCAGTCAGTGTCAGGGAGACATCCGTTATTTTGTGTCAACTTATTTAACGTGATTTTGAGACAAATAAAATGCCACAGCTGAACACAGTTCAAAAGGCACGAGTTATTGCCTATGTGCAAGATGGTATACCTGTGAGAGACGTCGCACAAGTAATGCATGTAAATAAAAACACAGTTCAGAAAATAAAACATCGATGGGAGATACATGGAACATTAGATAATAAAAAGCCGACGGGAAGACCAAGGGCTACGACCCAAGAAGAAGATAACGCTCTCGTGCATTTTTTAAAAGAAAATCCATTTACGGTAGCGGTAAAAGCTATGGCAGAAACAGATTTTCCAGCCTCAAGATCCACAGCATGTCGAAGAATAAAGAAATCACCCTTAAAAAATTATGTTGCTGTAAAAAAAAACATTTTAAGGCAAGAACATAAACAAGCTAGAATTATCTTCGCACTTAATAATATCTTGCGGGAAGATTGGAACAGGGTAATCTTTACTGATGAGAAAGTTTTCCAATCGTCATTCAATGGCCACATTAGAGTATATAGACCTCGCGGAACTAGATTTGATGAAAAATACACCAATAACTCGGAGATATCTGGAAGATTTTCAGTAAATGTGTGGGCTTGGCTCAGCTATCAAGGTCTGGGAGTTTGCTGGGTAATTGAAGAAAGGTTTACAGCGCTCAGTTACAGAAACATTTTGGAAAATGTTATGCTGCCTAGTGTTTTAGAACATTTTCCTACTCATAATTTCATACTTCAACAAGACAACTGCCCAGTTCACAACGCAGGAATGGTGAAAGAATGGTTTCAACAGAACAATATAGACACTCTATTGTGGCCTTCAAAAAGTCCCGACATAAATATAATGGAGAATGTGTGGGGTATATTGACCAAAAAAATTCAGACCAGCCAACAAAAACGAGCTAATAAGTTTTTTACAAGAAACATGGGATGAACTCAGTGATAGCCAAGATTTGATAAGAAACCTTTATTCCTCCATTCCTAATAGACTAAATGAAATTTTAGGGCGAAATGGAGCCATGACTAAATATTAACTTGTTAATATATTTGTTTTTTTTTAATAAACTATATTTTATAATGTACCTAATTTAGTTGACTGAGGTTGAAAACAGTCTTGGAGGAACTAGATTCCACCTTAAAAATCAACATACTTGTTTTACTACTTTTTTTTTGAAATGTGGCGCACTATAGGCAGGTTTACATAACTCAAAACTTGTCCTACTTTTTTATGAACACAACTGTACATTGGACAATTAATGGTGTCCGTGATTTTGAAATTTTGCTTTGACACACACAGATGCATTTACTTGGGTTTTAAGAAAAAATAATGTTTAGTAGTAAAAAGTGAATACCAGTTTGTCAGTATTTTTGCTTCATATTGTACACCATAAAGTTTTCGCAAAATATTATGTAGATAACAGAATATATAAAAGCGCAATCCCTAGAGAAAAAATTGTCATACATTCTAGTATTTATAACAGAGAAACAAATCCATTTCTTAATGTTTTTTAAAGTATAAAAATGGAACAGCTGCATTTAAAACTAATTCTAACTTGTTCTTAGTTTAATAGCATGGAAGATGTGAAACTGGATATATTCATTTTATACTGAGAGAAAGAGACTTAATTATATAGGTTAGAGAATATACATTTTATGCTAAAATCTGTTTTAGCAAACATTTAACTAGTAATTTTCTACACATTCAGTTTCTTAAATTTTCAATACATTAAATCACAAGAATTATATTTTTTACAAAATAAATTGTACCTAAGAACGTTTCTGTGATAGTGCGGTACAAATATTTTGGTCCTCACAATATTTCTTTTAATGCGGGATTAATATTTAGGACAGAAAAAATAATAATAAAAAGCTTACATATAATAATTTTTAGTCCTTTTTTAACTAACATATTTACTCTTGCCTAAGTTAGACATTGATTACAATATTTATCTACAACAATATAGATTTTTACATTAAATTTGTCCAGCAAATTTAAGGTTGAAATATTTGCGTAAATGTTTCCCCCTAAAGGTTTTATTCACACGTTCATGTATTATTTCCTGTTGGTGTTTTAATTTGGTCTATTCGTTATACCTATTTAAAAATATTTTATTCATATGAAAAAATTTCAGTAGAAACTTTTTAAAGGTATAAACTAAATTTCTTGAAAACACCCTAAAAATAACAGCAACACAGTTGTAGCATATCATATTACTTAGAACACTATAATAATAAATGCATCAACCTAATAAATTTATAAAATAATAAATGCCAAGGTTTATAGTTTGGGCATATATTTGTTAATATATCAATAATTGACTTTAATTGTTTTGAAATCATTTCTAAAATATAGTTATCTGTCTCCAAATTTTTTGTAACAAAATTTCAAATCAATAACAAACTATAATGGCTGGCAAAAGTTGATAAGATAATAGTTTTATAAATAAAATAGTCGAATTTAGTGTCCTTTGAAATATATAGAAAGAAACTTAACGGCAAGCGGGCAGAGTAGTGCGTCTATCTTTTGCATTAAATTACACAGGGGCGCCAAAGGCTTACACGGCAATTACGGATTAGTGCTGCATACCAGTGGGCGACTGCAGCGCGATCTATATTTGAATCTACAAAACCGTAGAGGTGTGTAAGATAGCGCAAAAAATGTTTCCTATACTGGATGCTGGCCGTGCTTAATTTATTTATGATTTTCTGATGAGTCCCAACAAAGACGAAACAGCCTGCCATTGTCTACCTGTGCCCCAGGGAACCCATTTCCTTTGGCGTCCTTGTGTCTTTTAATGCAAAAGATAGATGCACTACTCTGTCCGCTTGCCGCTAAGTTTCTTTCTATAATAGTTTTGTGTTACCAGGTCTATTGGGGGAAGAAACCACCCTTTCAGGGGATGAAAACCGTTATTTCTGTCTTTGCTTTTGAAGGATGTTTCTTCGAATAACGACGGAGAAGGGATTTGTACGGGGTGTTGGAAAAAGGTCGGTACCCCTAAAAGTTCCCTAAAATTTTGGACTGGAAAAGAAACAAAGTCGTATTCACTGGACTAGATCCCCATATATATGTTTACAAGGTCGGTGATTCCGAATCCAACCTCGGTTTTGCCCCATCAGGTCTATAGGAGGGTGAAACCACCCTTTCAGGGGGTAAAATCTATTTTTAATTCGAATTCCTATTTGTATTTGTATAATATAAAACTCCTCCTCCATCATGATTTTGACAAACATCTTTCAAAAACAAAAAACTTGTTTTACCCCCTGAAAGAGTGGTTTCACGTCACAATTGACCTGATAGAGTGAAACGGAGGTCGGATTCGGATTAAGCGACCTTCAAAAGATATAAGCATGGGGGGTCTAGTAGTATTTTTTTTTCTTGGGGCTGTGTAATTAATAAGGACTATCGGTCTTAGGGGCTACCTGGTAACCTGTTGCCGAGAGATAAAAGACATAACAAATTAATGACTTGGTTTTCTCGTTTTAGCTAATCACACTTGGGAAACATTATAATGAAGCTATTTGAGCTTTGCCTACTCCTTGGACTATGTTACATATATGCAGTTTGCTTATATTTTCTAAATAACAAAAATTATAAATGTTACTACAATAAAATGGTCTTAAAGGTAACAATATGTAATGTAGTCAATGTAATTTTATAGATTCGATTTTCTACGGATAAAATTATAATTTTATAGGTAAAATATAATTAGGAAAATCCAGTTACATCCTAATCCCATTCGTAATGCAACAATGCATTAAAAAACCAGTGCTAAATTAACTAATTCCGTTAAAGGGATTGTTTTATCTAAAGTCTAAATCTTAAAACATCCAAACTCAAACCTTAAACCTCGACAACATTATTATTAGCAGAAAACAAAGTGTAGATAATATTTCGCAGTATTTGTTTAGATATTGTTTCTTTGCACCGATGTTATTAAATTCGCTCAAGAGATTCATCAACCTAGAGTTTTAACAATAATTTATTGAATTTTCTTATGTTCAATCTATGACACGATACTTCCCAACATATTTTATAAAATAAATTCCTTGGCCACGTTTTTTGCTTCAGTCAATTGGGGATTCATTACCTGAATCACCAGCTGGTCAAGGCGAATCATTTGAATCACTTCCTAAAGAGTGAATTGGAAACAGTGGGTACCAGCCTACGTTGAGATGGGTCAATGTTAGTGAATCCAAGGCTATTTCAGAGCCTCCTAGACCCTGATTGTGTTCGAAGCCACTTTGTCTCTCCCAGAGCATGACAACCTGAAAAATGAAGAATTTTCAGCCCGTATCACAGCCCTCTTGGCTGTGTCCGTATGGTCAAGTTTAAAAATACAGGGTGATTCCTAAGTTAAAACTTCTGTTTTAGCTGTGTATAGAAGCCAATAAAATAAAAGACATTTTCACATACTTTTTTTCAAAAAAACTCGAATATAGGTAAGGTAGGTACTTATATTCATTTATTACACTATGGATCAAATACGGTCCTGCCTAACTTGCTTGTTGAATAACATTAAGAAAACTTCTGGGTGTAGGATGAGCCCGCAAGGGAAAGCGTTCTGCGTATAATCTCGAAGCAGCAGCCGCACTTTAACGACACTCACCGTAAATTAGCACCATATCTACAGTTTATTGTTTTCAAATTTTACCATTTTCACGTGGCAACAATTTTACACAATTTAAAATTAACTTCAGAAAAACACACCGCAGTAGATTGCCAAATAAATAACTGACCACCGACCTGTAAAATGCATGACTAATAAGACAAAAACAACATAAAGTATAGCAGGCTACGTTTTGATGACCAGGCCCGCACTTAAATTGTTTACTTCTGTATCTCGCCCATTTTTAAGTTTTTTGAAAAAAGGTATTTGAAAATGTTTTTTTTAATTTAATGCCTTTTATACACAGCTAAAAAAGAAGTATCAACTTAGGAATCGCCCTGTATAAGTATAGAAATATTACCCAGTATTTATTGGGTTGCATACAAATGTTAAACAATTAATAACTAACCCGACAACTTTGATTGTAACCTCAACTATATTGACTGAATTGATTCACTCAAAATCAAAGTGGCCATGCGGACTAATATGATTAATTTTAAAGATGCATTTCACGCACTCAATCAATAACTATTTATTATTACCAGATTTCGTCCTAAAACATCACAGGCCTGATATTTTAAAGTCTGTCTGAACTGAGGTTCGCAAGAATGTCGACAAACCCTAGTTTTCTTCTTTTGTAGCCATCGGTCACCGTCTTTTAAATAACATTTTACGTACGTATCTGGAAGGGTTTCTCTTGGAGGAACATGTCTAGCGCACACAACCTGAAAATATAAAAATGTTTCAGTTTCAATAGATAATCTCAAAATTACACGGATGGACACGAAAAAAAGAACATCTACTCATATAATTTTGTTCACTTTTCAATATTTCCCAGGAATTTTATTCTGGAAAACTTTATATTTTCACTCCACTCTCGTAGTGTCCAGACTCGAACTCCCACTGTCGATTTGTTGTAGTTGAGACAAAGTTTAATGGGATTGGTCAGACCATGTATGAGTCACTTCCTAAGAAATGTTAATGTGTTTGTAGTTTAAGGTTAGTTAAAACTATACTTACTTCAACTTCTAATTGTCCTTTGGTCATCAACAGTCCCAGTTTGATTTCAACCGGCCTAGTGCCTGATAACCTGAATCCTCTAGGTTTGATCTGACCTGGACCCAATCTAGGAGGTGAAGCTCTTTCCGGACTGCTCGGAGGACTGATTTCTTTTTCTTTGCGTTCCGCCACTTCCATAACACTATTTTTACGATTGTCATGTCGATTCGGAACAGCACTTGAGCCTAAAGAAAAAAATAATTTTAATAACAAAACGTTTGAAATTCTTTTCTAAGCAATCTGTCCTTTGAGTTTGTATAATATCAATCTGTTTCAAGTATACTTTTTTTTAATGAAATCGTACTTGGATTAAAGTATATTTATGTCTACTTAAGTACAAAGAAAATGAATGAGATATTTGTAATTTTAAACATTTTCTAAAATTTTCGCGCCAAAGTAAATAAGCGACAAAACGGTAGTTGGATTAAATCGTTAGACACTTTGGGCCGCCCAGCTCCAGGGTTTTCCATAAGAAATCGATATTATTAAATGTTTAAACAAATTTTCTTACGGCCGCCTAGAAAATGAGAAAAAAAGCACGGTTAATTTGGCTAGAAAGCGCCGTATATTACACGCGTGTTGAAAAAAATATATCAACACTAGTGTTGAAATACAAGACATAGGTACTATTTAATTTATACATATGGTGCCAATTTGACAGACAACCCCTATTTATTGAAAATAACAAATTTTAGAAAGCAGTAATTGTAAAGTGTTTATCTTATTTATCGTGTATTTGTCGAGTGATTCAGAATTAAAGTGTAAAAATTCGCCATTTGCAGTTATAAAAAATGTTAATATATAACTACTGGAAAATCTATTACCAGAAAAAAAAAATCGCGCTGAAGAAAATGTCATGTATTAACCAATAAATGTTTATCGGTAGCCATAGCGTAGCGAATAGAGCTCTAGCCTACAGATCGCAAGGTCACAGGTTTAAATCACATCAGGAGTATTTGACTTTTTTTTATAAAAACATTAAATAATTTATAGAATTATTTTGAATTGAAATCTTTCTTGTTGAGTGAATTTTTTAAATTTATGTTTAATGCATCTTTCCTTGATTAAATTTAAAATTTTTCATTCTGGTTAATCTAGAAGTGAATCCAGGATTAGTTCTTTCTATGATATATAAAATATGAAGAAGTTAAAATACAAATAAAGGGAAAACCTATTGCCAAACTATGAAACCAGATGTTAAGTGGAACACAATCCTAAGTATGCTAATTTCAACACTAGTGTTGATATTTTTATTTTCAACACTATTGTTGAAATCTTTTTTCACACATCAAAGGCTTTTTTAATAATTCTTTGTGGCCGTAGAAAAAATAGTCTACATTACCCGTGTGAAAGTGATTATTATAAGACTCGGGGAATTTTCGCACTCGGCTGATGCCTCGTGCTAAATATCTTCTCGTTTCAAAAGTATCACTTTCTTTACTTGTTATATAATATACTATTGTGATACCCGTTATAACTTTTACTAACATAGGCCCTATTTTTACCATCTAAAAGTCCCCAACAATAATTAAAAAAGTCATAGAAATAAAATTTAGAAAGTAGTGATAATACCTTCATCATCATCAGAATTAAAGCTACTGACCTGAACTAATTACTTTATCTTTGAGTTTGGTCGCCTATATTAAGTTTTCTGTCACTTGGATTGCCCCTTTTCCGTCTGATAGGCTTAGATCTAAAGATTTCTAATTTATTTGGGTCAAAACTTTTAAGCTCTAACCAAGTTATCTTAATAAAATTACTACATTGTTAAAGTTCAAAAATAGATCTAAGAAAAAAGTTGTTGCAAATATTGTCGTTATTATATAAATAGTGAATAATATTTTTAGGTATGGTAAAAGTACTTTTACATATATAGTTTGCGTCTGCAAGTCGACTACAAATTTGTAGGTAATTATAAGGTCCTGCCAACTTGTAAAATGTATTAAGAGTAAGATGCAAATGTGGTGAACCTGAAGACGCAACATGATTTGCAGAAATTTGAGATTACCTACTTAAGCTATTATAGTCCGGTCAAATTAGACCAAAAAATGAGAGTGAAGGTATATAAATTTACAACAAGCTGAAAATCGGTAAAAATGTTCAAAATACAATTAAAAATAAATTTTGTAAGTTCCCCATCATTCCCGTGTATAGAAAAAATTTGACTCGAGGTCAAAGGTAAAAAAAATGAATTTTTTGCAATTTTTAGCAAAACGGTAAGTTTTATCATAAAAATACCTCAGACAAAAATAGTAGGTCATAAAATTATCTATACAAAATGTATTAATACTTTTTTTCCTACCAGCCACCGTTTCTGAGATGTAACGATTCAAAAAGTTGTAAAAGTTGTAATCGTCATAATATGCATGAGTACGCCACGTATATACATCTCTAGAGTTGTAATATATGTCAAAATATTTTTCCGTTGGTGATTGTAACTTACACTTAAAATATTAAATATACATAAGCTATAACTATAAGAATATCGGGTAAAATGAAACCTAGTCCCTTCATTTATACGCCAGTGTAACTTCGAGACAACATCTGTATTCTCTTTAATTGTGTGCGTGGCTAAGGTCTTATACATGCTATAATAAATAATATACCGTTAGTTTAGTCTTAAGCGCTACTCTGTAGTGAAAACACGTGTTTATCCTAACCTATATCGTGCTGTTTTAAATTTTATTACAAAAATGTCAGAATACTATTTTCTTCTTAAAACCAGGACAAGCTCAACATCAATCGGAAATATATTCATCAAAAAGTTTATCTACTTTTGCAAAGTGCAAAATCATTTACTATTTTTACACGCAATAACTGGGTGTGATACAACATCTGCATTTTACAGGAGGGGTAAAACGACAGTTTTCACAACGTTTAAAAAACAAGATTTAGTTCAACGTGCTGAAGTTTTTAAAAACAGTAATTCAACTCAACAAGAAGTTATCACTAATGGCATTCGCTTTCTTCTTTCAATGTACGGAGCTCCTAAAAAAACTACCTACTTAGATAAGCATCGATATGCATGTTTCGTTAAAAATACTAAAAATAAAAAACATATACAATTAGCTTGTTTTCCCCCAACCACAGCTGCTGCTCATCAACATCTTCTTTGGATATATTACCAAGTTCAAGTGTGACTTGGTTATCAGCAAGACCCTACGGACTGGGGTTGGAAGTTGGTCAACACTACATTAGAACCAGTTCTAACTTTACTCCCACCTGCGCCGGAAAAATTGTTAAACACAATTTTTTGCAACTGCAAAAAGGGATGCAGTTCTAAATGTGGTTGCAAAAAAGTGGGACTGTTTTGTTCTCTGGCATGTATAAATTGTCAAGGCCGGTGGTGCTCTAATGTTGAATCACCAACAATTGAGGATTCGTTTGATTCCAACGAGGAGACTTGCGATACATCGCTATTGACGCAATTTACTTGCACCCAGAATGAAGATGAAGAAGAAGAAGAACAAGAAAAAGAACAAGGAGAAAATCAAGAAAAAGAACAATAAGAAGAATTTGAAAGTTACGACTACTTCACTAATTTTTTTTAATCAACATCGCTTTTATCTTTTCCAATCGTTGCTAATTTCCGTTATTTTGCAATAGTTTTAAATTAAACAGGATCACAACTGACTTGTGGAGTAGGCCTCCTGGGGAAACCACGTTAAAAAAAAACGCGCTAAGTACACTACTTCATAGGTGGCGTGTGCATATTATGACGATTACAACTTTTACAACTTTTTGAATCGTTATATCTCAGAAACGGTGGCTCGTAGGAAAAAAGTATAATTACATTTTTTATAGATAATTTTATGGTCTACAATTTTTGTCTGAAGTATTTTTATGATAAAACTTATCGTTTTGCTAAACATCGCAAAAAACTCATTTTTTTGACCTTTGACCTCGAGTCAAATTTTTTTCATACACGGGAATGATGGGGAACTTACAAATTTTATTTATATTTATATTTTGAACATTTTTACTGATTTTTAGCTTGTTGTAAATTTATGTATCTTCGAATGTGTAATTTGATCGTTGAGTAATTAACAAATCTTTACCGTAAATAAAACCATTTTGCTACTCCTGGTTTATTGATATCTATCCATAATAATATTTAATTGTTCAGTTAACCGGCAAAATAAGTACTTACCGTCAGGTTAGCATTATCAATCATTAATTAAACATACTATCTTGAAAACAGAAATGGTAAGCAATCAAAACAATCTATACAAATATTAAACTTAGTAAAAGCACTTTTGCATTCACTACATTCTTGTATTTTGTCAGCTATAAAGCAGTTTGAAACTAACTTTCAATTATATTTAGCGAGCGTTTCTATAAATGTTCTCACCCTGCATTATTCTTTTGTAAAAGGTAAATATCATAACCAAAATATCTATTTATTTTAATCAAGCATCTAGATCGCCATGGAATAAGTAAAGACAATACAAGACAAATGAGAATTATTAATAAACGAAGAGCTTGATACATTTTCATGAACACCATTTTAGCAAGCTTAATCCACCGTTTTACAAAACTGGTATTTTAATATTTCATCATATGATAGGTAAGCGGGGATGTCGTTTAATGTATTCAAAACAATGACCGACACTTCTTTCTTTATGTTTTCGTTATAAAAATGTTGCTCTCCGTCTATAATATTTGGCCATAAATGTAAAACATAATAATAAAAATAATAAATGAAGATATTTGAGAGATAACATAAAAAATGTGGAACGAGGGTAAGCATCTAGCTTTAACTTTTACATTGATGAGACCTTACCAATAATGGGCGGCTATAGATCCGCTACATGATAGTATTAAAAAGTGTGAGTGATTAATAAAGACATGACTAAATAGAATAACGCACCGCAAGATTAAATTAAAGTGAAGGTAAAAAAGATATAAAACACAATTAATGAACTAAGATTTTAAATATTGTTTAACTACTATTATGATCGGTTTCCGTCCTCAAATGGCATTAAGATCAATTATGAAAACTTATATAGTGATCGGTAGAAAGTTTGAAATAAATGGGAAAGTTTTTTTTATTATTTAGATATTGAAACTCTAAAATTAATTTTGACATAATTAGATAAAAAATGGGGTTAGATGATGAGACATCAGGTGCCGAAGAACAAAAAGGTTCAGAACTAAATTTTATGAGGATTTCCAAGTTATTAAAAAGATACTCGAACTAAAAATTTTTATTTTGTTTTAAACTTAAACATCCACGTAAAATTAAATTCTGAACAACTTTCTCCTTCAGTATTTTTTGATATGTTATCATCTAATTCCATTTTTCGTCTAATTAAGGGTTGTTATTTAAAATAGCTTGCATGACAGACGTATCAAAAAGTAGAAAGTACTATACTTACGTCTTCTTTTATCTGCTGTCAGGCTCATAGTCCTACCCAGTTCTCCTTTTACAGCCTTTAATGACTTTAGAATTTCCTCGGGGTCCCTTAACATTCTTGTACAACTACTTCGTCTTCTATCCCGGCTGTACGAGGGCGGAGGAGGAACAGAGACTTGTTCCTTTAAAGAAAAAAACTGACAATAGTTAATCGGTCATTGTGCCAAGTGCCAAATGGCATATTACACATTCTATTTATTACCGTCGATATGTTAATTATCTCTATTGGTTATGGTTCTCTTAAGTAATAATATTTTAGATGACGGCAACTTCTTGTATCAACGAGACAAGAGTATTTTATACATTTTTTATTAACTTTGCAATATGATACACGCTTTCTATTAACCTTACAATATTATGTTATATGATAGACACTTTTTGTGTCCCGCACAATATTATATTATACGATACACATTTTTTGTTTAGGGCACAATATTATTATATACGATACACGATTTTTAGTAACCTTAAAATATTATCTTATCAATGTTAAATTTTTTTTTTAACTTAATGAAACATTTTGACCTCAAACTCGTTTTTAGCTGGTCAAAATACAAAAGAAACAAATATTTCTAACCTAGAAACTGATATTTTTTTGTGCACCTCCCTGTATGTCGCAAAAAATATAGTATTATGCGCTGGAGTTCAGGTATGTACTGTAAACTGCTAGAGAGTGCTTCACACTTTTTATGTAACTTAAATAAAGTGCTAAAAGGGTTACTTTTTAGCAGTAAATATAAAATATTTTTATATGCTATAAAATTATTTAAAAACTATTTAGAAGTCCAGATGGGAAGTAATGCATTATATAAAATAATATTGATTATAAGTAAATGGCTTACATTGTATGAAATACGACTGTAAGTAATAATATAAAGCAATACAGTTTTTACTCCTAAGAATATGGTGTGTTAAAGATAAAGAGGTGTTTTATAAGCTATGCTATTGTGCATCATAATATATTTTATGATGTTATGGGTTGATAGTTTCATAGTTATATATCAAAACTAAAAGTACCACTATAACATACCTTTTCGGCTTGTTCTTGAGCACTCTGGAAGGAAGACCTTCTGGAACCTGGTAAGGACCTAGAAAAATCCTTTCCAAGTTCGTAAACTTCCACCTCTAGCTGTTCGGATTGGGAAGATCCTCGTCTGGAACCCCACGCGTGATCGGGATGTAGAAGACTTGCGCATTCACCTGTAAATATTTTTGATAGTCAGATATTCCTAATAATTGAGTGTTGAATTAAGGAAGATAACTTGTTGCAAAAAATGTTTACCCGCATTCACTGAAGAGGTTTAAAATTTAGACCATCGAAATATTTATATCTATAGTCGCACAGTTGTGTTTTCACCGTGGCATTATTTTATATGCCATATGAAGCTTTTGTGTTTTTTAAATTTTTTTGTAATTAAATCGTCTTACCGATAAAATTTGACCGGGGTGTTGTTGCACATACATTTTTAGTTCTATTAACGAACACAGTACGTGCTAAAATACTTATTTCTTTATAAATTTAAAAAAAAATCATAGAAAATGTATACAACCAAAACTAATTCTGATACCTGTCATTTTAAACCTAGAACTGTCAATTTAAGAATGTTTTAAATTTAGATTCCTTTAGTGAATACGACTGGTTATGTTTAAAAATACTACCTAAGCCAAGGCCAATTGACTAAATTCATGAATTTCAATCGGTTATATTATAAAAATTATATACAAGGCACGTTTTTTCATGAGATCATCAGCATGTCTAATTATAAAATCAAATAAATAAAATTCTATAAAATATGTATACAGGGTGATTCCTAAGTTGATACTTCTTTTTTAGCTGTGTATAGAAGGCATTAAAAAAACAATATTTTCAAAAAATTTTAAAATAGGCGAGATACAGAAGTAAAAAATCTAAGCGCGGGCCTGGTCATCAAAACGTAGCCCGCTATAGTTTATGTTGTTTTTCTTATCACTTATTAGTCATGCAATTTACGGGTGGTGTTGAGCAATCCGCGCATAGTGTAATAAATGAATGTAAGTCTACCTCATTTGTGAGTTTTTTGAAAAAAATATATTTGAAAATGTTTATTTTAACGCCTTCTTTAGACACCTAAAAAATAAGTATCAACTTAGGAATCACTCTGTAAAAAAAGAGGTTTCACAGATTTGACATCAGCTTTCAAATATCTTTTCTGAATTACAAACATCTAAAAAATGTAAAAAACTATAAAGTAGTAGAGTTTAGTGTCCGTATAAGTAAATAGAAAAGAAGGTTTTTTAGCGGCAGGTGAACAAAGTAATGCATCTATCTTTTGCATCGAGTACACAGGGACGCCAAATGCAATGGGTTCCCTGGGGCACAGGTAGACAATGACAGGCTGTTTCGTTCTTATTAGAACTCATCAGAAAGCCATAACCTGTAAGCGACCCCAAATACAGCGAGACTCTGTTTTCAAGATATTTTTAAGAAATAAAAATGCGATGGAAACCCAGTAACCACATCTATAGGAATCAACTCAATGCAAAAGATAGTCGTCGACGAAAGCAACGATTCTGAGTTCTAATAAGAACGAAACAGCCTGTCATTGTCTACCTGTTCTCCAGGGAACCCATTGCATTTGGCGTCCCTGTGTACTCAATGCAAAAGATAGATGCACTACTTTGCCCGCCTGCCACTAAAAAACCTTCTTTTCTATGTAAAAAACTATATTCAGAAAACATAAAAGCCAGAAACGAACCTGTAATTAAAAATTTAGATTACTCCGTTCATTTTTAAAACGCATAACATTCTTCCATTTCGAAAACTGCAATTATGCGAAGTTTAGATAAGGCAGCTTAAAGCTCTCCTGAATTTAAACGTTTTCACAAAACTTTTCCGGCTTAATTTGAACGGCTTACTACGCTTCCATTCTCAGTAGTTAAAAAGTTTTGCCCGTGTATAAACTATTTCAATTAGAAAGAGCACGAACCTAAGAAGAACAATTAATATTAATAGAATTTAGTTTCGAATTATCCTTAAAGGTGGGTTTATTATTTTGTTGACACCAGTTAGTTTACTAGTTACTTTAGGTAAAACAAATACCATTAAACTCACAGAGAAGTTTCTAGGGAAATTATACTAGTGGTTATATAACACTGCGAAATGTTTTGGGATTAACGATAATGCGTTTACCTGACTTGAAACATAATAATATCAAAGCTCTGGCAATAACGTATGTCCCAAAAGTTATTGGAAAAATTTCCATTTTAATTTATTTATCGTAGGCAGCATTGGATCAAGCTGTTATGGAAAACAAAATTTCTCAAACAAATCAAAGCCTATAATTAAATATCAGTTTTAACTTATATGATGTATATAAGCTTAATATTAGTCAAAGTTTTTATCACTTAGGCCCAATTTTATTAGGTCCTCTTAAATCTAAGTTTAGGTCTAAGCAGAGTTCAATTTAGTACGTAGTAATTACCCTGGTGATAACTTATTATGTTATGTTTCATTATATTAAGTTAGGGCCAGGTAAATCACTTTTAACTCGATTTAAACTAGACCTCGGTTTAAATCATATATGTTTTTTTACCCAATTTTATATAGTCGATTTAACCCGAGTTCCAGTTTAGATCCCATGATACAACTATAAGAGATATGATACCGCGCAGGTTTTCGTGGCGTCACTTGTGCCTAAAAACCGCCATATTGCGATATTCTCCGTTCTTTAAGTTCGGTATTATGTTCCGATAAGGCAAAAATGTTATTTTTTAGATGTAGGATGTATTTTCGTATCAGGGAACTAAATACAAAATTACACGATGCAATACTTTTTAGAAAAAGAAAAATTAAAACAACAATAACCTAAACTTTTCATGATCACAGTAATCAATCTAAAATGTATGTATCAAGATTTTAGTCACAGTAGAAATTCTAAGTCTAATATGATTTGAAATAAACTTATTAAAAATTTCATATAAAATTACCTTTTAATAACGTAAACTACGGTTTGCCGTATAATTCGGCGCGTTTAATTCAAAAATTCGTCACAATGTGACGCCACGATCCACTGCGCACCCTGTTGATATCATACTTTGTATAGTTGTATCATGTTTAGATCCAAGGAATGGTAATTTTATAATATGAGATTGACAGCAAAGTTCGAGCTAAAGGTGATTTACCTGGTCATAAATTAATATAATTTAACATAACATAACAAGTTATGACCAGGTTAATTACTCTTAAATTGAACTTTGCTGTCAATTCCACATTATAAATCGACCCTTTCAAACATTTCTACGAGTTTAGAATTATTCTTCGGTTTGAACCTACGAGTTTTGGCGAAAAAATAACTATGTTATCGTTCCATTTATTTAAACTTGAGGGTACGAAAAAAACTCCAATATATTATTCGAGATAAATAATAGAAATTGTTTTTTTTACATAATAATAAAATTACGTACCAATGGAATCCACATCATCAGATACGCTTCTTTGATCACCAAAAGTACTTCTTTTTCCAGTTCCCGCGACTGATCCACGAGGAGAGGTGTGAGGAGATTTCCCCCTCAGTTGTCTAGGATCCTCGAGTCTGCACCAGACAGCTCTATCGTCTAAAAATGCCTAAAAAAGATTTTGGTTTATTGGATTCTTGTCAAAGCTCTAACAATAAAATTATTCTAGGCCGTTAAGTGCAATTCACCTACTCATCAACTAGGAGGAAAAAGTTGTACTTATATGACCGTCAGAAATCAGGTATGCACTAGATTGTGCATGATAGTAAACCCTCCAAAAAGCTATCAACTGGAATGTTACTTCTAACGGGCACCCAGCTAAAACAACTGGTTGGCCTACTCACAGGCCACTGCCACTTAAGAAAACGCATACGTCGAATAGGAATTTACAATGGTCTCATTAAATGTAGACTTTGCGGCGAAGAGGACGAAACCGCCTTACATATCATATACAACTGCGAAGCACTGACCCGAAGAAGATTAAAAATCTTCAAATTAATCCAATGTGGGGATAACCTCCCGCATGACAAACTTGTTAGGGATTTACTGGACCTTATAAAAGAAACAAATCTTTTCTAGCAAGATAGGGGAGCAGGTAAGTTAAATGGAAAATAATAGATACTTTAAGTCTTCCATTGGTTCTCGACGCCCCTGATAAATGATTATAAAAATTAATTATTATCAGCTTTCACCGTTCCGGGTAATAACTTACCTTTTGTAAATCTACAGAACATTCTCCTAAAAAAGCATGTTCGTGATGAGGGATTAGATCCCACAATGTTATTTCCAGGGCCCTTTCCATTAGTTCGTCCCCTGGTACATTCATGAAACTTAAATTTGCATTCCATATTGGATTTTGACTTGCCGGAGCGACATCAGTTTGCTGACAGTGTTCCTCCGTCCTGAAAAATGTACATTATGATTTTTATCTAATACCTAGAAAGGGTAATTTTAAAATATGTTACTGGTTTATGAATGGTCCTAATTTGCTGGTCAGAATTAACGCAATATAATGTAAAATATAGTCTATTTCAGAAAGGTGTACAGTAATAAAATTGAAAATACTGTCCAGTTCTGCTCAATTCCGGTGTCGGCCATAGGCGTAGGTAACTGTGCTGCACAGACTGCCATATTATTGCGAACTAAATCCAATAGAACTTATATGGGCGCAAATGAAAGGATTTGTAGCAAGACACAATACGACATTTAAAATGAAAGACGTTAAGCTACTGTTCGATCAAGCCACTAAGAAAGTGACACCAGAGAACTGGCGAAAAGCAGTCCATCATCTCATTAAAGAAGAGGAGAAAATGTGGGATCTTGACCACCTGATCGATCGGACCGTCGACCCGTTAATTATAACGTCAAGAGGAGGTGATAGTTCTTCAGATTACGAAGAATATTATGATTTTTTACAATTTAATTTCTGTATAATGTATTTTGTATTTTTTTATAATGTTTAATAAAAAATAACTATGTACATAATACATGCCTTTGTCACACCATTTTCAGTGTTTGTGAATGGATAACAATAGGTCAAATACACAAATTGACCCAAACTCGGGTTGTACTACCTGCACTTAATGAAAATAAAGAATTTTGCAATAAAATCAATGCCAAATTATGAAAGTGGCTTAAATATTCGCTGGGTCACTCTTTAGTCCCTTTGCATACCTAATGAGCTCTTATTATTCTACGCCTTTCTGAAATAGACTATATATGTTCTGTTGAGTTGAGATCCACCCCACCTTATGTTACAAGATTGTGTTAAGTTACGTATTTTCTTTTTATATGACTGGGCCTGTCGACATATTAAGCACCGGTTCCCGCAGATCACCAAAGTTAAGCTGTGTCAAGCGCGGTTAGTTCAATCAAGACCGGTTCCAGATGGCCTCCGTAGTCGGCGAACCGTAAAAAAAAAATTATGACTGTCAGAAAGCCATTCTTTTTACTCGGATTATTTTACAGAAAATAAACTGCTGCCTTAGTTAATACTTAAATTCTGAAGTTAATTAAAATACACCAGTGTATCTACATTAATTTAAAGTTTGCGTTGTCTTAACGTGTCAGTTATTTTAATTAGTTACGTGTGGTTTATGGGAAAATATTTAAGTTGTTGGATGGCTAATCTTTATTTATGGACACAAATTTTAAACTAAGTAGAATTTATTGCTAATGGACAAATTTAACCAAATTTGGTAATTAATATTTTTTTTTGCTAAGGTTGAAGGAAGAGCCAGTGAACTTAGACCTATAATAAGGCCCATTGTATCCTCTATCGTCTGGGTAATGTCAGCCAGACGGGACCTACAGCTTACCGTGGAATCAGAACCAAGTCTATGCACTAGTTATCCTTTTTACGCCCCCAGAGGTCCATGACGCTCTTCTCGGTCCCGATATTAGAAATCACTAGTAACATACTGCATTATTTTATCAACTAAATTTCGAACATACTTTTTTAAAATTATGCGTATGCTCACTCCAGGGATCGAATCCAGACCGCCACGGTTGAATGCCAGTACCTCACCTCTAAGCCACTGCCGCGGTGTATTTAATATTATATTCCAGTAGGTATGTATAATATCATCAAATTCATGTTTTCTTTTACTCACAAAATGTAAAGTAGGTACCTCTTTTTATTGTAAAAAATACGTATCAACATCTAATCAATTCTAAACGCGCTTCTCATTTTCATAGGTCGGTGCTCTGTCATTCCAGTAGGTACGTATAATATTATCAAATTCATGTTTTGTTTTACTCACAAAATGTAAAGTAGGTACCTCTTTTTATTGTAAAAAATACGTATCAACATCTAATCAATTCTAAACGCGCTTCTTATTTTCATAGGTCGGTGCTCTGTCATTCCAGTAGGTACGTATAATATTATCAAATTCATGTTTTCCTTTACTCACAAAATGTAAAGTACCTCTTTTTATTGTAAAAAATACGTATCAACATCTAATCAATTCTAAACGCGCTTCTCATTTTCATAAGTCGGTGCTCTGTCATTCCAGTAGGTACGTATAATATTATCAAATTCATGTTTTCTTTTACTCACAAAATGTAAAGTAGGTACCTCTTTTTATTGTAAAAAATACGTATCAACATCTAATCAATTCTAAACGCGCTTCTCATTTTCATAGGTCGGTGCTCTGTCATTCCAGTAGGTACGTATAATATTATCAAATTCATGTTTTCCTTTACTCACAAAATGTAAAGTACCTCTTTTTATTGTAAAAAATACGTATCAACATCTAATCAATTCTAAACGCGCTTCTCATTTTCATAGGTCGGTGCTCTGTCATTCCAGTAGGTACGTATAATATTATCAAATTCATGTTTTCCTTTACTCACAAAATGTAAAGTACCTCTTTTTATTGTAAAAAATACGTATCAACATCTAATC
Organism: Polydrusus cervinus; assembly: GCA_935413205.1. NCBI lineage: Eukaryota > Metazoa > Arthropoda > Insecta > Coleoptera > Curculionidae > Polydrusus > Polydrusus cervinus. The sequence continues at coordinate 31,635,555 of OW284516.1, forward strand.
AATTCTAAACGCGCTTCTCATTTTCATAGGTCGGTGCTCTGTCATTCCAGTAGGTACGTATAATTTTATCAAATTCATGTTTTCCTTTACTCACAAAATGTAAAGTACCTCTTTTTATTGTAAAAAATACGTATCAACATCTAATCAATTCTAAACGCGCTTCTCATTTTCATAGGTCGGTGCTCTGTCTAATATAATCGCATCATTTGTAACTTCGAAGGCTTAAAAATAATTTGACGAGAAATTTCGTATGTTCATTATAGCAATGCGACATTTAAAATTTTTTTCTAAAAGTTTTTTGATATCAGAACATACGGGTTTAAATTTCCAAAAAATAAATTGATTTTACTCCGTAAAACAGTTCAACTATTCTAGTATATGGGTCATGTTCTTTATTTCTGTTACGAAAATGCTTTACTTCTCTTATTATCTTATACCAATAGTATTCGTTACCCACATCTACTCATCGCTTCTACTACCCCTACATGAGTCGGGCCTTTGTATCTCAGCATCGAAGGGGATACTGAAGCATTGCCAATATATGTCATGCCGGCTACCAATAAGCTGACCCATTTTCTACTTCCAACAGGAAAAGGAAGAAGAAAAGGTGTAGTGATAAGAGAGCATTATGAAAATTAATGTGGCCCAAATTATAGAAAATGACCTGTATACATGCATAGTAAGAAGGTTACTTTATATTTTTAACGCTTTATTGTGGAATAGAAGTTACTAGCTAGTTACAACGTATGGTTTAAATCTCAGTTCTTTCCACAGCCCCACAAATGTACAGGGTGATCCCTAAGTTTACTTCTTTTTTAGCTGTGTATAGAAGGCATTAAAATAAACAACATTTTTAAATACCTTTTTTTAAAAAACTCAAAAATAAGGTACTTACATTCATTTATTACACTATAGATCAAATACGATTCTGCCTAACTTGCCCGTTGCATAAAATTAAGAAAACTTCTGCGTGTAGGATGGGCCCGCAAGGGAAAGCGGTCTGCGTATAATGTCGAAGCAGCAGCCACACTTTGATGACACTCCGTAAATTAGCACAATATCTACTAGTTCATTGTTTTCAAATTTTACCATTTTCACCTGTCACCAATTTAAAATTAACTTGCTTCAGCAAAAAGACACCGCAGCGGATTGCCAAATATAACTGACGACCGCTCCGTAAATTGCGTGCATAATAAGACAAAAACAACATAAAGTATAGTAGGCTACGTTTTGATAACCAGGCCCGCACATAGATTTTTTACTTCTGTATCTCGCCTATTGTTAAGTATTTTGAAAAAAGGTATTTGAGAATGTTGTTTATTTTAATGCATTCTATACACAGCTAAAAAAGAAGTATCAACTTAGGAATCACCCTGTATAATAATATTTAAAATTATCAAAAAGATTTGTTTCTACAAATATGACTCACGTTAATGGCAATAAACAGAGCCTAGAATAAGCTTCCGGCAAGCTTCCGGATCCAAGACTGTCATCTCTCGGTGCTAGATCGTCTGCAGCTAAAACGGCGACCACTAGTTCTTTTCTTTCATCGTGGTACCACACTTGAATTTGAATTCTGCCAGATACGGTACGTTCTTTAGCCAGTTGTTCCTGAAATTTATGATAAAAAAATATATGTTATGGAAGATGGTAAATCGTTTTTCCACATTACCTTAATATTTTAGTTAGGAATTTTAATACGAAGTGACTTGTCTAAAATTGACTAATTAAAAGCTAGAACATTTGGGATCAACATTTCCTAATTTCATTTTTTGGAATGGAATAGGCTCAGTCATAGGGGGTAGATAAAAAAATCATGGCTCCCCTGTTTAAGAAAAAGCTCTTTTGTCCTGTCGGTAAAAACTGATTTGACAAAAAAAACTTTAAATTTCTATTATCATAACGAAAATGTCAATTTCTGGCGAAATCTAAATTTTTCTTTAGCTAACTGACTTTTTATGTAAAAAGCTAAGACAAGTGATTATTTCCTGATGAATTATAAAGAACAACTTGTACTTTTTTTAGTAATTACTTTCGTATCTTTTCTTTCATTTCATACGGAAGACAAGTTTTAATTTCAAGTAATGTCAATTAATTTGTAATAATCTTAAACATGCATGTGATTTTCTAGTTATATCATATTCTTAAAGAAAATTGCATACCAAGATATGCTTATAAATCATCTAATAATTTTACATTCTCAAACATATTTTAATGCTTTAATATAATAAGCAAAAAATAGTGCATATTGTCTAAATCAACTATTATTTTCTACTGACAACATTATTCGTTATAAATTTGTATTCTAGCTATAGTAATAAGTACAAAACATTCTTTAAAAAATCTACCCAGTTACACTATGGGTGTTCTCAAAATTTTTACCTGCCCCTATACTTTCTTAATTCATAAAAAAGTAAGCTTATAGTGTTGACTTTTGAAAGAAAAAATGTCTAAAATGTCATTGATAAATTTAATTATTTCAAGTGAATTATCTACCATATCCTGGTATTTATTAAATCATAATAATGCAACTGTGTAGTGGTGTCACATAGTCCCGTTAGTATCTGACAGCAGCACTTTATTTACATGGTCGGTAGTTCACTCGACGTAGATTAATATCAAGGATTCTACGGAATTTAAAACATATTAATATATAGCGTCGATATAATTGTTTCAAACCATGACAACTATTAGAACAAAAACATAAATACTATAAGTATACGAGCTGGTGCAGTTTTGTAAAGTAAGTACTATTAATATTAACATTATCAAAAGCCTTACTACAATCTAAAAGACACTAGACAAGCAAAAAGCGACAAGGCAACAGAGGGGGTGACAGTAGCATGTCAAACACGTGCCAGTTGGGACAGAGAATAGCGGGTTAAATAATTTTTAAAAAATGGCCAGAACATATATAAAAATTGTTTTGAGTTTTTTTTTGTTATAATAAAGATTTAAAAAATTACAATAAACAAAGAAATGAATGAAAAAAATTCTCAAACAAGTTTTCATATGTTTGACCAATGAAAAATGTTCGCGTACCTATCAGGTGTCTCCCGCGAAGATCCATCTTAGTGGTGACGACATGTGGGGTTAGTGTGACAGATGAAAGAAACAAAGTGTATTGGTTGAAATAATTATAATACTTTATTTTTAGTGTACATTTAATATAGAGCACCTAGTTTTGAGACTCACTGTCCCAGCTGACACAGAGCATATATTTACTTTCTAGTTTAGTCTATTAGTTTTTGTCTTTTTTCGATTTTTATTCCATTTTTCTAGTTAGTTTAGATTATTAAAATAGGAAATTGAAGCATTTGGGCCAAATTTACATCGATACCATACTAACTTTTTAGATTCATCTAGAAAGAATAATATACATGGTAAGGATTTTAAATGGAACGTCGCTTTAGCCGCTCTGGGAATAAGATTTCTCTAAAATCCAAAAATACGACCTCAAAGATTTTTTATGGGCCTCGCTTTGATCATGTAAAAAAAATTGGGACCAAAAAAGGGGGGGGGGGGGTGGTCAATTAGACTATACCACTTGTGTCACTTTTTAGGGAAGCTGAGGTTTTGAAAACGGAATTTGTCCATATTTTTTTAACATCTATCAAACCATATGTCAGAAATTGAATTAAAACTTATTTTTAACGATTAATTACTTTAAAAATAACTTTTAAATTAAACTGCTGGACAATTGCTTTCGAGCAAGAAAAATTTCGCCTAAATTTAACAGTTAATATTTTCTCAACCAGATGATATCGACCGACGGTTTTAAATGGTTGATAGATTCATCCCTTGGAAAACAATTGTCAATATTGGATTTTCTTTAACTGTTAACACATTTTATATACAGGGTGTTAAAGAAGACGATGATTTTTGCTCCAATTTTAATGGCGTGTAACTTTCACAATAATATTTTTAAATTTTATCACTCTACGTCAATTGAATCACTGATTCATAGCAAAGAAAGTAATTTGTCAAATTTTTGATATCTGCTATATTTTAAGAAATACCGATTTTTTTGGAAAACCTTGCGTTATTTCACCTTATTGGTAGCTTGATCTCACTGTGCGTTGTATTGTGCAAATTTTGCGAGTGATTATTATACCTTATGAAAAGCTTGATTATGTTCAGTAACAATAGTTGTACCTAAGTGTTATGAGTACGGCACTGTAGTGCCGTACTTATAAACACCTAATATGTCTATGGTTTATGAGTATCTATCTCACAATTTTTCACGATTGTTTTATATTGGAAAGTGCTCGCCCCTAGATTAGGTGAATTTTTTCTTATTTTTTAGTTTTTCATATCGCACTACAGGTATATTATACAGTGTGTTATAATATATATTTTAACAAAGATAAGTTTTTAAATTTAATTTTTGGAAAAAATGTATCTATTCATTTCTAACTTTCTAACACTATACCTTCTCAAGTGTTTATAAGTACGCCACTGTATATCATAACATTCAGTTACAACCATTGTTACTGAACATAATTAAGCTTTTCGTAAGGTATAATAATCACTCGCAAAGTTTGCATGATACAACGCACAGTGAGATCTAGCTACTAATAAGTTAAAATAAAGCAAGGTTTTCCAAAAAAATCGGTATTTCTTAAAATGTGGCAGATATCAAAAATTTGACAAATTACTTTCTTTGCTATGAACCAGTGATTCAATTGACGTAGAGTGATGAAATTTAAAAATATTGTTGTGAAAGTTACACGCCAGTAAAATTGGAGCAAGAATCATCGTCTTCTTTAACACCCTGTATATAAAATTTTCTGACAGTTAAAGAAAATTCAACATTGACAATTGTTTCCCAAGGGATAAATCTATCAACCATTCAAAACCGTAGGTCGATATCATATCTGGTTCAGAAAATATTAACTGTTAAATTTAGGCGAAATTTTTCTTGCTCGAAAGCAATTGTCCAGCAGTTTATAATGCCACTTTTTAACGTATCTACTAGTTAGGGCGGCCCTCCCCCCCCCCTCTTTAGGGTCCCAATTTTTTTTACAACACCAAAGCGAGGCCCATAAAAAATCTTCGATGACGTATTTTTGGATTTTAGAGAAATCTTATTCCCAGAGCCAAACACACCCTGTATAGCAGAAACCTTGGCTTATTATGTTATTTTTTAAGGATAGAAAGTACTAATAGGCAGCGGCACAAAGCTATTGGATATGTTTTCTGAAAATCGGGCAATAGCCTATTTTTCTCCTGTTACTTTCTTCTAAGCTTGTTGATTAATATTTTATGATAATCTTGAAGTCAGTGATGTTTTTATATTTAGCCAATTTAAAAATCGAAATAAGATAATATTCCAGTAATTATTTTATTCTATCTACCATATACTATCTATATTTTCACAATTCTTATAACTAACTAAACATTTATTGATTTTTTTTATAAGAAATTTTCGACACTATAGATTTTAATTTTTTGAACACTTTTCTACGTAGAAAAACAGAGTTTATTAAAGATATTGTCGTTTTTCGTATAAAACTTTTTAGTTCTAAGTAGTTTTTAGCCTTATTCTGTGGTGAGTTTTTTAGATTTTTCTTATTTTCCCTTTTAAAAGTGACAATCTTAAACGTAGATAATATGTAAAATAACTTTGGTAATATAATTTAAATAATAAATAATCTAATGCTTAGTGATTTTTATATTGTCTAAGTTTATTTTTAAATCACCAAATAAGCAGAACTATCTTTATGAATTTTTTATTGAAATAATTCGGATCACATTGAAATTATACCAAGTGATATAGAAGACATTAAAATAAACAACATTTTCAAATACCTTTTTTTTACACTAAAACAATGTTTTCAAAGTTGTTTCAGAAAAACACACCGCAGCGAATTGCAAAATAACTGACCACCGACACGTAAATTGTATGACTAATAAGACAAACAACATAAAGTATAGCAGGCTACGTTTTGATGACCAGGCCCGCACTTAGATTTTTAACTTCTGTATCTCGTTAATTTTTAAGTTAAAAAAAAGGTATTTGAAAAAGTTGTCTATTTTAATGCCTTCTATACACAGCTAAAAAAGAAGTATGAACTTAGGAATCACCCCGTATTTTTGACATTTAAACTGCAGAAATTATTTTTTATAAACATTTTTTTTAATCGCAGAATAAGGCCAATCTTTTATGGATAAGTGTCCGTTTTATTTTTAGGTGTGTTGCATTTAATGACTTAAGTTTTAAGGTTGTGGTTATGAAACATGAGATTTTAAATTCAACGTTTCGTCTATACAGGGTGTTACAAATTCGACATACCAGCATTGGAATCTCGGAAACCATAGAAGTTAGAGAAACGGTTAAATGGGGGCAAAGTTGTGCAATTCGGTGCTGATTATAATGCCGCTTTAAAAGTTTTCAAATTCCGAATACTTCCAATTTTATTCGAAGAAAACCGAAATTTTGCAAAATCGTTTTTATTTTTTCCTGAGCTCATTTGACTAGCTATTTAAAAATAAATAACACTTTGTCATTGCCACTTTATCTCCTCTACAAAATGACGTTACTAAACTAAAGATCCGCCGATTCGTCTCCGAGCGGCCATCACCAACTTTACTTTTTTAAATACGGACCTGGATTTTTCTTAACCGATTTTTAAACCCTCCTACCTTCAAAATGTGATAGCGATATTACTTTCGCATAATGATGAATTGTACTTGCTTATTTTTTAAAATTAATATTTTTTACACTTTTTGTCAGTCCGGTCCTGGCAACGAATCACAATATTAATTAAAAACTTTATTAAAAAAAAAATTATTTATAAAAATGACGTAGATACCATGGAAGAACGCATACAGGTTGCATTTGGTAGGATAAGGAGAAGATCTGTTGAAAGGGCTGTCGCCAAAATTGAAAGAAAAATCGATCGTTTTATTGAGCAGAAAGGCAATCTCTTTGAACATTTAGAAAATTAGGACTTATAATTAGTAAATTTAGATATATTAGAAAATTCTTATAAAATAAATTATATTACTTATGTATGAATGTTTTAAATAAAATAAAGTTTTTAATTAATATTGTGATTCGTTGCCAGGACGGGACTGAAAAGAGGTGTAAAAAATATTAATATAAAAAAATAAGCAAGGACAATTCATCATTATGAAAAAGTAATATCGCCATTACGTTTTGAGGGTAGGAGAGTTTAAAAATCGGTTAAAAAAATCCAGGTCCGTATTTAAAAAAGTAAAGTTGGTGATGGCCGCTCGGAGACGAAACGGCGGATCTTCAGTTTAGTAACGTCATTTTGTAAAGGAGAAAAAGTGGCAATGACAAAGTGTCATTTATTTTTAAAAAGCTAGTCAAATGAGCTCAGGAAAAATTAAAAACGATTTTGCAAAATTTCGGTTTTCTTCGAATAAAATCGGAAGTATTCGTAATTTGAAAATTTTTCAAGCGGCATTATAATCAGCACCGAATTGCACAACTTTGCCCCCATTTAACCGTTTCTCTAACTCTTATATGGTTTCCGAGATTCCAATGCTGGCATGTCGAATTCGTAACACCCTGTGTATGATCCTCAGACATGTTGTTCAAATAAACACTTATAGTCTTTCTTGCAATTTTGTCAACCTCAGGTTTGTTTATTTAATTTAAAGGCGATAATAATATTTATTAAACAGTAACCTTTTTAACCATTAAAAAACATCTTTACCATAAACTTTTATAATTCAGTTTTGAGGGTAGAAAGATTTTTGGAGCCGGGATACGTTCTTATCTTTATAGATGTCACTTTTTTTTTAGTCGCCCTCCCTCAGAAAAATCATGGATCCGCCACTGGTATCCCCGATCTCGGAAGAAGCACATTCTTACACATCAAAACATTAAACACAAAACGGACACTTACCGAATATCGTTGTAAAACTGTCAATCTAATAATATTAACTTTTACATACTACAAAATAAACTCGCGTCTATTTCCCAACACTATTGCAGGCACACTGCGCTTGCTAGGCGGATAACTTGATGGCGGAGTATTTAAAATATAGGTAGAAATGGGTTTAATTATTTTTTGGTGATTTTTTAAGTCACGGTGTGGATCATAGTCGAGGTTCTAGTCCCAATTAAGTTTTTTTTCAAGAATATATTTTTGTTATTCGCAGTTTGCTAGATTGTTAATTTATGGACCATAATTATAAAATAGAGGGGCAGGCTATTATTTATTAATCAGTAAGTTTTGTCGTCGAGGCGGTAAAGCACCTGTAAAGTAAAAACCTCACCTCCACTTTTTATTTGTGCACAGACTGTGGGATAAATTATATGTAGTACAAAAATATATATACTCCATTGAAGAAAATAATATAGAGGTTATTATGCTGGTCCATATTTTTAAATTATTTTCTTCAATGGAGCAAACTATTTTTGTACTATATACAATTCATCTCACACTCTGTGCATACATAATAGTTATTTACGATATAAGTGTTGTAAAGATTCATATTACAACACGAGATGTTAAAGTTGTCAAGCGAGGCGTTAGCCGAGTTTAATAGAACATCGAGTGTAGTAATATGAATTTACAACAAGAATATTCTACAAAATTTTATCTACTTTCATCTATGAATAAAAATATTTGGCAAAAGGCATTTAAAAAAATAAAAATGCACCTGTAAAAATGCACCTGCTATTAAGTTTACTAATCAAGTTTTTTATGTTACCTTTTGCATAGTTACTGTTTCGCATGGTTACTGTCGAAACTTTGTCAAACAAATTTAAAAATATAAAAAGCGTTTTTCAAAATGAGCGATTCTGATGGAAGTTTACTATCTGATATAGAAGCAGCGGCAAACGAAGCGATCTCAAGTTTAGTTCCGACAGAATCCAAGGCGCGGTATGAGTTGGAGTATCAGAAGTTTGAAGATTGGTGCAAAGCTAACAAAATAAAGGAGGTGTCTGAGAAAATCCTTTTGGGTTATTTTTTCGTAAAGCAACGCTCCCAGAAACCATCTACACTATGGACTCAGTATTCAATGTTGAGAACTATGATGTCAGTCAAGAAAAATCAAGATATAAGCAGATTTTCTCAACTAATCGCATTTTTGAAAAGAAGTTCAGAGGGTTACAAGGCCAAAAAGTCCAAAGTTTTCACAAAGGAAGCCTTATGTAAGTTTCTTAATACTGCAGATGATGAAACATATTTACTTATGAAGGTTGTTATGATCATCGGCATTTTTGGGGCTTGTCGGCGCGAAGAACTAGCTAAGTTAATGTTAGATCATATCAAAATTGTGATTCCATTCTCGAAAACCAAAATTATACGAGAATTTGTTAGAATTCTTTAGAAAATAAGAAACAAATAGCAAAGAAGATCATGGGGTCAGACACGGATTTAATGATTGGAAATTCGAACGTATCACATCCACTTCTGGTATACAAATTTCTAACTGTAAAAAGTTTATTATTAATGTTTAGAATAAACCTTAAGTGTTATATTTTAATTATTAATAATTGGTAATTAATTTTATAATTGTTAATAATAAATCATTCTCCTAAAAAGTGTAGTTTTATTTAACAGCAAAATTTTAATAAAACCGTTTTTTTCCATTACAGCACTAGTGCTGTAAATGCATCTATTACAGCACTAGTGCTATAATAGATGCCCTTACAAAACGATTTACAGAACTGTAAAATTCATATTACTAAATGAAAGTGGATAAATTGTTTTAGAGTTAAAAAAATTGAGGTTAGGCTTTTACTTTACAGGTACTTTACGGCCTCAACAATAACAAAATGTATTTAATAGCCTGCCCCTCCATTTTAATTATGGCCCATAAATTCACAAAGCTACGAATAAGAACAATATTTTTCCAAAAAAAATTTAATAGAGACTGGAACCTAAACTATGACGCACATCGTGCGTAATAAAACATAAAAAAATAATTAAACCCATTTCTACATATATTTTAAATATACCGCCATCAGGTTATTCGGCTGACAGGCGCAGTGTGTCTGCAATAGTGTTGGGAAATAGACGCGAGTCAAAAACAATCGTTTATGTATAAAAAATTAAAGCAGTTAGTTTGCAATATCTTTCATAATACATCTACATATATAAATAGTGTACCGGGTGATTCAATAAGAAAGGTAGCCGGCTATATCTCGGAAACTACTGGGCATAGAAACTCGGGGAACAAAAATGATAACTAAAATGGCCATGAGAAAATCCTGGAAATAATTTTTAAGTTTCGCAATTTGCCGCAATAGGGCGTAATTAAAAAGTAAATTTTAAAATTTTACATATTTCCGAAAATTCCACATTAAGGTATATCTTTGGTAAGATTGTTAAAAAGCTTGGACAATTCTGCATCATTTTGGTCTTATGCTCATTGGCGTACCGACTTTAATAAGAGGGGGGAGGGGGAGCTGTTGAAAGTGTAATCATTTAAATCGCTGTAACTTATAAACGACTTATCCGATTTTAGCAAACTAAAGACTGTTTGGAAGAGAACTATTATTGACAACTAAATACGATTGGTGAAAGTGCATACATTTCTCTTCCAAACAGTCTTTAGTTTGCTAAAATCGGATAAGTCGTTTATAAGTTACCCCCCCTCTTATTAAAGTCGGTACGCCAATGAGCATAGGACCAAAATGATGCAGAATTGTCCAAGCTTTTTAACGGTGTTACCAAAGATATACCTTAATGTGGAATTTTCGGAGATATGTAAAATTTTAAAATTTACTTTTCAATTACGCCCTCTTGCGGCAAAATGCGAAACTTAAAAATTATTTCCAGGATTTTCTCATGGCCACTTTAGTTAAGTTATCATTTTTTTCCCTGAGTTTCTATGCCCAGTAGTTTCCGAGATATAGCCGGCTACCTTTCTTATTGAATCACCCGGTACACTCCGCTAGAGCGAGATATGCTATAATCTTATGAAATGTCTAATATATAAAACAAAATTTCTGGGAAGCTCTTTAAATTTTATAATTAGTTAAACGAATGTCAATTGTTTTTCCTTAACACTAGTTTTGGCTTCCAGTAAATTTTGCTGAAATTTGGAAATATCACACTTTAGGGTATTACAGCCTCTGATTACATTTTGTATTTTCAATACGTGGTTAAGCTAATCGAGAACTATATTTCTTTATGGAACCCGCTGTTAATATCTTAATGTCTTGATAAATGTTAAACTTTATCTATTAAAGTCCTCCTTTCTGTTAAATGGTTAAGATAATATATTTTTATTAAGAAATATTTTTTTGATAACATACTTAATCTGTCGTAATTATTTAAATTTTTAATGTAATATTTAAATTTTTACTATATTACGTTTTATTGTAAGTTAACATTTCTAAAAGCTTTGCGGATAAAGATGTTCGTTCTGACATTACGGCATATTTTGACTTTGATTCCCATATTTCAGCAAAATTCTTAATACCGCAAGCCAAAGTTAATAGAAACACCCCCTCATTTAGAGTAAAATGGTCTTTAATGCCAAGTAACCCACGTCGCCACCAATTCCGCTTTAACCGAAAGTAGTTTTAACCCTTTTATTCTATAAAAGCCAACATGACTTATTTTTGCATATTATTATCGTATATAATTAACTAATAATTTGATCACAATAAGTGACCCGCTCTTAATTCTTGATTTACTAATCTGGTAACTTTGATTAAGAGTAAATAATGTCATTTATGTTACAGTCAAAGTTGCTGGTTAGTGTTAGTTATTGTTAAAAATCTTTATACAACCCAACTCTATGGTAAATTGGGGGAGGTGGAGATTAACTCCCCTAAATTCGCCATTGCAAAGAGTACAATACTAAAAAATGTATTAATTGCAAAAAATTTTTAAATTTAAATATCTCAAAATAAAAAAAAATATTACCATTATAGAGAATGTTTCATAAATTCGTCTCATTATAAAAATATTTTTTAGCTAAAATTAAGAGGGTGGGGAACTTTTGCACCGGACTGCAAAAAAACATATTAATTAAATGTAATTTAGAACCCTTTCGCTTAAACTGCTAGTGAAGTGGAGACGTTCGTTACTTGGCCGAGAATTGGCTCCACTACAATTACAATTATTAATTTTTTTTATAAAACTTACCTTAAAAATCCCCCAGATCAACGCGGTGTTGCGGTGACGGTAGCGGTGACGGTTTTGCCGCGGTGCCACAGCGGTAAACAGCGCTACCCACATCGCTGCGGTGTTGAACTCGCATTTTCCATTGTGACAGCGTTTCATTTTGACAACGCTGTTTGCGCTGTTTTCTCTGCTCACCGACACATCAGCCATGTGTTTTGTGTTATCTTTTAGATTGCTGTGCTGACATCAACTGTTGTTTCGACATATTTTTGCTGGTTATATTCACAGAACAATAGCAATCGCACCGCGTCGGTGTGAATAGTTAAAAAAAGAAGAAGGAACGCGTTGTACTGTTCGGTGTCCATCGCTACCGCCACCCTCACCGCTACCGCCTTACCGCTACCGCTACACCACACCGCGTTAGTCTGGGGGATCCGGTAAGTTTTATTCTTCACTTGAAAGAATGAACGAAAAATAAAGAGAGTAACTCACGAAAATTACAATTTACAAAGTCGTGATTATTGTGAATATTGTTTATGTTTTGGTAGTATTTTTATTATAGTCCTCGTCATTGTTTACATTCATATAAAAACTGATTTTCCTTTTTTTTTTTGATATGCCTACGATTGACAGTATTTAGTCCAGGCAAAAGGGTTCTTTAAACAGTCTAAGCCGTTTAAGAAAATACTAAAATAAATTCTTTATAAAAAGAACAATTTTTTTAATATATGCACACCGACTTAATTTTTTTTCCGGCTGGCGATTTTCTGCTGGGGTTTGGCTCGTGCCTAGATTTTTCATGGTTATTAACGGGGAATTTTAGTAATTTAAATATTAAGTATTTTAAGAGTTTCTTGTTAAATAACTAAATTATAGTCGACGGAGGAAATTTAGATTGATTTGCAAATACAGGGTGTTACAAATTCGACATACCAGCATTGGAATCTCGGAAACCATAAGAGTTAGACAAACGGTTAAATGGGGGCAAAGTTGTGCAATTTGGTGCTAATTATAATGCCGCTTTAAAAGTTTTCAAATTCCGAATACTTCCGATTTTATTCTAAAAAAACCGAAATTTTGCAAAATCGTTTTTATTTTTTCCTGCCCTCAAAATGTAATGGCGATATTACTTTCTCATAATGATGAATTGACCTTGCTTATTTTTTAAATTCATATTTTTTACACTTCTTGTCAGTCCAGTCCTGGCAACGAATTACAGTATTAATTAAAAACTTTATTTTATTTAAAACCTTTACAAATAAATTTCATGAAAAAGTTTGTCTAAAGTTCATGTTAGGTATATTTACATACAGGTTGCATTTGGTAGGATAAGGAGAAGATCGGTTAAAAGGGTTGTCGCTAAAATTGGAAGAAAAATCGATCTTTGTATTGAGCAAAACGACAATCTCTTTGAACATTTAGAAAATTAGGATTTATAATTAGTAAATTTAGAATTATTGGAAAATTCTTATAAAATGAATTATATTACTTATGTATGAATGTTTTAAATAAAATAAAGTTTTTAATTAATATTATAATTCGTTGCCAGGACCGGACTGACAAGAATTGTAAAAAATATGAATTTAAAAAAATAAGCAAGGACAATTCATCATTATGCGAAAGTAATATCGCTATTACATTTTACGGGTAGGAGGGTTTAAAAATCGTTTAAAAAAATCCAGGTCCGTATTTAAAAAAGTAAAGTTGGTGATGGCCGCTCAGAGACGAAACGGTGGATCTTTAGTTTAGTAACGTCATTTTGTAGAGGAGAAAAAGTGGCAATGACAAAGTGTCATTTATTTTTAAATAGCTAGTCAAATGAGCTCAGGAAAAAATAAAAACCATTTTGCAAAATTTCGTTTTTTTTTCGAATAAAATCGGAAGTATTCGGAATTTGAAAACTTTTAAAGCGGCATTATAATATATGGTATGTAAAATTTGTAACACCCTGTATAATCGTCGTTAGATAAATACAATATTCAGCCAAGGATACGGATAGTCGAAATTTTTTTCATAAATAAATATTTTCTATTGAATATATTTCATTTCAACGATGTTACCAAATTAGCTTGAATAACATGTCAATTGATATAAAATACAATCGTTTAAAAATAGCTATAAGCTAAACTCTAAATAGAATTTTTTAAAAAATACTTAATATACTTTAAGATTATCAAGATAAGGTATGTATAGTTGATATTTTACTAAATAATAGATATTAATAGGGTGGCCCGCTCTCAACGCAGAATTTCTCATTATCGAAAGCACACAAATTATAATAAAAGTATCATGCCCAGGTAAATTATTTAAGTGTATGTTCAGTATTTATTTCATAATCCAAAAGCAAGAAATATTTTATTCACTATTTATTAAATTTTCTTCAATAATATGATTTTGACTGCATTCATTTAGTTCGGCTCAATTTCGGTGTCGGACATAGGCGTAGGTAAATTTTGTGCATTAAATTATTTATGATAACTAATCAAAGAAAACAAAGAATATAATTTGAGAAGGAACTATTAGCTATAGCAAATTTACACAAACATCGTTTTATGAAATATGCCGTGGAAGATATAGCTGAAAAACATAGTGTAACTGTGCTGCGCACACCGCCGTATCATTGCGTACTAAATCCTATAGAACGTATATGGGCGCAAGTAAAAGGATTTGTAGCAAGACACAATACGACAGTTAAAATGAAAGACGTTAAGCTACTGTTTGATCAAGCCATTAAGGAAGTGACACCAGAGAATTGGCGAAAAGCCATTATGCCATTAAACAAGAGGAGAAAATGTGGGATCTTGACCACCTGATCGATCGGACCGTCGACCCGTTAATTATAACGTCAAGAGGAGATGACAGTTTCTCAGATGACGAAGAATATTATGATTTTTTATAATTTAATTTTTATATTGTTTAATAAAAAATAAGTTTACCTAATGCTATGTGTACATAATGCACGCCTTTGTCACGCCATTTTCAGTGTTTGTAAATGGATAAAAATAGGCAAAACCCATAAATTGAACCAAACCCGGGTGGTACTACCTGCACTTGATGAAAATAAAATATTTTGCAATGAAATCAACGCCAAATTATGAAAGTGGCTTAAATAATCGTTGGGTCACTCTGTAGCCCCTTTGCATACTACGTTTATTACTCTACATCTTTCTAAAATAGACTGTAGCTTAGACGATCTTACAAAAATACCTTATAACTTACATTTACAAGAATTTAAACATTTTATTGCTATAAAAAATCATTGAGTTGAGATTGGGCTTCCTACTACAATATAACGCATGTTTGCATGATTTAGAAAATAGTTTCGGTAAAAACCGAGCAGAGCAGCCTCGCGAGGCAGTTGTGGAACATTTATTAAGAAACTTTGTTTATAAAATCGACACAATGCCACACAAGGTTGCATCGTAAAGTTGCTCAGCAGCTCTAGACCCGGCTTAACATAATGCTGTAAAGATTTATCAAAAATAATATATAGTGTATTACAAATATTTTAATAGCTATTTAATAGTTGATTGTGATTATCTAGCTCGATATAATAAAATTGTATTATTTATTTGATATGAATGAAATGGTTTTCTTGACAACACAAAATCAATTTTTCCGAAAATCGATCGGAAATATTGACATTTCTGATAACATTTCTGAAAGAAAAAGTCAATATTTCCTTACACTTAGTCGTTGCTAGGCAACGGAAAATAACTGTTAGGAAATATTTATTATTGTACTGTAAGGAAATATTATTTCTATACGGCTACTTGTAAACTAAAATTTGTTAAGCTTGACAATTTAATATTACTGTGTTTCCATAGTTACAACACAAATATTCAATGGCATCCTTTATTTGTGAACAAAATTAATAATATTTATTTCAAAATTTTAACAAGTTGATTGTAACAGGTTATGTTCTTCTAATAATTTGCTATTTACGGAAAAATCGTATGTATACCTCGTAGAAAAAGCCAGATTTCCGGACCCCGTATTGTAAGTCTCGGCTTACGCCTCGATATAAAATCTTTACGGTCGTCCGGGAATCTAAGCTTATCCTACTAGGTATACAATGTACTTTTTCTTGTAGTTGTAATTACCAAGCTGCCATTCACTATCGCTGTTAATTTTCACTGGTTCACTATACGTAGTGACTACTAACTATGTTTATAAATTGATATGTAAATTATAAGTTTATATTTTATCTTATACGAACTAGGCCGGTATATAAATGAAATATTTTAAAGTGTATTGAGGAACTACTGAAAACTATTTAGGCTTATTAAATGTTTATTATTTTCATATAGTAATAATGTAGTTTAATCATTAAACTTTAAATACATTCAGTGGCGTATTTAGGGGGGGGGGGGGGGGCTGCCGGCTTACAGCCCCTCCCCGAGCCTTAGAGCTCGGGTCTAAAAGTCTAATTGCAACCTAATTTTTCGTCTCACGCTTGGAGTGTTAATTTAAATCTTTAAATAATGTATTCTTGGCTTATATTACAAAGGTCTTGTAGGAAACGTTTAGTTTTTACACTTTTCCTTCTTAAAATTCTGTTTTATATAGAGATTAAGGTTTCAGACGCATATCGTTTTAGTTATTAATTTATGATGCAATTTTAAAGGAAAACGAGTAAAAAGAATCATATTTTAGAGTATTTTTCTTATACTTGTCTGTTCCGTTTTCCATGTTTTAGAGCTATTTTAAATCAATAAGAATATAACCCAATGCAATAAAATATTTTTACAACAAAAACAGAAAACAATTAGGTATGTATTTAAAAAAAATTAGAGTAAACATTTTAATTGAACTATATTTTTTATGGAAGAAGTGTGATAATTTATAATAAAAAAAAATAGTGCGGGAAAAAACGAGAATGCTTTATTATGAATATATGAAGGAGAGAAGGAGTATTTAAAAACCTAAGCATTTGCACCAAAAACTGCTCTTAGAACTACGCTCCTAAAATACATGATTTCTGGAAAAGTCATTTATTTTGTCGTGGTGAGCGATATTTAATTTATTTTTAATCATGAAAAACCGAGCCCGAAAAACGCTGGTTAGAGTCATACAGAGTCTTAGGTTAAAATTTTAGATTGACCCCAATATTCATATTTTTCACAATTTTTTTTTTTAAATGAAGAGCCAGCTAGAAATATCAAAAAAAGGTAAAAAAACATTTAGAAAAACAAATTTAATCCAATCATGCAAAGGGGGAGAGGTAATAATTTAATTTTCGAAGTAGTTAGGTAAATTTTAATCGAACTTTGGGCGTGGCCTGCGGCGCTTTTTCAGCCTTCTTCACTAGGTGAAATATCAACATGTAGACGCGACTGTCCCTCTCTCCAGAAAAAAAATGTCCTACTTACGCCCACTGAGCCCCCCCCCCCCCAGCATATTTTTTAGCTACGCCACTGCATACATTTATGATATCATCATAGGTCTTGAGCCAACTACCTTTAGAATATTTAGAAGTAGCGTATCAAGAACCCCACACACTATCGGTTTGGCTTTCAGATCGGATTGAACAATTTTAACTGATGTTATAAACAGGTTGTATGTAAGAATTTTATCTTTCAGTTTTAAACTGGCCGTTTAGACTGAAGAGAAGCAAACTACATCGATTTGTCTGTCTGGCTAACTGAACGATAATAAAATACTAGTTTATGTCTGTCTTGGCCAATAGTTAAGTAGTTACATTTTTATTTGTCGTGCTATCCACAGGATAGCGTGTAGCTGAATTCCAGAAAATTAGGTAAATAAACGTAGCATATTGAAAAAGAAATCTCATAATGTGTTGGCAAATGGCTTAATCATTTTAACGATTTTCTTAAAGTCCAAACTAAGTATTTCGTGTCGGAAAGTTTGGGGGACGCTGTCACTGTCTGGCGTTTCTTATACGTTAACTTATTTTAGATTTGTCCATGTCAAAATTTTGATAAAATAATGAATGTTAAAAAAATTGTGTGCAGAAACACTGACTTTATTATTTAAACATAATAAAAAAAAACACATGTACATTACAACTTATTACTATAACAATAGCACCGCAGTATTCTACCCTCCCCCATCCCCTAATGCAACACGGTAGGTATTGATACTAAGAGCGATACTGCATCCTTACTGTCAATTTTCATAACTATAATAAATATTGTGATAAGAAATATCTTAAAATTAAAGTTGCACAGATTATTCCTTGATCCTGTGTTGCCAAAAAAATCACTAAAACTATAAACCTAAATTTGATTGGTGTAGGTAGATGTAAAATATAGATCAAAAGAAAAAAGCTTATAGTTAAATCTAAGGTAATTGTGATATAAATTAGCATAACGCTATAAGTAAAGATATATATCACAGTATTACTTAAGCGCTGTAGGCAAGTGATTGAAAAGAAGTAGTCTTAATAATGAAGCTTTGGAACATTGAACATTTTATAAATTTAAAATGTAATACAGAAAGTATGTATAGTTTGAATAACGTACTTCTGTTTAAGTTTAAATCTAACATTTATTTAACATATTTACCCATATGTTTATAAATGTTCTTTATACGCATATAAACAATTTTGACTTAAAAGCACCTTTTTAAAGGAGGAAACGGTAAAAAGTATATTTCTTAATATATACGTATTTTCTGCACTACTGTGGCATCCGTCCATTATTCCGTGCAGAATATATAAACTGCTGGACAATTGCTTTCTAGCAAGAAAAATTTCGCCTAAATTTAACAGTTAATATTTTCTGAACCAGATATGATATCGACCTACGGTTTTGAATGGTTGATAGATTCGTCTCTTGGGAAACAATTTTCAATGTTGAATTTTCTTTAACTATCAGAAAATTTTATATACAGGTTGTTAAAGAGGACGATGATTTTTGCTCCAATTTTAATGGCGTGTAACTTTCAGAATAATATTTTTTAATTTTATCACTCTACTTCAATTGAATCACTGGTTCATAGCAAAGAAAGTAATTTCTCAAATTTTTGATATCTGCTATATTTTAAGAAATACTGATTTTTTTGGAAAACCTTGCTTTATTTCAACTTAATATTATTACTTAATATTGTTTTTATTAATACACTCGGATGGACGGGGTTTGGTTTGACGGCAGTTAGTGATATTTAATATCAAAGTCTTTTTCAATGTAAGTTTAATTTTAGGAATAGTGTTAGAAAGTTAGAAATTAATAAATACATTTTTTCCAAAAATTAATTAAAAAAATTATCTTTGTTAAAATTTTGTAAACACGCTGTATAATATACCTGTAGTGCGATATAAAAAACTAAAAAATAAGAAAGAATTTACCTAATCTAGGGGCGAGTACTTTCCAATATAAAACAATCGTGAAAAATTGTGAGATACTCATAAACCATAGACATAGAGGTGTTTATAAGTACGCCACTCTACATTATAACATTTAGGTACAACTGTTGTTACTGAACATAATCAAGCTTTTCATAAGGTAAAATAATCACTCGCGAAGTTTGCACGATACAACGCACAGTGAGATCTAGCTACCAATAAGTTGAAATAAAGCAAGGTTTTCCAAAAAAATCGGTATTTCCTAAAATATAGCAGATATCAAAAACTTGACAAATTACTTTCTTTGCTATGAACCAGTTCAATTGACGTAGAGTGATACAATTTAAAAATATTATTGTGAAAGTTACACGCCATTAAAATTGGAGCAAAAATCATCGTCTTCTTTAACACCCTGTATATACAATTTTTAACAGTAAAAGAAAATCCAACATTGACAATTGTTTTTAGGGGATGAATATATCAACCACTTAAAACCGTAGGTCGATATCATATCTGGTTCAGAAAATATTAACTGTTAAATTTTGGCAAAATTTGTCTTGCTCGAAAGCAATTGTCCAGCAGTTTATTTGCTTTGGTAGGAAATTTAATTTTGTCATATTAAAATTAGGAACAATTTTCTACATTTTTAAGTAAAATATACTTTCTTCTTTAAAAAGCGTAACGTATCTCGAGAGCACTTACATTTGAATATCTTCAGCTATCACCAAATTTATTATTAGTAAGTTCCATTTTAGATTTCGGGTCGTTCGTGCCTTTAAATAATTAAGTAGCAAGGATGGAAGTTCTTTTCCTATAAATTTTAAATGCCTAATTTTATATGGATGAAAACCTTTTATAACTCACTTTAAAAATAGTAAAGAACCATTAATGATTGATATTTGTCTTTGCACTTTGCAAGCTTTTACTAGATACATATTTTACCGTTGATATAACACAAAACTATAAACTTAAACAACCATGCATATCTGTACTGTGATATGTTAGACTGTAACCAAATTCAACATGATTCGGGTAAATAAATAAATGGTTTATTTAATTTACAGCTGAATGCAAAAAGGTTGTTAATCTTTGACATTTTTAGTTTCAGAGTTGTGAGATGTTTTAGTAAAATAAATATAAATATGTGTATACTTTATAAAAAATTTATAAGAGATGTTCATCGTTCCTTTTCTATTCAACAAAATAAGGGTTGAAGCTTTTACACAAAATAAAAAGTATGATATGAATATTTATACCGGTGTTTTTGGAAGTTTTCTTCTGGTGGGGGATAGCGGTGCTTTATCATTGTCTGGATCTGTAACAAAAAAAGTAACAATATAAAATATGCTTGTATTTATATAATATTGTTAATTACTAATAATAATACTGTAAGGTTCATTTAGACCATCATCGTCAGTTATACAGATCTATTTTATAGGCTTTTATGGAAATCAGTAAAAATAAAGAAAATATGTATCACTGTACACACAAGCAGAACATTTTAAAACAATAATTATTTTGAAGAAATAGTTCATACTTAAAGTGGAGTGGAAATTCAGAAGGTAAGAAATAAGAACACAAAGTCTTCCTCCACTGTTATATTAATGAATTACTTTTGGTTTAAAAAAATTATCTACATGTTTCGAATGCAGAAGCATACATCTTCAGGAGAATAAATGAAAAAGAAGAAAATAGTAGATATCACATTACTAATTACCAATATAAAGTTTTTTGCTAGTTTATTATGCCAGAAACAAACAATAAAAAATCTGCCAAATTAATGTTTAAAACATAAACACGCCTGAATTTTTAAAGTTCGCGTCGGCGTCCGTGCAATTCTTAAATCATAATTAAATAGGAAATGCTAATGCAATCAGACCGCAGTATTACCAACCCTAATTTTAGGGCGGAAGTATAGATATAGAAGCCGTATTTAATTTATATGGAATTATCTTATATTCGTACCGAGAGAGATAATTAGATATTAAATTGAAGAAGTAGTCCCTACTTGAAGTGAAGTTGCAATTTAAATGGGGAGAAATAATACCCTTAGTCAACCTTCACTAAGATATATTTAAAAAGAAATCTTTATTTTGTTCTACATGTTTCGAACGTTTAAACGTACATCTTCAGGGAAAGTATGGTAATATAGTATAGGATATTGTTAGTGACACCCTCATAGAGCTTCTGAGGAAGTAAGATTATTAAAGAAAGTGATGAAGAACTTCCATAGAAGTAGGGGAAAAAAATACTACCAGGTTCTATAGATAAATATGGAAGAATGATTGTTAAATGCTATTTTAGAGTAAGAAAATGAGAAACGTTACGAGAGAATTATATTGAAAACTAAATAGCAACTTCAGTGGTGGAGTATATTGTTGAAAAGTTATTGTTAAATGGTGAAAATGAAAATTATGTGTGTTGGTAGGACAAATGTACTATTACTGTCGCAACATGTATGTATATATGAACTGTGATGTTCCAAGACATCTTAGACGTTGACCTCTGGGTTATTCACAGGTAAGGGGCCACCGAATACTGGACTAGCTGGAACTTCCGCGATTTACGTTTAAAAAAATTCTTCAAGCTCAAAAATTTGTAGTTTCAAATATCTGTTAACTAGGAACTGACTGACTACTGCAGTATTTTCGGTTTTTATAGGCAAAGCCATGCAGTTTTTTAAACATTGATCAAAAATGCGTTTTTGAATGAACCATGCATTTTGTCACCCTTATTCAGGAATTAATTACCGTTATAATTATATCGATCTTCTAAGTTCTTAAAACCAATTGCGAAATTTAGTTCAATTTCTTGTAGGACTTACTTCCCTTACTATACTGAGACTAACCTGCCTTGTAGTACCTAAAAGGAAGCCTAAAGTACTTTTACCGAACAATTGAGTACGGCAGTGGTATGTCAACCGATTTGAAAAGAAGTTTACTGATTACTTGTCTTTTGAGAATTTTTGATTGTGACCTCTTAAGTTAGTAGAGTGCTTAGAGTGAAATATATTCAGGTGACAGGCATAATGACCAGAGAGGATCTTATAAGTTTAAATTAGATGACCTCTAGTTCTTTGACCTTCTAGTGTTTTTGGCAGGGATAATCTAATCTCATAGATTTGTTGGATCGCACCTAGGTCTTGTAGGCTGTAGAATAGTTTGCTTTTACCCAAGTCGATTTAAATTTTAAATGAAACAACTTTCCAACAAAATTCTCAATGGAGACCAAAGACCCGAGTGGCACTTAATTAAAAGCACCTATTTTTGTAGAAAATTTATTTTGTATTATGACATAATGATTTATCTTAATTTTCGAGTGCAAGCGAAATTAAATAAAAAGGGGTTAGTTTGTTTCAGATAACGAAATCTTAAAAGCTTACATAATTATTTTTACATTTTTTTACTTAAATTATATTTTATCTGTTTTAATATCAAGTAATTGATTGTGAACGAAACCCTCTTAAAATATTGATGACTTACGTACCAGAGCACTGGCGCAGCTAAAAGGGAGGACCAAGAGGTTCAGACTCTTTCGGATCATGGTTTATTGCTGGATTCAAAGCTGGTATAGCCATTTCTTTTGATGGGTATTTGATTGTGTAGATGTAAAGACTAAACCATTATTATGTTCCGACAACTCATCAAAGTTACCTCTTATACATATAGCGACACGGAAAGAACTATCAGCCACAAAGTGCGCATGAAATCCAACAATAGTACATTGTGTATCTAGTAGGAATATAACATATTCTCGGACGAGGATTTTTCTACGAGGTACACACACTATTTTTTCTGCCATCGAAAATCAAATAAAATAACATTAATAGGCGCTACACGCAACATCTTGCTGGTAGATTTCAACAGTCCAGATCAACAGGTGACCTTCTGGCATATGTCACCCATCTTTGGAGCAACACCATCGAACATCATGGAGAATCCCGGGCTGTTGCACTGGACATCTCTAGGGCTTTTGATCGTGTTTGGCACGATGGACTTCTAAGTAAATTGCGATCCTACGGTATGCCTAATGGATTTTGTTTATGGTTAACCAGCTTCCTTAAGAACCGTTCTCTGCAAGTGGCGGTTGACGGGTTTCTCTCAGACACCTTCACCATCAATGCCGGTGTTCCTCAAGGGTCCATATTGTCGCCTACCCTCTTTTTACTGTATATTAACGACCTTCTAGTGAAAACCCAAAATCCAATTTATAGCTTTGCTGATGACAGCACACTTGTCTCTTCTTTTACCTTTACTCCCCAAACATCCGCTGCCGACACACCTCTTCGCAGGCAGCATGAAGTATCAACAAGCCTCAACAAGGACCTGGAAGAAATTTTGGCTTGGGGTGACAGTAACCAAGTCGAATTTAATGCTAAGAAAATCCAGGCCAGGCAGCAGTCTTCTCCAAAAAGGTTAACATTGCAGAACCGGATATAGTCATGGCAGGACACGCAATTTCCCTGGCACCGTCTATTAATTTGCTGGGGGTCAATCTGGGAGGTAATATGTCTTGGCATGATCACGTTGCCGCAATTGCCAAGACAGCTGCACAGAAACTTGGTGTACTTTTCCGCACCAAAAGGTTGTAGACACCTCACCAACTTTTGACACTCTACAAAGCCCAGATTCGACCATCATTAGAATATTGCTCTCATGTCTGGAGCTCTGCACCCAAGCACACCCTTCGGCTACTGGATTCCATTCAAAGAGAGCCGTTCGTCTGATCGGCGACCCCGAGCTGACCAAGACCCTCGATAGCCTGGAGCATCGAAGACAGGTTGGTGATTTGGCTCTCTTTTACAGATATTTCCATGGCAGGTGTTCGACTGACATTGCCCACTTGATTCCACCTAGAGCAATGCAAAACAGAAATACACGGCGAACCACTGCCGCTCATCCATATGTTGTTCAGCTTAGTACTCCTCGAACTTCATTGTTCAAGAATTCTTTCATCTGGAGAACGTCATCTTTGTGGAATAATCTTCCTGAGGTCGTGTTTCCCAATGAATACAATCTTCAACGTTTCAAGACCAACGTTAATCGCTTTCTTCGCACACGCACCGCGCCCAGAGCGCCTTAAAGGATTTTTCCTACAGTGCAGGTGTTTTATCATAAAAAAAAAAAAAATACTACTTAGGCAGTTTAGATTCCTTTCCTTCATAGGATCCTAGGTCTACTGATGAGCCATGATATCGTGAAACGCGTCTAGAAATGAGTCGGACGAACTCAAAGGAAAATCTTTGTTTGTTAATAATTTTAAGTGAAACTTGTTAACATTACCTAATATATCGTCTTTGCTTAGCTTTGCGGTTGATTAAAAACTACTGTTTTTTTATATTTGTTTTTGTTCATGAAAAACTGTATCAGTATCAGTACACATTTAAAAAATGGAAAGTAACGACAAACTTGGACTTGGGACACCGCCGTTTAGGATATTGCAGATTTAGTGACTATAGAGTTGTTGCCAGCCAAATCCAGAAATAAATATGAAATAGCTGATACAAGATTTATGGTTATTGCCAGAGAAAAAATACGTCCTCCCATTCACATAATATAGTCACAGTTTATTAGTAGACCTTGTCGAAACTTCCAATCTAAAATGTTAAAATGACTTTTCCTTTAAAAACAACATTTATTTTGATTATGTTCCTCATGTCGACGCATGATTCCATTACACTCCTTTTATAGTTGATAATGACCATCGCCAAGATCAAAACATGTCCTACTACTATGTAGACATTCTCCCCTTTTAATTATTAAACATTTTGTCGTACTTTTATTTACGCCTAACATTTTTTACCAATGTAAGAATGGACTACTTCTTAAAAATCAGTATTAGGTGTTAGAGTTTATTTGATTCATGACTACTCAAAAACTTTAAATTAATTCTAAGAGAATGTTTATCTTGCATTTTTTTTAAATTTCATAAAACTATTTTTAAGCACAAATAATATATTAGGAGGGGAGAGGCCAAACTTATTAAACTAAAATGTATAACAGATAGAATCTAAGCAAAGAATGTATTACTAACAGGTACCACTTATTATGAATAAAAAAATTGTATTTATCATGTTTTCTTAGATAATATATTTAATCTATGTTGGCTATTATATACAAATTCAAAAAATAAATATATAAGTGAGGAAATTTTAAAAATTAATCCCACTTGGTTGAAGGTTCTAATAGTTTTAAGTGGTTATTATAATCCAATAATGTCGATTAAGCTTTTAGTGGTTCTATGTTTCGGTGTTTTGGTAGCTCAAGTAAGATTCTTTACGATAATTTTATTGTTTAATACCTAAAACTTCACATTAGTATCATAGAAACTATATAACTTTAATCACCATTGAATTTGACATTGATAGAATAACGTCTTTGAAGAAATAAAGAGCGGGAATTAAAGGGATCTAATTAACTTTGCTAACTTGTTTAGGGGATGGTTGTGCTTACTTGAAATTGAAATGCAAACATCAGATTTTAAATTTCTTCAGTCATATACAAGGATGGTCAAAAAGTATGAATTTGGTACAAGAGTAAGGTTGTACCTTATTTGTAACAATATCAAAAACTGTAATTATGAAAGTTATTCAATTTGAAAAACTATGTTCTAATATGCAATTACATCTTTCTAAACTCGATTTTTTTTATTTTTACCAATTTTTCTTAATACATACGATACTGAACAAAAAAGGGTATATGCAGGGTGGGGACTTTTACTGGAACAAATGCGCTAGAAGTTTAGGAAAAAATATTTTTGAACAATGGAAAAACACGTCGATTGAGATTTTGTATGAGCTTCATTTTGGCACAAAATTTTTTTCACCCCCTGTATAAGGTGAAACATAACCAAAATTGTTTTTTTATGGGAAGATACCACTTATGATACATTCTTGGGAAGCTCTTTTAAAGAAAAAATTAAATATCCTATTATTTTTAATTTATTTTCATTGCCCCAGGGTGGGGACTTTCATTGGAACAAAGTCGCTAGAATGTCGGAAAAAAACATCTGTAAAAAATGCAAAAATACGGCGATTGAGATGTTTTGTGGGCTTCATACTCATAACAAAAATTTGTTTTTTCTATCCTCTTAAAAGGGTAAAACATAACCCAACTTATTTTTTTTTACAAAAAAGTTAAACTCCCCACCCTGTATACAAGTGCGCAGTTTTCTTTTTAAGGGATTTAATAATTTGTTTCAAGATGGCGTCAGACTTAATCTATTTTCTTAGTAAGCAGATGATTTGTTGTTTTACTTCAGTTCTAAGAATATCTATGAATTACGGATAAAACTAAAAACATTTGTTCGAAAAAAAGTTTGTTAAATTTAAAAAAAATTATTTTTTTAGGGAAATGCCTACAGACCTCCTGCACTCAGAGATAATTTTGATTACCTTATTAAAATTTTGGGAGAGCTGGAATCACACGTTACCGATGCCGTGCGAGATGGCGTAGATGCTCTTAAGGTAGCTTTAAAAGAAGTAGAAGATGCTTCCACTGATATTTTAAATGCAATAGGTACGGAACTGCAAGCTGCAACTGCTGCAATGCTGGCGAAAATTTCCGACTTAGAGGATAGGGCTCGTGAACTAGGTAAGATTTATATATTCCTAAACATTTTTTAAAATCAGGATAGAAAACTAATGATTTTCACGCAGTGTTAAAACTAGTTATTTAATTTATGAAAAAAAACTTTTTTTGGGTATATCATATATGTATTATACTATGATTTTATTAATTTTTTGAGGTTGCTATTTACAAATTGTTATAATACACTGATAAAACTGTTAAGTATATCGTAACTCTACCGTAGATTTCTGTCATATTTATTTTCGATAAACATTGCTGTCTATTTATAACTATGTTCTGTCTATAAAAAAATTAGGGCTCAAAAATTTCTTTAAACACAAATTAACAATATTTATTACATACCAAATTATTTGGTAAAATTATAGTAGCTAAAAATTGCCTAGATATTTTAAAAAAATGAAAACACACCTAAAATCCTTTCTTCGTCTCCTTATCATATTATTTTTCCAATGTGTAGTTTTATTAAATTAATTTTTAGTAGTAGTAGAAAGTTTTTTCAAAATTTAAAGAAATTTCGAAAAAACTTTCGATTACATGGGCTGATGGAAGCATACCAGTGGGAGTGTCTATAAAATATTAGGTTTTTAGCATAGGGGTCCATTCTCTATTCAGTTCTAGTCATCAGATTATTCGTTCGTTAGTTATTACCAATAATAAAAAATCGCAAATTTATAATTTTTTAAAATAATCATAAATAAAAATTTTTCGCAGTTTTAAAAATGTCTCGTCATATTTATAATGCACTTATACCCTCCCTTTTTTTAAATATGTATGATATAGGCTGAAACGATAAACTATTGAAATTGAAATTTAATTCATGATAATAATACTTAATCAAAATTACCATTATAAACATTTAATTTTGAAATATTTTTTTAGGAATCGATATTTCCGATTGTGTTCGTGATAATCCAAATATAATAAATGATATTACTGAAGAGCTGCTAGGCTTTACAGCACAATGTCTAGATGATCTTTATTTGGATGGCGAAGGGACAGTAAATATAGCAATAAATGAAATAAACAATGAAACTGCTAAAATCGACAGCTATTGGGCAAGAATTGATGTCTGTCAGAGACAAGATTATGACCAACAGGAAATTTGCGTTCATGAATTGGAGAGTGAAATTAACAGAGACGCTGTTGAGATACCTGATGAAATTAGTCTATTTATCGAAGAAGCTGTAGGTTATATAGACATTTTAAAAACAGATCTTCTCTCTTGTACATCTGGTAAAATAGCTTATCTTGCGGAATTAGGGGATGCCATTATCGCAAATGTTACTGGGTGCGCTGAAAATAAATTTGATCAAATTACTACTGTTACTCCTACAGAGGCACCTACTACTCAACCACCTACCACCCAGCCGCCTACCACTCAACCGCCTACGACTCAACCACCTACCACTCAACCACCTACTACTCAACCGCCTACCACTCAACCTCCTACCACTCAACCACCCACTACTCAACCACCTACCACTCAACCACCTACCACTGAACCCCCTACCACTCAACCACCTACCACTCAACCACCTACCACTCAGCCCCCTACCACTCAACCACCTACCACTCAACCTCCTACCACTCAACCACCCACCACTGAACCACCTACTACTCAACCACCTACCACTCAACAGCCCACCACTGAACCTCCTACCACACAACCACCAACAACACAACCACCCACCACTCAACCACCTACCACTCAACCACCTACCACTGAACCACCTACCACTCAACCACCCACTACTCAACCACCTACTACTCAACCTCCTACTACTCAACCACCTACCACACAACCACCTACCACTCAGCCACCTACCACTCAGCCACCTACCACTCAGCCAGATACTATTCAACCAGAAACTACAACAGCTGCTCCTACAACAGTCGAACTGGATCCACCTACTACAGGAGCACCTATAACCTTTATTCCACCCAATTACTGAAGCACTAACTACAACTAATATCTTTTCGTTGGTAACATACTTTATAAATCATTTTAGGTAATTTTTATTAATACATGTTTTTATAAAAGTATGGCTTTTCTACTTGATTTTTAAAAATGTTCCCAGTAAATTGGATATAATATGAAAAAAAGAAATGAGACGCGTTAAAAAGTAAATATTCTCCACATGTTTCGGAAGTAGGTATCAGTGCAGTCCCTAAGGAGTGGTCAGCCGGGGCGTGGCTTTTAAATATATTTTTTTAAATGGTCACCAGGTCTGTTGTTCGTTCAACGGTCCATATTATTTATTGCTTAAGTTATTATTATTATTAGACATCGCAGTCATTTAGGGGCAGAGTTATCAGTCCCATAAACAGAATCGATAACTTGGAATGGAAATAGTGAGTTTTATCAAAAAACGCCAGCAAGATATTTACCATGCAAAGCTAAAATACCGTGAAGTTCACTACCAGAAGTTCACTCCCAGAACCTTACACTATGTTAATTTAATAAACAGAATACTATCAAGGATGTAGTTTAAACAAGAGAAAGATAGAAAAAAACGTTGTTTTTTGGATAATTACTTCAAGTGTGATTTCGTTGTGACGTCCAGCGTTCGCGGGCAGCCATTAATACCACTCCCCGAATGCTTTATTATAATAATACAATGTAATAATGAACTAATGAATGATGATTACTGATGACTTGGAAGCGGCTTATCTCTTGGTCGTAACGCGCAACCCCAACATACGGACTATAATAAGAATAATTATAAGAAACGCTATTTGCAAAATTGGACGAAAAGGGAATGACGTCAATCGATCGCCAACTTAAGTGGAATGGCGGTGATGGTAGGAAAATTGAGGGGGAATGTTAAATTTAATAATTGTAAGGTTAATATATTTTTCTGAAAAAAAAAATGGTGCTTAGTATACACGATCAAAAGCAACAGCGCAAACGATAGTAATAAAATAATTTACTACCAAAAACAATATCGATTTATTTTAATATTAGATCAAAGAAAGATCTGCTCATATGAATGCGGAAGGAATAATAACTTATTTTGACCACCATTTAAAATTGGCACTAACTAATTATAGAACAACAAAAGTTTCTTAAGGTACAATACATTAGTGGTATAACAAGTAACAAGGTAAGTTAAGGGTGGTATGGAGAGTCGTTTATGGGCAGATTGCTTGGTTTATATAAAAATATAGGCCCAGAAAGCTTTAAAGACGTCTTTGAGCTATTCTTATATAGAAACAAGAATAGGTCTACAGTCTCATTCACCTTACTTAAAATAAAAAATATAGACAAACACAACCCACAATACAATACGAGCAACAATTATTCATAAACCCCTTCAGGCTGCAACCAACGTAGCACTGTCCGGTCGGTCGGATCCATCTCGGATCCTTAGACAAGATCGGATCACCCAAAGTCTGGTCCACATCTCGAATCTTGGATCAGCTGGTGACTAATAATGGAAACGACTCAACCGAAGGCCAATCGCCGCTTTTACCAATTTACGCGATGCTGAACGCAGACAGGCAGATCGGTATCGCCAGTCACTCAATCGCGTGGTTGATATCGGGAGTCGGATCATTCCCAATCTTTCTTAAGATCCTACTCATTGACCCGGGTCAGATCCGATCCGCCCACCAGTCAGTAAGATGAAATTCGAACTAACCAAAATAGATGGCGTAGGGGTGGAGTGTAATCTGTAATTATTTAAGTTTTGGTTTAAGATTTTTTCAAAATGTACTAAAGTATAGTGTTTAGTCGACAGGTGGCGCAGACAGAATATCAATTAACATATTATAAATTATGATACAAAGATTACATGATGATATGATATCTGACCTCATCTTGTGAGTAAAATCGCTATCGTAACCCTGGAAACGCAAAAAAAAATTCATTGTCGCTCCATGGTTACGATAGAAATTTTACTCCCAAGATGACGTCAGATATCATACCTTCTAATCTTTGTATTATGTTATAAACGTTGTTCTCTTTCACCTTTCGGTTGTTACACTTGATGCTTACAATAGTTAGCTTTTGACACTTCCTTTACTCGCCATAATCGTTATGCGTTTTTTACCACTATAAAATGATATAATTATTTTAACAAATTTTTCATACCTTCTTTCTTTTAAATTCGGCTTTTTATCTCTTCGTTCGCTGCCAGGGCCATTCCCGAGGGGACCTACAACTTAACGTGGGTTCCGAACCACGATCCTCAGTCATGCGACACTCCCCGAACCCAAAGGCTAACCCTCGATTTCTTGAGCCATGGCACGACCTACCGATTGGGGAGTGTGTACCTTCTTCCGCACCCCACGATATATTCGATCTTATCCGGCCTGGTTACCGGCGTGAATGGGGTTGGGAGATGATACATTTTACACTCTTCCCTGCATTCTCAAACCTGCTAAATTTCGGATACACTTTTTTTTATTGTGGGTATGCCCACTCCGAGGATCGCACTCGGACCTGTAAGGTAACTACTTGGTGCGAAGAAGTAAAATACTTGTTTTTCTGGTTAGGTATTAAAAAGGGTATATTTGTTACTAGTAGTTACATTATATCAGAGCTATAATGAACCTTATCTAACTTATAGAGTCTAATAGAATCTTATAGAATCTAACTTACTATATTATAATCAGTCTTATTTATACTATGTACTAACCCTAAACTACGATAATAACCTTTGGTTTAGAAGGAAATATTATTGTTATATGTATTAAGAGTGATTACCACATCACATCTGACAATGACTATAACCCCTGACTTAACCTTGTTAGGGTGTTCAATGTTAAGCAGTAACTTATAACAATAACATTAAACAATTTGTTATTTAATAATAAAGGTAAAATAATGGATTTGGTAATTTTACCATAATGTCCTTATTTTTATCCTTCTGACCGCCACGGTCGAATGCCAGTAACTCACCCCTGAGTCACTGCCGTTGTTCTTAAACCTTCTTAATTTAGTAATTTTCAGTAAGTTAATTTAAAAAATGAAAAATTGTACTGCCTAAGGTAAAAAGAATTGTTATACATCAATTATTTATTTTCTTTTTCTTACACCCACATGTCAAAAGTGTTTTCTCCTATGTAAAGTTTTTCCGTTGAGGATGAAGACCTTTTCCTTCGAAACATGTACGAAATAGCATAAAACCTAAGGTTTCAAATAGCATAGACAAGGTACAAATGAAAATTACCCAAATTAGATGGTAGGCTCTTAGGAGTGAGGTCTAATGATGCATTCGCCAATTACTTTTTTTGGTCAATATTTCGATTCCTTTTCCTTTTATCCTAAAATTGGCCAAATACTCATATTTGAAGTATAATTACCTAAAATTTAAAGTCAAGCAAGTTTGAATTTATGAAGTAATAAGAGTTGCGCTGGTACTTTACAATTACAATTAAAAAACGTAGTAATAAAAATCTGCAGCCCCAATTAAAAAGTTGCCACGGGAACAATGGTCCTTTTAGAGTCAGCCTTTCCCAAAGTGGGCGATAACGCCCCCTTGTGGACGCTGCAGGCCTAAAGGGGGGCGGTAAGATATACAGAGGAAAAATGGGGGCATTGTGTAGAGGCTTAGGGGGCGATTTGTAATTTCATCTAGCTAGGAGGACTCTTAGACACCGACTGAGCTCTCGACTACAACTTGTGAACATCAACTAGTATTAATTAAGAGATTGCTCAAACTCGGTTCGATATTTCTCTCCGCGTAGTTCATATATCTGTCCTATTTTATTGAATAAATAAAATAAAAATCATTTCAATCGGTCGCTCCGTTTCGAAATGAAAGTAGATACAAACAAACAAATAAAAAGGCAACAGACACATGTTCGCATTTTAATAGTTATTAGTATTCCTAGATAGGTAATTTTCGTAGATAATAGACCGCGGGAATCATGTTTTAACAAGTTTTTGTTAAATAACCCGATTTGTGCATTCGGCTGGTTCATAGAATACTATAAAGTTGCGTTTCAATAATCATTCTCATTGGCAAGTGTAGCCCGTAAAAGTTAACTTGAGACCTGAGCGCCGTTGTGTACTACCTACTGCGCTCAGGTCTCAAGTTAACTCTTGCTGGTTATAGTAAAAGTCTCGTTTATAATGAATGTTTAATCTCCGCTAATATAGCTCACAATAATTAATTAATTTAATTTGAAGTAACAGTGGTTTATTAGTAGGTGAAAAAATGAGACGCTAAAAAATAATTTATTCTCAAAGTGGGCAGTAACAAAATAAGTTTGGGAACCCCTGTTTTAGAGGTTCTAAAACCATCTTTAATCCAGCGGCGGCCCAGGGTGAGTAGCCTACCCTAGAAACATGAGTGCCCACCCAAAATTGATGGAATCGGTTTTGTAATGCATTTTCCGGGGGGGGGGGGGGGGCTATAAAAGTAAAAGTGGTATTGTATGTTATTCTGACGAGAACGATTACTTTTTTTTTAGACTTTGGACAAGAGGGAAGTTTCGCTCGCTTGCCCCTGCTTATGGCGTTATAGACCGTGGGGGAGGCGGCGACCTTTTTTTTTTAGAAGTAATTTTTGATTTGGGTAGTGCCCACTTAAAAGTCATCAGGCACACCCAGTGGCGTATTTAAGGGGGGGGGGGGCTGCCGGGCTGCAGCCCTCCCGAGTCTAGGAGCTCGGGTCTAAAAGTCTAATTGCAACCTAATTTTTCGTCTCACGCTTGGACTTTTAATTTAAATTTTTAAATAATGTATTCTTGGCTTAGATTACAAACGTCTTGTAGGAAAACGTTTAGTTTTTAAACTTTTGATTTATGATGCAAAATTAAAGGAAAACAACTAAAAATATAAATATTTTATAGTATTTTTCTATAGCTATCTTAAATAAACAAAAATATAACCCAATGTAATAAAATATTTTTACAACAAAAACAAAAAACAATTAGGTATTTATTTTTAAAGAGAAAAATTAAAGTAAGAATTTTATTTAAAACATTTTTTATGAAAGAAGTGTGTTAATTTCGAGGATAAATTATAAAAAAAAAATTATGCGGGAAGAAACGAGAATGCTTTATTATGAATATACAAAACGGCACTTAAGAAGAAGTATTTGAAAACCTAAGCATTTGCACCAAAAACTGCTCCTAGATCTACGCTCCTAAAATACATGATTTCTGAAAGAATCATAAATTTTGGCGTGGTGAGCGATATTTACTTTATTTTTCATCATGAAAAACAGAGGCCGATAAACGCGGGTTAGAGTTATACATACGTCTTATGTTAAAATTTTGGATTGACACCAATATTGACATTTTTCACAAATATAAAAAATGTTTTTTTTTTAATAAAGAGACAGCTAGGAATATCAAAAACAAAGTAAAACAAAAAATTTACAAAAACAATGCAGAGGGGGACAGTAATAATTTAATTTTCGAAATTTGATAGTAGTAAGGTGAATTTTAAACGAACTTTGGGCTTGGCCACGAAAATTCTTCGCCTGCGGCGCTTTTCCACCTTCTTCACTAGATACAGTTTCATGAAATACATGATTGTAGTCCCGACTGTCCCTTTTGCCAGAAAAAAACATGTCCTATTTACGCCTATTAAAAACTAAACTGTCTTTCAAGCTACGTTATCAACTTAAACCTCCTGAAACTTTCCAGTAGGTGGTCAGTTGCTATTTCAAATGATGAATCTATGCTAAACCGGATTTTATCACTTATCAATGAAAAGTTTATACAACATTGTTTGTTACAAAACCATTATAGGTTCAACAATTATAAATTACTCGTTTACGTAAAATATTTAATAGATAATTGGAATGTTGACAGCATTCAATGATAATATTTCAAGTGGTCATCAATATTACGGTTAAACTTCAAATATATCTTGTCTTGGCATTGTCTGGTAACAATAATATTAAAAATATTATCTTAATTTCTAAAATAAATACAGGCAAATCATCAGGAGGACTAGAGGCGTATTAACACTTGGAAGCGCCCAAAGCTCTGGGATATTTTTGCGCCCCCCTTTTACAGTGGCGGATTTAGGATTTGTTCTAGGAAAGGGAGGGGGCGAAAGGGAATCCCTCCTGCGCCGCAGGCGAAATTTTTTTTTGTGCCACACCCTTTTTTGGGTTTAAATAACCGGAAAGCTTAATCTGCGGCAATATGCCAGACTTTAAAAAACTCTTTTAATCTGTAAGTTTTGACCGCTATCGCCAAAAAAATTATTGTGTCAACTTTCAGTAGGGATTTGGGGTGGTTAATTCGAAATTTGAAAGGTTGCACACCTGCTTGGTAGAGAAGTGATGTTGCCAAAGGCACTTATACACACAAATAATAATAGTTAAGAAAAACAAGAAAATAGATTTTTTTTATAGAACTATAAATATTATATAGTTTCGTTAGAGCGGACCCCCCTCCCTTAATCCGCCACTGCATATTTTAAACGAATACATTCACACTTGCACTGCACGTTCGCCGTCGCCCCAGTGGCGACGACAGCTTTTTGCTACAGGGGTGGCCAGGAAGGGGCAAGGAATTTTTGGGGCGGGGGTAAAATAGGTTCGTTAATAAAGCACAAGAATTGACTTTGTATATTACAACTACCTATATTATGTATTGGTAACATAAAGTGAGTGAATAACTTTTTCAAGAGCTTCTTAAGATTAAATTTATTTTAGGAGGTCCGAAAAAACTTTTGGGGTGGCCCGGACCACCTCTGGCCTCCCTAGTGTAGCCACTGCGCCGCCCGCTGTCAAAGAGATGCCTATGTCGCGATATGAAGAGTACTAGTCTGGGAAAATAAGTTACGTTAATTATTACAGAATAATATACATGGCGTGTGGTGTTAGCTAAAAATTAACTGGTTAATCAACAAAAATTTTTTTCTAACCACGGTTGAAATCGCTTAGTTTCATATCTTGTTTGGTTATCTTAGTCTCTCTTGGAGTCTTGGCGCTGGAAAATGTGGCGCCCCTTTCAGATTTGGCTCTACAAGCCTAGGCTTGTTCGGCTTGTACTATAATCCGTCTCTGAGAAGGGCGGAGGATGCGTTAGATCCAAAGACTTTTTGGAGGACAGAATATATGAATAGACGAGTGCGCATCAAATAACTTAATGCCTAGGGTTTCGACGTTTTTCAAATCTTATTTTACCTAAAATTGGTGATTTTCCGTTGAGAATAAAGTTTTATCGATCTCTGAAGACAATAAAACGTACTTTGATGATTTCCAAAGAAACGTATTAACTTAATATTAGCTTGGTAATTTAGTTGCTTCCACAGAGAGCTGTTACAGGTTGTTTTCGTATGTTTTTTTAAAAAATTTTTGCTATCTGAAAACCTTACTCTTAGATAGAAAGCAAATAAAAAATTATAAATTTTAATCATTACTTAATTGTTTGAAGGTTGTCTGCAATTGTCAAAAGATTGATTTTGTAAAACTTGCTGCACTTGAAACATTTTATAAACACTTAAATAACTAAAGCCTCTCTTTAATTAACAAAAATGTAACATTCTGAAATAAGTAAACACTTGAAAGAACTTTTATTAATATACCATTTACTACCTTTTTTTAAGATTTCTATTTCACAAAGTCGAAATAATACATTTTCTTGTTACTTATATCCATATTAAACACTTAAAATAATTTTAATAACAATGACTAAAGAATTTTAATAATATATTTAATAGTTACGTAGTTTACGTAGTAGGCAAGGATCCAGTAGTTTTATTATGATGTGAGTCACAATTAAGATTAAATAAGTGATTAGGAAAGAAAGCCCTATCTTCCTTCTTACATTTATTTAAAATAGAACTAGTCCTACGCGTTTCGGCCAAAAGGACCATTATCAGGACATGCTGTAAGAAACAAGGTATATGATATACAATATGAATACAATAAAACAAACTAAAAACTTACAGGGAATAAGGTCCAAAAACACAAAGACAAAGTAGGGCGCACGGAAAATAATTAAAACACATCTCGATTATGGTCAGAGGTACATACGTACAACTGGCAAAATATTTATATTTTATTAAAATGGTTTATTGTGAAAACTATGGAACATCGAAATAAAACAAGTATGAAAATGTCCTTGAAAATAATAATAAAAAAAGGAACAAGGATGATTTATATTAAATCTATTTAAATGAAATTGTTTTTAATTTTTAAAAAGTTCGACAGCACTAGCATAATTACGAAATGGGAAACTACCCTGCTCATTGAGATTTTGCGGAGAGCGAGATTGGGATAGAGCGATCTCTAAATTTTCCAATATATCTAGTTTTTTTCCCTTGTTAAGGTGGTGTAACACTTTAAAATTTTCATCTATTTCAAAGGAATGGTTGGATGTTTTAAGGTGGGTACCAAAGGGAGATTTATTGTCATGTTAAAGTCTCTTCGATCTGAGGTGCTCCTTTATTCTTTTATTAAAAGAACGACCTGTTTGTCCTATGTATTAAGCTGGACAGGTATCGCAAGATAGTAAATAAACCCCGCATTTGTCCAAAGGTGTTAACTTATCTCTGAGTTTAGAAAAAGGTCAGAAACGGTTCCTACTGATCAATAGCAGACAAAAATGTCTTTATTTAGTTTTTCCAAAGATCTACCTAGAATAGTAGATATTTTTCCTCGAAAAGGAAGAGAAATAAAACGTTTAAAGTTAAGATTTTCTTTACGTACAAATTTGATGTAAGCACTGTCACATAAAGATTTGCGGAGTCTCTTATGAATTATGTTATTAATAATATGGAAAGGGAACCCATTTTTTAAAGCTATTTGGTAAATAATATTCTTTTCTAGATCGAAAATCTGTTTTTTCATGGGTATTGAGAAAAGGCGATGAAAGGATGTATTTATAGCGGAAAATTTTTGAGAGATATGATGGCATGAATCATAAGGGATCATATGGTTTGTTTGGTTGGGCTTTCTAAAGATTCTAAAATCAATTAAATTGTTTTCTCGATGTAAAGTGAGATCTAAAAAATTCAATTTATTATTAGATTCTATTTCCATGGTAAATTTGATTTTAGAATGTAGGCTATTTAGAGGTCACAAATGATCGCGCCAATAATTTATCCATCCTGTAGCAAAATGAAGCACTAAGTATCTCCGGATAAGCTGCGAAATAATTGCTTGCGAGGATTTCCTGGCGACTGAAACTCTATTTGGAAAGAGGGGAGATGGGTGACATTGGCGAGTTAACATATTGATATTACAGAAGAAGAATTTCTCTTTATTTCGTCAGATCCATCCCTAGACGCGTTTCGTCATATCATGACTCATCAGTAGAGCTAGGATCCGACAAAACAAAGAGAACTCAAAGCTGCTTATGGCAGCAGAGTGTCTAATAACGATATATTGATATTAATTTGTAATGGAATGACTAGAGTCAAATATGCGTCAGGCATATTTGACTCTAGTATATATTTCCTATACGAACTAAGTTAGAATGTCATTCATATGCAAACTTATACAGTATCCTAGGGTGCATTTCAGGAACTTATTTCTCATATGTATAGTGGCCCAAAAAAGTGTGATTACAAAAAGGTGTATTTTTTTAAATCGACCAGTATTTTATTGCATATTTAGGTTTGTATTACAGTCGTTTATAATTGTCCAAAATTGCTTCTATTTTGCTTTGGTAGTTTAATGTCGGGTTGCGCAAAGAATTCTAATAATAATTACTTAACCGGCAAGTGTGACAGACATAACATTGACAGAAATAATTTTCTCACAATCATACTGACCCGGTTACCTTAATTTTTAATTTACTAATCACGCACCTTTGAATGTGGGTATATAATGCCTGTCAAAGTCATTTATGTCACAGGGAAACTTGCCGGTTAAATAATTATTATTAAAATTCTTTGTGCAACCCGACGTTAGTGTAATAAATTTAAAACTAGAAAAATAAAGTATTATGGCCCTGGAAAAAAACATCTAAATTCATTTTTTAAACCATGGAATCGGGCGAGATTTATGACAGGGATCTATCGATATTATAAATCTAATAGTGTTTGTTAGGCTTGAAATAAAATAGGAATCTATTTGTTTACTATATGTTGACAAATGAAATGATGCTCTTTTTGATTTTTTTCTCCAGTAAAATTTTGTTTTTTTAATTTTTAATTTATTACTCTTAAACTACGAAAGCAAAATAAATAAAATTTTAAACGATTATAAAGGACTTTAATACGAACATAAATAAGCAATAAAATACTGGGTGTTTAAAAAAATAACATTTTGTTATCACACTTTTTTTGGTCACCCTGTATGTGGAAATATATTTTTTTGAAATACACTCTATGATACAGTATAAGTCTGCATATGAATGAAATTCCTATCACTCTTAAAAATGACTTGGTATTTGGTACTAATTTTTATTTGTTCTCGTGTTTACGTTACCAAAAATAACTATTTTTAGTTAGGAAAACAAAAAAGATTTTTTTCTTGGTTATAAGAAAATATCTTGTTTTCATATTAGTTGGCAGAAATAAAATATTTTGTTTAGCTGAATTTTACTCTGTATATAGGTATCTTATTTAAAGGTTACATCAAGGTTCCTACAAACTTGTATTTGTCAATTAAGCTTGTTGTAATAACACATTATGAATTTGTAGTCTCTATCATTTTGTTAATTTTGATTAAGATACATTCTTAGTTACCAGAACTAACTTTTCTTTTCAAGTAATATTATTCTTCATATTTATAACTATCGGCATCAACAGAGACTTGATGCCCTTGCCCGGTGGGTGACATGTGACATCATTCTAGCCAGGACTGTCAGGAGGTTATGTTTATGTTAGGGTGCTTTTGCGGTTCAATATTTGGTGTAATTTATTTGTGTTTATTGTCTTTCTTGTGTACGTTCTTATTGGCAGAAGGAAGTTAAATCATAAGGAAGTGAACATTTTATTTTTTATCATTGCAGTAGTTTAAATGAGATTTTTATAAAGCATGGCAAGGTGACCCGATGTGAAATAACTTAAAAATATTTTTTTTTTATTTGTTTTTGTTCTATGTTCCATTTCTATAAAATAACGTCATATTGATGAATTTTTAATCTGACCAAGTACAACAAATTTCATATAGCTGTATATTTTAAATAGAAAGTCCAGGGAATATTTTTTGTTTTTTAATAATTGCAGTTGCAGATAAGAAAATTTAAATAAGGACAATTCAGTTCTATAAGCAATTGAACAACCCAAAAGGTTGAGTAAAATAAATTAAAAATCTAGGGTTTCTGTTTTGTATTGAATAAATATGTATTATAAAGAACATGAGAGAACAAGGACATTAGAAATAATTTTTTTTAAAGAAACCATAATATCCCTGATAATTTATTCCAAATGGACTACTTCTTCAAAATTATTCCAATTAGTTTACGCATACCTAATAGAGTAGTAATACCAAGATTTTTTTTATTCAAATGGGGACCTATTTTTCGTTACTAAGTATAAATTACATATGACATTTTTTTTTTAGAAATGAAACATACTTTTTTTAAATTATTTCTATCAAATCAACTTGCTAATTTTGCCATGCGTTATAAGCAGTTCATTCAAACTTACTAATGTGCAACTGCAAAGACAAAAATATAAATTTTTTAGTTATTTATGATTCAACTTCTTTCTTACAATTAGAAAGTACAGAAAAAAGATAATAAACACAATGTTGTGACTACATACGTAATTGTTACTCTATGAAAATTTCAAGTTTGGCCCAAATAAATGATTGCCTTGGCATCATTTGTAGATTGCATCATTAACAAAAACAATATTGCCTTGAAAATTTTTTTTCAATTTTCCATATTTACACATTAGTTTTAACAACTAATTTTAAAAGCGGGAGTACCATATAAATTTAGTTATCAGTATATAAAATTTCGTTGTGACAACTAAAATTTGTAGGTTGGGTTGGTTAATGTTATTAATTAGTTCAACAGTTCAATAACGACAATTTTTTTTGGTTGTACAAACTAATTTTTGGGTTGAGTCCGATTTCACGAAATTAAATAGTTGTCAGAACCAAATTTTAGTAATCCATACCATGTTATTTTTAAAAGTGTAACTTAGTTCGTATAGGAAATATGGAAGCCTGACGCACTGTGACAGGACCCTATATTATAAATCTTATTTTATTTTTAAAAGTATATGAACATTTTTATTTTTATTGCTCCTACAATAGATTAAAATTTAAAAATCAGAAAATAATTAAACTGTTTTTAGTTACGTGTATCACGTTTGATGATAAGCCTACATGCGACAAGAAAAATCCTTTAAAACAGCTATCCACCAAATTTTCAAGTATTATAAGAGATCTATTTTAATCAGTTCATTATTGTTATAAAACTGGTAAAAATCTGATATTATTTACATCCTAGTTTCATTTCTAGGAAATTCAATGTTTTTGTATATTACCAAATTTTATCATCGTTATTATTATTAAAATGTTTTTAAAATGATAGAATTTTGGATCAGGGGATT
Source organism: Polydrusus cervinus (assembly GCA_935413205.1). Lineage (NCBI taxonomy): Eukaryota > Metazoa > Arthropoda > Insecta > Coleoptera > Curculionidae > Polydrusus > Polydrusus cervinus. Next base: position 31,676,946 of record OW284516.1, read on the forward strand.
AGTAACTCGTTCGTCATTTAATTTTTGATTATATTTTGATTTTATTAATGCCAAATACATGTACGTATATTGAACATTTTAATGTATAAGGAAGCTAGTGAGTAGGTACACCCGTAACTGGGCTAGCATTGACTTGTATTGAAAGGCTGTTTTATTTATAACCTATTTTTTAAAAAACCAAGCGGAATTTCTCGATTTTTTTAAATGGCGATCCATCTTTGTTTTATTATAATAATATTCTTTATTTAATTTTCTTTCTAATGGTGTATCCGGTAATGGGTTTTAATTTGCCGCAGAATGACAATTTACAAACTTATTAACACCTCACATTTTTTAAATTTTTGCTTTCAAAATTACGGAAAAAATGTTTTTGTATCACCCGGTATGTCATGTGATGTATATTTACAATATTAAAAATTAGAAAATAAAAAGATAATGGAAATTTGTAATTATTTAGTCAAAATAGGAAATAAAATCGATGTATTATTGTATTATTTTTATGAACAAAGATAAAAAAGGTCAATTGGTGCTTTCCATTGAATTTCTTTTTCTGTCATCCAATGGCATTTCTTTTAAATTGTAATGAGCGGCTGTTCCTAATACATTTTTCTTTAGATCCACTTCTGTTTTTGGCGATTAAAATAATGTTTGGTCAGATCAAAAACGTATATTCTTCGGGTTGGAATAACCTCTGTCTAAAACTGCTGTACCACTCGGAGTTATACAAGTTTGAAAGTAATAAAGTTCTCATTTCTTATGGGCATCTTCTCATCCTGTCTAAAAAGGGCTGTGAATGTCTCATTTCATAAGGGTGGCAGTCATAAAGTTCCATCAAATTTTCGCCCAATTGTATTCCTTCATACATTATCCAAGATTGTGGAACAAATTGTTAAGGTAAGACTGAATGTCATTTCTAAACGAGCACAACCTCTTGTCTATCCAACAATTTAAATTTCAGGTTTCGAAAGGTATGAGCAATGCCATCTTCTTTGCAACTTCGCTAGGGTTTTTTGAACATCTTTACAATGACATGTCCTTAAACCCTGGCGAGGTTGCAGCGGCCGTGTTTTGTGATTTGCCAAAGGCATTTGGTTGTTTAAATCATGAAATACTGCTGTGAAAGTTGGATGCCATTAGGATAAGAGGAACTGCCTCGAAGTGGTTTCGTTCATATGTAACAGGTCGAGTGCAGAGAGTCATCTTTCAAAATAATAGCTCTAGTGAGCTTAGCACTGACACGGGTGTTCCACAGGGTTTAATCTTGGCCCCTCCCTCTCTTTATAGTTTATATCAATGACTCGCCTCATTTACCAATATCTGGAAAACTTACTATTTTCGCTGATAGCACCACCATTCTTTGACATGAAACAGACCTTGATAAACTTATAGTTGATATTAGTAATGACAGGATGAGAAATATGTGTGTATCTGTTATCCTTTATTAGAGCCAAGACAAAATACAAATGTGTTAAATTTTAAATGTGTTAGATAGATAGATAGATAGAAACGTCTTTATTTTTGACTCGGCGAAGGTCAGCTTGCTGTTTGCTTAACCGAGCATGTATGATAAATTTACAAAAGTTAAGTTTTACAAAAGAGACAAAATTGCTAAGTTATATTAAGTACCTAATCTAGTTAAGGTAGAAACTTAAATATTGGCAACTTAAACTAATGATATATTTACATAATATTGATCTTATACATATTCAAGCATAATTACCCAGCAAAAAACTGCGATAATTGGTCCTAAAGGAGTTTAAACTTAGGTTGACAAATTTGGTACAAATATCAGTATTAAAGATTTTAGGAGCTATATAAGAAAAACTGCGTTGAAAGAGGGCAGTTCGATGTTTCGGTACGTTTAAAAGACCATTATAACGGGTTGTACGATTGTGTGTAGAATGCCGGAAATGAAGCTTTTCACGTAGGTATTGGGGTACACCACTCACAAGCAGACGATACAAAAAACAAGAAAAATGTAGTCTTTGTCGATCGACCATTTTAAGCCATTTTAACTCAGGCAATTTATAGCTAACATGTTCTCTTGCACGCAGTCCATAAACAAAGCGAATGCAAGAGTTCTGAACCTTTTGCAGTCTAGTCTTACACTGCAAATCCAAACAGGGGCCGTACACGAAGTTACAATAGTTAGCGTGAGATAAAACAAGAGTTTCACACAGTTCCTTTTTTAATTGAGGTCGTAAGATGTGTTTATTTTTGTATAAGTTTCTGAGTGAAAAATACGATTTTTGAATAACTGTACCTACCTGACTTCTAAACCGAAGCTTGCTATCAAAAATGACCCCCAAGTTTTTATATTCCTGCACAACGGGTAATACTGTATCGGCCATAACTATATCCATGTTGTCTGCTGCCCATTGGCTATCAGGTCCAAAATAAATTATCGCAGATTTTTTAGGATTCAACTTTAGACCATTGCTCTGAGAATAGTCACAAATCGATCTCAGGCACTGGGTAAGATTACCCTTTGCTTCAACAGCAGTGGCTTTACTAAAATTGGTGCGCAGTTGCGTGTCATCGGCATATCTCTGCAGATCGCAACCCTTAACAAAGTCGTTAATATCGATTGTATAAATTACGAAAACTAGCGGCCCCAAGATCGAACCCTGTGGTACACCCATACGCACTGCTCTAGAGGCGGATCGACGGCCTTCCAGAAACACGAATTGGGATCTATCTGTCAAATAGTATTTAAAGAAATTTACCGAAGATTTCGAGAAGCCAAATGAGCGAAGCTTAGCACATAATGTGTTATAGAGCAGCGGTTTTCAACCTTTTTGAGTGATGTACCATAAAATACTTTTTGTAATTTTAGGTACCACCTAACTAAAATACTACCTTTCTAGCTAGGTAATTTAATTAATTGTAATACCCATGCTGAAATTTTAACCAAAGGATAAAATAAAATTGAACAATAGTAAAAATATTTTTTATTACATTTTTAGGTTTCATACTTAGAGGTACTTACTTAAAATGACAAACATTAGTGAGAAGGTTGTGCTTGGCTTTTTTTACATAATTTATTAATATCTGGTTCTGTGTTACTCAGATATAGCCGAAGATCAGGTTCTACATTAAGTTTGTTTCTGTATACATTCTTAATATACAGCATCGCGGAAAATCCATTCTCACACATGTATGTCGTTGAAAAGGGTATTAAGTATTTTAAAGCGTGTTTTGCAAGAGAAGGGTAATCAGAATTCCTTCTTGCCCAAAATTCACCGAGGTCGCACTGCTTAAACTCTAATTTTAGTTCACCATCACACGACAAATCAATCAGTTTTTCTTGTTCGGTTGCACATAAACCCTGAACCGGCGACTCAACAAAAAAGGGATTGCGTATCCATTCAAATTCAGAATAATCTTCTGTAAAGTACCCATTAAACTGCTTGATTAATTTATCATGGTGAATCTTGAAATTTAACAGTACCTTAGAACTGATATTAATTTCATTATCTATGACGAAGCTTTCAAGTGCTGTAAAATGTTGGACAGATCTATTTTCAAGACTTGATTTCACAAGTTCAAGCTTCTTTATGAACGATTTGACTTTATCAATAATAACAAAGCGAGTTGTATGTTTGCCTTGCAAACCTAGATTCAAATCGTTAAGTCTGCTAAATATATCACTAAGATATGCAAGTTGGCATAACCAAACTTCGTCAGTAAACTTGTCTTTCAGCTCATGATTTTGTTTAGCTAGAAATATTTGAACTTCGGAACGAAGCTCAAATAATCGGGATAATACTTTTCCTCTTGATAGCCACCTAACCTCTGTATGTAGAAGCAAACTGTCGTGATTACTTCCCATTTCGGAACACAAGAGCCGAAAGAGTCTTGAATTCAAAGCTCTTGACTTAATAAAATTAACTACTTTAATAGCGTCGTTCAAGATCTGTCTTAATTCATCTGGCATTTCCTTAGCTGCTAAAGCTTGTCTGTGTATGCTACAGTGAATAAAAACACATTCCGGTGCTATCGCTTTAATTCTTGTTACAACACCCCCATGTTTTCCTGTCATTGCACGTGCACCATCTGAACATATACCCACGCACTTCAGCCAATCCAAACCATGTTTGGTAATAAAATCATTCACTTTATTAAATATTTCGACCGATGTTGTTGTAGAAGGAAGGGATTCGCAAAATAAAAATTCTTCTTTTATTTCATTTCCGTGCAAAAACCGGCAATAAACCATCAACTGGGCAAAATTTGCTACATCGGTACTTTCGTCCATTTGTAAAGCGAAAAAGATACTGGACTTTATTTGTTCTATGACGGTTTCTTTAACATCATTGGCCATTACAAGTATTCTACGACTAACTGTATTATCAGAAAGTGAAACGAAATCCAATTGCTTGGCTGCCTTTTCCCCCAAAACACAATTTACGATGTCTTTGGCAGCTGGTAAAATAAGCGTTTCCCCAATTGTATGGGGCTTTCCACACTTAGCTATTCTTAAACTGGCCAAAAAACCAGCCTTAACAGCATTTTCGTTGCTTGTAGAAAACGCAGCTATTTTCTTCTGTCCACCTTTAAGTTCAACTTCTTTCCTTTTAAAAAAATCTAGCGGTTTTTCTGATAGATTTTTGTGCTTCAAATTAAAATGGCGCTGTAGCAAGGACGGCTTCATCGAATGATTTGAAAAGATCTCAAAACATATTACACATTGCGGGCGTGGTTCTTCGTTAACATCAACAAATGAAAATCCCATTTTTAAATAATTTGAATCATATCGTCTGGTAACTTTTTGTTTTTTACGATTTAAGTTTAAATCCACGTTTGTTACATTGCTTGAAGTACATGGCAAATCACTTGTTCCTGGAAGAGAACACTCTTCTACAGGTCTCTTTAACCATTTATCCATTACTTTACTATAAAAATGACAAGGCGCGCGCGGCTCATGTGAAGTCACTCATCAAGTAAAACAAACAATGAAGCAAAAGCGAATACGCCGCTACGCGATTGCCCAATCGGTGTTGCCGGCGCGGCGGGCAGTTCTAAAAGATTTCACACAGGGTTGCCAATGCTCCCATATTTTAGTTTTTTATATTTATTTCTTTTCTTTTTTTTTAATTTTTGTTATCTGGTGCTGATTTTAGGTCTGGCTTTTGCGTTTTAGGTCTGTTTTTGCGTACCACCGCAAATAATTAAATGTACCACCAGTGGTACATGTACCACAGGTTGAAAACCGCTGTTATAGAGGATATTTTTTTATAGAAGATGAAAATATTTCAGTGCTCTCTGTGAATAAGTAACAAGTAAGAATAAGTAGTAGGTACCCCTGCGAAGCTAAAAGTTATGGATGCAAACATCTCCGGTTCAAATTAAGATAGGAAGTTTGTTTAAAAATTTTTTAAAGTCCCATTTTTGTTTTGTACTAGTAAACGCACAGATTTATACGTACTACATAAGAAGCTTAGCGCACAGTTATCTGATTTAGAAGGTTACATAATGGTTGTACGCCACTGATTGGTTCCATATAAGTGCTTTATTATTACCTAATTATCGATATGTTTGGAACGCATCAAAACAATTACATTTGCAAAAGGGTTACTGTGACCACAAGTAGCAGATAATTCTGTTCTCCTTTGTATGTTAATAAGTTTAATATTATTTATATTTGATATACTAGTAATCTATAAATTTTCTGTTGCTTGGCTAAAATTGTTTTAATATTTAGCCTTGAAGTATAATATTGAGGCTACTTTTACTTCAGACAAGAATATTGTAATTAAAAATTGCTAAAATAACTTTTTCTACTGACGTTTTATAATAACATCTTTTTGATTGTCATTATGGTTTTTTAATAACCTTCTTTTAGGCGCAGCGTGCTTAAAAAACTTTTAAGCACGTTACCAGGAGCAACGTGCTTAAAAGTAACGCAGGTAATTATTTACAATTAAAACGTAACCACAGACTAGGTATAATTTAATTTTTTTTGGCAAGTGTCAATTTTTGAAAGGGGCAAATGAAACATAGGTAATAAAATTTTAGTAAAATAAATTAAGTTTTTTGTTATGAAACCTCAGTAGAAAAAATATTGTATACAACTCATTACGAAACAATGTCTTTTAGTCACTTTGACGTGTTGTCAAACTCGGCTTCGCCTCGTAGGACAATTCACGTCGCGTGCCTTAAAGACACTTATTTCGTTACTTGTTGTATAAATAGCTATAAAAAGATTAAAATATCAAATATTTTATTAATTTGTACAGTAAACATTGTTTGTGGAAATAAAAGGCTTCATATTATTATGCCAAGCTTTTGTGAACGTAGGCTTATGCATAAATTAGACAATCTTTTATAGATGGTGGTAAGAAAATGTTCAATCATCTTCCACTCCCTTTAAGATGGCAACAAAATTTGAAAAAATTTAAAAACTACCTAAGCGTGTCTTAACTGAAAAAGCTCGTATGATTTTCTCAATGATCCATCAGTGAGTGATACGTTAATCTCGGTGTGTTTTTATAACATTTTGACTAATCGGTTTTTCTTTTCTGTTTTTAAATTTGTATTCATTTTAATATTAAACCCTTTCGTGATGGGTATAATGTTTGTTTTCCCCTTTTATAGGAGTTTTGTACGTTCGTGTTTTTTAGGACTTTTAGATGTAAGCCTATTAGATATGAGCAAATAGTGACTTTGTCTATAAGGATGCTGTTTCTTGGAGTATGAGTTTAACATACATATACAGATATGACTTAACATTTTTCATCACATGCTTTTTTGCCGCTATATTTTATAATCTCTTACCCTACTAAAGATGGATTGGTCATTATTAAAAGAGAATGATCAAAATCGTTTAAAAAAAATAGAGCGAGAATAGGCTTTAAAATAAGGCTAAGAGATGTCGAGTTGAGAACTTCCGCCTTTTTGAAAACGATAAATTTAAAAAGTGACAAAAGGATTTTCATTCGTATGCAATTTATTATTGTTCCTATGATGCAACGGTCTTTTTCTAACAATCTTTTTTTGTCTCACTAAGGTAGGAAAAAATTTTAATTTTCTAGAAACTGGATTAAAGAATTAAAAAATGGCAAAATTTTATTGTTGTTTTTAAAAAAATTTGTTTATCTTTTACTTAATATAAGCTCGGTTACGTGATAAAGGTTATGATAAAATATTTCCTGATTTGATTATTATACTTATGTAAAAGGGGTTTTATATCTGTTAAATATTTTACCTATATTTCAATGCATATGACAACTCAAGTATCTATGATTTAGGATAACTAAAACAATATAAACAATATACACTTTTTTTTATCAAATTATTAAACACTTTTTCGCATTTCATGATTGATTGTTGTTTTTTATCTGTATTTGTATGCTAAAAGTAAAAAGCTACACCTAACAACAAATATTACACAATTTACATTTTAATTCCTACATTTCATTTGTCATTTCTTGCCATTCTTTCGAATTAGGCTTTTACCTTTTCGTTCGCTGCCAGAGCCATTCCCGAGGGGACCCACAGCTTAACGTGGGTTCTGAACCACGATCCTCAGTCATGCGACACTCCCCCCCCCCCCAAGGGCTAACCCTCGGTTTCTTGCGCTATTGCATGACCTACCGATTTGGGAATGTGTACCGTCTTCCGCATTCCACGAGATATCCGATCTCATCATTCTCATCCGGCCTAGTTACCGGCGAAATGGGGTGGGTTGGGAGATGATACATACATACTCTTCCCTACATTTTTTTTTTTTATGATAAAACACCTGCACTGTAGGAAAAATCCTTTAAGGCGCTCTGGGAGCGGTGCGAGTGCGAAAAAAGCGATTAACGTTGGTCTTGAAACGTTGAAGATTGTATTCAGTGGGAAACACGACCTCAGGAAGATCATTCCACAAATATGACGTTCTCCAGATGAAAGAATTCTTAAACAATGAAGTTCGAGGAGTACTAAGCTGAACAACATATGGATGAGCGGCAGTGGTTCGCCGTGTATTTCTGTTTTGCATTGCTCTAGGTGGAATTAAGTGGGCAATGTCAGTCGAACACCTGCCATGGAAATATCTGTAAAAGAGAGCCAAATCACCAACCTGTCTTCGATGCTCCAGGCTATCGAGGGTCTTCGTCAGCTCGGGGTCGCCGATCAGACGAACGGCTCTCCTTTGAATGGAATCCAGTAGCCGAAGGGTGTGCTTGGGTGCAGACCTCCAGACATGAGAGCAATATTCTAATGATGGTCGAATCTGGGCTTTGTAGAGTGTCAAAAGTTGATGAGGTGTGTACAACCTTTTGGTGCGGAAAAGTACACCAAGTTTCTGTGCAGCTGTCTTGGCAATTGCGGCAACGTGATCATGCCAAGATATATTACCTCCCAGATTGACCCCCAGCAAATTAATAGACGGTGCTAGGGGAATTGCGTGTCCTGCCATGACTATATCCGGTTCTGCAATGTTAACCTTTTTGGAGAAGACTGCTGCCCGGGTTTTCTTAGCATTAAATTCGACTTGGTTACTGTCACCCCAAGCCAAAATTTCTTCCAAGTCATTGTTGAGGCGCAATACTTCATGCTGCCTGCGAAGATGTGCGTCGGCAGCGGATGTTTGGGGAGTCAAGGTAAAAGATGAGACAAGTGTGCTGTCATCAGCAAAGCTATAAATTGGATTTTGGGTTTTTACTAGAAGGTCGTTAATATACAGTAAAAAGAGGGTAGGCGACAATATGGACCCTTGAGGAACACCGGCATTGATGGTGAAGGTGTCTGAGAGAAACCCGTCAATCGCCACTTGCAGAGAACGGTTCTTAAGGAAGCTGGTTAACCATAAACAAAATCCATTAGGCATACCGTAGGATCGCAATTTACTTAGAAGCCCATCGTACCAAACACGATCAAAAGCCTTAGAGATGTCCAGTGCAACAGCCCGGGATTCTCCATGATGTTCTGTGACATTGTTAAACTTACTAAAATTTGGACATACTTTTTTTATTGTGCGTATGCCCACTCCGAGGATCGAACTCGGAACGCCGCGGTCGAATGACAGTGACACATCGCTGAGCCACCGCCGCAGTTTAATTTCTACATAATTATTTAAGTATTATTTTGTATTCAAAGAAATTACGATAATAATAAAATTCTTGCACCATTCTTCTTTTCTAATTTCCTTTACTTCACTTGGGGCTGCAGAGTGTTAATCAAAAATGTTTAATTTGAAGTAAACAATTATACAGTGACCGGCAGAATTGTCGCTCTATATGCACATTTTTTTTTTATTCTTCTACATCAGGGGTTCCCAAACTTATTTTGTCTACTGCCCACTTTGAGAATAAATTATTTTTTAGCGCCCCCATTTTTTCACTTACTTAAAAACCACTATAACTTTAAATTAAGTTAATTAAATATTGGGAGCTATATTAGCGAAGATTAAACATTCATTCTAAACGAGTCTTTTACTATAACCCGCAAGAGTTAACTTGAGACCTTAGCGCACTAGGTAGTACACAACGGCGGTCAGATCTCAAGTTAACTCTTACGGGCTACACCTGCCAATGAGAATGATTATTGAAACGCAACTTTATAGTATTCAGGTAGAGTATCTTTTATTCAAAATAAAACAAACATAATCGATTCTAAAACTAACGTGAAGGATGAATCCGATGCTGTTTAATAAGTTTGTTGATATCAGGTTCCAATTTACTCAAGAACAGCCGCATTGATACAGGAATGCACAAATCGGGTTATTTAACAAAAACTTGTTAAAACATGATTGCCCGCGGTCTATTTATCTACGAAAATTACCTATCTATGAATACTAATAACTATTAAAATGCGAAAGTGTGTCTGTTGCCTATTTATTTGTTTGTTTGTATCTACTTTCATTTCGAAACGGAGCAACCGATTGACATGATTTTTATTTTATTTATTCAATAAAACAGGACAGATATATGAACTACGCGGAGAGAAATATCGAACCTAGTTTGAGCAATCTCTTAATTAATATTAGTTGTTGTTCACAAGTTGTAGTCGAGAGCTCAATCGGTGTCTAAGAGTCCTTCTAGCTAGAAGAAATTACAAACCGCCCCCCAAGCCTCTACACAACCCCCCCTTTTTTTCTGGGTCTCTTACGGCCCCCCTTTAGGCCTGCAGCGTCCACAAGGGGGCGTTATCGTCCACTTTGGGAAAAACTGTTCTACATGGATATTTGCTGTTTTCTTTACACTTGTGCGACTAGAAAAGTAGGCTATACCAGTTAACTGTACGGCAATATTTTATATTCATACTGTTCAGGGCTGCACAGTGTTGCGACCTTTAAAAATAAAATTTCCCATTTTTAAAGAAAAATTCGACGAATGTACACATGAAAAAGTAATTTTTAGCAAATCACAACCACAAAGTTATCCTTAAGAATATCCTATTTAAAATACTTTGTCTCACCCTGTATAGTGACTAGATTGAAGGGATGAAATTATTTTTAAAAGTTCTTTTTAACGTTTAGTTTCAGAATATTGGTCAAACTATACATTTCTCGTTATTTCTAATTTTTAATAACCCACTCAAAAGAATTATGTTAAAATTCGTTTATTTTTAGAGCAATTAGGTGTAAACCAAAATTAATTTTAGACAACATGTTCCAGAATATTGGTTTAAACAAAATTGTTTCAAAAACAAACGAATTTGGTCATAATTTTTTTGAATGGTTTAAGAAAAATTAGCAATACATTTTTCTATTTTTAAAAATCGAATGAATATAATGAAAAATAATGTTGTTTCCGATTTATTTAAATAAATTAATTTTATTTTGAGAAAATGAAGCATGCGTTTCCAAAATAACACATATTCATAAAGAGACTGTCAAAAATTAAATTCCACATAAGGTAAAAGTAGAAGTCATGAAATTAAAAAAAAAAGTGAGAAAGTATGTCCCAGTCACATTAAGGAATATAGTAATAGTATGAAAAATTGATCACGTTACTCCATTTAGTACAAATCCTTAAATCAAATAAAACACCTTTTCATTAAAATTATGATGGATTATTCTATGCCGGTGTTCCTCAAGGGTCCATATTGTCGCCTACCCTCTTTTTACTGTATATTAACGACCTTTTAGTGAAAACCCAAAATACAATTTATAGCTTTGCTGATGACAGCACACTTGTCTCATCTTTTACCTTGACTCCCCAAACATCCGCTGCCGACGCACATCTTCGCAGGCAGCATGAAGTATTGCACCTCAACAATGACTTGGAAGAAATCTTGGCCTGGGGTGACAGTAACCAAGTCGAATTTATTGCTAAGAAAACCCAGGCAGCAGTCTTCTCCAAAAAGGTTAACATTGCAGAACCGGATCTAGTCATGGCAGGACACGCAATTCCCCTGGCACCGTCTATTTATTTGCTGGGGGTCAATCTGGGAGGTAATATGTCTTGGCATGATCACGTTGCCGTAATTGCCAAGGCAGCTGCACAGAAACTTGGTGTACTTTTCCGCACCAAAAGGTTGTACACACCTCATCAACTTTTGACACTCTACAAAGCCCAGATTCGACCATCATTATAATATTGCTCTCATGTCTGGAGCTCTGCACCCAAGCACACCCTTCGGCTACTGAATTCCATTCAAAGGAGAGCCGTTCGTCTGATCGGCGACCCCGAGCTGACCAAGACCCTCGATAGCCTGGAGCATCGAAGACGGGTTGGTGATTTGGCTCTCTTTTACAGATATTTCCATGGCAGGTGTTCGACTGACATTGCCCACTTGATTCCACCTAGAGCAATGCAAAACAGAAATACACGGCGAATCACTGCCGCTCATCCATATGTTGTTCAGCTTAGTACTCCTCGATTTTCATTGTTCAAGAATTCTTTCATCTGGAGAACGTCATCTTTGTGGAATGATCTTCCTGAGGTCGTGTTTCCCAATGAATACAATCTTCAACGTTTCAACACCAACGTTAATCGCTTTCTTCGCACACGCACCGCTCCCAGAGCGCCTTAAAGGATTTTTCCTACAGTGCAGGTGTTTTATCATAAAAAAAAAAATTGCCTTTAAAAAGCCTAGAGCTTTAGCAGCAAATGCAAACATTTTTGGCAAAAAAAAATATTTAAAAAAATGTTTTTGCAGTTTTCAAATAAAAAAATTATTCTAAATACTTATTATGGACCTTGTCCTTTTGAAATCAGTTACATGTTATCGTGGTTTTAAAGTATTGCTCTTTGGACTAGCAATATCTTCATAAAAATTATAAAACGCAGTAGGCTTACTATAAAGTAGGGTTGCTATTAAAAAAAATCCAATATGGCGTCTTATCTGTCAAATTTGTGAACATATATATATTTTTTCTGAAATCAATTTTGGCTTTTTCACGAAAAACCATTAGGAAATATGTAATTGTTTTTTTTTTGTGGTCGGTTGGAAAGTCGCCAATGGGGTGAGACACATAATGTCCCTGTACATAAGAAGTTATAAGATATTAACTAGTAATAGTTTTTTAAACATTACACAAGACAAGTACAATTCGTTTTACTAGATTTTTATCTCTACGTTGTTATCGAATTTGGCCGGGGCCGGAATTTCAGGACGCGACCCGGCCCGATCAGGAATTTTAGGACGCGGCCCGGTTTGATCTGTCAACCAAAATCGAACGGCCCGGCAGCCTCGAAATGTCCGACAGACCCGATAAGCCCGACAGGCCCGGCAAAACCGGAAGGCATATTATTAGAGCTTAAAAATTATTTTACATATATTCATTTAAAAAGAAAGCACATAAGAAAACCAACGCTGACCTGAAAGGCCGGCAGAACACAAAAGTCCGACAGGTCCAGCAGGCCCGGCAAGGCCGACTGGTCCAGCAGACTCGTCAGGCCCGACCGGCCTAGCAGGACTGTCAAGCCCAACAAACCCGACAGGCCCAGAAAAATTTGTTAGGGCCCGAAAACCCGAACCTTTATTAATTAAGTGGCCCGGATCGACTCGAGAGTCGGGCCGGGCCGCGTGACGGATCGAGATGAAAACCCGGTTTGTGCAGGCCTCTACTCTGTTATTATAGTAGTATAAGGTAATTGGCACAGAAAATATGTTGGATACAATACTTAAAATTTTATAAATAAGCCAAAACATTATATACGGTTTAAAAAAAAATCTTTTTTGTCGACTTTTTTTAAAACGTTACTTTTATAAAAATGTTAGCAATATTTAAAAATAATACATTGTATACCAAGTAGGAAAAGCTGAACATTCCCGGACGACCGTAAAAATTGTATGTCGAGGCGCAAGCCGAGACTGACAATACGGAGTTGGATTTTTCTACGAGGTATACATACTATTTTTCCGTAAATCGAAAATTATTAAAAGAACATAACTTATTACAATCAACTTGTTAAAATTTTAAAATAAATATTATTAACTTTGTTCACAAATAAAGGATGCCATTAAATATTTGTGTTGTAACTATGGAAACACAGTTATATTGAATTGTCAAGCTTAACATTCTTTGGTGTACAATCTATGTTTGTCTTCGTTGGTGTACAAGTACCCGTACAGAAATAACATTTCTCCACGACCATTACTGAATGCAATAATTCCAAAATCATTTTTTACAATAGAATGTAAAAATTCTCGCTCTTGAGTTGGAATATTTATTCTGAAACACTTGCTTCTTATGCGTTTTGCGTGTATTTTCATTCCATAACAAGATACGGAATGAATATTCTGTAATTGATCTAAACGACATAGGTTGCCATGAATTTCGAAACTGTCAGCAGACAAATTTTAGTGCAAGTCAAAATATGAGTGAAAAATCGGATGAATCAGATATGGAACTGGATAATACTCCACGTGAAATTAAAAATATTGCGAATAGTATTTTTGGTCGTGGAGAAAATATCGTCTGCTACTCGGTTAGAATGAAAATTCGATACTCGTGGTTCCTCACGCTCGCGTCAAATTTTCATTCCAACCACGTTACAGAATCTACTATTTCTTACAGTACAATAATAAATATTTCCTAACAGTTATTTGGCGTTGCCTAGCAACGACTAAGTGTAAGGAAATATTGACTTTTTCTTTCAGAAATGTTATTAAATATGTCAATAATTTCGATCGATTTTCATAATTTTTTTTAATCTAATCGGACTTTGTGCTAATGTGAAATTAAAACTTAATAATTTTTTATAAAACCACATTTAGTCCTTTTTGAAAATTAGAAATTTTTTAAACTTTTAGGATATTCTGGTATATTTAAGCCATCCCTAAGGTAGGAAGGGAAAAAGGGTTCAAATCCTGTTTTATCGGAACTGTTTATGTACTTTTATCTTTAAATAAAATTGCTGCCTTATAGAAAAACTCAACAATTTGAACAAGCCAAGATATTTCGGTGTGACAAACGAAAATTAGTTATAATTTTGGACGTTTTAAATAAATGGTTAGGATATAATCAGGGGCGTAGGCAACTTGAAGCGCTATTTTATTAAGTTTAATTTGCAGATGGTATACATTTTCTATTTTCTGAAGATTTTTCCAGCTGCGGTATTTTATTGATAGCTTTATTTTGTAGATGTTCACAATGTCTGTTTTGTGAAAGTATTTCCAGCTGCTTTTGCTTTAACTTTTTTACCTATTTTGCTAATTTTTATTACAAAAACAAATACTTTTAAACACTGTAATTTTTTAACTTTTCTAATGTTTTTTTTTGATGAATGTTGAATCAAATGTATAAAAATCCTAAATCCAATTTTTTGAAAATATTTACATCAAGAACATAAATAAGCAACAAACAAAAACCTGATACATAACCGCTTGTAGTAAAAAAAATAGACCGTTTAAAGTAGCCAACTTCAGATCTGTCCTAATACCCGCTGTACAGTTGACAACTTTCTATTCCATGCTGTTTTTTTATTGCAGTTACGACCAATTAAGTATTAACTTATGCGTTGAAATTTTATGTAATTTCTAAAATTTGTAATTGGTCCCAGCTGCATTTAAAATTGCACGCAATAAAAAATTTTCTACTGTAAAGCGACTATAAAATGATAATAACGATAGTAAGTAGTATTATGGCATTATATTACCAGGAAACGAAATTAAATGAAAATCCTACGATGTTCTTTCCATCCTTTAATGTACGTAATAACTTTGTCATAAAATGAGATTGATTAGTTTAATAATGTTTCGGTAAGTTCTGCAAGAGAAATATTGTCACAAATGTAGTAATTACTTGAAATAGGTGTAACAGGTCCAGTTAAAAGCTTCACCCTCAAATAACTAAACATGTATTTATGCATCGCAGAAATTCCTTTATGTTTACAAGTAAACCACTTATTTAAATCCTGATAACTTTTATCATAAGAATTTTTAATTTTAAGTACCACAGTTGTGGTATGTTTGATTGAAAGGTATTTAGAAACTTCTTAGGCCACCGAAAAGGAATATTTTTGCTTGTTTATATAAAATAATCTTGAATCAAATACCTGAACAATTAGTAATGCAAATTACCCTTAATAAATAATAGTGGAAATTTTATTATATCTATATACAAAACAGGCATATAATTTTGTGGGGAATTAAAAACAATTTAATATACAGCGTGATCAGTTAAGGGTACTGAGCGGCCATATCTCGGAAACTACTGGGCATAGAAATTCAGGAAAAAAAAAGTGATAACTAAAGTGGCCATGAGAAAGTCCTGAAAATAATTTTTAAGTTCCGCATTTTGCCGCAAGAGGGCGTAATTGAGAAGTAAATTTTAAAATTTCACATATCTCCGAAAATCCCACATTAGCTCTACTATTTATTATTATTAACATTCATAATGAAAAAATTTGTTTTATAAAAATTGTTGGAAATGACCACCTTCATTTAATAGGCATGCTTGCGCCCATTTAATTATTTTAATTAAGAACGGTGTGCCTGAGGAGAAAAACGCAAGAGAACATTTTTATGCAGAATTGACCAGGCTAATCAGAAATAATATCTACATGAAAAAATATCAGTTGCGTCCCACTCGCTTCGTCATTTAAAGTTTTAAAAATAAGTCTATTGGCGATAACGCTGAAACGAACGGAGATATCGAGCTGCGGTTTTAATATTTTTTCTAGCAAATTTCATCTACTTTTCGATTATGGTATCATAATTATACCATGTGATTTATTTTTTCAGAGTAAAATCAAAAAATGTGTTATCATTACAAATTGCGCCCTCTATCATTTTTTTTTGAGAACTATTATGGACAACTTAATACGATTGGTGAAAGTGCATTTCAGTTATCTGATTTAATTACTAGTATAAATAAATGTGCTTACAGTCGATTAATGAGAAACATGTCATTCTTAGGGTATTCCAGATTCTTAATACTAACTATAATAAAATTGTTAAGTTAAGTATAAAAAGAAACAACGCACAAACTCTTAAAGTGTGTGAAATTCCGCTATTACATAGCCGATAAAATGTTAGAAAATCCCAACTAATATCATTAATTGCGCAGCAGGAACTTGAATAAATTTTTATCACAAATTTATAATAAATCAGTACTTATGGTTAAATTCCGAACATATTTTGGTTTTACAATACATAGGGAGCCCCAAAGAAACAAAAATAGGGAAAAAATACCCAACTGCAATGACTCGTTTTAGAAATTTTTTCCTTAATCTTTATATTAGAAACTAATATAAATGCAATGTGCCTTTGGATACCTAACTTCTATGAACAGGGACTTCAAAAAGGGACATCTCAAAAACTAAGCGTTTTCAACGAAAATCTCGAGAGCATACATACATTGTTTTCGCCGGTCCTCTGCAAGTCGATCTTCCATTGTTGCTGAAGGTTATGCTGAGGATTCGATAAAAAGGAAAACCGCAGTTGCAAAGAGGACCTTAAAACAGACAATCGGAACTTCAAAAGTTAACGTAAATACCGCATACCTATAATGTTTTCCGGTAATGACGTTGTGTGTTTTGCTTTTGAATTGATGGTTGTTAACCTTCATGTTTTTTTAAAGTAAGCAAATCCCCTCCGCCTTCGGCTAACATAGATGCTGAAGCCGTGTCCAATATATTCTTTAAGATATTTTAGGTTTACATATTTATCAATCTGTTTTATTGTCCCATTTACAGTATGGCAACCTGAATAATGAGCATAATATCTATCATTGTGATACCCAATAAAAAGTTTTCTAATAATCGGTACAATTTAGGGGGGACTGCACCTGTGTGGCTTCCAATTTTTGGAATGGACACCAGAGCAATTTGCAACCCCTCCCTCCCTCTTAGCTTCTAGGTCCTAACTTGACAAATACAAAAAAAAACTGGTATAACAAAGAGATTGAGGTACCGAATTTATCATAGTTCTGTTTAGCAGCTTTGTATAGAAAAATGTTATATTAACTTACAAGAAATCCATAATAGTCTTACTCTATGCTACAGAAATACTATTTTTCATGTACGTATCGATATCATCTTGTAAGGGTCCCTAAGATATGTTAATTTTTGGTTTTGCTATTTGGAACATTATATAGTTATGTTTTAAACGTGGCATTACTATATACCACATGACGCTTTTGTGTTACCTGTAAATTATAAGATAATTCATATAGGAAAGAAATCAATTTAATCATAACACAGTAAAAAAATAAAAATCTCTAGGTTGACTTATTTAACAGTAAAAAACGTATGTAATAAAACGTCGGTATTTGTTATTATTTAAAATTGGTTGAAAACATGTATATTAAAGTATGGTAAAATAACACCTCCAGAGATGTTATTGAATAGTTTTATAATTTTTTTATGAATGAATCTTTAAGTAGATGCCTCCAGCAAGCAGCCGCGATTTTAATGAAATGATAAGGAATTTTAGACCAATCATATTGAAGGAATCAGTTAATTAACTTGACATACCTAAAATGCGAAGCACTTAATACGAAATTCCTGCTTGTTTACAAAAAAAATAATATTTTTTTGATGGTATTTACTTCCTGGATTCAAAGATATAATCTTTATTCTAAATGGTATATTTTCGACAAAACAGAACTTACAACGAGGCTTGTTTAAGAGGATCCCAACGCGCTAAAATTTCCCATGTTAAATTGCGGTTTTATTTGAAGGAATTACAAAAAAATAAGTAAGATTTTAAATATTGTGATATTGCATATTAACAAAAAGACAATATGTGTAATTTTACTTTGTTATAATATCACTTTTTATTTACTGATTAGTTACTGCAGTTTCGTAGTACTACTACATTATCAAACTGAATACCTTAAACTACGTTTCACAGTTATAAATAGGTTTTTAACAGAGAGTGCTTATAAATATTAAAATAAAGATAGAATATTTATCCCTTAATCTAGTAATTGATCCCTATTGTATAGTAATGTAAATAGGAAATTCCACAAGTCTGTTTGGTCATTTAGTAGGTTTATGGTCGGGTTTTTATTATGTTTGTAAATTTCTATTGATTCTAAGATGTTAAGCCTCTTGCTTTTTGGTGCAGTATGTACAATTTTTAAATTATTCACATCTGGGAAACAATGACCTGCATTCGAACAGTGTTTAGCGAAATTGGAATTTTCTTTGTTTAACAAATAAGAAGTCTTATGTTCATTATATCGGATATTAAAATTTCTTCCTGTTTATGATATGATGCTCCTGATTATGTGTGCGATTTTATCTGAAATTGGACCAAATTATGTTAATTTTGAATATCTACTTTTTTCATTACTTTTTATGTGTGGGTATATTTTGTTAAGTGTTATTTGTCTTTGTTTTTTATTTATTAAAGAATGAATGATGTTTGCATTAAACCCGTTATTTTCTGCTATTTTTATTATGGTGTTTAATTCTTTTTTGAGGTTGTCTTCACTTAAAGAAACTGTAAAGGCTCTATGTATCATGGATTTGTATGCCTGAAGTTTGCGGGAATTGGGGTGTATGGAGTGATTAGGAATTGTTGTGTCTGTGAATGTTGGTTTTCTATAAATATATATTATAAGAAAAAAGACCGAAAGTCTCGGACTCAAATATTTTTCTGTCAGTTTATTTTTGTCACATGTTTCGCCTGAAACTAGACCTTATAAACAGTAAAAAATGTTAAAATTGTTTTTGAAACAAAAATAAGCGCATCACAGTAACATAATTATTATTTTACTCGGGTGCAATAATTTTTTTCTGTTTTATAGTATTTCTGTCTTGATCTAAGTCAAAAAACATAGGACTAAGTGGCGGCTCGCGGTCTTAAAAAATGGTAAAGAGCTAGGTATAGTGCGGGTACTTAAACAAACATTGACTAAAAACCCGTGTAACAAAACGTCTCTCTTATCCTCATCTGTCCAACGACTGAATGGAGTTTCCAACAAATTACAAACTATGTCATTAATTGGGTTCATTTTTAAAACACACAACTAAGTAGGTACATACAATACTGAATTAACTGAAAAATAAAAACAAAACTTCTTAATCACACAGTAAATCACGAAAAGCCATATCTATAACCGTAAGTTTCGTGAAGCCTCAAAATAAATACCTTAAGGTTAGGCGAACCAATGCTAAAACAATGGTGAATACGACTGATCTATTTTTAAATTGCCTACTACTTCACCTGACGAGCCGCCACTGATAGGACTTAAGATTTTATATAAATAAAATAAATAAAATACTAATAAGAATGTAATTACTTCACATGTCTTAAAAGCTTGCTTACTTCCTAGAGTAATGTTACGTTAGATCTTATTAAAATAATATATGTCCTAAATACCATAACTTTCTGTAATGTAATTTTAATATTCAAGTAATCCTAAAAATAATTGACAGGGCCGTAATAGTTGAAAGAAAAAGAAAGGATAATATACAATAATAATGATGTGTTATTTGATGACAAAACGTTATTATTCTAAAAACCTTTAAATTGTATTAAATCTTTAAAGCTTAGAAGTCCCTAACAATGTTTTTAAAATTCCAGTTTCGTATTTAAAAAAAATTACTTGAGGTTGGTATCTAAAGAACGAAACGACGAATTTGAAAACTAACAACGCCATCTTGTGAAACAACACACGGCTATAAGAAAGTGTTTTTGTTTGTATCCCAATTCAAAAATGAAGGCGCAAAATATTAAAAACAAAAAATAGAAATTTCGTTTTTTTTCCGATATCTCCGAAAGAATTGGGAATATTTACAATTTTCTTCCATAAATTATTTATTATTAAGCCCCGAAATACGCAACTTGGGCTCAATTTCACCATCTTCATATCTCTGAGCGTTTTCGAGATCCCCTTGTACGAATACGAATTTGTAGCACATTTGTAGCATGGAGCTGGTAATTTTGGAGCAGAATTTAGAAATATAGTTCGAATCAACTTAACAGAGAGCTGGGCAAGCTACCAAAAAAAGGAGCTTGTGCAAATCGCGCCCTCTAGCGGCCACGGATATAACAAAATATAGTCATACTAAATTTTAAATGTTACTATAGGATAAGCATTTTCAAAAGTTTGGTAAATTTGGTTAAGACAAACCGGATCTCTACGTATTTCTTTCAAAAGAGGTTCCCCCTCCTTCTCTCAGTTTATTTTGCGAGTTAGATCACAAAGTAATAAAGCAAAGTTATACCGTATGTTTAAAAGAATAAAACACTTAATTTTTGACATAACTATATTATCGCTAAAAGTCCTATAATCTTCTTAGTCATATGTTAATCGCCCTCTAGTGGCAAATTTAGAAACTATAAAATAATTTTCAGCGATTTCTCTTGGTCGATTTTGTAATGCATTTTTTTTACAAGCATTGTGATAAATAGTTCCTGAGATATGGCCGGCGTCCATTTTTATTTGGCCACCCGGTAAAAGGCTTGCCGATTCACGCGAATATGAAATACAAGGCCTTTTGTGTATTTGGAATTATAATTTATTTTACTCTCCAGTTAAAAATATAAAGGTTTAGACAGAATTTATAAAATTTTCATATTTAATTTTTTTTTATTTTCGTAAAATAACGCATATTTAAAATTTGACCAAAACATTATATATTTTACTAAATAGACTTTTTACTAATCAATTTGATAAATAGTAGTTTGTACAACAAGAGTGGATATGATGTCCATATCGCACGAGGAAGTAAGTTGAGCACGACGTCGTACGCGAAGTGTTCAAACTTCCGAGCGTAATATGGACAACCCACTCGAGTTGCACAGTATATTTTTTCCACGACATAACTTCCGAACTTCATACTAAAAATTAAAAAAAGGATTTAAAACAGGCATTACAAATTGTCTTTTAGATAATAACAAACAATGAAAGAATAATTCATTTTGCTGAAAAATCCATGGACCAAATTACACTTTACACTTTACACTGTAACATATTTTTGGATTTGCGTCATTTCTTATATTTACACAAAACCACTTTGAATATATCTATCTTTCCCACATTCGGCCTTTTGCAGAAAAAGAGCGATATATTTATTAATAAAAATGGACATTTTTTTTTCTAACCCGAGGCCTTTGCCTGCTTGCGTAATAAACCCGAATAAACCCTTTTTTCTTTGCAAAACAAAACGAAAAACATACCTAATCTTATAACCATTAATTCGAATTATTTTTTTTTCCTAAAAATGTTATAATTTCGTCTGTTTTATGTGGTTTTATGTACTTAACTTGATTTTTCACTTCTTAAGGAAGATATCCAGTTATTTTTCTATATCTATTGCGTATATAAAAGTTATAAAGTCGATTGGTGTTGGACCCCTATTCAAAATATATCAGAAAATATCGCTGTGGACGAATATTTGCATGGCAAAAAACCAACCAAGGTTAGTACAAAATGTTCATTTTGTAGGTATATAGTACATTTTATGCGATAAATCTTGTAATAATTGTCTAGAAATAAGTGGAAAACGGGATATTTTTGAAAAGTGTTTCTGTGCCCAAATTAGTTCGGTCAGAAAATAACAATAGTTCTGTAGAAATACATTTTGGTATTATAGCTTCAATTTTCGCGCCATTTGGTGCACTCTTTAGAAAAAAATTATGTATGCATAGACTCTGGGATAAACGTTTCGATTTAAAGTGTCAGAAAACGACTCGTAAAATTTACAACATGTAAATTTGGTTTCTTTGTAATTGAGCACTGTGATTGGTCAGTTTCATATCCTAACTAGGATGGATATGAAATCATATCCGTTCAGTTAACCGGAATAGCCTCCAATCACTTTAGTGTAAAGGAAACAGCTAATTTTCACGCGGAAGTAGAAAAAATAAATTAATGCTTAAGCGAATAGTATAAGAAAATTTAAAAATTGGCACTTCGGAACCATTTGTTAAGACTTAACAAAAAAATTATTCCAAAATGGATTTAAAAAAATAGCTAACCAAAAATATGTTTTTGTTAGATAACTTTTTATTCTACATAATTTTTGCTTATCTTAATGTGATGCTCACCACTTGAACAAAATGTTTTTAAATAAAATATTTATATTATCTTAATAATTTCATCTCTTAAAAAATGAAGTGGGATAGAAGTATTTCAAATTAAATATAAAAAGCTCAATTTTTTAAAATCGATATCACTCATTTCTGGTGACTAGTGCAACACCATGAAATTTTTAATTACCCTTTGCCTGGGTGTTCTAGCCGTTCAGGTAAGAATTTTTCCCTAATTTATTTTAAGTTATTTAAAAATTAACCATAAGCTGTAACGAAACGTTAAAGTTTCCTTTATTAAAGTTGCCTAAGCTTATATTAAATTATTACAATTCAAATTTGATTTTTTTTTTACTTTTTACTAGTTTAACGGTATTTTGTATTATCTTTAATAAGTGAAACGAACACATTTATACATAGTTTGAATACAAATATTGTGCACATTTTTTCCAAATGTTGAATAAAACGGATATTTTCAATGTGCAACTAATCAAATTAATCCCTTATTTAAATTTAATAATTCTTTCATGTTTTAATCAGAATTTAATACATTTCTACAAAAAAATTACTTCAAAGAATTTTTAAAAATGTATGTTATTATGTTGTTTCTAGGCTTTGCCAACACTCAAAGATCCACTTAAGGATATCTTTGATGACCTTACTCGAGACTTGGAAGATTTGAACAGAATCGCAACAACAGAACAAACACAAGCTCTTGATCAACTTGGAGGAGAATTAAGAAGTTTAGATGAACTCAGCCAAGGACTTTTAAGACAGCTAGGAGAAGATCTTGTACGCGATGCCGGGATTTTGGAACAGCAAGTTCATGACTTAGAAAGAGAAGCTCAACAATATCGTGAGTTTTTTTTAATGGCAGTCATTATAATTTCTATGCTTACTACAGTAATGATGTTTAAGCACATTATTACGAGTAAGGCAAGCAACTATTTCTTTAAAATCAGCTACTTTTTCCATTAGTTTATGAAAAAGCATTCTTTTGGTAAAATAAATATATTGCCTTAATTATTAACCAAAAAAACACGAAAGTTTCTATCAATACTTATTACTTACAATAACTACGCTGCAAAAAGTACCTTTTTAGTAAAACTGTTATTAAAAATATTTTTATTTTTTTAAATTGCAATATATGCCTTATTGCTGCACAGTAAAAATTGTTTGTGTTAAAACGTTTAACTATTTTAGGTGTTGATATTAGTGAATGTATTGGATCCCGACTGGAGGAAATTACCAAATTACCTGAACATATTCTTGGAGAAGCCGGAATTTGTGCCAATGCTGCACATGCACAAGCTGAAGGAGCTATCAACGAAGGTATCCATAACGTTAACGAAGCAATTGGACCAATTGACTCATATTGGAGACGACTTGAGGGATGCAGGGAATCTCGTCCTGATGAACAAGAAATTTGTACTCACGCCTTACAAACTGAAATTATTAACGACAAAATCCAAATTCCATCTAAAATTCATTTAGCCGTTGAATTGGTACTTGGTCATTTAGAAGCTGAAAAGCCAACACTTCTTTTATGCGTAGCTGGAAGAACCGAACACCTTAATGAGGAAGGAGGTCGCATTGTAAGGGACATCACCGAATGCGCTGAACGTCTGTTCCCACGTCCCCCAGTTGCTAAGGTATTGAAAACTACTATTAAATATAAACATTCCTGATTTGTTAAAATGTATTTTACTTAATAAATACTGTTTGAGTAAATATTTTAAAGATATTACGTAAATATTATATTTCTAGGTCTCTGCCCCACTCCAAGACATATTTGATGATCTTACTAGAGACTTGGAAGACTTAAACAGAATCGCAACAACAGAACAAACACAAGCCCTTGACCAACTTGGCGGAGAATTAAGAAGTTTAGATGAACTCAGCCAAGGACTTTTAAGACAGCTAGGAGAAGATCTTGTACGCGATGCTGGAATATTAGAACAGCAAATTCATGATCTAGAGAGAGAAGCCCAACAATATCGTGAGTATTCTTTATTGATAGTCATAGTGATTTCTAGTGGTAGTGATGATTAAGCATATTATGACGAGTAAAGAATCACACTAACAATTATTTTTAGTTTTTGAAAAAGAATTTTGTGTTGGTGGAATAAATATTTCCCCTAATCATTAACCAAGCAGACTTGATTGTTTTTATCAACATCTCTTACATACAATAACTATGCACCAATATGTTTTTTTAAAAGCTTTTATTGAAAACACATTTTTATTACAATCAGAGTCCACAATAAAAAGCATAACTACAATATTTGTGTTAAACTATTTTAGGTGTTGACATCAGTGAATGTATTGGATCCCAACTGGAGGAACTTACCAAATTGCCTGAACATATTCTTGGGGAAGCCGGAATTTGTGCCAATGCTGCACATGCACAAGCTGAAGGAGCTATCAACGAAGGTGTCCGTAACGTTAACGAAGCAATTGGACCAATTGACTTATATTGGAGACGACTTGAAGGATGCAGGGAATCTCGTCCTGATGATCAAGAACTTTGTGTTCACGCCTTACAAACTGAAATTATTAACGACAAAATCCAAATTCCATCTAAAATTCATTTAGCCGTTGAATTGGTACTTGGTCATTTAGAAGCTGAAAAGCCAACACTTCTTTTATGCGTAGCTGGAAGAACCGAACACCTTAATGAGGAAGGAGGTCGCATTGTAAGGGACATCACCGAATGCGCTGAACGTCTGTTCCCACGTCCCCCAGTTGCTAAGGTATTGATAACTACTATTAAATATAAACATTCCTGATTTGTTAAAATTTATTTTACTTAATAAATACTGTTTGAGTAAATATTTTAAAGATATTACGTAAATATTATTGTTCTAGGTCTCTGCCCCACTCCAAGACATATTTGATGATCTTACTAGAGACTTGGAAGACTTAAACAGAATCGCAACAACAGAACAAACACAAGCCCTTGACCAACTTGGCGGAGAATTAAGAAGTTTAGATGAACTCAGCCAAGGACTTTTAAGACAGCTAGGAGAAGATCTTGTACGCGATGCTGGAATATTAGAACAGCAAATTCATGACCTAGAAAGAGAAGCTCAACAATATCGTGAGTATTCTTTATTGATAGTCATAGTAATTTCTATGCATATAGTGGTAGTGATGATTAAGGACATTATGGCGATTAAAAAAGCACACAAGCAATTATTGCTTTAAAATCATCTTCTTGTATCAATTTATGAAAGATTATTTTTATTTGTTAAAATGAATATTTTTCTCTAATTTTTAACCAAATAAAATCGATCTTTTTTTATCAACATCCATAACTGATATTAACTACCTTAAAGAAAGTATGTTTATTAAATTAACAATTTTTATTTTCATTGTAATATATGCATTATTGCTGCACAGTAAAAAGGAATAACTATATTATTTGTGTTAAAACGTTTAACTATTTTAGGTGTTGACATTAGTGAATGTATCGGATCTCAACTGGAGGAACTTACCAAATTGCCTGAACATATCCTTGGGGAAGCCGGAATTTGTGCCAATGCTGCACATGCACAAGCTGAAGGAGCTATCAACGAAGGTGTCCGTAACGTTAACGAAGCAATTGGACCAATTGACTTATATTGGAGACGACTTGAAGGATGCAGGGAATCTCGTCCTGATGAACAAGAACTTTGTGTTCACGCCTTACAAACTGAAATTATTAACGACAAAATCCAAATTCCATCTAAAATTCATTTAGCCGTTGAATTGGTACTTGGTCATTTAGAAGCTGAAAAGCCAACACTTCTTTTATGCGTAGCTGGTAGAACCGAACACCTTAATGAGGAAGGAGGTCGCATTGTAAGGGACATCACCGAATGCGCCGAACGTCTGTTCCCACGTCCCCCAGTTGCTAAGGTATTTATTTAAAGTTTATTAAAACTAGTTTTTTATTTATTTTTCCTTAACTTCAATGAAATACCGTTTAAGTTAATATTTCCATTAGGTCAAGTAAATATTATTCTTTTAGCTTTCACCAGAACTTCAAGATATATTTGATGATCTTACTAGAGACTTGGAAGACTTAAACAGAATCGCAACAACAGAACAAACACAAGCCCTTGACCAACTTGGCGGAGAATTAAGAAGTTTAGATGAACTCAGCCAAGGACTTTTAAGACAGCTAGGAGAAGATCTTGTACGCGATGCTGGAATATTAGAACAGCAAATTCATGATCTAGAGAGAGAAGCTCAACAATATCGTGAGTATTCTTTATTGATAGTCATAGTAATTTCTAGTGGTAGTGATGATTAAGCATATTATGACGAGTAAAGAATCACACTAACAATTATTTTTAGTTTTTGAAAAAGAATTTTGTGTTGGTGGAATAAATATTTCCCCTAATCATTAACCAAGCAGACTCGATTGTTTTTATCAACATCTCTTACATACAATAACTATGCACCAATATGTTTTTTTAAAAGCTTTTATTGAAAACACATTTTTATTACAATCAGAGTCCACAATAAAAAGCATAACTACAATATTTGTGTTAAACTATTTTAGGTGTTGACATCAGTGAATGTATTGGATCCCAACTGGAGGAACTTACCAAATTGCCTGAACATATCCTTGGGGAAGCCGGAATTTGTGCCAATGCTGCACATGCACAAGCTGAAGGAGCTATTAACGATGGTGTCCGTAACGTTAACGAAGCAATTGGACCAATTGACTCATATTGGAGACGACTTGAGGGATGCAGGGAATCTCGTCCTGATGAACAAGAACTTTGTGTTCACGCCTTACAAACTGAAATTATTAACGACAAAATCCAAATTCCATCTAAAATTCATTTAGCCGTTGAATTGGTACTTGGTCATTTAGAAGCTGAAAAGCCAACACTTCTTTTATGCGTAGCTGGTAGAACCGAACACCTTAATGAGGAAGGAGGTCGCATTGTAAGGGACATCACCGAATGCGCCGAACGTCTGTTCCCACGTCCCCCAGTTGCTAAGGTATTTATTTAAAGTTTATTAAAACTAGTTTTTTATTTATTTTTCCTTAACTTCAATGAAATACCGTTTAAGTTAATATTTCCATTAGGTCAAGTAAATATTATTCTTTTAGCTTTCACCAGAACTTCAAGATATATTTGATGATCTTACTAGAGACTTGGAAGATTTGAACAGAATAGCCACAACAGAACAAACGCAAGCTCTTGACCAACTTGGAGGAGAATTAAGAAGTTTAGATGAACTTAGCCAGGGACTTTTAAGAGATCTAGGAGAAGATCTTGTACGCGATTCCGGAATACTAGAGCAGCAAGTTCATGACTTAGAGAGAGAAGCTCAACAATATCGTAAGTTTCTAGTAGTATTCATTAAATTAAAAGTTTAGTTTACATTCTGTAGGGATATTTTGGTTAATTCTTTCTTGAAAAGATAAACATTATTTTTTAATTATTAACATAATACACTACATATTTGACAGTTGTAAACTTATTATTTACATTTACTAAGAAATGAATAGTACATACTGATCGACGCTCTTATTTAAGGTTAAGTTTTATACAAAACGTCCTAAATGCAATACTTACATTAGCATTATACAGCCGTAGGACTTCGTGTTAAAACGTCTATATATTTTTAGGTGTCGACATTAGTGAATGTATTGGATCTCGACTGGAGGAAATTACCAAATTACCTGAACATATTCTTGGAGAAGCCGGAATTTGTGCCAATGCTGCACATGCACAAGCCGAAGGAGCTATCAACGAAGGTATCCATAACGTTAACGAAGCAATTGGACCAATTGACTCATATTGGAGACGACTTGAGGGATGCAGGGAATCTCGTCCTGATGAACAAGAAATTTGTACTCACGCCTTACAAACTGAAATTATTAACGACAAAATCCAAATTCCATCTAAAATTCATTTAGCCGTTGAATTGGTACTTGGTCATTTAGAAGCTGAAAAGCCAACACTTCTTTTATGCGTAGCTGGTAGAACCGAACACCTTAATGAGGAAGGAGGTCGCATTGTAAGGGACATCACCGAATGCGCTGAACGTCTGTTCCCTCGACCCCCTACCCACTAGTTTAATTAAAGGGTGATTAAAATTTCATCTGCTGCCTTAAAATGTTTATTGTATAGTTATATTAATACAATTTTGTAAATATTTTAACCCTTTTTTTAATTAATAACATAAATTATCCTAGATACTGACATATTTAATGATTTTTTATAACGAAAGGAAATAAAAACGCTAGATTTATTCATATTTTAAGTGCACACACATTTATGCAAGCAACAAGTGTTTAAAGTAGAAATACTTTTTAAAGTGTATCTTATACTATGGATATATTTCATTCTCGCCAACTAAAAAGTTTCTAGCTCTGATTTTTCAAATCTGTAGGATTTTATTAATCTGTACCAACAGGACGGTAACCTTGACCAAATGACATATTAAAGAAAATATTAAATAATATGCTTCAATGGCTTTTCCACTAAATCCTTATTTAGACCCTATCGTATAGAGCACGAAAAAATAAAATTTTTCACTGTTTCAGTTTTAAAATTCTTCAATTATTTAATAAGAAAATAATTAAACAAAATACCATCTCCAATAAATACACGCGGAAGAAGGTACCGACGTCACAACAAAACCGGCAAATCGGCAACCCGAGACGCTTCGATCCATCTCCGACCTGACTAATCTCTCGAGACTGGTGTTCTATTTATAATCTGTTCTTTTCTATTTAAGTTATCGGAACAAAGATAACAATATAATCGGTCGCGGGACTCGCAAATAAAATAATTGCTCGGTTAATAGGATGACGTATCTCTTCTCATCTTATATTTTTAAACTCGCAGCTTTTCCGCCGTGTTTTTAATTATTTCTAGAAGAGGTTTGTGTGACTTTAGGAAGATTTTTATTCTGGAGATATATTTTTAATAGGTTCTAGTTCAGGATGTTAATACTGAATATGATAAATTCGATTATAATGAAGGAGCTCATTGTTAGTTGGTAGAATAACACCTCAAATTCTTGCCTCAAAACTTCCATCTATTTCTATTACCATTTCGGGGAAAAACAGGCTGACAGTCATGTCATTCTCTGGTAATTAAAATGGAGGTACTCAATAAAATAAGGCATCCTGCGTGTTGCTATCTCCACTGCAAAATGAAACGTATTAACGATAAAGGAGGACGCATTGTTCAAGGTATTACCGAATGTGCCGAAAATATTATCTTTCCTTTACAACCAACCCCATTGGAATAAAGAAAGTATGTGTTAATCAATAATATGAATACATTTTATTTGTATATGTTTAAGTCCAGCAAATACTGCGCAAATTTTACTGTTTTGTAAATTTATTATTCCTTATAACGAGGCACCCATTCAAATTTAGGAGCGGGGGGGGGGGGGGGGGGGGGGACGACGACGACGACGACCTTCAATATTATAAACATAAATATCGTTTATTTAACTGAGGGGCAAAAGAGGGAAACGAACCAAGTTAGTCTAGATTCAGTATTTCAATTGTTTTACTCTGTAAGAAAAAAAGACACATTTTATGATCTGTCAACTTTGTTATGTTAAATATGATTATGAGATTATCTTTATTGCATATTTAGATTTTTCTCAATATTCTAAACATATTTTGTTTAGCAAGTCGAACGTTTATTTTGTTTTTGGTTAAGTTTTTGAGAGTAATTAGCATTTGAAAAATGGCAATTTTGGGCACCTTGATTGGCCGTAGCAACTTAGAAAAAAGCCGCTGTCGCGTTCCTATCTTAACCTTTTATTTTCTACGGAAAAAATTAACTTGTGGTTAACAACGGATTTTTTATTCTCTAACATAAATAATGGGGCTTTTGATAAATTTACAGTTAAAAAGATTTTCTAGAAAACTTAAGGAAAAAACTAATCAAGGAGGACTGGAAGAAAAACGCGACGCATTATGGAAACAAGGAAATTTACTACGTCTGCACATCAGTTCATTCAGAAAACTGTCCAAGTTCCATTTAGAAACCAACTGGACCTTTCCATTTGAGCCCAACTTGTCTTGCGCTTATAAAGAGAACATGGGGGCACATGGGTAGGCACCAGGCTGGGTCAGTTTCAACTTTGCCCTCTCTTCTGACAACTTCATATAATTACAACTTCTTCGTCAGTAAAGTAGTTTGGATGATTTTTCAAAAAATAAACATTATTATTGTCTGGTAATGTTTTATCTAATAATTCTTATCATCATATAATAGGACGGTTCATCAGTGATAGATGATGATTGATTTAACGATTACATCGTCTGTATATAATTAATTAAAAAGTACAGTATTTAAAAATAATGTTTAATGCCACCAATAGATAAAAACATAAATTTTTCATTGTCAATAATTTTTATTGCTGTATCATAAAATTGTACTCTAATTGAGACAAATGACCTCATACTAAAAATTAAATTTTGTGTTATTTTAAAACTTTTTGCGTTTGATTTTTCTAAAAAGTGACACTGACAGGGAATCACTTAAGGGTCCATGATCTCTGTTGAGACTTTTCGACTTGAGGCTTGCATTCATAATGATTTTTATATTCCGACGTGTCATAATGACATTATTATGGATTTCATTTTCAGTGACACAATGACATATTTTAAAGGACTGAGTACTATAATGATTTCATTATAGGACTGGGTACTATAATGATTTCATTATAGGACTGAGTACTATAATGAAAAATAGACGAAAAAATAAAAAAATTTTATTTAAAACAAAATGGAACAAAATTTAATGATTAAAATTAAAAGTAACATTATTACAATTCGTTAAACTGATGTTGGACATAGGAGTTGAAATTGTTGCATTGTTGTGATTTTTAATTTCTATGGTTTCTGTTTCTTCTGAGGGAACGACAGTCGGTGAAACACTCGATAATTATTTCTTTCCGAGAATGGCTGATGAAATCCTTTTCTTGTTTTCGCAAGAATTCTCTATATATCCTTCAGCAACTGTGTCACTTTTCAAGCCACCATGGCGTTTAATAGTGTGAAGATCGACTCCTGAATCAGCCAGCAGTGAAGCTGATGACCTCCGGAAACAGTGACCTGTGTATTCGGCGGAATGGGGTAACTATAAAAAAGCAGCGATTGTTTTGCACATATTTCCGAAAGTATGTATACCCACTGGTTGCTTTGTACATTTGTTGTTTCTAAATGATAGAAGAAAAACCAGAAACTTCGGCATCGGGGGGTCTCATTGCTACATAGGTCCGAACAAGCTGCACCATATTTATTCCTTCGACATCACCAGGCGTTACTTAAAATTCTCGGGGAACGTTTGGTTTTTGTACTAGGTATGAAAATTCGAAAAACAACCCCCTCATCGTGTACAACTTCTATCCTTAAGTTTTTTAACTCAACTCTTCGACATGCTCCACTTATACCTATTATCATTGACACTTTTTATGTTTCGTTATCTGCCTCTTGTAAAAACTTTGCAATCTTTTCTTTACTCAAAATCCTTGATTTTTTGGGTTTGTAAGAATCAGATTTTCGTTTTAAAAAGCTATTATTTGATTGAACTTACTTATGTCGACGTTTTTCTTAAGTGTACTCCTTTACATAGAGTAATAACTCCATAAACTTGAAGACTTTTTCTTCATTGATTCTTCCTCCCGGCGAAAATTTTTTTGGGTGCCACGCCCAAAAAACCCTTTTTTTGGACAATCAAAAAAATTTCAAAATAAAAAAATACATACATTTAAAGAAACTTGTAGTGAGTTATATAAATACACTAATAACTAGGTAATATTAAACAGATAATATACTTGTTAAACAAAAACTTCTTCATGAAATAAGCATAATTGAGCAAAAAAATATTAAAAATAAGGTATATTTTTTATTTATTGAAAAAACAAAAATTAACCATAAACTTAAAGCACAACATATTTTTTTACCAAAAACTAAACCGTAATTCGTCGCCGTTTTTGACAAAATATATTGATTATTTAATATATCAATGTGGATATTCTTATGAATACTTATTAAAGCTAAACTTGTTGAATGATTTCTTAGATATGTTTTTAATCTTTTTAAAGTGGAAAAACGTCCTTCTGCTGAAGCTTTAGTTACTGGGAGGATGAATTGTTATTTTATTTGGCGCGTTATTGATAGCGTTGCCGTCAAAGATTTCTTATGTTGCCCAATTATAGTTTATATTTTCTTCTTTTTGAATTTCGGGGGGGGGGGGGGCCCTGGGCCCCCCTGGCTACGCCACTGAATGAAACTGTAGCATCCCAGCAAAACTGGTAATAGTCTTGAGCAAACCTCGAATTTAGAATAATGAGGTCAAAACAATATTTTACAACAGTAAACGTGTGGTGTGCAATATCTTTCCATTTCCATATTTTTTAAATAACACCTACCAAAGAACTCGATGAACTTAGATGAACTCAGATGAACTAGGAATTTTATTATGACATTTTTGCCAAAAATTAAAAGTAATGTGAGATAAAACCAATTGATATTCTTACGCAAAAGAACATTATCGTACTTTTTATGCTCCCTGCATAACAAATTACATTTTTTATAACGGGAATCTAATTGATTTTACTTTGACTGAACTTTTATAAACTTTTACTTTTTTCGTATCTTTTACTCTTTGGTCCATTTGCCCTCTTCTAAACGCAATCCGAGGACACATTGTATAAATTTCAAAGACAAAAGTTAAATCTGAAATTCATTATAGGACAAGCACAGTGAAAAGTATGGTATTTAATAAAGATATGATGTGTACCTATTTTTAAGAAATTCGTTGACCTCGGAGTGCAATATGAAGTCAATTTTGCATGTTGTTACGAACTCTTAATAGAAATGTATTTGTTTTAGATTAGTATTGTATTTATCTGGAGTGGGATTTGGATCATTTTATATAAAAGAGCTAATGCTTTTAAAATGTCTACCATTGTTTCTTGTGGCTTATTCTCCAACAATGTTGTCAACCAAATTTTTAATTGTCCTGTGCTTGGGAATTTTAGCTGTTCAAGTAAGAACTATTTTTTTTTATACAGGGTGCTACAAATTCGTGTACGCACAAGGGAATCTAGAAAACGGTAAGAGATACGAAGATGTTTAAATTTAGGCAAAGTTGCATATTTAGGGGGTTAATAATTTGGTGAAAGAAATTAGGATATATTCCGAATGCTTTCGGAGATATCCGAAGTTTTTAGTTTTGGTTTTTAATTTTGTGCGCCTTCATTTTTGACAAAAAACACTTTCTCGTATCCATTCTTTATGTTCTACAACATGGCGTTTTTAGTTTTCAAATTGGACGTCTCGTCTGTTAGATACCAACCTCAATTCATTTTTTTTAAATACGGACCTGGAATTTTTTAAACAGTTTTAAGGACTTCTAAGCTTTGGAAATTTAATACAATTTAAAGGTTTTTAAAATTTTAACGTTTTGTCTTCACATAACACATCACTCGCATTTCAAATTATCCTTTCTTTGCTATTACGGCCCTGGCAATTATTTTTATGATTACCTAAATATTAAAATTACATAACAGGAAGTTATGGTGTTTATTTTTTCAATAAGATCAACCGTCACAATACTCTAAGCTAGGAAGTAAGCAAGTTTTTAAGGCATGAGAAGTAATTTTATTTTTTATTAGTATTTTATTTATTTTATTAATATAACGTATATCTTTTACGTCCTATGGTTTTTGCCTTAGACCTAGACCGAAATTCTGTAAAACAGAAAAAAAATAATGCTCCCGAGTGAAGAAAAGGTAACTGGAGTGGTGTTAGTCTAGTTATGCTACTGTGATGCGCTTATGTTTGTTTAAAAAACAATTTAACATTTTTTTACTGTTTAGAAGATCTGATAATAGTTTCAGGCAAAACATGTAACAAAAATAAATAGACCTAGATATTTGAAGCCGTGACTTTAGGTCTTTTCTCTTACAAAATATCAAATATTAGGCCTCTTTGAGTATAAATGGGCGGATCTTAGAAATCTTATGTTTTTAGTTTGGCTCTAAATGTTCAGGACCGTAATGATATGAAATAGATAATTTAAATAATCTGTTATTAGATGACAAAACGTTAAAATTTCAAAAACTTGTACATTATATTAAATTTCTAACACTTAGAAATCCCTAATACTGTATTTAAAATTCCAGGTCCGTTTTTAAAAAATTTGACTAGAGGTTGGTGACTAAAGAACAAAAAGTCGAATTTGAAAACTAATACCGCCATTTTTTTCGCAAGTTAAAAATGAAAGCATTCGGAATAATTACAGCATCTTTTCACCAAATTATTAAGCCCCAAAATACGCAACTTTGCCTCAATTTAACCATCTTTGTATCTCTAACCTTTTTCGAGATCCCCTTATACGCAGACGAATTTATAGGAAGAGATAAAGAAAATTACGCTTTAACTTAAAGAGTATACTTAACTTGATTGTGATATATAATATCAGGCACTTGATGCTTTTGCGTAATTAATATTCGTATCTTAAAAAACGATCATGTAGTTGATATCTAAATGTCATTTAAAAATTAAAACTCCTGATATCTTAATTCTTAGAGATATAAAAAGCAAAACTTTAATCATTACGTATTTATTAAGAAAAATGTAATACCGTATTAAAATTTACCTTAGCATTTTTTAGACTAGTTTGAAG
Organism: Polydrusus cervinus; assembly: GCA_935413205.1. Classification (NCBI taxonomy): domain Eukaryota; kingdom Metazoa; phylum Arthropoda; class Insecta; order Coleoptera; family Curculionidae; genus Polydrusus; species Polydrusus cervinus. The sequence goes on from OW284516.1 coordinate 31,711,985, forward strand.
TTGAAAATCTTATACAATTAGTTTGTAATCTTTGTAACTTTTGTTTATCTTAATAATTTATATTTTTATGATAGATAATACAGGGTGTCCTGCTAAGGTCGGCCAGCCGCTGTATCTCGGAACGTATCGGTAATAAATTTTCGCGAATTTTTTTTTATAAACATGCAAAAGAAAACACTGGAAATTAATTTTAAAGTGATAAGATTATCTCTAGAGGGCGTAACAGATGGAAGAAAATACAAAATTTAAGTTTTAAAAAAAAATAGTCTCATTAAGGTACTGTTTTGTTATCGGGAATGGAAAGCCTATCCATTCTTGCGGCAGTTTGTTCCGAATTATATTTTTCGTATCTCCAAATGTACTAAGGATGAAGGAAGCTAGTACATAAGTTATTTTTTCCGAGAGCCCGTCCGTGCCCCGGATGCACTTAGGCCAGGTTTGGCCAATTATGCTCACCCTGTTTGGTTGTTACGCCCACTCCGTGATCCCAGTTCCTTGCACTAGTTTGTATAGGTCAACTGGGGAGAGGGCAAGGATGTCCTCTGATTTCAGTTTTGGTTGCCCGAGTATTTGTTGCCTCTTTCGATCTAGTGACTCGCATTGGCAAACTATATGCTGTACAGTTTCTCTGTCTTGTCCCCATAATCTGCAGGCAAGGTCTCCATTGTACAGTTGCATTCTGTCAGAGTTCCTGTAATGGTTCTCAGCTGGTTCCTATTCATTTGAAGCAGCTGTTTCGCAAGTCTTGGGTCTGGATCCCAATGAATCTTTTGTGATGGGCAAATCCCTGTCTGTTACTCCAGTGAATTTTGTGTTCATTCCTGATCAATCGTTTTATAGCATCTCGTGCCGTGCACCTTGGTACTCCGGGTCCCGGTTCTGGACCAATGAATGTATTTTCGGAGCCTTTTCTCGCAAGTTTATCGTCTTTTTCGTTTCCTGTAATACCTTCGTGGCCTGGTACTCACTACAGTATTACTTTGTTTACTTTTGCCAGGGCCTCCAGTTCCTCCTGACACTCCCATACCAGTCTTGAGGTTACCTTGTTGCATATTAGCGACCTTGTAAGGTAGTTACTGAAAATCCATGTACTGTTGGACTGGCAGGATCGCCATGTAATGTAACTACTTGGTTCGATAAGAGAGAGTCATCAAGACGTGTATAAAAATGTATTTATTTCTATTCTTTCTATTCTTTCTATTCTATTTTACAATCAGTCGTAGATACTTATATACTAAACTTAACCTTAAACTCGTAACCTTAACTCTAAGCTTAACCTATGATTATATAAATGTTATTGTTATATTTAATGTACAATAACATATTGTTACCTTTAATAGAGGGTTATACCCTCGACTATATCCTCGTTATTGATATCAGGGTAAAGGTAACAATAATATTATACATACCATTAAATTGTACAATTAGGTAAAATAAGGTAAAGCCTTATTATTACCCTACATCTCCTACGGGAGGGGAAAAAAAAATCTAATATAACTAAATATTTGATTTTTTTTGTATGTTTACTTAATTAGGTAATAAAATATATTTGTACGTAAAATTATTTAAAATATTTCTTAACTCTATTCCTATGAACTAACACTTTTACAATTTATTTACATCTTTAACAATCGTTACCTTTTTACTACTTACTTGAATTTATGAATACAATATTATTATATTATTATACGTCCTATTAATCCTTGCGTGTCCTCATGTCGCTAGTAACTGTAAATCATTACGAACTATTTGTCTTTCCATTTTTAATAATAGATATTTATTTCTATACCGGTATCTATTATTCATTTTTTATTTTCAAATGTTTTTTTTTTTTAAACATTTGAGCGCTTTTTTCGTCATCGCGAATATTATATTCAATATTCATCACATACGGCATTCGGTTCTTTCAACGAAGCAGTTAAATGCGAAACGCCGATCAAGAATTCCGAAACTTTATGTTCCGTATAATTATTGTTCCTGAATTACAGGGCTTTCGACTGTGCACTTAGGGCCAACGTCGTTCAAGACTCCTGATTCATATGGACAATATTTTTAAAATAGACGAAATTTCCTATGCTGCAGGCATATTTTTTACTTTTACGCATTTTAATAAATTCAGCTATCGAAACAGGACAGAGTTCACAAGAATTATTAGGCCATTTTACTAATTCAACTACTTTCGGGTGATCAATCCGTTCGTAAGTCTAAATATTTGGCGCGAATATTTGAACTAAAAATTTCCCTTCTATTTTAAAATATGAGAGGTTAACTAATAATATTTTTTTTTTGTGTAACCTAACAACAAGTTTCATAATTGCTAAAATCTATAAGTTTCAGATAAAATTGTTAACGTTACTTTCGCGTCGCCTGTATCTAAAATGTTTATCGATATCATATTACTTTGCGGTCGAGCTAAAACACTTGCTATATTAATACTATTTGGTATATTCCCTGGTAACATAATACAATTTTAATTTTGGTTAGCATAGCAACATTTAATTACTTTATTTCGGCCAGGTATTTTAAAACATGATTGTTGTAAAGACAACATTGGACTGAGACTATTTTATTCTCAGTAAAAAATGAAAACTTAAAATTTTTAAAGTTTATCTTGGCATTACCTATATTTTTCAAAAAAAAATTTGAGCCTAATACTCCATTTATTTTATTTCCAAAACTTTCTATTACATGAAATGTATGTTTTAATTTGATATTGTTATTAAATAAATTTCAATGTCAAGTTCGTAAAATGGTTGAACTAATTATTTTTATTTTCTTTCCGGTGTTTATATATTCATGTTTAGTAATAAAATTCTTAAATATAACACTTATAGAAGCTGCTGTGTCAATTAATAATTTTAAAATGGTGCATCTATATAGTTGACTTGAATAAAATTAAATTTAAAATTACAGATTTTAAGTTCCTTTATGCCCTTAAAATTTATCGGTTAATGTTGATTGTATGATGTTACCCTCGCAAGTATTCTCATTCTTGCTTTACATAAAATATGTCCTATTATTTTTATTATTATTTTCTCTAAAAATTTTAGCACGATTTGACAAACTCCTATATTGCGAAAATCTATTATTATCATTATCATTATTTCGCGAGTTCCCTGCGGGTAAATTTCTTTGTTATTTAAAATTTGGCACGAATTTAAATCAAAATTCCTACTCATGGTTGCTTAATACCTTTCAAAATTTAAATTCTCGAATATAAAATATAGTTAAAATATGTCCCTATTAAATACAATTTGTAAACAATTAAATAAACTTATCCAAATTCTTACTAAATTTTCACCGAGCTGTGCCTCACTGGTGTGTCCTTCCTAGGATTGTGTAGTGCTGTGGTTGTCTCCACAAATAGCGGGACTCCTGAAGACCCATGAGCTAGTCCCCCGTTGCGTACGAGCGGCTTTTGCCTCACCTTCTATTAAGGCCTCACACGTACGTGCTGCTGGGCTGGACTGCTGGTGGCTGCTAACTACATCTTCGCCTGGCGCCGTGGTATAGCATTTTTCATCGGCTTACTAGGTAGGCTGGACCATTGTATCTGGACTGGGTGAAGATGGCCTTTTCTCTCCATCTCTAATATTTTTCACTGGACACTACACTTTAATTACTTTTTTTTTTTTTCAAGACTTGTATAAAGTCCTCTGGCAGGATCGCCATGTAAGGTAGTTACTGAAAATCCATGTACTGTTGGACTGGCAGGATCGCCATGTAATGTAACTACTTGGTTCGATAAGAGAGAGTCATCAAGACGTGTATAAAAATGTATTTATTTCTATTCTTTCTATTCTTTCTATTCTATTTTACAATCAGTCGTAGATACTTATATACTAAACTTAACCTTAAACTCGTAACCTTAACTCTAAGCTTAACCTATGATTATATAAATGTTATTGTTATATTTAATGTACAATAACATATTGTTACCTTTAATAGAGGGTTATACCCTCGACTATATCCTCGTTATTGATATCAGGGTAAAGGTAACAATAATATTATACATACCATTAAATTGTACAATTAGGTAAAATAAGGTAAAGCCTTATTATTACCCTACAACCTAAGGGCTGCTTCACTGTCAGAATATATATGGATCCGCTTATTGAGGTAATCCCTCCTATTGTTTTCGTACGCACATTGCAATATGCCGTAGATTTTTGCTTGGAACATTGTGGGAGACTTTCCTAGAGAGAAAAACGTATTTTTCTTCGACCTTACCCCATGTATCCCCGCTTCGGTATCCTCTTTGGTTTTGAAGCCGTCTGTGTACCAGACAGTGGCGCAGCTAGCATTGAATGGACCCTGTATCAAGAGCCAGGTGGTGGGTCCCTCGGCTAGAAGACATTTTTCCTCCTTTTGGTGGTCTCCTTTTGGTGGGCCCTCCCAGGCCAGTGGGCCCTGTATTATTGATACAGCTGATACAGCGGTTGCTACGTCACTGGTACCAGATTATTGCCTCAGGAGTAGTTTCTTGTGTTTTGTTTTTCCATACGTTTCGTTCATCCATTACGACCTCAAATGGTATGTCATAGCGAAACCTTGGATTTATGTGGTCTGATCTCTTTTCTAACTCAGGTCGACCTATAATCTCGCTTAAAAGTTCGTATCCAGTTCTTTGCTTGCCTAAGAGCGGCGTCGAACTCTGAAGTCTATGGAGTCTCATTATTGCCTCTCCTTTTATCACCAAGTGAAGCAAAGGAAGGTCTAAGATGATCTCCATTGCGGATGTGGAGGTTGATTTCATGGCCCCAGTGATACTCAAGCAGGCCAGTCTTTGCAGGCTAAATAAGTTATTACCAAAAGTACTGTATCTTTCACATCTTTTATGCAATTTTAATTAATTTAAGCTGCTTTAAAAGAGAATTTCATGCTTAATAAAAAAGTAATTTTGTTGATGGTCGCTAACTCGTATTTTGTTTTACATGTTTTTCTAAATGTCTTTAAATTTTTTCACAAAAAGTTGAAGCAGTAATAAACAAGAATATTTGGTAACTAAAGTTCTTTTATAAATAGTATATTTTACATACCCTTTTCCCATTTAATAAAGTTAAAACTGATATCCAGAAGGACCATGATAAACGTTAAACATTTACCTTAATATTTTTTTAGGCCAAGCCCAAACTTCAAAACTCCCAACTTAACTCTACAATTGACGACCTTGTTAGAGATTTGGACGAATTAAATAGGCTTGTCACAATAGAACAGCAACAGGTTATAGAGAGACTTAATCAAGAATTAAATGATCTAGATGCAGCTGGTGAAAATGTTATATATCGGACAGGGGCTGATTTGAATCGGGAGTTGGCATTATTACTTTTACAAATTTCTGGCATAAAAGAGAAAGCTTATGAATTGGGTAAGATAATATTTCTTTTTTAAATATGGTCTAATATACCGTAATGTACCGGGTGATTCAATAAGAAAGGTAGCCGGCTATATCTCGGAAACTACTGGGCGTAGAAACTCGGGAAAAAAAATGATAACTAAAGTGACCATGAGAAAATCCTGGAAATAATTTTTAAGTTCCGCATTTTGCCGCAAGAGGGCGTAATTGACATGTAAATTTTAAAATTTTACATATCTCCAAAAATTCCACATTAAGGTATATCTTTGGTAACACCGTTAAAAAGCTTGAACAATTATGCATCATTTTGGTCTTATGCTCATTGGCGTACCGACTTTAATAAGAGGGGGGGGGGGGAGCTGTTGAAAGTGTGATCATTTAAATCGTTGTAACTTATAAACGACTTATCTGATTTTAGCAAACTAAAGACTGTTTGGAAGAGAAATGCATGCACAATCACCAATCGTATTTAGTTGTCCATAATAGTTCTCAAAAACAAAATGCTAGAGGGCGCAACTTGTAATACTAACACATTTTTTGATTTTACTCCGAAAAAATAAATCATACGGTATAATTATGATACCATTATCGAAAAGTACATGAAATTTGCTAGAAAAAATATTAAAACGGCAGCTCGATATTTCTGTTCGTTTCAGCGTTATCGCCAATAGAATCATTTTTAAAACTTTAAATGAAGAAGCGGTTATATATTTTTAAAAAAAAAAGTGGGACGCCACTGATATTTTTCCATGTGGATATTAGTTCCGATTAGCCTGGTCAATTCTGCATAAAAATGGTCTCTTGCGTTTTTTTTCTAAGGCACACCGTTCTTAATTAAAATAATTAAATTAAATTAGCTCGATTATTTATTATTATTAACATTGATAATGAAAAATTTTGTTTTATAAAAATTGTTGAAAATGACCACCTTCACTTAATAGGAAAGCTTCCGCCCACCTAATTTAATTTAATTATTTTAATTAAGAACGGTGTACCTGAGGAGAAAAACGCAAGAGACCATTTTTATGCAGAATTGACCAGGGTATAATATAATAATATCCACATGGAAAAATATCAGTGGCGTCCCACTTTTTTTCTAAAAAATATATAACCGCATCTTCATTTAAAGTTTTAAAAATTATTCTATTGACGATAACGCTGAAACGAACGGCGATATCGAGCTGCGGTTTAAATATTTTTCCTAGCAAATTTCATCTTCTTTTCGATTATGGTATCATAATTATACCGTATGATTTATTTTTTCGGAGTAAAATCAAAAAATGTGTTATTATTACAAATTGCACCCTCTAGCATTTTTTTTGAAAACTATTATGGACAACTAAATACGATTGGTGATTGTGCATACATTTCTCTTCCAAACAGTCTTTTGTCTGCTAAAATGGGATAAGTCGTTTATAAGTTACAGCGATTTAACTGATTACACTTTCAACTCTTATTAAGGTCGGTACGCCAATGAGCATAGGACCAAAATGATGCATAATTGTCCAAGCTTTTTAATGGTGTTATCAAAGATATACCTTAATGTGGAATTTTCTGAGATATGTCATTGTCAACTTTTATAATTTACTTTTACTTGTACTATAGTTATAATTTTTTTTCCCCGAGTTTCTATGCCCAGTAGTTTCCGAGATATAGCCGGTTACCTTTCTTATTAAATCACCCGGTACACTGTAAAACAGTTCGTGAAATTATAATAAAGTTATTGTGTTTAGGAAGCCAATACATTTCTAGTAAAATTACAGAAAAGTTGTAAATTTACCAATATTTTATTATAAAACTAAACAAATTTGATCTGTTAAATTGTAAATTTACAAATATCTCCGGAACCATACGAAATTTACTAAATTTTGGAATTACGCAACTTTTCCCTATTTCAACCATGTCTCTATCTGTTATGGATTTCGAGATCCAAATGATCGCGTCCGAATTTGTAACACCCTTATTATGTTTTTCTACGACCACCTATGAAAATGAGAAAAACAACACAGTTAACTTGGCTCGAAAGCGCCGAATATCACACGCGTGTTGAAAAAAAATATTTGAACACTAGTGTTGAAATACAAGGCACACTATTTAATTTAAATATATGGTGCCAATTTGACAGATAACCCCTATTTATTAAAAAGAACAAATTTTAGAAAGCAGTAATTGTAAAGTGTTTAACTTATTTATCATGTATTTGTCGAGTGAATCAGAAATAGAGTGTGAAAATACGCCATCTAAAATTATAAAAATATTGTTATCTATATATACTGGAAAATCTATTACCAGAAAAAAACAAATCGCGCTGAAGATAGTGTCATGTATTAAACAACAAATCTTTATTGGTATCGATAGCGTGAAGAATAGAGCTCTAGCCTACAGATCGCAGGGTCACAGGTTCAAATTCCCTCCAGGAGTATTTGATTTTTTTTTATAAAAGCATTAAATAATTTATAGAATTATTTTGAATTGAAATCTTCCTTGTTGAGTGGATTTTTTAAATTTATGTTTAATGCATCTTTCCTTGATTAAATTAAAAAATTTTCATTCTGGTTAATTTAGCATGATAAGTTCTCTTCCTATATAAAATATGAAAAAATTAAAAAGTTATACTACAAATGAAGGAAAAGCCTATTGACAAACTATGAAACCAGATCTTAAGTGGAACATAATCCTAAGTATGCTAATTTCAACACTAGTGTTGATATATTTGTTTCAACACTAGCGTTGAAATATTTTTTTCACAAATCAAAGGCTTTTTTAATAATTCTTTGTGGTCGTAGGAAAAATAGTGCACATTACTCGTGTAAAAGTGATTATTCTTAAACTCGGAGAATTGCCGCACTCGGCTAACGCCTCGTGCTGAATATCTCCTCGTTTCACTTTCATCACTTGTTATGTAATATACCATATTAATAATCATTTCATTTCTTTAGGTATTGACATTCAAGAGTGTGTTGGTAATAGTTTGGATTTAATCAGCGACTTACCTAATACATATATGAGTGAAACAGGACAGTGTGTTAATTTGGCACACGCCCAAGGTGAAAGAATTATTAACGATGCAATTAATCAAGTGGTCCAAACCGTTGAGGTAATCGCTGAATTACATAGACTAGTTGAAAAATGTAGGAACTCTCTTCCTTATGAACAACAAGTGTGTATTCCTGAATTGGACATTGAAATTAGTAATAACCGTAATCAGATTCCAGCAATCATTCGTTTAGCACTCCGAGATGCTCTGGACTCTTTGGAGCCTGAAAGAGCGTCACTTCTTTTATGCGGCGACGGTAAAGTAGAGAGATACGATCAAGAAGGAACACATATTGTGAACGGAGTTTTGGAGTGCGCCGACAACAAGTTTCCGGCACAACCAACGCCATTTAAATAAAGAAAATATCGTTTACATACTCACTATAATAAGACTGGATTAACTTAACTACACACCTGTTTAAATTAAATAGTTTAATACATGAAATATTAAATTAATACGATTTTTCTTTTGCACAATATTTTCTATTATTTTCTGAGAAATATTTTGCTTCAAAGAAACAGTAGAAGGTAATAGATGTTGATGTTGCGTGCCAGAATAATTGTGTTCATAACATTAACACAAGGGCGAGGCATTCTAGCAACTCTGACTGACAACATCTAAAGATGGTACAGAAATTGAAGGATTGTAGCCTTATGTCAGGGGCGGATACATTTTGAGAGTAGGACGGGTTTTAGACGTCACTTTTTTTTAGTTGCCCTCCTCTTCTGAAATGCACTTTGTAACATCTACTGGCATGCCTCACATCAGTAGCGTGTCCTATATCTAGGGATGAAAGAGGGTAATTGAAGAGTGGAATGGATAAGTCGGCTAAGTGCCAAAAGTTGAGTTTTAAACTAGAAGGAAAAACTGTGTGTGTCTGTGAGACTTAATATAAACGTTAGTAAAGTTTTATTTCTTTTTTTATATGTTTTAGTGTTATTAGAATACCCTGACAAAAATTTAGACATCCAACTTATATGATTATCTTAAAAATAATTTATAAAGTTCTTAATCACTAGAATAGGCTAAGTGCCAATAAGGTAACATTTAAAAAAAGGCTATATATATACTTAATGATCCAGTTTTATATGCTTTTCCACTGACCCGCAACTTTTTCTGTTCTCTCATGTACTTCTTTCGCTTGTTAGCACTATTTCTTATGGAGTTTTCCATGTTTCCCCCCGCCAAAAGAACAGACGCCATGATCAACACCGTTAACGGTTGGCTTAGTACTAGATACTATGACTGATTCAGACTTATCGCCTAGACACGTGGTTTACGGTTGGCACTTAGCCGCTTTTAAAGGAAACTTTTGACGGCACATTTCCTGAGCTGCAGTATTTTAGTAGGGTGACGTAGTTAAATAATGGGTTATCACATAGCCTATTTTAGGATACATTCGTGTTGGCATTTAGATTATTTTTAAGCAAAACAACCAAAAGGTAACGAAATGGCATTTAGCCGACTTATCCATTCCGTTCTTCAATTATGTTTATAAGAGATCATCCTGGTCTTTTACGATCATTTTCAAAAGCTAAGTTTTATATGTACCGGGTGGTCAACTAAGAATGACCGCCGGCCATATATCAGAAACTAGTAATCGTACAGCATCCGGGTAAATTTTTTTATGGCAAAAGTGCCCAAGAAAAAATGCTGAAAATTACTTTTAAGTTCCGCATTTTGCCGCAAGAGGGCGTAATTAAAAAGTAAATTTTAAAATTTTACATATCTTCGAAAATTCCACATTAAGGTATATCTTTGATAACACCATAAAAAATGGACAGTAATCAGTTAAATCGCTGTAACTTTATAACGAATTATCCGATTTTAGCAAACTGTTTGGAAGAGAAATGTATGCACTTTCACCAGTCGCATTTAGTTGTCCATAATAGTTCTAAAAAAAATGCTAGAGGGCGCAATTTGCAATAATAACACATTTTTTTATTTTACTCCGGACAAATAAACCATACGGTATAATTATGATACCATAATCGAAAATTAGATGAAATTTGCTAGAAAAAATATTAAAACCGCAGCTCGATATCTCCATTCGTTTCAGCGTTATCGCCAATAGAATAATTTTTAAAACTAAGCGATTATATATTTTTTAGAAAAAAAGTGGTACGCCACTGATATTTTTACATGTGGATATTATATTATTTACACCGTTCTTAATTAAAATAATTAAATTAAATTAGCTTTATGCATGCCTATTAAGTGAAGTTGGTCATTTCCAACAATTTTTATAAAACAAAATTTTGCATTACCAATGTTAATAATATTAGGAGACCTAATTTAATTTAATTATTTTAATTAAGAACGGTGTACCAGAGGAGGAAAACGCAAGAGACCATTTTTATGCAGAATTGACCATGCTAATCAGAAATAATATCCACATGAAAAAATATCAGTGGCGTACAACTTTTTTTCTAAAAAATATAGGAGATATGTAAAATTTACTTTTTAATTACGCCCTCTTGCGGCAAAATGCGGAACTTAAAAATAATTTCCAGCATTTTCTCTTGGGCACTTTTGTCTTAAAAAAATTTACTCGGATGCTGTACGATTACTAGTTTCTGAGATATGGCCAGCGGTCATTCTTAGTTGACCACCCGGTACGAATAATCATTTAAGAGCTTGTTATCAAATAAACCTATTTCTTGATCCATTCAGTGATTATAGAGTCCTATGTATTTTTAAAAGATAGGCATCGCCGTCATTATTAATGTCTATAGACTAAAGTTATGGTTATAATAACGCCTTAGTTATTTTTCAAATTAGAAAAAATATTGGAAATTTAAATTTACTAAGGTGCTTCATTTAAAAAAAATTTAAGGTAACGTCACCACTCGAGAGTTGATTACATTGGTAACCAAGGGCGTAAATATGGGTGGGAGGGTATAATTCCCTCTTCTGCAGTAACGTAGGGGAGACTGTTGTAACTAGAGCATAGCGTACCTAGAAACGATGTCGATTTTTATCGGTACCGTCATCTAGCGGCTAACCAGCTAGGTTCCCTGTACCCTTTAGCCAAGCCAACCATCTTATTACAGTTTCAAATTTTTAAAACGCCTTTTGTGATTTTCCAGTAAAAAGATAGGTTTTAAACATTAAAATTACTTATCCTTCCTTCCAGAAAAAAATCTACGCCCGTATTAGTGACATGGAATGCACAGTCAAATAGTGATATCTTAGTCCAATATAGGTTGTGGAAAACCAGAATTTGATGTCACTTTTAATTCTCCTATGGTTAAGCCGTTGCGAGACGTTTGCTTTCCGCCCTGTATATGTATATTTTAATCTAATTTTTACTCCAATTTTTGATATTATAACCGAACTCTAAGGTGTACGATCTTAAGTAATTAGTCCTCCGGACTCGGACTAATATTACAGGTTGGAAAGCCGAGGAAATTTATCATCCCCGAGGTTGACAGGGTAATCCGAGACACGTCCTCGCCAGTATTACAATGACACTGCCTGGAACACAAAGATAATTGTTTTCTAAATAATAACATTTCGAAAACATAAATCGTACATACTCTGTATCAGATATAACTTTCCAATTATAAACGTTCTCAAATTTTCTTTGTTAAATAAAGTAAAGACGTATGCTTGTTTAAGTTTCAGCACTAATTTTCATTTCTATAGGAATTTATATTAACATTTCCAGACATATTAATAATACAGAAGAAGAGTTTCCCTTCATTTTCTCAAATCTATCCCTAGACGCGTTTCTCCACATCATGGCTCATCAGTAGAACTAGGATCCGACGAAAGAAAGGAGTAACTCAAAACTGCTTTCAGCAATATTTGGTGGAGCGCGCCAGATGTTGCACGGAGCGACATCTGTGTCATTGTTAGACACTCTTGATAATATACTATAATAGTTACATAATATTTGTTGAGAGACGCTCAAATAAAGTTACTTAAACAAAAATTATGTGATTGTTTTAAATGTGAAATTCCAAAATAGTATGCAGCTTGTCTTGCCTATTTTACTTTATTCTGTGCCATTACTTAGCTAGAAAAGTATCAGAAATTGTTATACAGTAATTTAAGGAAAAAACAATTTTGGTAACCTTGGTTCCACAGGTGTCACACCTGAAGAAGCCGCCGTGCAGCGAAACATGTCTTAAAAATTCATTTACAGTGTTTTTAATATAGTGGAAATTTAGTAAAATAATACGTTTTTTACTTCCATTCACCTAAATTTCAATGGATTTCCACCAAGTATCGACCGATTCAATCAAATTATTTGAGTATTGTCAGTCTGCCAGTTCTTCTTCTTCACTTCTTTATGGCGTCGGCTGCAGTTAGCGCCATTCGCCAAGTCTGTCAGTTCGAATAAAATAAGGATTTTCCACCTGTAAAATAATCCATTTTTTTTGTCCTGGCACCGAAAGTAATACTTTACATAGCTAGCAACGTTACTTTACATAGCTAGCAACGTATAATATTCAGGTAATTCGAATGTTTACTTTCGTTATCTGTCGTGTTGCTAGGGCCCGAAAGTTAATTTATTTATACGTTAGTGAAAGAAAAGTGTTTAAAATAAATTATTTTAAGATTAATACCTCGATAGACAAAACTGTTTTAAAAATAGTTGCCACCTGGTAGCTGGTAGCGGTAGCAAAGCCGAAAGCATAACTATATACCCTAGTAGTGTCCTAATCCAATTGGGACTCTTCACTCTCGATAAAATATAGCATCATATGACCAGGCCAGGCCAAACAAGGCCGATTTCCTTACGCGTTAATAAGAGAGGGCGATATATTCATTGGTATTTTTATCTTTCTCGTACGCGTTTAATATCGGGCCAAATACAGAATTGGCCCGAGCAGCTTGGCGGCAGGGAAATTTCGCAGCGTCACCCACACATCAGGGAGTTTTTGCATAGTTAGGCGTTATCAGATATTAACGTCTTAAATTATAAATTATTCTCATTTACGGAAAAAAAAATGAAGCGTAGGGAGACAAAGTAATATTAATTATGAGTGAGAAATATAAAGCTTGGTGTACAGGTAGGTAGGGCCATGGCACTATGGTTCTACTGTACAAGCGGCCACTGCATTAAACTTACCAATATGTAAAGCAGTTATATTCGCTTCCGAGGGTTTTCTACCACCAGACGACGGGGGTTGTGGGGGCTCATCTAGAAAATCGCACATTCGCAGATCAGTAGCGTGTTCTACAAGTAGCTCTACGGTATCTCCTGTATGGTCCATTATGGCGCAAACTTCTTCAAAGTTTCGATCTATGAGTGAAACGCCACCCCATTCTAAAACCTATAAATAAATATATTATGAAAATGAATCCATTGATCATTACAAATACAAAATAAAACCGGTTAAAAAAATGGTCTACATTTGAACAATTTAAAAAAAAATTTACAAGGAAACGCCATTGATTTACCGGAAAAGTCGGCCATTATAAAATACCATTGTGTCTGTAGGGGGTTGTTAAAAACCTCTTTTTTTAAGTATTTTTTTTCAAAGCTATAAAACCAATTATTTCAAACGTTTTTCAAATAGGTATTATATTTTATTATTTATAAAGTTGTTTCAATGGTTAAAGCTCATATTTTAAAAATTGCCCGAGAAAACACAAATCTATTCGACATGTAAGTATTTTTGTGGCGTAGACTTTTAGTTTTTTGGAGAAGTTTAAACTTTAAATAATTTATAAAAACAAATGGAAGGAAAAAAGTTTTCACGATCCACATAGAATTTAAAAAAATATATATATTTTTACAGAAGAAAGCATATCGCATGGCTTAAAAATTAAAATAAGTTGTCTTACCTTATCTCCCTGCTGTAATCCACCTTTCTCAGCTGGTCCCCCTGGAACAGTCCATACGATATAGGCGAACAAGTGTCCATCTAGACTTGTTTTACCACCCACCACTCTCATGCCAAAACCACGAGCTGCAAAGAAAATACATTATAGCATTATAAATTAACATGCAACATTAATAGAAAGAATAAATTCTACTAAACTGCTGGACAATTGCTTTCGAGCAAAAATGTCGCCCAAATTTAACAGTTAATATTTTCTGAACCAGATATGATATCGACCTACAGTTTAGAGTGGTTGATAGATTAATCCCTTGGGAAACAATTGTGAATGTTGGATTTTCTTTAACTGTCAGAAAATTTTATATACAGGGTGCAAAGAAGACGATGATTTTTGCTCGAATTTTCTTGGCGTGTAACTTTCACAATAATATTTTTAAATTTTATCACTCTACGTCAATTAAATCACTGGTTCATAGCAAAAAAAGTAATTTGTCAAATTTTTGATATCTGCTATATTTTAAGAAATACCGATTTTTTTTTTGGAAAACCTTGCTTTATTTACACTTATTAGTAACTAGATCTCACTGTGCGTTGTATTGTGCAAACTTTGCGAGTGATTATTATGCCTTATGAAAAGCTTTATTATGTTCAGTATCTAACAATAGTTGTACCTAAATGTTAGGATGTACAGTGGCGTACTTATAAACACCTATATGTTTATGGTTTATGAGTATCTCACAATTTTTCACGATTGTTTTATATTGGAAAGTACTCGCCCCTAGATTAGGTGAAGTTTTTCTTATTTTTCAGTTTTTCATATCGCACTACAGGTATATTATACAGTGTGTTTACAAAATTTTAACAAAGATAATTTTTTTTTTGGAAAAAATGTATTTATTAATTTCTAACTTTCTAACACTATACTCATAAAAAATAGACATATAGTTTATAAGTAGGCCACTGCACATCATAACATTTAGGTACAACTATTGTTACTGAACATAATCAAGCTTTTCATAAGGTATAATAATCACTCATAAAGTTTGCACGATACAACGCACAGTGAGATCTAGCTACCAATAAGTTAAAATAAAGCAAGGTTTTCCAAAAAAATCGGTATTTCTTAAAATATAGCAGATATCAAAAATTTAACAAATTACTTTCTTTGCTATGAACCAGTGATTCAATTGACGTAGAGTGATAAACTTTAACAATATTATTATGCAAGTTACACGCCATTAAAATTGGAGCAAAAATCATCGTTTTCTTTAACACCCTGTATATAAAATTTTCTGACAGTTAATGAAAATCCAATATTGACAATTGTTTCTCATGGGATGAATCTATCAACCATTTAAAACCGTCGGTCGATATCATCTGGTTGAGAAAATATTAACTGTTAAATTTAGGCGAAATTTTTCTTGCTCAAAAGCAATTGTCCAGCAGTTTATTTTAATTAACATTTAATTAATATTAGATTCTTGGAAGGTGAATGAAGTTGGATTATGGATTATGCTGAGATTATGATAAAAAATTATTACTAAATTAATCTTTCAGTCTTACATTTAATTTTTAGTGTGAAAACTTTTCTAGTTCTAAGGTAATCAATTATTTAAAACTTCCACACTACGAAATCATATTTTTAAATATATCTTGTCTGTCTCATCAGTCATCAGAATCAGTTATTAATTTTAATACCGCCAAGGAGCAATCGAGTCTGGAAGGCAGCAAAAGTACGATCGGCAAATGCCTTGAGTATAAACGCTGAATTTAAGAGTCACGTAGTTGGAAAGTAAATTCCATAACTTAAGAATGCCCATCCGGGCATACTTCTTGGCTTGATATTGCCTTCAAGGGGAAAATAGTCAAATAAGTTTATGGAAAATTTTTGGTGTTAAATCTTTTAAAATATTTTTATATGGGAGAGATAGTTTATGACGTAAAAGTCATTCATTTTCGTTTCTATGTAATCGCATTCATATAAAAATAATAGTATACAAGAAATGTTTAACTTATTTTCATACAAAATTTCATGGTAGTTCCTTTGTTTTTCTAAAAATATTTCCTCTTTGGGTTTTTACAATTTTTGAAATAGATATGATCCGGATAAGTTTCTAGAATCAGCAATTTAGTTGCTTAAATATAAAAATCAAAATTCCTTCTCGATAAGATTACTTTTAACCAAGGCCTTTTAGGATTTGATGAAGTGAAACAAAATACAAAACCTATTCAATGTTCAGAAACAAAAAACAAGCGAAATGTGACGTTTACCCCGGAGATGAGGTACGTCATTTTGGGAGTAAAGAAACAATTCCACTATATAATTGAAGAACAAACCGAAATGGTAGCTGATTTTATGGCGTTTTTGCCAAGCTCATGTCATGGTTTGATAATATACCGATGATAACGTCTTGATAGGATTTGACAAACAAAACCCTGACAGCTACGCTGGAGGTCACAACTATCCATTAGCTCTTTCGCTTTGACTCTAACGGTTTCCTGAATCAGTCAGTGTCGAAATTGACGGTTAGAAATTCCATCTCACTCGATCCATTAACATCGAGAAGACTATGTTTTTAATAAGTGTATTTAAGCAAGGCCTTTGTTATTTTTTAATTATTAAGGAAAATGATGTTTGATTGTTATTAAATGTTAAATGAGTAATGTTCGTCCTGTCAGACCGGTAACAATGTACCAGTGAACATTCTAAATTTGAGTTATATCGATCATGATATTCTTAGGAATGATAGTAAAGGGAGATGATATATTCACCATCAATTTCCACAGGTCCTTCTGTTTAAAGGAGCTCTGTTTAAAACAGCTATGTTTTAAACGGCTCTGTTGTAAACAGCTCTGTTTTAAACAGCTCTGTTTTAAAAAGCTCTGTTTAAGCTGTTTTAGCTACTGCCGGCGCATGCGCAGAAGGTCCTGTGGAAATTGATGGTGAACATATCATCTCTCTTTACTATTGATAAAAATGAAGACAAAGTTGTTAACATAAACATAATATTCTTTTTCTCTGATATTAACTTTATTAATTTTTTTCATTGATCGTACTTATATTACTACTTACTTCGGTGAGCTTTGTCACTAGGATCCTTCCTAAGTACAACCCTCTTTTGAGCAGCTGATGCAGACCCACTATCTACATCATGTATCACTATCCGTATGGCTTCAGCATCGACTGAAGCTTGCCTTCTCGGTGCCGCTTCTAGGTCTTCTAATGCTGGGGTTGGTCTTGGAGGAACAATTGTTCGGAGTCCACCGATGTCAGGCCTGAAATAAAATTAGATTTAAAAGGTATTTTGTTTGAAGAATATTATTTAAACCATTAAAAAGACTTGTTACAGTTAGTGAAATTTTTTCACATCATTGTTCTTATACAATTTGGAGAAAAACGACTTGTACAGGGTGAGTCAACGATGTAGTTCATATTTTTCCTTTATCTTAAGAATTAGAAAAAAATTGGAAGTACAAAAGTTGTAGAGACCATTGAGGTGCACATCTTAAAGTTATGATGGAGGATACGGGGTGGCCCAAAAAAACGTGCCTATAACTTGGGCTTTTTTAATTGGAACGCCCTATTTATTGTATTATTTTCTGATCCCCCTTATATTTTACGTTTAGTTTGTAAATGTCATATGTCTCATTTCAATAGTTTTAAGATATTGACGTTTAAAATATGGCATTTTCAGACTTTGACAGACTGTTACTTTGGAACGGTTCATCTTAGAGAAAAATGGTTTTCACCTCCCTATCCTGGTTTTTTATTCTCTATCTAAAAGTTACAACTTTCGGTTTAACATGTTAAACCAAAAAACCGGTTTTAACGGCTCTCTTAGCTATCTTTCTGCATAAACTAGAATCGGCTACGTTATCCCATTATTTTTTTTCGGCCAATCTCCGAAAAATAATTTTAAAAAAATATTTCCCGAAGACTGACTGAGGTTATTCTCGTTCTTTTCGTACTCAAATTAGTAAGGCCACCACTTTTTTGGACCCAAATTTTATACCAAATTTTTTTGGATTTTTTTACTCTTTTGCTCAAAAATTTTATTTTCCAGTTCAACTCTTGGTTTAACTGTTAATACCGGTTTACTTAGTAGAATATTTTAGAGTAAAAAATGACAAATTAAGAGGGAATGAAAATATCCGCTAATATCGAGGACGTGAAAATTTCCTTTTAATCCAAGAAGTTGTTACGTGAACATCTATCTGAAATTTATATATACAGGGTGGCGCATCGAAAACGATACAGAGACATTTATTTGCACCTCAGTTCTTTTTTGAAGAAACGCTCAGACCCGTCGATTTTGTTTTCGAGGGGGACACAAATTTGGCAAAAAATCACGTTACCTGAAATAGAAAGGAAGGTCGAGTGACACCCATTTTAAAGATCTTTTAATTCCCTTTATAATGATGTAAAATTCATATACTTCAGTTAAAAAGGGAATTGAAAGACCTTTAAAATAAGGTATCACTCGACCCCCCCGTTTCCATTTAAGATTTTAGGGGTGGTGCCACCCCCGCCCAGGAGGCTGCACGTGATTTCTTGCCAATTTTGTGTTCCCCTCGAAAATAAAATCGACGGGTCTAAGCGTTTTTCCAAAAAAGAACTGAGGTGCCAGTAAATGTCACTGTTTTGTTTTCGATGCGCCACCCTCTATAATTTTTAAGTTAGTAATATATGCGTAAGTTTTTAGTTAAATGCTAAATTGTGCATAATATATATTTATGGACAAAAAATAAACATTTTATAATTTAGTTTTAACTGATTAAAATGGAATTATATTAATATTAATTAAATAATTTTTTAATATCCAAATTTATAAAGAATATTCACTCACGATTTTTTGTCCATTCTAAGTTATACTAAGAACCTCTATGTGTGCCTTTTAGCAAGTGAAAAACTAGCTAGTGCTTTGTATGGAGCTAGCTAATGCTAAGTATGGAGGCTATGAAAGAGATGACCGACTCTAGAAAACCATTAAGCGTATAGAGCTTTCAGATAATATTATTATTAAATTTAATAATAATAAAAATAAAACAATTTTTCGTGGTTACTTTAATATAAAAAATATATTTTTTTAAAAGCTCGTCAATACATGGTAGGTTTCTAGGTTTGACAGAACTGGGTTTTCTCTTTTTATGCCTTCCGGCAGGTACATTTTCTATTGTGCTATTGATATTATTATACAAATTATTTAACAAACAAAACCTTTTCTTGGCGAGTAAATGTCTTCGAACTTTGGCTTGAAATCTGAAAATGAGAGAAAATAGAAAAACGAATTAAAATTAAAAAAAAAATAAAATTACACAGGTTTTCCATTTGTACTAATACTGGTAGGTCAGCATCAAAATAAATAATAATCGGTTTGTTATATCTACCGAGCTATCTAATTATTTGTTTTCAGTTTCAGACATTTAAAACAATTTAATATTTTTAATTATTATATTAATTAAATTAGCTTTGTATTATATTCAATATCAACGTTTCAAGACCAACGTTAATCGCTTTTTTCGCACTCGCACCGCTCCCAGAGCGCCCTAAAGGATTTCTCCTACAGTGCAGGTGTCTTATCATAAAAAAAAATGATTTGAACTGATGTATCTTACATATTTTTTTTAAACTAAATTAATATTTTTTCAGGTCAGAAAACTTTTCATAAAATAAAATACAATTGCCAAATGTGGGAGTGTATACATTATAATAATAATTTATTTAAGTAGAGAATTTTAAAGTTTTATTATATTGCAATATAGATTATATGTGATTAAAAGCGAGCATCTATTATAGCTATTCTGTGTGAGTGATAACAAAATAAACTTGTCACGTCCTTATAAAACAATACATTATAATAAAATTTTGGTAGGTTGTATGAAAATCTGACTGTTACTTCCGGTTTAACCGGAAGTACACCCGGGAAGTGCAGATAACTTTGATATTTTAAATAGATCACAGATCATCAGTTTGAAATTTAATTTTTAAAACTATCTTTAATTTTTAAATTTCTTTTTATTCATGCTTCCCTATATCTAAACTTAATAGTTTTTAAGATATAAACAATTAAAAGTTTAGTTACATTATTCAACAAGCAACAATTGATGTTAATTTATTTAGAGTTTCGCCTAAGGCAGCTATGAATCTCCGCAGATCTGTTTTCAAAGTTCAAATTTTGCAGCACTTCCGCTTAAATCGGAAGTGAAATACTTGTGATTCATTCATATGAAAATAACGAAGTAATAATAAATTTTTTACTTATTTATTTGTTTTTTTTTGTAAAATGTGGTGGTGTGTGGTTAATTTCACAATTTCCAATGACATTTTCTCGGAAACTGTCTGAGATAGGTATAGGATATGTTACATGTTTTATGCTTAGAATTCCTCGTGGAATCCAGATGTTTAAAAATATATAGGGTATTCTATTTAAAATAACAAAGTTGTGTTCACTTCCGGTTTAACCGGAAGTGACAGTTAGGCGTTTGAATACTAAAAAGGTGCTCACAGTGTAACCATATAATCTACCAAAATTTCATAATTATATTTTATTTTATAAGGACGTGACAAGGTTCGTTGTCACCCGGTATGCTGAAAATATTTTCTTGAATCTTTGAGAATTGAAATCAATTTTATAGTCGGATCTGGTCTTATCGTGCGGGTCATACGATTCAAGAAAGACATACTCTCAGTTTTTGTTTTCTTTACTTGCGTTTAATTTTACCCTCTAAATAAAATACGTAAGATAAATGGGACAGACTTATTCCATTTTGACATGAAAAAAAAGGATATATATGTATTTACTTTCCAGCGATTCTAAAAAAGCTTATAATAGCACCAGCTACGTTTTATTTTAAATATGCCATATTTGTGACTTTGACAGTTTGTGACAAAATGAAACAATTTTCTGGGTTTTTGCATCCCCAATCAAAAAAAAAATGGTACTTAATCTGATAAACTATTTTGAAAATGAAAGAAAAAGTGGAAATTCGCCAACTAATATTCAGGAAACAGTAGCCAAAGCACTGGGAAATAGTTTAAGGACTGTGCAGAAAATTATGCATGAAACAAAACATAACATAATACCCAAGAATACTAAAAAGTGTAAACGAGGAAAGCCAATGACTGAGGATGTAAGCGAAAATATTAAAATTGGAGTTCGAATTGTGATTTACGATTTATACAAATCAAAAACCAATTTAACTCTTCCAGTTTTACAAGAAACATTGAATATTCGGGGTGTTTGGAAATTGGACTTGAGCGTTATCAAAATTATTAAAAAAATTTAGGTTTTCGCTATAAAAAAGACTGTAACCGAAGATTTTTATGTGAGCAGCCACAGATAGTGAGTCAGCGTGTTCAGTTTTTAAAAAAATATACGGACAATTACAAATCGAAATTTAAAAAAGTGGTATTTTTAGACGAAATGTGGATATTTTCGAATGAAAGTGGTTCAAAATCTTGGCAAGATGAGTCTGTAAAAAGTGTTAAAAGGAAAAAGGGGTACGGTACGGGAAAGCGATTTATTATTTTGCATGCCGGTTCTGCAACAGGATATGTTGCAGGTGCGAGATTAATTTTTTCTTCAACATCAAAAAGTGCTGACTATCATGATAATATGAATTGCGAAATGTTTGAAAAATGGTTAAAAGAATAATTGATACCAAATTTGGATGCTCTGTCTTTAATTGTATTAGATAATGCATCATTTTATTCAAGAATTTTAAATAAACAGCCTACTTAATCTTTCTTGGAGGAAAAGTGATATTTATGAGTGGCTGGAAAAACACAACCAAAATCCTTCACCAAATATGCTTAAATCGGAACTCCTATCAATAGCAAAGTCTCTTAAAAAACCCAAAAGTACAAATAGTTCCCCAAGATTTGTTAGATCATATTACACAAGAGTACTGGAAGAAATCGGTGGAACATACAGAAATATTAATAAGGGATTGGTGGGATCAAGAACATGTACTAGATGTCGAAGTAGCGCCAATGATAATTGCTCCATTCGAAGACGATTCAGACGACGAGGACTTTTCAGATTTTATAAGTGACGATGAGAGTTTTTAGGCTATAATTATAAACGGTGTTTTTCGTTTACATTTTTTAGTATTCTTGGGTATTATATTATGCTTTTTTTTCATGCACATTATTCTGCATAGTCCTTAAACTAATTCCCAGTGTTTTCATTACGGTTTCCTGCATATTGGTTTGCGAATTTCCACTTTTTCTTTCATTATCGAAATAGTTTATCAGACTAAATGCCATTGTATTTTTAGGTTTTAGTAGTAAAATTGTCAAAATAAATTGCACTGTTTATTATTGTCGTTTTTAATTAAAGGGTACAGTAGGTATATAATTAACGATTATATAATTTTTTTGTAACTTGTACATAATTTTTACAAAACTAATAATATTAGGTATATGTGGCTATCTTCGCGATAGCTAAAATAATGAAACTATTTTTCCTTCCTTCGATATATTTGTAAATAATCTCAACATTTTGATAGCCTCTGTGTTGTCTGATTTGACGCATATGATCAGTGACCTTTGGACTCCCACGTTAAGACCAGATCTGACTTATAATTTTATAAATTGCTCCTAAAAATAAGCGATATTGATTAATTTATTTCTAAAATATATTATGTACACCCTAAGCAAAAGGAAAGCATAGCAAAAGATTTAACAGCAAATAGAGTGTAAATATCAGTACAAGTGATCAACCTATGAAATAATACGTCTACGTCGGTTGCAGCTTTTTTTAAAACGAGGGAAATAGTTTAAAATCACTCTGAACTGTAGGGGAAGCCTACTCGTGCAGCCAGCTGGTCTTGCACTCGTCCAGTATTAGCGCAAACATTTCACAAAGATGCCGACCTGTTTAGTGACGCATGCATTTTTATCTAGGCCACAGGCAGTTATTCCCCCCCCCCTCGATGTTAAAATTTCCAGACCAAAAAATAAAACTTGCATTTCTTATTCGGAAAGTTCGGTATTTGCTCGGTTATACTAATTTAAAAAATTATTTTAGCTCTTTAAGTTAAGACAGAAAAGTGTAAAATCAGGGTCTGTTACTAGAAAGTTTAAAATAGAAATTGTATAAATAAAATAACTGGATTTGTGAATGCAGCAAAACCAACATTTTTTAAAAAATTTTCGTTCTAACAGGCTAAAAAACTTTTTGGCCGTAGCACAGGAAACTAAGAATATCAAAAAATTGTAAAAAAACAATTATACTACCAAAATTAAATCAAATTTAATAAATGAGAAAGTGGTTGGATGCATTTTTAAACAATTCTAAATACTTATATATGTCCCGAAATAAGCGTGCAATAGTTTTAGGGCGTAAAGTATATCCAAAAATATTCCAAAAATGTCCCATAAACATATTCGAAGAATTGCTTTTTTAGGAAGGTTAGAGCCCTTCAAATAGGGTCGGGGGAAAGTTTTTTTTTGTAATAGTATGGAAAACTTTTAAGATAATAGCATGCAAGATAGTTCGCTCTAGAAATATAGCACTTTAATTTCGGGACACCCTCTGTATATTAATGAAAAAGCAAACATATTTTGTGGTCTTGTTGTAACTTCATTATATAATTTAATTTAGTATGCTCAATATCGGGTAGGTATATTTTATGAAGTAAAAATATTCTTTACTATAAAATTTGGGATCAAAGAAATTTTATTGCGTCTTTGTGATTTTATTTTTGCTGAAAAACGATAAATTTTATAAAAGATTTTTCGGTGTCTAAAAGAGTTGATTTCCGAATTGTCCAGGCCAAATTGTTCAATTCTTTCATAATATAAATCCCTTATTTCCTTTTGGTTGGTGCAAAAATATTACAAAGGATTATTTTCTGCTATAAGCAATTTTATTTTTATATCTACAGTTACTTCAGGTAATTCACGATGGAACTTTTAAGGAAACTACTAAATATATATTTTTTAAACTTGCTTTTCTATAAACATTATTTTTTTGGTTATCATTTCTTGCCCTTCTTTCGAATTAATTTCCTCTTCATTCGTTCCCAGGACCTTTCCCGAGGGTACCTACAGCTTAACGTGGGTTCCGAACCACTATCCTCAGTCATACAACACCCCCCAAGGGCTATCAACCCTAGGTTTCTTGTCATTCAAAGGGAAAAGTAAGATAACCAAGTCACGGTCTCAACAAATATACTTAAATGTGTATGGTGACACATGTTGAACCCTTTCATCCATACACAGTTAAGTATATTTGTTGAGACCGTGACTTGGTTATCTTACTTTTCCCTTTGAATCTATATCCGGTCTCTTTGAGAATTATGGACGATTTCTTCGATTTTCTTGTCATTGCCTGACCTACCGATTGGGGAGTGTGTATCTTCTTCCGCATATCCGATCTCATTCGGCCTGGTTACCGGCGTGAATGGATTTGATTGGGAGATAAGTATATTTTTTACTCTTAACTACATTTTTAAACCTACTAAAATTCGGACTTCCTTTGTTTCTCGGGCGTATGCCCACTCTGAGGATCGAACTCGGACCGCTACGGTCGAATCCAGGTAACTCCACTTACACCACTGTATTTCACTAACTTTTTCATATATACAGGGTAATTCCTAAGTTGATACTTCTTTTTTAGCTGTTTATAGAAGGCACTAAAAGAAACAATATTTTCAAATACCTTTTTTCAAAAAACTCAAGAATGAGGTACTTACATTCATTTATTTACTTTCATTTAGTAATATGAATTTTACAGTTCTGTAAATCGTTTTGTACGGGTACCTATTACAGCACTAGTGCTGTAATGGGAAAAAACAGGTTTTATTAAAATTTTGCTGTTAAATAAAACCACACTTTTTAGAAGAATGATTTATTATTAACAATTATAAAATTAATTACCAATTATTAATTTAAATATATCTTGATTTTTCTTGACTGAAATCATAGTTTTCAACCTTAAGTAGTGAGTCCATAGTGTAGATAGTTTCTGGGAAAAAAGGATTTTCTCAGACACCTCCTTCATTTTGTTAGCTTTGCACCAATCTTCAAACTTCTGATACTCCAACTCATACCGCGCCTTGGATTTTGTCGGAACTAAACTTGAGATCGCTTCGTTTGCCGCTGCTTCTATATCAGAGGGTAAACTTCCATCAGAATCGCTCATTTTGAAAAACGCTTTTTATATTTTTGAATTTGTTTGACAAAGTTTCGACAGTAACCATGCGAAAGGTAACATAAAAAACTTGTATAGTAAACTTAATAGCAGGTGCATTTTTATTTTAAAAAATGCCTTTTGCCAAATATTTTTATTCATAGATGAAAGTAGATAAAATTTTGTACAATATTCTTGTTGTAAATTCATATTACTACACTCGATGTTTAACGTCTCGTGTTGTAATATGAATCTTTACAACACTTATATCGTAAATAACCATTATTACACTATGGATCAAATACGGTTCTGCCTAACTTGCCCGTTGGATAACATTAAGTAAACGCCGCACTTTGAAGACACTCACTCTAAATTAGCACCATATTTTTTAGTTCATTTTTTTCAAATTTTACCATTTTCACGTGTCACCAATTTAAACTTAACTTGCTTCAGAAAAACACACCGCAGCGAATTGCCAAAATAAATAACTGACGACCGACCCGTAAAATGCGACTAATAATACAAAAAAAGGACAAAAACAATATAAAGTAAAGGGCTACGTTTTGATTAACAGGGCCGCACTTAGATTTTTTACTTCTGTAACTCGTCTATTTTTAAGTTTTTAAAAAAAATGTATTTGAAAATGTTGATTATTTTAATGCCTTCTATACACAGCTAAAAAAGAAGTATCAACTTAGGAATCACCCTGTATTTAGATGCAGGTTTTTTTATACGCCTTAATAAAATTCCTTTATTTTTTTTATTACTTTAAGTTACTTATATTGAAAAAAATCTATTAATTTTAAAATTTGAAAATACGAAAAAGTTAGGTCGGATGTGAAAAATTGTTGAAAATATATTTTGGGTACCTACTAGATAGATAAAAAAAATATACAGAGTGGTACTTAATACTATGCACTTATCTTAATGGCCGATTCCTTGACCAATATTAAGTTGAAAAGTTGATATAACCGTATATCCTAAAACACTTGCCCCGTGTGTGTTGCTCTTCCGATGTTATTAAACACTATTTTCGACAAAACTGTTAATAGTATATTATTGACCAAGGTTCAGGCGGATACTATTATTGACCGAGCGTCGATTTTAAATCCCGAGGAGCGCAGCGACGAGGGATTTAAGACGTGAGGGTAATAATAGTTGTCTAAACCGTGGTTAATATATTACTGTTTCCACTACTAACATACTTACAACATTAAATTATTAATTAAAGTTAACATACCTTCTAAAGGTTGATTCTGTTTTTTCAGTTAAGTTACCTTTGCTTTAAAATTTGCAGCATTTTTTTTATCTTGTCAGAGTATTCTTAGTTGTCAGTATTTGTCGATTCATAAAAAAATTCAAGTCCTTTTGATGAAATGAGCGAAGAAACTATTACTGATACGTGCAATTCTCGAGAAATAAGGGCGGAAGCACAATAAATTAATGATGAGTTGCTACCCCAAAAATCTAAGGTTTTGTATTTAAAAACCTACTCAGTATTTAAGGACTGGTGCCAAACAAAGAAAGCTGGAATACCTGGTTGTCTAAACATGACGTTTTCATATATTTTTAAAATAAAAAAAGGTCAAGTTTCCTGTTTTATATTGTTTTTGCCAGAAGCCTCTTTTATTGACCGTTGTCAAAAACGACGGTAAATAATACGGTATACCGGTAGTTAATAATCGGTCAATAATGAGTGATTTTAAAGTTATTAGTGGAAAAAGATATTTTACTTACAATACAAGTTATAAAATATATACTGGATGGTTTGTTTAAAATGACAAAGTTAAACGTTTTTTCGGTTGAGTAGAGAAGCGAAAACGACAGTTAAGTATTTGGGAACTCAAAATCCGCATCTCAAGCAACCAACAATTTTAAATCGATATATTATTTTTCAACAAAATGCCAAGCTGATCACTACTCTCGTAGTTACCTGGTATATTTTCAGTAAGTCCTATACATTATTTAGTTAAAGCTTAAGTACTCCCATCTTACCCAGACCCGAAATCTAGTGTCCGAACTTAAAAAAATTCAACTCAACAGTTTTTATTTTCTATAAGTGTACATAAAAATCAAAAAAGTATCTTTATTCCCTCTACTTAGGATTCCGAAGTGGATTTGTCTGCCATTTAATGATTTTCCCCCCTGATATGCAAACTATTTTCCGGTTTTTATGGTTCCTTTTTCGGATATTGCTTTTTGAAATGTATTTTGCATAACGGATGCTTTTAGATCGTTTCAGTTGAAATAGGAGATGCCAAGGTAAACAATAACTGGTAAGAAGTTTACATAATGGCTTAGTTATTTGGGAAAAATAAGAGGTTCCTCATACAATTTTTATGTAAAAAATTATTTTTAAATGTAAATGATTATATTAATTATTTTATTTTTTTATTTATTTATTTCCAAGTAGGGATACATCAGACATTAAGTCCAATAAAGCATCCACGTTGTGGTATTAGCTAGTGGGAATTAAATGTTTTAATTATACAAACAAAAATATAAATATATAACCTTTTAAAATTAAAAAAAAAAATCACAATAATGATCTGACATGTTTTTTAAATCTTAATATAGACATTTCCATGCTTAAGGGGGATTTATACTGTGATGGTCCTATGTTCATCGTTTCTTTACGATTTTTTTCTGGGGATAATAAGACAAATGCAGAAAAACAAGTTTTCAATTCTTTTTATCAAAGATAAGATGTACCAAAAAAAATTTTTCAACCCCCAAAAAATGAAAAACTTGTGGGTGCTCCAGGGTGCTGAAGTTAACCCCTCAAAAAAAACGTAACTTGCTGGCGGAATTCAAATAAATTTTTCTTCTAATGACAAAAATAAAATTGACCCAGATTCTTCAATTGTAAGCATGTAGTTATATAGCCCCCACTAGAATTAAGTCAAAACTTGAGTAACTGTTAAAATGGCGCGAGATTTAAATTTTTTTTTGTATTTTAAGGGCGTTAACATTTTCTGTAATATCGCAAAACACTTGATTCTAAAAGGGGGTCTATAACCACTTGAAGGGTACAGGCAAAGAAGGGGGAATGTCAATATTTCCTCATTTTAAACTAATCAAGCCATTTGATAGGAAATAAGAAAATCTATCGTGTAGTAACATCATAAAGGCGAAAAAGAAGGAGAGTCAAAAGATATCGTGACTTAATGTTTTGCCGCACAGGCTAAAAAGGGGAAATGTCCGCGCAGATCAGGCTAAGAAGGCGGAATGTCACAAAAACAGTGCTAATAAAATTACGACCTTGGCTTGGCGGTAGTATTTTTGTCTGCGTATTTGGTATTTATTTGAGTTTTAGGGATGCACCGGAGTTCCGGCGGTACCAGTAAATCCGGCCGATCCGGCCTATCGGCCGAAACTACCGTTCCGGCCGGATCGTTTCCAGGATAATTAAATTGAATTTCACTATGAAAACTCTCCTTTAGGTACAATAATAAACATTAAGCTTGATATCACTTTTATTTATGAACAGAAAATACAAAAACATCAAACCGAAAATAGTAATAAAAATAATAAGAACACAAAAGATAATAGGAACATAACGTATCAATACTACTAATACCACTAGGAACGTAAGAAAGAATAATAAAATATAATAGAAAGGAACGTTTTGAGAACAAAGTTATTAAAAACATAAATACACCTTGGGCGACGCGACGGCGCGCGAAGCACTGATGCCAGGTGTTTTTTTAGATTTTGATCCGGCCGGAATTCCGGCGATCCGGTCCGGCTGATGGCCGGAATTCCGGTTTCGGCCGGATCGGGAAAACCCCTATCCGGTGCATCCCTATTGAGTTTGTAGACAGGTGCAAACAACTTGTTTAACTTAATAAAGTTTGTCATTTACTTTTAAAAATAGTTTTTGTAAAGAAAATACGAAAATACTAGGAAATTTCTTATGTGATTCTGTGACATTTAACTTTTTTATACGTTAGGATTTGTACCACTCTCAATTTTATTACGCTTTACAAAAATTGTAAGGGAAATTTAAGTAACACATTTTTGTCTTTCAATGTCCAATACACATCTCAATTTATTTCATAAAAAGATTGGGCCTAAAACTAACACATATAAAGTTATAGGGTTTTAAACTTTAAAATTGCTTTCCTGAACATTTACATTTTTTGACATTCCCCCTTCTTTGCCTGCACCCTTCACTTGTATTCTGAGCATTTTAAGACCAAAATCATTAAATTCTGATAATTTGAACATACCGAAGTACTTTCCGCCAGCGCGAAAAACAGAGTTTCGAGAAAAACAACTTTAAAGTTTCAACGGTGGCTCACAACAAAATAGTCTCACTGTCACTTAGTCTGCGATGCCTGGCCCGTAGATTACACCCTCTTCTTCCTCGAAAAACGATAAACGAGCTGATTCTTCCTGCCTCTTTGCGTGCCTGGCCTTTTTAGCGCCCTCAGATACCCGTTTTTCAGATTGATTACATATGCAGTGTGTGCCTAACTTAAAAGCAGCTAGTGGTGAGAACTGACCGGCAATCATAAAATTGGATGTAACTTTTTTTTGGAGTAGATTTGATAAAAACGTTTACAAACGGTTATTCTAGAGGCTATAGTGAGTCGAAAAACGTCGGAAAAAAATTTCGATTTTTGAAACCATCACATAGAAATCCCCCTTAGGGAAAGACCATTATAGGCACGTGTAGCTCTATAGATAGGAGAGTTCTGACCTGAATTCGTGTTTCGACATGGAATGTTAAAAATATTTTGACGTCTTAAGTCCCTAACCGGTACATTAAAGCTTAGCTTTAATCTAAGTATTGGCAAATCAACAAGACCGTTAACCAGTTTGTAAATCATAACAAGATCAGAAATCGTCCGTCTTCTAGCAAGCATTATTATTGAAATTGTCTCCATAATGGGTTTATAATTGATATTTACTATTGGTACATCTGTCTTACGTGATAAAAACCGTAAAAATTTATTTTGAATACTTTCCAGCCTCCGCTGATAAATCGCGTACTGAGGACTCCAAAGAACTGATGCAAAATTAAGTTTACTAAATATAAAAGCATAGTACAAGTTCAGAATTGTTTGAGGATTTTGAAAATTTAAACTGTTTCTTATAATAAATCCTAAGAATCTATTACACTTAATAACAACCTCCTCAATGTGAGAGCTAAAAATTAACTTAGTGTCCATTATAACACCCAAATCACGTATTTCATTTACCGACTTAAGATCACTATTATTAATCGAATAACCAAAATTATGCACATTCTTATTTCTGGTGAACGTAATCGACACACACTTATCTAGATTAAGAAATAAACTCTGACTTTCGCAACATCTAACCAAAGCATTAAGATCATCCTGCAGCCTATCGCAGTCCCCTGGCACCCTGATTATTCTAAAAAATTTTAGGTCATCTGCGTACAACAAAAATTTAGAAAAACTAATGCATTGTTGTATATTATTAATGTATATAATAAAAAACAGGGGGCCAAGGTGACTGCCCTGCGGCACACCAGACGGCACGCTAAACGGCTCAGAATAAAACCCCCAGACAGAAACCATCTGTCGTCTATCGCTGAGATTGAGATTTGTTTTAAAAAAGTCTTGTGTACCCACGGTAGGTACATGGTTTAAAAAAGGACAAATGAATCTGATTTATTTTACAACTGAAAACGTTTATAGAGAATGACTTTTTTTCCTAAAAAAGAAATATGTCTAGGGGTGCCAACTGTAACCTCGAGGGGCAAAGATAACAATAAAATATGGCACGGCAAGAGTTCAAATGAATAAGCCATCGATCTTCAAATAGGGGGACTTATAGATAGCTTGTTGAACCGACCAGAACTGAACTTAAAAATACACATTTTTAGTAAAGGTTCTACAATCGCCTTTAGGTATTTTTATTATCTCCTTTGATTTAAACAGTTTACTGAATAATAATTTAAGTCGAAATTAGACCAAAAGCTATACAGCTATAAAGGGTTTCCCGAAATTAGCGTGCAATATTTTTGGGCGTAAGTGCATCTAAAAATATGACCAAAATGTCCTGTAAGCATACCCTCAGAAATTGATCTTTAGTGGGTGTGAATTATTACGTTAAATTCCGTTAGAAGTGAAACCCACTGGATCGTAATAATGTGTTTATTAGAGAAATAGATGCACAATATATCGTTAAAAACAGAACTTGAAAAATAAACGTCCAAAAACTATTAGCTGTCAAAAAATTACTACTGTCTGTCAATTACAGGTAACACCTTTATACTTTATAAGGTTGAATTTGCAACAGTGGGCTACAGCTCCTCAAAGAGTATCGAGGGGAACGTTTTTTTTTGTAATTTCTATCGACCAGTGTTTTGTTTTTGTAGAAGATTTCCAAAAAAAAGTCAAGACCTGCCAAGAGAGGTGCTTATACACGAGAACAGACAAGAAACCAAGAATGTTAAAGGTTCACTTAAACCAATGTGGGACTGCGGGAGCGGCAACGGGAACGAAACGACTGTATGACATTATTCTACAGCGTAATATGCATGCGAACCTCCGCAATCGTTTCGCTCCCGTTCCCGCTTCCGCCATTCCGCATGGGTTTCAGTAGACCGCTGTGGCACTTTCTAGTCACAGCCTATATTTTACTTCACATCGGTGAGTTGCATAAAGAAAATCATTTTAAGTTAGCTTAACCGAGTGTTAAAAAGACAAAATGTAATTAAAAATTAAAAATTAAAATTGCTTTAGATTTTGAAAAAGATTGCCGCTGTAACTACTGTCAGAATATGTCAGTTATTAAAAATTGAGGTTATTTCGCACAAATACCAAGTTGGCAATGCCAGTCTCTGATTAAATTTTGTCTTTTTAATACTCGGTTAAGCTAATCGAGAACAATATTTATTTTGTTTATGCTTATAATGCTTTCTTATGTTAACTCTGCTCTGAAATAATATATAATGAATATTATCAAAATTAATTGGGTCGGTGTACAATACAGAGTATAAAAATATTGTAAACATATAGAAGCTACCGTAAGTTTAAGATATTTATCAACCAAATTTTGTTTAAATTCAAGTTATTATTGTTCTGAATACAGCTGAAAAAGTTTTGATGCTTTAAAATTTCAACGAAACCTAAATTAGGTGCAAAGTAATAATTTAAAAATTATAGCTTCACAATTTTATTGGACACGTAAAATTTTATTCCCCAAACATTTTCGGAAAGACCGGCTTTCCTCTGTTTTATTATGGTAATATTTTGTTAACGTTTTGTTTCTCCGTTCACAACAAAGTTGTTCAGAAATGGAAAATCTAATTTATTTGGAACTCTTCAGTACACACGAGCGGTTTGTTATTAAATTGTAGATAATTTAAGGAAGTTGCTTTATTATTTTTTTTACACTTAAAACATATTATTCTATGGTAAATTCTTTAGGATAATTTTTGGTTATGATCTGCTAAAATGTCTTTTTCCGAAAATGGATCGGAAATATTGACATTTTTAATAATATTTCTGAAAGAAAACGTCAATATTTCCTTACACTTAGTCGTTGCTAGGCAACGGCAAATAACTGTTAGAAAACATTTATTATTGTACTGTAAGGAAATGTTATTTCTGTACGGCTACTTGTAAACTAAAATGTGTTAAGCTTGACAATTCAATATTACTGTGTTTCCATAGTTACAACACAAATATTCAATGGCATCCTTTATTTGTGAACAAAGTTATTAATAATTATTTCAAAATTTTAACAAGTTGATTGTAATAAGTTATGCCCTTTTAATAATTTTCGATTTACAGAAAAAAAGTATGTATACCTCGTAGAAAAAGCCACATTCCCGGACACCGTATGGTCAGTCTCGGCTTGCGCCTCGACATACAATCTTTACGGTCCTCCGGGAATGTTCAGCTTTTCCTACTAGGTATACAATGTACTTACTATTTCCTTATGGTGTGCATTCTTGGAATTTTTCCTTAAAATAGAAAATTTAATTTTTAAAGTTTGCAACACTGTGCAGCACTGACAGTAATGAATATGAAACTTTGCCGTATAGTTAACTGAAATATCCTACTTTTCTCGTCACTTAAGTGTAAACGAAACATTAAATATCCATGTCGGAGTAGAAAAAAACATTTAAAATAGCATCTAAAAAAATTTAAAAGCATCAGCAAATCCAAAGTAGTCCCAAAGAGCTCTGTTGCTTTATTACGTTTTCCGAAAAGCTTTTTACTGTCGAAAAAGATGCATGCTTAAGCTTTTCTTCTTTAAATCCCCTTAATTTAATTCTCAAGTATCTCCTTTCGGTTTTCAGGTCCTTTAAACTAATTGTGTGAAACTAAAAGGCCAATTTTACTTTTCGTACTCGGGTTTTAACCAAACTTACTCTCAATAATATTATTTCTATTTCTGTATATTAAGCGGATTCGAACAATATTTCTAAATTCTTCTCAAAAGATACCAGCTCCATTCGAAATTAAAGTTAAAAATTCGGGGTGATTCCTAAGTTGATACTTCTTTTTTAGCTGTGTATAGCGGGCATTAAAATAAACAACATTTTCAAATACCATTTTTTTCAAAAAACTTAAAAATAGGCGAGATACAGAAGTAAAAAATCGTGCGTGTGGGCCTGGTCATCAAAACGTAGCCTGCTATACTTTATGTTATTTTTGTCTTTTTAGTCATGCAATTTACGGGTCCGTGGTCAGTTATTTGGCAATCCGCTGCGGTGTGTTTTTCTGAAGCAAGTTAATTACGGTGAGTGTCGTCAAAAAAACATTGTTTAAGTTAGGCAGGACCGTATTTAATCCATAGTGTAATAGAATGTAAGTACCTTATTTTTGAGTTTTTTAAAAAAGGTATTAAAAAATGTTGTTTATTATAATGTCTTCTATACACAGCTAAAAAAGAAGTATCAACTTAGGAATTACCGTGTATGTATATATATTAAAAAAATTGCGTTCTCTTGAACCAAATCCTGTCC
Organism: Polydrusus cervinus; assembly: GCA_935413205.1. Classification (NCBI taxonomy): domain Eukaryota; kingdom Metazoa; phylum Arthropoda; class Insecta; order Coleoptera; family Curculionidae; genus Polydrusus; species Polydrusus cervinus. Next base: position 31,746,267 of record OW284516.1, read on the forward strand.
AAGTTTATTGACGAATTTTTAAAAACTTTTTAAATTTGAAATCTACAGATATTGGAGAACGTGAGAAAGTTATTTAAAAAAAAAATTATTCCCAATTATTTTTACAACACAATGAATTTTAGAATTTTTTTTGTTAGTTGTTAGTCTAGTTATGTTAGTGCGATGTGCTAATGTTGGTTTTTAAAATAATGTAAAAAAAAATTACGGTACAAGTAACGAAAATAAACAGACCGAAAAATATATACAAGCACAGTTTTTATATACAGGGTGTTACAAATTCGACATACCAGCATTGGCATCTCTGAAACCATACGAGTTAGAGAAACGGTTAAATGGGGGCAAAGTTGTGCAATTCGGTGCTGATTATAATGCCGTTTTAAAAGTTTTCAAATTCCGAATACTTACGATTATATTCTAAAAAAACCGACATTTTGCAAAATCATTTTTATTTTTTTCTGAACTCATTTAAAAATAAATAACACTTTGTCATTGTTACTTTTTTTCCTCTACAAAATGACGTTACTAAACTAAAGATCCGCCGTTTCGTCTCTGAGCGGCCATCATCAACTTTACTTTTTTAAATACGGACCTGGATTTTTTAACCGATTTTAAACCCTCCTACCCTCAAAATGTAATGGCGATATTACTTTCTCATAATTAGAAATTGTCCTTTATTTTTTTTTAAATACTTACATATTTTTTAAAATTGCATTTGCAAGGTTGCATTTGGTAGGACAAGGAGAAGATCGGTCGAAAGGGCTGTCACCAAAATTGGAAGAAAAATCGATAGTTGAGCAAAACGGCCATCTCTTTTTACATTTAGGAAATTAGGATTTATAATTATTAAATTTAGAATTATTAGAAAATTCTTATAATAAATAAATAAATTATATTACTTATTTATGAATGTTTTAAATAAACTAAAGTTTTTAATTAATATTGTAATTCGTTGCCAGGACCAGACTGACAAGAAGTATAAAAAATATGAATTTAAAAAAATAAGCAAATACATTTCAATAAAGTAATATCGCCATTACATTTTGAGGGTAGGAGGGTTTAAAAATCGGTTAAAAAAAATTTGTAGAGGAGAAAAAGTGACAATGACAAAGTGTCATTTATATTTAAATGGCTAGTCGAATAAGCTCAGGAAAAAATAATAACGAATTTGTAAAATTTCGGTTTTTTTCGAATAAAATCGGAAGTATTCGTAATTTGAAAACTTTTAAAGCGGCATTATAATCAGCATCGAATTGCACAACTTTGCCCCTATTTAACCGTTTCTCTAACTCCTATGGTTTCCGAGATTCCAATGCTGGTATGTCGTATTTGTAATACCCTGTATACAGTCGAACATTGACTATATGTCGCTACTCGTAAAACTTCACTTCTTTTAGAGTTTTTATATTTTTAAATTTTTATTGTTGATACCTATGCTCTATAGCACCGTTTCTTGAACACGTTACGAGTTGCCACTGCAACGCACTGCTAAATAAGCAATGCATTTATAGACGTAACGGCACCAACAGCAGCGGAACACCTCTTCTATCCACCTTCCGCAAGATTTCCGATCCACAGATTTGTATGGTTTTCCTCACGTTGCGTTAGTAAAGAGAGAATTTGTATTTATTTGGACCTACTTTAAAATGCGAAGCACATCAAAATTTTTTTATTTTTTTTTAACGCGTCATATTCTGTAAAAACTTAGATTATATTTTACTGTAAAAGATTACTTATTACTGTAAAATAACTAAAGAAAATTCGATTCACGGATAATTGGATTTGGCCACTTTTTATACAAAGTTACGTGACCCAACTTCGAAATGTTTTTGTCACTTTCTAAAATACGTGTTAAAAACCTAGACAATATTGATGGCTTATTTCGGTGTCTGAAGCTTGACAAGAAGTAAAACTACGTGCAATTTTCTCAAAAGAAATTGTAAACAGAATTTTTTTCCGCTAGAGAAAAAATAGTAACTAAAAACATAAACTAAGTAAACCTATTTTACACAGAAAAAAAATTATGGTAATATAAATAATAGTATTTTTATTGACTGCTTTTACATTGTTTCAATAAAATATAAGCTTAAAACAATAAATTATATTTATATCAATGAAATTAAAATATTTTGATCAATTATACATTGAATAATGACCTATTTATAGCTATTAATATAACGAGATTATTATGCGATTTATAATAGTCGAGGACATTACTAGGTGAGGAGGCAACAGCCGAGTCACCCGCAATGTCCGAGACGGTGTTAAATCGCTAATAAATCGAGTTGTATTCAAAGCTTTATCGTATCATTGACAACGGCGATGCGAAAATAAAACCAAGGTTTTATGTCATTTCATTTTGGCATTTCAAAAAGTCATCATTAAAATCATGCAAGATTTTGATATTCCTGACGATATATTAGCTGCAGCCAACATTATAAGGTTGAACTTGCTTCCGGACAAATCTAAAATCCATTATGAAAAAGAATATCGGCAGTTTTGTGAGTGGCGAAACAAAGTACATGTTCAAGGTGCAGAAGAAACGGTATTGCTGGCGTATTTCGCAAAACTCTCTGAGGAATACTCTGCTTCATCCTTATGGCCGAAATATTCCATGTTACGAGCGACTTTAGAACTGAAGGAAAGAGTGGAAATCGACAAATACGGCGCCTTAATATGTTTCATCAAGAAGAAAAATGTTGGATATAGAGCAAAAAAATCAAAAGTATTTACAAGAGAACAAGTCAACGAATTTGTGTGTTCTGCCTCAGACGAGAAGTTTTTAATGATGAAAGTGGCTTTTTTAATTGGAATTGGAGTAGCCTGTCAAACTAATGAATGTTGACGTTTTAGAGGACAAGCTGATTGTTACTATTCCCGACTCAAAAATCCACAAGAAACGTATTTTCGCTGTGATATTTGACGGCGAAGTCAATCATGTGCTTTTATTTAAAAAGTACGCAATGTTAAGGCCAGACCAGTCACTCACCAAAGATTGGTTGTATCATATAGAAAAGGGAAATGTACGGTACAGCCCTGCGGCATTCACTTCTTCTCTAAAATACCTCAAAAAATAGCTAAGTATCTCTCACTTGAAAATCCTAATTTGTATACTGGTCTCTGCGTTAGAAGATATTCGGCAAATTTTCTTGTTAATGCTGGAGGAGATATATTAGACCTACAAGAACTTGGTGGATGGGAATCGGCGAAGGTTGCTAGAGGGTATTTAGAAGAAAGTGTGGCCAAGAAAGTTTCCATTGCTCGCAAAATTCAAATCGGCGATGTTTCCGGCAGTGGATTAAGCACTGGGGAACCGCACGAAATCGAAAGGAGTGCTTGCTCGGTCATTAATCAGTCTTCAGAGGGCATACCTAAGATCGTGGACGTTAAAGACAAAGGTGTATCCATCAAATTTGAAAACTATTATTGTACATGTTCATGAAAAATAGTTCTAATATTATTTGGTATCTAACGTATTATGCTTTCGTAACTAACGTATTTAATTATGGTAACTAATGTATTATGAGTAACTAAGGTGTTATGTAGGTTTTAGTACGTTTATGATGTTAATAATTATTAATAAAGATATCATATAAAAATGACTTAATCTTCAATGATACGATAAAGAAAATATTATTTAATCAATTAAGACTTGTGTTTTTTCAATTACAGTATATTATATTAAAATCCGAATAACTTTAAGATTGCCTGTCAAACTAAAAAACAACTTTGTTTAGTTTAAGAGAGATATTGAGTTGTTTTATCATTTGTAAAAAAATATATGTGTTTTGGTTTCTACGGTGGTCGCTTATGAAACGGTTTTTTTTTAAATTTCAAATAATACTATATCGAACTTAACATAGTCGAAGGGACAACTAAAACTGAAATATGTATGTAAAAACTGCAAATTTATACCGTTTTTCTAGCTAAATAATATTTTCAAACATTGTAAACATTGAAAAATTAGGCTTTGGAACAAAAATCGCGTTTTAAAAGTCTTAAAGAAATACTTATACAGGGTGATTCCTAAGTTGATACTTCTTTTTTAGCTGCGTATAGAAGGCATTAAAATAAACAACATTTTCAAATACCTTTTTTCCAAAAACCCAAAAATAATCTACTTATATTCATTTATTACACTACAAATCAAATACGGTTCTGCCTAACTTGCCCGTTAAATAACATTAGGAAAACTTCTGGGTGTAGAGAAGAAACATCCGCACTTTTACGCCACTCACAATAAATTAGCACCATAATTAGTTCATTCTTTTCAAATTTTACCATTTTCACCAATTGATTAAAATTAATTTGCTTCAGAAAACCACATCGCGCCGCGAATTGCCAAAATAAATAACTGACGACCGATCCGTCAAATGCATGACTCACATACAAAAAACGGAGAAAAACAATATAAAGTAAAGGCTACGTTTTGATTACCAGGCCCGCACTTAGATTTTTTACTTCTGTAACTCGGCTATTTTTAAGTTTTTTGAAAAAAGGTATTTGAAAAAGTTGTTTATTTTAATGCCTTCTATACGCCGCTAAAAAAGAAGTATCAACTTAGGAATCACCCTGTATAAAAACAATATTTTAGGATATCTATGCATTTTCAAGATAGGTACTGTTTCCAAACGAAAAACTTCTTGATATGATATGATTTTTCTTCGAGTGCATGCAGAATGCAACGCTTTCTGCATGAGTTTTTTGCAAACCATTTTTGTCGTACGCCCTAAGTATGAACTAAACTATATATTTTTATCTCATAGGAGTCTACACCAAGATAGCTCAAACAGCCTTTAAGATTTTTGATAAAAACCGAAAAAAACAGCAACCTGTATATCGAGAACTATGCGTTTTAGGATAAACCTTAGTATATATTTTTCAACATAAAATTTACCAAGGATACACCTTTAAGAATAAATACAACCATTAAATAACACCCTGGAACCTAACACAATAGTATTTCAAATCAGAGCTGGGAAGTAAATAACAATAGTGCTTTGAGCACAGTGCTTTCAAGCACTTTTAAAATGTAGTACCTAGTAATTGGTAATTTAAGCCCTTTATAAAAAGCGATTGGTAATTGAACTTCGCATTTTAAGCCTTTTAAAATGACTTGGAAGCACTCAAAATTACTTTCCTGGGTAATTGCCAATTGCAAGCTCTTAGGATTTCCAAAATGCTTGGTGCTTGAGCTGAAAATTACTTTTCCAAAGAGCTTGATGCTTGGAGCACTTTTTTCGAGTACTTTGTTCAGCTCTGTTTTTTAAAATTATAGGTTGAAGTTGGCTAAAACGAGCTATAGGAATGTAACTTGAAAATGTCAGTAAAATTTTACAAGATACTTACAAATGTGACCCTCTTCTTCTTGTCCTTCTGTCGTCTTCTGGAGCTATCAGGGCCATTGTAGGTGCTGTATCGGGACTTGGTGGGCTAGATGGTTCAGGAGCTGCTATTCTAAATGACGCTCTGCGTCCTGTATTTGTAGGCTGTGTAACTGTGCTAAGGCCGGGAACTGAAATGAAAAATACATGACTTTTTATTGTTGTAGAATTTGGAATAGTTGAAATTACACAAGATGTTTATTTAGAAAAACAAAATTGTTTAGTTCCCTAATTAATAACTTCCAGCCACGCCTTCCTGACATGGAAGGAAGAAAGAAATGCAACGGCACAGGCAGAGAAGAGTATCATGCATTAATGCCATGGCCCCCGTACAGGGTGATTCCTAAGTTGATACTTCTTTTTTAGCTGCGTATAGAAGGCATTAAAATAAACAATATTTTCAAATACCTTTTTTCAAAAAACTCAAAAATAGGCTATATAGACAAGACGTAGCCCGCTATTCTTTATGTGGTTTTTCTTATCTCATATTAGTCATTCAATTTACGGGTGGTGATGAGCAATCCGCTGCGATGTGCTTTTCTGAAGCAAGTTAATTTTAAATTGGTGACACTTGAAAATGGTAAAATTTGAAAATAATGAACTAGTATAGGTATGGTGCTAATTTAGGGTGAGTGTCGTCAAAATGCGGCTGCATCGAGATTATACACAGAACGCTTTCCCTTGCAGGATCATCCTATACCCAGAAGTTTTCTTAATGTTATTCAACGGGCAAATTAGGCAGAACCGTATTTGATTCGTAGTGTAATAAATGAATGTACGTAATTCATTTTTTGAGTTTTTTGAAAAAAGGTATTTGAAAATGTTGTTTATTTTAATGCCTTATATATACAGCTAAAAAAGAAGTATAAACTTAGGAATCACCCTGTATATCTAAGCTTTAACTAACCACATATTCTTATACTTTTAGTTTGTGTTGGAAAATTATGACCCGACGGCAAAGTTACAATCAAACCCGAAGAAAAGTCGGGGTAGCTACGTCCCACATTGTTTTTAATTTTAATTCACTTATTTTCTTTTCTTATCTAAATTTCACTTTCTCATTTACTTAATCAACAAAGAGGGCCTTGATAATCTCAGGCCATAATATATGTTATTAAGATAATTTAAAAAAAAAAATTCAAATATTACCTGAAAATACATCGTAGGCCGACGCTCTCCTAGGCATGGGTGCAGGCAGTCCCAATCCCCCCTCTGCACCTCCTCCCGCTCCACCACTAGGGGCAAGGGTGGCCTTCACTTCGTCATCATAACTATGCTGCCTGGCAACAACGCGGGATGCTCTTCGTGACCTAGGTGCTTGAGGTAAATCTGTACCTCTCGGTGGACTGTTAGCTCGTGATCCTCCCCGTGACCTACCTCCACGACCCCAATCGGTGTCAGGCGTTTTAGCACCACTTCCCTTTAGCTGTAGTATGAAAGAAAAATTTAAGGTTAGATTGTTGAAGGTATTAATATAAACAAAAGCATCCTGTGGGCTCCAAGTAGACACCCAAAATATCTATTGTAATAATAAGATAGTACAAACCAGATGCTATGATTAAAAATCATGATACCAATGATTCATACCTTTTCTAATTCTTTTAACGAAGCCGGTGATACATCCGAGTGTCTTCTTAGTTCAGGACTTCTTGGAGGTGCCAACCCGCTTCCCATTCCACCAACACTTAAACCACCCGTAGATGAGCCCAGCCGTGCTTCGGAATGTCGCCGCTGGAGTTCTTGTAGAGGAATTTCTAGGAGGCTTTCGTTTGAATCTTGAGAAATTACGGCTACTCTTGATTGCATTTTTCTGCAAGAAAATAATATAATATTGGATTGAGGAGTCCGTTACTTGGTGATATTGCATATTAACAAAAAGACAATATGTGTAATTTTACTTTGTTTTAATATCACTTTTTATTAGTTACTGCCGTTTCGTAGTACTACTACATTATCAAAATATTATCATAAGTTATATCACAAGAGGTGAATATTCTAAATAAAATATTTACCTCGAGTGGTATATGTTGAGATTATATACTAAAAAAAAAAGAAAAATACAACGAAATGCAAGATTTTTAAAATGATTTATGTAGCTACTAGAAAAACGGACAAAACGAAACAAAACCTAAACAATTGACAAAGTAATAAAACTAACAGAAAATTAGTTGGTCAATACATACTGCTGTGTTTCGCAGAATTTCTCGAATTGGGTCCATATATACTTTTTTGTTTTTGTTGTATTTTCTGGGATAGTCTTTTCAGCGTTTTTTCTTATATTTTCGACTGAAACATTACCGAATCGGCAAGATTCCATTTAAAAAAAATGTGACATGAATCTGACAACATCAAAAACTTGATTTGTTGAAAGGGATTTTTGTTATTATAGAAACGGTCTATAGGAACCATCAAATATTTTAAACTTGTTATGATGTTGTTATGCATTGGCATTGTTGTGGCAGGTGGCCCGGGGTATATCCACTTATGCGGGGTATATTCAGTATATATAATGCATCTGATTGGTCGCAAAACAGCGTTTAATTGGTCAGAATCGGATTGAGGTATATAATCAATAATATAATATATTATTATTTATTTACCCATTTACTTTGTACTAAACTGCTGGACAATTGCTTTCGAGCAAGAAAAATTTCGCCTATATTTAACAGTTAATAATTTCTGAACCAGATATGATATCGACCTACGGTTTTGAATGGTTGATAGATTCATCTCTTGAGAAACAATTGTCAATGTTAGATTTTTTTTAACTGTCAGAAAATTTTATATACAGGGTGTTAAAGAAGACGATAATTTTTGCTCCAATTTAATGACGTGTAACTTTCACAATAATATTTTTAAATTTTATCACTCTACGTCAATTGAATCACTGGTTCATAGCAAAGAAAGTATTTGTCAAATTTGTGATATCTGCTATATTTTAAGAAATACCGATTTTTTTGGAAAACCTTGCTTTATTTCAACCTATTGGTAGCTAGATCTGTATCGTGCAAACTTTGCGAGTGATTCTTATACTTTATGAAAAGCTTGATTATGTTCAGTAACAATAGTTGTACCTAAATATTATGATGTACAGTGGCGTACTTATCAACACCTATATGTGTATGGTTTATGAGTATCTTACAATTTTTCACGATTGTTTTATATTGGAAAGTACTCGCCCCTAGTTTAGGGTCAATTTTTTCTTATTTTTAGTTTTTCATGTCGCACTACAGGTATATTATACAGTGTGTTTACAAAATTTTAATTTTTGGAAAAAATGTATTTATTTAATTTCTAACTTTCTAACACTATACTCATAAACCATAGATAGGCGTTTATAAGCACGCCACTGTACATCATAACATTTAGGTACAACTATTGTTACTGAACATAATCAAGCACAGTGAGATCTAGCTACCAATAAGTTGAAATAAAGCAAGGTTTCCCAAAAAAATCGGTATTTCTTAAAATATAGCAGATATCAAAAATTTGACAAATTACTTTCTTTGCTATGAACCAGTAATTCAATTGACATAGAGTGATAAAATTTAAAAATAATATTATGAAAGTTTGATGAATTTTCTGATAGCTAAAGAAAATCCAACATTGAGAATTGTTTCTCAAGGGATAAATCTATCAACCATTCAACACCATAGGTCGATATCATATCTGGTTCAGTAAATATTAACTGTTAAATTTAGGCGAAATTTTTCTTGCTCGAAAGCAATTGTCCAGCAGTTTATATTATATATAAAATTCACGTTTACCATCACTTTTCTCAGAGATGACGTCACAAATATGGACGACTTGCATACATAGCCAATCATCTTTTAACGTCACATATAACCAGTCAAAGTCATGGGTTATCTTTTAAAGTAACCCAAACAATAGATCAAGTAACAGCTAAACAGGATTAAAACTGTTTCTTGAACTACTGTTTAGATAATTTTAACGGATGCCATGGTGTTAAATCATCTATAAAAGTTGACGCAAGCTAGCTTTAGTGTGTGTACTGACCGCGAATGCATTGTAAATCGTTATCAATATCAATAAGGTTGCCTCAATAAAAAATGTATTACCTTCTACAAACACTACAGGTCCAATTAGCTGGGTCCTCATCTTCAGCTAACTTGCTATAACTGGCACAGTCTTCACAAACTCTCTGAGTGCAAGTCGCACAAGTGCGGCTGAAGTCATCGGGCTTAAATGCTTTTAGGCAGACTCTACACGCTCCTGCCCGACTAGGGGGTTTTCCCGGTTCCGGCTTTGGGGTTGTTTGGCCAGCTTGGGTCGGTTGATTCGCGGGAGGTTTCTCTTCGGCTGGAGATGATTGTTGCTCGCTTGGTGTTAGGTCCGGAATAAGAGATGGCCGGGGTCCCATTTTTGTTACGACTGTAAAAAAATACATATTTAAACTAATATTTGTAAGAAAGAGAGTATTCTTTAATTTCTTCAGATTCGTTCTTAAACGCGTTTCGCCGTATGGGTGGATAATGGGAATACATTTTTGGGGTCACTCTCTTAATAAAAATTTTGGCTTAACAGAAATAAGATTTACGTTATAAAAATTCAATTTTTTTATACGAAAATGTTATCTTGCGTAAGAGTAAACATAATCTTGTTTTTTGCCAAAAGAACAAATATCTGGAACATGTTAAAACCAATTCCAAGCTGAAGTACCAAATTTCATTAAGTGGATTGGTGAAAACAGAAATTCAAAATCTTCATTAGTTTCTTTGTAATTCGGTTAAAAAAACGCAAAGTAACAGTGTTGGCCATAGGCTCAGGCGTAAATTTTTTGTGTTAAATTATTTAAGATAACTAACCAAATATTTTAGAGAATTAGGTTAACGAGTATACATGAATTCGAATGTATTTGAGGACTATATTAGTGAAATGATAAAATATCTTCCAGCTGATTTAGGATTTAGTAGTAGTTATGGAGAACGCAAGCTATCATTTACGATGCACAGAGAAGACTTCAACTTTATCTTGAAGAAACCACGAAATTATCAATTGGTTAACCACCAAAAGTATTGAATTTAAAGATAATTTGATAAAGAAGCAACTATTAGCTATGGCAAATTTACACAAACATCGTTTTATGAAATATGCCGTGGAAGATATAGCTAAAAAACATAGTGTTACTGTGCTGCGTACACCGCCATATCATTGCGAACTGAATCCTATATAACTTATATGGGCGCAAGTGAAAGGATTGTAGCAAGACACAACACGACATTCAAAATGAAAGACGTTAAGCGACTGTTTGATCAAGCCATTGAGGAAGTGAGAGCAAAGAACTGGCGAAAAACAGTCCATTATGTCATTAAAGAAGAGGAGAAAATTTGGGATCTTGACCACCTGATCGATCGGACCGTCGACCCGTTAATTATAACGTCAAGAGGAGATGACAATTCCTCAGATAACGAAGAATATTATGGTTTTTTATAATTTAATTTCTGGTAAAAGTGTTTTTTGTATTTATTTTATAATGTTTAATAAAAAATAAATGTACCAAATACTATGTACATAATGCACGCCTTTGTCACACCATTATTAGTGTTGGTGAATGGATAACAATAGGCAAAACCCATAAATTTACCCAAACCTGGGTGGCACTACCTGTACTTGATTAAAATAAAGAATTTTGCAATAAAATCAATGCCAAATCACAAAAGTGGCTTAAATATTCGTTGGGTCACTCTGTAGTCCCTTTGTATACCTAGTGAGCTTTTATTACTCTACACCTTTCTGAAATATATTATAAATATATTATTCTTTACCGAGATGTAATCAACATTAAATTGATCATCTATCTTCTATCCAATTAAGGGTGCGTGTATAATGTTCATAAGCTTTAGCTTGGGGCAATCTTAGTTTATCGCAATCACTGACATGGAAATATCTGATAATTATATATCAATATTTATGTTACAAATGATAGACTCGCAATATTAACTAACTGAAAATATGTTAAAGTCGAATAAGTACTTCAAGAAACAAGTCTACCCGTTTATGCGTAAAAGGATGGTTCGAAGAAATAGAAATTGCTTTAAATTTCTTACAGTCCTGTATTCAGCCACCATTTTATTACCAATGACTGCTTATGTTTATAGCAAGAAAAACTTATTAATTCAATATTTAAAAAAAAACTTGTCATAGAAATTAAAACATTCTTTAAAATTAGGGTTTTGTGTGTTAACATTGTATTGCATAACATCATCCAATTAACAAACAAAAAAATTTAAATTCACGTCAAAATAAAAAAGACTTTCCTTTTATTCCATCAGATCTGTTATATAAAAACCTTTTTCTATAAACTGAATATACAGGGTGATTCCTAAGTTGATACTTCTTTTTAAGCTGCGTATAGAAGACATTAAAATAAACAACATTTTCAAATACCTTTTTTCAAAAAACCCAAAAATAAAGTACTTACATTAATTTATTACACTACAAATCAAATACGGTTCTGCCTAACTTGCCCGTTGAATAACATTAAGAAAACTTCTGGGTGTAGAGAAGAAACAACCGCACTTTTACGACACTCACAAAAAAATTAGCACCATAATTAGTTCATGTTTTTAAATTTTACCATTTTCACCAATTTATGAAAATTAATTTGCTTCAGAAAACCACATCGCGCAGCGAATTGTCAAAATAAATAACTGACGACCTATCCTTAAAATGCATGACTAACATACAAAAAACGGACGACGTTTTGATTACCAGGCCCGCACTTAGATTTTTTACTTCTGTAACTCGGCTATTTTTAAGTTTTTTGAAAAAAGGTGTTATTTATTTTAATGCCTTCTATGCACTGCTATAAAAGAAGTATCAACTTAGGAATCACCTTGCATTTATTTCTATTACATCAACAATAAAGCTAAAGCAATGTGGGTAAAAAATGAAAATATCCTAACGTATCTATAAAATAGAGTCTATACCAAGGCCAAAGATCCATCCCTAGACGTATTTCGCCATATCATGGTAGTAGAATCCGAGGAAAGAAAGGAAAAATGGCCCACTATGTTTTTACCATTTTTCTAAAGCTAAAAGGGTCTGTTCGGGTCTAAAGCGGGAGTCCCATGCATCCGATTTCCGACATCAGATATCCGAAAATAATTTGGTTTTCGTACGAAAATGTTTTGCATGTCCCATGGATACGATTTTCGGATCCGAATTTCTGTAAACATGACGTTAGAAGTCTGACGTTTATGACATACCCTTCAAATTCAAACCTTCCTTAAAACTTGTTAGTATATATTTTTTGCTTAAAACCAAATATTTTTTATAGTTCGGTTATATACCATTTCTCATAATGGACTCAGAAATTAAATTAAGTTGTTACAAGTAGCATACGAGGGTGCTAAAGAATTTCTATAGTAGGTACCTAGTAGGCATATGCTTAAGATATTAATAAATATTTATAAAAAGCAAAATTAGAACTTTTATTATAGACTAGCTTCACATGTCCGTAGTTGTTCTTAGAAGGCAAAAATACGATTAAACTGGTCTACTAAAAAATTTATTTATTAATAATTTAAGATTAAATCACAAATCTGAATGTAAGAGACTATTTTTAAGATAGAGTTCCCAATAATGAAAGCTAAACATTTATTTTAAATTTAAAACAACATATTCAGCCAGTAGGTATTATAAAATTTATATTAAACTTACTAACGTTTTATAAATATGAATTTTATTAGGAACTCACCATAAGAATTTTAAACAAATCAGGGTCAATATTGTAATAATGTAGATTTTCAAAATTAGGTAGGTATATACCTATTTTTAAATCACAAATTTATGTTTTTGTTAATTTTTTGGTTTTATAATGTTTCTCATCCAAAATCTTCGCGGTCTTTGTTTTTTCTAGCGGGTTTATGTTTCTTTTGTAAAATTAACAAAAGCGATAAAAGTAGTACGTTATTGGCAGCACAAATGTATTCTCTACATTCATTGTTATATTAAATATCTAAAAAGCACCCAATCAAATAAAAGTCAAATTGTCAAATATCTAGTAAAGTCAGTTTAAAAAATTATTCGGACGAAATTTGACGCCAAGATTTTCGACCAATGACAGCGCCGTCGTATCATCGTATCGTCGGAAATCGGATGCATGGGACTCCCGCTTCACAACGATACTTAATATCGCTACATCATTGTAATGCATTTTGACATGGATTGTTAAAACAGCAGACCATTTTATCTCTTGTGATCGGATCCTAGTCCTACTGGTGACCCAAGATATAGTGAAACGCGTCTAAGGATGGAACTGACGAAATCAAGGAAAACCTATCTAGCTTTTAATGAACTGCCAACTCCACCTTACATAATGCATAAATGCCAATTGAACGTTTATAAGGCGTGGCCTAATTTATTAGTATATTTTTTTTAAAGTACACTTTTTAATTTGGATAGTTTTCATGTAACGAGTCCCCGTCTGGATTGGAATACGGCCGTTTTTTTTTTAAATTTTGAATCCCCGTCTCTTTAATTTTAATTAAACTTCATATTCGTCTATGAGTAACCTAGAGTTTATGCAGTAAATGCAGACAAAAATGTTGTACTTTTACACGACAGTGACCGGCGAGATGTGGCTCCAGCTCCCTGTGGAAAAAATTTTAATTAAGAGACTATTTCATTAATAGTCGAGAACTTCTACAGCCCTAAAATAAAAATGAAAAATTTGCTTCCATGTACAAGCCAGGGACAAACATTAGAACTTAATTTAAGAGCAAATTTTCCTTAACTTTAAATATACAGAAAAATATTACTGAAAAGAGTTGTTTAAAATAAAAAGTTATAGGTACTCAGATAATAATAATAAAGATATCTATTTGTGTCATTTCTTCCCATTTTTTCGAATTAGGCTAAACCTCGTCGTTCGCTGTTAGGGCCATTCCCAAGGGGACCTACAGCTTAACGTGGGTTCCCAACCACGATTCTAAGTCATGTGATACCTTTAAAATGTTGTTTAAAAGTAGAATGGTTTAATTTTTTTATATAAGATTGTAGATTATCATATTATGTTATTAAACTAAACTGCTGGACAATTGCTGTCGAGCAAGAAAAATTTCGCCTAAATTTAACAGGTAATATTTTCTGAACCAGATATGATATGGACCTACAGTTTTGAATGGTTGATAGATCTTTCCCTTGGGAAACAATTGTCAATGTTGGATTTTCTTTAACTATCAGAAAATTTTATATACAGGGTGTTAAAGAAGACGATGATTTTTGCTCCAATTTTAATGACGTGTAACTTTCACAATAATTTTTTTAAATTTTATCACTCTACGTCAATTGAATCACTGGTTCATAGCAAAGAAAATAGTTTGTCAAATTTGTGATATCTGCCATATTTTAAGAAATACCGATTTTTTTGGAAAACCTTGCTTTATTTCAACTTATTGGTAGCTAGATCTCACTGTGCGTTGTATCGTGCAAACTTTGCGAGTGATTCTTATACTTTATGAAAAGCTTGATTATGTTTAGTAACAATAGTTGTATCTAAATGTTATGATGTACAGTGGCGTACTGATAAACACCTATATGTCTATGGTTTATGAGTATCTCACAATTTTTTACGATTGTTTTATACTGGAAAGTACTCGCCCCTAGATTAGGTCAATTTTTTCTTATTTTTTAGTTTTTTATATTGCACTACAGGTATATTATACAGTGTGTTTACAAAATTTTAACAAAGATAATTTTTTTAATTTAATTTTTGAAAAAAATGTATTTATTAATTTCTAACTTTCTAATACTATACTCATAAACCATAGACATATAGGTATTAATAAGTACGCCACTGTACATCATAACATTTAGGTAGGCACAACTATTGTTACTGAACATAATCAAGCTTTTCATAAGGTATAAGAATCACTCGCTAAGTTTGCACGATACAACGCACAGTGAGATCTAGCTACCAATAAGTTGAAATTAAGCAAGGTTTTTCAAAAAAATCGGTATTTCTTAAAATATAGCAGATATAAAAAATTTGACAAATTACTTTCTTTGCTATGAACCACTAATTCAATTGACGTAGAGTGATAAAAGTTAAAAATATTATTGTGAAAGTTACACGCCATTAAAATTGGAGCAAAAATCATCGTCTTCTTTAACACCCTGTATATAAAATTTTCTGACAGTTAAAGAAAATCCAATATTGACAATTATTTCTCAAGGGATGAATCTATCAACCATTCAAAACCGTAGGTCGATATCATATCTGGTTCAGAAAATATTAACTGTTAAATTTAGGCGAAATTTTTCTTGCTCGAAAGCAATTGTCCAGCAGTTTATTATGTTTAAAAGAGGTTTTATATTTTCTGTACGATGCCGATGTTTTGGCATTTCTAAATTATTCTGATCTCTAGTATTCATGTTGTGAAGAAAAGTCTGACTTGAAGTAGAAAGTCGGTCTTTCCTCTAATTTACAGAAGGCAAGTTTACTGGCAGCAAGTACTTTCCGCCACTAAACTTTGTAATTAATAATCTTTTACATAATACTTCTCTTGCGACTTCGGAACGGCACGTTCTGCAATCCTGCGCCCCGGAGTATTCGTGTGTGGCTGGCTAACTTTATGAACATGCCGTTCCAAGCATTTGAATCCTGAATGTGCTACTCCTAAGCCTGCTCCGGTATCTTCGTGTGTTACCCGGTGGTTTTTCTATTTTCAAGTATTTTAACCCGCTAAACTTAAAATTAATTAAATCTGGATGTTTATTTGACCCTAAAAGTTTTATAAGATAAAAAAAGCCATGAAAATAAGAAAAGAACCATTTTCTACTACAACACGCCAAAAGAAAATTTGAACAACCATTTCTCTTTATAAAATACCTAACTTTTGGGACTAAAAAGTTTTATTCCTTCCCAATTTAGGAATTTTTATTTAAAGAAAGGGAAAGAGAAAACCTTTTTAGTCATTTTAAAAAGAAATCCAAAACTTTTTAACGCTGCTTTAATTTAGACTTTAAAAATAACATGAATGATAATGGCAACGAAATAAATTACTCTTATTGCTGATTTATTTAAAAGGGCTTTTTTAACATATTTTTGTTTTCAGTTACTGAAAATATATTTAACAGAGCTATAAATAAGCTTTCAGTCAGTTGAAAATTATTTAAATATATTCTATATATTGGCATTTTTGAATCGATTTTTGAAAAATATATAATAAAAGTATTTTGTGTTCCTTTTTACTTTTGATATCCTTTTAAAAACGGGTATTTTTCTAAAAGATTTATTTTTACTAGTCAATCATAGTGCCATTTACAAAAGTGATCTTTTACCGCAGTTACTTTTACAGGTCCGGTGAGAAAATTTACAAAGAGGCGCTGAGCGGGCAGAAAAGAGAATGCAATATACCATCTATAAATTAAATAAAAAGAAAACCTACTTCGCTCTGCTTTCCCTTTCTAACTGTATCCTGCAGACGGCGCATAAGTAGCCAGCCCAGCATCACAATCTGTTTTCTCTTTATTTAATTTATAGTTGAAATATTACGTTCTCTTTTCTGTCAGAAAAAATTCTGGTTGTAGCATTAAACAGAGTTCTCTTAAAAGAGCGCAAGACCTATAAAAATTGATTCTACGAGGTCTTCGTATACATCATTTAGAATAATCCAGTGGGGTCAAATCTTATAATCTTGCAGGCCACTGTGTTCAGAAAGTTGATATTTTTATACCATAATTTAAAGAACTATTTAATAGTATATTACATAACAAGTGATGAAAGTGATACTTTTCAAACGAGGACATATTTAGCATGAGGCGTCAGCCGAATGCGGAAATTCTTTCGAGTTTTATAATAATCACTTTTACACGAGTAATGTACACTATTTTTGCTACAAACACAAAGAATTATTAAAAAAGCCTTTGATTTTTGTTAAAAGAATATTTCAACACTAGTGTTGAAATTAGCATACTTAGGTTTATGTTTCACTTAATATCTGGTTTCATAGTTTGTCAATAGGCTTTTCCTTTAGTTGTATTTTAACTTTTTCATATTTTATCATAGGAAGAACTAATCCTGGATTGACTTCCAGATTAACCAGAATGGAAAATTTTAAATTTAGTCAAGGAAAGATGCATTAAACATAAATTTAAAAAATCCACCCAACAAGGAAGATTTCAATTCAAAAGAATTCTATAAATTATTTAATGTTTTTATTAAAAAAAGTCAAATACTCCTGGTGGGATTTGAACCTGCGACCTTGCGATCTGTAGGCTAGGGCTCTATTCTCTATGCTATCGCTACCGATAAAGATTTGTTGTTTAATACATGACACTTTCTTCAGCGCGATTTGTTTTTTTCTGGTAATAGATCACTTGACAAATACATGATAAATAAGTTAAATATTTTACAATTACTGCTTTCTAAAATTTGTTCTTTTTAATAAATAGGGGTTGTCTGTCAAATTGGTACAATATGTTTAAATTAAATAGTGTGCTTGATATTTTAACACTAGTGTTGAAATATTTTTTTTCAACACGCGTGTAATATACGGCTCTTTCTAGCCAAAGTAACCGTGCTTTTTTTTTCTCATTTTCATAGGTGATCGTAATGTTAATGATTTATCCGATTGTATCTCAAAAACGAGCGAATGTATCAAATTTTACCAAAGTATAAAAATCTCTTATATAATACGTACAAAGAACCTACTGTTAGTTGTTCATCTTTATTCTGATGTATAGAGATTGATAACGCCTTCAAACCCTATTTAAAAAAATTAATTGTCCCAACTCCTTTTAATAATCCTTTTTAATTCGTCACACTTTATGATCCTTGATTACAACTTAATAATAAAGCAGTTTCTATTGTTATGAAACCTACCCAGAGGCTTGAAAATTGCGTTAACGACTTAATACGATCGCTCAAAGTACGAATTATTGAGAAGCTATTTTAGGAATCCTTTTGAGGTATCGATTAGATTCCTGTTGAGCACTGTAATATATGAAATTCGCCACAAGGATATTGGGTTTATCCTTTCCCGTAAAAACTAATGTGGAAAAGGAGATAAGACCTGGTAAGGTAAATTTCGTTTTAAAAGTTGTCGAATCATACAAACTTAGACCAAGAACAATTTACACGTAAATTTCAAGCGTCGTTTTATGACACTTAACTAAAATTGAGGTTAAGGAAACATTTTAAGAAAATGCAAATCTGTCAGATTTGTTATTTATCATTTGAACCCAAACATTTATCTTAGATCCTATACATACGTCAATTATTGTAAACTTAATGCTTTATCAAAACGAAGATTTGTACTTGCCTTAATTGTTTTTTTGTGATATAAATAATTTTCTACTACGATTTTTCTACTATTTCCTGATATTTTTAACGAGAACCCAGCCTCAATCATATTGATATTTTGTTTAATTTTAGCTAGAAAAAATACTAACGTCCTCAGCACCCTTATTACAACTCAAAATTAAAAGTTTTGAGAAAAACGCGTTTAAAAATTTTGTGGTTGTAAAAATACAGTCTAACTTTGTTTTTATAAAATTACGTTGGGGGTTGCTTTTAAAGAAATAAGAAATTCGTGTTAAACAATTTAAGTCATTTCAATTAAAACTTTTACTTTAATTTTTCTTGTACCTATACCTATTTTTTTTGTTTTTGTAAAAATATTTTATTGCATTGGGTTATATTTTTGTTGATTTAAAATAACTTTAAAAAAGGGAAAACGGAACAGACAAGTATATAATAGAAAAATACTATAACATAATATTCTTTTTACTTGTTTTCCTATAAAATTGCATCATAAATCAATAACTAAAACGATATGCGTCCGAAACCTTAATTTCTATATAAAACAGGACTTTTAGAGGGAAAAGTTTAAAAACTAAACGTTTCCTACAAGACCTTTGTAATCTAAGCCAAGAATACATTATTTAAAAATTTAAATTAAGAGTCTTAGCGTGAGACCAAAAATTAGGTTGCAATTAGACTTGTAGACCCAACCTCCTAGGCTCCACTATGCCAGTGTCGGGATATGTTATTTTACAATAAAATTATAAACGAGAAACTTGTTCGATTACCTTATTTTCATGCTTCAACATATTCTTTTAACTGTCACCTTTTATTCATTTTGTACCTTCCTGTTACACTTTTATTATATTCTCTCTCCATATTCTCCATAAACATGAAATGTAATAAAACCTATCTATACTTTTCTACTAAAAACGTAATATGACCTCATAACGGACGTTGTATTTGCCATTAAATTTTATGAACCGGTTGCCGGTCTTCGGAATAATTCGTATCAGCATGTTTTGACAATTTGTACATTGAAGATTTCAATTGTAGGCATGCGCTTAGTACAAGATTATGTTAAAAAAAGTTTTTTAAATTAAAAAAGGGTTTTTCCTTCCTCAGATCCATCTCCAGACGCGTTTAGTCATATCATTAGTAGGACTAGGAGTGGATGAATGAAGGAAAACGTTCTACCGTTAAATAGTTACTAACGAAGCTATGATGTGACGGGTAGCGTTATTTCTATTTTACTAATTTATTTAATAATAATTTTTATTTTAACAAGATTTAGTAAAAACGTAACTAAGAAAATTTTCATGTTTTAAGGTTGATTCTATATATTCTTAAAAACATTAATAATCTGTCCAAGATATGTACCGGGTGGTCAACTAAGAATGACCGCCGGCCATATCTTAGAAACTAGTAATCGTACAGCATCCGGGTATATTTTTTTATGACAAATGTGCCCAAGAGAAAATGCTGGAAATTATTTTTAAGTTCCGCATTTTGCCGCAAGAGGGCGTAATTGAAAAGTAAATTTTAAAATTTTAAATTAAAAAGCTTGGACAATTATGCAATATTTTGGTCTTATGCTCATTGGCGTAACGACTTTAATAAGAGGGGGGGGGGAAGCTGTTGAAAGTGTAATCAGTTAAATCGCTGTAACTTTTAAACGACTTATTCGATTTTAGCAAACTAAAGACTGTTTGGAAGAGAAATGTATGCACTTTCATCAATAGTATTTAGTTGTCCATAATTGTTCTCAAAAGAAATGCTAAAGGGCGCAATTTGCAATAATAACACATTTTTTGATTTTACTCCGAAAAAATAAATCATACGGTATAATTATGATACCATAATTGAAAAGTAGATAAAATTTGCTAGAAAAAAAAATAAAACCGCAGCTCGATATCTACGTTTGTTTCAGCGTTATCGCCAATAGAATAATTTTTAAAACTAAGCGATTATATATTTTTTAGAAAAACAGTGGTACGCCACTGATATTTTTCCATGTGGATATTATTTCTGATTAGCATGGTCAATTCTGCATAAAAATGGTCTCCTGCGTTTTTCTCCTCAGGCACACCGTTCTTAATTAAAATAATTAAATTAAATTAGCTTTACTATTATTACTAACATTGATAATGCAAAATTTTGTTTTATAAAAATTGGTGGAAATGACCACCTTCACTTAATAGGCATGCATGAAGCTAATTTAATTTAATTATTTTAATTAAGAACGGTGTGCCTGAGGAGAAGAACGCAAGAGACCATTTTTATGCAGAATTGACCAGGCTAATCAGAATTAATATCCACATGGAAAAATATCAGTGGCGTACCACTTTTTTTCTAAAAAATATATAATCGCTTCTTCATTTAAAGTTGTAAACATTATTCTATATAACGCTGAAACGAACGGAGATATCGAGCTGCGGTTTTAATATTTTTTCTAGCAAATTTCATCTACTTTTCGATTATGGTATCATATTTATACCTTATGATTTATTTTTTCGGAGTAAAATCAAAAATGTGTTATTATTGCAAATTGCGCCCTCTAGCATTTCTTTTGAGAAATGTTATGGACAACTAAATACGATTGGTAAAAGTGCATACATTTCTCTTCCAAACAGTCTTTAGTTTGCTAAAATCGGATAAGTCGTTTAAAAGTTACAGCGATTAAACTGATTACACTTTCAACAGCTTCCTTCCCTCTTATTAAAGTCGGTACGCCAATGAGCATAAGACCAAAATTATGCATAATTGTCCAAGCTTTTTAATGGTATTTTCAAAGATATACCTTAATGTGGAATTTTCGGAGATATGTAAAATTTTAAAATTTACTTTTCAATTACGCCCTCTTGCGGCAAAATGCGGAACTTAAAAATAATTTCCAGCATTTTCTCTTGGGCACTTTTGTCATAAAAAAATTTACCCGGATGCTGTATGATTACTAGTTTCTAAGATATGGCCGGCGGTCATTCTTAGCTGACCACCCGGTACAGATCTGTCAGATGTATGCCTGGTGTCTATTATTATTTCGATGTAGGTTTTCTTTTTTGAACAAAGATTACCTTCCTCTTTATAATATCGATATAATATTAATGTAACCAAAACGAAATTCTGACAGTGGAGCAGTCCTTAGATCGCTAATATGCAACAAGGTAACCTAAAACCTGGTATGGGAATGTCAAGAGGAACTGGAGGCCCTGGCAAAAGTAAACAAAGTAATACTGCAGTGGGTATCAGGACACGAAGCTATTACAGGAAATAAAAAAGCCGACAAACTTGCATGGAAAGGCTCAGAAAATACATTCATTGATCCAGAACCGGCACTCGGACTACCAAGGTGCTCAGTACGAGATACCATAAAGCGAGAGATCAGGAGTAAACACAAAAACCACTGGAGCAACAGGCAGGTATTACACCACATCAAACGCTTTTTTGGGGATCCAGACACACGACTTACGAAACAGTTGCTTCAAGTGAACAGAAACCAGCTTAGAACCATTACAGGAATTCTGACAGGACACATGGCTGTCAAAAACTATCTGCACAGAATGCAACTGTACAATGGAGACGTTGACTGCAGATTATGCGGACAAGACAGGAAAACTGTATAGCACATAGTTTGCCATTGCGGGCCACTAGATCGGAAAAGGCAACAAATACTCGGGCAACCAAAATTGGAACCCAAGGACATCCTTACCCTCTTCCCAGTTGACCTACATAAACTAGAGCAAGGAACTGGGATCACGGAGTAGGTGTAAGAACCAAACAGGGTGAGCACAATGGGCTAAACCTGGCCTAAGTGCATCCGGCGTTGGGACGGGCCTTCAATAAAAAACGGATATGAGTGTAAATTACGATTATTCCTCCTAAAAAGTTCCAAGCAGTTCTTAGTTAGTATTTCCAAACCTATATAAAAGTTATAATGTAAAATCTAAAAGAAAATGCCTCTACAAGGTTGAATTTCAAATTATTTAGAATCTCTTAAATCTAAGAGAGATTTTCATCTTTTGCCAGTTTTCCAATACGTTTTGTCTCTGACATCTGCTTCAAGCGACCATTAATAATGCTCGTGATGATATATCTAAAGCGCTTTGGAAATAACATTTAATAGACTTGTACAATTTATAGATACAACGAAAAATAAAAGAATGTATTTTATAAAGATATAAATAGTATTTAAACCTATATTCCAAAACTATGACAAATAGGCAATATAGCAAAAAGAGGATAATGAAAAAATTTATATTTTTTTAATTAAAGAAAATTTTTTAAAATTGAACATGAATAATTTTTTAATATATAATTTTTCTGAAAAAAAAATATTATTTTTTATGTTAAAAAGTTTTAAGCCTGCATTAAAAATATTTTATTTTATTTAAAGATAACAAAAGGATTCAGCTCAGTGGAGGTCCTTTCTCCGACATTTGCCCCACGGCAGTGATCTTCGGGACTAATAAAATTTCTGATGGTCCAGGTTGCAAAGAATAATATTGGCCTCTGTAGAACCCTGTAGCGATCGTCGTATAAGCCCCTAGTTCTTTAATGTTTTTCAGCAGGTTCTTTGGGACCAGGCCAGTTGATGATATGACAATTGGCACTGTCCTAACGGGATTCATCTTCCATTGTCTCTGCAGTCCTACCTCAAGTTCTCGATAATTGGAGACTTTTTCCTCGTTTCTCATAATCAAGTTGTTAGTTTGAAGAAATAGTCCATACTTAAAGTGGAGTGGGAATATAGAAGGTAAAAATAAGAACACAAAGTCTTCCTCCACTGATATATTATAGAAATATTGTAAACAACTTCTCTACATGTTTCGAATGCAGAAGCATTCATCTTCAGGAGAAAAATTAAAAGAAGAAAAGACCAGTAGATATCACCCTAACTGAGCAACACAATTATAGGTTCGGTATAAAATGAGTGGAACGAAGAGGAAACCGATACACACATTGCATTGTGAATAAGAAAAGTATATGGGTTTAAGGCTTAAGGCACTGTGAAAACTTTAAAGGTAGAATGAAAGATTTAACATCTTGGTGTGAAAGAACTGTCGAAAGATAAGATTGAAGTGAAAGGGAATGATCATTAAGCAAAAAAAAAGAACCTCATTGGTTTACGTCCAGTAAATTCTAATTTCTACTTAATTTTTTTTAATAGTCTTCTTCCTCACACTTACATTCACTTCTTCTCCATATTTTTTCTCTAATGACTAGCTAATAGTCTTTTTTTGCTTAATCATCATCCCCTTTCACTTCAATCTTATCTTTCGACAGTTCTTTCACACCAAGATGTTAAATCTTTCATTCTACCTTTAAAGTTTTCACAGTGCCTTAAGCCTTAAACCCATATACTTTTCTTATTCACAATGCAATGTGTGTATCGGTTTCCTCTTCGTTCCACTCATTTTATACCGAACCTATAATTGTGTTGCTCAGTTAGGGTGATATCTACTTGTCTTTTCTTCTTTTAATTTTTCTCCTGAAGATGAATGCTTCTGCATTCGAAACATGTAGAGAAGTTGTTTAAAATATTTCTATAATATATCAGTGGAGGAAGACTTTGTGTTCTTATTTTTACCTTCAAGTTGTTAGTATTTGGGATGATGGCTATTTCGATTATTATTATTATTATTATTATTATTATTATTATTATTATTATTATTATTATTATTATTATTATTATTATTATTATTATGTTTCACAGCTTTTTGTTGATATTGCTGGTATTATTTACAGTACAGAGAAGAAATTAATATTAACCTGTACTGTTTAAAACTTTCGTACTATATGGCAAGTTGGAAGGATGACGCTTTTCTGAATTAGTTGGTATAAATGACCTGAAAGACAAAGTTTTTTCAAGTTGGGCTCGAAATTTTTCGTCATAGCTCCCTCCACCGATATTATAATCGGAATGATGCCTATTTTTTCTAGCTTCCATGTATTTTTGATCTCTATCGCCAAATTCGAGTACTTTGTTTTCTTCTCCGATTCGGTTTTATAGAGGTTGGGTATTAGTGGGTAACCTATATCGATTACGAATGCTTTTTTGGTATTCTTTTCGATAAGAGGACGGTTGTGGTCAACTGTTATATCCGTTATTATTCGCCTCTTCCAGTATAAGAGATATCCAGGAGATTCAAGAACTAGCTCGGGTGAGTATTGATGGTATGGTGGGAGGTTTTCCTTTAGGCCCAGTTTGTGGGCCAGTTCTATGTGTTCTGATTATGCCTTCCTAGGTTAGCGTTGGGTGCCATAGCACCACAACCCGCCGTAATATGTTCTATCGTTTCTCCGGAGCAATTGCATTTTCTGCACACATTTTCCACATTTCTTTTCAAGATGACCTTTTCATAATTTCTAGTTACTATAATTATTATTGTTATTATGTTGTATGTTCAATACATTTCTTAATTGAACTCTCAGAAAACTAAAGTGCTACAACTCCAGTAAATATTTTATGAACTATGGAAGTATCACTTTATATAGAGATATTTATAGGCCCTAACAGCATATTATTGGCCTGGGTGGCTTATCTGTAGCTTCCAAAAAGCAAATAAATTTTAGTTAGAGCGATATAGAAACTTCTCAATAAGTTTGTTTCGGACAGATTTAGTCTGCTCAGGCTTTAGATTAATATTGATGTTTCTAAAGTGGCTTAGAGTATAAATGTGTATTTATTATTTCTAAATGTTAAGTTTAACGACTAGTCCTTTAATATACAATGTAATGCCGATTTTATCGGATATAATATTGACCACAGTAATTTCGGTTAATAATATTAACGAAGATATTGGTTATTTATGCCAAATAACAATAACAATAAATTATATGTAATAAATTGAACGTGTAAAAATTATATTAGAATTACATAACTAAATAACCTTTGGTGACAGTAACATACCAGTTGGCACAAAAAGTTAGGATTTTGATTAGTAATTAATCAGGCGTTCAACTTGCCCTAAGAAAATGTTATTTAAAATGATTTTTAAAAGTAGAATAGTTAATTTTTTTTTCAGATTGTATATTAATATATATTATTGAACTACTATATTTGCACTTTTATATTATTCTGTATGTTGTATTGGTATTTTCAAATTATCTTGATTTCTAGTATTCATGTTGTGGTTAATTCTAAATTGAATTTGAGGAAAAGTACCATGTTCCTCCCTTGCTTTGGGGCGAAAATTACGTTTTCTAGTAAGGTAGTAACAAAAAATATTTTTTACAAGGTTCGTAAGTTGGGTAGTAAAAAATAGTTATTTACGATATAAGTGTCGTAAAGATTCATATTACAATACGAGATGTTAAAGTTGTCAAACGAGGCGTCAGCCGAGTTTAATAAAACATCGTGTGTAGTAATATGAATTTACAACAAGAATATTGTACAAAATTTTATCTACTTTTATCTAGAAATAAAAATATTTGGCAAAAGGCATTTTTAAAAATAAAAATGTATTAATTGGTGCAAAGCTAACAAAATAAAGGTGTCTGAGAAAATCCTTTTGGGTTATTTTTCCGTAAAGCAACGCTCCCAAAAACCATCTACACTATGGACTCACTACTCAATGTTGAGAACTATGATTTCAGTCAAGAAAAATCAAGATATAAGCAGATTTTCTCAACTAATCGCATTTTTGAAAAGAAGTTCAGAGGGTTACAAGGCTAAAAGTCCAAAGTTTTCACAAAGGAAGACGTAATATGTAAGTTTAGTACTGCAGATGATGAAATATATTTACTTATAAAGGTTGTTATGATAAGCGGCATTTTTGGGGCTTGTCGGCGCAAAGAACTAGCTAAGTTAATGTTGGATCATATTAAACACAATGATTTGTATATAAAAATTGTGATTCCATTCTCGAAAACCAAAATTATGCGAGAATTTGTTATAACAGAAGGAAATGTGACAGGTGTCAACTGTTTAAGTATTTTTCGAAAGTATGCTAAACTTCGTCCTCTTAAAGCAACTCACAGGCGGTTTTTTTGTATTCTATGGAAAAGGAAAATGCACCTCCCAGCCTGTCGGAAATAATAGTTTTGGAAGTATACCAAAAAAGATTGCAACAAAACTTGGATTGAATAATCCCGAACGATACAGTGGATATTGTTTAAGGAGGGCCTCAGCCACCATTCTAGTTGATGGTGGTGCAGATATGCAGATATTAAAGCGTCATGGCGGCTGGAAATCCTCTTTTACGGCAGAAGGCTACGTTGATAATTCTTTAGAAAATAAGAAACAAATAGCAAAAAAGATCATGGGGTCAGACACGGATTTAATGATTGGAAATTGGAACGTAAAGGGCTCCATCACATCCACTTCTGGTATACAAATTTCTAACTGTAAAAAGTGTATTATTAATGTTTATAATAAACCTTAAGTGTTATATTTTAATTAATAATTGGTAATTAATTTTATAATTGTTAATAATAAATCATTCTTCTAAAAAGTGTGGTTTTATTTAACAGCAAAATTTTAATAAAACCGTTTTTTTTCCATTACAGCACTGGTGTTGTAAAGGCATCTATTACAGCTCTATTGCTGTAATGGATGCCCTTACAAAACGATTTACAGAACTGTAAAATTCATATTACTAAATGAAAGTAGATAAAAAATATATTGTACAACTCGAGTGGATGGTCCATATCCTCTCTAGTTATACAAACTACTATTAAGATCTTGAAAACGTTATTGGATATTAGTTAACTATGGTTAAGACATACTTTGCTTTGATTAAAACTGACGAGCATCATATTATGTGGTTGTCCATAATACAGGATCTATCCGTGAAATAAATCAACACATATTGACTGACAGCGATGCAATATGTACTTTATCTCAGTATGTACATGATTTTGATAATATTTATTATTAAAAGGGTAATATTATGAATTTATTAACTATAAACAAAAATAATTATGACGCATGAGTCAAATTCATCTCTCTATTGTTTTCGTCAGAATAATGGATTTGCAGAAACGTAAAACGTGATCCATTACCAGCGGACAATTTATAGTGGCATTTCCTTTTTTGATATTAAATTAATAAACAAGTAGAGCGGGTCGAACATTAAGCATTAATTAGGACAATTGGTTTTGGAAAAAGATGTGGACCAGACTAAGTAACTACCATCGCTTTTGGATACCTATTTTTCTACCCTGTACTGACGAGAACCAAAGAGCTCGAAACCGGTCTGCAGGTGACTGATAGTAAAGTTTTCACTGCTTGGTAGTAATATTCAATCTGATTTATATTTTATTTCAGTGTTAGACGAGATACAACTTCATAGCTTCAGATACTTTCAGGTGTGTTAAAGTTTATTATTCATGCTTTCTTAAATGTTTGCTACTACCTGACTAGTAAGAAATTCTGGGTTTTTACAAACATCCTTTATCAATTTTCTTTAATTTATTAGGGAGTGCTATTAAATATCTTACCTTTATCTTGAGCGGTCAGAAGCGATGACGATAAAGTTTGCCTTAATTTCCCAAAAGTTGTTCCTCCCTCGGGTGCCTCCGATGTGGTATTTGGGGGTCCAGGTTCTGCTGCAACCATCTGAAACAAAAAAATATTTAAAAAACAATTACAAGTCTGGAAAGCTTGGTATATTTATTAAATTTAATTTTAAAAAATAAAGTCAAAAATAGTTATTTACGATATAAGTGTTGTTAAGATTCATATTACAATAAGAGATGTTAAAGTTGTCAAACGAGGCGTCAGCCGAGTTTAATAAAACATCGAGTGTAGTAATATGAATTTACAACAAGAATATTGTACAAAATTTGATCTACTTTCATCTAGGAATAGAAATATTTGGCAAACGGCATTTTAAAAATAAAAATGCACCTGTAAAATGCATCTGCTATTAAGTTTACTAATCAAGTTTTTTATGTTACCTTTCGCATAGTTACTGTTTCGCATGGTTACTGTCGAAACTTT
Organism: Polydrusus cervinus; assembly: GCA_935413205.1. NCBI lineage: Eukaryota > Metazoa > Arthropoda > Insecta > Coleoptera > Curculionidae > Polydrusus > Polydrusus cervinus. Next base: position 31,774,861 of record OW284516.1, read on the forward strand.
GTCAAACAAATTCAAAAATATAAAAAGCGTTTTTCAAAATGACCGATTCTGATGGAAGTTTACCCTCTGATATAAAAGCAGCGGCAAACGAAGCGATCTCAAGTTTAGTTCCGACAAAATCCAAGGCGCGTATGAGTTGGAGTATCAGAAGTTTGAAGATTGGTGCAAAGCTAACAAAATAAAGGAGGTGTCTGAGAAAATCCTTTTGGGTTATTTTTCCGTAAAGCAACGCTCCCAGAAACCATCTACTATGGACTCACTACTCAATGTTGAGAACTATGATTTCAGTCAAGAAAAATCAAGATATAAGCAGATTTTCTCAACTAATCGCATTTTTGAAAAGAAGTTCAGAGGGTTACAAGGCCAAAAATTCCAAAGTTTTCACAAAGGAAGACGTATGTAAGTTTGATGATAATGGGCATTTTTGGGGATTGTCGACGCGAAAAACTAGCTAAGTTAATGTTGGATCATATTGAACACAATGATTTATATATAAAATTGTGATACCATTCTCGAAAACGAAAATTATGCGAGAATTTGTTATAACAGAAGGAAATGTGACAGGTGTCAACTATTTAAGTATTTTTCGAAAGTATGCTAAACTTCGTCCTCTTAATGGAACTCACAGGCGGTTTTTCGTATTCTATGGAAAAGAAAAATGCACCTCCCATCCTGTCGTAATTAATAGTTTTGGAAATATACCAAAAAAGATTGCAACAAAACTTGGATTGAATAATCCCGAAGGATACAGTGGACATTGTTTTAGAAGATCCTCAGCCACCATTCTAGTTGATGGTGGTGCAGATATGCAGATGTTAAAGCGTCATGGGGGCTGGAAATCCTCTTCTACGGCAGAAGGCTACGTTGAGAATTCGTTAGAAAATAAGAAACAAATAGCAAAGAAGATCATGGGGTCAGACACGGATTTAATAATTGGAAATTCGAACGTAAAGGGCTCCATCACATCCACTTCTGGTATACAAATTTCTAACTGTAAAAAGTGTATTATTAATGTTTATAATAAACCTTAAGTGTTATATTTTAATTAATAATTGGTAATTAATTTTATAATTGTTAATATTAAATCATTTTTCTAAAAAGTGTGGTTTTATTTAACAGCAAAATTTTAATAAAACCGTTTTTTTTTCATTACAGCACTGGTGTTGTAAAGGCATCTATTACAGCTTTAGTGCTGTAATGGATGCCCTTACAAAACGATTTACAGAACTGTAAAATTCATATTACTAAATGAAAGTAGATAAAAAATATATTGTACAACTCGAGTGGATGGTCCATATCCTCTCTAGTTATACAAACTACTATTAAAATCTTGAAAACGTTATTGGATATTAGTTAACTATGGTTAAGACATACTTTGCTTTGATTAAAACATGCAAATAAAATTGACGAACATCATATTATGTGGTTGTCCAATTGTCCATAATACAGGATCTATCCGTGAAATAAATCAACACATATTGACTGACAGCGATGCAATATGTACTTTATCTCAGTATGTACTATTGTGCCGATAAAAAACTGGGACAAGAGATTTACAAAAACAATGTAAGATATACATATCCCCTAGACTATAAAAGGTGTCTAGAGCTAAAAAGGAAAAACATTCAAAATTTAAAAAGTAACCTAAGTTACATAATGGAATGTTTTGTATTTTTCGATACGGGGTGGTTAAATTTAAGAGACATCATATAATATGGATAAAGTAAGTTTATTAGATTTTTTTAAAGTCAAATATTTTATAAATTATTATATTTACCATTACCACAAAATAATAAATAAAGCTAATACAGGTAATAAAATACATTTAATAAAAAGAAAAAAATTGCGAACACAAAGTTTGTCAAAACAACACAAAATTAATATTTGGTCATAGAACCATTTCTGTTTATTACTTTTTGGAGCCTTTGTGGCATACTTTAAACTAAGTTTCCACATAATTCGACAGTTATTTCATCCCAAGCTTGATTTATCCTATGACGTAATTCATCCCTGTTTCTAGGTTGAAAATCATGTTTATACATAGATTTGACCATGGCACCCCAAATGTTTTCTATCGGGTTCAAATCGGGACTCTTCGAAGCCCAGGGAGGAACTGCTATGTTATTTTCTTGGAGAAAATTTTGTACAATGCGCGCTGTGTGTATTGGAGCATTATCATGCTGAAATGTGTAATTTTAACCGTATACAGCGTTTACCGATGGTATCATCACTTCGTTTAGTATATTAACGTATACTGCTGCAGTTCCTTCGACGATTTGGCAAAGTCCTGGTCCTCTAGCGCTAATCCAGCCCCAAACATTTATGGAGAAACGCCCACTTTGGTTGGTTTTGTGGGTGTACCTCTCATCATACCGCATGCCGGACGGCCTATACACCCGAATTCTCCCATTATTGCATGACTGAAAAGTTTTCTCGTCAGAAAATATAACTGTTTCCCATAAATTTATTTGATTAATATATTCATGTGCAAATTCTAACCTGCCCTGTTTATTTATTTCCGTTAAAAAATTTTTATTGGCAGCACAACGGCTTCGTATATCGGAATTTCGAACCCTGTCTCTAGCGGTATTTGCAGAACCTGGAAAATTCGTCTCTTCTTTTGCCTTGATTGCAGTTTCGAAGGGATGATCCCTTAGATAATTAACCAGTCTTCTATCATGATCATCAGTAGAAATTTTAGGGGGACCAGAACCTGCATTCCTAATAATAGTCCCATGTCTTGCTATTTTTTGTTTTGCCAATAGCACGGTATTCTTGCTTACTCCCAGTTCATCTGCAATATCCCCAATAGCAACACTATCTCGCAACCGACTATAAATAATTGCCTTTTGCTGGGGGGTTAATTGTGGCATATTTACAAATAATATATGATTGTATGTTTGACGAGTCAATCATAAAGTGACAATCTTTATTGACATGCAAATGTTCATGACATTTTACTGGTACCAGGCTTGATGTAAAATTATTCTTAATAGTCTAGGAGAAAATAGAAAAATTTCCTGTCCCAGTTTTTTATCGGCGCGATGGTACCATCGCGCCGATAAAAAACTGGGACAGGAAATTTTTCTATTTTCTCCTAGACTATTAAGAATAATTTTACATCAAGCCTGGTACCAGTAAAATGTCATGAAAATTTGCATGTCAATAAAGATTGTCACTTTATGATTGACTCGTCAAACATACAATCATATATTATTTGTAAATATGCCACAATTAACCCCCCAGCAAAAGGCAATTATTTATAGTCGGTTGCGAGATAGTGTTGCTATTAGGGATATTGCAGATGAACTGGGAGTAAGCATTACAGCACTAGTGCTGTAATAAATGCCCTTACAAAACGATTTACAGAACTGTAAAATTCATATTACTACATGAAAGTAGATAAATAATAATTACAAATCAATTAAATCATAAAAAGTTTGGTATATTTATAACCTATGACAAATAAATATATATTTAAAAAAATATCTCATACTTTAAGTAAGCGATAAATTTATGAAGTATTGTTGACATTTTTTAATTTCTCTTCATGGATAAATACTTTCACTTCGGAGATATCTACAATTAACTATCTGGCGTTATTTTTTTACAATATAAATTCCTATTTTGTAAAGGATACTAAAATGTTACCTTGTTTTTTTATTGAACATTAAAACACAATTAGAGTATAAATTTATAACAAAAATAATATAAGAACTTTAACAAAATTCTAGCTCATAAGCTTTATTATAGCATAAAATGACTTTATGACACTATAAAAGTATGTATTCTTATATTGTTTTTAAAATTCTTTTTTGGCAGATTAATGGCTGATTTAAAGATATTTAAGTCATTTATTAAAATTTGATACATAAACCTTCGAAAAGTAAAGTGTTGTGAATTGTTCTAATATAAGATTAAGGGGGATTTCCACTGTGATGGTCCTATTTTCATCGTTTCTTTACGATTTTTTTCTGGGGATAATAAGACAAATGCAGAAAAACAAGTTTTCAATTATTTTTATTAAAGATAAGATGTACCAAAAAAAATTTTTCAACCCCCAAAAAATGAAAAACTTGAAGATGCTACTGGGTGATGAAGTTACCCCCTCAAAAAAAAACGTAACTTGCTGGCGGAATTTAAATAAATATTTCTATTCACGACAAAAATAAAATTTACCCAGATTTTTCAATTGTAAGCATGTAGTTATAGCCTCCACTAGAATCAGATCAAAACTCGAGTAACTGTTAAAACGGCGCGAGATTTAATTTTTTTTTTGAAAATTTACCAACTTTTTTTGAAAATTTACCATTTTTTTTTTGTATTTTAAGAGCCGTAACATTTTCTGTAATATCGCAAAATACTTGATTCTAGAGGGGGCTATAACCACTTGTATTCTAAGCATTTTAAGACCAAAATCATTAAATTCTAATAATTTGAACATACCGAAGTACTTTTCGCCAGCGTGAAAAACAGGGTTTCGAGAAAAACAACTTTAAAGTTTCAACGGTGGCTCACAACAAAATAGTCTCACTGTCACTTAGTCTGCGATGCCTGGCCCGTAGATTACACCCTCCTCATCCTCGAAAAACGATAAACGAGCTGATTCTTCCTGCCTTGCCTTTTTAGCGCCCTCAGATACCCGTTTTTCAGATTGATTACATGTAGTGTGTGCCTAACTCAAAAGCGGCTAGTGGTGAGAACTGACCGGCAATCATAAAATTGGATGTAACTTTTTTTTGGAGTAGATTTGGTAAAAATGATTACACATGGTTATTCTAGAGGCTATAGAGAGTCGAAAAACGTCGGGAAAAAAAATTCCATTTTTTGAAACCATCACAGTAGAAATCCCCCTTAAGTATATAAACTTTTTTTTTATATTTGATAAAGCGACCGCTCTGGTTTACAATAAAATCTAGTAAATCTTACAATAAAATATATCAAGTCTTACAATAGAATCTAGTAAATCTTACAATGAAATCTAGTAAAAGCAAATAAAAAAATTATATTTCTTATTAGAAAATATCGTAATATTTAATAAAAAATTTCATAAATTTTAGAAACTATTATGAAGTAGATATGCAGACTATTATAATAATTTATTCAGGGTGATTCCTAAGTTGATACTTCTGTTTTAGCTGTGTCTAGAAGGCATTAAAATAAACAACATTTTTAAATACCTTTTTCAAAAAACTTAAAAATAGGTGAGATACAGAAGTAAAAAATCTAAGTGCGGGCCTGGTCATCAAAACGTACCTGCTATACTTTTTGTTGTTTGTATTATCTCTTATTAGTCATGCAATTTTTGGGTCGGTGCGGGTATTTGGCAATCCGCTGGGGTGTATATTTCTGAAGCAAGTTAATTTTAAATTGGCGACACGAGAAAATGGTAAAATTTAAAAACAATGAACTAGTAGATATAGTGCAAATTTACGGCGAGTGTCGTCAAAGTGCGGCTTCTGCATCGAATTTATACATAGAATCCTTTCCTTTTTGGGCTCATCCTACACCCAGAAGTTTTTTGAATGTTATTAAAGTACCTTATTTTTGAGTTTTTTGAAAAAGGTATTTGAAAATGTTGTTTATTTTATTGCCTTCTATACACAGCTAAAAAAGAAGTATCAACTTAGGAATCACCCCGTATAAAAAAAAACCGCAACGATTTCGAAAAAACAACATGATTTTTAAATTTGTTAGACCTTTACATTCTCTTTGTGTATTTTCTACTACAGTAGCTTGAAGAGAAGAAAAGTAAACAGTTTTATTTCATTAAAACTGAGATTGCAACTAAAATAAATAAAATCTTTTAAATTGAATCATAAAATGCGTTTATAAAATTTAACTGAGACAATAATAACAACTTTGCCCTTCGTTATAAGATAAAAATTGTTTTAATGCTTCAATGAAATTGTATTTATAGTGCTCATAAAACATTTCTTTTGTAGTTAGGTACTGTTTCAATGTTATTAGCTAATTTCAAGAAAAAGCAGTTTGAAACTAAAATAAATTCTGTTTAAACTTTAATGGAAACGAACGTTTTACATATTTTTTTAAATTTACGTTTGGTATCACGTTCATCGATTTTTCAATAAAAAAATTGATTTAAATACCTAAAGTGATTAGTAATATTTAGAGCAAAATATTTTAAAATTTTTTTTTTTTATTTATGATAAAACACCTGCACTGTAGGAAAAATCCTTTAAGGCGCTCTGGGAGCGGTGCGAGTGCTAAAAAAGCGATTAACGTTGGTCTTGAAACGTTGAAGATTGTATTCATTGGGAAACACGACCTCAGGAAGATCATTCCACAATGATGACGTTCTCCAGATGAAAGAATTCTTGAACAATGAAGTTCGAGGAGTACTAAGCTGAACAACATATGGATGAGCGGCAGCGGTTCGCCGTGTATTTCTGTTTTGCATTGCTCTAGGTGGAATCAAGTGGGCAATGTCAGTCGAACACCTGCTATGGAAATATCTGTAAAAGAGAGCCAAATCACCAACCTGTCTTCGATGCTCCAGGCTATCAAGGGTCTTGGTCAGCTCGGGGTCGCCGATCAGACGAACGGCTCTCCTTTATATGGAATCCAGTAGCCGAAGGGTGTGCTTGGGTGCAGAGCTCCAGACATGAGAGCAATATTCTAATGATGGTCGAATTTGGGCTTTGTAGAGTGTCAAAAGTTGATGAGGTGTGTACAACCTTTTGGTGCGGAAAAGTACACCAAGTTTCTGTGCAGCTGCCCTGGCAATTGCGGTAACGTGATCATGCCAAGACATATTACCTCCCAGATTGACCCCCAGCAAATTAACAGACGGTGCCAGGGGAATTGCGTGTCCTGCCATGACTATATCCGGTTCTGCAATGTTAACCTTTTTGGAGAAGACTGCTGCCTGGGTTTTCTTAGCATTAAATTCGACTTGGTTACTGTCACCCCAAGCCAAGATTTCTTCCAGGTCATTGTTGAGGCGCGATACTTCTTGCTGCCTGCGAAGATGTGCGTCGGCAGCGGATGTTTGGGGAGTCAAGGTAAAAGATGAGACAAGTGTGCTGTCATCAGCAAAGCTATAAATTGGATTTTGGGTTTTCACTAGAAGGTCGTTAATATACAGTAAAAAGAGGGTAGGCGACAATATGGACCCTTGAGGAACACCGGCATTGATGGTGAAGGTGTCTGAGAGAAACCCGTCAATCGCCACTTGCAGAGAACGGTTCTTAAGGAAGCTGGTTAACCATAAACAAAATCCATTAGGCATACCGTAGGATCGCAATTTACTTAGAAGCCCATCGTGCCAAACACGATCAAAAGCCCTAGAGATGTCCAGTGCAACAGCCCGGGATTCTCCATGATGTTCGATGGTGTTGCTCCAAAGATGGGTGACATATGCCAGAAGGTCACCTGTTGATCTGGACTTTCGAAAACCGTATTGATGGTCGCTGATAATGTTAAGCCCTTCCAGATACTTTAGGAGTTGTTGGTTAATAGCTTTCTCCATTACTTTTGAAATTACTGAAAGCAATGCGACGGGTCGGTAGTTGCTTGGCAGGGTCTTTTTACCTTTCTTTGGAATGGGCTGGACACGCGCCGACTTCCAGCAGGATGGAAATATTCCTTTTTTGTAGGATAAGTTGAAAAGTCTACAAAATACTGGTGTAAGTTCATCGGCGCATGTCTTGAGAACAATGATAGGAATTTCGTCTGGACCAGAAGCTTTATTGACGTCGAGTCCTTTAAGAATCCGTTTAACAAGACGCTGACGGAACACGATTTCAGACATTTGCGATTGAACTGAGGGAATGTTGGGTGGTGATTTTCCCTGAAAGTCTACAGTGGAATGCGAGGAAAACAGTTCAGCAAGTAGGTTTGCTTTATCCCCGGCTGTGGTTGCTATTGTGCCGTCTGAACGTGTTAGAGGTGGAATAGTTGACTTTGTAAAGTTTTGGCTGACGGCCTTAGCGACTGACCAAAAGGACCTTGATCCGTTAGGACTGGCAAGAAGTTTGTTTTTGATTCTCTCGTTATGAGTTTCTTTGCTTTGGTCTATCATTTGCTTACATTGGTTTCGGGTGGTAACAAAGATGGCGCGATTTTCAGGAGTAGGGTTTTTACGCCACTGTCGGTAAGCCAGGTTGTTTATTCCAAACTCATTAAATTATTTGTAGGGTTAGTTCGGTTTTATTTCTAAATTAGATCATCTACGAGCAGGGGCGTAGCCAGAAAATATGCACGGAGTTGGGGGGGGGGGGGGGGAGGGTTTCAGTGGGCGTAAGTAGGATATTTTTTTTTTGGAGAGAGGGACAGTCGGGAATACATGTATTTCATGCATGGTACCATTGCGCCCAAAAAAAACTGAGACAGCAAAATTGTTGTTGTATAGTAGCTCCTGGACTATAAGGAATATATAAAATCTATTGAGGAAAAGGTTATCATTGTTGTTATAATAGTTGTCATGGAAGTGAAAAGGTTTAACAACAATACCACATTTTTAGAAATACGAGGAAAAATTAAAATACGCATATTGTGTTTTAAAATGTAACAAAAATAAAATAAAACTTTTTAATTTTATGTTCCAATAAATTTTAATTCATTTAAATAATATTTAAAACTTAATATAATAACATGTTTTTAATATTTGGTAGTTGCACCATTATTATCGATTAACGCTTGTAAACAGCATGCCATACTTAATACTAGGTTTCTCGTATACTCTTGCGTTTGTCGCTGTATCGCCTAACCCAATTTTCCCCTTGCCGAGTATACGGGTCGATATTAATTTGATTATAGCCCCTTATTAGATTATCTGCCCCTGAGGTATGAGAATCCCCACCTCGAGAATATAAAGAGGGCGTCAGTGAGCGCCCTCTGGCGATCCGTACACTAGGGCCATCGATTTTTGAAAGCTGACGAAAACTAACTTCAGAGTCAGTCGCTATACTCGCGCCGCTTAGGCTGCGGCCAGCCATAGTTTTAAAACTGTTTTTTATTTGTCCAGGGATGCCAGGCAAATCATTTATTTGCCGTAGATTAAACTAACAACGGCAACAGCGCTGTCGTCGGTTTGTTAGGAGTAGTCCCACCACCTTTTCCCCACTGACGGAATTGTCAGCAGTCCACTCAGGCGCAAAGAGAAAAAAAATGGCTTTTTTCGAAAAACAAAAAAAAAATTTAAGGGATGAATTTAAATTATTTAAATAATTTTAAATTTTTGAAATTAAAATACGACTGTATTTGAGACTAGGGCGAGACCTAGTGCTTCCTCAAATAAGCGTTGCTTTAAATAAACTTGTCGTTGACTCGGGCACGTTCAACTAACCTACAAACACAATGCAAATGTTTGTGGTGAACAAGGAGGGCTAATTTTTATTTTAACTTTACTTATGGGTTTGTCCTGTCCTTTGTCACTAAAATTATTTAACGCCTTAAATAACCTGTATTTACAACATAACTTCCCTAACTTATGGAATACAATATAAATATCACCAATACAGGGATTATCAAAATCGAGGTTTATAAATATGTCAATTAAGTACTTAAGATATTACATTCGCGCACAGAAAAATAATCTTGATTATGCGAATTTCTTATTTCTTAATACACGAACTATATCGCTAAACTTAAATATCGCGCAATTTACATAAACTAAAAAATTCCGATGAAGATGTACTCTTGATACTTGAAGAAAATTTACAAAACTAGATGTAGTTTATAAGAAGGGCGTTTTTTATAGATAGGTTTATTTTTATACTACTTTCACCCGCCGTCGCTCTCAGTGCAGAGTCAACGTGGCTTCCGTAGTTTTCGAAATATTGCTATTCTGTTACACACACCTTTTTACCTAACTTTTTTCCAACGTTGTAAAGTTATACGAGCGTAGGTGTGATAAACTAGCATGACACGCGCCCGAAAATCTATTTACTTCTTCGAAACGATGTGTTCGTTTTTTCTTGTTTCTTTGTTTCACTTCACAAATAACGCACTTTTGTGAAGGCTAGCGACTTTCTTTATTGATCCTAGGGATTCTCGACAGCCTACTAGAGATCATGAAGTAGTGCCCAAAGAAAACCAATAAAAAAAGCCACGCAACTTAAATAAATTAGAAAGCTGAAAAATATATAGGTGATATTTTGCAAAGCTAACCAATTTAAATAATTACGTTGTCGAACGCGAGGGCTTCAGGGTACGCACTGAAGGTTCTTCAGCTGATTGACTGGATCATCAGCTTCCTGTTGTTTCAAAGTTCCTGGTTCCAAGTTTTTTGCAGCAGTTATTATCGGTGTTGTAATTGACGTTTTCGTGGCCAAAACACCGCCGTGAGCTCTCTCTCTGCTGCTCGAGACCAACTGCCGTTTTTGGTCGTTGCTGGCACATGCTTCTCGGCGCGCAAATATCTTGGCCAATCGAATTATTTGTTGCTTCGTTGTCATGGTGAGGGGCGGGGCTAATTCTGAATTCCTTCTTAGTTAGGCCACCCGTCAAGCAACAGGCAAGCGTCGCGACGCTTTGAAGACGTCAGGCTCTAACAATGCTATCAGTTTTATACTTGTAATTGTCTTATTACTTGACCGATTTTTTCTCGGAAAAGTGTTGATATTACGACACTCCCCCACCTAGGCGTAAAAAGAGACCGTAAGTATCTTTTTACAAGATCTCGGGGAGGCCTTAGAAGTTTGGAAGGACCACTTCCCAGTATTCGTTAGTTTTTTTGAAGAAATCTCCCCACCAATTGCTGAACGCCGTAGGTCGATTGCCCAATGGTTTTAGGTTGGAGTTGAAAAAATATTGCGAACTAGTCAACCGTTTTCTCGTCAAAGGAGAAGTTGCGGCTGTTCCGGTGTGTATTCGTTTTTTTCTCGATATGGGTGCGGAATCGGTTGTTTCAGCTGATGTGGGAGGATCTTCTTGTGATGAAGTTTCCATAACCGTTATGATAGTTTCTATCCGGTTCACTAAATTTTTTCTAGACTGACGGAGCACAGCTAGTCCTAAGGTTTCGACTTGATCAACCTTTAGCAATTCCCTGGTCAGCAGTTCTTCAAGGAACTTGTTTTGCCGGGTGTCTGCCAATTTTCGTACCGCTTGTACTTGCCGGTCTAGTTTGTCAACATTGTGGTTTATACTTTCGAGTCGCCGCAGGCTTTCCTGTCCTTTAATTGGGACCTGCATATCTAGTTGTGTCGGTGCCGGTTCTTCAGCAGCGACGTCGCTTAGAGATCCCTCTTGATTGGGGAATTCATGCTCCGAGTCAGAACTGTCCGACTCATAGTCCATCTCCTGATCGAGGTTAACGTAATTTCCATTTCGGGCGGGTCGCAAATCATCAACATGTATATTGACTTGGTTATCGTTAACCAGGACTTCATATGTTGTATCACCGTTAATTTTAACTACCTCATGCGGCCCAGTCCAAGCCGGCGCGAAGGCTCCCGCAGCCCTTCTCCTGGCATTTACCAGATCGCCGACCTTGAATTGTACCGGTGGGGGAGTTGCTGCGTGATATTCGCGCCTTTGAAAATTTAGCTGCTTTTCGTATACTTGTTGTCGTGTTTGCACCCGTCGTCTTATACTTGGTTGTTTTCGGCTTTGTTTGAGCCCTGTGAACCGGGTTAGCGAATGCGAACTTAGTTGGGTCCGCAGGTTTCTGTGCCTGCCCAAGCCTGCCAGAGGGGCAAGGGGCCTCTGACTGTTTATTGACTTTAGTCCCCACCAGGGATGCCATGTCGCTGTATCGCCTAACCCAATTTTCCCCTTGCCGAGTATACGGGTCGATATTAATTTGATTATAGCCCCTTATTAGATTATCTGCCCCTGAGGTATGAGAATCCCCACCTCGAGAATATAAAGAGGGCGTCAGTGAGCGCCCTCTGGCGATCCGTACACTAGGGCCATCGATTTTTGAAAGCTGACGAAAACTAACTTCAGAGTCAGTCGCTATACTCGCGCCGCTTAGGCTGCGGCCAGCCATAGTTTTAAAACTGTTTTTTATTTGTCCAGGGATGCCAGGCAAATCATTTATTTGCCGTAGATTAAACTAACAACGGCAACAGCGCTGTCGTCGGTTTGTTAGGAGTAGTCCCACCACCTTTTCCCCACTGACGGAATTGTCAGCAGTCCACTCAGGCGCAAAGAGAAAAAAAATGGCTTTTTTCGAAAAACAAAAAAAAAATTTAAGGGATGAATTTAAATTATTTAAATAATTTTAAATTTTTGAAATTAAAATACGACTGTATTTGAGACTAGGGCGAGACCTAGTGCTTCCTCAAATAAGCGTTGCTTTAAATAAACTTGTCGTTGACTCGGGCACGTTCAACTAACCTACAAACACAATGCAAATGTTTGTGGTGAACAAGGAGGGCTAATTTTTATTTTAACTTTACTTATGGGTTTGTCCTGTCCTTTGTCACTAAAATTATTTAACGCCTTAAATAACCTGTATTTACAACATAACTTCCCTAACTTATGGAATACAATATAAATATCACCAATACAGGGATTATCAAAATCGAGGTTTATAAATATGTCAATTAAGTACTTAAGATATTACATTCGCGCACAGAAAAATAATCTTGATTATGCGAATTTCTTATTTCTTAATACACGAACTATATCGCTAAACTTAAATATCGCGCAATTTACATAAACTAAAAAATTCCGATGAAGATGTACTCTTGATACTTGAAGAAAATTTACAAAACTAGATGTAGTTTATAAGAAGGGCGTTTTTTATAGATAGGTTTATTTTTATACTACTTTCACCCGCCGTCGCTCTCAGTGCAGAGTCAACGTGGCTTCCGTAGTTTTCGAAATATTGCTATTCTGTTACACACACCTTTTTACCTAACTTTTTTCCAACGTTGTAAAGTTATACGAGCGTAGGTGTGATAAACTAGCATGACACGCGCCCGAAAATCTATTTACTTCTTCGAAACGATGTGTTCGTTTTTTCTTGTTTCTTTGTTTCACTTCACAAATAACGCACTTTTGTGAAGGCTAGCGACTTTCTTTATTGATCCTAGGGATTCTCGACAGCCTACTAGAGATCATGAAGTAGTGCCCAAAGAAAACCAAAAAAAAAAGCCACGCAACTTAAATAAATTAGAAAGCTGAAAAATATATAGGTGATATTTTGCAAAGCTAACCAATTTAAATAATTACGTTGTCGAACGCGAGGGCTTCAGGGTACGCACTGAAGGTTCTTCAGCTGATTGACTGGATCATCAGCTTCCTGTTGTTTCAAAGTTCCTGGTTCCAAGTTTTTTGCAGCAGTTATTATCGGTGTTGTAATTGACGTTTTCGTGGCCAAAACACCGCCGTGAGCTCTCTCTCTGCTGCTCGAGACCAACTGCCGTTTTTGGTCGTTGCTGGCACATGCTTCTCGGCGCGCAAATATCTTGGCCAATCGAATTATTTGTTGCTTCGTTGTCATGGTGAGGGGCGGGGCTAATTCTGAATTCCTTCTTAGTTAGGCCACCCGTCAAGCAACAGGCAAGCGTCGCGACGCTTTGAAGACGTCAGGCTCTAACAATGCTATCAGTTTTATACTTGTAATTGTCTTATTACTTGACCGATTTTTTCTCGGAAAAGTGTTGATATTACGACACGTTATTGCATCCCCTGCTTGCATTATCCTTTGGCTTAATTCATCCCGAGTTCTAGGCTGGAAGTTGTGTTTATACATACATTTTGTCATCTCACCCCAAACGTTTTCAATTGGGTTAATATCCGAACTTTTCGAGGGCCAAGGCAAAACACGAATTTGATTTTCTTCTACATAATTTTGAACCATCGGGCTTTATGTATAGTTGCATTATCTTGTTGAAATATAAAACCGTGGCCATATACTGCGTCGACAGATGGTATCATAACTTGGTTTAGTACGTTGCAATATAATGGTGCATTGAACCTCCCATGCACTATTTGGCAAACTCCTGGGCCCCTTCCACTGATCCAGCCTCAAACGTTTATAGGAAAGCGTCCACTTTGATTAGTCTTATTTGTATATCTTCCATCGTATCCCGTACCAGAAGGCCTATAAACGCGGATTTTCCCATTATTGCATGATTGAAGGGTTTACATCGGAAAATATTACGGTTTCCCATATATTACCTTGATTTATATATTTATAAGCAAATTCTACTCTTCTCTGTTTGTTTGCTTCGGTCAAAAATGTTTTATTGGCAGCACAACAACTTTTTATATCTGAACTACGAATTCTTCTAGGCGCTGTATTAGCCAGACCAGGAAAAATGTGTTTCTTCTTTAGCTTTTATTGCTGTTTCGAAGGGATGATCTTTTAGAAAATTAATTAATTCTAGATCTTGGCCGTCATTCAAAATTTTGGAGCAACTAGAACCTGCTCTCCTTAGAATACACTCAATATTCTGCAATTTTGTGCTTAGCCAACAACACGGTATGGTATTTTTGCGAATCCCTAATTCATCTGCGATGTTTCTTATTTGATACCCATCTCTCAATCAAGTGTAAATGATCTCTTTTTGCTCGGTGGTTAACGATTTCAAAAAATATTTCTTCTGACACGCCACTGTCAGTCACAAAATTAAATTAAATTGACAACTTCAAAAAAAAAGCTAATAGTCTGGGAGATTAAACTACATTTTGCTGTCCCAGTTTTTTTTGAGCGCAATGGTACCTAGTGAAGAAAGCGGTAAACGCCCAAAGTGCGTTTAAAATTCCCCTATCTACTAATAAATTTCGAAAATTAAATTAATACCTCTCCCTCTCTGCATGGTTGGATTAAATTTGTTTTTGTAAATGTTTTTTTTTGATATTATTAGGTGGTTCTTTATTTAAAAAAAAATATTTTTTATATTTGTATAAATATGAATATTGGTGTCAATCCAAAATTTTAACATCAGACGTATGTGTATGACTCTAACCGGCGTTTTTCGGGCTCGGTTTTTCATGATTAAAAATAAAGTAAATATCGCTCACCTCGGCAAAACTGATGATTTTTTCAGAAATTATGTATTTTAGGAGCGTAGATCTAAAAGCAGTTTTTGGTGCAAATGCTTAGGTTTTGAAATATTCCTTCCCAAGTACCGTTTTGTATATTCATAATAAAGCATTCTCGTTTCTTCCCGCACTATTTTTTTAATTATAAATTATCACACTTCTTCCATAAAAAATGTTTTAATTAAAATTTTTACTTTAATTTTTTTCTTAAAAAATAAATGGTTGTGTTTTTGTTGTTAAAATATTTTATTGCATTGGGTTATGTTTATGTGATTTAAAATAGTTCTTAAAAAGGGAGAACGGAACAGACAAGTATATAATAGAAAAATACTATAAAATATTATTCTTTTTACTCATTTTCCTTTAAAATTGCAACAAAAATCAATAACTAAAACGATATGCGTCTAAAACCTTAATCTCTATATAAAACAGAACTTTTAGTATTTGCGTTTAAGGTACGATATCGAGTTCATTTTTTTTTTCTTCAAAGAGAATAAACCTAGTAAATTCCACTATATTCGTACGAGTTAATACTCTTCAGGGTGTATTTTCCGCTTGCATTTTTTCCATAAGACGCTGGTAAGTTCAAAACCCCCAAGACTTTAACTGTAAGCTTCTTTAAGGCTTATTTTCAGATACTGCGGGTATTAGAAGATTTTAGGTAAAAACTGAAAAAAGAAATACGATTTAACATCTGTTTTAAAATTAAGTGTGTCCCAGTATGGTAAAAATAACAGCTTTTAACAGATTTAACATAAGAATTAAAGATAATACAAGGAAGTAGATTTTTCATCGTTAAAAATGTCCTACTGTATTTAATTTTTAAGGCTATTGATATAAAGGCTACAGGTTTTTATACTGTATCCGCGGAAAAGTTTGTACCGTATGTGACACTTTTTATAATTTTTTTTTAAAATCTGTTTTTGGCAATAATTTTTACGTGGCCCAGAACAAAATTTAATCTTAAATTTTACACTTGTGACTTGCGTTACACTTATCAAATGTCACTAAAAAAGTTCAATTGTTTACAAAATAAATAAGAACATGTCAGTGTGCTGCAAAACATCGAAGAATTAAAATCGTCAATTCGTGTCTGCATTTTAGTGTCGTAGGTAAGCTGTTTAATAATTATAAGTGTAGGTAAAGTGTAATTATATGCTTCTGGTGTGCCAGTTGAATATCAGGACAAATTATAAGTATTACATACAAATGGTGAGCGAGTTTTATGCTAGTGCAAGTAAAAGTAAGTAATATGCTGGTATTATAAGTATATATTATTTAAATGAATTGAGCTGCATGCAATTTTTGTTTACATCCTAAAGATAGTTTTCAATTAGATGCACTACCGGGTGATTCACGACGATCTTGCATTAGAACTTTTGAGGAAACTACTGAAAATATTTTTTTGGAAATCTCTAGGTTTAAGTTTATCGATATGCTCTCTTAAACTAAAATATTAACATGTTTCTGTCACTTCCGGATATACCGGAAGTAGCTTTAACTTTCATTTTTTTAATACAAAATAGCATTTTTTATTATATTTTTGGTTTTTGCATTAAATTTTAATAACATTTTATGCTACACGTTTTTTACCTAAGTCTACTCATTTCTGAGATATCTGCATATTTTGTAATTATTTCGTAAATGCATAGCGATGAAATTATCCGTATATATTTTTTACCTTAGCTCCTGGACTAAACATTTTTTGTTTGTGTATAGTTAAAGAATTAACAAATATCAAGAAATAATTAAACTTGGCATAAAATATACAGGGAGGTCACTATTAAGGGCTCATTGTAAAAAACTTTAAACATTAAAAACTTTCTTATTTTAATTGGAACACCCTGTATATTTTTATTTTATGTGATGGTAAATTAACTGCTTCTTAAAATTGCTATAACCTTTTCTATATCTATGTCAACGCGTTTTCTTAGAATTTCAAGTTTTATTTTTAAATACGATTTTTTCAAGCGTGCCATGAAAACAAATGTACATGGATACTCCATAGTGATATTTGTAAGGGAAATATTTAAAGCAATTATTATTTAGTCTTCTAATAATATCAGGTGAAGGAGTTGGTCGATTTGGATATTTATCGTGGTATATCCGACATTGTGACCTCCCTGTATATTTTATGCCAAGTTTAATTATTTCTTGATATTTTGTTGATTCTTTAACTATACACAAACAAAAAATGTTTAGTTCAGGAGCTAAGGTAAAAAATATATACGGATAATTTCATCGCTATGCATTTACGAAATAATTACAAAATATGCAGATATCTCAGAAATGAGTAGACTTAGGTGAAAAACGTGTTGCATGAAATGTTATTAAAATTTAATGCAAAAACCAAAAATATAATAAAAAATGCTATTTTGTATTTAAAAAATGAAAGTTAAAGCTACTTCCGGTATATCCGGAAGTGACAGAAACATGTTAATATTTTAGTTTAAAAAAGAATATAGATAAACTTGAACCTAGAGATTTAAAAAAAAATATTTTCAGTAGTTTCCTCAAAAATTCTAATGCAAGCTCGTCGTAAATCACCCGGTATATATTGTAAATAAGTTTAAATTGAGTAACGCTCATAAAAAGTTTTACTTAATTTAAGACCATAGCATCAAAGGCTGCTCTTGAATACAAGCAAATGGTATTACGCTCTCACCGTAATTAGTTATTTAATTATATACATTTAAAAATAAAAAAAATCTAATATTAACAAAACTGTAGGCGCAGCGATGTTAAAACTTCTAACTTTGGTAAAGTTATAGTTTTTTAAAAAATAAGAAATGATAGACTATTACAAACAAAACGATTTTTTACAAAAACTAAATTAATGAAAATAGCGCAGGTGAGTTTTTTTTTATCGAAAGTAGTTAAACATAATTATGGTCTACTTTCCCATTTATTTGGGATAAAGGCGGCTAATTACCTCCTCCACACCCCCGTTTTTCTGTTTACACATACTTTAAATGGCAATGCTTAATCTTAATATAAATGTAACTGTTAATATTGTGTATTTAGCTTTAAAAAATGTAGATGTAAAAGTTTCGTAGTCTATGAGATTACTAAACCATCAATGTTACAGTTTTAAAAGTCCAAATAAAAGTATTGTTTCAGTTTATTGGAAAAATGCCCTTTTAATTTAGAAAGTTACTAAATCGACTAATCAAAAATAAATTGGTATTTTCCCACGAATGTAACGAATTGCCTTTTGCGTTCTTTGTCAATAAGCTTCAATGAAAAAGTTTATTAAATTAAAGTTACTTATTTAATAAAAGAACGATATCAAATAAGAAAAATGACAAAACTTTTACTAAATCCGAAACTTGTGGGCTGAATTATAAACCTGAATAACCCCAAAAACGACACAGACTCACCATTTTTGTTAATGTTGTGTCATCGCTCCTTTAAAATGTATTAGAAAAATTTGACTTTTTTGGCCTCAACAACTGACACACTATTCAACATGGTTTACAAAAAAAAATTTTTTTCCTCTTACCCCAACCATTTCAACTTTTTCATTTGCTTTTCTGTAAATCTTTGGTGCGTTGCTAAAAAAATATACTTATAATCTACTATAAAAGGTATCAAAAAGTCAGGAATATTGAAAATATTTCAAAAACTACTAAATATAATTTTTTTTAAATTGATAGGGGAACTAAGGGCAAGACAGGGTCATGGGGTAAGATGGGGTACTAAAAAAACCGAGGTATGTGGACGGCTTTTTGCATGAACCCGCTAGAGAACAGCATCGCTCGGTCCTCGTAGAACAGGCGGTCAATAATAATTTTCAAGGTAGAGAAAACCGATTTTTGAGGTTAATAATCGGTCAATAATGGCCATTTTATAGGTTAATAGTGGGAAAATAATTTATATGATTTCATATACATTGCATTATCTTACGCATTCACCCGGTATATAAACATATAATTTCTTTAAACATAATTTCCAAAAAACTAGTTTCATTTTTTGAATCTAGATACCAAAGTTGCATGCAAAAAGAATGGAGAAAATATTTTTATCATATCATTGAAGATTAAGTCATTTTTATATGATATCTTTATTAATAATTATTAACATCATAAACGTACTAAAACCTACATAACACCTTAGTTACTCATAATACATTAGTTACCATAATTTAATACGTTAGTTACGAAAGCATAATACGTTAGATACCAAATAATATTAGAACTATTTTTCATAAACATGTAAAACAATATTTTGACAGGTTTCAAATTTGATGGATACACCTTTGTCTTTAACGTCCACGATCTTAGGTATGCCCTCTGAAGACTGATTAATGACCGAGCAAGTACTCTTTTCGATTTCGTGCGGTTCCCCAGTGCTTAATCCACTGCCGGAAACATCGCCGATTTGAATTTTGCGAGCAATGGAAACTTTCTTAGTCACACTTTCTTCTAAATACCCTTTAGCAACCTTCGCCGATTCCCATCCACCAAGTTCTTGTAGTAATATATCTCCTCCAGCATTAACAAGAAAAGTTGCCGAAGATCTTCTAACGCAGTGACCAGTATACAAATTAGGATTTTCAAGTGAGAGATACTCAGCTATTTTTTGAGGTATTTTAGAGAAGAAGTGAATGCCGCAGGGCTGTACCGTACATTTCCCTTTTCTATATGATACAAACAATCTTTGGTGAGTGACATGGTCTGGTCTTAACATTGCGTAGGTACTTTTTAAATAAAAGCAAAGGATTGACTTCGCCGTCAAATATCACAGCGAAAATACGTTTCTTGTGGGTTTTTGAGTGGGAAATAGTAACAATAAGCTTGTCCTCTAAAACGTCAACATCTTCCGTGGTCATCTTCGCTAATTCATTAGTTCGACAGGCTCCTCCAATTCCAATTAAAAAAGCCACTTTCATCATTAAAAACTTTTCGTCTGAGGCAGAACACACAAATTCGTTGACTTGTTCTCTTGTAAATACTTTTGATTTTTTTGCTCTATATCCAACATTTTTCTTCTTGATGAAACGTATTAAGGCGCCGTATTTGTCGATTTCCACTCTTTCCTTCAGTTCTAAAGTCGCTCGTAACATGGAATATTTCGGCCATAAGGATGAAGCAGAGTATTCCTCAGAAAGTTTTGCGAAATACGCCAGCAATACCGTTTCTTCTGCACCTTGAACATGTACTTTGTTTCGCCACTCACAAAACTGCCGATATTCTTTTTCATAATGGATTTTGGATTTGTCCGGAAGCAAGTTCAACCTTATAATGTTGGCTGCAGCTAATATATCGTCAGGAATATCAAAATCTTGCATGATTTTAATGATGACTTTTTGAAATGCCAAAATAAAATGACATAAAACCTTGGTTTTATTTTCGCATCGCCGTTGTCAATGATACGATAAAGCTTTGAATACAAGTCGATTATTAGCGATTTAACACCGTCTCGGACATTGCGGGTGACTCGGCTGTTGCCTCGTCACCTAAATGTCCTCGACTATTATAAATCGCATAATAATCTCGTTATATTAATAGCTATAAGTAAATGTATTTTAGGTTGGTGGTGGTTTTTTAAAATATTAGCGAAGTCAAACCACGTCAAAGTATCAATTTTAAACGTCAATATCTCAAAAACAATTAAATTTAGACATATGGCATTTTATACAAAATATACATTATAAATTACATTACTATCTAACTCCCTATAGTTAGATAGTAATGTAATTTATAGGGTGTTTAATTTCTAAAATATTGGTTATGCACTGACTATTTAGAATATCCTTCATAATTTAAAATAATTTTAAATTGTGGATCCAGTGACGTCTCCGAGCCTAGGAGTTCGGGTCTAAAAGTCTAATTGCAACCTAATTTTTCGTCTCACGCTTAGACTCCTAATTTAAATTTTTTAATAATGTATTCTGGTCTTAGTTTACAAAGGTCTTGTGGGAAACGTTTAGTTTTTAAACTTTTCCTTCTAAAAGTCCTGTTTTATATAGAGATTAAGGTTTCGGACGCTTATTGTTTAAGTTATTGATTTATGATGCAATTTTATGGGAAACGAGTAAAAAGATTAATATTTCATAGTGTTTTTGTATTATACACTTGTCTGTTCTGTTTTCCCTTTTTTAGAGCTATTTTAAAGCAACAAAAATATAACCCAATGCAATAAAATATTTTCACAACAATTAGGTATTTATTTTTAAAGAGAAAAATTGAAATAAAAATGTTAATTGAAACATTTTTGATGGAAGCAGTGTGATAATTTATAATAAAAAAATAGTGGGGGAAGAAACGAGAATGTTTTAGTATGAATTCACAAAACTGCACTTAAGAAGAAGTATTTCAAAACCTAAGCATTTGCACCAAAAACGGCTCTTAGATCTACGCTCCTAAAATACATGATTTCTAAAAAAATCATCAATTTTGGCGTGGTGAGCGATATTTACTTTATTTTTAATTATGAACAACCGAGCACGAAAAACGCTGGTTAGAGTCATACATAAGTCTGATATTTAAATTTTGGATTGACACCAATATTCATATTTTTCACAAATATAAAAAATGTTTTTTTTTTAAATAAAGAATTGGAATATCTAAAAAAAAGGAAAAAAACACAAAACAAATTTAATCCAACACTGCAGAAGGGGAGAGGTAATAATTTAATTTTCGAAATTTGATAGTAGTTAGGTGAATTTTATACGAACTTTGGACGTGGCCACGAAAATTTTTCGTCTGCGGCGCTTTTCCGCCTTCGTCTTACGATATCATGAAGTTTATGTAGTCACGACTGTCCCTCTTTCCAGAAAAAATATCTTACTTACGAACACTGAACCCCCCCCCCCCCAAGCGTATTTTTTTTGAAAGATATTAAAAAATTGAGAAACTTAGTTTCTGCGTTGGGAGCGAGTCACCCTGTATAACAAAATGTATATCAAAGATAACAAACCTTTAAGATCTACATACATATTATCTTTATATAAGTCCAAATATACAAGTATAAAAGTCAAACTAAAAATAGATGGTAATAAATTTATCTGTTGTCGGATTGGAAGCGGAAAATTTTCGCAGTTCTGAGACAGCGAAAATCCCCAAAAAATCCCCGACTCTCGTTTAGCGTGATAAGCCATTCGTCCTTAAGTATTCTCAATCTGCCGTTGCACGCACGTACCCTATTTTGCATATTTATTATACACACACTATGTTCCGATTGTATTTCATTCGGATAAGGGCGGAAAGAGTTTTTGGATTTTTTTTTGGCGTTATATTTTTTCAGCTTACGCAAACCACTAAAAAACGCAATTTATTTTAGCGTGTCAATGTCGTTTGGGGCGATAAGCCCCCATTACCCTTAAGAGCATATCACCTGCATGCATTTGAAGGATACAAATTAAAATTTTTAAATATATTTCTGTTCTAAAATTTAAAAAATTAACTTGGAGTCTATACATTATTTCCTAAACTTTAAAAAATTTTTGGGGGTTTTAAAAATAGTCCAAATAATATCTTAATAATGAAACTAAACCGTAGAAAGGAAGGCCTGAAATAAATGATTAGGGCTTGAAAATTATTTTACAAAAAATGTTACATAATATGTAATATGAAGGATATTCAAAGATTGAAGTAGGGGAGAGTGGGGCAAAGTGAAATAGTGGGGCAAAGTGAAATATGTAAATTGTGAACGCACCCCTTTCGACAAAGGGGCGCCATCATGTTGAAATGCAGAGTAGGGGAGTTATTATAACGCCAGTATAGTTTGGGTTTGCTACCGAAACCACGTGGTTCCTACAAGTGATTTTGAGATTTTCGCGCTTTGAAGTGTAAAATATTAAGGTAATGTATAAGGAAGTTTTATTTATATAGTTTTTTGTCATCTTGTTAATTTTTTTGTGTTGAAACATAACGGATATTGGTTATCTTTTCCGAAATATTTAAATTGAATAGGTTGAATTTTAAAAGTTTTATTTGAAAATAAAGAAATTCTTGTCTGATGGGGCAAAGTGGAATTTTGCTTATTGGACAATTTGAAATACTATTTCACTTTGCCCCATTATATCTTAGCTCACAAACAAAATTACATTATGTATTTTTTTCAGATGAGAAATTACAAAGGAAGTCAAATCAAAATTGCGTGGTTAGAAGCGTCTATGAAAGCGTCTATAAGGTCTGTTAGATCACAAGAATTATCCCAAAACTCCCTATCTTGAAGAGCTAAAGAAAGCAAAACTGAATTCACACAAACCACTAATCCCACAACAAAAAAAAAGAATAACTCGAAAATTAGACACGCAGCACGAACCTTAAAAAAAAAAGAAAAACCAACATAGTGACATTCAAGAGGATTATATCTGCCAAGATGAATCCGATGATGCAGATTTTTGCATTGAGTCTGATCATAAGGATGTGATAAGCCCATCATCAAAAAAGTTTAATATGGTTGATCAAGAGCCAAAAGTCGGTAATTTTGTGCTAGTTGGGTAAAAAGAGGAAAAAACAAAGTCTGATAAAGAATATATAGCCCAAATCACTGAAATTAACCCTGAAAACCAGAAAGACTCTTTATAGTGCCAAATTTATGCGAAGCTATAGAGGCCATTTTGATATTTTTGTGTTTCCAGAAATTGAAGATAGAAGCATGATTTCTTCGTCATGGAAAAATGCAATTTATTTAGATTTAATAATTTGTTTTTTACAAAATATTTCACCAATTTTTGAGTTTCATGTTTATTATTAAACCCTAAATACATTTTTTTACGGAATTTTGTCAACGGAGATATTTTTTTTTCAATTTGTTTCCCCTTAAAAGATAAATTCGAGCAAATGCGAAAAAAACGAGATACACATACATACACATGTATTGTAACATAATCGCATTTGCCAGAGTTTACTATAATCTGTGTTAATGCCATTTTAGTATTAGGTATTTCACTATGCCCCACTCTCCCCTACATAGGATGTGTAAATTTACAAAAATTTAGCGGAGAGTAAAAAATCAGTTTATTTTACATGACCCTACTGTTCAACTTTTTCACGTAATCTATTAAAAAAAACCAAAAAAAACAGCTTCGATAAATTTCAATTTTAAGTTCTACACGCAGAAATTCCCTTTACATAATAAGTTTATTTCTACATAAAAGGAAAATATTCAATTTTTTTTATACGAGTACTATGTGGGTTACCCTCAATATTTTTTGCTTCCCGAAATGGTTTTATAGGAAACATATACTTACCTACGTAAGAAAAAAATATGTATGAAAGTTAAAAGCCCTTATCGTATTTTATTCGGAGAAATGAAATAAATATTTCATGAAAGTAAAAGATTTTATTGTGATTACATATTTCTTGTCATTTTTTTTTCTTCTTCGTTCGCTGCCAGAGCCATTCCCGATGGGACCTACAGCTTAACGTGGGTTCCAAACCACGATCCTCAGTCATGCGACAAGATTTTTTCTTAGTTATATTTACCAAAAAATGATGCCATCAGAACAAAGAAAATATCTTGTTTTCATATTAGTTGGCAGAAATAAAATATTTTGTTTAGCTGAATTTTACTCCTTCTAAATCTTATTTATATGTTACATCAAGGTACAAACTTGTATTTATCAATTAAGCTTGTTGTTATAACACATTATGAATTTGTAGTCCCTATCATTTTGTTAATTTTGATTAAGATACATTCTTAGTTACCAGAACTAACTTTTTTTTTTCAAGTAATATTATTCTTTATATTTATAACTAACGGCATCCACAGAGACTGGACGCCCTTGCCCGGTGGGTGACATGTGACATCATTCTAGCCAGGACTGTCAGGAGGTTATGTTTATGTGCTTTTGCGGTTCCGTGTCCATTTTTTCATGTTTTTAAAGCAATAATTGGCCATTTTCATGGCCGTGCCCGTGTGGAAAATGGATGTGACAATATTTGGTGTAATTTATTTGTGTTTATTGTCTTTCTTGTGTAAGTTCTTATTGGCAAAAGGAAGTTAAATCATAAGTAAGTAAACATTTTATTTTTTATCATTGCAGTTGTACATTAGAAAGTTTAAATGAGATTTTTATAAAGCATGGCAAGGTGACCCGATGAAAAATAACTTAAAAATATTTTTTTTGTTTTGTTTTTGTTCTATGTTCCATTTCTATAAAAGATCGTCATATTGATGACTTTTTAATCTGACCAAGTACAACAAATTTCATATAGCTGTATATTTTAAATAGAAAGTCCAGGGGATATTTTTTGTTTTTTAATAAACGCAGTTGCAGATAAGAAAGTTTAAATATGGATAATTCAGTTTTATAAGCAATTGAACAACCCAAAAGGTTGAGTAAAATAAGTTAAAAATCTAGTGTTTCTGTTTTGTATTGCATAAGTATGTATTATAAAAAACACGAGAGAACAAGGACATTGGAAATAATTTTTTTTAAAGAAGCCATAATATCCCTGATAATTTATTCCAATTAGTTTACGCATACCTAATAGAGTAGTAATACCAAGGCATTTTTTTAAATTTAAATGGGGACCTAGGAAGGAATATTTTTCGTTACTAAGTATAAATTACATATGAAATTTTTTTTAGAAATGAAACAGACTTTTTTTAAAGTTATTTCTATCAAATCAACTTGCTAATTTTGCCGTGCGTTATAAGCAGTTCATTCAAACTTTCTAATATGCAACTGCAATAACAAAAATATAAAGTTTTTACCTATTTATGATTTAACTTCTTTCTTACAATTAGAAAGTACAGAAAAAAGATAATAAACACAATGTTGTGACTTGTTGGCCCAAAAAAATGATTGCTTTGGCAATATTTGTAGATTGCATCATTTACAAAAACAATATTTCCTTGAAAGAAAAAATATCAATTTTCCATATTTACACATTAGTTTTAACAACTAATTTTAAAAGCGGGAGTACCATATAAATTTAGTTATCAGTATATAAAATTTCGTTGTGACAACTAAAATTTGTAGGTTGGGTTGGTTAATGTTATTAATTAGTTCAACAGTTCAATAACGACAATTTTTTTTGGTTGTACAAACTAATTTTTGGGTTGAGTCCGATTTCACGAAATAAATAGTTGTCAGAACCAAATTTTAGTAATACATACCATGTTATTTTTAAGAGTGATGCTATTACAAAAAAACTTTCCCCTCGACCATCTTTTAGGGCTTCTAGCCCCCTAAAAAAGCATTTCTAAGGGTATGTTTATAGGACATTTTTGTCATATTTTTAAATGTACTTTACGCCCTAGAAATATTGCACGCTAAATTTGGGGCACTCTGTATATCCATACCTATTATATTATATTTAAAGTGCATTGACATTAAATTTAGTCTGTCATTTTACGTAGATTTAATAAAAGTTTGCTAAAGCAGAAATTCGGCTGCGAGTTGGCAAAGTAAAAGACCGGCTGTTCCTACTCTTCTTTATGACACATTCGTTTTTTTTTAAATTTCCTAGTTGAAACGGAAAATATCAGCATGTAAAAAAGGGATTTATTTAAGTATAAATGAAACGACTTGTAGGGTAAAAATAAGGACATTATGGTAGAATTACCAAATCCATTATTTTACCTTTATTATTAAATAATAATTGTTTAATATTATTGTTATAAGTTACTGCTTAACATTGAACACCCTAACAAGGTTAAGTCAGGGGTTATAGTCATTGTTAGACGTGATGTGGTAATCACTCTTAATACTTATAACAATAATATTTCCCTAAACCAAAGGTTATTATAGTAGTTTAAGGTGATTACGTAGTATAAATAAGACTGATTTTAATATAGTAACTTAGATTCGATTTGATAGATTCTATAGATTCTATTATATTCTATAAGACTCTATAAGTTAGATAAGGTTCATTATAGCCCTGATATAATGTAACTACTAGTAGCAAATATACCCTTTTAATACCTAACCAGTAAAACAAGTATTTTACTTCTTTGAACCAAGTAGTTACCTTACTTAAGCAATTTGTGTTTTAATTAAATTTTGACAATAATGCCTTCTAATAAAATTTCCTATATTTCCTCTCATGCAGTGGTGGTTGGTGTATAAGCGCTGCAGAGCTCCAAAAAAAATAAAAAATAGTAAACGAACAGAAATATATTTTCTATTACCAAAAAGCAAATTTCTTACTGGGCATTCGCGATTCGCATTGTAAATGATAAAAAACTGCAAGCAACGCGAATTTTTATTCATCTATATATGTGGGCCACACGAACGTGCTCTTCGAGCTCCTTATTTTAAGGAGACAGGCCCGCACGGTACTCCACTTCCTCCATGTTACAAAAAATAGTATTTTTGCTGACTTTTTTTCAATTACATCAAACCAACTTTACTTTATTATTATTTTTTTATATAATTATCTTACCTTTATGTAGTTGTGTGTTTGTATATCAAATCGATCCTTCTATCCTTTTGTTTGGAAGTCACTAGGCCATTAAAATTGAAAATACTTCTAATAAAAGAGTTTTCAAATGTTAACTGTAATATTTATTTCTTGTAGTCATTGTTTTTAATACGAGTCATAACACAGATAGGTCCAGATCAACAACACATACAAACGAGCTAAATTAGGGTTAAGGGCATACTACGAGCGATTCGGCATTCTTAATGAAACAAAAGGTTTATGCAAATGTTGCAAATACAATACGCATATTTTGTCAGCAACCATATCCCAAAGTTTGTAAAAGTACTTTTGAATCTGCCTGTACAGCTACTTCTTTTCTTAAGTGGGTTAATAATTTATCATCATAATCATTATGTTTTATAGACTACGAAAAGGCTTTTGATAAAGTCCAACATCATAAACTCATGCAGCTGCTCAAAAGACTTGATTTGGATCAGAAAGACATTCAGTGCATTGAAAACTTATACTGGCACCAATCAGCACAGGTCAGAGTGGATAACGGTCTGACCAACCAAATCCGTATTCGTAGAGGAGTGCGGCAGGGGTGTGTACTGTCGCCGCTTTTGTTTAATCTATATTCAGAAGCCATTTTTCAGGAGTCGCTTGAGGATAGGGAAATTGGGATCAAAGTCGATGGAGTCTGGATAAATAACATACGCTATGTTGACGACACTGTTCTGATTACGGACAACATGGACGATCTGCAACGGCTGGTTAATATAGTGGGAGATTATAGTCAAGACATGGGATTGAACATGAACACAAAGAAAACTAAATTCATGGTTATCACGAGAGAGATAGATGCATTTAGAAACGCCAGCCTAACATATAATGGAAAAGTTATAGAACGTGTGGAAAAATTTAAGTACCTAGGAACTTGGCTTTATGAAGAATGGTCATCAGACAGAGAAATTGAATGCAGAATTAAACAAGCCCGAGGCGCATTCCTAAAATTTAAAAAAGTGTTCACTTGTGGCGACTTTGACCTTGGTCTGCGATTGAGATTTGTTGGCTGCTATGTTTGGTCAGTGCTTCTGTACGGTGTTGAAGGCTGGACCCTAAAAGTAAAAGCCATAAACAAATTGGAAGCATTTGAGATGTTGGTATACCGAAGAATTCTTAAGATACCATGGACAGCCAGAATGAGGAACGAGGACGTTCTCAGGCGCATTAACAAAGATCGCGAACTCTTCAACATTATAAAAAAAAGGAAGACTGCATACCTGGGTCATATAATGCGCAATCATAAATATCAATTTTTACAACTGATTATCGAGGGCAAGATCGAGGGTAGAAGAGGACTGGGACGGAAGAGAATGTCATGGCTAAGGAACGTGAGACAGTGGACTGGCATACGTGACATTCAAAGATTGATCCACACAGCCAGAGATAGACAAGCTATGGAACATGTGGTCGCAAATATCCATTAATGGATAAGCAGAGGAAGAAGATAAATAATAAGGTACTACGGGCGATTCGGCATTCCTAATAAAACACAAGGTTTATGTAAATGTTGCAAATACAATCGGCATATTTGTCAGCAACCACATCCCGCAGTTTATCAAAGTACTTCGGAATCACCCTGTACAGCTACTTCTTTTCTTGATTGGGTTAATAATTTATTATCATAAATAATAACGTTGTAAATGCTCTTAAAATGTTTCTAACCATAAGCCTAACAGCTTTGTTATTTGTTTCCGCAATCACTTAACTAGACCCAAGACATGCAATAAATTAAGTAATTTTAAGCCCTCACTCGGAAATGAATCGGCCATAATCGTTTTAAGATTATCTTCACTGCCGGTTCCATTATATTGCTTGGAACAGGGGCTACGGTGCAAAATTGTTAAATATTAATAAAGTTAATGGCGAGCTTCAAGATTGTCTTTGAAATAGGGAATTTTCGCAGTCTAATATGAAATAAAAGTAATATTATTATAAGGGATTTTCAACCTTTTTTATCATCAAACTTTACCGATACAAAACAGTTTATTTTTTTATAATAGCTTTATGTCTAATAAATATATCGCATCTTTAGGGGTGCCGCAAGGCTCTAACTTAGGGCTATAACTGCTTCTAGGTTTCATTAATGACTTGAATGAAATTATAAACTGTAAAAAGCTATTGAATCTCTAATGCTAGTTTAAACTGCATTAAAACTCGTTGAAACCTTAAACGGGTTTAAATAAAAAAATTTAAAACTGTATTTTCTTACAAGAACTTTATAAGAATGATGATGATAAATGATTATATTTCGTATCCTCGTCCAAAAAGATATTACACCGGTAGTATCACTATTATACCTTATCGAGCACATCTCTAAAACCTGAGTCATAGTTTTTTGTTATCTCACCCATCCCCGGCCCGGCCTAGTCATAACATTATTGTGCTTTATCGAGTCAACAGTTGAATTTTAGTTAAAATTTCATTAAAAATGCCAAGATGAAATAAAAGAAAACGTTATTATATTAGTGGTAGTAGTAGTGAGGAAAGTGATAGTTTAGAAAAGAAGAGAAAACGTTTGCTGCGGAAATTGGATCGTTTGGAGGTATAACGGCAAGAAAAGGCACGTTTACGGGAAAGTTCTAGCAGTGAAGAAAAAAGTGAGTAAAAAAGCACGAAGTTAGTGCTTTTGCTGGGCTAAAATTGTTTAAGCCGATACTAAGTGAAAGAGACATAACTGTTAAGTCTCTGGAATTATATAATAGCTATAATTGTTAAAGCTATAGTGTTTTTTGCTGTGCCAAAATTGTTTAAGCAGATACTAAGGGAAAGAGACATAACTGTTAAGTCTCTGAAATTATATAAGAGCTATAAATATTAAAGCTATTTATCCGCCTTCTTTTTGAACATAGTAAGATTTTATTTATTAAAATTTTATTTTCTTCTTTCTTTTATGGTGGTTCTTCTCATGCTACCTATAGTAATATACAAGTACACGAGGTGCATGATGAAGACGTAAGGGTTGACAATAACCAACTTGCCAATGAGGAGGGTGCTAATAATCCACAGCTACAAGGAATAGATGATAACATTAGTAGATTTTTTGGTTCTGAACCAGTAGGTTCAGAGCCGATTTGGGGACCGAAAGTGGAACCAATTATGGCAGGCCATTGGAGTAAATATCTAGAATTAGGCATTGGGAAAGCCGAAAAAGAAGAATTACATAAAAAGTACCTTGTGCCAAAAAATATCCCGCATCTTAAAAGTCCTATATTAAACCCTGAAATTACAGCGTGGTTAGAAGATGCGCAAAGAAAAGAAGATAACTTAACCCATTGTTGCATTTAAATGTAATTAATTTTTTAAATATACTGGGTGTGTCAGTAAGGTGTCTGTCTTAGATAGCACCTAAACTATCAAAGATAGGGAAAAAAGTGTAATACAAAAGTTAAAGGGTTTTTTAGGATACATAATCTAAAAATATTTTCTAATCTAGAGGGTGGTCCTAAAAAGTGGTACTGAATAATAAAAAAGAAAATTAAATAGGACACCCAGTATAATTTTCTAGAATATGATTTAATGAAATAATGACTTTGCAACCCTATTAATATTTTTGAAGTGAAATGCAACGTTGCCAAGTGATTAATTTTTTTCCGAAATTTTGGTAATTTTAAGGGTATCGTTAAAAAATCATAGCATCTCGAAGCAGCAGCCGCACTTTAACGACACTCACCGTAAATTAGCACCATATTTACTAGTTTATTGTTTTCAAATTTTACCATTTTCACGTGTCACCAATTTAAAATTAACTTGCTTCAGAAAAACAGCATATTGCCAAATAACTTACCACCGACCCGAAATTGCATGACTAATTTATTAGTCTATGTCTTAACATAAGACAAACAACATAAAGTATAGCAGGCTACGTTTTGATGACCAGGCTCGCATTTAGATCTTTTACTTCTGTATCTCGCCTATTTTTAAGTTTTATGAAAAAAGGCATTTGAAATTGTTGTTTATTTTATTGCCTTCTATACACAGCTAAAAAAAAGTATCAACTTAGGAATCACCCTGGATTGCTGATTTTATCATGTTTTTGGTCGATTTTCACGAGACATATTTAACTTTAAAACCGGTTTAACACTCCAAAATCAATTTTTTTAATTTTAACCTACTGTTGCGCAGAGGTGACGATATAAAGATGGAAACAATATACAATAGCTGATTTGATAAATAGACTCAAAACTATCACATATTCCACCATAAAATATTACCAATCCAAGTTTTGGTTACCAGGTTGATTTGAAAGTTTAAAAAATTAATTACTGCAACTTGCTAAATTAAATAAAATAATTATTACTTGTTGCTCTGGTTTCTATGTCACCTAGTAGTATACATAGTATCCCACAGTAATTTATAAAATTAATCCAGCTGGTATCGGGTAATATTATAGTTATTATAATGCTTTGATTTACCTATCAAGATCTAATATATTGTTATAAATTTAACAAATATACAATTTAAAAAAATTTTACGCGACATTTAATAGCACAAAGTAGATTAACTTTATTGATTAGTTATTACAGGCTCTCAATTCAAGAAAAGGTTTTCGTTAAAGTTTACAGGTAGAGTTGAACTTTTTTGGAGGGGGATTTAGTTTTAAGCTTTAAGATAAAAACTTTTTTCATAAAGCTCCTAATGTTCACACAAATTCAAGCTTTTCAGATATTGACTTTTAAATACCTTAAATTCACAAGTTTAGTAATGTAAGCAAGAAAAATAAAAATATTTCAACAGATTATGTTGTTTTCGTAACAACTCATCACAGTTTGGAGCAACACCATCGAACATCATGGAGAATCCCGGGCTGTTGCACTGGACATCTCTAGGGCTTTTGATCGTGTTTGGCACGATGGGCTTCTAAGTAAATTGCGATCCTACGGTATGCCTAATGGATTTTGTTTATGGTTAACCAGCTTCCTTAAGAACCGTTCTCTGCAAGTGGCGATTGACGGGTTTCTCTCAGACACCTTCACCATCAATGCCGGTGTTCCTCAAGGGTCCATATTGTCGCCTACCCTCTTTTTACTGTATATTAACGACCTTCTAGTGAAAACCCAAAATCCAATTTATAGCTTTGCTGATGACAGCACACTTGTCTCATCTTTTACCTTGACTCCCCAAACATCCGCTGCCGACGCACATCTTCGCAGGCAGCATGAAGTATTGCGCCTCAACAATGACCTGGAAGAAATTTTGGCTTGGGGTGACAGTAACCAAGTCGAATTTAATGCTAAGAAAACCCAGGCCAGACAGCAGTCTTCTCCAAAAAGGTTAACATTGCAGAAACGGATATAGTCATGGCAGGACACGCAATTCCCCGGCACCGTCTAATAATTTGCTGGGGGGTCAATCTGGGAGGTAATATGTCTTGGCATGATCACGTTGCCGCAATTGCCAAGGCAGCTGCACAGAAACTTGGTGTACTTTTCCGCACCAAAAGGTTGTACACACCTCATCAACTTTTGACACTCTACAAAGCCCAGATTCGACCATCATTAGAATATTGCTCTCATGTCTGGAGCTCTGCACCCAAGCACACCCTTCGGCTACTGGATTCCATTCAAAGGAGAGCCGTTCGTCTGATTGGCGACCCCAAGCTGACCAAGACCCTCGATAGCTTGGAGCATCGAAGACAGGTTGGTGATTTGGCTCTCTTTTACAGATATTTCCATGGCAGGTGTTCGACTGACATTGCCCACTTGATTCCACCTAGAGCAATGCAAAACAGAAATACACGGCAAACCACTGCCGCTCATTCATATGTTGTTCAGCTTAGTACTCCTCGAACTTCATTGTTCAAGAATTCTTTCATCTGGAGAACGTCATCTTTGTGGAATGATCTTCCTGAGGTGGGATTCCCAATGAATACAATCTTCAACGTTTTAAGACCAACGTTAATTGCTTTTTTCGCACTCGCACCGCTCCCAGAGCGCCTTAAAGGGTTTTTCCTACAGTGCAGGTGTTTTATCATAAAAAAAAAAACAGTTATTAGCAGGCGCTGCTGGTGAGTTTTTTATAGGTGGGGCAAATTTTGATGGCAGTAACCTAACAAGAAAAATGTAGTTTAGTGCATAGTTTTGCCAAGGACTAATTATTTACCTGTTTTGTATATCAAATCGATTCTTCTAACCTTTTGTTTGGAAAAATGTATAGGTCATTCAAATTATAAATAAGGGTTTTAAAATGTTAACGAATCGCTACAGATTAACAACACATATAAATGAACGAAGAAACGAACTAAATTAGGGTTAATGGAATACTGCGCGCGATTCGGCGCTCGTCTCTTTTTTTCGCTCTTAACAAATAATATGATATGAATCCGACCAAATTTTTTGTTTAAACTTGTTTACATACAACTTTACAAAATTCTTAGGCTAGAAAATAAAAATAGAAACCATCAGGAGCGTTCGGTAAGTATGGAGACGAGCTAGGTATAGTGCGGGTACTTAAACAAACATTGACTAAAAACCCGTGTAACAAAACGTCTTTCTTATCCTCAACGACTGAATGGAGTTTACAACAAATTAAAAACTATGTCATTAATTGGGTTCATTTTTAAAACACACAACTAAGTAGGTAGGTACGTACACTACTGAATTAACTGAAAAATAAACAAACAAACAATAATTTTAATCACACAGTAAATCACGTAAAAACGATATCTATAACGTAAGTTTCGCGAAGCCTCAAAATAAATACCTTAAGATTAGGCGAGCCAATGCTAAAACAATGGTGCATACGACTTATCTATTTTTAAATTGCCCTTCATCATAATGCAAATTGTTACATATGCTGTTTGCGTAACTGACATCACATAACCATAGCAACGGTGAATATCAACGCCATGTTGGACATTGGGTCTTTACTTGCTTTGAGCTAACGGACGAGGTCGGCTGGGGCGCGCCAAAATACACAAGTGTTTATAATTATTGTCCATTGGAGTTAACGGTGGCCCTATTTTGCATAGCTACATTCGGATTAAATTATTATTATTAATTCGAACATAATTTTTTTGTAATGGCTAAAATGGTAGTTGTATTGGTACATTATTATTTAATATTGTCGGAAAACTTTCCTCTTGGTTTTATTTATTTATTTATTATAACATTCTCTAGACCTAAATCGTTAAATTTTATGCCGACGATGAGCCAGAAGTTGTCGCGACTGCTACATCTGTGCCGTTGCATGCGACATTGTCACCGTTAAACATCCCTCATCTGACACAGCTCTTTGGAAATGATGAACTAGAACAGATAGAAAATTCTCTAGACCTAAATCGTTCGATGCGGACATTAACAACACAACCACCAACACCACCACGACGACCGCAACGGTCAATAATGATCAACACTCAATCGCCTACACGACGCCCATACACCGGATACTCAGACCTTTCGGACGATGAAGAAGTCATTGAAGCGGAAAACGAATTTCTGCCCTATTTGTCAAAGTCTCAATTACAAAGACGTGTGGCAAAAGATGAGCGGGCGGGAACTTCGCGTATGCCTATGTACAGGGTGAGTCATAAGTTGGGAATAGAGGAAACTACGATTTTTTTTCCATAATTAATTAGATATCTCGGCCGCCAGTGATCGGAATGAAACCAAACTCGGGTCACGTGTCGCTTTTCGTAGTCCGCACATTTTTTCCCTCTGACATTTTTATACAGGGTCGGTCATAAAGTAGTAATCGACGAAATGGAGGTTTTTTCAACGATACGAAAAAACCGTTACCGTAGGCGTATTAGTGATCGTAAACCTGACGAGCCGTCACTGGTCTGAATCCTCCGTGATCACATGATCTAAGAATTTCATCGCTCTAATCTGCGAGGTAAGAACCGAACTTGCTTAATTTAACCCTTTTTACGACAACAGAAGCAAACAGAATGTTACAGTATTAAAGACTTTCGACTTTTTAAGATCGATTAAAAGTTTTTCACATATAACAAACTTATTCTAGCCACTGTTGATTTATTCTTTATGGCTTTGTAGCAAAAACTCTTCTTTCCTCTGCCTTAAAAGGGTCTTTTCAAATTTTCCCTATAAATTCGTCCTTTTATTAAGAGTGACGCGCCCTGCAGCCTCGAGTAAAGTCTGAGCACGACACGCCTCTATAATTCGCTAAAAGTGTGTGTAACAGCAAGCTCGAGGTTATTTTTTTTATGAAAACGTTTTAAGTTTTTTTCCTCTTTAAATATACAACAAATAAGGGTTTATTAATAGAGACTAGTTTTAGTAATGAAAAATGTATATTGAAATGTAATGTTGAGGAGTGGTTCTGTGTTCCGATTATTTCTGCTAGAAGAAACTTATTATAATATAATAGTTATTTGCGATATAAGTGTTGTAAAGATTCATATTACAACACGAGATGTTAAAGTTGTCAAACGAGGCGTCAGCGAGTGTAGTAATATGAATTTATAACAAGAATATTGTACAAAATTTTATCTACTTTCATCTATGAATAAAAATATTTGGCAAAAGGCATTTTTAAAAATAAAAATGCACCTGCTATTAAGTTTACTAATCAAGTTTTTTATGTTACCTTTCGCATAGTTACTGTTTCGCATGGTTACTGTCGAAACTTTGTCAAACAAATTTAAAAATATAAAAAGCGTTTTTCAAAATGAGCGATTCTGATGGAAGTTTACCCTCTGATATAGAAGCAACGACAAACAAAGCGATCTCAAGTTTAGTTCCGACAAAATCCAAGGCGCGGTATGAGTTGGAGTATCAGAAGTTTGAAGATTGGTGCAAAGCTAACAAAATAAAGGAGGTGTCTGAGAAAATCCTTTTGGGTTATTTTTCCGTAAAGCAACGCTCCCAGAAACCATTTACACTATGGACTCACTACTCAATGTTGAGAACTAGGATTTTACTCAAGAAAAATCAAGATATTAACAAATTTTCTCGACTAATCGCATTTTTGAAAAGAAGTTCAGAGGGTTACAAGGCCAAAAAGTCCAAAGTTTTCACAAAGGAAGACGTATGTAAGTTTCTTAGTACTGCAGATGAAACATATTTACTTATGAAGGTTGTTATGATAATCGGCATTTTTGGGGCTTGTCGGCGCGAAGAACTAGCTAAGTTAATTTGGATCATATTGAACACAATGATTTGTATATAAAAATTGTGATTCCATCCTCGAAAACCAAAATTATGCGAGAATTTGTTATAACAGAAGGAAATGTGACAGGTGTCAACTGTTTAAGTATTTTTCGAAAGTATGCTAAACTTCCTCCTCTTAATGCAACTCACAGGCGATTTTTGTATTCTATGGAAAAGGAAAATGCACCTCCCAGCCTGTCGGAATTAATAGTTTTGGAAGTATACCAAAAAAGATTGCAACAAAACTTGGATTGAATAATTCTGAAGGATACAGTGGACATTGTTTTAGGAGGTCCTCAGCCACCATTCTAGTTGATGGTGGTGCAGATATGCAGATGTTAAAGCGTCATGGGGGCTGGAAATCCTCTTCTACGGCAGAAGGCTACGTTGAGAATTCTTTAGAAAATAAGAAACAAATAGCAAAAAAGATCATGGGGTCAGACACGGATTTAATGATTGGAAATTCGAACGTAAAGGGCTCCATCACATCCACTTCTGGTATAAAAATTTCTAACTGTAAAAAGTGTATTATTAATGTTTATAATAAACCTTAAGTGTTATATTTTAATTAATAATTGGTAATTAATTTTATAATTGTTAATAATTAATCATTCTTCTAAAAAGTGTGGTTTTATTTAATAGCAAAATTTTAATAAAACCGGTTTTTTTCATTACAGCACTAGTGCTGTAATAGATGCCCTTACAAAACGATTTACAGAACTGTGAACTGTAAAATTCATATTACTAAATGAAAGTAGATAGATAAATGATTAAACTACCGAGTTTCTTTTAAACAAGACAAAAAATGACAAAAAATTGAAAATAATCGAAAGTTTTGAAAAAAACACTTTTCAAATATTATTAAAAAGTCATTTATAATTCTCATTATTTCTAGCCGAAGTTTCTTAACTTCTCTTTCAAGACACTAAATTATACCATTTATATGCATATAGATAGTACAATAAGTTAATAATATTTTCAATATAACAAAATATATACGCATTATAATAGTTTTACCAATAATACAATCTGTTGAATGCGCATAGAAAATTAATTTTATATAGCATTATTATTGAGTTAAATTAATATAATTTCTAACATGATCATTTGGCCGAAACGGCAAAAAGGCGAACTTTGGATACCATGGTCGTGAGTTCAAGCCCTGCAGCAGTGGCGGTTCGTCAGGTGAAGTGGGTGAAGCTTCACCAAAAAAAAATAAAACCAGGAGGAAAGTTTTTCGACAATATTAAATATTATTGTACCAATACAACTACCATTTTAGCCCTTAAAAAATATTTATGTTCGAATTAATAATATTAAATTAATCCGAATGTAGCTATGCATAATAGGGCCACGGTTAACTCCGATGGACAATAATTATAAACACTGGTGCATTTTGGCGCGCCCAAGCGACCGTGTCCGTTAGCTCTAAGCAAGTGAAGACCCAACGCCCAACATGACTTTGACATTCACCGTTGCTATGGTTATGTGACATCAGTTACGCAAACAGCATGTAACAGTTTGCATTATGATGAAGGGCAATTTAAAATTAGATCAGTCGTATATATGCTCCATTATTGTAGCATTGATTCGCCTAACCTTAGGGTATTTATTTTGAGGCTTCGCGAAACTTACGGTTATAGATATCATATTTACGTGATTTACTGTGTGATTAAAAAGTTTTGTTTTTATTTTTCAGTTAATTCAGTAGTGTACGTACCTACTTAGTTGTGTGTTTTAAAAA
Source organism: Polydrusus cervinus (assembly GCA_935413205.1). NCBI lineage: Eukaryota > Metazoa > Arthropoda > Insecta > Coleoptera > Curculionidae > Polydrusus > Polydrusus cervinus. The sequence goes on from OW284516.1 coordinate 31,813,068, forward strand.
TGAACCCAATTAATGACATAGTTTGTAATTTATTAGAAACTCTATTTAGCCGTTGGACAGATTAAGATAAGAGAGACGTTTTGTTACACGGGTTTTTAACCAATGTTTGTTTAAGTACCCGCACTATACCTAGCTCTTCACCATTTTTTAGGACCGCGAGCCGCCACTGCCCGGCAGCTTACAAATTTTTAAAAACATTTTTAGCAAAAGGTTCGTAAGTTTGGTCGTAGAAAAAATATACTGTTTAACCCGAGTTCATATTGCACTCAGAAGTTTAAGCACTCCGCCTAAGGCGTCGTACTCAATTTACTTCCTCGTGAGTTATAAGCATCATATCTACTCTTGTTGTACAAGCTACTATTATGTACCCTGGATATTATTGTTTATTTTTTAGAAGTTTGGCAAAATTACAGCTTGAGCCCTTAAGGGAGCTATTAGCCTAAAAGCAGCACGCTTAAGAAAAGTTTTACCAAAATTTGAAGATTCTATCAATGCCGAGGGGATCTTCGGTCAGATAATTATTTTGTCTGCTCTTTAAAGGCTTTCCATTAACCATTTTGTAAATTAAATCGATATACTTTTCATCAAAGCTTAAAAGGGAACATTTATAAAGTTGGTAAACAAGGAATTTAATCATTTATAAATTGTCTTTGGAAGTATTCTAAAATATTTATATAAGCATAAAAAACGTGTCTTAGGAAAAAAAAATTATAATTTTTTTTAACTATATTGATAGAATTTATAATAAAAATTATTTCCTTTCGGTTTTTCTCCTTAAAAGACGCGGGCGAACACATAACAGAGTATGAACATAACAAGTCGTTAAAACGTAAGTAGGGGAAGCCCGGCAAAGCAAATAATAATAGTTAATTCTTAAAAATAAGAATAGATGGCGTTCACTGTTTCGTACAATACCAAAGTGTATAACTAGCCAAAAGAAAATCAGAGGTATGTATCGAGTGATAAGTTTAAAAGCATGCAGTGTAAATTAACAATAATTTTTACAGTATTGTGGTAAAATAGCACAGCCCCATAGAAAAAAAGTAATGCCCACTGAACTAGACTCCCATGTGTAGATGTTTTCAAGGTTTCTGAATCCGAATGCGACCTCCGTTTCACTCCATCAGATCTAGTGGGGGGGGGGGGGGGGGGGGTGAAACCACCTTTTCAGCTATATAAACCCCTCCTCCGTCTTGATTCTAACAATCTAGAAACGAAGGTCGCATTTGGATTAAGGGACCTCCAAAAGTGACTTTTAAAAAAAAAAGGGGCGCCGGTCTCCTGACGCTCTCTACAACGCCATAAGCAGCGACAAACAAAACTTCCCTCTTGTCCTAAGTGAAAAAGTCTTCGTTTTCTTCAAAATACCATACAAAGCCAAGTCTCTCTTCCCCCGAAAATTCCATTACAAAACCGAATCCATCAATTTTGGGGGTGCACTCATGTTTCTAGGGTGGGCCAGTGCCCACCCTGGCCCCCTTTGGCGCCGCCGCTGGTGATTGTTCTAATTTAACTCAAGTAAATCAGAATTTAATAATTTTATTAAGAAAAGTTCATATTTTTACATTGTTGCGTCCATTAGGATATATTATTGTTATAATGTTTCTACGAAGCTACGATTTTGGAGTCCATTTTATTAAAGGCAGCCATTTGCTGATCTTAAGACTGAGAGATCAGGTACAGCTGACCTTGCCTGGATAAACGGTCATCATATCAAATGGACATGGACAGAAGCTCACAAGAGAGAAAGTTCCTGCCATACACCAGAACCTAGATTGTTTTAGTAAGCTCTCTTTAGATATAAAAAATATCTGGAAACCTTTGTAAATTAGATGTAAACTTAAAATACCACCCAGAAACTAAACGCATGACTGCACCCATCTCAGCAGTGGCGGCTCGCGGTCTTAAAAAGTGGTGAAGAGCTAGGTATAGTGCGGGTACTTAAACAAACATTGACTAAAAACCCATGTAACAAAACGTCTCTCTTATACTCATCTGTCCAACGACTGAATGGAGTTTCCAACAAATTACAAACTATGTCATTAATTGGGTTCATTTTTAAAACACACAACTAAGTAGGTACCTACGTACTACTGAATTAACTGAAAAACTTTTTAATCACACAGTAAATCACACAAATTTCGCGAAGCCTCAAAATAAATACCTTAAGGCGAACCAATGCTATAACAATGGTGCATACAACTGATTTATTTTTAAATTGCCCTTCATCATAATGCAAATTGTTACATGCTGTTTGCGTGACTGACATCACGTAACCGTAACAACCGTGAATATCAAAGCTATGTTGGGCGTTGGGTCTTCACATGTTTTAAGCTAACGGACACGGTCCGCTGGGGCGCGCCAAAATGCATAAGTGCTTATAATTATTGTCTATCGGAGTTAACCGTGGCCCTATTATGCATAGCTACATTCGGATTAAATTAATATTATTCATTCAAACATCATTATTTTTTAGGGCTAAAATGGTATATTTAATATTGTCGAAAAACTTTCCTCCTGGTTTGATTTTTTTTTTTGGTGACCTACTTCACCTGACCAGCCGCCACAGCATCTCAGTAAAGCTTCAGTGCATCTATCCTAGTATAAATAGAACTATAGTACGTATTTAGTATTCCTGAAGACAACTGGAGATCCTTATCAGTTGAAAATAAATAAAGATAATGCAACTCTTCAAACATTTAATCATTGTTAATAATTGACATTTTTGCCTTTTATATGGCTCTTTTATCCAAACACCAAAATTGTCGTTATTTTTTCAGTTTCGTTTTTTAAGAACTACAATTTGACACTTTACACTTTACAAATAATAGACCTTTGGTGTCGTGATTTTAACATGAAAAAATTTTGAGTATATTTTGGTAGAACTATAATTTTCTCTGTGTGAAATGAAATAAATAAAATTATTCTTTTAATACACGATTTCAAACTATACCTAATGTTACAAGCTAATCAACTCATTCTATATTAAGAGTGCGTAAGTGATCGGGACTTAAAAACGTATTTTATGGAATTAACTGCTTTCATCAGCTGATAATATTTTGACCATTTCACTGAACATAGAATATTAACACAAAGGCACGTAATATTAATATTTTAATACCAGGCTGTTGTGCTGACTAACCAGAGTTCATTTCAGGTCGGGCATGAGCAGATATTAAATTAATTAAAAGTTTTTAGATCGTTAACAAGCAAATATTGGAATAAAATATACAGGGTGCTACAAATTTATATGCGTACAAGGGGATCTCGAGAACGGTAAGAGATATGCGGCTATGAGGCAATGCTTCGTACTTTGGGGCTTAATAATTTGGTAAAAGAAAATTGTAAGTATTCCAAATGCTTTTGGAGATATCCGAAAAAAAATTTTTGGTTTTTAATTTTTTGCGTCTTTATTTTTGACTTAGGTTAGGTTAGGTTAGGTAAGAGTGGCAGACCCTTGGTTCTGACCGAACAGTCTGATGTAGTCCTGATTAGGTCCGTTGTGATACCACACGTGTTCCGTAGAACCCACCTTCATCAGATCTCTGATGGTTAGTGCAACGTAACCGCGGAAGGATTTTAACAACTCATTTAAACCAGCCACTACTGTTCAGAAATCTGCTCAGCCGTCCAAGTTGTAAGTTGCTTAGTTCCTCCAGGCTATCGAAAGATTGTTTACCCAGAGTGGTGAGCCTCCTTCTTGCGAGGCCAGGGCATTTACACAGAAAATGTTGAATACTTTCTTTCTCTTCCTCATCTCTGCAACTTCTGCAGAAGTCGTTAGTGGGTATTTGCATACGTTCGGCATGTCTACCGAAGAGGCAATGTCCGGTAACAACCGCAGTATTATTTCTCACGTCTTTTCGACTGTGTCTCAATAGCTCTGCGGTTCTCTTTTTATCGAATGTGGGCCACAGTTTTCTGGATGTACTACAGGTTGTCAACCCTGTCCATCTGTTCTGTGCAAGCTGCTTGGCCGTGTAGTCAATCTCCTCTTTGACCAATCCCAGTGGTTTGTTCACTGTATTATTGTCTGCTAGATCAGCTGGTATGCCTGCGCCCTCTCTTGCGAGCGCATCGGCAGCCTCGTTGGCATCTATTTTGAAGTGTCCAGGAACCCAGCACAGAATAACCCGATGTTGGTTGCCAAGTGTGCATAGATTGTTGCGGCATCGCTTTACGAGCTTTGATTTAACGCTGCTGGAACAGATTGCCTTAATCGCCGCCTGACTATCACTAAAGATGGTGATTGACGAGGCTATTCCTAAGCCAAGCTGTTCTTGCAGGATATTGACCGCCTTCTCTACTGCCAGTACTTCTGCTTGAAAAATACTACAATAGTTGGGGAGTCTATACGATTTCTGTATTTGTAAACTTTCGGAAATTTTGACTTAGGAAAAAACTGAAAAACAATCTTTTATAGCCGTTTCTTATGTTCTACAAGATGGCGTTATTAGTTTTAAAATTCGACGTTTCGTTTTTTAAATAACAACCTCAAGTCAATTTTTTAAAATACGGACCTGGCATTTTAAATACAGTTTCAGGGACTTCTACTTTAGAAATTTAATATAATTTACAGTGTTGAAATACAAGGTACACTATTAAATTTGACAGACCACCCCTATTTATTAAAAAGAAATTTTTTTAGAAAGCAGTAATTGTAAAGTATTTAACTTATTTATCATGTATTTATTGAGTGATTTAGAATTAGAGTGTGAAAATACGCCATCTGAAATTATAAAAAATGTTAATAATATACTGGAAAATCTATTACCAGAAAAAACAAATCGCGCTGAAAAAAGTGTCATGTATTAAACAACAAATGTTTATCGGTAGCCATAGCGTAGAGAATCTAAAAATTTAAATCTTAATATCTAGCCTACAGATCGCAAGGTCACAGGTTCAAATCCCATCAAGTTTATTTGACTTTTTTTATAAAAACATTAAATAATTTATAGAATTATTTTGAATTGAAATCTTCCTTATTGGGTGATTTTTTTAAATGTATGTTTAATACATCTTTCCTTGATTAAATTTAAAATTTTTTATTCTAGTTAATCTAGAAGTCAATCCAGGATTAGTTCTTCCTATGATATATAAAATATGGAAAAATGAAAAAGTTAAACTACAAATAAAGGATAAGCCTATTGACAAATTCTGAAACCAGATATTAAGTGGAACATAATCCTAAGTATGCTAATTTCAACATTAGTGTTTATATTTTTTTTAACACTAATGTTGAAATATTTTTTTCAGAAATCAAAGGCTTCTTTAATAATTCTTTGTGGTCGTAGGAAAAATAGTGTACGTTACTTGTGTGAAAGTGATTATTCTAAAACTCGGAGAATTTCCGCACTCGGCTGGCGCCTCGTGCTAAATATCTCCTCGTTTGAAAAGTGTCACTTTCATCACTTGTTATGTAATATACTATTCTCAGTACCTAATGCTAGATATAAAAAATTTACAGTTATTTTTCAGTAACTTTTTGTCCCAGGCTCTTTCGTACATAATTAATTTTAAAAAAAATAATTTAATTTCTTAGAAAGTTTCAATAAGTTTAATATTAATTTATCAGAATGGATTTAAACTTATTAAAAATGTATTTAACAAAATGGTTAGGAAATGCCAACTGAGAAATTCATTGAATTTCAAATAATAAGGTAAGTATTTCTTTTTTATTCAGAAACAGATATTAATCGAACTGTCGGTAAAGAAATATTAATCGATTGGTGAAACGAACAAAACCTATCATTATCAGTACCCTTTAATTGGCTAGGGACAAAAAACGAAGTAAAAGAATTAAATCTGTATATTGTAAATTTTTATTTATCAAAAGGTCTTCAGCGTGTTATTCAAACCATGAATTAAAAAAAAATCTCCAGAGTCATCAGCTAGATAGTAGTATTTTCAGACCTAATTGAAGTTCATGAAAACAATATTTACTGCGGAGGGCAGCATCCAAGACATTCATCAGACAAGTGTCGGCATATCAACAAAGGTGTCATTTAATCCGGCAGATTATATTTGATCTGCATTAAGAAAAGGTTTCTACATCTTTCCAATGCATAAACATTCATCATCAGGAAAAACAAGGTGTAATATAACGACTATGGTCTTAATATACCTTTACCTGGATTCCACTGAAGATTTTGAATTTTCTTAGGGTCAGTGCTTTGTAATTATACTAGATATGTAAGGCAGTTTCGTCCTCTTCGCCGCAAAGTCTGCATTCAACGAGAAGGAATAAATTCTTATTCGACGTAGGTATTTTCTTAAGTAAGCAACATTCCAGTTGATAGTTTTTTGGAGGGTTTCCCAATTGTGGCCCTCTCTTGGGTTTGAACAGGTATCCTACACCATCGGGATAGGTGTTGTTGTTGCGGTTACCCGTCGGATGTTGCTTTGGTTGCCTGTTTTGATATGCGAAGGGCGGGTTAAGGGCCCCTAGGATTTTGAGATGATCCGGCTCTAGCCAGTTTATCGGCTGTTTCGTTGCCTTGGAAGTTCTACCCATACAGGGTATAGTTTAAAGAAAAGTTTAAATTAATTTGGAACTTAGCATATTGAAAAAATTAACTTAATAAGTTAAAATTTGAAGTACCTACAAATACGTGCAAGGAGAACAATTCTTTAATGTAAAACATTAGATACTTAGATACTGTCGTAATTTTTTATGTGTTCATTTGATTTTATAGCAAATAGTGAAATTATGACGAAGAACGTAAAATATTGAATTAATTAGAAACATGTATAATTTTCCAAAAATTTATTCAGAAAAATAGGCATATATATATATATTTTTTTTTTAATATTTAATATTAGTTTACTGGACCTATATAACCCTGAAAATGATATGCTACAAAAAAAAAATGTTATTTTTTCCCCTAATATCCCTCATTAACCCCAAGAACATTACGTAAATGTTATTTCATTAACCTTGCCCATTAACTTTTTTTTCATGTTTTATAAAAAATTGGGGTTTTTGACCTAAATATCCCTGAAAATGATATTCGCTACTAAACTGTTTTACCTTTTTGATTTTTTTTTATATCCCGTGAATGTGAAAAACTAGCTCTATAATTTAGTTTTTAAATTTTTATCCAATTATACCAAAACTGTAGCCTATAAAAGAGTTCGAACGTCTTATTTGTAAACCATCCTGAAGGTTCTCATGTTAAAATAGAAGAAATTAATACTGCAAATAATTTTAAAAAATGTTATGTAAACGTTTACGTGCTTTTCTAGGGAATGTAGTTATTCACTGAAATATTTTGTCCATTATTGCCAACAGGGAACAGCAGCTTTAAGTGTATCGATAAAATGTTGAGAAATGAGGGGTAAGAGCCTATAAACAGGCATTAAAATAATAGCAGACTGGGCAGTAATGTCAATAGAATTCTATTGTTGCAACAGAAATAGGATTTAATAAAAATATTTCAAACTTTGCAATATATTTTGCGGAATCTTCGTAACTGAGTTTAATGGTAACAGTAAAAAAAGTTAATTAAAAAGACTTTTTCCTTTTATTTATAAACGAGTTTCGCAAAATCATGGCTTATCAGGAGAGCTAGGATCCGACGAAAGAAAGGAATAACTTAAAACTGCTTATGCAGTATTTGATAGAATACACTAGCAAGGTGTTGCACAAAGCGACATCTGTGTCATTGTTAGACACTCTAGACACAACTAGAATAAAGACGATATTGACATGAATATATCCAGAAAAAAAAATCTATATATCAAGAGGAATTCCATTAAAGCAAAATAAATATTTCGAAGAATTGTCTGCCTTATGAGAAAATATTTTCAAGTTATAACAAACCAAAGGTAATTTTGTAATTTAAATTTTGAGTTATTGAAAGTACTTAATTCGTAATATCTTAATAATAATAAATATAAAATAGTACATCAGGACCTAGAACTGTACCTTGAGATACTCCTCATTTCCTTTTATTATTTTAATTTCTTACTCTTTAAAAATACAAATATTTTAGACAAATAAGACCAACTGTCTTTATTTTACATAAAAGTACACAGAGACGCCAAATGTAATGGGTTTCCTGGGCACAGGTAGACAATGACTCAATGATAGGCCGTTTCGTCCTTGTTGGGACTCATCAGAAAGCCATAACCTATAAGCAATTCCCACTACAGCGAAAATATGTTCTCAAGATATTTTTACGAATTATGAAGAAAACCTATTATCGCTATCTGCTGATATCAACTCAATGCAAAAGATAGCGCTCGGGCACAAGAGCTATCCATCTTCAGTGTAGTGTAATAACTATTTAATATGCTTTCGTTTAAATTTGAAACATTTATGATAAAAAAAGAAATAATTTTATTTTTAACATTTTTGTTTATAATTTTAATGTTGGAAGAAATGGAATTCGAAGCAGATCTGAGCTTCTTTATAAATCAGAATAACGTGGAAATTGGACTTAATTAAACTTGGAAAAACCTTTACAGTTGACTTAATTTAACTGGTCTGTCCCTAACACCATAACAAAACCTCTTGCAGTTTGAGTGCACGCCAGTAAGGACCTGTATTAAATTTTAAGATACCGAATATCTGCATTTACGATCTGTCATTTACAGAAGACAAAGTATTGTTTTATTTCTTTCGCGTAAGCTTTCGTTTATTAACAACAGTTGGTAGAAAGCTTATGGATTTGTTGGCTTGGAATTTTGCCAAAACTGATAAAAAGCCATTTAACTTCAATAAATACGCCGAGAACGATTATTTACATGTCACTAAAAACTGCTAAAGTGACAGGGAAGCAATTATAATGAATCTATGTGTTTTTAAATTTAAATTATAGTCACTGTCTTGTTACACTTTATTTAAATTTATGTTCTACTGCGTCATCACGCCATTGCTTATGATTGTATTTGACGGCCATAACTTGCTACTTTATTGGACCAAGGGCGTCGATATGGGGAGGGTAAAGGGGGTAATTACCCCCCCCCCCCCCACAGGACCATAATAATGAATAAAAAATGTAGTTTAGTTGCATCAGTTATTGTTTTGTCAAATTGCAATAAAAATACTTTTGGAAAAAGAATTTGCAAAATTACTTTGGGAATTAAATTTTGCTTTATACACCTTACTTCGTAAGTAATCTTGAATATTTTTGTGTAATATTAATAAAAAAATTTGAGATCAAACACTAGCCCCCCCCCCCCCCCAGAAAAAAATAATATCTACGCCCTTGTATTGGACTGAGCAGAGAAAAATATTCAATCTACAAAAATTATTTACATTTTTTCGTTCTTAAAATTATCCATTTCTTTCGTGTACACTAAAAATCAGTTCTTAGAACTAACTAAAGTTGTTTTAATACAACAGCAAAGTAGTATTAACATCACAATCATATTGACTATTTCACTAGAGTGTTTTATACTGGCAAAATATTATAACAACGGCCTGTTTTCTATGGGAAAACTCTTAATTACATCTACCCGGGCAAAATTAACAAGATGGTTTTTCAGCGACAAAATTTTGATTGATGTTAGGAAAAAACTATTGTTAGTCTGACAAATGTCATCCTGGTTTAAAATGACAAAATGAGCAATTTAAACGAAAATGCAACATTTGGGTGCCAGTCTACCCGGAAAATTAAAAAATCGATAGCTGAAAATATTCCACTTAACACACGGAAGTCCAAGAACTCAATTTGGTCACAGTTCTCAGATTAAGTTAACAGGCCACTCAAACGTAAATTCCCTGAAACCACATCTGCAGCTAGATTGTAGTCATCATCTGAAGCTCATTAAAAATCTCAGAACAACAAAGGAAGCATGTTCTGGACCTTCGACTTCTCAAATACCAGTCAATCATACCCAAAATCATGCATTGATAGAAAAGATTGGACAAACTATTACTTGTAACTGTACTTTAATATTAGTAATAAATAAATAAAGTTTCTAGTGAAATAGTCTTATTGAATATCATTCGAGAGAAAATTTTGTGTCGGCAAAATTTTCTCTTGGTTTTTCAATTTTGTTGCTTTTTGGTAATTGCCAAGCAACGAACTTTTATACCAGTCGAAAATTTCCTCTCTAATGATATTAAAAACGAATAAATTTATCATTTAACTTTTTTTTAGTAATAATTTTACACAGATTAACAAGCTTTTAAATAAGGGTGGCTTTAAACAGGTGGTATTAAAACAAGATGGTTTTAAACAGGGTGATTTAAAACAGGATAGGTTAGGTAAGAGTGGCAGACCTTTGGTTTTGTCCAAACAGTCTCACGTAGTCCTATTAGGTCCACCGTGCTCCGTAGAACCCACCTTCATCAGATCTCTGATGCTTAGTGCGGCGTACACCGCAGAAGAATTTTAACAACTTATTCAAACCAGCCACTACTATTCAGAAACCTACTCAGTCGTCCAAGTTGTAAGTTGCTTAGTTCCTCCAGGCTATCGAAAAATGGTTCACCCAGAGCAGTGTACCTTCTTCTTGTGAGGCCAGGTCATTCACACAGAAAATGTTGAATACTTTCTTCCTCATCTCTGTAACATCTGCAGAATTCGTTAGTGGGTATTTGCATACGTTTGGCATGTCTACTGAAGAGACAATGGCCGGTAACAACCGCAGTGATATTTCTCACATCTTTCCGACTATGTCTCAATAGCTCTGCGGTTCTTTTAAAAAAAATGAGATGATGTCATCACGCCAATGTGCCCTAACTTCTACTAACAGAAGGGGGGCAGTTAGGCAAAGGATTCGAAGCGCATTATGACTATCGACCGCTCCAGAGCGAGTTTAGCATAAAATAGCCCCGTGATATCAACTTATATAACAAAGTATGATTTAAGGTTAAAATGTGCAGTTTTATATGAAGCAAATTAAAAGTTCTTTATGTAGCAAATAAATAGTGTTTAGTGTAGTGTTTTTTAATTAGATTTTCATTGGCTTATATTTATTTCTTGATTTTTTTTTTTGATGATGATGATGATGATGATGAAAATAGCTTTGTCACACTCACATACATACCACTTTTCCATTGGCAAAACGAGAACTTCAATATCTTGCTTAGTTTTTTGTAATTCGGATCAAAAAAGCCTCTATTATCTTCCACTTTATGTTGGTGCTTGGCCGCGATACCCTCGCGGATAAACCTACGAGATTTCAGCCTGTTATCAGGTAAACCGCGGATGGAATAGGGCCGTCCGAGATCGCTGATTTTAGGCGTTCGTTAGAAATTTATTTATTGTTTCCCGATATAACAATAAACATGGCGATGGTTGATAAGAAACACAGTTTGGGTACAAATAACTAACTTGTAGTCTAATTCAGAAAGGTGTAGAATAATAAAATCGGAAATTCAGTCCAGTTCGGCTCAATTATGGTGCTGGCCATAGGCGCACGTAAATTTTGTGCATTAAATTATTTATGATAACTAACCAAAAAAAAAAGAAGATCGCTTTATGAAATATGCCGTGGAAGATATAGCTGAAAAACATAGTGTAACTGTGCTGCGCACACCGCCATATCATTGCGAACTAAATCCTATAGAACTTATATGGGCGCAAGTAAAAGGATTTGTAGGAAAACACAACACGATATTCAAAATGAAAGACGTTAAGCTACTGTTTGATCAAGCCATTAAGGAAGTAATACCAGAGAACTGGCGAAAAGCAGTCCATCATGTCATTAAAGAAGAGGAGAAAATATGGGATCTTGACCACATGATCGATCGGACCATCTTAATTATAACGTCAAGAGGAGATGACAGTTACTCAGATTACGAAGAATATTATAATTTTTATAATTTAATTTCTGTATAATGTATTGTTTGTCTTTGGATTTTTTTTATGTTTATTAAAAAATAAGTGTACCTAATACTATGTACATAATGCAAGCCTTTATCACACCATTTTCAGTGTTTGTTAATGGATAACAATAGGCAAAACCCATAAATTGACCCAAACCCGGGTGGTACTACCTGCACTTGATGAACATAAAGAATTTTGCAATGAAATCAATGATAAATTATGAAAGTGGCTTAAATATTCGTTGGGTAACTCTAGAGTCCCTTTGCATACCTAATGAGCTTTTATTACTCTACACCTTGCTGAAATAGACTATATATCTGGTACACGTAAAAAGAACTCGATATCCATAACTCTTTTAATAACAAAGAGTCCAATGTAGAATCTCGAATATCAGACGCTCTGCAAAATTAATACATTTTCAACGACCAAGGCTGCATCATTGTTTCAAAATACAATTCCAAGTGTATTAAATATTAAATATCTGGGTGACAACCGAATTCATTTTCCCCCATATTTGATATGAGGAGATGCGCTCTCCAATTTCCGCATGGCGTACGAAATGAAATCGATGCCCTGAATGTGACTGGATTGTATAGGAGGGACGACTGTTAATTTGTGGTATTTAATAATAAATTAGAATTTTCGATTATAGTGCCGAGCCGAGAAAAATATGTGCATAAAATTTTAATTACGAAATATTTATAATATCGTACGCAAGAATGCCTCCGTTTTTTTATTCTAAAATATTTTTAATAGTAATATAAAGCTTTAAGCTTTATTTCCGGCCACGGAGACATTTTAACAACCAAATTTCTTCTAAAATCATTTAATTCCATCATTTCTGCTATTCCTACATGAGCGGGAACTCTCAGGTCCAATTGAATTTGTTGGTACAGAGATAAAATAATTTATTGCTGACAATGGGTACTATGCATTCTTGCACTATCGACACATTTTATAGAATCTTCCCGTGAAAATTCTCCTATTTCTGGGAGCGAATGGCAGAAACACAAGTCATAATTCACTTGTGTTTCTGCCATTCGCTCCCAGAAATAGAAGTATTTTTACGGGAAGATTGAGCGTCGAGCAAACACTACATGTCCTCGTCGGAAATCCCTTTTTTTCGGGCACGGAATAATTTAAGAATCGAACTGTACTACATAACAAACAATCACGCACTGTTGTTCGTCTAAATTCCCTTTTTGGGTACGGAAGAATTAAATTGGTCTTCTACATGATAAATGAGAGAGCACTGAACCCCCGAACACTACCAACCGCTCTGATTACCTACCCCGTTGCTGCAAATAGTCAATAAACTTAGGTGGTGGGAGGTACTACAGGAACCCATTACATTTAGGGTGTAAACTACTTTTAACATTACAGCCGTTGATATTTTCCGTTGGTAGCAGTGCATTTAAATTAGTCATATTTATTATAAGAAACTAAACATAGACGGGTGCTTTTAATATTGCCGACTTCCGTTAACAAAATATTTCTAGGTAGATTATTTTTATTTTAAATTTAAATGCGAATAATATTTTGTAGAATGGATATTTGGTATTATAAAAGATATTTTAAAACTACGTTTCTCCAACAATTTGAATAAAGTATGGTATGTTACATCGGTTAATATTTATAACTTTATACGCTCTCAAAATCCAAATACCTTTGGCTATGTGATTATATTATATATTTTAAATATCTACGCATCATAGCGAGCACAAATTTATATTTGTGCCAAAGCTTGAATTTTCAGATACCTCTTCAGGGGTTGGTTTCCATTTGTAAAGGTTAAAGGTATCGTGCCTATAATTTCACAGTTTTGTTCTTCTTGATATTTATCCTTTATTGCACACATTAAAATTTAACTTTCTTCTTTAATAAAAACCCAAAAAATACATATATATATATATTTTTTATTTAACATCTTTATTTTAAATTTTAGTCCTTAAAAATTAAAAATTCAAATTTTAACATTTAGGAGGCCGCTTGTTCATTAGTCTTAGGACTATCACAGTCTACTATGCAATCATATTTTTTTAATAAAAATAACTCTAAATAAGAAAGAACGGCAAAAAGGTCGACCCATTTGTATAATTTTTTTTTCTTCAAAGTTGCATCAGAAAATTGGAATTATATGGCAGAAGCAAAACGACACTTTATGAAGGGATATCTCAAAAACTAAGCGTTTTGCCGGTCGAGCTTGCAATCTACACTTCAAAATACAGAATTCCTGAGAAAATCATAGATTTTGGAGTATAGGTATAACAAAATATAATAAAACGTTTAAATAATTTATAAAAATCTAATTTTTTTAGCATATAATATTTTAAATAAAAATGTTAGCTAGGAGATAAGGATATTTGACTACTGTAAGATATCTTGGGGACGTAAAGTCTAGAAATATATCGAAGCTGTGAAATATTAAGGAAATAAAAAATTTTATTTTTCTCAAATATCTGAAAATTGAAATGCGTTAAAACAATAAAAGTAATCAATCTGAAATTCGAGAAATTGCATAAAACATCAACGTCTAATGTGATAAAATGTGAGGTCAGATAAAGAAGAGCAACTTATATAATTATTTATTTTAACAAATTTAAATTATTATCGAAAAATCTTTACAAAACAAATCTGTAACTTGTCTTCAAATTCAATTGAGAGTTAAACAAACCAACTTTTTGCATATCTTCGAGTAAACTGGCATTTACCAAAGATAGTTGAAAGGTGGCCAATCACACAGCTCATTTAATGTTTCTTACGTATGTCTTTACGTCTATGTAAACCTACCATTAAAACTAAATTATATACCACTGTGCTGCCATAAGCAGCTTTGAGTTCTCTTTGTTTCGTCGGATCCTAGCTCTACTGATGAGTCATGATATGACGAAACGCGTCTAGGGATGGATCTGACGAAATAAAGAGAAATTCTTCTTCTGTAAATTATAATTATTTATATAAATTAATATAAATTTATATTTTAATGTCGGTAAAAGAATATTTCAGGTCTCTGTTTAATTTTACATAATAAAGAATCTCTTCTTCTGGGTTCGAATCTCAGCGGAGGCATAAAACTTTTTCAATTTTAATCTTGTCTGCATGCCGGCAAAACACTTTTTATTTTATAAGTAATCTATGTTTAGCAAATGTATATAAAAGTTCAGAAAATAATGTCTCAAAAAGTTTTGAAAATATTTAATTTTTTTTATAACTATTAATAAAATGTATTAATCAAAAAATGTATTATTACAAAACTACACATGCAGTGAGATTCCTCGGCATAATGCGGCGTGTTTACTTTCCAAACAAGGTTGATATCAGGATAAGGCAAATACAAAAAGCGAATCAGAATTTATAAGATTGTGATAAAAATGAGAAAGTGTTGATCATTATTTTTTATATTGAGAATTTCATAACTTGTTTTGATAAAATATTTAATAAGCATAACAGAACTTGAAAACTAATAAAAAAAATAATGGTAAACAAACTATGTAAATGGTTTGAAAAGCACACAAAGCGGAATTGGGAAAAACATAAAAACGCCTGCTTCTTACCCTTCTTTGAAAAGTAGACGCCATATTATAAATGTTAAGAGGAAACTCACAACATGAAGTAAAGTTACTCCAACTCATCTTGTGCGGTACTTTTTCAGAATACCTAAAAGAAAAAATAGAATTTTCTTGTCGGGTTGCACAAAGAATTTTAAAGATAATTAACTAACCAGCAAGTATAACTGTGACATACATGGCATTGACAGAATTAATTTTCTCACAATCATACTGTTCCGGTTACCTTAATTTTTAATTTACTAATCTTTAATTGCGAGTACATAATGCCTGCCAAAGTTATTTATGTCTCAGTCAAACTTGTTGGTTAGTTAT
Organism: Polydrusus cervinus; assembly: GCA_935413205.1. NCBI lineage: Eukaryota > Metazoa > Arthropoda > Insecta > Coleoptera > Curculionidae > Polydrusus > Polydrusus cervinus. Next base: position 31,828,732 of record OW284516.1, read on the forward strand.
ATTATTGTTAAAAATCTTTGTGCAACCCAATAGTTTACTTTATGTAATTCGTAAACACAAAAAAACTTTAAAATACTTAGAATCCTTAACATAGGCATTTTTGAACTAGGGTTGAAAATTAATATATTTTTTTTATAATTGAATTTTTTTATAATTGAAAAAGATTCAATACAACTAAACATGTACTCATTTATTTATCAAGAATATGCAAGAGAAAAATTCACATAAGAAAAATAGCAATGGCAATTTCATCTGCAAATTCTAATTTGTTTTTAAATTATATAAATGGAAAGAATCATTGATTCAAATAAAAATCATTTAAAAAAAACAAGAGGAATATAAAAAAGTCGCAATTACCAATTTCAATGTCAATTTGGCAATAAGACTTTTAAATTAAAAATAATTATGACTTTCCATTATTAAATCGTTTCGAAATAACGTTGAAGGATTATTAAAAGCCAATAGACCTTGCTAGACAATTCTCAATAAGTTTCGTAACAATTTTTATAGACATTCAAATAACTGTAGTGATAAATTTGTTCTTTATTGGGCGTTATTATAGTGGCATATTTAAGATAATTGTAAAAACTACTGGAGGTTAATTTGTCAGCATCTAATTTTCAACGAACCAATCCAATAGTAGGTTTTATACACCATAATTACCAAACTAATGTACTTTACACATAAGATGTTAGCCAAGTGCTTAAATCATACGAGTATGTTAAGTAATAAAAGTTATGAATACTATCTAGAAAAACATTACTTTAGTTGGGCGTAGGATGTCCCTCCTTCTCCAAATATATTCATAACAAATGGCGTATTCGGCCTATCGATTATGGAAAATTTCTTATATTATGTAAGAAAGTGAATAGTGTTAGCAGAAATGGTCTAACCCACAAAAAGTGAAATGAGAATGAAATGAGAGATGTGTTTTGGACTTTCTTTGTCTTTATGTATTGTATCACAACGTTTCAACTGGTAAACATTTCCAGTCTTCAGATAAAAATTATATAATGTGCATCATTACCTGTAGATGTTTACCAGGGGAAATAACTAAAAAACAGTACAAAATCATTTGCAATTTACTGAACTTTAAAATCGACAAAAGATGTGTAAAAATAAAATGATTAGATACAACTCAAAGGAACCTTCCCAGAATTATTATTGACTAAATCTGGGCTTTCTGAAATGGCCAATTACAAGATTTTTTTGAAAATAACTTTATTTATGACATTACTGTCGGGTTATATTTTATTACATGACATTGGCAGAAATAATTTTCTCACAATCTTACTGGCCCGGTTATCTTAATTTTTATTTTCGAATCAGACACTTTTGAATGTAAGTAAATAATGTTAATACCATTTATGTCACAGTCAAACTTGCTGGTTAGTTAATTGTGGTTAAAAATCTTTATGCAACCCAACATAAATTTCATAAATCTGACTAAATTATTGCCTCATATATTTTTAAACATACCGGAACTAATCGAGATTTTGTTATTTTTTTTTAATCGACAAAACAAAATGTTAATTTTATTTTTTTAAAAGCTCTAGTTTTTTACTCATACTTTTTACTATAGCAAAGTGTGATACAATATTTTTTTATTTACCCGAAAACGAATTGAAATAAAGTCCAATTTATGTTTTTGGGTCCCTTAAAAAGATGAAAGGCGTCTGAAACCTTCATAAAAGTGATTTTTATCGCACATTTTTCCAACCCTTGAACACAAAAGAAAAACTCGAGCAATTAGGACCTTACACAAAATTTCCTTTAATCTGTTGCTTTTTCTAAAACGTTTTTAAGTTGGTAAGTTTACAAATTAATTAGTACACTGTTTTTCGCTCTTATTCATTAGTAAAATTTAAAAGAAAACATTGCCTTATTTTAATTATTCGCCGGGGCGTACAGAGAGCATTTAATTCAGAGGAAAAGGAAATGATATCATGAGTTAGCCAACTGACGTAATCTACAGAATAAAAGAATTAACAAATATATAAAGGCTATAAGATAAGAATGAAAATAAAAGCTAAAATTGAATATACATAATATATGTACAAAGTCTACAGATATTTGAAAAACGTCTAGATATAAAAAAAATTTGTTAAAAACTATCTAGAAAATATATTTTCCAGACCAGTGATTTTCAAAGTGGGCTATAATGTTTCCTTAAACTTCTTGTACCAAAATATTAAATCCCAAAATACACAAGTTTGTCCTTAACTTAACCATATTCGTTTTTTTACCATTTAAGGGGTCCCCATGTAGGTACACGAATTTGTAGCACCCTGTAATATTTGAAGATTTAAAGAACCTCTCGATCTCAGTATAAGAAAAACCTGTTGCTAAGCCAGCGAAATAAAATAGAATTTTTTATTAAGTACTTCAATCTTTATAAATATTTATTTACAAGAAACCACCGTCTAAATAAATCGAAGTTTTAAATAATTTATTCTGTTTTACCGATAGTATGGGTAAATAAAAAATTTCCTCTTCGACAAAAAGTCTGCTTATGCGATACTTGATGTTGTTATTAAGTCAGATATTTTTAGTAATACAGTTTACATAATCGTGCAACAAATTATAATAGAACTTCTATATCATTTGACATCAATAGATTAAAATATTTTTACGTATTATGAACACTACAACGAATCAATAATATAAGATAATACCAGATCTGTAGAGTAATTGATTTAGTTCCAAGATTGTCATTTTACAAATGGGTGTTCATAAATATGTAAAATAATGTCGATGTACGATATCCTCTATAAACAACGAATTGTCGGCGCGATAAAAAAGTATAATTATACATTAAATGCTTGGTTAGTTGATCGTAACTCTTTACCAGTGGCGGCTAGTCAGTTAAAGTAGGTGAAGGGGCTCTTCACCAAAAAAAAACTAAAACCAGGAGGAAAGTTTCTCGACAATATTAAATATTAATGTACCAATACAGCTACCATTTTAGCCCTTAAAAAATAGTTATGTTCGAATTAATAATATTAATTTGATCCGAATGTAGCTATGCATAATAGGGCCACGGTTAACTCCGATGGACAAGAATTATAAATACTCGTGCATTTTCACGCTCCCCAGCTGGCCGTTAGCTCAAAGCAAGTGAAGACCTTACAACCAACATGTCTCTGATCTTCACCGTTGCTATGGTTACGTGACGTCAGTTACGTAAACAGCATGTAACAATAATTTGCATTATGATGAAGGGCAATTTAGAAATAGATCAGTCGTATGCACCATTGTTTTAGCATTGGTTCGCCTAACCTTAAGGTATTTATTTTGAGGCTTTGCGAAACTTACGGTTATAGATATCGTTGTTACGGGATTTACTATGTGATTAAAAAGTTTTTTTTTATTTTTCAGTTAATTCAGTAGTTGTGTGTTTTAAAAGTGAACCCAATTAGTGACATAGTTTGTAATTTGTTGGAAACTCCATTCAGTCGTTGGACAGATGAGGATAAAAGAGACGTTTTGTTACACGAGTTTTTAGTCAATGTTTGTTTAAGTACCCGCACTATACCTAGCTCTTCACCCTTTTTTTAAGACCGCAAGTCGCCACTGCTCTTTATTTCTACACGCGTAAATGCCCACTCAAAGAATTATTGGTCATAACAACATAATATATGAATGAAAAGAGTAGGCGGTTTCTATATTAATTTTAAAAATCCTTTTCATAAACAACCTGTGTAGGAGGAGCACAAAAAACTTAAGATAAAAATAAGAAAACTCAGCAAAACTTCAAAGAACCCGAATCCTTAAAATATCCTTACACTCTTATTATACTATCAACAAAAAGAAAATGGATAAAGGCTCCGACAATTACGAATTCAAATCTTGTCTAAACCCAATCCAGAAGGTTAAGCGTTATTAAGTAAAAGACTTTGATCTTTTTTTTCAGCTAGATTTCATCCTATTCCAACCCCATGATTTAGAGTATTTAAGGGCAGAAAGCACTCGTGCAAGTAATGGTTATAAGGTTTCGCCTTTTTCACGTCAAGTTACACTCAGGCTGTTTGTGTAAAATTTAAATATACGTCAGTGGCGGCTCGCGGTCTTAAAAAATGGTGAAGAGCTAGGTGTACTTAAACAAACATTGACTAAAAACCCGTGTAACAAAACGTCTCTCTTATTCTCATCTGTCCAACGACTGAATTGAGTTTCCAACAAATTACAAACTATCATTAATTGGGTTCATTTTTAAAACACACAACTAAGAAGGTACGTACACTATTGAAGTAACTGAAAAAAAAACTGATTAATTACACAGTAAATCACGTAAAAACGATATCTATAACCGTAAGTCTCGCGAAGCCTCAAAATAAATACAATAAGGGTAGGCGAACCAATGCTAAAACAATGGTGCATACGACTGATCTATTTTTAAATTGCCCTTCATCATAATGTAAATTGTTACATGCTGTTTGCGTGACTGACGTCACGTAACCATAGCAACAGTGAAGATCATCATCACTTGCTTTGAACTAACGGCAGATGCGTATTAACACTTGGGAGCACCCAAAGCCCTGGGATGTGTTTGCGCCCCCTTCTACAGTGGCGGATTTAGGATATGTTCCAGGGGGGGGAAGGGAATTGCGCCGCAGGCGAAAATTTTTTGGGTGCCACCACACAAGGATTTTACGAATCGGTTTTTAGACCTGAGAAGTTTTTTTCTCTAATTCCGGAATAGCTATTTTCCTAACAAGTGCAGAAAATCGATTTTTCCGCACGCAAATGCCGTTGACAGCACGACGCGTAGCGGAGTGGTGTCAAACATTTAAGTGCGGAAAAATAGGTTTCTGCACGTGTTAGGAACACTAGTTTTTCTACTAGCGTGAGGAAACAAATTGAAAATAATTTAAAAAACGGAGTTTTTTTTTAAATTTTTATTACAATGAACAAAATTTTACAATATTAATTTACTTATTTATATTGTAATTAATTGTAAACGTACAATTACTAGCACTACTTAAATTAATAGCAGAAGCCAGTTGGTTGCGGTTCTCCAGTAAAGATTGGGGTGCAGGAATAATTGATATTTCAGTAGGTTGCAGCTCGTTTTCTGAGTCCTGAAGCCCATCAGTTTGTTCATGTTGTGTACTTGTTTCTTGAAATTTAATTTCAAAATATAACAGTGCGGAAAAGTGGATTTTCCGCACTAAAACATGTACGGAAAATGCGTTTTTCCGCACGCTAGTAGAAAAAATAATTTAAGCACTATATTTTTTGTAAAAAACGCACAGCAACTTGTACAATTTTTTTAATAGCTTATAACCCACTTTTAATAAATATCCGCACCATTTATGATACTACGATTCACCTTATTTAAATAATCCGCAATCTTTATTTTTTTTAGTTTTCATTTTATATTATACAAATAATTTTTTTCGAAAAAATGGAGAAGAGGTAAATTTATAATATAATAATTTGTTTTATAATTTTTAGGAGTATATAGGACCATGGGTTCTTAATCTGCGGCGGGGAAGGGGGGGGGGGGGCAAAATAGGTTCGTTAATAAACCACAATAATTGACTTTGTATATTACAACTACCTATATTATATATTGGTAACACAAAGTAAGTAAATATCTTTTTCAAGAGCTTCTTAAATAAAATTTATTTTAGGGGGTCCGAAAAAACTTTTGGGGTGGACCGGACCACCTCAGGCCCCCCTGGCGTAGCCACTGCGCCGCCCGCTGCCAAAGAGATGCCTATGTCGCGATGCAAAGCGTATTAGTCTGGGAAAATAAGCTACAACAATTATTACAGAATAATATACATGGCGTGTGGTGTTAGCTAAAAATTAACTGGTTAATCAAACGCCGTTTTTTTCTAACCACTATCTTGTTTGGTTATCTTAGTCTATCTTGGAGTCTTGGCGCTGGAAAATGTGGCGCTCCTTTCAGATTTGGCGCTACAACTATAATCCGCTTCTGACTAACGGACACGGTCAGCTGGGATGCGCCCAAATGCACAAGTGTGTATAATTATTGTCCATCGAAGTTAACCGTACCCTATTATGCATAGCTACATTCGGATTAAATTAATAATATTAATTCGAACATAATTATTTTTTAGGGGCTAAAATGGTAGCTGTATTGGTATTTTAATATTTAATATTATCGAAAATCTTTCCTCCTGGGTTTTTTTTTGGGTGAAGAGCCCCTTCACTTACATCACCTAACGAGCCGCCACTGTGTAGATACTTTTTTAGTATTCACCTAAAGACGCAAGTATAAAACGTTTCTATCATACGATTGTTTGGTATCTAGACTTTAAATCGTCTTAGGTTCAGAATGATCGGAACTATCGTTACGTTTAACGATTTAAGCAAACGGATCTAAAACGCATTAAAGAAAATCTGTCTACTTAAAGGGACAAAAATATTGTCGAACAATCTGGTAATAAACCTTATTCAATTAAAAAAGGAAAAATAATTTGGTAGTAAAAGAATACATAAAAATTTAAAATACCCATTATCTTTACAGAATTTATTAGTCTTTTAATTTAATCTGCTATAAATCGAGGGAAGTTGAACCATCGATATTTTCCGACTTTATTTTTATTGCAAGGAAAAAGGCTTTCCTCAGAGCCCAACAATTATTTTAAATATTACTGGTTTCTGCTAGCATCTAATGTAATTAGTATAGAATACTAAAACTATTCGGTAAAAAAAATTAGTAAAGTAACGGTGTTTTGTCTACTGTTATCAAATTATTTTTATCGGTTACGGTCGACATGCTGTCCTTCGATTGGCTTTTTCGATACGTCGCGTAATGTATGTGTATCGGGCAAATGTGAGTAATTACTCAGCCAAGAAGCGGTCAAGAAATTTGAACGTCGCCGCCGATGGCAAGCAGCAATCATAGAAGAAAATGATGTGGACTGCTATAGAAGCAAAGAAAATGTGTTACTTTTTAAACGAGGAGATATTTAGCACGTCAGCCGAGTACGAAAATTCTCCGAGTTTTAGAATACTCACTTTCACACGAGTAATGTACACTATCTTTCCTACGACTACAAAGGATTATTAAAAAAACCTTTGATTTGTGAAAAAAAATATTTCAACACTAGTGTTGAAATTATCATATTTAGGATTATGCTCCACCTAATATCTGGTTTCATAGTTTGTCAATAGGCTTTTCCTTTATTTGTAACTTAACTTTTTCATATTTTATCATAGGAAGAACTAATCCTGGATTGACTTCTAGATTAACCAGAATAAAAAATTTTAAATTTAATCAAGGAAAGATGCATTAAACATAAATTTAAAAAATCCACCCAACAAGGAAGGTTTCAATTTAAAATAATTCTGTAAATTATTTAATGTTTTTATAAATAAAAAGTCAAATACTCCTGATGGGATTTAAACCTGTGACCTTGCGATCTGTAGGCTAGAGCTCTATTCTCTACGCCATCGCTACCGATAAAGATTTGTTGTTTAGTACATGACACTCTCTTCAGCGCGATTTGTTTTTCTGGTAATAGATTTTCCAGTATATTATTAACATTTTTTATAATTTCAGATGTCTTATTTACACACTCTAATTCTAAATCACTCGACAAATACATGATAAATAAGTTAAACACTTTACAATTACTGCTTTCTAAAATTTGTTCTTTTAATGTATGTTAAAACCTATTTATGCGTCGCTTAGGGGACACAATGTATGTTAGAGGGCACTAAAAAAAATATATGAAACATTATATTTAATTTAAGGATCCTTATACGGTCATGATGGTTTGCGCCATACTCACCGGACACCCTCTATAAAAATAAGACATTGATTAGTTCTTATAGTAATTAAAACTGACGGTTGCAGAACAATGAAGAAAAGAGCTAAAAGTTCTTCATTTAAGAAAACCTTTGTTATATTTCTAAGATAAGTGTAAATTCTCTCATTGTTTGGGCGAAAGAAAATCTTTTTAAAACGTAATTATTTCAAAGAACTTTGTCCTAAGGACTTTGGGTTTGTTTGAGTTAAAATACAAAAATTTAAGTTTTCTTTTACAAAATTATTTAAAATAAAGTTTATTATTTTATTAAAGATAGCGATGGATCTGGGCGTGTGTCTGAATTTTCTTGAACATTTACTATGCCTTAATAGGTTAATCTTCTTTCATTACGAGCATAACACTTAAATTATTATTCTTTTAAATGTCCAGAAATTCCCTAAAATTGTCGATTTTCCCAAAAAATTTTAATATAGGAAATTCAGAGTAAAAAACTTCTAAAAAAAACCGCTTCTACCGTGTGGAGATCTCCGTGGGTCGCGCCTTGGTAGCATCATTTACCGTTGTGTTCAGTCATCGAGATAGAATAAACAAGTAGGAGCTATTACCATTTAATTTCGTCTGCAAAAAACGGTACCAGAGGGCGGGGCAAAGTGTCATACCAATATGGCCGATTCATAAGGGCCTGATTAAATTTATTTTGAACAATTCTAAAAATATTTAGGTCAACTAGAATAATATAATTTCATTAAGGAATAAACAGCTTTGTAATGGAAATAACGAATAATGGTATTATCTATACACATGTTTGTATATTGTGTACTTGTTAGTAGCTAGAAAAATTTTGGTGAAACCCGTTTGGGTTCATTAATTTAATTGATGGGTGACATTGAAAATATAGTATTGTAATTAAATATTGTTCCATTGCAAAGGTGCACAATGGGATGAGAAATGATTTTATTTAGAAGTTGTAAATATTTTAATAAATAAACTTTTAATAAAATTTGACTTACATGCGACATCAGCAAAAATGAAACTTTTTTGTTACTTTTTTATAAACCATGTGACTTGTAAGACGAAGACGAGTAGTGGCATAGTGGCCCGGTTGCTTAAATTTTTAATTCATAAATATTGCAAGTTCGATTGTAAGTAAATAATGCCTGCCAATGTCATTTATGTCACAGTCAATGTTGCTGGTTAGTTAATTCTGGTTAAAAATCTTTGTGGAACCGAACATACAAGATGTGTTTATTTCGCACATAGAAAATAATAACCTGTCTCAACAAAATGGTGAAATTGCAGTTAAGCGGCTAGTCCTAAAAAATCCAAAGCTGCTACAACTTAATTGTAGATTTAAATAAAATTGCAACTAAACAACCCATAGGCAACAATTAGCACCCAGCAAGTTTATAAATACGGACCTGTCCTTTATTTATACTAACAATGTAATTTTCGCCGTTTTCTTCTTATCCACAGCATTTCTGCTGGAACAACTTCGCACGGCTCAAGAAATAATTAATATCTGTCACACAGTAGCAATAGTTTTACACTAAAATTAAAAAACTTCTCATAAAATCTAAAACCACCTCGATAATGATAGATCGACTAGCTGATTACACGAGTGACATAAGTGTCATACTAATATGGCGCAGGTAGGGTCACGTTTAGTCACCTCCTTGTTTATTCTTGTGTTCAGTGCACAGGCCTGTTCAGTGGCACCGCGGTCAACCCGTCACTACAGCACCGCGTTGATCTGGGGGATTATTTAATTTTATTTACAGTGTAGTGACAATTCCAACATTGACAATGGCATTTAAAAAATAAATGAACCTAAATAAGAAATATAGGAAAATCAGCTATTGAGGAGCTATATTTCTTTTATCATTTCGACGTGAGTAAAAAAGCATAATTTTAAGTTCTAAAACTAAAACTTACTTTTTATTACTTTAAAATAATAAAATTACATTTTAAAAAAGGTCTGGGGAAAGAGGGGCTGCAGCCCGGTACCCCTTACCTTGAGTGTGCCAATAAACGAAAACGCAAAGTTAGTTAAATTGATAAATATTTCATTGATCTACTTTACTGTTATTTCCGTTAAAAAAAAATACCAACCGAGTATGGTATTAGAGTTCTCCAACTTTTCCTTAACAACCTTTTCAAAACCTATATTTAAGTTCTTTAATTCCATTAATTAAAATAAAATCCTCATTTATTGAAGAGTTTGGTATTTCTAATTCAATTAAAATTTGAGAATTTATATTTTTCATGTGATGGTTATGTATCAGTAGATGAAGTGCCCATGAAGTAAGTTTTTTATGTCTCGAGTCATAAACAAACAAAATTTGTATAAATTATAGAACACATTTATTTACATTATACAATTTTTGAACGAAATTAATGCCAACACACTAACAAATGGTGATTTGTGATTTTTTGAATTCCTGGAGCATGGTCGTCTTTCAAGGCGAAATGGGGCACTGCGAGGGGAAGACTACTACCCCCCCATATTAATATTTAACCAGCATGAGGTATGGACTTAAAAGCGGCATATTTTAAAAATATTTTACATTATACAGGGTGGTTTAAAAAATTGTTTTGAACTAAACTTGCATTTTTTTTTAAATGGAACACCCTGTATATTATTTTCTGATACCCTATAAAATTCAACGTATATTTTGTATAAAATTTTATGCGTCTAAAATGTTTTTGATATATTGACGTACGAAATATGGCATTCTTAAACTTTGAACTGCGCATTATTGAGAAAAATGGTTTTCACTTCCTTATTTTTTTATTCTCCATCCAAAGATAACAACTTTCGATTTAATAAGTTAAAACCTTTAGATAGAGAATAAAAAACTAAGATAGGAAGGTGAAAACCATTTTTCTCTAAGATGCGCCGTTCCAATGCTACAATCCGAAAATGCCATATTTTAAACGTCAATATCATTGAATTTAGATATAGAGAAGTATAGATGGCGCTTCTAGAATAAGTACGCTAGCTTAGCGGCTCCCTAAGTTTTAATAACATTTTAAGTCCTAAACTCCTTGTTTATTGTCAAAAAGTGAAAATATAAGTGCCCAAGTGTATTAAAAAAGTGAAAAAAACATCAAAAAACCACAATGAGGCCAAGGAGAGGCGCAAGCGATGCTGAATCCAAGCAACATTTATCGCCGCTGTCTACCAAAATGGCGGAGATGGAGAAGAAACTTAACGAAGGTTTGGAAACACTGCGAAATGAATACTTACTTCAAAAACCCGATGTTAAAAATAGTCAAAAACCAGGTAACTTTGAAAATGACATTAAAGCATTCGAAATAAAAATAAAAAATGAATTTAAGTCTATAAAAGCAGACATAGAACAACTTCAAGAGGATATAGAGAAAACACAGGATGATGTAGAAAGAATTCGTAAAGAATCCAATAGCAAAAAACTAATTTTCCGAGGCATTAAAGACGAAAATAAAGAATCGTTACTAAACACTCTTTGTGACGTCATTTCAAATAAAGTTGGTGTCAATGTTTCCAAGCATGAAATTAGTAACTTTTATCGCCTTGGTAAAAAAAATGGGCAAAACAAAAACTCTCAAAACGATAAACAAACAGTAGTCCGGCCGGTTGTCGTGGAGTTCGTCACGCATTGGAAACGCGACGAAATATTCTACGCAAAAAAGGCTCTTAAAAATAATCCGATTATGATATGTGAAGTGCTTACTAGTGCAAATTATGATCTATTTATAAAATCTCGTGAAATATTCGGAAAAAATGTTTGGACTATTCGGGGTAATATTTTTACCCTTCACGATAATCAAAAATATCCAGTTAAAAACATACAGGACTTAAAGAAAATCACCAAACCCTGATTTTTACAAACAATGGGACCCGCATAGCCGTAATACTTGCATATTTCCTATTTACTTTTCAAAAACAGTTATTTTTTTTTATTATTGTCTCGAATTTAACCGTATTAACACATTCCTAAGGAACAGATCGTTTATTTTTTATTATTTTTTTATTTTACATCTTATTACACACCTACATTATATAAATTATAAATTATAGCTAGATTTAGATATCGTTCTATCTGTCTCATTGTAATTTTTCTTTAAATTCACTAATTTCCACTTTCCATAGTAATGAGGAACAAAACTTTAAAAATCGGGCACATAAATGTTAGGTCTTTAACTTCCAGCTTCGCAACCTTTAAAGAGTATGTGCTAAGTGAGGGTTTTGACGTAGTCGGTGTAAGTGAAACATGGCTTACAAAAAATATTAGATCCAAGGATATTGATATACAGGGATACAGATTTGTCAGACAGGATAGGGTGAGTAGGGGTGGTGGTGTCGGAATTTATATTAAAACTGATCATAAATTTTCTCTAATAAACAACGACTTTACAAAAAATGAACATTTTGAACAGATATGGATTAAAATCCCTGTTGGTAATATTGCTTTGATTTTTGGCTGTGTTTACAGACCACCTTCTTATTCAGTTTCAGATTTTTTAGTTAATTTCGAAAATGTGATAACCACATTGGTGCCGTTAGGTAATGAAATGTTATGTACCGGAGATTTTAATGTGGATTTCTTGAATATATTTTTATATGATGTCACTCAATTTAGTTCCTTGTTAGAGTCCGTAGGGCTCACTCAATTAATGAATAATCCCACTAGAGTCTCTTCTAATTCTACCACACTTATTGATCTTTTCATAATCTCCAATCCTGATCTAGTAAAACAGTGTGACACTTTGCCCGCCCCGCCAATGTCAGATCATGAGTTTATTGGCTGCGAACTCACTTTGCAGAATAAGACAAAAGAAATAACCTTTAAAGAATATAGAGATATAAACAAAATTAATATTCCCCAATTTCTGGCAGATCTGCAATCAATCCCGTGGAGAAATATATACGATCTTGAAAACATTAACGATAAAGTAGAATTTATTAATAATACCATTACAACCTTATTAGATCTTCATGCCCCTATAAGACGAGCTAGATTTACAAGAAATAATTACCCATGGATAACTGAAAATGTTAAAAACCTAATCAAGCTTAGAAACCAAGCTTTGACTAAATTTAAGAAAACCAAAAACCTAACGCACTGGGAATATTATAAATCTATTCGTAACTTGACAACACTCACTATACGCAACGAAAAAAAAGCATTTCTTGAAGAGAAAATTCGGCAATCCCAAAATATATGGAAGGACCTGAAAAAATACAGCGTAGGTACTGGAGGCAGTAAAGTAGATATTCCCGAGCATCTGAGAGATGCTAATCTGGTAAATAATTTTTTTAGGTCCTCCATACCTGTGCCTAACGTGAGCAACAACGATCTCTATAATTTTTATAAAAACAATGTTAAAGTTAATATTACGCAATCTTTTAAATTTAAATTGGTGACAGATATAGACGTGTTAAAGATAATTTCCAAAATAAAATCAAAAGCTAAGGGGCATGAGGGTTTAAACATTGATATAATAGAACTTTGTTGCCCATTTATCGTGCCTTTTCTGACACACGTAATAAATAATTGTATAGAAAACTCAATTTATCCAGATAGCTGGAAAAAGGCGCTAGTGGTGCCATTGCCAAAAAATAATGATCCACGTGAACTGAAGGATCTTCGCCCGATTAGTATATTGCCATGTATATCAAAAATTCTTGAAAAAATAATGACCGAACAGCTTACAGAATACGTGGAAATAAACAGCATCCTGCCTGCAACTCAATCCGGTTTTAGAAAAAATCACGGCTGTTCCACTGCATTAACAAGCGTAACCGACGATATATTTCGGGCTGCCGACTCGGGAGAAGTAACTGTTTTGACACTTCTGGACTTTTCAAAAGCATTCGATACTCTTGACCACCGATTATTACTAGGGATTCTTCATTATATCGGTCTCAGTGATCATGCTGTTAAATTTTTTAAGAGTTTTTTTGAGGGTCGAAGACAATGCGTTAAGCTCGGTGCTGAGATTTCCAGCGAACTAGCTATAACTACTGGTGTCCCGCAGGGATCTATTATTAGCCCCCTATTGTATGCCATATATACCTCGTGCCTGCCAGAGGCTATTAAAAAATGTAAAAAACATTTCTATGCAGACGATACACAGTTATATTTATCCTTTAGAAAGGAGGACGTTGTTGGAGGTTGTCAAGCTATTTGTCAGGATCTTGAAAATATCCAAAAAGTTTCCTTAGAACACTCCTTACACCTTAACCCAAAAAAATGCTGTGTAATGATCTTCGGTAAGAAAAATGACGTCGATAATGTAAAAGACTCACTTGATATAAAGATAGGCGACTCAGTATTACCTCTTAGAGACAATGTAAGAAATTTGGGAGTGATTTTCGATGGTAACTTGCGTTTTGAACAGCACATTACGCAGTGTGTCCAGAGGGCCTATGTTAGATTAAAACTTCTCTATAGTAATCGCCATGAACTATCAGCAAAACTCAAAATTTTACTTTGTAACTCACTTGTGCTCTCCATATTTAACCATGGAGATGTAGTTTACGGAAACTGTTTAACATCCAATCAAAAACAAAGAATCCAAAAGGTTCAAAACTCTTGTTTACGTCTTATCTATGGAATCCGGCGACGAGATAGAATATCCCATAAGCTAATTGATGCAAAGTGGCTTAATATGGAGGGAAGGAGAAAGTTACACGAGGCCTGTTTTTATCATAAAATTTTATCCAATCAGAGTCCCCCATATTTATATGCCAAAGTGGTTTTTAGATCTCATATACATGACATAAATATTCGAGCTCGGGGTATGATAACCCCACCCCTGCATAAATATACTATGTTTGAACGATCCTTTACTTTTAATATTGCAAAGTTATATAACGCACTGCCCGACTGCTTTAAAACTCTTACTCCAGAAAAATTTAGAAAAAATATCTTTAAATACCTCTTCGCTAAGCAAGCTATAGGATAGGAAAAAATATAATATGTTTCTTTTTATTTAAATGTTTTTATCTTTTTTATTTTTGAAATACCAGCGTACTACTCTTGGACGTTTAATTTTCATTGTTATTATATTGTTGATTCTAAGGTTAAGTCGATCAGGGTGGATAATATCTGTAAGTGTTATCCACATCTGGACTTCGCCTTTTCTGTTGTTGTAACTTTTATTTTAATATAATTGTAATACTATTACTTAACACAGAAATAAAGACATCATTATTATTATTATTATTATTATATATGACATTTTATACAAAATATACGCGGAATTAGAAAATAATACAATGTGTTCTATTTAAAAAAATTCAAGGTTAGTCCTCCACCAGTCCTTTTTTGAGTCACCTTGTATAATGTAAAATATTTTTAAAATTTAAGTCAATATTTCATACTGGTTTAGTATTTGTGATAAGTTCTTCGATAATGATCTTCGTCCCCGTTTTGTTGGCGGACCCGGTATATACAGTGTATCCACGGATAGAGTTTGGGAGAGGAAAAACGTTTTTTATTAGTAGGTACTTATAGAAGAAAAAGTCATTCTTTATATAAACGTCTGCTTGTGCTGAAACTACAATTTAGAATATCGCATTTACTATAAAGGGTTCGTCAGAAATTTTTTTATTTTTTTTTGGGCTTTCGTTTAAAATAAATGTACGTAAAAACAAACAGCTGTTATTGCCTTTTTACTTAGAATATGATTTTATATTTGGCCTAATAACGATTTTGTTGTAAGAAAACTATTTTTCTTTGTCTACTTTTGAAGTATTTTTTATTAATACTTATCATATTTCTTTAATTTTTCAATACTAAATTATAAAAAATTTAAAATATTTTTTCTGTCCAACCCTGTTTAGTTAACACAATTCTGATATTTGAAATTGATTTAATAAATCAAGGAATTGAAAATTAGAATTGAAAAAAAAATCCAAAAAACAAAAAATGTCGTTTCTGATCAACCCTGTATAGTAATCGCAAATCTGATATTCGAAATTGTAGTTTCAGCACAAGCAGACATTTTTATAAAGAATTACTTTTTCTTCTATATCTACTAATAAAAAAGTATTTCCTCTTCCAAAGTCTATCCGTGGACACACTTTATTTTATTTTTTATAAATATTACTAATAGTTACAGAAATAAGTTAAAAAACGTATAAGAAACTTTAATTAAATAGTATAAAGATTACGTTTAGTATTTTCCAATATTTAAATTAGTAAATTATTTGGTTAATCGAAAAAACTTTTCTTTCTCCTAGTTATTTATAAAAGGAGATGCCTTAAGCTTTAGAAGCAACAGATTTATTTTCAATCGCAACCATTTTTATCCATTCGAATAACCATTCTGTATTCAAATAAAAACTGTCCAGACGGCTAACAAAGAATAACGGTATAAAACATATGACCCTTGGGAAAAGACCAGAATAAATGTATCAATTTTTTCGAAAAAAACTAGGCTTATCCATGTGTGTACTTGGGAATAAAGGAACGACTAAAATAAAAACGTAAGTTGATAAAACGCTTTATAATAAATTATCAAGTGTAAAACAGTAAACTTAATAACTTAAAACACAAAAGATAGACCCGGCAAACTTTTAAAACCACGTGCTCGACGCTAGACTGGCCTGAAAATTTTGGCGCTTCTGTATGTATACGTTAACACGCTCTTAAAACTATTGGATATGATCCCGAGATAGAAATAATTTTCATTTGCCATTGGTCGGTTCAAGGTTTACTACTTGTTACATGCCGGTGTTGGCATGGACAGCATCCGTCATATTTCACTTTTCAATCTTGTAAAGTTCAGTTAATCGAGTTTCTTGCAACTTCACCACAGAAACAGCGGACCTCCCCTTTGATGTATTCGGTTGATGTTAGGCAGCCGCGACTGATTGTGGATAAGACAAACCGCATGGTTGAAAATTATACTAAATAAAATTTAAAAAACTAAAAATTTTGGTTCTGTAAATATAGTGATAGTTAAGACACAAAAATACCAATATATAAATCATTTTATATGATCATAACAGGTGACGCAGCTCTGCAGTACTTATACACTAGCCGTCACTAATAGACAGTTATGAAATTTCATTATTCAATATACAGGCGGATTCCTAAGTTGATACTTCTTTTTTAACGGTGTATAAAAGGCATTAAAATAAACAACATTTTCAAATATCTTTTTTTCAAAAAACTCAAAAATAAGGCACTTACATTCATTTATTACACTATGGATCAAATACTGTCCTGCCTAACGTGCCCGTTGAATAACATTAAGAAAACTTCTGGGTGTAGGATGAGCCCGCAAGGGAAAGCGTTCTTGGTATAATCTCGAAGCAGCAGCCGCACTTTGACGACACTCACCGTAAATTAGCACCATATCTACTAGTTCATTATTTTCAAATTTTACCATTTTCAGGTGTCACCAATTTAAAATTACTTCTGTATCTCGCCTATTTTTAGGTTTTTTAAAAAAAGGTATTTGAAAATGTTGTTTATTTTAATGCCTTCTCGACCCAGCTAAAAAAGAAGTATCAACTTACGAATCAACCTGTAAAATATATAAAAATTGTGAAAATTTAAGATTAATTCGACCCAATTTTTGAACATTAAAAAGTTTCTTAACATAAGAAGTTTCCTTGACCCAGTTTACAACACACATTATTTATTTATTCTAAAGAGGAAAAGGGAGAAGAATTTGTGGGAAATATAAACGGAAATAATTTACTTCTGCGAAAAATTGAATGAATTTTATTGACTATAAAGACATTTTATATTTCATGGAAGAACTAGAAAACCTGTTTAACGGGAAAAACGAAAGAAAATATTCATTTTGATTATGTTTTTTCTAGTCGTTTCCAGTTATTTTACGTAAATAATTGAAATATATATTTTCATATGGTCTTGAACTATAGTCTATTTCAGAAAGGTGTAGAGTAATAAACGCTCATTAGGTATGCAACGGGACTACAGAGTGACCCCACGAATATTTAAGCCACTTTCGTAATTTGGCATTGATTTCATTGCAAAATTCTTTTTTTTATATAAAGTGCAGGTAGTACCACTCGGGTTTGGGTCAATTTATGGGTTTTGCCTATTGTAATACATTCACAAACACTGACAATAGTGTGACAAAGGCGTGCATTATGTACATAGTTGTATGTACACTTATTTTTTTATTAAACATTATAAAAAAAAATTCAAAATACATTATACCGAAATTAAATTATGAAAAATTATAATATTCTTCGTCATCTGAGGAACTGTCATCTTCTCTTGACATTATAATTAACGGATCGACGGTCCGAACGATCAGGTGGTCAAGATCCTACATTTTGTCCTCTTCTTTAATGACATGATGGACTGCTTTTCGCCAGTTTTCTGGGGTCACTTCCTTAATAGCTTGATCAAACAGTAGCTACAAATCCTTTTACTTGCGCCCATGTAAGTTCTATAGGATTTAGTTCCTATAAATATGACGGTGTGCGCAGCACAGTTACATTATGTTTTTCAGCTATATCTTCCACGGTATATTTCATAAAACGATGTTTGTGTAAATTTGCTATCGCTAATAGTTCCTTCTTTCAAATTATCTTCAAATTCAACACTTTTTGTGGTTAACCAGTCGATAATTTTTTGCTTTCTCCAAAATGAAGTTTGAGTCTTCTCTGTGCGTCGTGAATGATAGCTTGCGTTATCCATAACTGAGTCAGCTCAAGATATTTTATCATTTCACCAAAATAGTCCTCAAAAACATTCGAATTCATGTCCTTGTGGAATCTCCCGAATAGAATTACGCAATTACTTGAAATTTTAATATTACAAACACTACTATTTTATCTTAATACCCGTTAATCTAATTCTTTAAAATTTTTAGTTAGTTATCATAAATAATTTAATACACAAAATCTACGTGCGCCGACACCGAAATTGAGCCGAACTGGACGGAATTTCCCATTTTATTACTCTACACCTTTCTGAAATAGACTATAGTCTGCGACTTCTTTGAGAATTTGACTTATACAAGAGATAATAATAATAATAATAATAATAATAATAATAATAATAATAAACGTCTTTTATTCAAAATAAGAATACAATTAGGCGATATTTAGCCGACAGGGTCATTCTTGCATATAACCTAAGTAAGTACAAAAAAAAATGTGCAACCTAAATAAATACTAGAAACAACTAGTCTGACTATAACTATAATAGTACCTGTATAATAGTACCTGTAATCAAGTAATAAATGCAAAATTAAATAACCCACCCACATATTGACGCTCGGCGCGGGAAACAATAAATATTAAAAAAAAAAAAAAAAAAAAGAAATAAAATGACAAAAGCACCATACTGCAAGGAAAACGATTGCACTGAACACTTAGGCAGATACAAATTCTAACATATAAGGTTTTTTTTACTTTAATCTTAAATGACAAGACGGAATCACGCTTAAAATCAGGGTCAATGCTATTATACAATTTTACAGAGATATAGGAGAAGCAACGCTGAAATACAGCAGTTTTAAATTTAGGGATTGACAACATACCTCGGAACCTAACTGAAACATCATGCAAGTTGGACCTAAAACAAAGTCTTCTTCGCAGGTACAAAGGTGTATTGGTAAGCAAAAAACGATGTGTAAATGTGAGCAAATGAATTTTCCATATTTTGTCCATGGGCAGCCATTCCAAGATTTTTAAATTTGCAGATACCGAATCATATTTTCTAAGGCCAAAAACAAATCTACCACAATTCCTTTGTACCTGTTGTATTCTGTGCCTGGTAACTACATCCAAACAAGGCCCGTAAATTACACTACCATAGTAGAATATTGGGAAAACAGTACATTCACACAACATTTTCTTAAGTCTATAATTAAGAAAATGTCTATTGGCATATAATGTTCGAAGTGCACAATAAGAACGGCGTAAAAGTCCAGAAACATGCTCAGAAAAGCGTAAGTTTTAATCAAATATTAAACCTAAATTACGAGCAGATTCTGTATGTGGAATTTTTTCATTGTTTACTATTGGATTAAAACCACTATCCAATAATAACCTTCGCTTTTTGGCATTTCCAAAAAGCATAAAAAGAGATTTCTTCGCATTTAAAGCTAGATTATGAGACTTTGAATAATCATAGATTATATCCAAGTCACGATTTATGCTATCATTGGCATCAGCAGCTGCTTCTGTAAAAAAGCTCAAAAATAGTTGTATATCGTCTGCATAACCCTGTTTAGAGCAAGTTAAAAGTTTGTTAAATAGATCAAATATATATATTAGAAACAATAACGGGCCAAGAACAGACCCCTGTGGTACTCCAGTTTTGACACATAAGTATTCTGAAAACTTACCATCTATCAATACCTTTTGCTTCCTGCCAGACAAATAACACCTAAAGAAGTTAGGCGAGTTATCCCCAAAACCAATATACTTTAATTTGGCGGCCAACACACCATGGTCTACTGTGTCAAAGGTCTTAGAAAAGTCCAACAGTATAGTATCCCTCATTTTTTTTGTGCTTTTATTACCTTATAAATTCAAACTTGTTTAACTTTAAATTGTAGGTAATTATGCTTCAAATGTCGGTATTTGGCTGATTTTTAGATAAAAGAAAAAATTAACGAAATATTGATCAAAAAATGAAATGGCAAATGCTTCACTAGACCTCACTCCTAAGCAAAATGTGTTACACGCAACAAGTTACAGATTATCGAAAACATAATAATATGTACCTTGATAAAAAAAAGTATTTAATAATGATAAAGAAGAAAAGCACAATGTTATGTATTTTGTGGATTTAAATTGGGAGCTGTCAGCTCACACAAACACACGAACACTCACATACACACATTACTATTTTCGCTATGTTTCCCAAGCAAGCTATTCGTCTTGGCTACTTCGAACCCCAATTTAAATTTCCTTGTTGGATGCACCCCATACCCCATCTCTTAAACCTAAACACGCAGAATTACACTTAATTAAAGCTACTTTGCAACCGAATTCATTATGCCCACGAAATAATTAATGAACTGCTGCCGGCGTGCATACACTAGTTCCGTCTAAATACGAAGCATGAACTTGGCTTATTTCCGTCGTGAAATGGTTTGTATCGCGTGTATGACGTTCTATATGAACTTTTAAACTTTTCTCTTTTTTTATTTAACTTCGTATGAATTGTGTACCCCCATTTGCTACGAAGCAAACTTGAGACCCGCACACACGCACAGTATCATTGGATCCTCGATGATTTTCCGATGGAGCTTTTTTAAGCAACATCCCATTATCGAAGTCTGACTGGCAATCCACACTCGCGTCTATATCCCAACCGATTGCCGGCATAATGCGCATGTCAGGCGGATAGCGTGATGGCGGCACATTTAAAATATCGTATTTAATTATATTTTATAGTATATTACATAACAAGTGATGAAGTGATACTTTTTAAACGAGGAGATATTTAGCACGAGGCATTTTGCCATTTAAAACCTGCATCAGCTGTTTAAAACGTCGATAAAGCGCATGCTTTCAGGCAATTTTTTCTTGCATTTGCACCCAATGTAAAAAGGCCTTTAGAATAATCACTTTCACACCAGTAATGTACACTACTTTACCTACGGCCACAAAGAATTATGAAAAAAGCCTTTCATTTAAAAAAAAAATATTTCAACACTTGTGTTGAAAAATAATAATATCAACACTAGTGTTTAAAAATAATAATATTAACACTAGTGTTGAACTTAGCATACTTAGGATTATAATCCACTTAATATCTGGTTTCATAGTTTGTCAATAGGGGTTTCCTTTATTTGTAGTTTAACTTTTTAATTTTTTCATATTTTATTTCTCATAGGAAAAACTAATCCTGGATTGACTTCTAGATTAACCAGAATGAAATTTTTTAAATTTAATCAAGGAAAGATACATTAAACATAAATTTAAAAAATCCACCCAACAAGGAAGATTTCAATTCAAAATATTTCTATAAATTATTTAATGTTTTTATAAAAAAAGTCAAATACCTACTCCTGGTGGGATTTGAACCTGTGACCTTGCGATCTGTAGGCTAGAGCTCTATTCTCTACGCTATCGCTACCGATAAAGATTTGTTGTTTAGTACATGACACTCTCTTCAGCGCGATTTGTTTTTTCTGGTAATAGATTTTCCAGTATATTATTAATATTTTTTATAATTTCAGATGTCGTATTTTCACACTCGACATTTTGAATCACTCGACAAATACATGATAAATAATTTAAACACTTTACAAAAACTGGTTTCTGAAATTTGTTTTCTTAAATAAATAGGAGTGGCCTGTCAAATTGGCATGATTGTTTAAATTAAATAGTGTATCTTGTATTTCAACACGCGTGTGATATACGACGCTTTCTAGCCAAATTAACTGGGATTTTTTTCTCATTTTCATAGGTGGTCGTAGGCAAAGAAAAATATATAGTTTTACGATTGGATGACATAAAGTTTCAATTCTCTTGACAGACTATTAATAGGATTATTAACCGTTTTTATATATTCTAATAAATATTCTACTTTTGGCATATAACCTCAAAATGTCGTTTCAAATACCTGAAATCAACCTCGACGAAACGTGACCCTTTTAGTAAGGTTTAAGTAAAACAAGGATACACAAATTTACCTTTCAGAAACCGCATGAGATAGTGCCGACTTCTTCGTTAACACCGGGATAATTTACGCGATGCTGGCTTTTATTTTATTCGGCCCGAACTACTTACGGTCTTTCAACCATTTATTATGTGGATTAAAGTGAAGCCAAGTTTATGTATATTGTAAGGTTTCGTTGTATCTTTTGTAATATATTCTCTATAGTAAGTATACTTTTATACAAAAGGTAGTGTTTTATTTTCTAATAAAACAATCTAAATATACCTAGTGTTAAATTTAAACATAGGAGCAAATTATACCAAAGTAAAGACCAAGGTTTCAATTATATATTAACTTGTCGCCTACCCTCTTTTTACTGTATGTTAACGACCTTCTAGTGAAAACCCAAAATCCAATTTATAGCTTTGCTGATGACAGCACACTTTTCTCATCTTTTACCTTGACTCCCCAAACATCCGCTGCCGACGCACATCTTCGCAGGCAGCACGAAGTATTGCGCCTCAACAATGACCTGGAAGAAATTTTGGCTTGGGGTGACAGTAACCATGTCGAATTTAATGCTAAGAAAACCCAGGCAGCAGTCTTCTCCAAAAAGGTTAACATTGCAGAACCGGATATAGTCATGGCAGGACACGCAATTCCCCTGGCACCGTCTATTAATTTGCTGGGGGTCAATCTGGGAGGTAATATGTCTTGGCATGATCACGTTGCCGCAATTGCCAAGGCAGCTGCACAGAAACTTGGTGTACTTTTCCGCACCAAAAGGTTGTACACACCTCATCAACTTTTGACACTCTACAAAACCCAGATTTGACCATCATTAGAATATTGCTCTCACGTCTGGAGCTCTGCACCCAAGCACACCCTTCGGCTACTGGATTGCATTCAAAGGAGAGCCGTTCGTCTGATCGGCGACCCCGAGCTGACCAAGACCCTCGATAGCCTGGAGCATCGAAGACAGGTTGGTGATTTGGCTCTCTTTTACCGATATTTCCATGGCAGGTGTTCGACTGACATTGCCCACTTGATTTCACCTAGAGCAATGCAAAACAGAAATACACGGCGAACCACTGCCGCTCATCCATATGTTGTCCAGCTTAGTACTCCTCGAACTTCATTGTTCAAGAATTCTTTCTGGTGGAGAACGTCATCTTTGTGGAATGATCTACCTGAGGTCGTGTTTCCCAATGAATACAATCTTCAACGTTTCAAGACCAACGTTAATCGCTTTAAGGATTTTTCCTACAGCGCAGGTGTTTTATCATAAAAAAAAAAAAAAAAAAAAAAACTGATGAATAGCACTGAAGATGGAAAAAGCTGAAGGAGCAATTCTATGATTTGTATTAACTTTTATATACTGCAAGGTCTTCCTTGTTTCAATTTGTTTGGCCTGGCAACACTGCAAAGGGGACACTAATACTTACAACCTGTACTCGCGTCTATTTCCCAACACTATTGCAGCCACACAGGCGGGATATTTAAAATATAGGTAGAAATGGGTTTAATTGTTTTTGGTGATTTTTTATGTCATGGTGTGGGTCATTGTCGAGATTCTAGTCTCAATTAAGTTTTTTTAAAAGAACATTTTTGTTATTCGCAGTTTGCCAGTTTGTTAATTTATAGGCCATAATTATAAAATAGAAGGGCAGGCTATAACTCATTAATCAGTAAGTTTTGACGTCAAGGCTGTAAAGCATCTGTAAAGTAAAAACCTTCACTTTTTTAAATTGTAGAACAATTTATTTGTGCACAGACTGTAGGATGAATTGTATGTAGTACAAAAATATATTTACTCCATTGAAGAAAACAATATAGTGGTTCTTATTCTTATTATTGTTTATATTTACTCCATTAAAGAAAACAATATAGTTGTTATTATGCTGGTCCATATTTCTGCAATATATTTTTGCACTACATACAATTCATCTCACAGTCTGTGCACACATAAATTGTTTTACAGTTAAAAAAATGGAGGTTAGGTTTTTACTTTACAGGTGCTTTACGGCATTAACAATAGCAAAATTTATTGAATAGCCTGACCCTCCATTTTAATTATAACTCATAAATTAACAAACTGGCAAGTTACGAATAAAAACAATATTCTTGCAAAATAATGTAATAGAGACTATAGAACCCAAACTAAGACTCATGCAGTGACGTAATAAAAGATTGAAAAATAATTAAACCCATTTCTACAATATATATTTTAAATATCAGGTTATTCGCCTGACATGCGCAGTATGTGTGCAATAGTGTTGGGAAGTAGACACGAGTCAACCTGCCGGTGCTTTGTGGTCGGTAATAAAACGGGGATTTCGAAGATTCTAACACATGTGCGTAAAGTTACCGATAAGTTTGCAGTTTAATTACAACAATATATTCACGTCAGCCAGCGTGAGATGTCTAGTTTGCAGGATAAAAATGTAACAATATACAGAGATAATTTAACATAATTACAATTTTACCAAAAACAATTTAAGGGATAGATATTACACTTCAAATTACACATACATTTAAACAAATTCGGTTGCGTACAGTAATATTTTGTGAACCCAAATATAGGCTTAAATGTAAAAGTTTTAAACTATGATACTATTCGTGTAAACAAATACCTACAACACAATATAACTATATGAATTCCAGGAATAAACTGTACAATTTATCCCCTAACAAGGCATTGTAGGAAAACACGGGTATACAAATTTATCCTAGTCGGGAGCTCACTTAAGATAGTGTCGACTATTTTGCTAACATTTTGGTGTAATTGCTGCCATTTTGTTTGGTAAGGACTTAAGAACATGTGTCACTTTTAAGGTTTTGGGTTAAACTTAAGGCAAGTTTATATATGAAAGGTTTATATTGTATCTATTGTATACTAGTAATGTAACAAACTATTGTAATTTTAGCTTTAAGTGGCAGCATTGGCGTATTTAGGGAGGGCTGCTGGGCCGCAGCTTCCCCTAATAGTCTAATTACAAACTAAATTTTTGTTTACACCTTTTACTAATATTTTATTTTCGGGCACATTCCGCTACATTTTAACAAATTTTCAAAATTCACTATTATCAATAGTCGATTTTTTTCTACGTCTGGCAACAGTGTTTCTCGATCGTCATAGTGGCACTCGAGCCGTCCGCCAAGCCGGCTATGCATCGTACTCGAGTTTCACCGTTAGTTTGTTGAAAACGACGACTCACTCGCAAATAAAATAATAAACATACCTACATGAAATGCGTTTCATATATAGTTGTTAAATGTTGCCCTATATTAGGTTGTTTTAACAGCATCTAATGTATCTCCATATTTTCTTCCATATAATTCTAGGATGGAAAAACTAAAACTCATGAAAATAAAAGGAGTTTTAGGAATAGTAGCTTTTGACCCGCATGCAGGTTCCAGGCAATGGGTTCCCTGGGGCACAGGTAGGCAATAACAGGCTATTTCGTCCTTGTTAGGACTCATCAGAAAGCCATAACCTCTAAGCAATTCCCATGTGCACTACTCTGTCCGCCTGCCGCTAAAAGTTTCTTTCTATTTTACTCATACGGACAGGACACTAAACTCTCCTACTTTATTTTTTTTGTATTGTATTACGGATTGGTGCGGTACCCCAGTGAGATACTGCACCGCGATCTATATTTAAATCTACAAACCCGTAGAAAAAGTGTAGGGATGCAGAAAAACGTTTCCTATACTGGATGTGTTGGTCTACCGTACTTGGTTTATTGTTAGTTCTATGTTTTCACGTCTGATGGCTATTTTTGGCCTTGAGTTGATTCCTACAGATGGCGATACGATGTTTTCATCATATATTTATTCTTAAAAGTATCTTGAAAGCATATTTTCGCTGTATTGGGAATTGCTTTCTGATGAGTCCCAATAAGGACAAAACATCCTGTCATTATCTACCTGTGTCCCAGGGAACCCATTACCTTTGGCGTCCATGCACTACTTTGTCCACCTACCGCTTAACCTTTCTCTCTATAATTCTTAATGTGTAATTAATTCTTCATAAATTTAACCTCATAAAACTTAATTTAAAAATAGTCTTAAGATGGGTACATTTTTAATTAAAAATAAAATTAATGATTTTTGCCCCAATGTAAAATTAAGATTAATTAGTCGTTTAAAAACTTTAAAGCCTAGTTCGAATAACGAGAATTCATTTAATTCAAATCATTTTTCATGGCATCGCTGAAAAACCGCTTCACCTTAAATATGCGGCTTTTATTCCGGCTAAATTCAGTGCTGTGTACTCGCATTTACATATTTTTCTCATTTACCGTTGTAATAGTTCGCAGTACAGGATAATTTTAAAACTTAAACGAATATAATTGTAATATTTAATATTGTTATAGAATTCATTAGATTCTGAATATAATTAATAAAATATTTATAATTATAAAACTTATCTTAGAGAAAATGTGCCATTTGTGAGGGGACGGGGGGTCACTAAGAGATAGCTTGACTTAAGGTAAAGTAATTACTTATTTCAAAACCTCAGTAATAAAAAGGTCTAACGGTACAGATGAAAAATATTACACTCTCCGTTTTATCAGAATGAATGATTTAAATTTTACTTAGCCAAAGTTAATCTAAATTTCATGAATATCAGAAAACCAACCTCTATAAATATATTTTATTGCAAGTTTGGTAAATGTCCTCATAAAGCCGATGGTCTACACTTACCGAATTGGTTATAAAAATTTAAATAAAAAGTGAATGTTATAAAAACCGAAGTAGCAATTAAAACTTCTTAAACCTGTTTTTATATAATTTTTTTAAAGAAGAGAGACATAAGAAAACAAAATAATTAATACTTACTTTGTTACTAATCTCTAAACCCTATAGAGATATGTATGTCTTATTCTTTTAAATGTATTTTTTCCTTAAAAATTATAGAAAATACCAAGAAAAAATGAGTTGAATAAAAATTACATAGGTAAGTATATTTTTTGAAATATCATATTTATTTCATTTTGTACAATTTGGTAAACTATGATTTACGTTTAGTCATTTTGTGCATAATGAACTAACCTATGATATTCTCTTCCTCCGTTATCTTCTCCCGAGACTACTTTAGGGGTATAAATTAAGTTTGCTTTATAGAAAGTTAGTTAGTTGTCTGGGTGGTTAAGGAAGCACTGGAAACTCTAGAAAGAGCAGTATCTGACCGGATGAGATAGCAAAATAAAAAATGCAACTGCGGTTTTAATACGATGATAACAAATCAACATCAAGGGGTTAGATAAACTAAAAAAACAAATTATTTTTTACTGTACCTTTTTCATAAAAGACATAACGTTTGTTGGCAACATGATGGTGTCAATGCCTTCTCTCTATTTCTTGTATTTCTTAATGTTCTATATTTTGGTATTCTTTTCTGCTAATATTTGGACGATCCATCTTCTATCTGAAACGAAAAGAGCGACATTACTAAGACACATTTTACGGAGAGCGTTTTAGTTTAAATAAAAATTTCTGAGTGTCTGTTATTCTATAGGTGGTAATCAGAACAGTAAGGTACGATATAACAGAACTTTTAAAAAAAGTTGCTCTTTAATTAAAATAATTACCCTTCTCACAATTTGGCGATACCACTATGTACTAGATATACGATGTATATGTCTTAATTTAAAAATTATGTTCTAACATCATTGGTTATAATAAGATGATTATTGTTTTTATTTAGAGATCGGAATTATTGCCTAAAAACGATTTAATGTACCTTCAAAACAATAAAAAGAAACGCAAGCAAACCCAACAATTTAAACTTTTTACCATATTATAATATATCCTAACGGTGTTTTATCATTTACATTCAGGGCATAAAAATTAATTTTTTTATCAATTTCCTATATTAAATTAAAAATTTAGCCACCATCAGTTTGAGGCTACTGGTTGGTCACATATTAAAAAAAAACAATTTCTAATACTACTTTAAAAACCTATAGTTCTTACTAAATGTTGCTTTGTCGGTCAATGTAACTATTTATGTAACAAATACTAAGAAATTCTTTTCAAGAAATACGAAAACGGCACATAACTCTAATGTAATTTAAAAAGTGAACAGTTCGCGTGATTTTCTTAAATCAATTTTATTTCAGTAATCTAGATTGAAACGAAAGTAAAGATTAGAAACGCGATAGACATGGATATTTAACGTTGATGTTCTTCTAACTTTTATTGCACTAACTAAAATACCTTTTAGCTATAATAAAGCACCTTTTATCGTTAAAATATAAAACGTTTTTTTTAACTACTTAGGGCTGCATTTAGTTGCAGTATAACTTCCTTATATCGATTTATTGTTTGATGCAATCTACAAGGTGATTCCTAAGTTGATACTTCTTTTTTAGCTCTGTATAGAAGGCATTAAAATAAACAACTTTTTCAAACAACTGTAAGGTAACTACTTGGTTCGAAGAAGTAAAATACTTGTTTTACTGAATTAGGGTTAGGAACAAAAAGCCCTATCTTCCTTCTTACAAAAATATATTAAAATTACCACCTACGCGTTTCGGCCTACAAGGCCATCATCAGGGCGTACTGTAAGAAATAAAAAAACAAGTTGTATAAAATTAAAAAAATAAAAAATGTCAAAACTTACAGGTAATAAGGTCACCACATAAAGACTACAAGTAGGACGCACCCTAGTCAACAAGTCAATAAAAAAAAACATCAATTCACATTAAAAAAAAAAAAAAAACATTTACACTTTTTTAAAAAAAGGTGGAAAAACCACGACAATCGAAAATTTTTTTTAAAATTAAAATTAAAATTTCGCTGCATTCTAGCAGTTCATATATCTGACTAAATAAATTTAACCTTATCTTATTTATATAGAATAAAAAAAAACATTATTGTATCAAACAGCGAAGTAGAAAAGGAAAGAGAGGAGAGAGAAAAAAGACAGTTCCGAAGGTACTATTACAAAAAGAAAGGAGGGGTGAATATGAGTTGAAATCTTAAAATAAAAAAATTGAATTAAATAATTAATCTCTGAAAAGACGGACCGCAGCTACATAATTACGATATGAAAAATTGCCCTGTTCATTTAGATTATGTGGGGAGCGGGATTGGGACAGGGCAATTTCTATATTCTCTAACACATCCAGTTTTTGTCCCTTGTTCAGATGATGTAAAACTCTAAAATTCTCGTCTAAATCAAAAGAATGATTGGTTGTTTTAAGATGTGTACCAAAAGGGGATTTATTGTCGTGTTGTAATCTACTAGATCTGAGATGTTCTTTTATTCTTTTGTTAAATGAACGACCTGTTTGTCCCACGTATTCCGCCGGACAGGAGTCACAGGAGAGCAAATATACCCCACATTTGTCTAGGGTTGATATTCTGTCTTTGAGTCTAGAAAAGAGATTCGATAAGGTTCCCACTGAACGGTAGCAAACAAAAATATTCTTGTTTAGTATTTTCAAAGAACGTCCCAAAATGGTGGATATTTTCCCCAGGAAGGGAAGAGAAACAAAGCGTTTAAAAGAAAGTTTTTCTCTTTGAACAAATTTTGTATAAGCATTATCACATAAAGATTTTCGGGATTTTCTATGAAAAGTGTTGTTAATAATGTGAAAGGGGAAACCATTTTTTAGTGCTATTTGGAAGATTATATTTTTCTCAAGGTCAAAATACTCTTTTTTCATAGGAATGGAGAAAAGGCGGTGAAAATATGTATTTAAAGCTGAAAGTTTTTGGGAGATATGATGACAAGAATCCCAAGGAATCATGTGATCTGTTTGGGTCGGTTTTCTATAAATGTTAAAGTTAATTTTATTATTTTCTCTATGCAAAGTAAGATCTAAGAAATTCAATTTGTTGCTTGATTCTATTTCCATGGTGAATTTGATTTTAGAGTGTAGGCCATTAAGGAAATCCAAAAAGGTATTCAGGTCATCCAGAGTGCCCGTCCAACCCACCAACGTGTCGTCAACGTAACGGTACCAAAATGCTATATTATCGACCAGACGGTGATGTGAAATAAAAATGTAATGATTCTCAAAGTGGTTCATAAAAATTTCGGCTATTAGTGGAGATAAAGAAGAGCCCATAGGAAGACCGTCTGATTGTCTGTAAAACTTGTTATCAAATCTGCAAAAATCCGAATCCAAACATTTTTTTAACAAGGAAAGAACACATGACCTTTGGTCAACATTGAGTTTAAGAGAATTTTTTTAAAAGTTTCTCAATAATCCTGTAACTCTGCATTCTCGGAATACTGGGAAACAAGTTAACAATGTCAAAGGAGACTAACATAAAGTTATTTGGAAGATTAATATTTTGTAACTTGTTAACTAATTCAAAAGGGTTTTTTATGCTATGAACAAAATTTAAATTAATGTGATTTTTAAGAAAATTGTTAAGCCAAATTGCTAGGAAATAAGCTGGTGAATTTATGAAAGAGACAACTGGACGGACAGGTTTATTATCTTTATGAATTTTAACCATACCATAAAGAAAGGGAGTGATGGGGTTCATAGGAATTTTTATTTTAGAACAGTTTAAAGTTTGAAGTACATCATTGTGTTCAGAAATAAGGTTCTTAAGTTCTTCTGTATATTTCGCACATGGATCTTTGTTAATGGTTGTAAAACAATTACTGTTGAGCAAAAAGTCGGAAACCTTTTCTATGTAGGACTGTTTATCTAGAATGACTAGACAGTTTCCCTTATCCGCTTTACCCAAAACCAAGTCATAGTTCTTCATTTTTGTTCTAATACTTTTAATTAATTTTTTGTTAGAAAGAATAGTATTGTTAATAATGTTCTTTGAAAACTTTCTAATAGTTAGAGAGGTTTTACCTCTTATGATGTTTGCCATATAACCTGGGTTGTTCTGTAAGGAAACTTCTACATCAGCGATGAGAAATTTGATGTTCGTTTGTGTAAGCTCTTGAGTGGGGCAAAATTTGAGACCTTTTTCCAGAAAATCTGTTTCTTCTGAGTTGAAATCGCAAGTTGACATATTTAGTATTCTTGGGTGAAACTTGAAGTAGTCTGGAAATTGTTTAGTTGTAGGGACAATTTTTCTTTGATGTAAAATAGTCAATTTATTCTTAAGTTAGCGGAAATGGGATCTTTTTCTTTCTGTTCTTATCTCGTTCAGGTTATCTTGGAAAGTTGAAAGTTCCAATGTGGAGAAATGTAGAAGTAAAAGACTATAAATCATTTTTAATTTTATCGACAGTAAATCTCTGATTGAATACCAACGGTTTCTTTCCTCTTTGATGGCTGATAATTTTGCCTTTTCAATGAGTGTCGTTGTGCGGTGATTGAAAAAAGGCCGTTTGGTTTGTTTAAATTTGTGAGCTATATAATTGGGAGTCAAACCATCCTTTAAACACTGACCGTTAAACCAAATGTGGGCCTCTGACTTGTCTCTCTTATGTGATAGATCCTCAAAAAGGTGTAGTAGTGTGCTCGGACTTTTGTCTTTTATAACGAAGTCGAATCTACTCTCCAGAAGGGACATGATAAATTAGGGTTAGGAACAAAAAGCCCTATCTTCCTTCTTACAAAAATATATTAAAATTACCACCTACGCGTTTCGGCCTACAAGGCCATCATCAGGGCGTACTGTAAGAAATAAAAAAACAAGTTGTATAAAATTAAAAAAATAAAAAATGTCAAAACTTACAGGTGATAAGGTCACCACATAAAGACTACAAGTAGGACGCACCCTAGTCAACAAGTCAATAAAAAAAACATCAATTCACATTAAAAAAAAAACATTTACACTTTTTTAAAAAAAGGTGGAAAAACCACGACAATCGAAAATTTTTTTAAAAATTAAAATTAAAATTTCGCTGCATTCTAGCAGTTCATATATCTGACTAAATAAATTTAACCTTATCTTGTTTTACTGGTTAGGTATTAAAAAGGGTATATTTGTTACTAGTAGTTACATTATATCAGAGCTATAATGAACCTTATCTAACTTATAGAGTCTTATAGAATCTTATAGAATCTACCTTATAGAATCTAACTTACTATATTATAAACAGTCTTATTTATACTACGTACTAACCTTAAACTACGATAATAACCTTTGGTTTGGAAGAAAATAGTATTGTTATAAGTACCACATCACGTCTGACAATGACTATAACCCCTGACTTAACCTTGTTAGGGTGTTCAATGTTAAGCAGTAACTTATAACAATAATATTAAACAATTATTATTTAATAATAAAGGTAAAATAATGGATTTGGTAATTCTACCATAATGTCCTTATTTTTACCCTACACAACAGAACTAAAAAATCTAAGTGCGGGCCTGGTCATCAAAACGTAGCCTGCTATACTTTATGTTGTTTGTCTTATCTCTTATTAGTCATGCAATTTACGGGTCGGTGGTGAGTTATTTGGCAATACGATGCGGTATGTTTCCTAAAGCAGGTTAATTTTAAATTGGTGACACGTGAAAATGGCAAAATTTGAAAACAATGTCCTGTTAAAGTAGATATGGTGCTAATTTACGGTGAGTGTCGTCAAAGTGTGGCTGCTTCGAGATTACACGCAGAATTAACAAGATATTGTAGCCGGTTCTAGTTTACGTAGAAAGATAGCCAAAGGATTAGTCTATAACTTATCCCAAATTCAAATCGATAGATTTAAAACCAACTTTCGCTTTTTTTTAAAAACCTTTTGTTACCTTCTTCAACATTTTTTTTATAAAACTTTGTCTAAAAAAACTTTAATAAAGTTTAGTAAAGGCCAATAATAGTACTATTAGTACAACAAAAGTGGATATGATGTCCATATATCTAACAAGGAAGTCAGTTGAGCACGACGCCGTAAGCGTAATCCATTTTAAATGATTTCCAAATCAATTAGAAATTCAACATGTCTAATATAATACAATAATAACATCTTTTTAAAACGAATATTTATTATACACTTTTAAAACATAAAATATTTCTTTTTAGCTTGTCGTTTCCTGTAAAGTCGTACTTAACGATTTTAAAACAGAACGTAACAGGAAGGAAAATAAGAATTTGACATCGTATCAACTTTCCCTGAATTTCTTTGGTCGCTCGAGTGGGCAGAAAATGCCTTCAATGAATGAAGTGACGTGAAAAATAACGAAAAGATAAATTCACGACATGAATAACGTTTTTATTAGTAGATAAGTTAAAAGAAAATTATACTGGATTTACAGTCGAGCGAGTCTAATTTTTTATGTCGCCTCAAGCCGCAGGTTGGAATAATTAATGGAATAAGTATTATGGGATTTAAGAATACGATTGATTTAGTATATGTGGGATAATGACCCCTAAAATCAGCCCGACGTCAATAAATAAAAGCCATGAAGCCTCGCGAGTGAGAGAGATGGATGTTGCAACGTTGCCAAATATCCTGTCAAAATCAGATGTACCGTAAATAAAAATATAGGTTTAGATGAACTCATGCATCAGCTGTTTGTGTTTAGTAAACAAGAAACTATTTTTAACTGCTGCACCTTTTAGCTAAATAAAAATAATAAAATAAGGAAGTTAATACGGAATCATCAGCAGCTTAACATGAAGTACAATAGATACTCAACTTTTAGATTAAAAGTTGCATTAATAAAAAATAACGAAATACCTATTTACCACTAATAACCGTGCCTATTTACCAGTTTTTAATGTTTTACAATCTAAAAGAGGAACTCGCCAAAAATCTCGAGACAAATGATAGTGTGGAACTCTGCTGACTTTTAAATATCGCATTTTTTCTAAAAGGAAGATGTTATTCCACGGAGAAAATCATAACCCTGCATTTCACGAACACAACTAGACGGAATAAAAACACGAACAAGACAAGAAATGGTTATTTTTTGTTCCAAGATGACATTGGTCGTAGGAAATAGTAGTTTGTACAACAAGAGTTGTTGCACGAGGAAGTAAATTAAGCACGACGCCGTAGGCGTAGTGCTCAAACTTCCGAGGACAATATGGAAAATCCACTCAAGTTGAACAGTATATTTTTTCTACCACCAAACTTACAAACCTTATGCTAAAAAATGTAAAAAAAAGTTTTCAGGTTGCCGGACTCGAACTCACGACCATTGGATCCATAGTAAAATGCTTTACCTCTCTACTATCGAAACGTTGAACTAATTATGGAAAAACCAACTGATAAATAATGCTACATGAAATTAATTTTCTATGCACATTCAGCAGGTTGCATTATTGATAAATCTATTATAAATTCATCTAGATTTTATTATATTGAACAAATTAATAACAAATTGTACCATATACATTTAAATTATATAATTTAGTGTCTTGAAAAAGAAGGCGGAGCCTCAGTAAAAATAATATACTGTGATTGGCCAGTACTTTTAAGAACAACAATGGCTTCTCTGTAATTGACTACTGTGACTGGTCAGTGTCATTACCTATCTAGGATTGTTATAAAATTTTGCCGCACAGTTAACTGGAATAGCCTACATTACTCGCCACTTAAATGTAAAGGAAATAGCAAATTTCCATGTCGGAGTAGAAAAATACATTTTTTAGATGACCCTAGGACGCCGTAGTAGAAAGTCAACTAATAGTGGACGAATTTTTTTTTTTAAACAAAATATGTCTAAAATCTGAAATCTAATTCGGTCAGGGCAGGTAGGTGGAACACGCGCCAGAAAATGAAATATTTAAGTACCAGTATTAAAAATACTATAAGTTTTTAAAATAACCCTGTTTCTAACTTTGGTAAGTGTGTTCTTAATCTACACGTAAATTACATTTACTTAGGACTTCCATTTACAGTCTAAACGTATTAATCTTCAAAGTGTATGTACATACGAAATTACTTTTATTTTAGTGCATATTAGACCTTGCCGGATTACGACGTGCCTATATAGGAGCAAGTTAATTGTAATTTTATTAAAAGCTCGAAAAAGAATAAAAATTAAGATCGATGGTCTAGTGAATTTACAAAAATAATCCTCAGAAAATCTAAAATGCAACGGAAACATAAATCGTGTCGCAGTTCTAATTATGGAAATCTACAAAAAAGTACAGTGGCGACTAAGCCTTGACATCGCGCTACTCCTACCGAAAATACAATAAATTGTATTTCAACATGTTTAGTTTATAGGGAGACGATAACTAAATTTAGTAGGACTACCAATAAATTCAAAGGATTGGCACCACTGCATTTCTACAGAGAGTCGTTTTCGTGACGACTCTATTTATATACAGGGTGATTCCTAAGTTAATACTTCTTTTTTAGGTGCGTATAGAAGGCATTAAAATAAACAACATTTTCAAATACCTTTTTTCAACATAGGTACCATTGCGATCCAAAAAAAGTAGTACAAGAATTAATAGTCTCAGATAGAACTCTTGGTCTATAAGGATATCGGGAAGTGGATATCGTCGTCACTATGAAAACAATATAATTATGCCACCTAACTTTTTTGGCGTTACCATGAATTTTGGTAATTTACTATATACGTGGCGAAATAAAAGTATTGTAATAAAGGTGCTTTAAAAAATTTACCTACCTTTTAAAAATGGACAATTTTTTAAGTTTTTAAATAAAATAATAGAGTATGTATAACAACTATCGATTTATATATTAAATATAAAAAAAAAACAACAAAAGCCAAAAGTGGAAAAACAGTAAAAATACAAAATTTTAACCAAAAATAAACATTTCTAAATGCAACATCCTAAAATAATATACACTTAAAACCAGCTGTTTAATATTTAGTCATTGCGCCGTTGTTTTCACTTTTTGTAACCGACGCGGCATACTTAAGACTAAGCTTCTTGTATACTTTTGGTTATATTATCCCATGCTGCGTTTATCCCATGGCGCAGTTCTTCATTTCTTGGATGAAAGTCATGTTTATACATAAACTTGGTCATTTCTTCCCAGACATTTTCTAGGGAATTGAGGTCGGGGCTCTTTGAAGGCCATGGTAAAACTTGGATGTTATTTTGTCGAAAGTAATCTTTTACTATGCAGGCAGTATGAATGGGAACATTATCTTGTTGGAAAATATAATTTTGATCGCCGAATATGGCTTCAACCGATGGCACCATAACATTATTTAATATGTTGCAATATGTTCCTGCAGTTAGCCGCCCTTGCACAAATTGACAAACTCCTGGACCTCTAGCACTAATCCAACCCCAAACATTTACGGAAAAACGTCCCCTTTGATTTGTCTTGTGCGTATATCTTTCATCATGCCTTGTGTTTATGGGTCTATATACTCAAACTTTTCCATTATTATAGGACTGGAACGTTTTCTTATCTGAAAAAACTACAGACTCCCACAGTTGGTTTTGGTATTCGTGAGCAAATTGTACTCGTCTTTGCTTATTTAGTTCTGTTAAATATATTTTGTTTGCAGAACACCTATTTTTGAGTTCAGACTCTCGAATTCTTCTTTGAACTGTAATTGAAGATCCAGGAAAATGGGTTTCTTCTTTAGCCTTAATAGCGGGCCAAATGGGTTGTCCCTTAAATAATTAATTAAAGTTGTATCTTCATCATCGGTGGAAACTTTTGGACAACCAGAACCTGGGTTTCTCACAATACTTTCATGTTCTCGAATTTTGGATTTAGCCAACAACACTGTTTTTTTTGTTTATCCCTAATGCGCCTGCAATGTCCCTTAAGGAAACCCCATTTTTGAAGTTAAAGGCATTTTTTTAAAATTACATGACACTGACACAAGAATTCTAGTGACACTGACTTATAAATATTTTATAATAGACCAGGAGATTAAATTATATTTTGTTGTACTACTTTTTTTTTATTGCAATGGTACTTACATTCATTTATTACACTATGAATCAAATACGGTTCTTCCTAACTTGCCCGTTGAATAACATTAGGAAAACTTCTGGGCGTAGGATGAGCCCGCAAGGAAAAGCGTTCTGCGCATAATCTCGAAGTAGCAGCCGCACTTTGACGACACTCACCCTTATTTAGCACCATATCTACTAGTTCATTGTTTTCAAATTTTACCATTTTCACGTGTCACCAATTTAAAATTAACTTACTTCAGAAAAACACACCGTAGCGGATTGCTCAACACCACCCGTAAATTGCATGACTAAAAAGAGATAAGGAAAACAACATAAAGTATAGCGGGCTACGTTTTGATTACCCAGGCCCGCATTTAGATTTTTTACTTCTGTATCTCGCCTATTTTTAGATTTTTTGAAAAAAGGTATTTGAAAAGGTTTATTGTAATGTCTTCTATACACATCTAAAAAAGAAGTATCAACTTAGGAATCACTTTGTATAGTCCGGTAGTCGATTTGGGTTTTGAAAGCTTGTTTTGGTGACAAATTTTTAGGTATTTACTTTATTGTGGTTGCCGTACTTTATAAAAATTCTTGAATTATGCCTGGTAATACCTGCGGCTGCCTGCCAACCGCCCATTACTTAGACGCGAGGTCACAAAATGTTTTCCTCGCCACATCAAAGATACCCAAATATTTTGTCGCTTCTTTCTGGTCGCTCTTCTCGGCTTTTACCAAACAATCAGTTGTGTAAGTCGTATATACTTCTAAAAGTGTTTACATTCATACTTCTAACGCACGTATATAATTCTTATATAAAAAAATCATCAAGAATCTCCCACACCTGGGCCCACAACACGCTACAGAGTACATTACTAATAAAGGTCATGGTAATTTTACAAAAACATTTTTGCAGTGCTTATACTAAATAAAAAAAAAAATTATAAAACAAAAGTCATTTTAAAAACGCTGGGGAATTATTGCTTTTTGGAGTGAGTGAATAAAACTAAAGAACTTTTAAACAGCACAAAATGCATAGCGATAATTTATAAAATTGGTGCAGTGAGAGTATGCGACAAAAGCTTACATTTTTGCTTTCAACCGTTGAACTAACAAATAAAGCTCGTAATTGTATTTGCCAATTCAGGGACGTTGCTGCACAGTGTCGCGTCTTTCGGACTAAAGTAATCGAAAAGTAAATTTTAGACTTTCTAATTTCGAAACTTTAATTACGTCATTGGGAAGGTTATTAGTCATTGCATCATGCCAGCACACTATTTCAACTCAATTAGCTGGTATCATTTTCTTACAACTTATGCGTGTCAAAGTTGCTTCTTTTGTTTTTACGTGTTGTATTTTCTTTGTCCAAATCATATAAGTTCAGTTTAAGCTGGTAAATACTTCATAATAATTAAATTAATTGTAATTGTAGCAATTAATATAATGAGATTATTATGCGATTTATAATAGTCGAGGACATTACTAGGTGACGAGGCAACAGCCGAGTCACCCGCAATGTCCAACACGGTGTTAAATCGCTAATAATCGAGTTGTATTCAAAGCTTTATGGTATCATTGACAACGGTGATGCGAAAATAAAAACAAGGTTTTATGTCATTTCATTTTGGCATTTTAAAAATTCATCATTAAAATCATGCAAGATTTTGATATTCCTGACGATATATTAGCTGCAGCCAACATTATAAGGTTGAACTTGCTTACGGACAAATCTAAAATCCATTATGAAAAAGAATATCGGCAGTTTTGTGAGTGGCGAAACAAAGTACATGTTCAAGGTGCAGAAGAAACGGGTATTGCTGGCGTATTTCGTAAAACTCTTTGAGGAATACTCTGCTTCATCCTTATGGCCGAAATATTCCATGTTACGAGCGACTTTAGAACTGAAGGAAAGAGTGGAAATCGACAAATACGGCGTCTTAATACGTTTCATCAAGAAGAAAAATGTTGGATATAGAGCAAAAAAATCAAAAGCATTTACAGGAGAACAAGTCAACGAATTTGTGTGTTCTGCCTCAGACGAGAAGTTTTTAATGATGAAAGTGGCTTTTTTAATTGGAATTGGAGGAGCCTGTCGAACTAATGAATTAGCGAAGATGACCACGGAAGATGTTGACGTTTTAGAGGACAAGCTGATTGTTACTATTCCCGACTCAAAAATCCACAAGAAACGTATTTTCGCTGTGATATTTAACGGCGAAGTCAATCCTGTGCTTTTATTTAAAAAGTACGCAATGTTAAGGCCAGACCATGTCACTCACCAAAGATTGTTTGTATCATATAGAAAAGGGAAATGTACGGTACAGCCCTGCAGCATTCACTTCTTCTCTAAGATACCTCAAAAAATAGCTAAGTATCTCTCACTAGAAAATCCTAATTTGTATACTGGTCACTGCGTTAGAAGATGTTTGGCAAATTTTCTTGTTAATGCTGGAGGAGATATATTAGACCTACAAGAACTTGATGGATGAGAATCGGCGAAGGTTGCTAGAGGGTATTTAGAAGAAAGTATGACCAAGAAAGTTTTCATTGCTCGCAAAATTCAAATCGGCGATGTTTCCGGCAGTGGATCAAGCACTGGGGAACCGCACGAAATCGAGTGCTTGCTCGCTCATTAATCAGTCTTCAGAGGGCATACCTAAGATCGTGGACGTTAAAGACAAAGGTGTATCCATCAAATTTGAAAACTGTCAAAATATTGTTTTACATGTTCATGAAAAATAGTTCTAATATTATTTGGTATCTAACGTATTATGCTTTCGTAACTAACGTATTAAATTATGGTAACTAATGTATTATGAGTAACTAAGGTGTTATGTAAGTTTTAGTACGTTTATGATGTATAATAATTATTAATAAAGATATCATATAAAAATGACTTAATCTTCAATGATACGATAAATGTATTTAATGCACTTAAACATTAAGTAGATATTTCATGTTTTCCATTTTTGTAATGTCACCCATAAAATTGATGACTTGATTTCACTAAAAGTAATTTATTTTATATGTTGAGACATGAACTTTTAACACTATTTCCCTATATGGCGCGACGCTGTGCGGTGTCGAGAACCAGGGGTAGCCTTTAATTGTTAAATATATTTAACATGCGAATTTAACATGCAAGTTCCTTTTTCCTTGGACCTTTACTCTGTACGTATTTAACAGGATATTCGGAAAATTTGACAGGTTATTCCATGTAGCAAAATAAAAGTAAAAATCATGTAAAATAAAATCTAAATATTTTCCGGGCTACAGCCCATCAAAGTTCAATTTTTTTTCTTATTTTTAAATACGGCAATTATTTCTTTCTCAAATTCCAATTCAAAACGTGCTTTAGTTAGTGTCTTTAAAATACAAAGTATTTGTTGACAAAGCTATAGAGTACCTATATAAAAAGTGCAAGCATATAGACAAGTTATAAGTAATAAGTAATACCCTATAAATATATAAACAGTAATAAGAACAATTTAAAAAAAAAACTTGGTAAAAATTACACAACACACATTACAGACAAGATTGACAGACCCTAATCACTAACATTATTATAGTAATAAGTCAAGCTTCAGTAGGCTGTCTGTTTGATTTTAATCTCACTAGTGTTGCAGAAGGCTTGATTTCCTCTGGAAG
Source organism: Polydrusus cervinus (assembly GCA_935413205.1). Lineage (NCBI taxonomy): Eukaryota > Metazoa > Arthropoda > Insecta > Coleoptera > Curculionidae > Polydrusus > Polydrusus cervinus. Next base: position 31,869,506 of record OW284516.1, read on the forward strand.
ATGGTTAAAAATTTTATACTTTCATATATCAGGGACTTCTGGGTAATTGTGATTTTTGGAATAGGCACTGGAATATTATTCGTTTGTCTGAGATTACGTAAAATTCGCGGTAGCGTGATCACGAGTCTTAAATATTTTGTAAACCAAACAGACCGTTTCCAGAATAAATAGCATGGTAATGTCAATATTCACAGCCGTATAAACAGTGGCCTACAGTATTTACGTGGATCCGTCCTACAGATATATCTTATTGCCCTTTTCTGCAATATAAAACTTAAGTTAAAATGTAACTGGTTGTAAAATCCCCAAAACGCAATACCCTATCTGAGGTGGCTCTCGATCAGGGAAAAGTAAACAGACCTAGCAACTGATCGACTCAACTCATTAGATACAACTCTAACAGCATAGCAACCTCTGGCGACCTTTTTATTTATTACATCAATTTGATTTTCAAACTTTAGCATCACCAGACCAAGAAACTTATTATATTGTTTAGTTTCGATATCACAGCCATCCAAACTTATGCTGTCACACTTAAACTTAAAACTAAGAACATTCGTTTTATTCCCTCCCATTCAGACATTACACGTTTGGATGTCACACCATTCCTTAATTTTCATTAACAGACTAAGAGGTATTCTATGGGACCATAGAAAACAAATTAATGTTTGGCCCAGAGACGTACCTTGATGATTTAAATTATTCTATTATAAAAATGTTGCTCTACTATACTACTAGATACCACTAAACTTAAAAACCATATTTTATTTCTTATATGATTTTTGTTTCGACAGATAGTACAAAAACAAATGTGTATTAAAGATAATCACAAATTAAATAAAAAAGTTGCTCTATAATACATTCTCTTGAAATTCTATATATACCCATGTTTTAAACAAAATATGATTAGCATTTGTATACTACAAAACTTCGTTTTCGTTTGCAGTAAGTTTCAGTTAATTCTACTTAGCAAGCAGGAAAAGGTTTAATTAGTTTGGTAAATTGAACCGACACGCAAAGCCCAAATTAATTTAGCTTAGCTGCGATTCCTTCTGAGGGAATTCGCCTAAAGTCTAGAGACATTCATAATATGAAATTTTAGTATTACAAAATTAAAAGAAACATTTTTGTTTTATGTCAAGAATACCTTTATATAGTGCCTAAAATACATACAATCGGAATTTTATTTGTACTCTTTTCTCTTATTACCTAAATAAAACCGTTTTATACTACAAAAGTATAAGTAATTAAACTGTCAATGTTGGTAAATAACTCTTTTAAGAATTAAAGTAGTAGAGTTTAGTGTACGTATAAGTAAAATAGAAAGAAAGTTTTCTATATTCTATTTATATCTTTTGCGTTAAAGTACGCAGGGACGCCAAAGGTAATGGATTCCCTGGGGCACATGTAGACAATTACAGGCTGTTTCGTCCTTGTTAGGACTCATCAAAAAGCCAAACCTGTAAGCAATTCCCGATACAGCGAAAATATGATTTCAAGATTTTTTAAGTATAAACATATGATGAAAACCTAGTATCGCCATCGGTAGGAATCAATTCAATGCAAAAGATCGCTATTAGACGTGAAAACATAAGTAACAATAACCATGTTGGTCGAATGTACTCGGATATTGTTATTTATATTTTCACGTCTGATGGCTAAAAACTTTCTTTCTATTCTCTTTTAAGGATGTTGTTTATTGCCAAAGTATGTTTATTTATTCATAGTATTCATTACTATAATATTCATTAGAAGAAATTTAATTTGTGTTTTGTGACTGGTTCCAACATTTAAATAATATAGTATTTTATTAAATAAACTGCTGGACAATAATTGCTTTCGAGCAAGAAAAATTTCGCCTAAATTTAACAGTTAATATTTTCTGAACCAGATATGATATCGACCTACGGTTTTGAATGGTTGACAGATTCATCCCTTGAGAAACAATAGTCAATATTGGATTTTGTTTAACTGTCAAAAAAATTTATATGCAGGGTGTTAAAGAAGACAATGATTTTTGCTCCAATTTTAATGGCGTGTAACTTTCACAATAATATTTTTACGCAGAAAAATAAATTAATAAAAATATTATTGTGAAAGTTACACGCCATTAAAATTGGAGCAAAAATTATCGTCTTCTTTAACAACCTGTATATAAAATTTTTCGACAGGTAAAGAAAATTCAATATTGACAATTGTTTCTCAAGGGACGAATCTATCAACCGTTCTAAACCGTAGGTCGATATCATATCTGGTTCAGAAAATATTAACTGTTAAATTTAGGCGAAATTTTTCTTGCTCGAAAACAATTGTCCAGTAGTTTAGTTGTGTTTAGATCATAATTCTGAATACTGTAATTATAATTTATAATCTATTATGCATGTATCAAATTAAATTTAAACAAATAATATGACCAATATTGAAATCATTAATTATTTAATATTAATTAATATCCTACTTTTATAAATAAATACATACTAAAATATGCGATAATTTATATTCAGAAAATTACAAAACATTATCATTAATCAATTAATGGGCCATTCAACTAAAAGTTTTAAAAGAAATTGAGTTCATTAACTACAAGAGAATAGTATCCAAATTTTTAAGATCATAGAAATATGTGCACAACAGTCATTATCAAAGAGTTTTTAAAGGATAGAAAGAGGGAGAGGAATCAATCTCTAAAGACTCTCTGTTCAATCTCAATTAAATGTTTCCACTAATCTTCTCTTTTTTCGCTTAGTCTTGCTGGATTGCCCTATTTTTAAATCTCCTAGATTATTTCCTGCCTTGTCTTCCTCTAGTTCGTTGTTCCATTTCAATAAAGTTCTTCATCTTTTTTTGTTTAGTTCTATTTAAGGTATTTTTCTTTTTAACTTATTTTTGTTCTTCAGTCATATTTGTTCTTTGACATTTCTTCTTCTCTCGTTCATTTTATTTCCTCAATTGTTATTCATTTTCTTGCTGACTAGTTTCTGCTACAACACTGTCTATAACTTATATAGGCCGATTTTGATCTTCAAACCTATTTTTTTACGTTGACCTTATCTATTTCACTAGAAATAACCCATTATCATATTTTAATCCTTAAATGGCAAAATATAGTGTAATTTTTTATATTACTACCAATTAATTTACTATCTAGTACAGTAAATTGGAATTTTTCAAATAGATGCCTATTAATTATAACCTTTTTGTTGGACATAACAATAATTTGATAGTTATTAATGTTAATTTCAAATTATTTATTAAAAGCCTATAAGGCGCACTCCGTAGATTAAGTTTATAATACAGTCTAGATAAATGTAAGTTATAACCAAATGTTATCGTTTTAGGGTTCCTAGATAATCAAAATCACCACCATCTGTCTACCTCTCTATTTGTTGGCAGAAAACATAACAACTACTTGATGGAAAATAACGAAATTTTGTATGTGGATTAGATTAACTCAACTGAAAACGGGGATTGAGATTTTCATGCAGTGGCGGCTCGCGGTCCAAAAAAATGGTAAAGAGCTAGGTATAGTGCGGGTACTTAAACAAACATTGACTAAAAACCCGTGTAACAAAGCGTCTCTCTTATCCTCATCTGTCCAACGACTGAATGGAGTTTCCAACAAACTACAAACTATGTCATTAAAATTGGGTTCATTTTTAAAACACACAACTAAGTAGGTACGTACACTACTAAATTAACGGAAAAATAAAAACAAAACTTTTTAATCACACAGTAAATCACGTAAAAACGATATCTATAACCGTAAGTTTCGCGTAGCCTCAAAATAAATACCTTAAGGTTAGGCGAACCAATGCTAAAACAATGGTGCATACGACTGATCTATTTTTAAATTATTGCCCTTCATCATAATGCAAATTGTTACATGCTGTTTGCGTGACCGACGTCACATACACATAGTAACGGTGAATATCAAAGCTATGTTGGGCGTTGGGTTCACTCGCTTTGAGTTAACGGATACGGTCGGCTGGGGCGCGCCAAAATGCACGAGTGTTTATAATTATTGTCCATTGGAGTTAACCGTGGCCCTATTATGCATAGCTACATTCGGATTAAATTAATATTATTAATTTGAACATAATTATTTTTTAAGGGTTAAAATGGTAGCTGTATTGGTACATTAATATTTAATATTGTCAAAAAACGTTCCTTCTGGTTTTATTTTTTTTGGTGAAGAGCCCCTTCACCTACGTCTCCTGACGAGCCGCCACTGTCTTCAGTGTGAATATCATAGAACCAAATATTTTGAGGTTCGTTATATTATTGCTAGATTAATTATATTTTACTTTTTAATTCATTTAATTCATAATTTCAATGAACCCATGTATACAGGGTTCTCCTTAAATATGAGGCAAGACATCATAGCTGCGTAGTTATTAAAAATACGCAATAACTGTTAATACAACTTTAAATAATTATCTTCTGCTATTTAGCCTTGTGTATGTAAATTTTTTTTATCGATTTTAATTAATATTAAGACAGAGACATGTGCCAAATTTCAGGTTTATTTCAGTTTATCTTCACCTGATCATGTAGTTACGTTTCAAGTGTCTAGCTTATCGAAAAGTTAGTTTAAAATGTATTCCAAAATTTGCACCGAACAGACAAATAGACAGAGAAGAAAGTTCATGAAAACGTGGTAAAATGAAGATCGTATTGTAACCTTATTTATTTATAACATGTTAATAGTGCTTCATCTATATGTCAGTTGTAAGAGTAAAGTTTTTAATCGCAGCAAAAAGCTCTTACTTTATGTTGTTAGTACCTAAATAACTCTTTGTAGTGTTTGCAGTATATTCCAAGAGCATTTTTATTCTTTCATAAAAGGTTAATTTTCCTTTCGGCTTTAAAATTTCCGCTGAAAACGTGACAATAACGAAACAAGACTGGCAATTTAACTAAAAATTTCAAAGACAAGACCATCTCTTTTCCTATTACAAGGCTTTGTTTTCTAGAGACTTAAGAACGAATAACATATTTTGTAACGAACAGAATGACGTTTTATAAAATGTTAGCGAATAGTTTTTAAAATGCTACAATAAAGTACGTTTTCAGTGGCGTATTATAAAAAAATAGTGTGGAAAGAAACGAGAATGCTTTATTATGAATATACAAAACGGCACTTAAGAAAAAGTATTTCAAAACCCAACCCATTTGCACCAAAAACTGCTCTTAGATCTACGCTCCTAAAATACATGATTTCTGAAAAAATCATGAATGTTGGCGTGGAGAGCGATATCTACTTTCTTTTTAATCATGAAAAACCTCGCCCCAAAAACGCTGGTTAGAGTCATACATACTTCTGTTAAAATTGGATTGACACCAATATTCATATTTTTCACAAATATAAAAAATGTTTTTTTAAGAGCCAGCTAGGAATACCAAAAAAAAAAACATTTACAAAAACAAATTTAATACAACCATGCAGTGGGGGAGAGGTAATAATTTAATTTTCGATTTGATAGTAGTAAGGTGAATTGTAAAGTAACTTTGGGCGTGGCCCCGAAAATTTTTCGCCTGCAGCGCGTTTCCGACTTCTTCGCTAGGTACAATATCATGTAGTCCCAACTGTCCCTCTCTCCAAAAAAAAAGTGCTACTTACGCTCACCGAGCCCCCCCCCCCCCCCGTGTATATCTTCTGGCTACGTCACTATATGTTTTTTAAGCTTTCTTTTTGAATTTGGGGTTTTCGATGGATACTCTTTATGACTTTAATCTCTTGTAAACACTTTCTATATTAATTGAAACTACTCTACGTAAATTTTTATTATATTTATTTATGATAAACATAACTGCCTATTTATGTTTTTAAAAAATTAAGTATTTTTTCATTTTTTGAATATAAGACATATTGGATATAACTTTTAATTCTATACAACAAATTATGTTTGTCCAAAATTAAAGTTTTCATCCTATCCTATCCTATAACCACTATCCATAGCTTGAATTCTAAAAAAATGTTTTAAAATCCGGCTAATTAAAAACCTCTCGTTTCATATACGGGCTAATGAAAGGCACTTCATCACGACTAAAAACTTTTTTATTAACTAGATATTTAAAATTTATTTTATCTTGTTGCCGACTGGATTTAATTTTTTACATTTTAATGAAGGAACGCTCTTTAATTTTCATTTTATTTAAACAGTTATTAATGTTTAGAGATATTTATATTTCGTATAAAGAATTATTACATGTAAATTATAAACTTTGGCGTTGATATTTTCTTCTGTACACGATATTTCAACGTTGACGAGGCGGACATTTTATCCTTTATTAGAGGTTGACTAACAACCGTAATGGAGGATTTAAAAGGGCTTTTGGACGTTACAAGTAATCATCTACTTAAAATCAATTCCATTAAATCTATAGATCTGTTATTTTGTAACGAAAGTAATGGATATAGTCCTCTTGGATTATACCAAAGCCTTCGACAAACTGAATCATTCTCTCATGGTTACAATTCTGCTCTACCTGGGGTTTCAGGACGATGCTTGTAACTTAGTTAAAACCTACTTGACGAATAGAACGCAAATAGTTAATTCTAATGGAACATTTTCTGAGCCAAGAAATCTCTTCTGTGGAGTACCACAGAGCTCGATATTGGGTCCTTTGTTGTTTTCTCTTTATACATCGCAGTTTTATACACATCTAAGATATTGTTCAGTTCATTTCTATGCGGATGACACACAGATCTATATATCATATACACCTGATAGCATTGAAGAAGCCAACATGAAAATAAATGCCGACTTAAGAGCCCTCTTGAATGTTTCCCTTTCTCATTGTTTAAGTCTGAATCCCGGCAAGTCTTAAGTCTTATTATTTGGGAAAAGTCATTGTAGAGATACATATGTGGACCGTGTTAAGGTGTGTGTTAATGATGTTCAGCTGGAACTCTCTGGGATTGCCTAGAACTTGGGTTTAGTTATGGATACAGATCTCAGATTTTCTGCTCACATTAGCAGTTGTATTAAAAAAGCGTTTGGCAATTTGAAACTAATTTATGGTCAGAAAAATCAACTGAATGCGTCACTTAGGACAATGTTATGTGAATCCCTAGTCTTGTCACATTTTAATTATGCGGATGTAGTATATGGTCCTTGCCTATTGGACGAGGATGTTCATCGTATTCAGCTGATACAAAATTGGTGTGTAAGACTAATAGGTGGCATTCGAAAATATGATCGTGGTGTTTCTGCCAAAATACGAGAACTTAAATGGTTACAAATGGACGAAAGTAATGTAAAAAGTGTCCAGATTATCTTTATCAGAAAATTAAATTTCGAAGTGATTCACATAATCTTGATTTACGTCATAAGCTCATTATTACCCCCCCCCCCCCAATTTATCAAACAAATTATTTAATGATTAACAGTTTGGTTAGTTAAGATGGTGCGGTCCCAGTATAGTCTAAAGTTATTATTTTCCAGAATTTATTCCGGAGTGTACTGGTAGTATAGCATTTTTTCCCCCTGTAGTGAGTAATTTTTGCTACAGCATCGTGCCATTCTTTATATTCGGTAGACGCAAATATCTGTCGCAAATATATTTCACTAAATATTTGAGGTAGTTGCGGGTAGGTATAACCTGATCTTGAATTGTTAATAGTGATCCCTCCGTTTCGGGAAACATCTGTCCAGAGGTCAGCCAGTAGTTCGACGCTGCTTTGTCGAAATATTCTTGCATGATCTCATTCATGTGTCTCCCGTGCAGTGTTTTTTCCCTCCAGTTCTGCAGCTTCTCGTTGTTGGGTTGATGGTGTACTTAAAAATTGGTTTCGAATTTCTTCTCTTTAAAGAGTATACAAAAAACGTATTGTCTCTTTGTCGATACTAAGTTAAAATTTTGAGAGTATGTAACACAATGTTTAAAAATGGTATTTCCCATGTTAAAAATGATTTACTATTACAGACATCAGCTTTCTTAACAACAAACAAAAATGTAACTGTGTGATTCATTAGTCTATCCCATTGAAACCGATAAAGTTTACGGCCCTTTTATAGCCTCAGTTAACAAACGGATACAAAAACGTTAAAATTCTTGTAGTGTGGGATACGGTATAAGCAATTCGGCTGGCAAAATAGGTTTATTAGACGAAAGCTTCACTCATTGTGTCTACATTATAAATTAAATAAATTTAAAACTTGCCTTATCTCTACAATAAACTTAAATTATAATTATTACCTTACATAAATATAAATTGCCCGCTTACCAATAACTTTTCTTTCTAAACATTTACCGATTTCTCACAAAGTGTGTATAGTTTTAAAAGAAAAATGAAGTTAACATTACTGGACCATCTAATAATATAATATATAGGGTGTTCCCTTTAAAATAACGATGTTGCCAATTGTTTCGGACAGGAGCGGCAACGCCTTATTGCTTAACATTTCTAAAACGATAGACCATGGTTGTTTATCTGAGCAACCAAATTTACGTATCACCCGTTTCCCATAAACTTCTAACGTTCCATCCACCGTGAAACATATTTTTATAAATTTTGCAGTTTAGAATTATACTGTACACAATCGAATAAGTTTTATGTAAACGCTGGCCAATAACATCAAAATAGAAAAGGGCATGTTGATTATAATAAATAATTAAATATAATATATGTAGTCCACAGAGGTGCATCGATTATGTAAATAATAAATAAATAAATAAGCCTTATTACATTTAACAGACAATCATAAAAAAATGTTAGATGACGGCGAGATCTAGCAGCATTCATCTAACCGACAATGTTTAATGTAATGTTTAAAGAGTTCAAAAAACTAACTGCAAGTTGTAATTTATTTCCGTTTAAGCAATTTATCTATAATAATAATTAGGTAGTGGTAAATTTAATGTGACCTTTACGCCTCAAAATTGCTTCTTAACCTATCTTAGAGGTGTTAGAACGTTATTGGATACACCATATTCGATTTTCTTGTGCAAGTAATGGGTTTGTAAACTTATTTATTTTGTGTTAACTTAAGAAAGCTGTAATGAAGTAGTGCAAGATAATATCTTGTAAAAACAGGTCATATAGGTACCTACTTGATACAAAATTAATTTTTTTTTGAATATTTTTTTCCAAAAAACCTAAGTTTAATATATTATTAAGTACAAAACAAATTATGTTCATTAAGTTCATTAAGTACAAAACAAATTATTTACATTGTCAATAATCTATACCTTTTACATCTTATTTCACATTGTCATCTGACGAAGCTGCCGTGCAGCGAAACATGTTATGTTTCTTCTTTTTAATATAGTGGAAATTTACAAGTTCAACTTTGTTTTACTGTATCCTATAATATAATAATTATGTCTTATTTGTAACGCGTAGGTTAAAAATTTAAAAATAGGTAGTTTTTTGACATTTTTCAACATTTTGGGAAGCAACCTACAGTCTATTTCAGAAAGGTGTAGAGTAATAAAAGCTCATTAGGTATGCAAGGACACTACAGAGTGTCCCAACGAATATTTTCTTAATCGGGTATTGATTTTATTGCAAAAACTTTATTTTGATCAAGTGCACGTAGTTCCACCCGGGTTTGGGTCAATTTATAGGTTGTGCCTATTGTTATCCATTCACAAACACTAAAAATGGTGTGACACAGGCGTGCATTATGTACATAGTATAAGATACACCTATTTTTTTATTAAACATTATAAAAAATACATTATACAGAAATTAAATTATAATAAATAATAATATTCTTCGTCATCTAAGGAACTATCATCTCCTCTTGACGTTATAATTAACGGGTCGACGGTCCGATCAATCAGGTGGTCAACATCCCACATTTTTACCTCGTCTTTAATGACATGATGGACTGCGTTTTGCCAGTTCTTCGGTGTCGTAACTTCTTTCATTTTGAATGTCTCTTCTCTCTTGCTACAAATCCTTTCACTTGCGCCCATATAAGTTCTATAGGATTTGGTTCGCAATAATATGGCGGTGTGCGCAGCACAGTTACACTATGTTTTTCAGCTATATCTTCCACCGCATATTTCATAAAGCGATGTTTGTGTAAATTTGCTATATCTAATAGTTCCTTCTTTATCTTATTATCTTTTTTCTTTGGTTAGTTATCATAAATAATTTAATGAACAAAATTTACCTGCGCCTGTGGCCGACGCCGAAATTGAGCCGAACTGGACGGAAATTTCCATTTTATAACTCTACACCTTTCTGAAATACATTATATTGCCACTTTTAAAAAAATTGTTCTTTATAGTAATAATTGCACAGGTATTACTACTTAAAACAAAAAATATTTTGAAAGTCAAAAATTCTCTAAATTAATATAAATTACCTATTTAAAAAAAATTAAATAGCAGGATATTGAGGCATAAACAAAAAGAGTATTATTAAAATATTAATTAAATATTAAAAAGGAATTCGATCTATAAATTTAATACTTCCCCCGAAAGGAAAAGTACAGAGGAATATTGTTATTAAACTTTTATCAAGATAATTTCAGCACGTTGGGAACTGAAATAAACTAGAGGACGTGCCTAATAAACTCAAAAACACGCGTTAAGCACCATCTGGTAACATGCCTCTTTAAATTTACAGTTTTGTCTTTGTCACTGGGTTTTGTATTTATTATGTTAGTACAAAAATGTTATTAGTTCTTTTAAGGTATAAGTTATTGCAGATTGTGGAGCAACACCATCGAACATCATGGAGAATCCCGGGCTGTTGCACTGGACATCTCTAGGGCTTTTGATCGTGTTTGGCACGATGGGCTTCTAAGTAAATTGCGATCCTACGGTATGCCTAATGGATTTTGTTTATGGTTAACCAGCTTCCTTAAGAACCGTTCTCTGCAAGTGGCGATTGACGGGTTTCTCTCAGACACCTTCACCATCAATGCCGGTGTTCCTCAAGGGTCCATATTGTCGCCTACCCTCTTTTTACTGTATATTAACGACCTTCTAGTGAAAACCCAAAATCCAATTTATAGCTTTGCTGATGACAGCACACTTGTCTCATCTTTTACCTTGACTCCCCAAACATCCGCTGCCGGCGCACATCTTCGCAGGCAGCATGAAGTATTGCGCCTCAACAAAGACCTGGAAGAAATTTTGGCTTGGGGTGACAGTAACCAAGTCGAATTTAATGCTAAGAAAACCCAGGCAGCAGTCTTCTCCAAAAAGGTTAACATTGCAGAACCGGATATAGTCATGGCAGGACAAGCAATTCCCCTGGCACCGTCTATTAATTTGCTGGGGGTCAATCTGGGAGGTAATATGTCTTGGCATGATCACGTTGCCGCAATTGCCAAGGCAGCTGCACAGAAACTTGGTGTACTTTTCCGCACCAAAAGGTTGTACACACCTCATCAACTTTTGACACTCTACAAAGCCCAGATTCGACCATCATTAGAATATTGCTCTCATGTCTGGAGCTCTGCACCCAAGCACACCCTTCGGCTACTGGATTCCATTCAAAGGAGAACCATTCGTCTGATCGGCGACCCTGAGCTGACCAAGACCCTCGATAGCCTGGAGCATCGAAGACAGGTTGGTGATTTGGCTCTCTTTTACAGATATTTCCATGGCAGGTGTTCGACTGACATTGCCCACTTGATTCCACCTAGAGCAATTCAAAACAGAAATACACGGCAAACCACTGCCGCTCATCCATATGTTGTTCAGCTTAGTACTCCTCGAACTTCATTGTTCAAGAATTCTTTCATCTGGAGAACGTCATCTTTGTGGAATGATCTTCCTGCGGTCGTGTTTTCCAATCAAGACCAACGTTAATCGCTTTTTTCGCACTCGCACCGCTCCCAGAGCGCCTTAAAGGATTTTTCCTACAGTGCAGGTGTTTTATCATAAAAAAAAAAAAAAAAAAAAAAGAGAACGAGATAAATAAATAATGGCATTCCTTAACCTAATTTTTTTTGCAAGGCCTGTTTATTGAGAACATTCTATCGAATACTGAGTATTCACCTGAAGCCGACTATAGATACTTACACTGAACAAACAAATATTTTTGGAGAAATGCATACGTTTTTAATCCAAAAGATTTGCGCTTTTCAATAGGTTCAAAAGTCATTCTCTTGTCATAAAGTACCTTAAACTTCTGAACTAAATGCTTTTTCTCTTCGTTGAAATTTTTTATATCACGATCCAAGAGCGTTTATTCTTGAGCCAAGAGAATGTTGATTCTTGTCCCAAAAGAGGTTATTCTTGACTTAAAATCACATCTCCCGAATAACGAGAGAGAGTTTATTTTTAGGGATACAAATAAAATGGACTCCCTGGGGCAGAGCTTGACAATGACGGCGATTTCGCCTGTATTTGGGCTCGCCAACAAGACAACTCTGGCTGTTGACTTTCCGGATCAGCAGCTGATTTATCTCGTGTATTATCAATCGCCGTGGAGTCGGCGGTCTTCCTGATTAAGTTGAAAATTTTCTTTTCAGACAAAATATGATTACAGAAAAGAAGGTTTTTTAGCGGCAGGCGGACAAAGTAGTGCATCTATCTTTTACATTGAGTACACAGGGACGCCAAAGGTAATGGGTTCCCTGGGGCACAGGTAGACAATGACAGGCTGTTTCGTTCTTATTAGAACTCATCAGAAAGCCATAACCTGTAAGCGACCCCCAGTATAGCGAGACTATGCTTTCAAGGCATTTTTAAGAAATAAAAACGCGATAAAAACCCAGTAACGCCATCTATAGGAATAAACCAAATACGTTAGGCCAACACAGCAGTATAGGCAACATTTATCGCATCCCCCAATTTTTCTACTGATTTGTAGATTCAAATAAGTTCGCGCCACAGTATACCCACTGTGCGCTGCCAACCCGTGATACAATGCCGTGTTTTTAAAATAAAGTAGTAGAGTTTAGTGTCCGTATAATTAAATATAAAAGAAGGTTTTTTAGCGGCAGGCGGACAATAGTTATTTGTTTTACTAGGCCGAGGCTAGGGAACACCAGCCGCGGCATTAAATCTGCTTTTGTGCCGTGTGAAACATATAATTTTTTCTCCAAATTTGCTCCAATTTCACGAAAAATCGTCTTTTTTATATTTATTTTAATAATTATTGCGTTTCATTAAAGGTAACTGGCTTTTCGTTACTATGTTTACCGCTGATAACGTTTGGTGGATTGTTTTGTTTACTTCAGTGTCATTGTCATTTTAAAAGTTCAAATTTGTTTGAAATGGACTAAATTGAAAGTGAAGATGAATTATTGCCACTAACACCACCTGAGATAAGAGACCAAGCGCGAGACGTGGAATTGAATCTACTACCGGAGAAGTCGAGAACTGTATATGAACTCACATACCGCAGATTCATGGAATATAGGCAGAAGAACAACGTAGGATCTTTCTCTGAAAATGTGCTGATTGCCTATTTTTCCGATCTTTCGAAGCAAATGAAGCCCTTAACATTATGGTCTACCTATTTGATGTTGAAAGCTACCCTAAACATAAAAAACAACGTTGATTTGTCAAAATATCTAAAGTTGCGAGCTTTTTTGAAACGGCAGTCAGATGGTTTCCATGCAAGAAAACTCCGAGTTTTTGAAAGAGAAGAAGTTGAGAAATTTTTATCTTTCATAGCAACGACTTTTACTGCCTAGGCAGAAAAAGTGGACTTTTTCTGCCTAGGCTGTAAAAGTGTTCCTTTAGGCCTATTCAGTATCATTAAAAAGCTACATTTAATGTCATTTGGAGAAAAAGTTTATTACAACTCCGCGGAACTTTTAGTCTGCAGCGCCTTCAATCATCTAAAACCCGTCAAGAGATTATCGTTACAGAACCTGCCATTAATGCCGTTCGTACCGTTCGTATATGTGTCTCTTTCCTACGCTTTTTCCTTGGCATATCTCTTTCCGTACTTCAGCAATCCGTGTGTCATCTCTGGGTTCTTTCAATATCATAGAGCTAGTATTCATTCGTTCACGTGTTAACTAATAAGTGCAGTAAAGTTGTTGTATTTGATATTTTTAGAGATCATTTTGCTATTATTTTGTGCGTAGACTTTCTGGTTATAAACTGTTGGACTGTGTTTATCTGTGAAGTGTTCTTTTTATGAAATGCATAAAATAAATGTACTAAAAATGACGTGTGTCATCGACGGCCATTAAAAACTTACGTCAAATACTCTGATACTAGTTTTTATAAGGCGATGCATTTACATGTATTTTATCCAGACCAAACTGAAAGGTTAGTTGTGAAATCTAATTTTCTCTTGTCATTTTCTCGTTTTTATATTTTTACCAAACTTAAATTACTTCTCTTTATAAAGTTTTTCCTTGGGTTGCCTCCAGCGCAACACCGACTATTTTCTTCTTTGTAATATCTCGACTTGCGTTATCAAAAGATTCGTATTTTAGAAAAGATAGCGGTGTACATTTAATTCTTTAACGTAAAGTAAGGCCATTTGTGAATGCTTTGTTAGTATAAATACTTGGTCGTTTGAAAAAAATTGGTGTTGTTTCCGTGAACAGTTTTTAATTTGACTAATTGTATATTCAAATACAGTGGCTTAATTATTTTTTTTTTAAATTATCTGTTACGAAAGCATTCCAGAATGTTTTCTAATAAGAATCGACCACAAACCTACAGATATTATTGGACAATTGATTCTGTAAGGAAGACAATTATAGTCTATTTTAAAAAGGTGTAGAGTAATAAAAGCTTATTCGGTATGCAAAGCGACGGCGGAGTGATCCAACGATTATTTAAACCACTTTCATAATTTGGCATTGATTTCATTGCAAAATTCTTTATTTTCATTAAGTGCAGGTAGTACCAGCGCAGTAGTGGCTCAATTTATGGGTTTTGCTTATTGTTATCCATTCAGAAATACTGAGACACTTATTTTTTTTTAAACATTATAAAGAAAATACAAAAAGCAAAAAATACATTTTACAAATATTAAATTGTAAATAATCATAATATTCTTCGTCATCTGAGGAACTGTGATCTCCTCTTGACGTTATAATTAACGGGTCGACGGTCCGTTCGATCAGGTGGTCAACATCCCACATTTTCTCCTCTTCTTTAATGACATGATGGACTGCTTTTCGCCGGTCCTCTGGTGTCACTTCCTTAATGGCTTGATTTAACAGTAGCTTAACGTCTTTCATTTTGAATGTCGTGTTGTGTCTTGCTACAAATCCTTTTACTTGCGCCCATATAAGTTCTATAGGATTTAGTTCGCAATGATATGGAGGTGTGCGCATCACAGTTACACTATGTTTTTCAGCTATATCTTCCACGGCATATTTTATAAAACGATGTTTTGTGTAAATTTGCTATATCTAGTTCCTTCTTTATCTAATTTTTTTTTCTTCGGTTAGTTATCATAAATAATTTAATGCACAAAATTTACCTGCGCCTGTGACCGACGCCGAAATTGAGCCGAACGGGACGGAAATTTCCATTTTATAACTCTACACCTTTCTGAAATACATTATATTTCTTTGCCACTTTTTAAAAAAACTGTTCTTTATAGTAATTGCACAGGTATTACCACTTAAAACAAAAAATATTTTGAAAGTCAAAAATTCCCTAAATTATTTATTTATTTATTAATTATTATTTTCTTTATCAAATTATCTTCTCATTCTTACCTATCACGGCCATTTTCAAAATTTAAAACGTTAAATTAACTACACAAACTCAAAAAGTAAAATCCCAATGTCCGAGATTATATTTGCGAATATATAAAACCTTTAATGAAAAACCTTAAAAAATGCGTATTTTGACCCACATAATATATTCGTGGACAGCGCGGTTCGTGTTAAATTTAAAGCATATTTATTTCTTTAAGCTATAGAGAAAAATTTAAAAAAAAAAGTTAATTGCAGGAGCCCACAGCAGGCTTTCAGTGTACCGTAAAGATTAAAAAAATAATTATTTTTAATTAAATATAGCCTTGAGTTAATTTATTTACGCAATCCATCCATAATTTGTTTGTTTATACTTTGTTCGATAAAAAATATCTATTATTAGGACAAGCAAATGAGTAAAGGCCTATATTTTCGGTATCATGATTAGTAAATCAAGAATAACTCTAACCGGGTAACTGGTGATTGTGAGAAAACTATTAATAGTAATATTAGTTATGTCACAGTCAATGTTGCCTTGTTAGTTAATTAATGTTTGAAATACATAAGTATGATAAGTATTACTACAATTAAGCGTTTCTATATTACTGGTAGTCAGTTATGCCTTGAAGTATTACCAAACTATTTTTAAATGCCAATCATATTCCAAAATATTGTAACACGTCTAAATAAATGTATGTCGTATACTAAAATGTTGTACCACTAAAGATTTTTCTTGAGTTTTTTTTTGTGTTTTGCCTGCCTAATAATAAATTTATCTTTGTATTTATTTTGTTTTTGATTTAACAAATTAAATTCGCGCCACTGACTTTGGAAATTATTCTATGCGTTATCCCAATAAAACTGACGAATAAATAAGAAATAATTAGTAATACTTACTAATATACTATAACATATATGCAGGGTGATTCCTAAGTAAATTTTTTTTTAGCTGTGTATGGAAGGCATTAAAATAAACAACATTTTCAAATACCTTTTTCAAAAAACTCAAAAATAAAATACTTATATTCATTTATTACACTATGGATCAAATACGGTCCTGCCTAACTTGCCCGTTGAATAACATTAAGAATACTTCTGGGTGTAGGATGAGCCCGCAAGGGAAAGCGTTCTGCATATAATCTCGAAGCAGCAGCCGCACTTTGACGACACTCACCGTAAACTAGCACCATATCTACTAATTCATTGTTTTCAAATCGTACCATTTTCACGTGTTACCAATTTAAAATTCACTTGCTTCAGAAAAACACCCCGCAGCAGATTGCCAAATAGATAACTGACCCCCAATCCCGTAAATTGCATGACTTATAAGACAAAAACAACATAAAGTATTTTACTTAGGCTACGTTCTGATTACCAGGCCCGCACTTAGATTCTTTACGTCTGTACCTCGCCTATTTTTAAGTTTAAAAAAAAAAAGGTTTTTGAAAATGTTATTTATTTAATGCCTTCTATACACAGCTAAAAAAGAAGTATCAACTTAGGATTCAACCTGTATTAATAATACTGATTTCTTAAATTTAAAATACCACAACTGTGTTAGCCCAAGAGAAAGTAAAGGTAAAGGTTACATAAAGATTGTTAACAATAACTAACTATACAGCTACTTTAAATGTAAAATAAATTACATTGGCAGTCAATATTTAGTCACTTTTCTTAAATTATAGCTGTTCTTAACTGAAGTCTGGAGTATTCATAAGTGAAGTACGTCATAATGCATATAAACATCGTAAGCAAAGATATTTTCATTTACTAAAGAAGTTATTTTTTAAAGCAATAAGCAATGATTCAGTGTTTAATCCATTTCGTAACCGCACACAACGCGAAACTTAATCTTCTTTGAAAAACTTATCTCAAACACATCAAAGGAAAGAAACCAAAAGGTTTTTAATTTGAATGACATCCTAATAGAGATTAATTGCTAAAGTTTTTGCCGTTTATTTCGACGTCAACAAAGTAAATAACGATAAAATATTTTTAGGACTTTGGGAACAAGGGTTGCCACCTTCTCAGCATGTCAAAAAGATTCGGACAAAAGGAAACTTTAAGAAAAAAGTGTTTATGGATTATAAATGTAGTGTTTTCCTACGACCACCCATGAAAATGGGAAAAAAAGCACGGTTAATTTTGCTGAAATATAACACGCGTGTTGAAAAAAAATATTTTAACACTAAAACAATATTTAATTTAATGGTGCCAATTTGACAGACCACCCCTATTTATTAAAAAGAACAAATTTTAGAAAACAGTAATTGTAAAGTATTTAACCTATTTATCATGTATTTGTCGAGTGCTTTAGAATTAGAGTGTGAAAATACGCCATCTGAAATTATAAAAATGTTAATAATATACAGGAAAATCTATTACCAGAAAAAACAAATCGCACTGAAGAGAGTGTCATGTAATTAACAATCAATCTTTATCGGTAGCGATAGCTTAAAGAAAATAGCTCTAGCCTACAGATCTAAAGTAAGTATTTAAAGTATCACTTTCATCACTTGTTATGTAATATACTATAATAAGTATCCGCATCCCAAAAAATATTTTTTATAAAATTAATTATTAAATTTGTATTTTTAATCTTTTCAATTTTTGTATTATTTCATTTCCTCGGTGTGGTTACAATATAACTGTACTATATTATGTTTTTAAAGCCCACCGTATCTAGTTATTTACGTCATTAAGGCCAAAAAGCATTGTATTAAAGAATAAATCACGCAGTGTATATTACTTGTGTGGAAGTGATTATTCTAAAACTCGGGGAATTTCCGAACTCGACTGGCGCCTCATGCTAAATATCTCCTTGTTTGAAAAGTATCACTTTCATCACTGGTTATGTAATAGACTATTTCAAACTATTCTTTAAAGTATGTATTATTAATTTGAAAATACCATAAAACTAGATGCACGTAACGTCTGCCCTACTGTTTATTAACTACACATACAGAAACTATATGTTGTTATAATCACATATATCTTTTTTTCTTCTTCTTCTTCAGGTGCTATTTCCTCTTAGAAGGTTGGCTATCATCATAGCTATTCTCACTTTCGATGCTGCAGCTCTAAACAACTCAACGGAACTACAGTTGTCCCATTTTCTCAAGTTATTTAACCAGGAGATGCGTCTTCTTCCTCTACTTCTTTTTCCCTGGATCTTTCCCTGCATAATATTCTGTAACAATACGTATTTCTCTCCCCTCATCACGTGACCTAGGTATTGCAGCTTCCTTATTTTAATTGTGTTCAATATTTCCTTTTTCTTTTTCATTCTTTTCAGTACCTCTTCATTTGTCACCATGTCTACCCAACTTATTCTTAAGATCCTTCTATATGACCACATCTCAAATGCTTCCAGTCGATCACTTATATCTTTCTTTAATGTCCATAAAACATAGCATCTCAATATTTAGACTCTGAGGTGTGTGTTAAGATCTCTACTGCATAACACATTTCTCATTTTGTTAAATATGGTTCTGGCTTGTCCAATTCTTGATTTAATTTCTTCGGTGTACTCATTACCCTCATTGACAGTTGTTCCTAGGTATTTGTACTTACTGACTTTCTCCACCAGCTCTCCGTTGATCCATAGGCTTTCCTGCTGTTGAACTGATTTTGTAATGGTCATAAATTTTGTCTTTTTGATATTTAGGGTAAGTCCGCTCTCCTCGCTGCTTGTCACTACTTGATCAACCAAGCCCTGTAAATCTTCTATTGTTTCGGCAATAAGTATGGTGTCGTCTGCATACCGAATATTGCTAATGGGTATTCCATTAACCTTTACTTCCGTTGTTGTTTCTTCCAGTGCACTCTGAATGATTTCTTCCGATTAAAGATTAAATCGTAGTAGTGATAGTACACATTCTTGCCTTACACCACGTTGTATTTTCACTTCTTCTGAGAGTTCATTATCC
Organism: Polydrusus cervinus; assembly: GCA_935413205.1. Taxonomy (NCBI): domain Eukaryota; kingdom Metazoa; phylum Arthropoda; class Insecta; order Coleoptera; family Curculionidae; genus Polydrusus; species Polydrusus cervinus. The sequence continues at coordinate 31,889,025 of OW284516.1, forward strand.
ACTTTGATATTAGCCATCTGATTGTAGTATAGGTTATTTATTATTCTAATATCCTTCATATCTATATTTTTACTTTTAAGTAATTGAATAAGGTGGTTATGGCGAACTTTAAATATATCTTTTAGCAGTTTTAAATTAAAATTTTTGCGGTTCTTTTCATTTATCCATAAAAACTTTTAGGGTCAGGTATTAATGGCTAAAAAGGTCCGTTGTTACACAAAACCCAAAACATTTAGAGATTTGTTTATATTATACTGCTCTTTAATGTTGATGACTGGTCAGTTGTTAAAGCATCGCGTAATTTTTACTCTGACTACTTAACTTGATTGTTTTCTTAAGTAGGTATCATGAGATGATTTTGACCACTATTATTTTATAGTTATACATTTAAACTAGATAAACTAGTCTGATTTTATAAGCCCTTTTTTTTTGTTTGTTTACTTTTGTGAGTATTTAAAACTTAGTATAGTTTAAAAAATGTGTTGCTACAGTCTATTTCAGAAAGGTGTTGAGTAATAAAATCGGAAATTCAATCCAGTTCGGCTCAATTTCGGTGTCGGCCATAGGCGCACGTAAATTTTGTGCAAATTAATGTGAATTAGGTTAACGGGTATTAAAATGTATATGTAATATTAAAATTTCAAGTAATTGCGTAATTCAATTCGGGAGATTACCACGAGGATATGAATTCAAATATTTTTAAGGACTATTTTGGTAAAATGATAAAATATCTTTCAGCTGATTCAGTAGTAGTTTACGGATACTGCAAGCTATCATTTACGACGCACAGAGAAGACTCCGACTTCTTCTTGGACAAAACAAGAAATTATCAACTGGTTAACCACCAAAAGTATTCAATTTGAAGATAATTTGATAAAGAAGGAGCTATTAGCTATAGCAAATTTACACAAATATCGTTTTATGAAATATGCCGTGGAAGAAAAACATAGTGTAACTGTGCTGCGCACACCGCCATATCATTGGGAACTAAATCCTACAGAACTTATATGGACGCAAGTGAAAGGATTTGTAGCAAGACACAACACGACATTCAAAATAAAAGACATTAAGCTAGTGTTTGATCAAACCATTAAGGAAGTGACACCAGAGAACTGGCGAAAAGCAGTCCATCATGTCATTAAAGAAAAGGAGATAATGTGAGATCTTGACCACCTGATCGATCGGACCGTCGATCCGTTAATGATAACGTCAAGAGGAGATGACAGTTCCTTAGATGACGAAGAATATTATGATTTAATTTCTATTTTGTATTTTTTTATAATGCTTAATAAAAAATAAGTTTACCTAATACTATGTACATAATGCCCGCCGTTGTCACACCATTTTCAGTGTTTGTGAATGGATAACAATAGGCAAAACCCATAAATTGACCCAAACCCGGGTGGTGCTACCTGCACTTGATGAAAATAAAGAATTTTAGAATGAAATCAATGCCAAATTATAAAAGTGGCTTAAATATCCGTTTGGTCACTCTGTAGTCGCTTTGCATACCTAATGAGCTTTTATTACTATACACCTTTCTGAAATAGACTATAGTCTGATTTAATTAGCCCCTGTTTTTACTTTTGTGAGTATTTAAAATTCAGTAGGGTTTAAAAAATTGGTTGCTAGCTATAAATATTCTAAATTCACATAGATATAGTATTATTTTTCGTTATCCAATAATATTTTTAAATTCTTTTTAATTTTTATTTCATGTAATTTTCTCAGGGACAAAAACCTAAATTTATCTGAATAACAAATATCTGCAATCCAGCTTCCAGTAATAATTAATAATGAATAAATTAGAGGAAAGTTAAGGGCCATACCGTTATGGAATTTTAATTTTATCTTATATTATTTATAAGAAGCAAAAGTGTTATACTAAAAAGTTTTGAGCAGGGCTCTAGGCTAATTAGCCCTTGATTTATCAAATAATCATAACTTTATATAAAACAAACCTTAATTTTTTATTTTTCTGGTTTCATGTTGTGAAAGTGTACATTTCAATACCTATTTTATTTGAGAGAATTGTTAGGTCTTAACAGTTGGGTTCGTTATTGCACTTAGGAAGGGGTTGTATTATACTTCTAAATTGCAAATTTTTATGCTTTTAACTTCAATAAAAGTTTTAAAAACTATTCAGTTACTAGGAAATGTCTAAGGACCATAGTTTTATGAGAATTCAAACAAGGCATTCCATTTTTAGTTTACTATGTAGGTTATTTCTTGGACCGCTCAGTACAATGTATTCACTTTACTTTATACAGGTTTATGGTTAAAATACCAAGCCATGTAAAATACTTTGATTTAAAATTGATATTTCCAAAATACAAATCAGTAAAAATTGAATTTTATTATATTCGTACGTTGATTACGGCAATATTATAATAAATAATTAATTGGAGATATGATTCGACTACTGACACTCAATAAGAAATTGGGAAAGTTTACATTGTCCCAAGAGCCACTAACAATAGTTAGAACCACTAACAATACTATAAAATACTAATTGAATAGTTTTGGACTTGCATTGCCTTTATTTGTTTAACTTCACAACGTTTCAACTGGTAAGTATCTCCAGTCATCTTCACTGGCATGGTTGTGATGTAAAACAAATAATGATAATGCAAGTCCAAAACTCTTCTAACATTCAAGAAACATCATTGTCCCCTTTAAAATACTAATTATTATAATTTATAACCAGCGCAATGATTGGCTAGCAATGTAGATAACAATATCATAAAAACTGGTTGACACAAACCGTACTGTGCTGTCATTGGTGCAATAAGAATGTAAATGTGAATATACAAGGTGATTCCTAAGTTGATACTTCTTTTATAGCTGTGTATAGAAGGCATTAAAATAAACAACATTTTTAAATACCTTTTTTTTTAAACTTAAAAATAGCCGAGATACAGAAGTAAAAAATCTAACTGCGGGCCTGGTCATCAAAACGTAGCCTGCTATACTTTATGTTGTTTGTCTTATCTCTTCCTAGTCATGCAATTTACGGGTAGGTGGTGAGTTAATGTTAATAAAGTTAATTTTAAATTGGTGACACGTAAAAATGGTAAAATTTGAAAACAACGAACTAGTAGATATGGTGCTAATTTACGGTGAGTGTCCTCAAAGTGCGGCTGCTTCTTCGAGGTTACACACAAAACGCTTTCCCTTGCAAGCTCATCCTACACCCAGAAGTTTTCTTAATTTTATTTAACGGGCAAATTAGACAGAACCGTATTTGATCCATAGTGTAATAAATGAATGTAATGTAAGTACCTTATGTTTGAGTTTTTTGAAAAAAGATATTTGAAAATGTTGTTTATTTTAATGCCTTCTTTCTATACACAGCTAAAAAAATATCAACTTAAGAATCACCCTATACATATTTTAAATATAAATAAAATATATATCTTAAATTCACTCTTCACAGTGTCCAATGGATGACAACCGCTATTGCTTTTATTTTATTCTTGTATTTCTTACCCTCATACATCTTCCAAGAATAGGGAAAGTGTTTAAAATGTAATGCATAAATCGGACTTCGGAGGCGTTTTAAGGTTTAAAATAATTCGTAAAGGGCGAAGAAGCACGTTTACATTTAAGTAACTTAAAGGGCCGTAAACCAAGCCTAATATCTAAGCACTAAAACCACTTTAACAAGCCATATTTAGCCCTTTTAGTTCTTTTTAAAGGCTAAAGTTTACGAGACGAGTGAAAAACATCCCCGGGATCTTTTCAATTATTCAGGTTAGTGGAGGGAAGAGCGTACTTAATTATTCAGGACGGAGTTCTTTAACGGAATGTGCTTCTCTAGCATTCTTGCATATTTTTCTCTAAAAAATAAGGGATGGCAAAAAAACCATACTTACTGATTTAAGTCGATATCGTATAAAATTAGTTTTCTTACGACCACCCATGAAAATGAGAAAAAACCGCACTGTTAAGTTGGCTAGAACGCCGTATATCGCACGCATGTTGAAAAAAATATATTTCAACACTAGTGTTGAAATACAAGGCACAAAAAATAACATAGGTTAGAAAGCAGTAAGTGTAAAGTGTTTTAACTTATTTTTCATGTATTTGCCGAGTGATTCAGAATTAGAGTGGGAAAATGCGCCATCTGAAATTATAAAAAATGTTAATAATATACTGGAAAATCTATTACTAGAAAAAACAAATCGCGCTGAAGAGAGTCTCATGTATTAAACAACAAATCTTTATCGGTAGCGATAGCGTAGAGAATAGAACCCTAGCCCACAGATCGCTAGGTCACAGGTTCAAATCCCATCAGAAGTATTTGACTTTTTTTTATAAAAACATTAAATAATTTATAGTTCTATTTTGAATTGAAATCTTCCTGTGGTGTGTGTGTGTGTGGTGGATTTCTTAAATTTATGTTTAATGCATCTTTCCTTGATAATAATTCTTTTGATCGTAGGAAAAATAGTGTATATTACTCGTGTGAAAGTGACTATTCTAAAACTCGGGGAATTTCCACACTTGGCTGACACCTCGTGCTAAATATCTCCTCGTTTGAAAAGTATCACTTTCATCACTTGTTATGTAATATACTATAATAAGTGTGGTAACAATATAACTGTACTATACTATTTTTAAAGCCCACCGTCTCGTCGCGTCCTAAAGTACCTATCTAGTTATTTACGTCATCAAGGCCAAAAAGCATTGTATTAAAGAATAAATCAGGCAGTTTTTAGGATCAACTGCCAGGACGTCCTAGAATAGATACTTTCCGGATGTGTAATAAAAAATATTGACATTTTTGATAATATACACAAATAATTTAATGGCATCCTTTATTTGTGAACAAAGTTATTAATATTTATTTCAAAATTATAACAAGTTGCTTGTAATAAGTTATGTGCTTTTAATAATTTGCGATTTGCGGAAAAATAGTATGTATACCTCGTAGAAAAAGCCACATTCCTGGACTCCTTATTGTCAGTCTCGGCTTGCGCCTCGACATACAATCTTTACGGTCGTCCGGGAATGTTCAGCTTCTCCTACTAGGTATAAAATATACTAATTTTGAAAAGCATTTAGCGTCTGTATCTATTTTTTAAATAAAATTGCCAGCTTAATATCAAAAGCTGAAAGTGTTTCGAATAGTTGACTCCGTGATTTTAGAATGGAGGTAGAATTCTCGAAGTTCAAATGCATAGAGACATGTTTGAGATCTTTAGCGTTGAAAGAGCGCTTAAATGAGCCGACATTAATAGCTCTTAAGCACATCATAAATCAAGGCCCCGGGTCTGAAGCAACTAGTACATGACTTGAATTTGGGAATAAAGAAATGCTTTAACGGAAATTTAAATTATTCATTATAACCTTAAATTAAGTTAATGTTTCCACTATTTGTTCATGTTCAACACGATTTTTTCGAGTTAAAAAAATACTTTAGAGGGTATTTTTGCGGGGTAAGAAAATATTTTTAAAAAATGCCTTATCCAGGCAAGTGGGGCATTCCAATAGCATAATAAAGTAAAATAATTATGCCTCTCTGGTCGGGAAAATATAAAAAAAAAATGTTAAAATGTATTTTATAAATTAATACAAACTCTTTAAAAATAAAAGTTACATCTACCTCAAAAATCCAAGATTGGCATAAAATGTAGATATAACTTTAATAAATAAAAATCGTTACTAATCAAATCTAATATTCATGGGCGATATTCATCAGTTTAACATACAACAAAAACTATCCTTTTATGCGGAGGGACGGTTACAAGAAATAAAAAAATGTTTTAAACTGCTTACCATCCTTTAATTAGCTTATGATTGAAGAGGTCTTTGATATTTTGTAAGAAAAACGTTGTGTCTTTTTTCTTACAAAATAGCTTTAGTTGATGCTCACTAAAATTACGATTGTTTAGCAACGCTGCTATAATAATTGTTAAGATTTGAATCGATATTCTCTTTCCACTGACGGATGGCGCAATACATCGCGGAATCGACCGAAAAAGACATTATCGTTTTAGTATAGGCGCAGAAGTAATATATTTAGGATTAAGCACAGTAATTTTGTAAATAATGTATCCACAAAAAATAGATAGCGAGGTTTATACAGGTATATCAGGTAATATCAATATAGTTTTTACCACGGCAGTGGCTCAGAGGTGAGTTACTGGCATTCGACTGTGGCGACCTGGGTTCGATTCCCGGAGTAAGCATACTTACAATAAAAAAAGTATGTCCGAAATTCAGTGGATTTAAGAATGCAGGGAAGAGTGTGAAATATATCATCTCCCAACCCACCCCATTCATGCCGGTAACCAGGCCGGATGAGATCGGACATGTCGTGGGGTGCGGAAGAAGATACACACTCCCCAACCGGTATGTCATGCAATGGCAATAAACCAAGGGTTGAGAACCCTTGGGGGGTGTCGAATGACCTAGGATCGTGGTTTGAAATCCACGTTAAGCTGTAGGACCCCTTGGGAATGGCCCTGGCAGCGAACGAAGGGGAAAAAGCCGAAAAAGCAAGCAATATAATTTGTATTCATAATTTTTTTAATTTTTTATTTTGAAGTAAACTATTTATTTAAAATGGGGATAACCAAAAGAATAGTTCTTATTAATAAATTAATTATTACGAAGTAAAAAGGAGAGTTTTTTGTAGTAATACTGAAGGCCAAAAACTTGGTTGAGTTAAATTGTATTTAATTCCAGTTTTTAAGTTGTGTTGCCCCAGTGTACGGAACATTAATATTTAGAGATTTACCCTTAAATATACGATTTTCTTGAACAATTTTGTGCGTATGTAATAACGTTTTCCAATTTACCGCCTTTACTTGAGAAGCTTTCAAAGTAAAAGATAAGCAATATAGCTGACTGATTCGTATTTCATAATATAAGACAAACACAACAATATTTTATTACTTATTACGTTTGGAATTTCCTTTTTAGATCAAAATTTCCCACTTTTTTTTATTGTATATTAGCCTCGGAAGGGGGGGGGGGGGGGAGTAAAAGCTCTCATTGAGCTATCATGATATGAAAATAGTTTTTGATGTAAAATCGAAAACGAAATAAATATTATGCCTAAGCAGTGACACCAAAATAAGGGTTGCACCCCCCCCCCCCCTACTTACTTACTTACAGATAGTTATATCTTTCTGTGAAGAAACATCATTGTGTAAGAGTGAAAATGAAACAATCTATTTATTTCCAACTGACAGGGAATAAAAACAAATACACGTGGAATGCAAAATAATGCTATAATATAATCGGAAAAAGTGTTTATTCGAATGCTAAAACTAAATGCAGTCCTGTGTGTTTCGTTGCTAAACAGAAACCTGACCAGATGAAAATAATTACACTTACTTACTAAGTTTATGTAAATTAACTAGAATTCTTATATTTCTAAGCAGCTTACCAACTTACACTTACACACTTAGCGAAAGACAAATTCCATTTGTCACATTTTCACTTTATTAAGAACCAGCCTTTTTGTGACGCGTCGACAGAATACATCATCAATAATGTAGAATATGAAGAGACTTTGTATCATCATATAACGTATTAATATCATTTTTGTGGATCGAGAACTAAATTAGAAAAGTGTATTGAGTTACACAGTATGAAATAAATTGGAAGTTACTGATCCTTATAGTGAATATGGAATAATAAATATGTTTATTCGTGCCAAAACAGTAAGAGCGTTTTTACACGGCACCATATATCGAGCGCGACAAATGGTCGCAATATTGCTTTTACACCAAATTATGTGTTTTCTAATGAGCCATTTTCACACACAAGCGATATTAGAAAACACATAATTTGGTGTAAAGCAATATTGCGACCATTTATCGCGCGCGATATATGGTGCCGTGTGAAAACGCTCTAACCTTTAGTAAAATTATATATAATAAAATAAATTTATCAAATATATTATAAATAAATAACCAAATGACCATTGGTGCTACTAACATATCAGTTGGCAAAAAAGGTAGACTTTTGATTAATTTAATTAATCAGTCTTCTAATCACTAAAAATATGTTTTAAAATGACTTTTAAAAACAGAATACAACAGTTTTTTTAAATAAAATTATCAGATTGTATGTTATTTAAGTTTTGTATTTTGTATTATCGCCGATGCGCTCGCGAGAGAGGGCTCAGACATGCCAGCTGATCTTGCAGACAATACAGTGAACAAACCACTGGGATTAGTCAAAAAGGAGATTGATTACACGGCCAAGCAGCTTGCACAGAACAGATGGATAGAGTTGATAACCTGTAAGACATCCAGGCAACTGTGGCCCACATTCGATAAAAAGAGAACCGCAAAGCTATTGAGACACAGTCGAAAAGACGTGAGAAATATTACTGCGGTTGTTACCGGACATTGCCTCTTCGGTAGACATGCCGAACGTATGCAAATACCCACTAACGACTTCTGCAGAAGTTGCAGAGATGAGAAAGAGGAAGAAAGTATTCAACATTTTCTGTGTAAATGTCCTGGCCTCGCAAGAAGGTAAACCATTTTTCGATAGCCTGGAGGAATTAAGCAACTTACAACTTGGCCGACTGAGCAGGTTTCTGAATAATAGTGGCTGGTTTGAATAAGTTGTTAAAATCCTTCCGCGGTATACACCGCACTAGCCATCAATGATCTGAGGAAGGTGGGGTCTACGGAACACGTGTGGTGTGAAACCTACTAGGACTACGTGAGACTGTTTGGTCAGAACCAAAGGTCTGCCACTCTTACCTAACCTAACCTAACCTAGGTTTTCTATTAATTAGTTTTTCCAAATTATTTTAATTTCTAGTTTTGTTGTGGTTAATTCTGAATTGAATTTTTTCATATAAATAATCTGGTTATTTTCTTTTATTAGAAATTCTGTGCTATGCTCGCATTACTCACCTCATATCTGGTTTATTTATAGGTCACTTTTTTTTTATAAATATTCAAACTACCGTGTTGAGAATTTATCTAACACAAATAACTGTTATTTTATGGTCGTTATAATAAAAGTGTCAAATCAGTATTGTAAATATTCATTTTGGCTTAGCAAAGCACTCGTCACGGTTAATATAAAGTACGGAAATATTTTCTATTTGTCACGTTCCAAACATTCGTTGGGGTCAGCGGAAAGTAGGAAAATATCTGCAATTACGTCTGACATTCGAGGACGAAAAAACACTTAAATGGGATATTAAAAGCAAATAGAAAGAAACTCGCTTTTATGTGGTTTGCATTATGCTAGATACGTATTATCACAGGATCTGTAGTATTATACAGTGTGTACAGCATTTAAATGTTTAAACAGTATTATGGAAGCGACTAATTATATTGAATTGGATGACTCCTTCGGTGTCATAGTACTTTTTTTTCTTAATCGATCATCCAAGAAGTTAGATAAATAGAACTTTTCACTTTTCTCTAAAATGTACCATCGTGCAGGAAAAAAATGGGATAGAAAAATTCTAGAACTAGAGTAGCATCCAGGCTTTAAGAATTAAGCAAAATATATTAAGAATAGGTTATCATTGTTGCTATGGAAATGAAAAGGTAAATCATTGAACGGCGAACGAATGAATAATTTTAGATATGCCGATGACACCGTCATTTTGGCGACACTGCACAGGGACTACAGCTTTTGATGAACAGTGTAGTTGAAATTAGTAAGAAATATGGCCTAGAGGTTAACACCAGTAAAACAAAAGTCATGACAATTAGCAAAGAACAAATTAGAGGAGTACAATTTATCATCACTAGAAAAGTAGTAGAACGAGTATCAACATACACATATCTTGGCACAGTACTATAAATGACCATTCTCAAGAAATAATATCAAGAATTGAAAAAGCACGACCCGCTTTCATCCAAATCAAATTGTTCAGAACACATAATTTAAATTTAAGATTAAACCTCAGACTACTCCGATGCTACATATTATCTATCTTGTTATACGGAGTGGAGTCTAGGACATTGACTGAGGCAACAACAAAGAAATTAGAAGCATTCGAGATGAGGACATACCGAAGAATCCTCAAAATATCATGGATGGACAAAGTTTTAAACACCCGAATACTCCAAAAACTTAATAAAGAAAAATAAATAATGTAGGTACACAGTAGAACGAAGAAAATTGGAATATTTAGGTCACATTATGAGAAACGAAACCAAATATAAATTACTGAAATGCATTTTGCAAGAAAAGATTCAGGGTAAGAGAAGCATCGGCAGGAAACGAATATCCTGGCTAAAGAACTTAAGAACCTGGTTTGAAATATCCACCACCGGACTATTCAGAGCAGCAACAAATTCAAATTCAAATTCAAATTCAAATTCCTTTATTCATGTTTAAAATTACAAGAACTTTACATACGTCAATGGGTAATATAATTATTACTATTTAAACCAATGTGGGTACCCAAACTACAATTCTAAAAATACAACAATTTTACAGTTAAAAAAAATAAATAAAACACAGCAGATGGACAGGTAAAAATCAGTTATCAAAAACATACAATACAAGTTAGACTTTAAGAGTTAAATATACAATTACAACAGATTAAAAGTTGAGCAATTAATTAATCAGGCAGTTACGGCAAGGGAACATCAAATGTATGATCTAGGAATTCCTGGATGGAGTAAAATGAATGGGTTATTAGATAGTTTTTTATAAAGGACTTAAAAGCGGCAATCTCAAGGTTTCTTACAGAAATCGGGAGCTTATTAAAAAAGGTGGGAGCATAGTGCAGCGTCGCGTTCCACGATCTCTGGAGTCGCAAAAAGTCAATATGTATATCTTCTCTACCTCGCGTATTATAATCATGTCTATCACCAACATGTTGGTAGTTTTTCGAGCCTTTTGCGTGTAATAGAAACTCGTATATGTACCGCGATGGAATGGTCAGTATCCCTAGATCTCCATACGCGCCCCTGGCATCGGAACGGTAGTCAAGCCCAGCCAGAATCCTCACCGCTCGACGCTGAAGCGCAAACACCCTCTTCATGTGTGCGGAATGTCCCCACGCCAGCAGAGCATAGCAACAGACGGACTGCACGAGAGCATGAAAAGCCACCAGACACACGCACGAATCAACCACCCTCGAGAGCTGCCGTAGTAAGTACACTGCCCTTGATACTCTCGAACAAATGAAATCGATGTGGATATCAAATTTTAGTGTGGGATCCATATGGACACCAAGAAATTTAACTGCCGGGGGGTTTACCTCATCATGAGGTCTGAGACTGAATAAAATTGTTTTGGTTTTGTCCTCATTTAGGCTCATTCGGTTTGCCGCAAACCAATCTCTAAGGGAATTACGATTTTCTTCCATTTTCAGCATTAGTGTAGTGACGTCAGAGTCGTCAACAGTGGCCGTTGTGTCGTCCGCGAAAAGGATCAACCTACCCGTAGTCAGGACGGTCGGCAAGTCATTGACGTACACTAGGAACAGTAGGGGCCCCAGAATCGAGCCCTGAGGCACCCCATGCCTCAGCTCTCGCTGCCCCGACTCTGCCTGGCCGAAGGAGGTCACCTGCTTCCGCCCCGATAAGTAGCTTTGCATTAGGGCAATGCTCTTCCCATCTAAACCATAGAACTGAAGCTTCTTGAGAAGGACAGAATGAGAAATGCAATCGAATGCCTTTGATAAGTCGTAATATGTTGTTCCTACGTACTTTCCATCTTCATATCCCTTCAGGATATGTTCGCACAGTGTATTTATGGCATGTGTGGTAGAGAGCTTTTTTCTAAAGCCGTACTGACAGTTTGTGAATAATTTATTTTGTTCGAAATAGTTGTAAAGTTGGTTTTTAAGGATCTGTTCAAAAACTTTAGATATTACCGATATAAGTGCAATAGGTCTGTAGTTGTTAACATCTGCTTTGTCGCCTTTTTTATGAATAGGGATTATTTTACTAAGTTTTAGACTATTTGGGAAAACGCCCTCAACAATACAAAAAGAGAACTCCGTGAGCACAGCGGCCCAATCGGTGTTCTCAAGGCTATTGAAAAAAAGATTCTGACCTCTCCGAGTAAATGGACGGTATAGAGAAGAAATAAAATAATCATTGCTAGAATGGTTGCCAACATTCGGTAACGAATAGGCACTAGAAGAAGCAGATATTTTTCAATGTCAATATTTAAAAAAGCGGTTTAGGTGTGGGAATCATAAAAACTCTACTACTTAGTTTGGTCCCTGAAAGTGTGGCCCAAAGTATAACATATATTAATAAATAAAAAATATATGATCATCGTAAACTATATGTTGAATTAACAATACCGCCTGATTAGTAGAGAAACAGACTTACATATTACTATCAGAACTATAATAGTTTTTATTAATTAACTTCTCATGCATAAAATATTACCTATCTTCACATTTTTATAATATATGTTACCTACTTGCAAAATCTCGCAAACAAAGTCACCGAAAGGGAAAGGACTTACAATTGCCTTTGTGATTCAGCTGCTTAGCCTCTTATTGGCTTCAATTTCACTCCGCGATACTAACGCGCCGCGGCTCTCCTAGAAGAATAGGTGATTATTGCTTCTTAGTATTAACTAGACGACGACGTGGGTTATACTATCGCATGACAGAAGAGGACATAGTATGCATAGGATATGATTTAACCGTTACATTTGTATTGTGTGTGTTTAATAAAAAGAACAAAACAGCAAAAAACCAGGGAGGAAACCTACGAGTCATCATAATGAAATACACAGGTATAAAATTGTAATTAACTAGACTTGTTAAAGTAAATTTAAAATATAGTTCCTTTTACGCTATCACTATAGAATATATTTTTCCACTGAATGCCAATATTGTAGCTTTATTGCCTCAGTGTGGATCGTGTGATAATTGATTATATTTTCTTAAGACATTCCTCTTCAATATGGTTCTAATTTAGGATTATCGAGGGTTGGATTATAGCCCACATTACAGCCGTACCTAATCACTCCCTAACGAATAATATTTACCCACTACTGACGTTATGTCAGACTAAACTTTGTTTTCCTTGTCTACGTGGTTGTTTTAGGATCTAATCTAATTGGATAAATATCAGGAAAATCGTTCAAGATTGGTGTTGGTAACTAAGTTTTATACGTCACTTGATAATCTAATTTCTGTCGCCTTTTCTAGCCAGTAGTGCGTTTTGGATAATTAAATATCTTAATTCTTTGAAGCAAATGCAAATATTCGCAACATGAGCAGTGGCAGGAATACAAGTGGAAGACAAGACCCTTGCAATCCACTAAGCGAGCAATAACATACGCAATTTGACTAAGTTTCCTGTATTTTTTGCACAGATTGCACATTTTTTGCATGTTTTATGTGTATTTTTGGGAAGACCTTATACCACAAATATTATGTTTTCGCTTTCACTTTTGTTTTCGCTTTAGGATCATTTCCTTAAAACATGTTTTTGCATCCGAATTTCAAAATTTCTCTCCTCGCCGTTTTTTAATTTTTCCATGATTGATGTAGTCGCTGACGGATCTCAAACCACGTGACTCCTAATTTATTCTACTTCGATCTTATTTCGAAGTGTACTGTAGAACGTAGCTATGTGAGTGAATTTTTGACCTCATAAATGTTAAAAGAAAAAAACTGTGATTTTTCTTCAAAAAGTTCGATTACTCTACTTCAATCTTTTTTATATAAAAGAATGTCAACTATGGTTTATTTCAGAAATGTGTAGAGTAATAAAAGCTCATTAGGTATGCAAATGGACTACAGAGTGATCCAACGAATATTTAAGCCACTTTCATAGTTTGGCATTAATCTCATTGCAAAATTCTTTATTTTCATTAAGTCCAGGTTGTACCACTCTGGTTTGGGCCAATTTATGGGTTCTGCCTGCTGTTATCAATTCACAAACACTGAAAATGGAGTGACAAAGGCGTGAATTATGTACATAGTATTAGGTACACTTATTTTTTATTAAACATTATAAAAAAAATACAAAATACAAAAATACATAATACAGAAATTAAATTATAAAAAATTATAATATTCTTCGTCATCCGAGGAACTGTAATCTCCTCTTGACGTTATAATTAACGGGTCGACGGTTCGATCGATCTTCTTTAATGACATGATGGACTGCTTTTCGCCAGTACTCTGGTGTCACTTCCTTAATGGCTTGATCAAACACTAGCTTAACGTCTTTCATTTTGAATATCGTGTTGTGTCTTGCTACAAATCCTATCACTTGCGCTCATATTAGTTTTATAGGATTTAGTTCGCAATGATATGGCGGTATGCGCAGAACAGTTACACTATGTTTGTCAGCTATATCTTCCATCGCATATTTCATAAAACGATGTTTGTGTACATTTGCTATACCTAATAGTTCCTACTTTATCAAATTATCTGTTTTTTTTTTGGTTAGTTATAAATAATTTAATGTACAAAATTTACCTGCGCCTATGGCCGACGCCGAAATTGAGCCGAACTGGACGGAATTTCCCATTTTATTACTCTGCACCTTTCTGAAAAAGACTATAGTTGTCTTATCCTATTCATCAGTCGCTGCACCAAACTCCTAGAGGTGTAGGTTTCATAACCAAATCGGCCCATTAAGTCTTTCAATTTTTGGCAAAAAAAAATTTCTTAAGTCTCTTGTAAAACGTAAGACTAAAAAATTAAACATATTTAATTAAAGTTACGAAATTGGTACGATATTTACGAGCAACGAACAAATTACTTAATTATGTGCTTCGACAGGTGCGAATTCTAAACGTGTTCAATTTTCGAAAGCTTTTACCGTAAGGAAAGGCTTATACAGCGTCGATAGAGTCATTTGAAGTAACTAAGCTAAATAGGTATTATATTTTTCCATAAATTTCATTTCTGACAGCCTGAGAGTGTTCGTAACAAGCACATTATAAGCAAGTCGATTTATATCAGTATTTTGTAACTTTTAAACGTATGCCAAAATAATTTAAAATGTTCAAAGTTTCATGTTGGGATGTATAAGGATTTTAAACAACTATTAACTAACTAACACTGTGACATAAATGACGTTGTCAAAAATGACTTCCTCACAATTGGAATGGTTCGGTTAACTTAATTATTAATTTACTAATCAGGCAACTTTGATTGTAATTAAATCGTTTCTGCCACTGTGAGTGATGTCACAATCCCAGAGTTTTGTTCAATCTGTTCCAGCAGCGTCAAATCAAAGCTCGTAAAGCGATGCCGCAACAATCTATACGCACTTGGCAACCAACATCGGGTTACTCTGTACTGGGTTCCTGGACACTCCAAAATAGATGGCAACGAGGCTGCCGATGCGCTCGCAAGAGAGAGCGCAGGCATGCCAGCTAATCTAGCAGACAACGCAGTGAACATACCACTGGGATTAGTCAAAGAGGAGATTGATTACACGGCCAAGCAGCTTGCACAGAACAGATGGATAGAGTTAACAACCTGTAGTACATCCAGGCGTAGCCCACATTCGATAAAAAAAAGAACCGCAGAGCAATGGAGACACAGTCGGAAAGACGTGAGAAATATTACTGCGGTTGCTACCGGACATTGCCTCTTTGGTAGACATGCCGAATGTATGCAAATACCCACTAACGACTTTTGCAGAAGTTGCAGAGATGAGGAAGAGGAAGAAAGTATTCAACATTTTCTGTGTGAATGCTCAACATTTTCTGTGTGAATGCCCTGGCCTCGCAAGAAGAAGGTTCACTGCTCTGGGTGAACCTATTTTTTCGATAGCCTGGAGAAACTAAGCAACTAACAACTTGGACGACTGAGCAGATTTCTGAACAGTAATGGCTGGTTTAAATAAGTTGGTAAAATCCTTCTGCGGTGTACGTCGCACTAACCATCAGAGATCTGATTAAGGTGGGTTCTACGGAACACGTGTGGTAACACAACGGACCTAATAGGACTACGTGAGACTGTTTGGTCTGAATCAAAGGTCTGTCACTCTAACCTAACCTAAATAAGGTTGAAAGAGTTTGGCGTCAGTGTTAATTGAATTGAAATACAATTTACAATATAGTATGACCTGTATTTGGCAGTCACTTTAGTACCTGGATTGACCGATTGAAACAATCTTTCCTGAAACCTTGTTTTAATAAAAGGCTGCTTTAGCATAATAATTGTAATAATATATTAACGAAAAAATCATTGAACTAATACACACATTTAATTAGGGTTTCTTTAGTTAATAAATATAGGTACCTACCTATTTCTTTAATTTTATTTATACATAGTCCCTCTGGTGCCCATACCCTTGCGCATGCCCATTTTAATGCAACCGGTGTACACTTCTCCACCTACTTGTCCACTCGCCGATATATTTCCCTATTGATATTTAGCCCGTTTTAAACCACAAATAAACACTCTTGTTTAGAAATACCTCAACACAACTATATGGGGAGAAATAAAACTCTAAGTTCAACCATCACTAAGATCAATTTAATAAAAAATATTTTTATTGTACTCTACATGTTTCGAACGTATAAACGTTCATCTTCAGGAGAAGTTTAGCTTATATTGGAATAAATATTAGGAAATTGTGAGTGACACCCTCATAGAGCTTTTGAGGAAGTTCATTTATTAAGAAAAGTGATGAAGAACTTCCATAGAAGTAGGGGAGAAAAACATACTACCAAGTTCTATAGATACAGATGGGAGAATGGTTGATAAAGGGTATTTTAAAGTGACGAAATAAGTAGTTTCAATATCATTTTCACCTAACGTTTCTCATTTCGTCACTTTAAAATACTCTTTATCAACCATTCTCCAGTCTTTATCTATAGAACTTGGTAGTATATTCTTCTCCCCTACTTCTATGGAAGTTCTTCATCACATTCGCAACATGTAGAGTACAATAAAATAAAGGTGTCTTATTAAATATATCTTAGTAAAGGTTGACTTAGAGTATTATTTCTCCCCATTAAACTTGCCACTTCACTTCAAGTAAGGACTACTTCTTCAAATTACAACTATATATGTTGAACATTTTAAAATAATTATGACATATTTATTTTTGAGAGAATAAAAGGTAATATTGTAGGGATTACTTAGCAAGTAAACTGGATTGTTAATAATTGAAAGCAACAAAGTGTTTGATTTAACAATAGCGTCTCTAGTTTAGTAGGTAAAATTAATTACCTTGTCACAGTCCCTATCCAGTGTGGTTCTAAATTGGGATAAATTTGAGCTTGATAAATAGACAAACATACTACATCAATGCGATACCTGATAACTCCCTCTTTAAATAATATTTACCCACTGTCGTTGTTATTATGACACGGTAAACTTTGTTTTAGTTATCTACGTAGGCGTTTTAGAACCTAAATTAGTTGGAGAAACGCCTTCGCAGCTGAAGATATTGATTTAAATCTAGTTTAAAGAAGATTTTCCTTTTCATTTCGCCAGATCCATCTCTAGACGCGTTTCGTCATATCATGACTCATCAGTAGAGCTAGGATCCGACGAAAAGAAAAGGGATCTCGAAGCTACTTAAGGCAGCACTTGGCGGGACACACCAGTAAGTTGCGGCACGGAGCGCCATCTGTGTCGTTGTTAGACACTCTTGAGCATACCAGCACCTCTAACAAACTTATAGAAATAAGTAAATGTTAAAAGGAAATCGCCTGTAAAGACATTCGTCACAATTACAGGAGTCCCGCTAGGCAGCGCTAACTCACATCGGTTTATTAACCGAAAACAATGAGTAAAGAAGATAATCTAGTTTGTTGATTATTTTTGAAAGTTATGTTTAATTTAATTTATATGTAAACATGTTGTAAATATTAGGATAATTTCAAATATGTATATTTTCTGTGTGTTTTTGATGTATACGGTTCATTTTATATTACACGAAGGCAAGAACGTACTTCTTTCTTGCATCATAAGATAACAACTCCAGTAACAAATAAATTATGTTATTATTATGCCACAGGTGATACCGACTCCGATCGCGACGCTGATATTTGATACATTTTAAGATAAAAGCCCGTATGTCCCTTTTTTATCTTCCATTTTAGCTATAAAAACCTAAAAGCTTCAGCTTTTTGTATGGTACTTTGTTCATATATTTATACTACCTATAAAACATCCCACAGGGTGATTCCTAAGTTGATACTTCTTTTTAAGCTGTGTATAGAAGGCATTAAAATAAACAACATTTTCGAATA
Organism: Polydrusus cervinus; assembly: GCA_935413205.1. NCBI lineage: Eukaryota > Metazoa > Arthropoda > Insecta > Coleoptera > Curculionidae > Polydrusus > Polydrusus cervinus. The sequence goes on from OW284516.1 coordinate 31,907,172, forward strand.
CCTTTTTTCAAAAAACTTAAAATTAGTCGAGATACAGAAGTAAAAAAATCTAATTTCGGGGCTAGTCATTAAAACGTAGCCTGCTATACTTATTTTTGTCTTATTAGTCATGGGGTCGGTCGTCAGTTATTTGGCAATTCGCTGCGGTGTGTTTTTCTGAAGCAAGTTAATTTTAACTTAATGACACATGAAAATGGTAAAATTTGAAAACAATGAACTAGTAGATATGGTGCTAGTTTACGGTGAGTGTCATCAAAGTGCGGCTGCTGCGTCGAGATTATACGTAGAACGCTTTCCCTTGCGGGCTCATCCTACTCCCAGAAGTTGTCTTAATGTTATTCAACGAACAAGTAAGGCAGGACCGTATTTGATCAATAGTGTAATAAATGAAGAATTAGGTATTTTAAATTGAAATATTCCTTGTTGGGTGAATTTTTTAAATTTATGTTTAATGCATTTTTCCTTGATTAAATTTTAAAAATTCATCCAACAAAGAAGATTTCAATTCAAAATAATTTTATAATTTATTTAGTGTTTTTACAAAAAAAAGTCAAGTAGTCCTGATGGGATTTGAACCTGTGATCTTTCGAACGGTAGCCCATGGCTCTAGTCTCTAGGCTATGATGCCATCCCATAAACATTTTCTGTTTAGGTTTAATATATGACATTTTCTTCAGCGGGGCTTGTTTTAACTGCTAATAGATTTTCCAGTATATTCTTAACTTTTTTATAATTTCAGATGGCGTATTTTCACTCTCTAATTCGAAATCACTCGACAAATACCTACATGATAAATAAGTTAAACACTAAACTGCTTTCTAAAATTTGTTCTTTTTAATAAACAGGGGTGGTCTGTCAAATTGGCATCATATGTTTAAATTAAATAGTGTGCCTTGTATTTTCACTCTAGAGTTGAAATATTTTTTTTCACCTCTAGAGTTGAACTATTTTTTTCACAAATCAAAGGTTTTTTTAATAATTCTTTGTGGTCGTAGGAAAAATAGTGTACATTACTCGTGTGAAAGTGATTATTCTTAAACTCGGAGAATTTCCGCACTTGGCTGATGCCTCGTGGTAAATATCTCCTCGTTTGAAAAGTATCACTTTCATCACTTGCTATGTAATATACTAATTTTCTTACAAAATATTAAATATCTTTGAGTAAAAATGGACGAGTTCTTCCATTTATTTTTCCGTGATTTAAAAACATAAAAAGCAAAAGTATTTTGGAATTTAAGAAGGACTTTTACACCGAGAAGGCTGTGATTGCAACAAAATCTACTTTTTTACCAGAATTCAATAGTCGAAAAAATCCGAATATAATAAAGATCGACAATACAATCTCAATTGAACCAGTACGTTGCATTCGTGTGCAAGAGACTTTATTCCAATCTTCACCCTATTTGAATCCATAAACCCAATAAAAATAGTTTTCAAGTAGCTAGTACATAATATATATTATGCATCATTTCTCAATTTACATGTTTATGAGAATACCTTTAAAATTACCATATTTCTTGTACCTACGAAACGGATGAATCCCAGATCGATATTCCGAGTTGCTACTCAATATTCAGTACGTTATATAAGTAAGCAAACTGCATTAGGTTATCTAAATTTGTTATTCAATTTCATGAATTTAGTTACTGTGATGATTGTATCGAAGGGCCAAGTATAAACTACGGATACAGCTAAAACCAAAATTGTGTTATATCAGGCATTCCCGCGTCCGGAAAATGTTTGGGGCAGACTACAAAATTTATGGTAGATGATATTTTAAATCAGGAGGTTTCCCAGTAGAACGATAAAGTAAATTATTTTCTTTGTAAGACATTCGATAAATGTGTGTAGTTTAATCGATATTTGATATGCACGCTTTTTGGTTACTTTTAAGCCCCAGGGATTAAATAGTATATTACATAACAAATGATGAAAGTGATACTTTTCAAACGAGGAGATATTTAGTACGAGGCGTCAGCCGAGTGCAAAAATTCTCCGAGTTTTAGAATAATCACTTTCACACGAGTAATGTACACTATTTTTCCTACGGCCACAAAGAATTATTGAAAAAGCTTTTGATTTGTGAAAAAAATATTTCAACACTAGTGTTGAAATTAGCATATTTAGGATTATGTTCCACTTAATATCTGGTTTCATAGTTTGTCAATAGGCTTTTCCTTTATTTGTAGTTTACCTTGTTCATTTTTTCATATTTTATATATCATAGAAAGAACTAATCCTGGATTGACTTCTAGATTAATCAGAATGAAAAATTTTAAATTTAATCAAGGAAAGATTAAACATAAATTTATAAAATCCACCGAACAAGGAAGTTTTCATTTCAAAATAATTCTATAAATTATTTAATGTTTCTATAAAAAAGTCAAATGCTCCTGACGGGATTTGAACCTATGACCTTGCGATCTGTAGGCTAGAGATCTATTCTCTACGCTATGGCTACTGATAAACATTTGTTGTTTAATACATTACTATCTTCAGCGCGATTTGTTTTTTCTGGTAATAGATATTCCAGTATATTATTAACATTTTTTATAATTTCAGATGGCGTATTTTCACACTCTAATTCTGAATCAGTCGACAAATACATGAAAAATAGGTTAAACACTTTACAATTACTGCTTTCTAAAATTTGTTCTTTTTAATAATTAGGGATGGTCTGTCAAATTGGCATCATATGTTTAAATTAAATAGTGTGCCTTGTATTTCAACTCTAGAGTTGAATTTTTTTTTCAACACGCGTATGATATTCGGCGCTTTCGAGCCAAATTAACCGTGTTTTTTTCTCATTTTCGTAGGTGGTCGTAGGAAAAACTAGTATTTTACGCCTTTAATAAAGGTATAAAATGTAACAAGAAATGCCCGTTCGTACAAAATATGTTTTTTAATTTATTTTTAATTCTTAGCTGAAATAACCCAATTAATATTTCCCCAAGGGATAAGAGATTCTTAGACATGATTGCAGTGGTTGACGCTAAATAGAAAGGTATTCTAAAGGGTCCATTTTCATTGAAAGTGGTGCAAATCTTGATCAAACTTTACCCTCAACCTCTGTTAAGATTATCGTAGAAGGTTTAATGCAAAATGAAATTGTTTATTAGAAGGAGTGGGACTAAATAGCAAATAAAGGTATTCATTTTTTCAGACAACATAACGAAAAAATTTATATTCAATTTATAGTTTTATTTCTTCAAATGTTCCTGGCAATCAATTAGGTTAAAATTTTTAAATTGGTGAGCAATCAAACAAAACAAAATAAATTAAATATTAACTTGTTGTGGTTAATTTGGTAAACCGGTTTAAGATATAAAATAAATGCAACAGTGACCTCAAATTCTATTAAATTATCATAATTATCTTTTAAATTTACTCCTAAACATATAATAGCTTCCATCGAAAGGTAATAAATCCATTATTGAATGATCGAAGAGTTTTGGACATTGTCTTTTAAATCACAACGTTTCAATTGGTAGCTCCAGTCGTTTTCAGGTAAATCCTTCACCTGAGACCATGATATTTTAGATAATGGTTTGGCCATCAGAATATTATAAAGAGGAACTCTACCGGACAGCAGTGTTTGTATTTGGAATGTTTTAGGTCTTTTTCTAATTGTGGAAACCTTGTTAAAATCATTTCAGATAGCACATCCAATATTGCAGGCTCTATTGCCTTTTGCGAGATCTTTGAATTAGATTTTTACATTAAAAAAATCAGATCCTAAAAGATGCCACTTATAGTGCTCAATTTCTGCCAGCAAATGTATAGAACTCATAGCAGCTCTAATTTATGTTATATATATATATACGCCTAATAAAGTCAAGTGAGGTTCAATTACAAAAAGCAAGGAAAAATGTTAATTAAATAAAATGGTAATGGCCGGGTATAAAGAGGCTTAATTTTCATTAAAAGTGTGGCAAATCTTGACCCTTTTCACCCTTAAGCTATGATTATTGCCGGGAATCCAGTAACCAGAGAAATTGTTTCGACAAAGAATAAATTAATTTGAGCACTACCAAACATGAATTATTTATAAGTGGCAAGAGATATTGGTCGATTAATTAATATTGTATTTTGATCGTGGAAGAAGAGATGGTGAAATTAATTTAACTATTAAAAATGTATCAATTACCATGGACGTCCAATGATTTACTTAGGCAGGTTTCTTGTAAAACTCATTAAAAAGTGTCGGATTAGCGCCCAAAAAAGTTTGCATTGTCTCTAGGGTTACCTAGTAAACTTAAGTTATATTTCTAAAAGTAGGTTGAAATTGGCATAACTGTGAGATAACTTCACATTAAGACGTGATTACAAACAGAGTAGGGAGAAATATAAATTCGTAATAGGTTCTTATATTCATTATTAAAAATATTAGTACTTAGGTGGAAAGTTTTTCATTACTGTCAATAAATAGCATTTTACGTTACAAGGCGGGTAGGTGACTTATTACATTACGAGTTGGTTTACGGACGAGGCGACGTAGGAGCCGAGTCTGGAATATAAACGAGTGCTGTAATAAGACCTAACGGACGTGTATCGTATGATATTTTATTTCATCCTGTCTTTATAATCATTTTTAAAAAGAATAAACAAAGAGGTCATATTACCTTTTAAGTGACAACTTGTCAAAGATCGAAAGTAACCAGTCATTGTTTCTAAAATCAGACCATTGTTGCTAAGGGCAACCCATTACAGTATCTGATACTGTAATGTTCCATTTACCGGCCGCAAATGAGTAAAGGGTAAGTAAATTTACTGGACAGGATGAAATAAAATATATTATTACCTATATAATTTTTTTGTGTATATTATAGTATAATTTGTGTTAACACTACAACAAATACACTACTAGAACAACTAAATTGGCACCGTTACAACCTAACAACGGGTTATAACTGTGATAACTACCCGTTATGTTTACATTCATTCTAACAACACCTCTTAGCACGCTGTAGAGTCAAATATTAAATTGATTCAATAGTTTCATTTACTCAAATTGTAGAAACATATTTATATCGCTAACTCTTGTAATGCTCTTAGGTCTGAAAGTTTTAAGGGGGTGGTAAATAATAAGATTATAAGGTATAAAAGGACCAATTTTCCCTAATAATAGGGCATAACTTGACCTTACTTTAATCCTCTAAAGGTTTCCTATTAAGGCCGTATTACACAAAGTTGTTGTTGAACATAATAATATAGCAAATTCTTAACAAAATGTTTCTTGTTTGTCGGCTTTTCTATCATCTTAGAACGTCATCGCTATCGTGATCAAAATTTGGTATTAATTATTGAAGAACTTAGGTTAATTTTTTCGAATAATGGAAACGAAATCATGATTTTGACAAATAAAACCCACTTATCATTATTTAAGGTTGAAAAAGTGAAGGATAGAAAAACAAATATATCATTTTAAACGCAATATGATATGATGAAAAAAAGATATGCTTCGGAAATATTATCTATTTAGACTACACAATCAATTTTAAAAAAATCTATGATTAAACATACCCACAAAATAATGCTGATCTTTACTTAAGTGCAAATAAACATGAAAAATAGTAGATAATTTATAGAAACATTTATTTAGGTACAAGCTTTTGAGAGAATAGAGAAGTGCCCACTGATAATAACGCCTTAAGTAAGCGTTCCAATATGGGAATGGTGAGGTCTAGTTTCACCTTATCATTGATGGAAGTTAGTCCGTTAATACCTCATTTTCAACCCTTCTCTGAAAACATTTAAACTTCCATTAAATTAGCCATTTATACAACAATTTGCCTTATTTGTTCGTGCAATTTAATTGAACTAAATTAATTTAAAAGAGCCGTTAAATGCTCCTACCTAATAACTTAATTAAATAATATAATTGAGTGATCCTTAGAGGACCATCAGTACTAAACTTTGTCTGTAATTTAATCTTCTACAATCAGTGGCTGAGGACCTAATGTGCGGAAAATAGGAAAAGTTAATAACTTACTTACATGGTAGATACAAATGAACTCCATACAATCTTAAATTGTGTAAAACTCCAATCCCAGCGGAAAAGAAACTCTTCACTAGTCAAAGTCCTGGTTTGGCTTACTGGCGATTAACCTAGTTGGCTACAAAAGAATTTTGCAAGGAGGTACCACGACCGACAGGACTACTTCTGTTAGACAACCAAGTTGACTTTCAGGCTTTAAACTCTCACCGATGCAGATTAAAGAATCAGAATGGAATGCCTAAACGACCTAATAGACCTAGTAGCCAGGAACAACCTTATCGGTTCGTTGTCACTCGGTTTTGTTCGATCCATTTTTCAGGTACTATCGCCTTAACCACCAGAGCCAGGAAAATTAGTTTAAAAGAACTTCCTAGTAGTGTTATACAATCTGTGGTACCTAATATTTCGATATCTAACAGTTTACCAAAATTTGTTTAATCCCTTATGTATTATAAATCAGCAGATGATTAGAACTTTATTTTCCTTGCCTTATACAGACTTAAAATCTTGATTCTAACAGGATCGGAACTCTAGCTTTCTTGCACCAGATAATCCAAATAACTGTTAAAATTATATGCAATCCCACTGCATGCCATTTTAACAGTTAATTTATACACATATGGCCAGGAGGATGTATTGCCAAAACTGTTACTAGGTAGATACCAATAGGAATTTAGAATTTTTTTAGATTTAACTAGCAGCCAAGTGCTTAACTTCTCGTCCTAAGACATCCTTACTAAATGTGATTCCATTGAAAGTTATTGTAATTATATTTAATTGAACCATCGGTTTCACTACATTTTAATTATCACTTTTAAATTAATTCTGTTAAATTAAATTGCATGAACATAAAATAAGGCAAACTGTTTTATAGATAGAGAATGTAAGGGGACTTAAATTTAATTCAAGAGGAAGGTAGGCGGTAAATATTAAGGTATAAAAGGACCAATTTCCATTATAGTAGGGTAAAACTTGACCTTATTGTACCCTTAAGCTTTGTTAAGCTTATCGGCAGGGAACCGATATCAAAAGTGATTACTTTGTTAAAGGATAGATTAGTTTTAACATGAAGTATTTTCAATTATTTATAAATGATGTCAAATATTATTTTTAGTACCACATAATCTTGTATTTGCAACAAAACGACGAAACACTACACTTAGAAGATAGCGAAGTCCAGAATAAGCTCCTCAAACCCAGGGAATGATTAAGTTCAGCTGATAATTAGACACAATCATATTTAATACTGATCTGCAGTGAAACTACAGAAAATTGTAATTGAAAATTTCTCCCTTCTCCTAGCTCAAGAATAATCTACAAAATTGCCTAACACATATTACCAAAATATATAGATTTTTCAATTCAAAACAAATTGACTGACACGTGGACACTGCGCTGCTTAAGCTTGTAGATGGACAACCTTAAAAATCGTGTTTTGAATAAATTTGAATTAGTTGATTCTCCAGCAAGGAAAATATTTTAATAAGATTATGTTTCTATAACTTTTTAATAATTACTTCATGCAGGCACAAACAAGTCTAAGATATTTTAAGTGTAACAAAACCTTCGTATGCAGCGAAAATGATTACCTTTTAAAAGAAACATAAAAATTTAGCTGGCTTGACAATCTGTACAGTAAATGTTTTAGGAACATTTAAAATAATCCTTTGTTAAGTTATGTAACAGCATTTTGCTTTTCTGTTTCAGAAAACACAATACGGCTGCAAATATATATTGTAAAAATAGAGAGAGAGAAAATCCTCCCCGGTATGAAATGTTGTCGAAATTTATGGCCTAAAACACCTCTGTGATTTTCACCAAACTTTAGTCAGCTCGTCAAGGGCTATATCGATTTTCGTTGTTCTAGGCTTGCAATATGGATTAGAACTGCAAGCCAAGTGGCTTTCTGACTGAACATGAAGGTAGATATAACGGTTTTTTGTTTAAAATAGACAACAGTTTTTATTTCTGGGATATAAAAATAATATTCGGTTTATTCTTCGTCTTTTTACCCGAGATGATTAGGTTCAGTCACCTTAACACGGCCATATTAAAGAATGTTAATTTTATTTCTTATTTATTTTGACAATTTTATTTCTTATTTATTTTGACAATTTTATTTATTTTATAAAAAACATAAGTGCGAAAGACTTAGTTTTAAATTGCAACTGATTTTTATAGTTTTTTTTGTAATGTTCTGAATTAAAAACTGTCGAATATCTACATATTTTAAACATAAAACGTTACCCTAAACTTCTCACATTTTATTAATGCACTAGTCTCATAGGCTATAATTATTATATTTATAGCTGTGCTAAACACTACCACTAAATGTAATCTTTACAATATAATGTTCTTACCTATGGAAAGCGTGGTTTAACAAGTTTTAACTTTATCCGTTATGGCGCTCAAATCAAGGTCAATTTATGTTAAAGTATATTTTCCGCCTATTTTCTGTAGGTGTAGGTCTATAATAACTAAAAATGTGATGCACGCACAATTAATTAAAGTGTCACAAGACCCTGCCATCTATACTACTATCGTAAAAAGAACTATACAAAACGCGTGTATAACAAGACATGTCTCATGTTATGTAATTTTAAATCAGATAACACACACACAAGTTGTTCTTATAACGGCTATTTGCTTTTACTTACCATCTCCACTCTAGCTATTTACTTAAGGTCAAAGTCAAAATTTCCCCTATTTTTTTTTATAAATAGCTTGTATATTCTCCCACTCTTTAATATTTTTCAGTTAAAATAAGTCTCTTGCGGTTTTAAAAAGATACATTTTTATACCCGAACTATAGTAATATAGTCCTATTTACTTAATCAAATTCGTCTGATTAATATTTAGGTGTCCCTGGATAATTCTTACCCCGTAAGCCAATATTTTACCATTATGTGTTAAAATTATAGTACTGAAGGGAGATAATGTAAACTAAACATTGCTTGCCTCATTCCAACATCGTATAATGAAGGCACGTTAGAATCAAATTGATAGTTAAGTCCTTTATGTGACTTCCTAAGCGAATATAAAAACGGTCATTGGATACTAATATTTGAAATAGGTTATCCTACATTGTAACGACGAAAAAATACACCACCCTTTCCATATAATTCCTATACTTTTAAAGACTTACAGCCGTATTCACTAAAGGGATCTAAATTTAAAACCGTCCAAAATTAACAGTTCTAGATTTAAAGTGACACAATAAGTATCAGAATAAGCCAACTAAGTTTTGTATTGTAAATATTATTTCTCTCAATAAAATTAAGAAAGGTAAAAAAGACACAAAGTCTCGGTCTCGGAAAGATATATTTAAATACTACACGTGTTTCGCCCTGTCGGGCATCATCAGACCTACAATAAGAGGCCAGACTATCAGATTTTTTTTTATGATAAAACACCTGCATTGTAGGAAAAATCCTTTAAGGCGCTCTGGGAGCGGTGCGAGTGCGAAAAAAGCGATTAACGTTGGTCTTGAAACGTTGAAGATTGTATTCATTGGGAAACACGACCTCAGGTAGATCATTCCACAAAGATGACGTTCTCCAGATGAAAGAATTCTTGAACAATGAAGTTCGAGGAGTACTAAGCTGAACAACATATGGATGAGCGGCAGTGGTTCGCCGTGTATTTCTGTTTTGCATTGCTCTAGGTGGAATCAAGTGGGCAATGTCAGTCGAACACCTGCCATGGAAATATCTGTAAAAGAGAGCCAAATCACCAACCTGTCTACGATGCTCCAGGCTATCGAGGGTCTTGGTCAGCTCGGGGTCGCCGATCAGACGAACGGCTCTCCTTTGAATGGAATCCAGTAGCCGAAGGGTGTGCTTGGGTGCAGAGCTCCAGACATGAGAGCAATATTCTAATGATGGTCGAATACATACTTAATTAAAATTTCTATTTACCCAGCAGTTAAAATGAAATGTAATAACATCCAATACAACTAACCTTCTTCTTGGCCGCCTCCAGAGTTTATGAATTCGGACTTGCATGGCTTGTTTTATACAAATACCAAATGGGAAATATTTTATGTTATTCACTTCAGTTTATTGGTAATTAAATATCTACTTAGGTATGCCTCGCATCATATTACCAGTGAAGGTAATCGAAATTGTACAAAAGAAATTTACTTTGCGCACTGACTAATATAAGATATATTTAACTTATGGTAGTTGTTTTAATAGCTTAATCAAAGTCCCTATTTGCAAATTAGTATATTTAGGAAGAGTAATATGAAATAAAGTTCTCCAATTTTCCTGGCTCTATTCCAAGATGAAGCAGAATGTTAAATGAAGCGCTTTTAGAGTCGAGTTTATAAATTACTATTTAGTGCCTGTGTTGCATTAATGTCCATTTAGTACTCTGACGCAACAATAATATATTTTAATTTATAATAAAAGTTATAAACAGCATATCCCAGCATATTGAAATTGAAAATTATTTTTTGTAGTTAGTTTCCATGTATCCTTGGTACAGTTAATAGACTACAGCGGAACCATGTAAAGTATACAAAAGACATTTTCTGTAAGATCGCTCGGCTACATTCGCGTTGACCGAAAGGCGACTCGTCCGAAAGAAATAGGAAGAACTTCATGACTCTTTCTCATTGTCTTTTTAAATTAGATTTCGCGTATTTTTGTTTCATTCTAAAGATGTTTTCTTATTCTGTGGTTCTTACATTGTGTTAAGTTTGTCACTTTGGATATGTAGTCATGTAGTGGTCAGTTATTTGGCAATCCGCTGCGGTGTGTTTTTCTAAAGCAAGTTAATTTTAAATTGGTGACACGTAAAAATGTTAAAATTTGAAAACAATGAACTAGTAGATATGGTGCTAATTTACGGCGAGTGTCATCAAAGTGCTGCTGCTGCTTCGAGATTATACGCAGAACGCTTTCCATTGCGAGCTCATCCTACACCCAGAAGTTTTCTTCCAATGTTATTCGACGGGCAAGTTAGGCAGAACCGTATTTGATCCATAGTGTAATAAATCAATGTATATACCGTATTTTAGTTTTTTGAAAAAGGTATTTGAAAATGTTGTTTATTTTAGTGCCTTATATACACAGCTAAAATAGAAGTATCAACTTAGGAATCACCCTGGATATTGGTTAACGTTTTATCCACAGTGACAGTCACCATTGATGAATACAAAAAAATTGCGTTATAACTTATACAATAAAAAAAATCATTTATAAACCATAGGTCAAGGAATTGGCCTACTTTAGTCAAAAATGTGTATAAACAAAATAATATTTTTATCTAAATCTACACCTTGTCTCTTATACCTGACACAAACTAATTAAGAAAGTAAAAAGAAAGAAAAAAGATGATATACACGGTTAAGCCCGTTGGTTTCTGGAACAGGTAATGCAGATTAATTTGCCGTCATTTTTTAATATCAAAACTTTTGCCCTTTTCGTTAAAGTAAAGCGCACATTCCGAGGATTAGGAAAATATACTGTCTGGGGTTGATATATTGCTCAGAGGGTGGTAAGCGGTTTAAGTAGAAAAGGTAATAACTTTAACGGAAGAATGGGCAGCTGAGTAGGAGTGTGCTTATGTTTATCATCTCGAGATGGAAATACAGATAATTCTAATCTTATTATCAGAATATATTGAGGTTGCTTTTAAAGGGATTAAATTCACATATTCCCCTTACGCAATATCATGTTAAAAGTCTTTGAGAGTTATCTCAAGTTTTGAATTTCAATATTTAAAGAACGACGGATCAGTGCAAAAATGTGGCAACCGTTTTTGGAGACGAACTAACGTTTGTCTCCGTTTTCGATCGATTTCAGACACAAGATATTGTATTATTTTACGCACGCAATAAAAGACGGCGCGTTCCGAAGTCACGTCGGTTCTCACGTAGCGAATGAATCATAGTGCGCCTATCTATTCGGGTCGCCACATCCGCCCACTCTCTATATCGTAAGAAGCAGAGACTAACAATACTGCCCTCTTGTCCAAGTGACAACAAAAAAAAAGTCCGAGGAATTCGTCCATTCGTCCAGAAACCTGATATTTGTTGTAAATTGGATTTCCGGGAGAAATTATATGAAACCCGGGAGACACGCTTTTTTAGGTCCGATTCCGGGAGACTCCCGGAATACCTGGAGAGGTGGCAACCCTATCGTTAACCAGTATACCTAATATGATGAAAGTTGACACAAGAATTTTTTTTCGTATTTCTAGAAGTAAGAATTTTAAAATTTCAGGAGTTAATTAGTGTGTAAATTACCATTTTTCGGCCAATTCAAACCTTCAATCCACTTCCAGTAAAGTCAAATTTAAAATGGAAATCCGCCATTTTTATTCGATGTCTCAATTCAATAGAAAATCTTCTTTTTTATTACATCACACATTATTATTTATTTGGTTGGTTGGTTGTTTTAAGGCGGAGGTCGGGCGTTTGGCCCAAGCTTCTTGCACCAGCCTAGTGGTTTATTGTGCGCCCCTTTCTTGCTGGAAAAGATTTGTTCCTTTTATAAGGTCAAGTAAATTCTTACCAAGTTTGTCATGCGGGAGGTTATCACCACATTGGATTCCTCCGAAGATTTTGAATCTTCTTCGGGTCATTGCTCCGCAGTTATATATGATATGTGAAGCGGTTTCGTCCTCTTCGCCGCAAAGTCTTCATCAATGGGACCATTGTAGATTCCTATTCGACGTAGGTGTTTTCTTAAGTGGCAGTGGCCTATTAGTTGGCTAACCACTTGTTTTAGCTGGATGCGCGTTACAAGCAACATTCAAGTTGATAGTTTTTTGGAGCTTTTTCCAATTGTGGCCCTTGCTTGGGTCTGACCAGGTATCTTGTTTCATCGGGATAGGTATTGTTGTTGCGCCCACCTCTGTCTGATGTTGCTTTGGTTGCCTGTTTTGATATGCCAAGGGCGGGTTCAGGGCCCCTGAATTTTTGAGAAGATCCGGCTCTAACCAGTTTATCGGCTATTTCATTGCCCGCTATCCCCGAGGGACCAGGAACCCATAGGAGTTCTATTATTTATTTAAAATGGTTTGATATAAAAAATAATTAAGTTTCTTTTTAATTTTAATTTTAATATTTTCTTCTATTTAGCTGGCACTGGAATTTATTACAAAATAAATTATCGATCTAGTCAATAGTTGGCTTGCTATCCATAGACAAACATACATCTTATGAATTAAAAAGATCAACGTTTTCTAGTTATATACAGTTTCAGGTAGTAATTTTTTACTCTCTAAATTTTAACCTCTATCTTTTTATGCTTAAGCACAGTCTATTTTAACAAAAGCAGAAATACGAGCCAAAAGTTTAGAACATGATACAATGTAGCGAAAACGGATGTATGTAGAATAAGCTTTGATCCGTAAAGTCAGATAACTTTTTGGAAATTTCCTAGCAGACAAAGGGAAGAAATTACAATGGAGACTATATTCTGTAAATTTTCTTTGAAGCTTTGACCAGTATTACTATGATCTTGTAAAGGTATGTATCTACAAAAGTTTAATAACAGATATTTTTTTACTTAAAATGGCCTCCACTCTTATATTGCCAAATTCTTGACTAAAGTAGTCAAATTCCTTGACCTATGGTTTAAAAATATTTTTTTTTATTTTATAAGTTATAACGCATTTTTTCTATATTCATCTATGGCGACTGTCACTTACTGGCATGCATGAAACGTTAACCAATATACAGGGTGATTCCTAAGTTGATACTTCTTTTTTAGCTGTGTATAGAAGGCATTAAGATAAACAACATTTTCAAATACCTTTTTTCAAAAGACTCAAAAATAAGGTACTTACATTTATTAATTACACTATGGTTCAAATACGGTTCTACCTAACTGACGACCGACCCGTAAATTGCTTGAGTAATAAGACAAAACAACATAAAGTATAGCGGGCTACGGTGTGATGACCAGGCCCACACTTAGATTTTTTACTTGTGTATCTCGACTATTTTTAAGTTTTAAAAAAAAAGATATTTGAAAATGTTGTGTATTTTAATGCCTTCTATACACAGCTAAAAAAGAAGTATGAACTTAGGAATCGCCCTGTATAACATATCAATTATTACTGCCACAAAACCCAAGTTGTTACTCTGGTTTGTTACCAATTAGTACATGTGTTACGTTAAACAGGCGCCTAATCTAGAAACCAGGCTCTAACAGGGCTCCATTTACCTAATTGCTGTTGGAACAGAGCCAAACGTGGAGAACTTCGCTTTAGAATAGATTCGTTTTAATGTTAGATATATAAATAATATGTGAACAGTGCGGTATAAGTTACATGCGATATTGGGTTAATTAAAATAGTAGTTTGTACTACAAGAGTGGATATGATGTGCCTACGGCGTCGTGCTCAAACCTCCGAGCGCAATAGGACAACCTATGGTTAAGAAGATGACTATCGGATTTTTTAAATTTAATTTTTATGTATGTAATATTTATGTTGTCGCGTATTAAAATTGTAGGTGACGGGAACGTGTACCTAAGATGATTTGAAATTACGTTTATTTGTGGTGCGCTATTTATTTACTGAAACGCCCAAGATTTTTAATAGTTTTATTAAAGCAAAGCAAAACAATTGACGATTATATTATGATGAATAACATACAAGTCTTAATAAATAAAAATATAGGTATTAAATCATTAAATTTAGAGACTTTTCTCTAAAGAAAAGTTGTCCCCTTAAAACTCAGATACGATGCTATTTTAATTTCTGCTTTACAGTCAACTCAGGCCAACAGAGAAATAAACAGTTTAACACCTAAATCAACATTACAAAGATTACTTACTCACTGGCTGGAAAGTGCTCTGAATCTGAGATTTAGTTTTTACATCATTTAGAGAGACTTGGCTGACCAAACGGGCAGATGTTACCCTTACACTTAAATACGTTAAACAACTCCACTAAGTAAGTGTTTCTTTGAGTTTTTATAATGTTTTGTAACCCCTACCAAAATAGAGAAGGGGTCATTTTTTGCTGTGTCAGGAATTATTAACATTAGGAGAAAAGCTTCCTAAATGTACTATTCAAAATGGAACCCTTTCTGCAACCAATTATAAACAGTTATTTTTATAAACATTTGTCGACTGACTCCTCCTACGAAACTAGAAATGTTCTTGTCCTTGTTGTATATACTATCTTTCCACGATTCCTATTTATCACCCATTAAGAGTCCTAACTTCACAGCAAGGTATTAGATGAGTAATCCATCCTTAAGGATACCAATCCATATCCGACAATATTTAAAATTTTTAATAAAATTTGAAAATCTGGTAATTAAGAAAATAACGCCCTCTATCGGCGACGGATATAAAAAAAAATAGATAGTAATACATAATTATATTACTATAGGATAAGATCTATCAAAGGATACCAAATTTGTTAAATTTGGTTAAGGCAAACCAGAGTTGTCAGTATTTCTTTCAAAAGAGGTTCCCACTCCTGAGTTTATTTTGCAAGTTACATCAAAATGTATTAAAACAAAGTTATACACCGTATATTTTAAAGAATAAAAAACTGAACTTTTGACCTAACTTTATTTGGTCTGTTATCGATAAAAATTCTATAAACTTCTTCACAGTCATATGTTAAATGTCCTCTAACGGTAAATGTAGGAATTTCCGGTAATTTATTTTGGTCGATTTTTTACTTAATTTTTTTTATTTCAAAACGTTTGGAATCTTCTAAATATTAAAAAGTTAATAAAATTATCAAGGTAATAAATTTGTCTCTAAGCCGCCTGTGATTATTATGGGATAAATTGAGTTGACATTTTCGCTCTTGGAGGTAAAATCAGTTTAAACCAAAGCCTTAATATGGAGAAAAGCGGAACAAGATAAGAAAGCAAAGATATTAAGGAAGCAAAATATATTGCAAAAGTAAGGCACAGGCGGGTTATTTCGCAGTTTCTGTTTAGCCAAAGAATGCATAAATAATTAGTCCGGAACGAGGCTTATTCTTATTAAAGAATAAGTACAGATGCTTAGAATTTCTAAGCAAAAGTTATTTAACAATTTCCTTAGAAAAATGTATCATATAACATTGTATTTCATACTGTCCATGAGAATCATATCAATATTAACATTTTTAATTAAACATTCCGACAATTAATCCCGGCACTTTAAAATAATAGGTAATTTCCCAGACTTAAATTAATTATATTAAGGGGGATATGCCGTATTAAAGAAAGAAAGAAATATATTTTTTTTATAATGGGGTGGACGCAACATAAACAAGATGCTAACGAGTGAGAATTTTAAGTTTCGTAAACATAATTGCCTCCTAAATTTAAAAACCACTTATTTATTTGTCACCAGAGGTCGTGTTTTGCCGGATAGATAATTTTTAAAAATACAAACTACAATAATATATTGTATGTTATTTAGAGAAACAAGCCTATTTGAGGAAACAAACAAAAAAATTGAAATTGCTTTTTACCAATTTAGAATTGATTAATTAGACCGTGTTCTTTGAAAATTGGAAGAACTTTTTAAGTTTTCCTCTTTTTATTAAATTTAATTTTAATTACAAGAAAGGGCCTCGTCCCTTCAAATTTTCGCCGTAATTCTAAAAGTAAATATTTAAAAATTTGAGGAGTTAAAAAGTGTGCAAATTGCCATTTTTAGATCAATTTAAATCTTCGAAACCACACACTTTTAAATCCACTTCCGGTTTAACCGGAAGTGAAGTCAACTTTTAAATTATAAATGGAAACATACAAACACTTTTATTCGATGCTTGAATTCTATCAAAAATTCTCTTCTTAATGACATATCACAGTTTATCATTTGTTTTAAAAATAGCCGCCTATATCAATTTTTCTTTGTTTCTATACGTACACACATACATACATAAAATAAAACATCATATTAGAACTAGTGGCGAATATCCTATTTATACCAAAAGCTGTCGGTACCCATTTGTTCATAAAAAAAAGTCGAAATTAATAAAATGTTAAACCAAAATATAATAAGACCTTCTAGTTCGCCATAGTCTTCTCCAATTTGGGTAATTCCCAAAAAATTGGACGCTTCGGGCAAACAAAAATGGAGAGTAGTAATAGATTATCGCCGTCCTAATGAAAAAAGCTTAGATAACATAAATATCCATTACCTAACATCGTTGACCTTTTAGACAAGTTGGGCAAATTCCAGTACTTCACAACGTTAGATTTAACTAGCGGATCAGATCAAAATAAGCGAACTTGGTATTCCAAAAACAGCTTTTAGCACAGAGAACGGGCACTATGAGTTTCTGCGCATGCCCTTTGAGCTCAAGAACACCCACGCATCGTTCCAAAGAGTACAACAATATACCTCGCGGAATAACTAACGAAATGTGTGCCGTCTATCTCGATTTCTTGTGTCTCCCGGTATATAAGTGCCAATGATTATCCTATAGACGTCCATCAGATGCATGATAGCAAAATTGCATCGATTTTCTGTTAGAGGATTACCCTACTGGTTGATTTAGAAGCTTTTAACTCCCAGTATGCGCGCCCGCATTTGGTCTTGATAGAACCCAATATTACTCCTGTAAAATGGTACAATTACCTCATTGTATTAAAGAGAAGTCCATATATTGCTATGGACTGTGATGAAAAAATTATTATTCGTTGCTCTTTTACTTCTATTTTTATATTTGTTGTGCCGACTCTGGATGAAATCATTTAAATTCACGATAACTTTTTTCTTATTACGGAGTTTTTGTTTTTCGGGTCTTCATAATTTATTTTCAGCTGTATCCCGAGGGGCCGGTGAGAAGAATGCGCATTACTTTTTTATTCTTCTTCAAACAAAACTAATCTAAAAGAAAGTATAATATATTAGACTGTTGATTTAATATCTTTTATTAAGAAAACGATAAATAATTTATATTCTTGTAGCAAACAATTTTTGTGAGGTGTAAAGTATAGGCTAGATGTATTAAAATAAGTTATGCATAAAGAGCAAGGCCGTAGCCAAAAGGTGATTACTAGCACCAAATGCTCAAAGCAGCAGCCGCACTTTGACGAAACTCACCGTAAATTAGCACCATATCTACTAGTTCATTGTTTTCAAATTTGATCATTTTCACGTTTCACCAGTTTTGCCAAATAACTTACCACCGACCCGTAAATTGCATCACTAATAAGGCAAACAACATAAAGTATAGCAGGGTACGTTTTGATGACCAAGCCCGCACTTAGATTTTTTACTTCTGTATCTCGCCTATTTTTAAGTTTTTTGAAAAAAGGTATTTGAAAATGTTTATTTTAGTGCCTTCTATACACAGCTAAAAACGAAGTATCAACTTAAAAATCACCCTGTATAATGGGTAAATTTACAATTTTTGGACATTATTACTTGTAGGCGAAATATACCAAATTTTTAAAATTAAATAAAAAATAAAAGTTTTTATATTTGAATTTTTTTAAATAAACAAATTTTTTTATGTAGTTGAAAAGCTACATATTTTCACAGAAATTACAGTCCATAATAAAATGTCTTCTTCCTTATTTGACCTTTTATCTAATAATCCTGTTGACACGCTTCAACTCACAAATAAAATGTCTTATATTCCAGTTCGTCAATATTACTTTTGAGTCTTTGTAAAAGTTTTCAGAGGGAATGAAAGGAATGCGGTAAAAAGTGAACATTAGTTAGACAACCTGGAAGCAAAAGAATTTTTCATGCAGGGCGCTGAAGGTTATGGTAAGGTTTATTGCTTTACACGGAATGGTTTAGTCGTGTAAAAGGATAATATACATTAAAGTTATTACATTTGTGACATATTTGTGGAAATATTATAACTTTGTCCATTAAATATGTATATATAAGGTGTCCAAAAAGTAAAATATTATCTTTTAATAAACAGGGTTGTGATAAATGAAGGGATCATATAGTTAGACAGAGCTTCGCTTGCTTGATTAATGAAAATTTTATTTTTTTGTAATGCATGTTTTAGAAAAAAAAATTATACGGGATAAAGACTTATAATAATTTTAAGCGGGGCCTCTAAAAACTCGCGAGCTGCATCTAGAAACAACCCTCAGTCAAATTTTTATTTAAGACAATAATGCATTCTAAATTCAAATGAAAAAATTTTACGACTAGGTATTATCTAAATTCAGTATTCTTGTCAAGTTTTGTCTTTTTGTCAACTTGAATTTATAGTGTACTTTAAATAATTTCATGGAACATTTGTCTTTAGGGTTTTATTTCTATTTTCTTTAGTGAAAATCTGCCTATGCCATTTTTATTGTACTGAACTTTCTTACGCCTCAATATAACGACTTTTAAGTGCTTTTAAATTTACGTACATATTACATACGCGGAAGAAATGGAGGTTTATGTAGGGAACTTTATTGACTTTTAATATCCCATTTTGAAGCTTACCTGCTTAAAGTGGAATAAGCAAATTTGAAAAAATGCAAAACATGTGTAATGGAATTTTGTTCAGACACCTCTAGAAGATTTATTGAAATAAATAAATTAGTTTTGGATTTGTCTTTGTTTCAGTAAAAGAATAACCTGGATCTCAATAATAGTTTTATTGAAGTATATTTTATAATGTACTTTAAGCTACTATGGACTATGGACTAACTATGGATTTTATTATTAATATTCAATTAAATCTAGATACAGTAGCGGCTCGCGGTATAAAAAAATGGTGAAGTGCTAGGTATAGTGCGGGTACTTAAACAAACATTGACTAAAAACTCGTGTGACTAAACGTCTCTCCTATCCTCGTCTGTCCAATGACTGAATGGAGTTTCTAACAAATTACAAACTATGTAATTAATTGGGTTCATTTTTCAAACATACAACCAAGTAGGTACACACACTTCTGAATTACCTGAAAAATAAAACTTTGTAATCACACAGCAAATCACGTAAAAACGATATCTATAATCGTAAGTTTCGCGAAGCCTCAAAATATATACCTTAAGGTTAGGCGAACCAATACTAAAACAATGATTTATACGACTGATCAATTTTTAAATGGCCGTTCATCATATTGCAAATTGTTACATGCTGTTTGCGTGACTGACGTTACGTAACCATAGCAACGGTGAATATCGAAGCCATGTTGGACGTTGGGTCTTCATTTGCTTTGAGCTAACGGACACGGTCGGCTTAAATTAATATTATTAATTCGAACATAATTATTTTTTAAGAGCTAAAATTGTAGCTTTACATTAATATTTAATATTGTCGAAAAACTTTCCTCCTGGTTTTATTTATTTTTTTTGTGAAGAGCCCCTTCATCTACTTCACCTGACGAGCCGCCACTGTCTAGATAATTATTAGGAATGCGGTGACCTTTTCCTTGTTTAGTGTGACCTAATAGCAAATAATTATTTTTGTTTGGGGGTTTTGAGCTAAAGTTACTTAAAATAATATAATTTATTGAATTTTAGTATTTTTATTGACAGACGACAGTAACGTAAGAGAAACCAATTTGGGCATTACAATAACAATAAAATATAACTTGCGTGTGGACAATTCACCTTAATTTTCATGTTCAATGTCAGTGAATAATTCATAGAAACACCATCACGTTTTCAAAACATAGGACAGAAAATCGTGATTTACATAACGAAGGAAGTTGTACATAAACAAGTTATTAAATAGTTAATGTTACGATGGAGTTTAAGAAAAACTTATCTTCTAACTAGTTAATTAAATTTTATTGGAGGCCAGTTTCTTGGTTTGAAAAAACTTGTATTTTTTTGTCAATTAAAATGTTAAATAATAAAAATAAGTATTAAGCCGCCGGAGCTATTCCCACTCAAACCTTCCAACTTTAATTAAATTTCTTGAAGTTTCCAAGGTTAAACAAAATACAACATCGGATTTTGATTATGTGTAGCTAACCTCTTTGTGTTTAATTGGTTAAATAACATTGCTAATTAGACTAAATCACAGCCTATTTGCTCGAATATACTTAGTAAATAATTTGAATTGATTAATATTTAAATTAAAGAAATAGTTCATACTTGAGTAGAGTGCCAAGTTAAATTGGTAAATGAGACACTTCAAGTCTTTCTCCACCAGTATATTGTCGCGTATTAAAATGATAGGCGACTGGAACGTGTAGCTTAGATGATTTGAAAGTACATATTAATTTATTTAATTTGTTATGCGCTATTTATTTACTTAAACACCAAAGATTTTTAAGAGTTTACGATAACATTATGGTGAATATCATACAAGTCTTAAGAAAGAAATATAAAGTTATCAAATCAGTAAATGTAGAGAGTTTTGTCTAAAGAAGAGTTGTCCCCTTAAAACTCACATACGATCAAATTTCAAGTAAGTTCAATAGAAACAATTTCCGCTTTACAGTCAACTCAAATCAAAAGAGAAATTAACAATTTAACACTTAAATAAATATTACAAAGATTACTTACTCACTTGTTAACAACTGCTCTGGTTCTGAGATTATGTTTTTACATCATTTAGAGAGACTTGAGTAACCAAACGGACAGAGGTTACCCTTACACTTGAATAGGTTAAATAACCCCACTGAGTAAGTATTCCTTTGAGTTTTTATAGTGTTTTTCAATCCCTACCAAAATAGAGAAGGGATTTTTGCTGGGTCAGTAATTATTAGCAATCCTTAATAAAAGAGAATATTCTTGAATGTACTATTCAAAATGAAATCCTTTCTTTAACCAATTACAAACAGTTATTTTTAATAACAAATGTCTACTTACTCCTCTTACGAAATTAGAAATGTTCTCGTCCTTGTTCTATGCACTATCTTTCTAAGTTATGAAACTTAAAAACCCGATTATAATTTCCGCAGAAGGTTCCGTAAGCTTTCCATGAACTTACAGTGGAAGTTGCAATATTACTTAGTAAGTATAGCTTATAAATCACCGCTGGATAATGTTTTGACCCAGTTTAGAAAATAAATTTGTAGGTATATCGGACCTTAAGCATCTGATCTGATTCCTAGTCATTATACCGATGCGCTATGTCTCAAATAACTCATAGAAATGGCGGCTCGCGGTCTTAATAAATGGTGAAGAGCTAGGTATAGTACGGGTACTTAAACAAACATTGACTAATTTATATTTTTATTGCGTACAAACAAACAACTAAGTAGGTACGTACACTACTGAATTAACTGAAAAATAAAAACAGAACCTTTTAATCACACAGTAAATCACATAAAAACGATATCTATAACAGTAAGTTTTGCGAAGCCTTAAAATAAATACCTTAAGGTTAAGCGAACCAATGCTAAAACAATGGTGCATACGACTGATCTATTGTTAAATTGCCCTTCATCATAATAATGCAAACTGTCACATGCTGTTTGCGTGATTGACGTTACATAACCATAGCAACGCTGAATATCAAAGTCATGTTGGGCGTTGGGTCTTCACTTGCTTTGAGCTAACGGACACGGCCAGCTGGGGCACGTCAAAATGCACGAGTGTTTATAATTATTGTCCTTCGGAGTTAACCGTGGCCGTATTATGCATTGATACATTCGGATTAAATTAATATTATTAATTCGAACATAATTATTTTTTAAGTGCTTAAATGGTAGCTGTATTGGTTTAATATTTAATATTGTCAAAAATTTTCATCCTGGTTTTATTTTTTTTTTGTTAAGAGCCCCTTCAACTACTTCACCTGACGAGCCGCCACTGACTCATAGTGGCCTTTAATAGATGCTTTACAATAATTGAATAGTTAAGTTAATAATACAGTGTCCATATACTCTCAGGTCTTCGATACAGTTTTATTTCAAACCAATTCAACAACTTTTAAACTTATCACAATTTAGATTTGTTTAGTTAAATAACATTAATTAAAGGGAACTACGTTTGCCGTTATAAGTTTGAAGTTTGGTTGCTGTCTGCTTAGGAGTTGCCTACTTCAATTCCCAACTTTAATACGATTTCCTTGGGTTTCCAATGTTTTAGACAATACAGGTGAGCTATATTCAAGTAACCTATTTTAGGGTTATTTGTTTAACAGCATTGTCAAGCAATGCAAATTTACTCGAATCCTATCCAATTAATTAATGCGTATAAGTACATGACATTCTAATTAGTCTATATATAGATTTGTACAAAATTATGTATCGTCATTTTGTAATTTGGCAAATCATTAGTGCAAGCACAGGCTTGTATTATGAAATATTTACTACAACCTAACTTTAATGTAAAAGTAAATTATACACCTACTTAAAAAAATTAAATTCTCTAACATTTTTTTAATATTAAAATTACTTTTTAAACCTCGTTATTTTCTGAATCCAAGCCTTTACCAGCAAACTGGCATTTGTGGTCATCATGAGTCTTAACATTTTTCAAAAAACTCCAGACGCCTTTTAAATAAAATCTTTATTTTGCCATTTCTTGAGTTACAGCACGTCATCATTCTCAATTATATTAATAAATAATTATAAATGATTTCATTGCAAAATCCTTTATTTTCATCAAGTGCAGGTAGTACCACCCGGGTTTGGGTCAATTTATGAGTTTTGCCTATTGTTATCCATTCATAAACACTGAAAATGGTGTGACAAAGGCGTGCATTATGTACATAGTATTAGGTACACTTATTTTTTATTAAACCTTATAAAAAAAAATACCTAATACAAAAAATACATTATACAGAAATTAATTTATTAAAAATCATAATATTTTTCGTTATCTGAGAGACGGTCATCTCCCCTTGACGTTATAATTAACGGGTCGACGGTTAGATCGATAATGTGCCAAGATCTCATCTTCTTTAATGACATGATGGATTGCTTTTAGCCAGATCTCTGGTGTCACTTCCTGAATGGCTTGCTTAAACAGTAACTTAACGTCTTTCTTTTTAAATGCGTGTTGTGTCTTGCTACAAATCCTTTCACTTGCGCCCATATAAGTTCTATAGGATTTAGTTCGCAATGATATGGCGGTGTGCGCAGCACAGTTACACTATGTTTTTCAAATATCTTCCATGGCATATTTCATAAAACAATGTTTGTATAAATTTGCTATAGCTAATAGTTCCTTCTTTATCAAATTATCTTTTTTTTCTTTGGTTAGTTATCATCAGAGGCGGATTATAGTACAAGCCGAACAAGCCTAGGCTTGTAGCGCCAAATCTGACATTTTCCAGCGCCAAGACTCCAAGAGAGACAAAGATGACCGGGGGCGCCCCCCCCCCCCCCTAGAGCTCTAACGAAACTATATAATATTTATAGTTCTATAAAAAAAATCTATTTTTTTGTTTTTCTTAACTTTAATTATTTGTGTAAAGTGCCTTTGGCAACATCACGTCTCTACCAAGCAGGTGTGCAACCTTTCAAATTTCGAATTAATCCCCCCAAATCCCTACTGAAAGTTGACACAATCATTTTTTTGGTGATAGCGGTCAAAACTCACAGATTAAGAGTTTTTAAAGTCTGGCATATTGGCGCAGATTATTTAAACCCAAAAAAGGGTGTGGCACCCCAAAAATTTATGCGGAAACAACGCCTTCGGCGTAATTCCCTCCCCCCCCCCCCCCTGAGAACAAATCCTAAATCCGCCACTGTAGAAGGGGGGTGCAAAAATATCCCAGGACTTTTTGGGCGCTTCCAAGTGTTAATACGCCTCTGATTATCATAAATAATTTAGTGCACAAAATTTCTCTACGCCTATGGCCGACACCGAAATTGAGCCGAACTGAACGGAATTTTCCATTTTATTACTTTAAACCTTTCTGAAATAGATTATAACTGTATTGATGTGCCAGATTTTTTTAATATTCCATACGTCTTGATACAGATAAGCTTTTAATTTATCTAAATAATGAATAATTTCAAATTCCACCCTGACCGCAATGTCAATATATAGGCTCCTACAATTAGGAGCTGTTGCTCTAGCCCATATAAATTAAGTTAAATGTCAACGCCCACAGTCAGACTGTGTTAAACTGGTTACCCAAATTAGACTCTAAATATTACATTCGTTTCATTGGTGAAGCATATATGGGAAAAACGAAAGACTCAGACAGATGTTTTGACGATTCTTTCTGGGCTCAACTGGATTAAGTGGATTAAAAGCTTGTGGCCAGTTTAATTACGGCAAATCGTCAAGTTCCCCACTTGATGACACAAAAAATGCGTAAATTTATCTTAACATCAGAATTATTAAATGTAAAATTAATAGTTTATATAATGTGTTTGTTTAATTCTGTATAAACCAACTTTATTTGTTTTCGTTACGTATAGTTTATTTCAGAAAGGTGTAGAGTAATAAAATAGGAAATTCCGTGTAGTTCGGCTGAATTTCGGTGTCGGCCATAGGCGTAGGTAAATTTTACGCATTGAATTATTTATGATAATTAACCAAAGAAAAAAAAGAAGATAATTTAATAAAGAAGGAACTATTAGCTATAGCAAATTTACACAAACATCGTTTTATGAAATTTTTTTGATTAGGCCATTAAGGAAGTGACACCAGAGAACTGGCCAAAAGCAGTCCATCATGTCATTACACAAGAGGAGTAAATGTGGGATCTTGACCACCTGATCGATCGGACGTCGACCCGTTAATTATAACGTCAAAAGGAGATTACAGTTCCTCAGATGACGAAGAATATTATAATTTTTTATAATTTATTTTTTTATATAGTTTAATAAAAAATAAGTGTACATAATGCACGCCTTTGTCACACCATTTTCAGTGTTTCCGAATGGATAACAATAGGCAAAACCCATAAATTGGCAAAAACCCGGGTGGTACTACCTGCACTTGATGAAAATAAAGAATTTTGCAATGAAATCAATGCCAAATTATGATAGTGGCTTAAATATTCGTTGGGTCACTCTGTAGTCCCTGTGTATACCTAATGAGCTTTTATTATTCTATACCTTTCTGAAATAGACTTTAGTTTTACCCAGTTATGTTAAGAGTTTATTATCGCTTTTAAAAATTTTAATATGATGAGCTCCTTGATGAGCTCCTTAAATCAAAATTATATTCAATGCCTGAAGCCTAGAACTTGTGTTGGGTTCTTTTGCATTACAGTACATGCCTGCATTTTCAGTACTTATTTCAAGTTACCTCCTGAAGCTGTATTCTAAAAAAAAGGTCGACAGCGTAATAATCCAACCCCTCCAAAAATCTGGAATCAGGGGAATGGGGGACCTAGGTCCCCCTAACACCCTCTAGTTGCGCCTATGTAGCACGACGCTGTAACTACCATACAGCAACGTAACCCCGATATAGCAGCCGGACATTGTCATCACTCCCCGTATAATATCCATTAGTTTATTACTTTCATAATGTTCCATTTTCACGTTTTAACAATTTAAAGTAAAAATTTACTACTACCACATAAACACCACGCAATAACTGACCGGTTGTTCACTGTAGATTTTTTTTTAGAAAAGAAATAAACATAATAAACTTTATCAGCGATGCATAGGACCGTATTAGGATTTTTTTAATTTTAAGAGAGCATATAGTTCGTTAATTTTTGGATTATTTAAAAATATTGTTTATATCTTCTATACTCAAGGTTAGGAAACTATTAACTTAAGAATCACCCTGTATAATATTTTAATACCATTTACTGGTCATTTTATTACATAATTTAGATAAATAATAAGTTCCAAAAAACGGAGAATCGTTTCGTGCTGCGGTTCCATTATCCACATTACATTTTTGTCAACCTCAAACTTTCAGAGGTTAAACACGTAAAACTTTGCGTTTACTTCTATTGGGATAGATGGTATGTTATTTAACATTAAATAGGGTAAACATGGCTTTGTGCTTTGTATCAGTTAGGATTAATTATTTACTATAGGTATACAGCCTGTAAAAAGATTAAAAAACTTTTTTCAAAGAACTTTATAACAAAACGGAGACAAGGTGGTTTATGTTTATTTGTGGCAGGTCGTAAATATTTTAAGTCCTTCGTTATATGCAAATAAAAATTGAATAAACGATATGGAATTTAAAAGTAACGAAGAAATGTCGAATTAAAACGATTTTTCTAACGTCAATAAATACTTAAGAGTATCAGCTACATTCAGTGTCGTAGCCAGAAAATATGCTCGGGGGGGCTTGGTGGGCTTAGGTAGGATATTTTTTTTTCTGGAGAGATGATATATATTGTATCTAGGGAAGAAGACGGAAAAGCGCCGCAGGCGGAAAATCTTCGGACCACGCCCAAAGTTCGTTTAAAATTTACCTAACTACTATCAAATTTCGAAAATTAAATTATTACCTCTCCCCCTATGCATGGTTGGATTAAATTTGTTTTTTTTGATATTCCTATTATTTATTTAAAATAAAAATACTTTTTGTATTTGTGAAAAATATGAATATTGGTGTCCATCCAAAATTTTAACATAAGACGTATGTATGACTCTAACCAGCGTTTTTCGGGCTCGGTTTTTTATGATTAAAATCAAAAAATATCGCTCACCACGCCAAAATTGATGATTTTTTCAGAAATCATGTATTTTAGGAGCGTAGATCTAAGAGAAGTTTTTGGTGCTAATGCTTAGGTTTTAAAATACTCCTTCTTAAGTGTCTTATATATTCATAATAAAGCATTCTCGTTTCTTCCCGCACTATTTTTTTTATTATAAATTATCACACTTCTTCCATAAAAAATGTTTCAATTAAAATGTTTACTTTAATTTTTCTCTGTAAAAATAAATGCCTAATTGTTTTTTGTTGTTGTACAAATATTTTATTGTATTGGGTTATATTTTTGTTGATTTAAAATTGCTCTAAAAAAGGAAAAATGGAAGACAAGTATATAATAGAAAATTACTATAAAATATTATTCTTTTTACTCGTTTTCCTTTAAAATTGCATCATAAATCAGTAACTAAAACGATATGCGTCAGAAACCTTAAAATCTATATAAAACAGGACTTTTAGAAGGAAAACTAAACGTTTTGTACAAGACCTTTGTAATCTAAGCCAAAAATACTTACTAAATACTTATTAAAAAATGTAAATTAAGAGTTCAAGCGTGAGACGAAAAATAAGGTTGCAATTAGACTCTTAGACCTGAGCTCCTAGCCACGGAGGGGGGGGGCTGCCCCTAAATACGCCACTGGCTACATTTTTACTTATAAAATAAACGTTACGATAAAACTGGATTTTTGAGAGTTGACATAATACGCCCATGCCCGGTACTATGTGCTTTGTTTACATGCGCGTGGTCATACTATTGTCACTTCTGGTGTTAAGCTTTGCGGATCCATAGTATGGGGCAGGGAAAAACTCTCATTCACGCAAAGGGGAAGAATCCTTTATTGAGCGGCCGAGGCAAAGATTGTATACGAAGCTATCACCAACTACTAACGTGCGTAAATATTTATATTGTGATCCTAATACGCCCTCGGAACCAATTGCATACTAGTCTGTGGTCTTAATCACAACAACGAATACTTTTTTTTATGGCTAGAGTATTTTGTAATCATAATATTCTTGAAGATAAATTCTATTATACCATTTGTCCCATTATACCCCCCGGAATAGCTCAAAAATGACTTTAATAATAATATTACTTACCATTCACTGAAAACGTCACCGAAATGGCCCATTTCGTCCTGCCCTCGGGTGTATCATATGCCGAGCTGAATAAAAAATAACTACCTGTCGGTCGTTCGTTTACGATTTCTCTGGTTTTACGCTTTTTGTGACTGCGATTTTGTGGATTTAGGGTTGTTTTTACAACTTATACATTGAAATATCAATTTACTTGGCTCAATGGATTTTATGTAAAAACATAACGGCCCTTTGCAGCAAAAAGTAAATATGTATTATAGTCTGTTTCAGAAAGATGTGAAGTAATAAAATGAGAAATTCCATCCAGTTCGGCTCAATTTCGGTGTGATGATACGTGGATTAATGAAGATTATATAGTACCAAAATTGTGACAAGACAAAAATATAACCAGTGCTCGCCAAACTTTTATGGAAGGCCTGTCAACGGCTATTAGGGTGTCTTCAGGTAAAAGCAAGAGACTAATAATCCATATTGGAACCGAAGAGGGATTTTTAAAAAAAGATTTGTTAACCTTTCAGTCGTTCAATACAGGAGATTACCACGAGGCCATGAATTCGAATGTTTTTGAGGACTATTTTGGTAAAATGATAAAATATCTTCCAGCTGATTCAGTAGTAGTTATAGATAACGCAAGCTATCATTCACGACGTACAGAGTAGACTCCATAATGTAATAAAGAAGGAACTATTTATTGCCTATAGCTAATAGTAACTATTAGCGTAAATGTAAAAACTATTAGTGTAAATGTGCTCAGGGGCGTCCCTAGGTTTTGCGGGGCCTGGTGCGAAGATTTCAGGTGGGGCCCCTAAAGAAAATGTTGTTATCACAAGTGTAATTCTAAAAATTTCAATATTTTTTCAAATCGACATGTTTTATAAATTTTATATTACAAATAAATTCATTTAATCATTCTCCATTATTGATCCAGGAAATGAATGATAAAAAAAAAAAGAATGCGTACGGAATAAGATAAACTGTGTACCATTAGATCTTATTTTTTCTCATCGTGGATTACAAAAATAAACAAAAGTACGATTATTTTCCAGGCGAATATTATAATTCACTTAATACTACAAAAGTCATTAGTCGTAAAAATAAATTGCGATAGTAAAAACTTGACTGAGAATTAAGGGTTATGTACTCTGTCAAGAGATTTTTCAGTAATATTCGGGTCAAAAGTGTGCGTTTACTCACCTCTCACGTATCAACCGTTGTAGCGTTTTTATATATTGAGGAGACGTCAGGTGTATATAGAAAAATCACTATTCATAAACGCGGAAGAAGTTTCACAGACCAATCTTTCGTGCGAAACGTCAGCGAATGATGTCAACAATAAAAAAAGTCGCGAACAATCGATAGCTGTCGAACAGAGTTTATCGATAGAAATTATCGATATCTTTCAAAACTCATCCCGAGACAGAAAAAAAGGAATAGTTTGATTGCAATCGAAATGTACTTTATGTTGGGCAAAAAAGAAAAAAATATGTTCTGCAGTTGCAAAATGTATTGAAAAAAATTTCTTCTCAAGGAAGAGAAAAATGTTCCTGAGCGCGGGACCCCTCCAAGCGCGGGGCCTGGGGCAAGTCGCCCCGTCTGTCCCCCCCTAGGGACGGTCCTGCTATAGCTAATAGTAACTATTAGCTATAGAAAATTTACACATAGTTTAGGACATCGTTTTAGGAAATATGCCGTGGAAAATATAGAAAAACATAGTGTAACTGTACTGCGCACACCGCCATATCATTGTGAACTAAATCCTATAGAACTTATATGGGCGTAAGTGAAAGGATTTGTAGCAAGACACAGCACGACATTCAAATTGATCAAGCCATTAAGGAAGTAACATTAGTCATTAAAGAGGAGGAGAAAATGTGAGACCTTGACCACCTGATCGACCCGTTAATTATAACGTGAAGAAGAGATGACAGTTCCTCAGATGAAGAAGAATATTATGATTTTTTATAATTTAATTTCTGTATAATGTATTTTTTGTATTTTTTTATAAGGTTTATTAAAAAATAAGTGTAGGTACCTAATAATATGATAATGCACGCTTTTGTCACACAATTTTCAGTGTTTGTGAATGGATAACAATAGGCAAAACTCATAAATTGACCAAAACCCGGGTGGTACTATCTGCACTTGATGAAAATAAAGAATTTTGCAATGAAATCAATGCCAAATTATGAAAGTTGTTTAAATATTCGTTGGGTCACTCTGTAGCCCCTTCGCATAACTAATCAGCGTTTATTATTCTACACCTTTCTGAAATAGACTATAGATGTACGGTAATGCGTTTCTGCAAGGCGACGAACGGACGGCATTAAATAGGTGTGTTTCCCTATTTAAAATCTTCATTATATAAAGACTTAAGCTTCATAAACAATAGCTGGTTCCTCGGACAATGCCCTGCTGCTTTCGGTGACTCACATAATAATTAAATAAGTAATAGTTATTTACGATATAAGTGTTGTAAAGATTCATATTACAACACGAGATGTTAAAGTTGTGAAACGAGGCGTCAGCGGGGTTTGTTCGGGTCTGTTAATAATTGGTAATCAATTTTATAATTGTTAATAAGAAATTATTCTTCTAAAAAGTGTGGTTTTATTTAACAGCAAAATTTTAAGAAAACCGTTTTTTCCCTTACAACACGATTTACAGAACTGTAAAATTTATATTACTAAATTAAAGTAAATAAATAAATTAGATAATTATATATAGTCAATTGTTATGATCATTATATCGACTCTAACATTTAAAAAATAAATAACTAGTTTAAATTTTGTATTCATTGATGTCTTATCCTATTTATTATAAAGTGCACAAGTCGAAATACATTACCCATCCATGTATTAAAAGTTATTCATTAAATCCACAATTTCCATGAATATCCTTACCTGAAAAGAAAGTTTGTATTAAATTCTAACTTCACTAACGAAAACCATAAATATAAAATTTAAAATTGTCATAAAGCTTGAAGTATCGCTATATGCTCAAAATAATATTAAAGAAAGCATGCAGAACAAAGGTAAGTCTAGATCAAAATTCTGGAAGGATAATTTGATTAGGTTATTAAAAACTGCCTTGTAATAGTAATTTGTATAAGTAGATATCTCACGAAGAAGTAAATTGAGCACGACAACGTAGGTGGAATGTTCAAGCTTCCGAGTGCGACATGAACAATCCAATCGAATTGAAAAGTATATTAAAAACTTTTTTAAAAAGTTTATAGGCTGCCGGGCGACCACTGATTCTAACGTTTGCCGTTTCGGTCACATTTCTAATGTTATAAATTATAATGCTACATGAAGTTAATTTTCTATTATTATTTGTAAAACTTTTATAAATGCGTATATATTTTGTTTTATTAAACAAATTAATAACATATTGTACCATATACATATATGGTATGGCTTCGAATGAGAAATAGCTAAACAACGAACATAGGCAGTTAATAACAAATGATAACAAAGTTCAAAGTCAAACGAAAATCCCAGTCGAAGCCTTCTTTTCAAAAATAATGTCGCATTAACACAAAAAGAAATTTTAAGATTTTTTATTTAAATTGCTTATAATTCCAAAACGACTAAAAATGTGGATTGTAGGATATTAGGCATTTAGATAGGAATTTTAATTTTCTACACGTTAGTAAGCTAAAAAATAGGGTGTTCCATTTGCAAAAATTGACTTATGCACATTTATTTAAATGGAAACATTGTCATAATTTTAAGAACTCCCTGTATAAAAAACGTGAAACCTAAGTAATTTAAACTAAAGATCTATGTATTACTTGAAAGCTTAGAAAATTTTAAATGTTTACCTTTATTAGTTTCAGAGTTACTAAACTTTCATCTCGGAGCGTTTTTACACAAAAAAATCCTTTTATAATTCATATCTCAAAAACGGTTAGAGATAGGAATAGAATATTATTAACAAAAGTTATTTAGATTTTAAGAAGGTAATCAATAATGCTAAAATATACAGTGTGTTCCATTTGAAATAACAAAGTTGGCATTAACTTCCGGTATAACCGGAAGTAATAAAAACGTCAAAATATAATGTTTTAAAAGCTCAAAACTAATTATGCCTGCAATCAAATTTTTAGAAAGATATGGTTACTCGTTTCCGAGATCTTCTAATAGGCCACTCAACGTGAATCACCCTGTATAATAAGTAATAATAAGTACAAAAAGGAAATGTATACTTTCGACCATGGAAAAATGTTTAAATGAGACTTAGCCTGGCTGACCTGCAGTTAAATATATCAAACGTATTTTGGTACCGATTGTATGTACTTTGTATACGATGTAACGGCGAGTATTTTTTAATATTAGTTCGCGATGTGGGTATGAAAAACGTAAGAGAATGACGGGATGAGCTGCGTGGAACCAAAATATCTATCTGATGTAGAATTTCTGAGCAATCAATTTTGATATGAAGGATCTTATGTAAAAATTTAAGGTCAGCTATCATTCTCCGGTCCTCTAAGGAAGAGAGCGAGTGACTTTTCAACAGCTGATCATGGGGAAACCCAACATTAGGATAGACGCCATTATTCTTGAAGCTAAGGTATTTAAGAAAGCGTCGCTGAATTTTTTCGAGATTGTCAATATGCATCTGGTAGAAAGGTGACCAAATCGTAGAGGCATATTCCAACATTGATCTATCAAAAGCAAAATACAACAATTTTATAGTGTTTTCGTTGGAAAAGTCGCGGAAATTTTTAATTAAAAATCCCAAGGCCCTAAAGCAGGATTGAGTAAGGTCGAGAATAAGGGGGATAAACGATAATTTGCTATCAAACAAAACTCCAAGGTCACGAAAGGTCATCTGGCGGTTTAACCTAATGCCATTAATAGAGTAATCAAAAGCTACTGGTAGGGTCTTTAAAGTATACGAGACAATATTGCACTAACTAGCATTTAATGGTAGATTATTGATAGAGCACCACTCTGCTATTTTATCAAGTACCGCTTGGAGACGTCGACCAGTCGTCGATAGTTCTTATTCGAATAAAAATCTTCATATCATCGGCATATAATAGCCCCCTTAAGCCAGCGTTCTCCAGAATATTATTAATAAATATATTGAATAATAGAGGCGCCATGATAGATCCTTGCGGAACCCCCGATGTTGCCCTAATTTTGCCAGAGCTTTTTTATAAAAGGAAAGCAGACTTATCACATACCAAATTTACCTTATAACCATGTTTATCCGGAATCGATTAACATAATTCAACTTAAAACAAATTGAGGTGGTTCAATAAATATTAATTTTTAAAACAGCCATTAGCAACAGTAATAAATTATTAGAAATTTAATATGGTATTATCGATTTGCTTACCTCGCTCCATGCCAATAATAATAGTAAGCGGAAGAAATAAAATATTTACAAACAAAACCTATTTCTGAAACATTGCTTTAAAGTGCATTAGTTTCAAGGTCGATATTCTAAAATCAATACTTTACAGAGGTTCAGTGGTTAGTTCAGTGCTCACAAATAAACAGCTAAATATTTTTTGGTCATGCCATTTCGAGGAAATAGTAAAAATAATTAGAAAGGAAGTTTTAGCGGCAGGCGGACAAAGTAGAACATCTATCTTTTGCATTAAACTATACAGGGACGCCAAAGGTAATGGGTTCCCTAAGGCACAGGTAGACAATGACAGGCTGTTTCATCTGTGTTAGGACTCATCAGAGAGCCATAACTTGTAAGCAACTCCCAGTACAGCAAAAGTATGCTTTCAAGATGTTTTTAAGAATAAGTGATGAAAACCTATTATGTATCGCCATCTGTAGGAATTAAGTCAATGCAAAATATAGCCATCAGACGTGAAAACATAGAACTAACAAGAAACCCAGTACGGTAGGCGAACACATCCAGTATAGAAAACGTTTTTGCGCATCCGTACACTTTTTCTACGGATTTGTAGATTCAAATATAGATGGCGCTGCAGTAGCCCACTGGAGTGCCGTACTAATCTGTAATACAATGCCGTGTAAAAAAATAGAGTAGTAGAGTTTAGTGTCCGTAAAAGTAAAATAGAAAGAACGTTTTAGCGACAGGCGCAAATGCAATTGTGCGCCTGCCGCTACACTTTTTTTTTATTTTATTTATACGGATACTAAACTCTACTACTTAATTTTTTTACGCGGCAATTCTTCTACTTTTTTTTATTTAAGAAAACTACCACAAGGTTTATGATATACACTTCTTTATTTATCTTCATGACATCAAGTTTCATGACACGTAACATTTTAATATATGATTTTTATTTAAATATTTTTAGTGATCAATTATAATTACATTAACCAAATAGCCATCGATCTTAGGTCCTTTAGCCACATCAAGCAAACATTATACAGGGTAGAAATAAATAAAAGAACATAAAGTCTTTCTCCACTGGTTTATTAGAAATAAAATTAGAAGGTGGTAGATACACTACATGTTTCGGGTGTAGTAACACCCATCATCAGGAAACAAAAAGTAAAGAGAAAATATTCATAAGTAAGAGGAACAAACCTAAATGGTGAGTGGTGAACCTCG
The DNA here is from genome assembly GCA_935413205.1 of Polydrusus cervinus. NCBI lineage: Eukaryota > Metazoa > Arthropoda > Insecta > Coleoptera > Curculionidae > Polydrusus > Polydrusus cervinus. The sequence continues at coordinate 31,942,241 of OW284516.1, forward strand.
ATGGAGCTCTCATCGAGCCATGGAAAATCAAAAATTGAGAAATGGGATAATGATTAGAAAAAAATTGATATACTTAAGTCTTAACACTGACCATGGGCAACAGGTAACAGTGGTTAAGAAGAGGCCCGTTTGGGCAAAGAGAAAAATTAAGAAAAGCAAGAAAAATGGAGATTCACAGGTCAAGAAAGTCCTTTCGGGCTTGTTCCCCAAAATTTTTTAATTTTTTCTGCTATGAACTAAGATCTAACATCAGTTCTATGCCTTCTACGCTTCTTAATTAAAATTTTTTCCCATAAAATAAAGAGGGCTTAATAAACAGTTTTTTCTTTCTCTCTACGGTTCCCAGGATGAAAGTTCTTGACCTGTGAATCTCCATTTTTCTTACTTTTCTTAATTTTTCTCTTTGCCCAAACGGGCCTCTTCTTAACCACTGTTACCTGTTGCCCATGGCCAGTGTTAAGACTTAAGTATATCAATTTTTTTCTAATCATTATCCCATTTCTCAATTTTTGATTTTCCATGGCTCGATGAGAGCTCCATCGAGGTTCACTACCACTCACCATTTAGGTTTGTTCCTCTTACTTATGAATATTTTCTCTGTTTCCTGATGATGGGTGTTACTACACCCGAAACATGTAGAGTATCTACCACCTTCTAATTTTATTTCTAATAAACCAGTGGAGAAAGACTTTATGTTCTTTTATTTATTTCTATAAATTAACTCCACTTTAAGAATGGACTACTTCTTCAAAATTATACAGGGTGTTTCACCACCAGCGTTCATTAGAACTTTTGGGAGAACCACTGGAAAAAATTATTTATTAAAAGTTTGCGCGTTTACATTTTTTGATGTGCCCTCATTACATTACATATTTACGTTTTCCTATCACTTCTTACCGGAATTTGAATAATTAAACTTATGGGACTTTTCCTGGTTATACCATCTTAACGGTGTATGTGCTTGCACACTATACGTTAAATTTTCATTTTCTACAAATTCATTCATTATTATCTTCCATAGAATAATAACCCGGTGACACATAAGAATTGATTCAGCATTTAATCCGTAATATGGGTAGACCAGTAATGTCAGCGTCTATTAGAGTTACAGAACGTTGAAGATAGTTTGCTTAGATTAAGTTTCAAAACCCTCTTAACGTTAATTAAAATACCTTCTGTGTAAATTGCGGACGATACTATAAAAGAGATTATTAGATAATATATTTTCTACAATAGCCCGTTGTCAAGAACCAAAGTCAACTTTTTAAATATGCTGTAAAGTTACTAATCAGATAAGGGTGAATTTTAAAATAATAATTTTTTAGGCAATATAACAGATACCTTCCCCTTTCGGTCCCTAAAAAATAATTCACTCATGTACTTATATGGCTTTATAGTCTATTTCAGAAAGGTGTAGAGTAATAAAATAGGAAATTCAGTTCAGTTCGGCTCAATTTCGGTGTCGGCCATAGGCGTAGGTTAATTTTGTGCATTAAATTATTTATGATAACTAACCAAAGAAAAAAACGAAGATAATTTGATAAAGAAGGGACTATTAGCTAGAGCAAATTTACACAAACATCGTTTTATAAAATATGCCGTGGAAGATAGAGCTGAAAAACATAGTGTAACTGTGCTGCGCACACCGCCATATTATTGCGAACTAAATATAGAATTTATATGGGCGCAAGTGAAAGGATTTGTAGCAAGACACAACACGACATTCAAAATGAAAGACGTTAGGCTACTGCTTGATCAAGCCATTAAGGAAGTGACACCAGAGAACTGGAAAAAAAGCAGTCCATCATTTAATTAAAGATAAGAAGAAAATGTGGGATCTTGACCACCTGATCGATCGCACCGTTGACCCGTTAATTATAACGTCAAGAGAAGATGACAGTTCCTCAGAAGACGAAGAATATTATGATTTTTTATAATTTAATTTCTGTATAATGTATTTTTTATATTTTGTATTTTATTATGATGTTTAATAAAAAATAAGTGTACCTAATACTATGTACATAATGCACGCCTTTGTCATACCATTTTCAGTGTTTGTGAATGGATAACAATTGGCAAACCCATAAATTGACCCAAACCCGGGTGGTAATAACGTATTGTACCATATTCATGATGAAAATAAAGAATTTTGCAATGAAATCAACTTTTTATTTTGCTACAACAATTTGCTGTATTTTTCATACTTACTTAAAATAGTTTACAATTTCTAAAAAATAGCATTTATACCCTTATCATTAGCCGCAGGTGAAATATAAAATATGCGTCTATGTTTTAAAGCAAGCATCAACTTTTATCAAAAATAAAATTTTCTGAGAAATCGGAAATAAAAAATGTCTTATATGTTGCATACTTTTTTGAATACACTTTATATTTATGCCTATATAAAATTAGTAAGAGAAATATAGAGAAATATATAATTAGTTTATATTATTATTTTGAAGTTAATAATTTAATATAGGTACCCACATTTATATTTGGGAATTTCTAAAACATACCATACCTAGCAAATTCAGGAAATTTATTTATTTGATATTCAACTTTTTAATTTCAAAAAGTATAGGGATGTAATAAATTATAACTTATCTTTAAAACCGTGTATTCGTATTTTTAAAAGGTTACACAAATGTGAAAACACGATAAAACAAAGGCATTATGGTTCCACCAACGACAATAATTTATTACCCAATTCAAGGGGAAAACAATTCATGTCATTTTAAATTTATTCTTTGTCCTATGTACCGTACAAATTGCTTTGCTCTCGAACTATTTTTCTAAGTTTTAAAAAGTAGTGCGATGTAGAATGATCGATATTGTGAGCCAAATTAAGTTGGGTTTTAGAGTTTAATATGTCTTGTATGTTCTATTTCTATAGAAAATACTGCTGCGGGATTTTAAGTTAAATAAATTAAATAGTGGATGCTTCTTTGGAACACTTAGTACTATTCGCATCCTAAATGCGTAAATATAGTATATTACATAACAAGTGATGGATGTGATACTTTTCAAACGAGGAGATATTTAGCACGAGGCGTCAGCTGAGTGCAGCAATTCTCCGAGATTTAGAATAATTACTTTCACACGAGTCATGTACACTATTTTTCCTACGACCACCTATAAAAATGAGAAAAAAAACACGGTTAACCTGGCTCGAAAGCGCCGAATATCACACGCGTGTTGAAAGAAAATATTTCAACTCTAGAGTGGAAATACAAGGCACACTATTTAATTTAAACATTATGGTGCCAATTTGACCTATTTATTAAAAAGAATAAATTTTAGAAAGCAGTTAATTGTCTAACTTATTTATCATGTATTTGTCGATTGATTTCGAATTAGAGTGTGAAAATACGCCATTTGAAATTATAAAAAAGTTAAGAATATACTAGAAAATCTATTACCAGTTAAAACAAGCCCCCCTGAAGAAAATGTCATATTAAACATAAAATTTTTTATGTATTGCCATAGCGTAGAGACTAGAGCTATGGCCTACAGATCGAAAGGTCACAGGTTCAAATCCCATCAGGAGTATTTGACTTTTTTTTATAAAAACATTAAATAATTTATAGAATTAGGTATTTTGAATTGAAATCTTCCTTGAACGGCAGTAGAGTTTTGGACTTGCATTGTCTTTATTTGTTTAGAATCACTTCGTTTCAACTGGTAAGCATTTCCAGTCGTCTTCAGGTGAATACTGAATAAGTATGGTAACTACAGCTCTATTTATACTAGGCAGGTGCTGACGCATGACTCCACCCACTAGTCATGCGTCACAGCACCTGCCTAGTATAAATAGAGCTGTAGTTACCATACTTATTCAGTATTCACCTGAAGACGACTGGAGATGCTTACCAGTTGAAACGTAGTGATTCTAAACAAATAAAGACAATGCAAGTCCAAAACTCTACTGCCGTTCAAGAAACGTCATTGTCTCCAACCTTTAAACAGACACTGAAATCTTCCTTGTTGGATGAATTTTTTAAATTTATATTTAATGCATCTTTCCTTGATTAAATTTTAAAAATTCATCCAACAATCAAAATAGCTAATTCTATAAATTAATTAATGTTTTTATAAAAAAAGTCAAATACTCCTGATGGGATTTGAACCTGTGACCTTTCGATCTGTAGACCATAGCCCTAGTCACTACGCTATGGTTACCAATAAAAATTCTTTGTTAATATAATATATGACATTTTCTTCAGCACGGCTTGTTTTGAATGGTAATAGATGTTTCAGTATATTATTAATATTTTTTATAATTTCAGATGGTGTATTTTCACTCTCTAATTCGAAATCACTCGAAAAATACATGATAAATAAGTTAAACACTAAACTACTTTCTAAAATTTGTTCTTTTTAGTAAATAGGGGTGGTCCGCCAAATTGGCATCATATGTTAAATTAATAGTGTGCCTTGTATTTCCACTCTAGAGTTGAAATATTTTTTTCAACTCTAGAGTTGAAATATTTTTTTCACAAATCAAAGGTTTTTTTAATAATTCTTTGTGTTTGTAGGAAAAATAGTGTACATTACTCGTGTGAAAGTGATTATTCTAAAACTCGGAGAATTTCCGCACTCGGCTAAATATCTCCTCGTTAACACTAGTGTTGAAATTAGCATACTTAGGATAATGTTCTTCTTAATATCTGATTTCATATTTTGTCAATAGGCTTTTCCTTTACTTGTACTACTTTTTCATTTTTCCATATTTTATATATCATAGGAAGAACTAATCCTGAATTGACTTCTATATTAACCAGAATAAAAAAATTTTAATTTAATCAAGGAAAGATGCATTAAACGTAAATTTAAAAAAATCCACCCAACAAGGAAGATTTCAATTAAAAATAATTCTATAAATTATTTAATGTTTTTATAAAAAAAGTTAAATACTCCGGTGGAATTTGAGCCTGTGACCTTGCGATCTGTAAGTTAGAGCTCTAACTCTCTACGCTATTGCCACCGATAAAGATTTGTTGTTTAATACATGACACTTTCTTCAGCGTAATTTGTTTTTTCTGGTAATAAATTTTCCAGTATATTATTAACATTTTTTTGTAATTTCAGGTGGCGTATTTTCACACTATAATTCTGAATCACTCGACAAATACATGATAAATAAGTTAAACACATACACATACAATTACTGCTTTCTATAATTTGCTATTTTTAATAAATAGGGGTGGTCTGTCAAATATGGCACAATATGTTTAAATTAAATAGTGTGCCTTGTATTTCAACACTAGTGTTGAAATATTTTTTTTTCAACACGCGTGTGATATACAGCGCTTTCTAGCCAAATTAACCTGCTTTTTTCTCATTTTCATAGGTGGTCGTAAAAAATAAATAAGCAATAAATAGGGAGGCCATTTGTCGAAAGTTGTGGGGGGACACAATTTGTAGTTATTGACTGCAAGCACGGTTTTTATTCCATTCGAAAGGTTATAAAACGTTTATTATTGATTTAAATACCGCTTAAAAATGCTTCTCTTGTATTTTGTGATGTGTTTTTCTTTATAAAATTTTACTTCTATTAGAGTTATAAGCTTTTCAAACAAACTTTGGCTGTTTAAGTGTTGATACTATTGAAACATAATTAATTATAAATTTAAGTATCAATATTTCGGCCGTGTGATGTACAGGCAAATAGACTGAAACTTGTGTGTTAATCTGGACCAATAGTACCACCCCAAACACTATTAATAAATACATTAATATATTACCGATTTCTTTATAACTAACTAACTATTAATCGAACTAACTGTCAACAAACAGAAATAGGAAAAAAATTCAGAAATCATTCAACCTAATGAAAAACATAGTTAATAATTTATCATTGTTAAATATACAGGTCAATGTTATATTTACCCTAAAATACATATTTATATTACTTAATATTTACTTCAGCTTCAGTATATTAGCTCTATTTTACCTTTATTTATTTTAACTTCTCCACTATATAGGGTGACACAAAAAAGTGCTGCCCCAAAATTTTTCCGTAATTTTAAAACTAATGATTTAAAAATTTAAGGAGTTAATAAGTTGTGTAAATTACCATGTTTTGGCTAATTCAAACTCTCAAATCCACTTCTGGTTTAACCGGAAGTGAAGTCAAATTTTAAATATAAACCTCCCATTTTTAGTCGATGCTTGAATTATATGAAAAATTCTCTTTTAAATGACATTTCACACTATATTATTTGTATTAAAAGTGGCCGTCTAGATCAGTTTTTCATAACTTTGATAAAACAAGGTAAGTGGTAAAGAGTAGGCCATGAAAACGTTGAAATGGTTCATTTCAATCTGCTTTATAATAATAAATTGATTTAATTGAGGAAATTGTGTCCGTTATAGTTATTATATTAACAACCTGTTTAAAAAAAACGAATTTCTCGAATTTTTCAAATAGAAACCTAGGAGGAGCAGACTTGAGGAATACCTGACCCTACAAGAAAGAACACCGCTACCTACACTGAGAGAAGATTCTTGCTGTCCTTATAAAAATCTTTATACCGCTTATAAAGAAAAATGCTAACATAGGGGACAAAAGAAAAACTACCTGAGACAGTAAAATCCATTTGGCTGTAATTTCTTTGCTGTCGTAATAAAGTCACTTTATAAAGAATGATCACTTAGGTCAAGTAAACAAAAATGTTGTATTAGCAAAGTAACTGACCATCAGCTATAAAGAGACTTTGCTAGAACAGTAAAGATACTTTTCTACGCCATCCGCATTGTTCTCGAAACAAGAATTTTTTTTTCAATATCAGCATAGCATTTTGCTATATTGGAAAGATTTTTTTATTTATTTCAAGAAAGTTACTTTGCTGGGTCAGAATGTACCTACTTACTTCAGATACTCTTTTTAGCTAAGGTAGCAACTTTGCATTGCTATAATAGTAAAGTGGTTTATTATGACAGCACCACTTATTTGCTATAATATGTGGGGTGGCCCAAAAAATAAGCCGTATATTTTGTTGAATTTTTAATATACTCTAGAAAACTTATTATGCCTAATAACACATTTATATAAACCAAGTTTTTTCACTTTGGGTACGGAAGTTTCAAAAAATTTTGATTCATTTAAAATTGTGTTATTAAAAATAATATGTTCCATGCTATATCAAAAATTTAACATAGTATAAAGCTTATTTTTCAGGTAACTCCATCATATTTTACTTTCTGTAACTCCCCACGTCTGAATAGGTTATCAACGATTTGAAACTAAAAAATATTATTTTTCTCTTTATTATTTAATACAACAGAAAACAACACTTTATAACCTAAAAATAGTTTCAGTTTTAGCTGCTTAAAAAACAATAATATTTTACTGTTTTTTTCTTTGAGTGGGTAAAACATATCTTATTAAAAATATCTGTTCACTTTAAATTTAACCAAAATATCCAAAAGGGAATGCCGAAAAAACATGTTTCTGCATCTAGCCTGAATATTAGGTAAAATAATAATTACATTGTATTTTATTTAGAAAAAGAAAGTATTTTACTTTTGCCATATTTCTTAAAATCTTCTTTTAAAAAACATACAGTGTTTAAAATTTTGGTAAGTTGTCTTTTAGTTTGAGGACTTTTAGTATGAATGGCATTTGCTAAAGAATTACTATTTTTCTTTTCTCTAAAACTTGACTCACACAAAAATTATTATTAAATAAACAAACACATAACATAAAAAAATTAACATAAAACTAAAATAACTTTGGTCTTTTAACACTGATATTAAAAATCTACACTGTCTGATGTCACAATCCAATAAAGCACTGCACACTGGAAACATTTTTGAGCCAAGACAAGTTTTATTGGAAAAAATGAGACAAATGTCGAGTCGTAATGATCACCAACAACAGCCACCGATGCGACCATTTTACTTTATGAAGGAACGAGCATCTAAATATCTTAAATAAAATGAAGACCTAAAGACATGAAGATCTGGAGACAGGAACGGGACGACTGGTGCGTAATATAAAAATTGACCCAATCAGACTGAATTCGTCACCACGAAATAATCCGATTTGAACCGAACAGTTACGAATTTCCCAATTCCAACAAAAAATGTTGCTACCCCTTTAAAAACTCTTTAGAGCGCTAGAAAAGATTTCTTTATAAAGATTTTTTTCAAAAGCAGCAAACTGCATTACTTCCCCAGCAAAGCAAATTGTAGTCCTAGAAAATAATTTTTTAGAAAGACTTACTTAGCTGTTATCATAATGTAAGTTTTCTATAATAGCAAAGATTTTTGTAACGGGTATAAAGAGTTTTCAGGTAAATTGTTTCTTTTGCAATAAGAAATTCATTTTGCTATCGTAGGTTAAAAATTTAATATTACAGCCAAAATAATCTTAGCAAAGAATTTCTTGCTGAAGCTTTTCTCAGTGTACAAATGCCATCATGGAACTATTGGAATGCTGCCTTAATTCTTATTTTCAAGAAAAAGACAGATTCTTTAGCCAAGAGGACGGACTACCAATGGGCTCATCTCTCTCGCCCATAATCGCCAACATTTATATGGAATGGTTTGAATCCGAAGCAATAAAACAAGCAAAGAAACCAAAAATATGGCTAAGATATGTGGATGACACCTTCATTATTTGGAACGGAAACGAGGACGAACTTAGAGAATTCTTACATCACATTAATAACTTTGCACCGATAATTAAATTCACCATGGAAAAAGAAGAGAACAACCAATTACCTTTTCTAGACGTCAACGTAGAGAAGAATGGCAACACCTTCCTAACCTCAGTGTACAGAAAACCTACACATACAGGGCAATATCTCAATTATACATCAATTTCTAGAACCGTATAGGTAAGCCATAAGAAGTTATGTCAAGTATGCCCTATAAAACAATTCATGCATTTCAATCTTCGTAATTATCATATAATTATTTATTAATTTTGGTCTAATAAATGCAGAAATAATATTTTTATTTTCCACGGCATAATAGACTGGTCTTCACTGATTTTCTTGAAACGTTGTGATGTAAAACAAATAAAGACAATCCCAGTCCAAAACTCTTCTATCATTTATTAAGAATTTTGTTACAACAGAGTAGCAATAATTTTGAAACTTTGCATGATGATCTTATCAGCTATACTATTACAGCTCTCGCGTCTTAAATCCCTAGTCACTTCGCTCCTCGTGATTTAAATTCGACGCTTGGGAAATAATGCTATCTAAATCTTGGTTAATTATATACTATTATGATACATAGTTTCAATAGGTAACGACACAAAATTAATCTTAGAGGCGAACAAATAAGTCACTCAAACGTAAGTCTCAACATTTAACAAAATCAATAAATCTGATAGTGTTCTCCGAAAATAGACAATTTTCCCAGTGAAGGGACAAATTGAATTGTTTTAGGGGACATTGTTTCCAGATACGTTAAATAAATAATGTAAAAAGGTATATATTATAGTGTAATTTATTTATAGGTTAGCTCGGAAAATGTATGTTGTCACCAGTGACGGTTCTGTTATCCTTTAATATATCAAAGTGTTATAGAGGATATTTTTATAGAAGATAAAAAGATTTCAATGCTCTCTGTGAATAGGTTTTTGGGATTATGAATTGACAGCTCTTTTAAATTTGAAACTCATATTAAGTATCAATTTTTGTAATAAAATTTCTTCAAAATGTTATGCTCTAAGGGTGATATCAAATAACTTGGATTTGTGGCTATGCTCTGATAGAGTTTCATCTTTGTTATGGAATCTATTTTTGGGGGTCATGTACCCACTTATTTAATACGGTGTTTGTTCTGCAAACGAGCGGAATAAGATGAATAGTGCTAAAATTAGGGATCCTGGTCGCCCACTATTTATAAGGCATGCAATATTGATTCTTTGCTCTATCTTTATTTTAGAGACTGCCTGCCTTATTTATAAAGAATATAAAAATGAAATGTTGTTGCCATCATTATAATACGCGCCAATCTTCTCTTTTAAGCTTAGCTCTACCTCATTTAGAACAAATTGGAAAATCTTTTATATATGAATGGTGGTAAGAAAATATTCAATCATCTTCCGCTCTTTTTATAAAGGCAACAACATTTAAAAAAGTTTAAAACCCAACTAAGCGTTTTCTAACTAAGAAAGCGCAGTACACTTTGGATGATTCATCAGTGATACGTTAATTTCTTTGTGTTTTTATAACATTTTAACTACTTGTTTTTTTTTAATTTGTTCTCTTTTTAAACCCTTTTGTGATGGGCATAATGTTTGTTTATCCCCCTTTTATATGCCTTTTGTTCGTTTATTATTGGTGTTTTTTTAGGACTTTTAGCTGTATTATTGTAAGCATGTTAGATATTAGCAAATAGCAACTTTGTCGATAAGGATATTGTTTCTAGGGACAATAAAGTATATTTTGAGTTTGAGAATTCACATGTAAAAGTAGGAAATTTGTCTACTATCCCGTAATACGCGTTTGCCAATAGCTACCCTCTGTGATTGGTTTTTATCTTAAATTAAAAAAATTACTTTAAACTATAAATTTACTAACAGCTCAATAAATAAAATAAATCAAAATGACGAATAATATCTAAGTTATCTCTATTTAATAATAGTTATTTACGATATAAGTGTTGTAAAGATTCATATTACAACACGAGATGTTAAAGTTGTCAAACGAGGCGTCAGCCGAGTTTAATAAAACATCGAGTGTAGTAATATCAATTTACAACAAGAATATTGTACAAAATTTTATCTACCTTCATCTATGAATAAAAATATTTGGCAAAAGGCATTTTTAAAAATAAAAATGCACCTGCTATTAAGTTTACTAATCAAGTTTTTTATGTTACGTTTCGCATAGTTACTGTTTCGCATGGTTACTGTCGAAACTTTGTCAAACAAATTCAAAAATATAAAAAGCGTTTTTAAAAATGAGCGATTCTGATGGAAGTTTACCCTCTGATATAGAAGCAGCGGCAAACGAAGCGATCTCAAGTTTAGTTCCGACAAAATCCAAGGCGCGGTATGAGTTGGAGTATCAGAAGTTTGAAGATTGGTGCAAAGCTAACAAAATAAAGGAGGTGTCTGAGAAAATCCTTTTGGGCTATTTTTCCGTAAAGCAACGCTCCCAGAAACCATCTACACTATGGACTCACTACTCAATGTTGAGAACTACAATTTCAGTCAAGAAAAATCAAGATATAAGCAGATTTTCTCAACTAATCGCATTTTTGAAAAGAAGTTCAGAGGGTTACAAGGCCAAAAAGTACAAAGTTTTCACAAAGGAAGACATATGTAAGTTTCTTAGTACTGCAGATGATGAAACATATTTACTTATGAAGGTTGTTATGATAATCGGCATTTTTGGGGCTTGTCGACGCGAAGAACTAGCTAAGTTAATGTTGGATCATATTGAACACAATGATTTGTATATAAAAATTGTGATTCCACTCTCGATAACCAAAATTATGCGATAATTTGTTATAACAGAAGAAAATGTGACAGCTGTCAACTGTTTAAGTATTTTTCGAAAGCATGCTAAACTTCGTCCTCTTAATGCAACTCACAGGCGGTTTTTTATATTCTATGGAAAGGGAAAAGCCACCTCCAGCCTGTCGGAATTAATAGTTTTTGAAGTATACCAAAAAAAATTGCAACAAAACTTGGATTGAATAATCCCGAAGGATACAGTGGACATTGTTTTAGGAGGTCCTCAGCCACCATTCTAGTTGATGATGGTGCAGATATGCAGATGTTAAAGCGTCATGGGGGCTGGAAATCCTCTTTTACGGCAGAAGGTTACGTTGAGAATTCTTTAGAAAATAAAAAACAAATAGCAAAAAAGATCATGGGGGTCAGACACGAATTTAATGATTGGAAATTCGAACGTAAAGGGTTCCATCACATCCACTTCTGGTATACACATTTCTAACTGTAAAAAGTGTATTATTAATGTTTATAATAAACCTTAAGTGTTATATTTTAATTAATAATTGGTAATTAATTTTATAATTGTTAATAATAAATCATTCTTCTAAAAAGTGTGGTTTTATTTAAGTTTATAGAAGTTATAACTTTATTTAACCTCTTTTAATACCAAAATATGCACAATCAAAATTATATTTCTATTTATTTTCTACAAATTATAAGCTGCATACTACCCTAAAATAAAAATCAACTGGCATCTTTAATTAATAGAAAAGGAAAATTAAGGCCTAAGAAAGAAATATATAATTTGCATTGTATTAAAAGAAATAAGAATAATTCTTTAGAAAAAGCTAATCAAGAATTTTTTTCATCACAAAACCCAGATGCTTTTTAGATTCGGTTATTGAATAGGACTTTAAATTGGATACATTAAAATATGGAAAAATATTCAAAAGTTTTTTTTTGTGTACGGAGTAATATGAAAAGTGTAAGGCATGAAAATTGGGTCAAATTTAAATTTTATTTATGAGGCCTAACGTCAAGAGTAAAAAGTGGAAATTGGCACTTGACTTCATTACTGACTTGCTTATTATTTTGTTAGAACCTAAATAATGCCGTCAACATTGCCAGCGATGAAGTATGTCGGGTCTAGTAATCACACGGGTAAGTGGCAACAAAATATTTTCCAGAAAAACCACGTTTTATAATTGCCTATACAGTATCCAGAGTGGTTCTTAACTCGTGACATTATTCAACTACTAAGCGAAAACGTGATTTACATCTCCCCATCTTTATTTATTATAATAATAAAGGTGAATAAAAACATAACACGAAATCTTCCGAACACCATTCTATAACCCAATACGTCGTTGCCAATGAAACGTGCTAGACAGAAAAAAAAATTTAGGAAAGAGTTGCAAATTGATTTGATTAATTAATTTTATTATTTTTTGACACTGACGTCTAACGTCATCGTTTTTTGATTGTCATTTTGACTTATAATTTGTTATACCTTGAAATTAGTATATTATTACATAACAAGTGATGAAAGTGATACTTTTCAAACGAAGAGATATTTAGCACGAGACGTCAGCCGAGTGCGGAAATACTTCGAGTTTTAGAATAATCACTTTTACACGAGTAATGTACACTATTTTTCCTACGACCACAAAGAATTATTAAAAAAGCCTTTGATTTGTAAAAAAAAATATTTCAACTCTAGAGTTGAAAAAAATATTTCAACTCTAGAGTTGAAATTATCATACCTTGAATTATGTTCCACTTAATATCTTTCATAGTTTGTCCATAGGGTTTTCCTTTATTTGTAGTTTAATTTTTTTATTTTTTCATATTTTATAAATATCATAGGAAAAACTAATCCTAAATTGACTTCTAGATTAACCAGAATAAAAAATTTTAAATTTCAAGGAAATATACATTAAACCAAAATTTAAAAAATCCACCCAACAAGAAAGATTTTAAATCAAAATAATTCTATAAATTATTTAATATTTTTATAAAAAAAAAGTCAAATACTCCTGATGGGATTTGAACCTGTGACCTCCCGTTCTGTAGACCAGAGCTTTAGTGCCTACGCTATGGCTTCCATGGCTACCAATAAACATTTGTTGTTTCAATATATGACATTTTCTTCAGCGCGACTTGTTTTTTCTTTTATTAACATTTTTTATAATTTCACATGGCGTATTTTCACACTCTAATTCTAAATCACTCGACAAATACATGAAAAATAAGTTAAAACACTTTAGAATTACTGATTTCTAAAATTTGTTCTTTTTAATAAATAGGGGTGGTCTGTCAAATTGACATCATACGTTTAAATTAAATAGTGTGCCTTGTATTACCACTCTAGAGTTGAAATATTTTCTTTCAATACGCGTGTGATATTTGGCGCATTCGAGCCAGGTTAAACGTGCTTTTTTTCTCTTTTTCATAGGTGGTCGTAGGAAAATTTATTTATTCCTAAAAATAGTTATTTTTGGAGCTTTTATTATCGTTCTTTGGTGTTTCCGGCAATTAGTTTATTAGACGTGTTTACTTATTGTAAAAAGTTCTAGCTTTTAATGGTAGGTCGTAAAAGAATTACGGAGGTGGCTAAAGTCCTCTAAATGAAGATATGCTAAAAAATTAAATATTTTTGTATACTTTGTTGATAAAAATATTATGCAAAGTGCTTTTAGACGATCTACTAAAGGTGTGAATAGCATTACTTTTGTACTAGACTTAAATTTTTGATTCAAAAGTTTAAACACCTTTTAGAAACCCGAACATCGGGACGTTAGGCACATCTATTATAATATTTATAAAATTATACTTTTTTACCATTTTTCTTTGATTTGGTTCATACGATTTTAATGACGTATAATTATGACGCAAGGGTTATTATTCACAGAGGATACTGTATTACAGCAGTCGTTCTTGCCGCTTCCACTCCATACTAGGTCTTAATTTTTTAGCTTGCATTTAAACGTGTTCGAACCAAAATTATCGTGTGAGTTTTGGGTAAAACTATTACTAAAAAAGTGAAATGATTAAAAATATAATCAAAATGATTAATTTTAGGTTAATTTGAACTTATTTAAATTGACTATGGAATTTTTTGATTGTCACGTCCAACAGTGTGTGTACGTACAAAATATATACAGGGTGATTCTTAAGTTGATACTTCTTTTTTAGCTGTGTATAGAAGGCGTTAAAATAAATAACATTTTCAAATACCTTTTTTCAAAAAACTTAAAAATGGGTAAGATACGAAGTAAAAAATCCAAGTGCGGGCCTGGTCATTAAAACGCTATATTTTATGTCGTTTGCCTTATCCCTTATTAGTCATGCAATTTACGGCTCGGTACGAGTTATTTGGCAATTCTCTGCGGTGTGCTTTTCTCAAGCAAGTTCATTTTAAATTAGTGATTACGTGAAAATCGTAAAATTTAAAACAATGAACTAGTAGATATGGTGCTAATTTACGGTGAGTGTCGTCAAAGTGCGGCTGCTGCTTCGAAATTATACGTAGAACGCTTTCCCTTGTTGTCTCATCCAACACCCAGAAGTTTTCTTAATGTTATTCAACGGGCAAGTTAGGCAAAACCGTATTTGATCCATAGCGTAATAAATGAATGTATGTACCTACCTTATTTTTGACTGTTTTGAAAAAAGATATTTGAAAATGTTATTTATTTTAATGCCTTCTATACAGGGTGATTCACGTTGAGTGGCCTATTAGAAGATCTCGGAAACGAGTAACCCTATCTTTCTAAAAATTTGATTGCGGGCCTAATTGGTTTTGGGCTTTCAAAACATTATATTTTGACGTTTTTATTACTTCCGGTTATACCGTAAATTAATGCCAACTTTGCTATTTCAAATGGAATACCCTGTATATTTTAGCATTTTTGATTACCTTCTTAAAATCTAAATAACTTTTGTTAATAATAATCTATTCCTATCTGTAACAGTTTTTGAGATATGAATTATAAAAGGATTTTTTTGTGTAAAAACGCTCCGAAAAGAAAGTTTAGTAACTCTGAAACTAATAAAGGTAAACATTTAAAATTTTGTAAGCTTTCAAGTAATACATAGATATTTAGATTAAATTACTTAGGTTTCACATTTTTTATACAGGGAGTTCTTAAAATTGTGCCAATGTCTCCATTTAGGTAAATGTGCATAAGTCAATTTTTGCAAATGGAACACCCTATTTTTTAGCTTACTAACGTGTAGAGAATTAAATTTCCTATCTAAATGCCTAATATGTTACAATCCACATTTTTAGTGGTTTTGTAATTTTGAGCAATTTAAATAAAAAATCTTAAAATTTCTGTTTGTGTTAATGCGATATTATTTTTAAAAAGAAGGCTTCGACTGGGACTTTCGTTTGGCTTTGAATGAGAAATAGCTAAGCAACGAACATAGGCAGTTAATAACAAATGGTAACAAAGCTCAAAGTCAAACGAAAATCCCAGTCTAAGCCTTCTTTTCAAAAATAATGTCACATTAATACAAAAAGAAATTTTATGATTTTTTATTTAAATTGCTCATAATTCCAAAACGACTAAAAATATGGATTGTAACATATTAGGCATTTAGATAGGAAATTTAATTTTCTACACGTTAGTAAGCTAAAAAATAGCGTGTTCCATTTGCAAAAATTGACTTATGCACATTTACTTAAATGGAAACATTGGCACAATTTTAAGAACTCCCTGTATAAAAAACGTGAAACCTAAGTAATTTAATCTAAAGATCTATGTATTACTTGAAAGCTTAGAAAATTTTAAATGTTTACCTTTATTAGTTTCAGAGTTACTAAACTTTCTTCTCGGAGCGTTTTTACACAAAAAAATCCTTTTATAATTCATATCTCAAAAACGGTTAGAGATAGAAATAGATTATTATTAACAAGAGTTATTTAGATTTTAATAAGGTAATCAAAAATGCTAAAATATACAGGGTGTTCTATTTGAAATAGCAAAGTTGGCATTAACTTCCGGTATAACCGGAAGTAATAGAAACGTCAAAATATAAGCTCAAAGCCAATTATGCCTGCTATTAAATTTTTAGAAAGATAGGGTTACTCGTTTCCGAGATCTTCTAATAGGCCACTTAACGTGAATCACCCTGTATAAGTAAAGAGAAAAATGTGATGAAACCGTTCTGATATTATTTGCGAAGGTTCTTTGATGTTTCGTAACCAAATATAAGAGAAAGTAATCCTACCAATCAATATAAAAGCATCCCGAATATATCAGAAAGGCGAAAGTCGAAAGGTAAATGCTTGTATTTTTTGAAGCCTTCAATATTTTATTTATAAAAATTTATAAATAGACTAAAGCCTTTATATCGATATTTTCTGTTTAACCTATATGGAATAAATAAAATATAAACGACATATGGAAAAAGGTAAAACACTCGATTATTCAACAGTCATTAGTGCTCTTAAAAATTAATTCTAATTATTTTTGTCCAAAAAGCGACAGTTAATTCGTATAGAAGGGGTATAATAATTCAGTGGCGGCTGGTCAGGTGAAGAAAGTGAAGGGGCTCTTTACCAAAAAATAAATAAAACCAGGAGGAAAGTTTTTCGACAATATTAAATATTAAAGTACCCATACAACTACTATTTTAGCCCTTAAAAAATAATTATGTTCGAATTAATAATATTAATTTAATCCGAATGTAGCATAATAGGGCCACGGTTAACTCCGATGGACAATAATTATAAACACTCGTGCATTTTGACGCGCCCCAGCCGACCGTGTGCGTTAGCTCAAAGCAAGTGAAGTCCCAACGCCCAACATGGCTTTGATATTCACCGTTGCTATGGTTACGTGACGTCAGTCACGCAAACAGCATGTAACAATTTGCATTATGATGAAGGGTAATTTAAAACTAGATCAGTCGTATGCACCATTATTTTAGCGTTAATGTTTATTTTGAGGATCGGGGAACTTACGGTTATAGATATCGTTTCTACGTGATTTACTGTGTGATTAAAAAGTTTTGTTTTTATTTTTCAGTTAATTCAGTAGTGTACGTACCGTTGCGCCCAAAGAAAACTGGGACAGCAAAATGTAGTTTAATCTCCCAGACTATTAGCTTTTTTTTTGAAATTGTCAATTTAATTTAATTTTGTGACTGACAGTGGCGTGTCAAAAAAAATATTTTTTGAAATCGTTAACCACCGAGCAAAAAGCGATCATTTACACTTGATTGAGATATTGGCATCAAATAAGAAACATCGCAGATAAATTAGGGATTAGCAAAAATACCGTGTTGTTGGCTAAGCACAAAATTGCAGAATATTGAAGTATTGTAAGAAAAGCAGGTTTTACTCGCCCCAAAATTTCGAATGATGGCCAAGATATAGAATTAATTAATTTTCTAAAAGAGCATCCCTTCGAAACAGCAATAAAAGCTAAAGAAGAAACACATTTTCCTGGTTCGGCTTATACCGCGCATAGAAGAATTCGTAGTTCAGATATCAAAAGTTGTGCTGCCAATAAAATATTTTTGACCGAAGCAAACAAACAGAGAAGAGTAGAATTTGTTTATGAATATATAAGTCAAAATAATATATGGGAAACCGTAATATTTTCCGATGAAAAACCTTTCAATCATGCAATAATGGGAAAATCCGCGTTTATAGGCCTTCTGGTACGAGATACGATGGAAGATATACAAATAAAACGAATCAAAGTGGACGCTTTTCTATAAACGTTTGGGGCTGGATTAGTGCAAGGGGTCCAGGAGTTTACCAAATAGTGCATGGTAGGTTCAATGCACCATTATATTGCAACATACTAAACCAAGTTATGATACTATCTGTCGACGCAGTATATGGCCAAGGTTTTATATTTTAACAAGAAAGAAAAGAAAATCAAATTCGTATTCTGCCTTGGCCCTAGAAAAGTCCGGATTTCAACCCAATTGAAAACGTTTGGGGTGAGATGACAAAATTTATGTATAAACACAACTTCCAGCCTAGAACTCGGGATGAATTAAGCCAAAGGATAATGCAAGCATGGGATGCAATAACGCAAGAGTATACGAGAAACCTAGTATTAAGTATGCCACGACGTTTACAAGCATTAATCGATAATAATGGTGCAACTACCAAATATTAAAAATATGTTATTATATTAAGGTTTAAATATGATTGAAATTAAAATTTATTGAAACATAATATTAAAAAATGTTGTTTAATTTTTGTTACATTTTAAAACACAATATGCGAATTTTTATTTTTCCTTGTATTTCTAAAAATGTGGTATTGTTGTTAAACCTTTTCACTTCCATGACAACTATTATAATAACAATGATAACCTTCCCTCAATAGATTTTACATATTCCTTATAGTCAAGGAGCTACTCTACAACAACAATTTTGCTGTCCCAGTTTTTTTTGGGCGCAATGGTACCTACTTAGTTATGTGTTTTAAAAATGAACCCAATTAAGGAGATAGTTTGTCATTTGGTGGAAACTCCATTCAGTCGTTGGACAGATGAGGATAAGAGAGACGTTTTGTTACACGGGTTTTTAGTAAATGTTTGTTTAAGTACCCGTACTATACCTAACTCTTCACCATTTTTTAAGACTGCAAGCCGCCATTGCAGTTCAAATTCAGTGTCAGTAATAATAAAATAGAAATATAAGTTAGCGGCAAGCGGACAAAGTTGTACATCTGTATTTTGCATTAAAGTACACAGGGACGCCAAAACAATGAGTTCCCTGGGGCACAGGTAGACAATGACGGCCGTTTCGTTCTTATTAGGACTCTACCGAAAGCCATAACTTGAGTAGCAATTCCAGAAACATCGACAGCGCCTTTTCAAAACTTAAGAATAAAATAATTAGTGAAAACGTCGCATCGCCATTTATGAGAATCAACTCGAATGCGGAAGACAGAGCCAACGGACGGGAATGTCAGAAACTCCCAAAACTCGTTACTTTTCAAGATCAAGATGGAGAGTTGTAAATCACGTTCTGGCTTTATCGCTCAAGAATATTGCACAAGTAAAGAAAATACTATTAATACTAAGCCCTGTTTAAAAAATTAAGTCGTAGAGTTTAGTGTCCGTATAAGTAAAATAGAAAGAAAGTTTTAGCGGCAGGCGGACAAAGTAGTGCATCTATCTTTTGCATTAAAGTACACAGGGACACCAAAAGTAATGGGTTCCCTGGGAACAGGTAAACTATGACACAAATTATTATTATTAGTATTACGGATTAGTGCGGCACCCCAGTGGACTACTGCAGCGAGAATCGATCTATATTTGACTCTACAAACCCGTAGAGTAGTAGAGAAAGTGTAGGAATTCGCAAAAACGTTTCCCATACTGGATGTGTTGGCCTACCTTACTTGGTTTATTGTTAGTTCTATGTTTTTACTTCTGATGGCTATCCTTTGCATTGAGTTGACTGCTACAGATGATAATACTAGGATTTCATCATAATATATTTAGGTACTCTTAAAAATATCTTTACAGCATATTTTCGCTGTATGCTGTATTGTGAATTTTTTACAGGTTATGGCTTTCTGATGAGTCCTGATAAGGACGAAACAGCCTCTCATTGTCTACCTGTGCTCCAGGGAACCCACTACCATTGGCGTCCCTGCGTAATTTAATGCAAAAGATGAAGATGCACTACTTTGTTCGCCTGTCGCTAAAACTTATACTATTAATACTGTATAAATTTCTGGATTAAAAGTCTTATTAAAAATGCATTTTTTGTAAAAAACACGGATTTCACTCTATTTAATTTCGAAGTCGATCTCCCAAGTCACGAACTATAAAACCGCTGTTAATGTAAACAAAGTATCAATCTCTGTTAGTGACAGTGGCGTATTTAGGGGGGCTGCAGCACCCCCCCCCCCCCCCGAGACTTGGAGCTTGGGGTCTGAAAAGCCTAATTGCAACCTCTCCCACGCTTGCTAATTAAAATTTTTAAATAATGTATTCTTGGTTAGATTACAAAGATCTTGTAAAAAACATTCATTTAGTTTTTAAACTTTTTCTTCTAAAAGTCCTATTTTATATAGAGATTAAGGTTTCGGATGCATATCGTTTTAGTTATTGATTTATGATGCAATTTTATAGGAAAACGCGTAAAAAGAATAATATTTTATAGTGTTTTTCTTCGTATTTTTCTATTATGACTTGTCTGTTCCGTTTCTTTTTTTTAAAGCTATTTTAAATCAACAAAAATAAATATTTTTACAACAAAAACAAAAAATAGTTAGGTATTTATTTTCAAAAAGAAAAATTAAAGTAAAAATTTTAATTGAAACATTTTTTATTGAAGAAGTGTGATAATTTATATTAAAAAAAATAGTGCGCGGGAAGAAACGAATTCTCGTTTAAATGGCTTTATTATGAATATATAAAATGGCACTTAAGATGGAGTATTTAAAAACCTAAGTATTTGTACTGTAAACTGCTCTTAGATCTACGATCCTAAAATACATGATTTCTGAAAAAGTCATGAATTTTGGCGTGGGTGAGCGATAGACATACGTCTTATGTTGAAATTTTGGATTGACACCAATATTCTTATTTTTCACAAATATAAAAAAAAAAATTTTATAAAGAGCCAGCTAAGAATATCAAAAAAAAAATGTAAAAAAAACATTTACAAAAACAAATTTTAATAATTTAATTTTCGAAATTTGAGAGTAGTTAGATGAATTTTAAACGAACTTTGGGCGTGGCCCCGAACATTTTTTCGTCTGCGGCGCTTTTCTGCCTTCTTCCCTTGGTAACAATATCATGAACTACAGTAGTTCTTTCTTCAGAAAAAAAAATATCCTACTTACGCCCATTGAGCCCCCCCCCCCCCCGAGCATATTTTCTGGCTACGCCATTGGTTGGATATATTTATTTGATGGCAGAATCTCAGAAATCGAACTGTGGATCAAGAAGTTCGGTTTGATTATGTATTCCAATAATTTGGAAACACAAAATAATCCTATAACAACACTAATTCTTTTTTGATAATATAAATTTCAAAGTCCTACACAAACATTTAGGAAATTGTAATACTATATCTGTAAAGGTACTTTAAGTTGTTTCAACAAAAAATTACCACATTTTTATAGCTTTTACTTTCCTTTTAGTACATTTCGAAGTCCTAAAAAAACACAGACCGATAAGATTTTCCGTAACGAACAGTCCCGGCCCCCAATATAAGGGTCTTGGGAAAATAAATCTGACAAAGTGGCCTAAATTTATTTCTGAAAAGGGTTAAGTGTAGATCAAAGGAAATTTATTAAAATTCCGGAATTTTCTTTTATTGTGTTAATGGCGTTTTATTTATCGGTTATTGTAATTTTTATTTTACAAGATTTTGAAAATGTACACAATTTTTCTTGTCTCTCTATCTCTTTTAAGCTTCTCTCATTTTAGGGATATAAAAATATAAGATTCTTAAATACAAACCCTTATAGAAAGAAAGTTTTTAGCAGCAGGCGGATCTATCTTTTGCATTTAAGTATACAGGGGCGCCAAAGGTAATGGGTTCCCTGGGGCACAGGGAGACAATGACAGGTTGTTTCGTCCTTGTCATCAGAAAGCCAAAACCCGTAAGCAACTACCAGTACAGCGAAAATATGCTTTCAAGACATTTTTAAGAATCAAAATGTGATTGAAACCGAGTATCGCCATCCGTAGGAATCAACTCAATGCAAAAGATAGCCATCAAACGTGAAAACATAGAACTAAATAAACCAAGTAAGTTAGACCAACACATACCGTAGTATAGGAAATGTTTTTACGCATCCCTACACTTTTCTACGAGTTTGTAGATTCAAATATAGATCGCGCTGCAGTAGCCCAGCGCGATGAGTCCGAACAAGGACGAAACAGCCTGTCATTATCTACCTGTGCCCCAGGGAACTCATTACCTTTGGCGTCCCTGTGTACTTTAATACAAAACATAGATGCACTACTTTGTCCGCCTGCCGCTAAAAACTTTTTCTCTTTTTACTTATACGCGCACTAAACTCTACTATAAATCCTTATGTTATAACAATGTAAGATTCTGTAGTACTTGGTTCTAGCTTTTAATAATCTCAAAATCAAAAGGATTTTTTGTGAAAAGGCATTAGGTACTTTTGAGAAAAAGAGCTGGTTGAAAACACAGTATTTCAGCAGAGTTATTATACCATTCTTCTTACCGAAAACACCGAGGTCTCATGTCATCACCATATAACTTCCTACGTTGTTTTCAGTTTGCTAACTTTAGTACTTAACTATTTGTGTCTTTCTTAGTTCTTCGAGTTCTAAATTTACTTTCCTTGTTACTTTTATTTTTGGTGATGGTTCATAATCTGTAATGTACATCTATCTAATAAATAGAATTTTAATCACATGGAATATTAATGTGGGGAAGCGCTCCAAATATAATACTTTCTTGCAGATATTACTGTAGGTTTTTTTTTTATCAAGGCAAGCAGGGTAGCGGGCGGTTCCAGCACTTCTCTGGCGCGCACGCCGCTGATAAGAATCTACTTAATAACTTAAGAACATTAATTTCGTAAGAAAATAGCACAGTATTTTTTTTCTAAAACGGTCTAGACGCGATTGTTATTTTTATAGAAATATAAAACTCGCTTATCAATTTTTAAACATCCAAATGTATTTTTTTCCTTAAAATTTATTTTCAAACGTTTAAAAAATATATTTATTTACTTGATTGAATTGGTGGACGTTTGATTTTTACAGAAATAATAATAAGAACATAATTTGGATATTCATTAATTTCGTTGTAATATTTCCACTAAATATTACAAATTCAAGATTTAATGTAGCTCTCAAATAGCATAAATTGGTAAGAGGTAAACATGTTTAAAAAGGTAAGTCTTGTCGTTTCAGTTTTAAAGGTAGGGATGTCAAGAGCAAGGGGATAAAGATAAAGCTACATATCTTCTGAAATATAGCCTTTTAGAAACGAAAATTGCCGTGTCACGGAATTTTTTATTCACATTTCATTTGAGTTTTATTTTTGTCAATTTATCCTATTAACTTACACCGTATTTTATTAAAAAATATCTTTTTTGCTCTAAAACAGCCAAGAAAGTAATATTTTGTGATTTTGAAGCAACATTATTAGTTTTAAAGTTTTCGGAAATTTGTAGACTTTTATGAGAGTAGAGATCTGATCGGATATACAATGGACATCTTCAAATCTTCAGCCATAGGCGTGTGCAAATGATGTAAAATGTTATTATTATTAACAAGATTTTTATGTTAGCTCGGCATTTATTTCTCAAATTAATTTATATCTAATTTTTTAATGAGCATTTTCAGATATTTAGATTAAGGTCATTTACAAATATTTCCATGGCAGGTGTTCGACTGACATTGCCCACTTGATTCCACCTAGAGCAATGCAAAACAGAAATACACGGCGAACCACTGCCGCTCATCCATATGTTGTTCAGCTTAGTACTCCTCGAACTTCATTGTTCAAGAATTCTTTCATCTGGAGAACGTCATCTTTGTGGAATGATCTTCCTGAGGTCGTGTTTCCCAATGAATACAATCTTCAACGTTTCAAGACCAACGTTAATCGCTTTTCTCGCACTCGCACCGCTCCCAGAGCGCCTTCAAGGATTTTTCCTACAGTGCAGGTGTTTTATCAAAAAAAAAATTCTTTGCTATGTAAATCGACCACTTTATTAAAAAAATGACATATATACAGGGTGATTCCTAAGTTGATACCTCTTT
Organism: Polydrusus cervinus; assembly: GCA_935413205.1. Lineage (NCBI taxonomy): Eukaryota > Metazoa > Arthropoda > Insecta > Coleoptera > Curculionidae > Polydrusus > Polydrusus cervinus. Next base: position 31,966,406 of record OW284516.1, read on the forward strand.
TTTAGCTGTGTATAGAAGGCATTAAAATAAACAACATTTTTAAATACCCTTTTTTAAAAAACTTAAAAATTGGCGAGATACAGAAGTAAAAAATCTAAATGCGGGCCTGGTCATCAAAACGTAGCCTGCTATACTTTATATTGTTTTTGTCTTCTTACTCATGCAATTTACGGGTCGGAGGTCAGTTTGTTATTTGACAATCCGCTGCGGTGTGTTTTTCTGAAGCAAGTTCATTTTAAATTATTGGTGACGTTAAAATAGTAAAATTTGAAAACAATAAACTGGTAGATATGGTGCTAATTTACGATGAGAATCGTCAAAGTGCGACTGCTGCTTCGAGATTATACGCAGAACGCTTTCCCTTGCGGGTTCATCCTACACCCCGAACATTGTTTAAGTTAGGCAGGACCGTATTTGATCCATAGTGTAATAAATGAATGTAAGTACCTTATTTTTGCGTTCTTTGAAAAAAGGTATTTGAAACTGTTGTTTATTTTAATGCCTTCTATACACAGTTAAAAAAAAGTGTCAACCTAGGAATCACCCTGTATAAATTAGGAACGACAAAGAACATAATGTTCTTATATTGTAACATATTATTCCTACTTCCTCCATTAACAACATTGTATGTTTTCATATTACAGTACATATCCAGTTCCGACTTCAATTTATAGACTTATGCATCCAGGTCACACTGCAATCTAATTTCATTAAAAGGACTGTCAATTTAACCTTGAGATTAGTTAGAAAGTTTGCTCGTTAAATATATGGTGGAGCTGCAATTATCTGCACCTGTTTTGATTAATTACAAATTAATTTGACTAATTTAAGTGAGGTTTGGATCAGCGTTCTTTAAATATATATTTACAAATTGTGTAATAATAATATCTACAACAGTAGGTACCTACACAGTATTCTAAGATAACAAAAATATTATCTTTAATTTCTTTTTAAATTGGAGTTATCGCTATTGAGATATCGGAAACAGTAAGTTAGACAAAAAAGTAGTGAATTAGTATATTATATAACAAGTGATCAAAGTGATACTTTTCAAACAAGGAGATATTTAGCACGAGGCGTCAGCCGAGTGCGGAAATTCTCCGAGTTTTAGAATAATCACTTTTACACGAGTAATGTACACTATTTTTCCTACCCAACAAAGAATTATTAAAAAAACCTTTGATTTGTAAAAAAAATATTTCAAAGAGTGGAAATACAAGGCACCCTATTTAATTTAAACATATGATGCCAATTTGACGGACCACCCCTATTTATTAAAAAGAACAAATTTTAGAAAGTAGTTTAGTGTTTAACTTATTTATCATGTATTTTTCGAGTGATTTCGAATTAGAGTGTGAAAATACGCCATCTGAAATTATAAAAAATATTAATAATATACTGAAAAATCTATTACCATTCAAAACAAGCCGCGCTGCAGAAAATGTCATATATTATATTAACAAAGAATTTTTATTGGTAACCATAGCGTAGTGACTAGGGCTATGGTCTACAGATCGAAAGGTCACAGGTTCAAATCCAATCAGGAGTATTTGACTTTTTTTTATAAAAACATTAAATTATTTATAGAATTAGGTATTTTGAATTGAAATCTTCTGGTTGGATGAATTTTTAAAATTTAATCAAGGAAAGATGCATTAAACATAAATTAAAAAAATTCACCCAACAAGGAAGATTTCAATTCAAAATACCTAATTCTATAAATTATTTAATGTTTTTATAAAAAAAAGTCAAATACTCCTGATGGGATTTGGACCTGTGACCTTTCGATCTGTAGGCCATAGCTCTAGTCTCTACGCTATGGCAATACATAAAAGTTCTATGTTTAATATATAACATTTACTTCAACGGGGCTTGTTTTGACTGGTAATAGATTTTCTAGTGTATTCTTAACTTTTTTATAATTTCAGATGGCGTATTTTCACACTCTAATTCGAAATCAATCGACAAATACATGATAAATAAGTTAGACAACAAACTGCTTTCTAAAATGTATTCTTTTTAATAAATAGATGTGGTCTGTCAAATTGGCACCATAATGTTTAAATTAAATAGTGTGTCTTGTATTTCCACTCTAGAGTTGAAATATTTCCTTTCAACACGCGTGTGATATTCGGCGCTTTCGAGTCAAGTTAACCGTGTTTTTTGTTCTCATTTTTATAGGTGGTCGTAGGAAAAGATATTTAAACCATTTATTGTTAGGGGGCCTATGAGGAGTATATCCATAATTATTTTTAGATTTTTGCAACTAATTCTTTTTGAGAAGTCAGTTAAAACCCATCAAAGGCCCAAAAAATTAACTAGAAAATAAAACCTGTACCATTTCACGAGTTCTATCATTTTACAACTCATTTGATTGGAAACAATCTTTTAAAATTAAATTTAAACGGTAGGTTCAGTGGCGTAGCCATAGGTGGGCGAAAGGGGCCCCTCCCACCCCCCTTTGATGAATATACCTCTAAATATTTTGATGTTTTAAGGGCTTCAATAAAAAAAATAGCAAACATAAGGAACACAACTATTTTTTTTTATAATAAAATGCCATGTAAAACTAGGTATTTATAATTTATTGTCAGTATAATATTTATATACATAATATTTATACATGTTAAAAAGTTAATAAGAAAATCGATTCTATAAAAACTGATGACAACTGGCGGGTTGGTCGAGTTTTTAAATATAAAAAGGACGGAAAAAATAATAAATCATCATTTTATGATCCTTTCATTCTATTGACGTAGGCAAAAGTAAAGGTAATGACTGGATGATATTTATAAAAAACACTCACTTTTGGAAACTATTGTTATATATTCTGAAAAGTTGTATTTTATGAAAATGCAAAACTCATTGAATAGTTTTGTCATGTCTTGCAATTCTTTCGAATTAGGCTTTTTACCTCTTCGTTCGCTGCCAGGGCCATTTCCGAGAGGACCTACAGCTTAGCGTGGGTTCCGAACCCCAACTGGAAACTGATAAATAGCATGCTCAAAGAGACCAGGACCAATACAAACAAATAGAAAGACTGATTACCAACAATATTTCTGTAACAGATCCAAACGATATTGTTCATAACTTAAATGAGCACTTTACCAAAGTGGGAAAAAATATAGTCGAGCAAATAAATAGAGAGATACAGTCTGAACAGCCAAACATTGCATTTAATGACATACACTGTGATAAGAGTTGTTTTATAGAAGAAACAAATGAAAGGGAAGTCCTCAATATCATCACGGAACTTAAAAAAACATCTGCCCCTGGGGACGACGGTATTACTGTGAGAGATATCCTAAATATAAAAGAAGATATTGTCCCGATCTTAGTCCAATTGATAAATAAGATACTAATAAGTGGACAATTTCCAGAAGAACTCAAATTGAGCAGAATAACACCCATCTTCAAAACTGGTACCAAAGAATCAATGAACAACTATAGACCTATATCTGTGATAAGTGTGTATTCAAAAATTATAGAAACTGTGATAAAAGATAGAATGTTAAGATTTATTGATAAATATGTTGATAGAGATATATTTCAATATGGATTTATAAAAGGCAGTAATACTCTGAGTGCCACTATGGATCTCACGGATAAAATTTCTGCCGCTCTGGACACGGCTATTTTTGTAGATCTAAGCAAAGCATTTGATGTAGTGAGTCTCGATATACTGCTAAAAAAACTTAGTAATATGGGATTCAGAGGAAAAATATATGATGTATTGAAATCTTATTTGGTTGGTAGGCAACAGTATGTTACGATGAATGGTATCAAGAGCTCAAAATCAGACAATTGCTGTGGAGTACCTCAAGGGTCTGTCCTTGGGCCTCTTATGTATTCCTTATATGTGTTAAGCTTAGGGCGTGCCAATTTGGTTGCTCGATATTTCACGTTTGCGGATGACACAGTACTACTATATGTTGGTGATAATTGGATAGATTTACAAGCTGTGATAAATGATGATCTAAATGTGTATTATAGGTGGTTATTATGTAACAGACTAAAAATTATTATAGATAAGACTAAGTTTATGGTTTTTAAACAAAAAAACAAAGAGATACCAATACCAAAAATAAAATAAAAGATATTGAGTTACAATCAGTGGATAGTATTAAGTATCTAGGATTAATCATTGATGTAAATTTAAATTGGAGCGAACATAGTACACACATAATTAACAAAATCACTTCAATGATTGGCGCACTCTATAAATGTAGAAATTACTTTTCAAATAACACTAGAATTAATGTATATAACGCATATTTTGCATCGATTTTAAAGTATCTACTCCCAGTGTGGGGCACATGCGGTATTGTCAATTTTAACAGAGCACAAATTGTACAAAATAAAATTCTGAAAATATTGTTTAATTTTGACAGATTTATGCATACCAATGATCTGTATAAAGTGACGAAAGTTTTTAACATACCTAAACTATTAGAATTAGAGCAATGTGAACATATCTATAAGGTTATAAATAGAAAGCAAAAATGTAATGCACAAATTATATTTACAAAAAATAGTATTCATGGTTATAATACTAGACAATGTGATAATATTTACCAATGTAATGTGCATAGCAATAGAGGGCTTAATAATCCAATATCTCAAGCATGCAGTTCGTATAATAATCTACCTGATATTCTGAAAAACTGTAATAATCTACATAAATTTACAAGACTATTAAAATTACACGTAGGAAATAGATAATAATTAATTTATAGATTTAAGTACCGGCGTTGTTTATATCAAGAAACTGTTCTCGTTACCAGTGTTTAATACACTGCTTAGAGACTTTTGTTACAATTGTTATACTTATACTGAATAAATTATCTTATTTTCAAAAAAAAAAACTCTTAGTTATTCGATAGTTCCCCCCAAGGGCTAACCCTCGGTTTCTTGCGCCATTACATGACCTACAGATTGGGGAGTATGCACCTTTTTCCGTACTCCACAAGATATCTAATCTCATCCGGCCTGGTTACCGGCGTGAATGGGGTGAGTTGGGAGATGATACATTTTAAACTCTTCCCTGTATTTTTAAACCTACTAAAATCCGGCCATACTTTTTTTATTGTACGTATGCCCACTCCAATCAAAGTCGCAACGCCACTGTCAAATGCCAGTGACTCGTTGAGCCACCTTACTTTTGACTTACGTACTATTTTGACTAAAGGTTACATAAAAATGTTTACTTTACATAGGTACTGTATTCTTTGTGATTCACTGTATATTCAGTGGATTTAATATACTGGACTAAAAATGAGATTTTTATTATATTTTAAATTATATTACTGTATTTGTTTAACTGCAAAATTTTATATTATTATTTTATTTTTTTTAAATTTGAATAGTCAAAAAAATAGGGTCATCAGGCGTGGATCCATAACTTCGTTTGAGGGAAGTGAGTTTTTAATTTATTTTTAAGGAACAAGATAAAGCGCCGCAAGAGAACATTTTTTGGGTGTCACGCCTAAAAACTCCATGGCCCATCAATAAATTGCTAAAAATATGTTTTCCTACTTTTTTTTTTTTTGTTAACGGTTCGCCGACTACGTAGGCCATCTTGAACCGGTCATCGACCACAAATGTGATCTACCGACTGGTGAGTGTGAAACGGCACCTTCATCCTACGAGATATCCTATCTCATCCGGCCTGTCCGGCGTGAATAGGATGGCTAGGTGTCGATTCATTTTACACTCTTCCCTGAGGCAAGAGTACGCCGTGTTCCCAAGCGGTCACCCGCCCAAGTACTAACCGCGCTCGACACCGCTTAACTTCGGTGATCTGCGGGAACCGGTGCTTAATATATCGACAGGCCCTTGCCGTTTTCCTACTTCCACATGGATATTTGCTATTTCCTTCACCGACCTATCATTCCTCTGTGCTTTGAATATTTATTTCTCACGAATCTGTAAATTCCCCATTAGTTGACTACATTATTATCAGTATATTCCTCTGTGGCGTCCTTTTAAAGTACTGACCAATCACAGTTTATTGCATTTACATTTACTGAGGCTCCGTCTTTTTTTCAAAACACTAAATTATATCATTTTCATGTATATGGTACAATATATTATTAATTTGTTTAATATAACAAAATATATACGAATTTATAATAGTTTTATCAATAATACAACCTGCTGGGTGTGCATAGAAAATTAATTTCATGTAGCATTATTATTGAGTTGGTTTTACCATAATTTCTAACATGATCATTTGGCCGAAACGGTAAAATGGTGAACTTTGGATCCAACGGTCATGAGTTCAATTTTTAATTTAAGGTTCGTAAGTTTGGTCGTAGAAAAAATAGTTTAACTCAAGTGGATTGTCTATATTGCACTCGGAAGTTTGAGCACTCCGCGTACGGCGTCTTGCTCAATTTACGTCCTCGTGAGATATAAACATCATATCCACTCTTGTTGTATAATTTACTATATCATATGTTAATTTATTTTTAAATTGAAAAAAGTATCTACAGGGTGATTCCTAAGTTGATACTTCTTTTTTAGCTGTGTATAGAAGGCATTAAAATAAACAACATTTTTAAATACCGTTTTTCAAAAAACTTAAAAATAGCCGAGTTACAGAAGTAAAAAAGTGCGGGCCTGGTAATCAAAACGTAGCCCTTTACTTTATATAATTTTTCTCCGTTTTTTGTATCTTAGTCATGCATTTTACGGATCGGTCGTCAGTTATTTATTTTGGCAATTCGCGGCGCGGTGTGGTGTTCTGAAGCAAATTAATTTTAATAAACTGGTGAAAATGGTAAAATTTGAAAACAATGAACTAATTATGGTGCTAATTTAACGTGAGTGCGGATGTTTCTTCTCTATACCCAGAAATTTTCCTAATGTTATTCAACGGGCAAGTTAGGCAGAACCGTATTTGATTCGTGTTAATTTTCATTTCATTTATTTATACTTAAATACAGTAGGTATAGTATACAAAATATAATATAAGGAACACAAATATAAATGTGATAAAAAACACCTAGGTATTAAAATACCCGTATGTGTTTATATAAGTACATAACAATATACAAACTTAACTACATAACAATCTATAAAAAAGAAAAGAAAAAAAAAATGAGGCAAGTTGTAGCCTACTAAAAATAAAATCACAATTATATCACCAAAGACTTAGGGCGGAAATGTTACGATTAAACTGACATGTTCAAAGCTAAAATAATTCTGCAAACACATTTTCGAAATTATCAAAGATGAACCGAGAAGATACTTTATTAAATTTCTTACCTACTTTTATTTGGCGTATGTTTACGGGCAAAGAGTAGTATACCTTCGGGCCTAAATAGGTAATTGATCTCAAATTTAGCGTCGTTTTGTTTCGTGGCAGGGACAAGTTTCCTCTCAATCTATTCCTAGTATTAAGTTTGTGAGCAATGTTTAAATTATTGACCCTTAACATAAATTTACCAACAGTCAAAATATAGAGGCATCGAACATTTAGTATATCTTCAGAATACAGTAAAGAGGTGTGGTAGAGTTTGGGTTTTTTGAATATTATTTTAAGGATATAGTTTTGAAGAATTTGTAGGGGTTGTAACGTGGTCTTGTACAAACCTTCCCAAACAAGTATGCCGTATCTAAGTAAAGACTTGACAAGGGACTTATAAATGCAAACTAATAGTTTCTCATTCAAAAACTCTCGAAGCAAGTAGAATTTATGCAATAGTCTCTTCAAACTCGTTATGATTTTATCAATATGATTGTTCCACTTTAGATGGCAGTCAATGAAGATTCCTAGATATTTTGTATGTGTGGTGTTCTGTATCGAGCTCTCATTAACATGTAATTCGTTAAAATTTGGTCTATTTTTTTCTGTTGATGAGAAGGCAATAAAATTACTTTTTTTTAGATTAAGTGAGAGCTGGAAAGAGTCCAACCAATCCTTCACACGTCTCAGACCCCTCTCAGCAGTATTTTTAACCCCATCCCAGGAATCATCACTGAATACCAAAACCGTGTCATCCGCATAAGACAACATTGTACCACCCATATCTACCTCAGTAAGCAACGGGTTTATATAAGTAATGAACAGTATAGGTCCTAGGACCGTTCCCTGCGGTATTCCCATAGTAACAGTTTGGGCATCACTTATGACGTTATTTACTCTAACGACTTGTCGTCTATCGTTCAGATAAGACTCAAAAACATCATACACAGGACCACGGACACCATAATTTGCAAGGACTCTTAATAAGTCATCATGTGGCACCGTGTCAAATGAATGTAAGTACTTACTTTATTTTTGGGTTTTTTGAAAAAAGGTATTTGAAAATGTTGTTTATTGTAGTGTCTTCTATACACAGCTAAAAAAGCAGTATCAACTTAGGAATCACCCTGTATAATATTATATATTATTGCGATGAATGATACACTGCCTGATTTACCGGTGACCAAACTGCAGAGCTAGTTAAAACAATAAATTTCCCTGAATCCACGCTTAGTGCTTCGAGCCTTTTATACCTCCCAACCCAAAGTTACTATGTCACGGGACTGGAAACCTTTTATAGTTGTTTTTTAGTATCTGTACTTATTTTACCTTAAATATTAATATGAGCCGTTTGCTTTATTAAATCTAAACGTAAGCTGTTTAGAACGCTTAAAACTTTTGTTACACGATGTATAAAACCTATTAATGATATCTAGGAAATTATTTTTTGTAACTAAACCTCATAAACAAATAAAGATCCATTATTAAATAAAACGAGCTTACAATTTTAATGACTACTTTTCAAATAAAATCCCTCCAGAGTGTACATTATTTTTTGACCCCGTTACCTCGTTCCGAATATCGAATATCGCTTTGTAGCGATACGAAGCGAGGGGTGATTATTGTTCTTGCTTATACAGTAATGATAAGGGAGGCGAATAATGAATGTGATGTGCATTGTTTGTCATTAAGGTTTGGATTAAGGACTGTTTGCTTTTATCCTAAAATTCAGCAATTTTAACAAATGGATATACAAGGTATACGCGGAGCGAATTGGCTTTATTATAACTGATTGTGAACAATTTTTAGTATTCTGCATAATAATTATCATAAAATCACATTTTATTACCTGGTAACATAATATTAAATTAAATACAAGTTAACAGAAAAGTAAGACATTTGACAAGCTCATGCTTTACGGTTTAAAATGGGTTTCGCCTACATTTAACGCCAGTCTATAAACAGACTTGGAAGAGAATGCATGCTGCGTCGGCTCGGAAGGATTTTCCCTTAAAAGTAAATCTCCATTGGCAATGGATATTAGTACATTATCGAACAAGCATATAATGATGGCTATTATTCATGCGGATGATGTTTATGACACGAGCCGTAGGCGAATCTCATAAATTATCCAAGTGAATAACAGTAATTATATGCAAGTAGAATACTATACTTTGTCCAGGACTACCATATAATTTTAGCTATAATTACTACATATCTTTATTTTGAACATTGAATTCATTAAATATCGAAACGCAATTTTCAAAACAGATAAAGACAAAGTGGCATTGTGTTGTCATAGCAACAAGTACTGCGACTTGACATTCATGGCATGCTCTGTTTTTTATTGTACGTATAGTATCCTATTGAAATCATATGAATTCATTATTCACTAGTCGCATGACTGAGGATTTTGGTTCAGAACTCACGTTAAGCTATAGGTCCCCTCGGGAACGGCCCCGACAGCGAACGAAGAGATAAAAATTCGAAGAAACGCAAAGAAAAGATATGCCTTTCTCAAAAGCGTTATTAAAATTGGAATTCTATTTTATTCTGGGTTGCTGATGGCAGTGGCAGCTCGCGGTCTTAAAAAACGGTGAAGAGCTAGGTATAGTGCGGGTACTTAAACAAACATTGACTAAAAACCCGCGTAACAAAACGTCTCTCTTATCCTTATCTGTCCAACGACTGAATGGAGTTTCCAACAAATTACAAACTACGTCATTAATTGGGTTCATTTTTAAAACACACAACTAAGTAGGTACGTACACTACAGAATTAAGTAACTGAAAAATTAAACTTTTTAATCACACAGTAAATCACGTAAAAACGATATCTATAACCGTAAGTGTCGCGAAACCTCAAAATAAATACCTTAAGGTAAGGCGAACCAATCCTAAAACAATGGTGCATACGACTGATCTATTATTAAATTGGCCTTCATCATAATAATGCAAATTGTCACATGCTGTTTCGTGACTGATGTCACGTAACTATAGCGATGGTGAATATCAAAGCCATGTTGGGCGTCGGGTCTTCACTTGCTTTGAGCTAACGGACACGGTCATCTGGGGCCAAAATGCGTGAGTGTTTATAATTATTGTACATCGGTGTTAACGGTGGCCCTATTATGCATAACATTCGGATTAAATTAATATTACTAATTCAATCATAATTATTTTTTAAGAGCTAAAATGGTAGCTGTATTGGTACATTAAAATTTCATATTGTCGAAAAACTTTCCTTCTGGTTTTTTTTTGGTGAAGAGCCCCTTCACCTACTTCACCTGACGATCCGCCACTGGCTGATGGCCACCTGTTCTTTCAAAAATTCAGTTAGCTTGAGCTTAAGCCTACAGCTTAACGTGGGTTTCGATCTACGATTCTCAATTATTCGACACCCCCCGAGGGCTATCCACCTTCGTTTATTACCATTGCATGACCTACCGATTGGGGAGTATGTACCTTCTTCCCCACCCCACGAGATATCCAATCTCATTCGGCCTGGTTACCGACGTGAATGAGGTGTGTTAGAAGATAATACATTTTACACTCTTTCCTGCATTCTTAAATCCACTTAATTTTGGACATATATTTTTTATTGTGGATATGCCCACTCCGAGGATCGAACTCGAAACGCCACGGTCGAATGCCAGTACTTCATATACAGTGTGTATGGTGTCTTCTTTTCTGGCTTCTTAATATATTTTTTTAAATGATCATCACTGGGATTATTCTTGCTTCATTTATATCCTCCGTAAGTAAAATATTATTGATACAATCGGCTTACCCTATCTAAGGTTGTTTCCACGGTCATGCCACGGTTTACATCAGAGTATAGAATATAGAGGGAATAAAGTAGACAAACAAAATTATGAAATTTCTAGTTGGAAATAATAAAGCACTAAGAGAATACCTATGTATTTTTGCCTTTTGTAATTTAAGTATTGAATTATGAAACCACGCACGAATATAAATGTATAAAACCAAATACAAAACTACGTTCGTTAGTTGTTCCGGTAAAATAAACATTATGTTCAAAACCAATTGAACAATTATTAGAACACATCCTTATTTGCTAATTAGCTTTTAATGTTTCACCACAGGTCTGTTGGCTCAAAATAAATAAAGAGTCACCAAGATGTAATTAAAAACAAATATTGTCGCGCAGTAAATTTCACATTTTAGGTTAATTTAAGTTATATATTAAGTTATGTCAAATGATATATATTTTTGTCTTCCATTCCTCTTCTTACCCCTTTCTTTTTATTATTTTTTTTTTCGGTGAGTTATCAACATGCAAAGAAACATTAAAATATGCCAAAAGAAGTTTGTCGCGATCAAACGTCAGAAAGTAATAAAATTGGAAATTCCGCGCAGTTCATCTTAATTTCGGTGTTGACCATAGGCGCAGGTAAATTGTGTGCTTTAAATTATTTATGATAACTAACCAAAGAAAAAAGAAGAAGATAATTTGATAAATAAAGATATTAGCTATAGCAAATTTACATAAACATCATTTTATGAAATATGCCGTGGAAGATATAGCTGAAAAACATAGTGTAACTATGCTGCGCACGTCGCCATATCATTGCGAACTAAATCCTATAGAACTTATATTGGCGGAAGTGAAAGGATTTGTAGCAAGACACAACACGACATTCAAAATGAAAGACGTTAAGCTACTGTTTGATCAAGCCATTAAGTAATAAGTGACACCAGAGAACTGCCGAAAAGTCATGTCATTAAAGAAGATAATAAAATGTGGGATCTTGACCACTTATCGAGCCGTTAATTATAACGTCAAGAGGAGATGACAGTTCCTCAGATGACAAAAAATATTATGATTTTTTATAATTTAATTTCTGTATAATGTAGTTTTGGTATTTTTTTTATAATGTTTAATAAAAAAAATAAGTGTACCTAATACTATGTACATAATCCACGCGTTTGTCACACCATTTTCAGTGTTTGTAAATAAATAACAATAGACAAAACCCATAAATTGACCCAAACCCGGGTGGTACTACCTGCAATTGATGAAAATAAAGAATTTTGCCATGAAATCAATGCCAAATTATGAAAGTGGCTTAAATATTTCTTTGGTCACTTTGTAGTCACTTTACAAACCTAATGAGCTTTTATTACTCTACGCCTTTCTGAAATAGAATGTAGAAATATACGAGCACCAAATCTCTTAATTAAATATTTGAAGCTCTAAACAAATATCATGTTTTTATTCCCAGGGCATTAAAAACCCCTGATTTATATAAAATATTCAGGAAACTGACATTTAAAATACCCCAAATAAATGAGGAGTAGTCAGTTTTTCCATAATTATGTTGTCGCCTTAAAACAGGCAACGAATAATGTTTTCGTTTCTACTTTATCGCATGTTGTAAAAGAATTTTTAGCTGCCATATCGTGCATACTTTCTTTCTCTTCAACCACGAAATTAATTATAAAAACTGGAATCATGATGTTTCGGTCGTATTTTTTCAACATGCCACGCTAATTTATGTTTAATTGTAATTTATATCTCAACAGTTGATTAAATAATGAAAATAATATAATTTTTAAGTGTTGACAGTTTTTATAAGTGCAAGAGAATTCTGATAAAAGTAGGAAAATTATATTGTCCGAAATACGATAGGAAATATTGACATTTTTGATAATATTTTTGAAGATTTCCTTACACTTAGTCGTTGCTAGGCAACGGAAAATAACTGTTAGGAAATATTTATTATTGTACTGTAAGGAAATATTATTTTTTCTACTCCCGCATGGAAATTTGCTGTTTGCTTTACACATAAGTGGCGAGTAAAGTAGGCTATTCCAGTTAACTGTGCGGGAAAATCTCATATCCATCCTAGATAAGTAATGAAACTGACCAAACACAGTAGTCAATTACAGAGAAGCCATTGTTGTTTTTAGAAGTACTGACCAATCACAGTATATTATTTTTACTGAAGCTCCGCCTTCTTTTTCAATACACTAAATTATATAATTTAAATGCATATGGCACAATTTATTATTAATTTTTTCAATATAATAAAATCTAGATGCATTTTTAATAGATTTATCAATAATGCAACCTGCTGAATGTGCATAGAAAATTAATTTCATGTAGCATCATTTATCAGTTGATTTTCCGATAATTAACTAAACGCTTCAATAGTCCAGACGTTAGAGCGTTGGACTACGGAACCAATGGTCGTGAGTTCGAGCCCGGCAACCTACCAACTTTTTTTTTACATTTTTTAGCATAAGGTCGTAGAAAAAATATACTGTTCAACTCGAGTGGATTGTCCATATTGCCCTCGGAAGTTTAAGCACTCCGCCTATGGCGTCGTGCTCAATTTCCTTCCTCGTGCGATATGGACATCATATCCACTCTTGTTGTACAAACTACTATTCTGTACGGCTACTTGTAAACTAAAATGTGTTAAGCTTGACAATTCAATATTACTGTTTCCATAGTTACAACACAAATATTTAATGGCATCCTTTATTTGTGAACAAAGTTAATAATATTTATTTCAAAATTTTAACAAGTTGATTGTAATAAGTTATGTACTTTTAATAATTTTCGATTTACGGAAAAATAGTATGTGAGCCTTGTAGAAAAAGCTACATTCCTGGACTCCGTATTGTCAGTCTTGGCTTGCGCCTCGACACACCATTTTTACGGTCATCCGGGAATGTTTAGCTTTTCCTCCTAGGTATACAATGTACTGTTATATTAAAAGTTATTTATGTATAGAAGGGACCATCGAAAATTCATTTATAAAGGTTTTCCACATAATACAGCTTACCCTGCATCTACCTTCCTGATCCGTTAAAAAAAAGTGGGTAATTCAACACGAAATTCGGTTTTACTGATTAAAAAGCCTGGAAAATGTTTCAATATATTTTTTCGGCGCTCGTATAAAAATTATTGAAATTTTTTGCTAGTCGAAGCGCAGCTAAATATTAGGCTTTTCGATCAGTAAAACCGAATTTCTTGTAGAATAACCCATTTTCTTTAACTGGTCGGACCAGGTAGTTGCCGGCTAACCTGTTTGATGTCGGCAACCTTTATAAATGAATTTTCGATGATCCCTTCTATACTTATTTATATACACGGACAATTGACCTTAGGTGTGGCCCAACCTGCAAAAATTTGAAGAACCACCTCAAGAACTGTCACTTTGTAGACATTAACCAATAAAAGACCCTTTTAACAGTCATTTAAAAACACAACTGTTGCATTAAGGAGTTCCCAGCCAACGCGGTGTAGCGGTAGCGGTGACGGTGCCGGTCGATATTTATTGTTATGTTAATATCACCTGCAAGAATATGTCGCACTCAGCACAACAATCGAACAGGTAAAACATGATTGAAGGTAAACGAAAGCTGTTGAAGAATATCAGGACAGTCAATATCACCCTTAAGGATTTTAAACACTGTACACAAGAAGATCCTTATCCTTTTTTTACTTAAAGATAATCTATTAAAAATTCCCAAACGATACTTATTATCACAAAAGCCTGAGGAGGATAAATCTCAAACTTTTTGTAATGCATGCCTTCCAAGAACTTTCTCTGCACTCCCTCAATCTTCCTAATCCAAAGGTTATACTGAGGAGACTAAATAATGCTGCCATATTCCAAAATTGGTATTCACTTCTCATTGTAGAAATGTATATCCCTTTTGGTTAACCAGGCGTAGGTATATAATTATAGTAAAAACACCAAAGATACAAAATACTGAGTGAACGTTACAAAATATAGCACTATTCAACTGGATGAGCCCAAACGAAGGCTGGGTTAAGTTAAAATTAATTATTAAAGGAATAATTTGTCGGCCGTTTTGTTTTTAAATGTGTTTTAGGGAATCTGTACTGTTTTTGTGATGCCTTATGGCTAGCCTGTCAAGTAGAAATGGAAAAAAAAGCATATAAGCATAGCAATTATAAATTATGAAGGAGAGTTATTTGGTCGACTAACTTAGGAATATGGAGTAAGTATCTGTAAAAATTTCCAACGAATGAGAATTTTCTTTACATTTAGTTTTATGAAAAAAGTTTAAACCAAATAACATAAAGCATTTGTTAAAAAAATATTGTTTCACTATTTACTCGCAATTCTATAGTATCAACTTCAGTGGCGGCTCGTCAGGTGAACATAATACCAGGAGGAAAGTTTTTCGATATTATTAAATATTAATGTACCAATACAGCTACCATTTTAGCCCTTAAAAAATAATTATGTTCGAATTAATAATATTAATTTAATCCGAATGTAGCTATGCATAATAGGGCCACGGGTAACTCCGATGGACAATAATAATTATAAACACTCCTGCATTTTGTCGTGCCCCAGCCGACCGTGTTCATTAGCTCAAAGCGAGTAAAGACCCAACGCCTAACACGGCTTTAATATTCACCGTTGCCATGGTTATGTGACATCAGTCACGCAAACAGCATGTAACAATTTGCATTATGATGAAGGGAAATTTAAAAATAGATCAGTCATCTGCACCATTGTTTTAGCATTGGTTCGCCTAACCTTAAGGTATTCATTTTGAGGCTTCGCTAAACTTACGGCTATAGATATCGTTTTTACATGATTTACTGTGTAATTAAAAAGTTTTGTTTTTATTTTTCAGTTAGTTCAGTAGTGTATGTACCATTGCGCCAAAAAAAAAAACTGGGACAGCAAAATTGTTGTTGTAGAGTAGCTCCTTGACTATAAGGAATATATAAAATCTATTGAGAAAAGGTTATCATTGTTGTTATAATAGTTATCATGGAAGTGAAAAGGTTTAACAACAATACCAAATTTTTAGAAATACGAGGAAAAATTAAAATACGCATATTGTGTTTTAAAATGTAACAAAAATAAAATAAAACTTTTTAATATTATGTTCCAATAAATTTGAATTCATTTTAATCATATTTAAACCTTAATATAATAACATGTTTTTAATATTTGGTAGTTGCACCATTATTATCGATTAACGCTTGTAAACGTCGTGCCATACTTAATACTAGGTTTCTCGTATACTCTTGCGTTATTGCATCCCATGCTTGCATTATCCTTTGGCTTAATTCATCCCGAGTTCTAGGCTGGAAGTTGTGTTTATACATAAATTTTGTCATCTCACCCCAAACGTTTTCAATTGGGTTGATATCCGGACTTTTCGAGGGCCAAGGCAGAACACGAATTTGATTTTCTTCTACATAATTTTGAACCATGCGGGCTTTATATATAGGAGCATTATCTTGTTGAAATATAAAACTGTGGCCAAATACTGCGTCGACAGATGGTATCATAACTTGGTTTAGTATGTTGCAATATAATGGTGCATTGAACCTCCCATACACTATTTGGCAAACTCCTGGGCCCCTTCCACTAATCCAGCCCCAAACGTTTATAGGAAAGCGTCCACTTTGATTAGTCTTATCTGTATATCTTCCTCCGTATCTCGTACCCGAAGGCCTATAAACGCGGATTTTCCCATTATTGCATGATTGAAAGGTTTTTCATCGGGAAATATTACGGTTTCCCATATATTACCTTAATTTATATATTCATAAGAAAATTCTACTCTTCTCTGTTTGTTTGCTTCGGTCAAAAATATTTTATTGGCAGCACAACAACTTTTTATATCTGAACTACGAATTCTTCTACGCGCTGTATTAGCCAGACCAGGAAAAATGTGTTTCTTCTTTTGCTTTTATTGCTGTTTCGAAGGGATGATCTTTTAGAAAATTAATTAATTCTATATCTTGGGAGTCATTCGAAATTTTGGGGCAACTAGAAACTGCTTTTCTTACAATACTTCAATATTCTGTAATTTTGTGCTTAGCCAATAACACGGTATGGTATTTCTGCTAATCCCTAATTCATCTGCGATGTTTCTTATTTGATGCCCATCTCTCAATCAAGTGTAAATGATCTCTTTTTGCTCGCTGGTTAACGATTTCAAAAAATATTTCTTTTGACACGCCACTGTCAGTCACAAAATTAAATTAAATTGACAACTTCAAAAAAAAGCTGGGGTCTGGGAGATTAAACTAAATTTTGCTGTCCCAGTTTTTTTTTGGGCGCAATGGTACCTACTTAGTTGTGTGTTTTAAAAATGAACCAAATTAATGACATAGTTTGTAATTTGTTGGAAACTCCATTCAGTCGTTGGACAGATGAGGATAAAAGAAACGTTTTGTTACACGGGTTTTTAGTAAACTTAAATGTTTTTTTAAGTACCCGCACTATACCTAGCTCTTCACCATTTTGTTCGACCGCGAGCCGCGACTAATCAACTTCCCTCCAAATGACAAACACAAATAGATCGATTCACAGTTTCCGAGAAACTCCGACATTTTGCCTTGCAGTATATTCTCATTTAACTTATAGCACACCTACGTTTAAATTATATCCTTAAGAAACAACAAACCGCTTTTTCGTTGAAAACAAACATCATCTGATCATTTGGCAGAAAATAAACAAAATTGTTTTTCAAAACGATCCCGAGATGATCCTAAAGGGACAAAAGTTCAATCTAGATAGGTCCTATGAGGATGTTTTTTACAAATATAAAGGCTGACTGAAATAGCGTTTGGTTGTAAATCGGGCAGGCAATCTGACCTGAAAGGGATTTAAAAGAATAACATTTTTGTCCAGAGTTGACCCTTTTTAATTAAAGAAGATTTCAATTTTGGGTAAATATAGAACATAGAACAAGTTATTTTCTTTGTCCTCTCTGGCGACTACTATCCACAGAATAGCTGCTGTACCGATTTGGCCTAATTTTGGAGTAAAGAAATAAAATGAGTTTTTAAAAATACTATAAAAAGTACCTGCAGTCCTGCACTCCATTCTTTTCGCAGCATTTAAGAACAACGTTTTTTTTAAACATCAGATTTATTTCTGTTATGGTATACAGTGGCGTATTTAAGCTCCTAGGCTCGGGGGGGGGGGGGGGCTGCAGCTCGGCAGCAGCCCTCTCCCCCCGAGCGTAGGAGTTCGGATCTAAAAGTCTAATTGTATCCTTATTTTTCGTCCCATGCTTAGACACTTAATGTAAATCTTTAAATAATGCATTCTTGGCTTAGATTACAAAGGTCTTATAGGAAACATGTAGTTTTTAAACTTTTACTTCTAAAAGTCCTGTTTTATGTAGAGATTAAGGTTTCAGACGCATATCGTTTTAGATATTGCTTTTTGATGCAATGTTAAAGGAAAACGAGTAAAAATTATATTTTAAAGTATTTTTCTATTATACACTTATCTGTTCCGTTTTCCCTTTTTTAGAGCTATTTTAAATCAACAAAAAAATAACTAAACGCAATAACATATTTTTACAAAAAACCAAAAAACAATTAGGTATTTATTTTTAAAGATAAAAATTAAAGTAAAAATTTTAATTGAAACATTTTTTATGGAAGAAGTGTGATAATTTATAATAAAAATAAACCCGAAACGAGAATGCTTTATAATAAATATACAAAAGGGCACAACACAAGTATTTTAAAACCTAAGCATTTGCACCAAAAACTGCTCTTAGATCTACGCTCCTAAAATACATGATTTCTGAAAAATCATCAATTTTGGCGTGGTGAGCGATGTTTACTTTATTTTTAATCATGAAAAACCGAGCCCGAAAAACGCTGGTTAGAGTCATACATACGTCTTATGTTAAAATTTTACATTGACACCAATATTCATATTTTCACAAATATAAACTATGTTATTTTTTTAATAAAAAACCAGCTAGGAATATCAAAAAAAGTTAAAAAAAAACATTTACAAAAACAAATTGAATCCAACCATGCAGAGGGGAAGAAGTAATATTTTAATTTTCAAAATTTGATAATAGTTAGGTGAATTTTAAACGACCTTTGGAAATTTGGGCGTGGCCCACAAAATTTTTCGCCCGCGGCGTTTTTCCGCCTTCTTCACTAGGTGCCATGTCATGATATACATGTAGTCCCTCTCTTTAAAAAAAATTTCCTACTTACGCCCACTGAGCCCCCCCCCCCCCCCCGAGCATATTTTCTTGCTACGCCAGGATCCTATATATTCACCTGCAGTACATACATTTAAAAAAAAATTGTTGTTAGGGCTTAAGCCGCCCCAAAAAACTCATGCTAATTGCGTCAATGATTGATTATCCAGATAACCCAAAAATTATGGTCTAAAAATATTATGTGAATCGACAAAATAGTTTAATCTAAAGAATTTGATTAAAATTCGAACTTTGGTTAACTCCTTTTACATGCCATGCGATCTTTCCCAGCTTTGCCTGAATTTATTTTCTGTCAAAACTTCAAAGCTATAAATAATAATCCGCTTGTACAATCCGTGCAAAATAAACGAAATAATCATAACAAAACAGGCAAATATGAATAAAGCCGGTAAGCTAGCGTAAAAAACTAATCGCGAAATCATATCGCCTCATTGACGAACAATTTAAATTCAATAATGCCTGAAATGAAACATTTAATCTATAATTATATGCTTAAATAGTTTCTATTGCAAGTGAATACTCTGCGTCCAGTAATTGATTATGAAATAGGTTAAAATTGGGAAAAGAGAATTACATCAATATCGGAATTTCGAATAAGGTTCTGTAATTGAGTCGTTATATTGTTACCAATACGATAGTGTAGGTATGGATTGCTTATTTCTAATATTTCTTGTGACAGGTAAAGGTCCAAAATTTTAACATAAGACGTATGTTTCTCGGGCTCGGGTTTTCATGATTAAAAATAAAGTAAATATCGCTCGCCATGCCAAAAGTGATTATTTTTTCAGAAATCATGTATTTTAGGAGCGTAGATCTAAAAACAGTTTTTGTTGCAAATGGTTAGGTTTTGAAATACTCCTTCTTAAGTGCCGTTTTGTATATTCGATCCCGCACTATTTTTTTATTATAAATTATCACTTCTTCCATAAAAATTTTTCAATTAAAATTTTTACTTGAATTTTTCTGTTTAAACATAAATACCTAATTGTTTTTTGTTTTTGTTGTAAAAATATTTTATTACATTGGGTTATATTTTTATTGATTTAAAATAGCTCTAAAAAAGGGAAAACGAAACAGACAATAGAAAAATACTATAAAATATTATTCTTTTTACTCGTTTTATTATAAAATTGCATCATAAATCAATATCTAAAACGATATGCGTCTGAAACCTTAATCTCTATATAAAACAGGACTTTTTGAAGGAAAAGTTTAAAAGCTAAATGTTTCCTACAGGACCTTTGTAATCTAAGCCAAGAATGCATTATTTAAAGATTTACATTAAGTGTCTAAGCATGGGACGAGAAATAAGGTTACAATTAGACTTTTAGACCCGAGCTCCTAGCCTCGGAGGGGGGGGGGGGGGGCTGCAGCCCGGCAACCTCCCCCCCCCTAAATACGCCACTGGTCAAGAACAAACATAAACAAACTAAATAGGTGTTTAGGGTATACTATGGGCGATTCGGCATTCCTAATGAAATAAAAGGTTTATGCAAATGTTGCAAATACAATCCGCATATGAATCACAACGTTCCAACTGGTAAGTATATTCAGTCGTCTTTAGGTAAATACTGTATTCAGTTGAAATTTTTAAATTAAAGAAGAGATAATAAAAATATATGCACCATAGTGCATAGAACTAACACAACGTTGTAACAGTAAACATTAAATGGCGTATAGTATATTTGGCCGTAAAATTATATTCTCATAAATGTGTATACATTTTTACTCCAAGAGTAAATGAATGATTGAAATTGGAAAGTTTCAAAACTCCCAAAGTATTAAGTATATTCAGAAGACTCGTATATTTAAGAAGAATCATGAAAAATGGTTCTAACCTAAAGCATGAATATCTATTAAGGTGGAAAGAAGTTTTAAGAACTTGGTTTAATAACGTTTTTTCATCACGTTCAGGAAATTCATTTTGGAATTTAATGTTTGCTACCGTTTACGACCTTAATTTCCCAGTCATTGTGATAGTAAAATGCATATTTGAAAAAGAGTAAATTTGATAACAACTTTACGGGCCACTCAAGAGCATAATTTTTAAAAAACTGATTTAAAAGTTCGTTTTAAAAAATTATGCTCCTCCAGCCACAAAATATATTCATTAAAATTAATATTAAAAAGATCTGACATATTCGGTAAAAAAGAAGATACCAAATATAAATAATAATTATACAGGGTGATTCACGTTGAGTGGCCTATTAGAAGATATCGGAATCGAGTAAACTTATCTTTATAAAAATTTGATAGCAGGCATAATTGGCTTTGAGCTTTTAAAACATTTTATTTTGACGTTTTTGTTACTTCTGGTTACACCGGAAGTTAATGCCAACTTTGCTATTTCAAATAGAATATCCTGTATATTTTAGCATTTTTGATTACGTTATTAAAATTTAAATAACTTTTGTTAATATTAATCTATTCCTATCTTTAACCCTTTTGAGATATGAATTATAAAAGGATTTTTTTTGTGTAAAAACGCTCCGAGAAAAAGTTTAGTAACTCTGAAACTAATAAAGGTAAACATTTAAAATTTTCTAAGCTTTTAAGTAATACATAGATCTTTAGTTTAAATTACTTAGGTTTCACGTTTTTTATACAGGGAGATCTTAAAATTGTGCCAATGTTTCCATTTAAATAAATGTGCATAAGTCAATTTTTGCATATGGAACACCCTATTTTTTAGCTTACTAACGTATAGAGAATTAAATTTCCTATCTAAATACCTAATATGTTACGACTCACATTTTTAGTCGTTTTGGAATTTTGAGCAATTTAAATAAAAAATGCGACATTATTTTTGAAAAGAAGGCTTCGACTGGGAGTTTCGTTTGACTTTGAGCTTTGTTACCATTTGTTATTAAGTGCCTATGTTCATTGCTTAGCTATTTCTGATTCAAAGTCAAACGAAACTCCCAGTGGAAGCCTTCTTTTCAAAAATAATGTCGCATTAACACAAACAGAAATTTTAAGATTTTTTATTTAAATTGCTCACAATTCCAAAACGACTAAAAATGTGAATCGTAACATATTAGGTATTTAGATAGGAAATTTAATTCTCTACACGTTAGTAAGCTAAAAAAATAGGGTGTTCCATATTATGCAAAAATTGACTTATGCACATGTATTTAAATGGAAACATTGGCACAATTTTAAGAACTCCCTGTATAAAAAACGTGAAACGTAAGTAATTTAAACTAAAGATATATGTATTACTTGAAAGCTTAGAAAATTTTTAATGTTTACCTTTATTAGTTTCAGAGTTACTAAACTTTGTCCTCGGAGCGTTTTTACACAAAAAAATCCTTTTTTAATTCATATCTCAAAAACGGTTAGAGATAGGAATAGATTATTATTAACAAAAGTTATTTAGATTTTAATAAGGTAATCAAAAATGCTAAAATATACAGGTTGTTTCATTTGAAATAGCATAGTTGGCATTAACTTCCGGTGTAACCGGAAGTAACAAAAACCTCAAAATATAATGTTTTAAAAGCTCAAAGCCAATTATGCCTGCTTACAAATTTTTAGAAAGGTAAGAAGAAAGATAAGGTTACTCGTTTCCGAGATCTTCTAATAGGCCACTCAACGTGAATCACCCTGTATAATTATTATTTATTATTTTGGTATCTTCTTTTTTACCGAATATGTCAAATCTTTTTAATAATAATTTTAATGAACATATTTCGTGGCTGGAGGAGCATAATTTTTTAAAACGAACATTTAAATCAGTTTTTTAAAAATTATGCTCTTGAGTTGCCCGTAAAGTTATTATCAAATGAAATGAATCACCCTGTATAATAATGATAATATGACCTCTTTATCAATCATTTGAATGTATGCTCCAAAAATGTTTATTTAATAATTTTTTTTTGAGAAATAAGATACCTGGCAATTTACTCTTCATCAACCTATATATATCCATTTTTTTTTCTCTAGCTTAGTACTACAAAATATTAAAATATGAATAAAATCCAGACTGCGGCGGTGGCTCAGCGGTGAGTCAATGGCATTCAACCGTGGCGTTCCGAGTTCGATCCCCGGAGTGGGCATACGCACAATAAAAAAAAGTATGTCCGAATTTTAGTAGGTTTAAGAATGCAGAGAAGAGTGTAAAATGTTTCATCTCCCACCCCATTCACGCCGGTAACCAGGCCGGATGAGATCGGATATCTCGTGGGGTGCGGAAGAAGGTAGACACTCCCCAATCGGCAGGTCATGCAATGGCGCAAGAAACCAAGCGTTGATAGCCCCCTTGGGGGGTGTCGCATGACTGAGGATTGTGGTTCGGAACCCACGTTATGTTGTAGGTCCCATCGGGAACGGCCTTGGCAACGAACGAAGAGGTAAAAAGCCTAATTCAAAAAAATGACAAGAAATGACATAATAAAATCCAGCCGTTTGTTTTTGAAATTCAAAAAATTGGTTCATCATTTTTTTTTCTTGGAGTTACATAATTTTTAAATATTATTTATTATTTAATCCGCCCATAAATTATTCAAGATCCTGTAATATTTTATTGCTATATTAAGTAAAAGAAAACTTAAGGTCTACTTTTCCACCAATATAGAAAAATATGAAAGTTAATAGTTTTTAAGAAACGAGTCAAAAGTTCAGACAATGCAGAAAATCTCAAAGTAAGAAGTTGCCAACTTGAAAAGGCCATAACTCAAAAACTAGTAATAAGATTGCTTTGCCCGCCACGGCACTTTTAACCAAGATGTCAAGAATCAACAAAATACTAAAATTCAGAAAAATTTGCCGAAAGCTATTTCATATAAGCTTTATAAGGGGTCCTTCCAAAACATTATTGGATCAATATACTGAGCAAAGCATTAAAGGCCAATAACAGTAATAATTTTGATTTATATGCGCTTTGTATAAATGAATCTAAAAAATGTTAGGTTGCATAAACATTTTTAACAATAATTGACTAACCAGGAACGTTAATTGGGGCATAATTGAGATTGGCCGGCATTGTTTTTTCAGAATCAAAGTTTTCTGCACTCTTAAAAATGACTTGGTATTTGGTACTAATTTTTATTTGTTCTCCTGTTTACGTAACCAAAAATAACAATTTTCAGTTAGGAAAACAAAAAAGATTTTTTTCTTGGTTATATTTACCAAAATGATGCCATCAGAACAAAGAAAATATCTTGTTTTGATATTAGTTGGCAGAAATAAAATATTTTGTTTAGCTGAATTTTACTCTGTATATATCTTATTTAAATGTTACATTAAGGTTCCTACAAACTTGTATTTATCAATTAAGCTTGTTGTAATAACACATTATAAATTTGTAGACCCTATCATTTTGTTAATTTTGATTAAGATACATTCTTAGTTACCAAAACTAACTTTTCTTTTCAAGTAATATTATTCTTCATATTTATAACTAACGACATCAACAGAGACTTGTCGCCCTTGCCCGGTGGGTGACATATGACATCATTCTAGCCAGGACTGTCAGGAGGTTATGTTTATGTTAGGGTGCTTTTGCGGTTTCATGTCCATTTTTTCGTGTTTTTAAGGCAATAATTGGCCATTTTCATGGCCGTGCCCGTGTGGAAAATGGATGTGACAATATTTGGTGTAATTTATTTGTGTTTATTGTCTTTCTTGTGTACGTTACGTTATTGGCAGAAGGAAGTTAAATCATAAGTAAGTAAACATTTTATTTTTTATCATCGCAGTTGTACATTAGAAAGTTTAAATGAGATTTTTATAAAGCATGGCAAGGTGACCCGATGAGAAATAACTTAAAAATATTTTTTTTTGTTTTGTTTTTGTTCTATGTTCCATTTCTATAAAAGAATGTCATATTGATGACTTTTTAATATGACCAAGTACAACAAATTTCATATAGCTGTATATTTTAAATAGAAAGTCCAGAGGATATTTTTTGTTTTTTAATAATCGCAGTTACAGATAAGAAAATTTAAATATGGATAATTCAGTTCTATAAGCAATTGAACAACCCAAAAGGTTGAGTAAAATAAGTTAAAAATTTAGTGTTTCTGTTTTGTATTGCATAAGTATGTATTATATAAAACATGAGAGAACAAGGACATTGGAAATAATTTTTTTTAAAGAAACCATAATATCCCTGATATTATCCCAATTAGTTTACGCATACCTAATAGAGTAGTAATACCAAGGCATTTTTTTGTTTAAATGGGTTCCTAGGAAGGAATATTTTTCGTTACTAAGAATAAATTACATATTATGACATTTTTTTTAGAAATGAAACAGACTTTTTTTTAAGTTATTTCTATCAAATCAACTTGCTAATTTTGCCATGCGCAAGCAGTTCATTCAAACTTTCTAATGTGCAACTGCAATGACAAAAATATAAAATTCTTACTTATTTATGATTCAACTTCTTTCTTACAATTTGAAAGTACAGAAAAAAGATAATAATCACAATGTTGTGACTACATACGTAATTGTTACTCTATAAAAATTTCAAGTTTGGCCCAAATAAATGATTGCTTTGGCAATATTTGTAGATTGCATCATTAACAAAAACAATATTTCCTTGAAAAAAAATTTTCAATTTTCCATATTTACACATTGGTTGTGACAACTAATTTTTAAAGCGGGAGGGAGTACCATATAAATTTAGTTATCCGTATATAAAATTTCGTTGTGACAACTAAAATTTGTAGGTTGGGTTGGTTAATGTTATTAATTAGTTCAACAGTTCAATAACGACATTTTTTTTTGGTTGTACAAACTAATTTTTGGATTGAGTCCGATTTCACGAAAATAAATAGTTGTCAGAACCACATTTTAGTAATCCATACCATGTTATTTTTAAGAGTGTGATTGTTAAATCCATAATTAATCTAACCGAGCCACCTTGATTCTGAAACAATTATTTCTGCCAATATTATATATGTCACCGTTAAAGTTGTTGGTTAGTGAATTCTAGTTAAAAATCTTTATTTAATCCGCTAAATGTGCTACTAAATATTAACAAAATAATACAATAATTCTAAAAATTAATTTTTATAATTCAGATAAGAATATTTCTTTATAATTACTCAATTATGATAACTGACCATAAAATATGTGCTCGAACTATCCACCCTGTTGCTTCCATCAGACAAAGAAAGTCAACCTTCATCAGCCTGTTTATAAATTGGATTAATTAAAATACCACGGGTGTGCTGTTAAGTGTGAGTAGAGGGAGTTGATTCTTTTCACATCAATTTTATCTCACCCTTCTGCGCATGCCCAGGCAGTGCGCAGGCGTGTGTCATATGTCATACGTCATCTATCATGTCACACTCTTGGGCGTGAGCTATTTGGGCATTAGCTACTTGGGCGTTAGCTACTTTGGCATTAGCTACTTGGGCATTAGCTACTTGGGCAATAGTATTCATTATAGACAACGTGTTTAGGATGACGTCATATTATGTTTAGGAAAAGATGGCGGCTGTCACCTGTCAATTAAGATATGTCAAGGTCACCTGTCACTTGTCAAATGACAAAATTAAAATCTATCACGTGAAATGTATTCAGGGTGACGTCATAAGTCGTTTAGAGAAAACCCAAAGTCGATCGGTCAACTGGTTCGGAAGATATAGTTTTTTGTGATTAGGGCTCTTATACCTATCAGTGGAGTGCTGAAATTCCGGTTATAGGTATGGTTATATATATGCTATCTAACAGTGAAAGCATTTTTCAAATATCTCAAGTACTAACGGTGTTAGATGTATTAAACCATTAGGGTCTTAACATGATAAAGTCATGCAAAGCATTGGTAATGTTTATTTCTTAGTAGGAATATACCTCGTATATTAATTATATTTACATACCTCGTATAATACGGTATTGGTAATGCGCTCTTAAGATTGCGTCATCTTTATTTCCTAGTAGCATAATATTCATCTTGTACCAGGAATCAATTAACTATTATTTAGCGAAATAAAACATTCAAGTAATAAAATAATTATTTATTTAGCCATATTACATACAGAGTTTTAGTAATTCTATATAAATTAATTGCTAGTAATAAGAAACAGGTTACAGCTATGAATACAATTAAACTATAATTGCTGGATGAGTCATCTAAATCCTCGGTTGATGTAGAGTTGTCACATTGGGGGAGAGTGGCGTTCTTGTATACGCTGATTAAAGTCTTCCAATCTGTTTCGCCAATAGTGTTATCTCGGAACAAGAGCTTAACCTTATAGCGAAGCAGTTCGTTAGCTGCTGATGGGACTGTTATGTAAGAGGCAGGAGTAATTGTCTTATCAATCATCTCAAAAGGCATCTTAAACCATGTATTATTAGATGGAAAGTCATTGGTTTCAATCATTACTGACACGTTCCGAACGTTAAAAGGAGTGTATACGTAAAACACATTTTGCACCAGCGCCACCAGGAGTACATATGATGAACTTAACGCAGCCATGGTTGGAATATAAATGAGTTAAATTTTCTTCTTAAAGATACTTATAGCTTCATAACTATTAAACAGACCCGTTATAAATATTATCAGTAAAACTATTAAGTAAAAACCACTTCGTTTATAGCAGGATGGTTCTAGTTTTTGCATCTTTTTCTCTTTAACAGGTCTGGACGGTTTATTTGCTTTAAGTTGTCTACACTTCCATAACATCTTTGCCAATTTACAGTGTTTAGAGTACTTGTAATGATCTGCTAGAGGATCGTCTCCTTCTTTCCAATTATCAAATTCGCAGTGGCAAAAAGCACATTTAACCACATCAGAATGTTGTGTAAAATAAAAACCTGCATATGCTAGGGCTTCTGGATTAACTTTATTGCGCCACTCAGTAAATGTGATTAATCTGTCTTCAAAATTTCGAATCAGCCCAAGGCCATCATCACCGCAATCTAGACGATCTACACTATCCATTAGATACATGTTTCTATCTAGAGAGTTGTAACTATACTAAGAAATAAAACATGAAATTGTTTATTTATTCATTTATTAAACATCAGTACACATATATATTTTATCAAAATCATCCATCACCTTCTGAGGATTATAATGCAATAACTCTAAAATATAATAATTCTGTTCAGACATGTTTAAATTACAAATACTTTTAACAACATCAATAATGGTGTTATCTATATTAACATAATAACAAGCATATCTCAATAAATCATCATAAGCGGTTCTAAAGTCTAAGTTTTTCACTAATTCTAACCTATAATTAACTAAATGTTTAATACATAAAATATCATGCATGTCATTACAGCAAAAACATAATGTAACATTATCACATTTAAGATTAATTATTTTTTCTCCCAACAGAACTGCTGCGGACATGGTAAAATTTTCAGTTTCAGATACGGTGGTTGCTACGGTTTCGCCGGATCCATTATCTTCAAGCATCTTGGAAGCCATTTTGAGAAATTCATACCAGTCAAAGTTAGCCAGAGAGATTGAAACTTGTTCTTCAGGTAGATTTAAAAGTGTATTTGTTAACTTTACACTGGGCAGCATTCCTCTGGCGACACAGAGTCCTACCACTACCTTGAAATGGCCAGCAGGATAACACACTTCATTTAAAAACTTCTTTTCACTTCTAATTTCTTCCTTGCTTCTTAAAATCATACTATCGAGATACTTCCAATACAGCGTCGGACTTCGAGAGGTATCATCATCATCATCTTCAACCATTTCACTAAAGTCTGCAGAGTAGTCAGAAAGACAACTATCGTCAAACATGATTGGAATTAAACTGGGTTTGACAAACATAAAGCTGTTTATATTATACCCCCCACTGCTCGATTGAATTTATTTATGTTGAGTTCTAGAAACAGCAGCTTAGACAAAGCCCAACCGCTACCCACCTCCCTAAATTCTGAAGCTTTGGTTAATAAAATATTTTGATAAAGAGTATAAAAATCTTCCAAATTAGTGTGTTGATCAATAACACTATACTTGGAGTTAAAAGATTTGGTTTCCTGTTCTTTTGTTGAACTCAACAGATAACGGCCATATAGCTCCATATTGACTTTTATTTTTAGATTTGAATTCAAAGCCTGTTTTAACAATGAAATAATTTTATCTTTCAATGATTCTAAATAAAGCTTGACATCGGTCGAGTGTGAATCACCGGATACATGATAAGTAACAAGCCGGTTCTTAAAAGCTGTTTGAACAAGTTTTACATCAGAGTCAAAGTCCACACAACAATTCTGTTTGTGTTTTGTCGTACGATTATGGCTGCTAAGCGATACGACTTCGCTGCTGCAGACGTAACAAAACGACATAATGTTCTCAAATGATGAGATTGCACAAGAGACGTTGTTTTTATTCAAATGTTTGATTAAGCAATTCTATGTTCCCCGAAATTAATGTTGTTGACTCCTGTTATTCTAACACGTGACATGAATAAATTTAAACCACATCCTTGGACATATCAACCCAACTGTTGTGAGATTTATCAAAACCAAGCCATTTGACATACATTTTCTTGCCTTTTTTGCGTAAAATTTGTTCTATAAGAAACACATCAGGTTGTTTAGTCTTTTGCAATTCGTATTCGTAGAAACCACCACTTATAGGGTGCCCTTGCATATCTTCTATTAAATACGTTGTTGGATTGGTAATCTGTACTTTGATAATTTTAAACAGCTCAGTAGTCCAGTTAGGCACATATCCTTTTTCAAAAACATGCTTAGCTTTACTTATACGAACAACATCACCGACTTTAAATTTCTGTTTCCCTACAACCTTGAGATTATTATAAACAGAATTTAATAATTCTGACTCATTGTTTTTAGTCACATCTTTAGGCTTCATACCAATAGTACGATGCTTTGTATTATTATAAGTATCTGTAACTTGTTCCAACAAGTCGATCCATTTATGATTGCCATTCAAGGTAAACAACTTAAACAACCTTTCCTTTATTGTTCGAATTACACGTTCGGCAATGGAAGCCTTTAAAATGCTAAAGGTGCTATAATGATGTATATTATGTTTCTTCAAAAGATTCTGAAAATTAGAGTTGTAATATTCTTTCCCATTATCGGTGACTAATTTTTTCGGTATTCTCTTTAAATGTTTAAGTATATGTTCCATAGCAGTAGTTACCTCCTGAGCAGTTTTGGACTTGAGAGGGCGTGTCCACAAAAATTTCGAAAAACAGTCAATTACAACCAATATGTACTTAAATCCGCGGTTCTCTCGAGCATACTGATCGAGTTGCGCAAGATCGGATGCAAAAGTATCATCTAATCCATACTGTAGAAATCTACGACGTTTAAATTTAGTTCTAGCTGGCCTATGTAACTCATTAACAACCTGCTCCCTCGCTTTGGTAATGCTCTTTGCCATTTTTTCAAACATAATAAATAATTTTTACAGAACAGGTATATTTATAGGATTACTTTAACAAATCAATGCGCTTGCCCAAATTCAATACATTATTTTTTAATAGTTTTCACATCTTTGTCAATGAGATTAATAGCATTATTAACGGCAGTATCTACATAGTTAAAACCAATGTCAAGTTTATCAAGCCAGTAAGCCATACCCTCGCCCACTTGCTTCCTTATATTAACATCAAACTCGTCAAGCTTCTGAGTGATATAATCATTAGCAGCTAGCTGTATTTTCGCTGAGAGGGAAGCCACCAAATCATCTACAAATTTTTTATTTACAGCATCAGAGGCATCTGTTGGCGATTTAACGTTACAAAGTCGATGATCTGAAAAATTATAATCGCCATCCCCAGTAACAGCAATTAGGTTTGGTGCTTGTAGCACTCGAATCATTTTTTGCTGAGATGAGGAGGGTAACGAACGTCCGAACTTATTCATGGCTATTACTATAATGACGTTGAATAAATAAACCGCTGTATTAATAAAATTCAATTACTCCAAGTCGTTCCAATTCGTGTAATATACTAAAGATTTCGTTTCTGTTATTATTATTGCCAACTACCTCAGAAGCTTCCAACTTTTTCAATCTTTCAATCAACTCGTTCACATCGTCGTAGTATACAAACTCCTTAGGTTTTTCATTATATTGCATTAGAGATGATCCCGATTTATTTCCTCTCTCCGATTTGGATCTTGTGTGTATTTGCCTGGTTGTAATATTGGGCGAAGGCAACTTAGATGTTGATGACAAGAGCGGTCTAACAATAGATGTATATTTATTAGATCTATTACCCTTTAGCTGACCAGTTTGTTTCATGTATAGTCCGGTGCGTTTAAGAATATCCCCATATTCTTGTTCATCAGCTTTAGTGTGAAATTTAGGATCTTTTAAAAACAACAAGTTATATAAGCCCAGAGTTCCTTTATACTTGATGCTACCTACTTGAATATTTCCATCTGCTAAAAAGTTTACAGGCTCTGATCCTATTTGCCAAGAATCATTTTCAACATTGTATTTTATTCCCTTTGCATCTATTTCAGGAGAGTCATGCCAATATTTCTCTACATATTCACGAGTGATCTCAGGGTATTGCTCGATAAACTTATGAAACACTTCCGAATTTCGAAGAGAAGTTTCAAAAGCATCTTTCATACTTTGCAACGATGCTTCTGCAGGGTCTTGAAAGGCTTCTTCAAACACATCATCAGAATGATCAACATCACCATACTGTGCTTCATCAGTTAGAAATTGCACTTGTGGTTTTAGTTCGATTTTTTTCAAGGGGGGAGGTTTGACATCATCAGAAGTTTCGATTTTTATTTTACGTTTTGTAGAGTTTTTCTTATCAATCGAAGCTTCAACCAGTTTATTTAATGGGTTTGTAATGGGCGTTAAGAATCTATTAAGCGAATCATCCTCCTCACCACGTTCCAACTTTAGCGCTAAATATTTCTTTCGTATGGTATTACCCGCCTGAATAATTCTTCGCTTAACATCCTTATCGAGATTTTTCAAATAAGAAGCCATAATTGCTAAACAGCTAAAAACGCCGATAAAAACAGCTAAAACAGCCCTGTTTAAAAACAGCCCTGTTTAAAAAACAGCTAAAACAGCCCTGTTTAAAAACAGCTAAAACAGCCCTGTTTAAAAACAGCTAAAACAGCCCTGTTTAAAAACAGCCCTGTTTAAAAAACAGCTAAAACAGCCCTGTTTAAAAACAGCTAAAACAGCCCTGTTTAAAAACAGCTAAAACAGCCCTGTTTAAAAACAGCTAAAACAACCCTGTTTAAAAACAGCTAAACAGCTATGTTGTGTTATTGATTCGATTTGTTAAGACACGTCTATACTCAATGACGTCATGTGTTGGACTGATGTGTTATGACTTAGGGTAATAAATAAGTATCAAACTTGCTACGATACCGTCCCTTATTAATATCATTATCTTTAACAATAACTAAAAATCCATACCTATCTTTCCAACATTCCGAACATACACGCTTAAAAGTATCAAAGGACATGTCTGTATTTACATGATCATCGTAGATATGTTTCAGGTTTAAATCATCCTGTTTGAATAATATCAGTACATTAGCATTGTCACGAACCAGCTGTTTCGGAATCTTGGAGTATGTTTGAGAGAGGTAGAATGAATCGATATCATTATGACGCCCCATACAGAAATAATTACGTATTTTATCTTGCTTCTCGCAGGCTACATCGTCAAATATAAACACAGAATGAGGCAGGGCACTGGAAGGATCTAGAACATCATCATTATCGCTATAGCCGAAATATCTAAGACGTGAATGCTGTAAGGCCTTTCGCAGAAATTCGTACTTGTCTTGTTGCAGTGATTTGGAATATACATGCTCAAATCTTAAGCCGTTTTCATCAATTAATAAACTTATCATTACAGCGGTCTTGCCACAATTACTTGGGCCACATATTAAAGCTCTTATGGTGGACGGTAGAAGCCGGCCATGTTTCCTATTTTCCGATTTTTTCTGCATATCAAAATTATGTACTTTAATACAAATGTTCTGTTTCTCTTTCCGCATCTCTATAAGTATAAGTCTGCACTCTTCAATGACATCATTACTAATGCAGACGTCACAGGGTGCAGGTGTGTTAAATAGCGTTATAAGCACATTACCAGTAGAACTCCACCTGCCTAGCTATTCCTATTGTGGTCCTGGTACAAAGCTGCAAAAACGATTAGCTCGAGGAGATCAGCCAAAGAATAAATTGGATAGTTATTGCCGCGATCACGACATTGAATACTCAAAGTCCACCGACTTGGAACACAGACATAAAGCAGATAAAGTACTAGAAAACAAAGCTTGGGAACGTGTCAAGGCCAAGGATTCTAGTTTAGGTGAAAAGACATCAGCTTGGCTAGTAACAAACGCTATGAAGGTCAAACGCAAGTTAGGTGCTGGCAGCAAGAAGACAAAGAGATCTGTATGCTTGTCTTCGGTTGTAAGACAGATTAAGAAACAACTTAAACATTCAGGTTCGGGGAATGTTGGTAGAAAGAAGACTTTAAGTAACTTACTAAAGGCAGCACGAGTAACAGTGAAGAAAATTGGCGGCTCCAAAAGAATCAAGGTTCCTCGGGTAATTCCACTTCCAAAACAAGGTGGTATTCTACCACTTATTCCGATATTTGCTGGACTTAGCGCGCTCGGGGCATTAAGTGGTGGAGCTGCTGGCATTGCCAAGGCAGTTAATGATGCTCAGAGTGCCAAAGACAAACTAAAAGAATCACAACGACACAACGAGACAATGGAGGCTATTGCATTGGGGAAGAAGGGCAGTGGCTTGTATTTGAAAAAACACAAGACAGGCTATGGTTTGTTTTTACGTAAAATGCCAAAAAACTACCAATAAAGCTACCTGAACGTCCTTTGACCGATCAAGATATTAGATTATATGCGACTCGCTTAAAGATTCCTAATTTTCGAGGTGTATTTATGCGAGATACATTACCGAATGCACCCCGAAAAATAGAGTGCGGTGTTGTTAATTTGGATCGAAATATAGGAGACGGTACACATTGGGTAGCTTATAAGAAGAATGGTGATAAAGTTGTTTATTTCGATAGTTTTGGCAACTTGAAACCACCAAAAGAATTTGTCAAGTATATGAAAAAAACGAAAATTTATTTCAACTATGACCAATATCAGGATTATAAAACATCAAATTGCGGTCACTTGGCATTATCATTTCTCTATAATAATAAAACTTTATAAAATATAGGAATGTTATTGTCTCACATCAGTCATGTCTCAAACGTTCACGTTAAAGGGTTGTACTAGTCGGCTTGAATCTTATTTTGTACCTCCGATAGAACTAGATTCGAGATACGATTACTCTTTAGCATTGATTTCGCTAAATACTTGGAATACTATCCCAAATATTGAAGAAGGCCGTAACAAGTTTTATTACAAAGTTGATAAACAAGAAGAACAAGTAGTGGAAATACCGACTGGATCCTACGAGTTGGAAGATATTGAACAATTTTTGCAGAAACATCTTGCTGATTCTAAGGCAACTGCTCCAGAGCGGAACCTTATTATATCACTTAAACCCAACAACAATACGTTACGGTGTGAGTTGAAGAGCGTATACCACATAAACTTTGAACCAAAGGATAGCATTGCAAAGTTATTGGGATTCTCACCACAAGTTCTAACAGCTGGTAAGCTGTATGAGTCAGATCAACCAGTTGAAATTATACAAGTTGCTACCATCAGAGTAGAGTGTAACATTATTTCCGGTTCGTACTATACAAATAATCCATCGCACACTCTCTACGAATTTTCACCAACAGTGGATCCTGGTTATAGCATAAATATAGAACCAAGAAACTTAATTTATTTACCAGTGAACCAGAGGAGAATATATAACATTACGTTATCTTTACTGGACCAAGAATCAAACCCAGTTAATTTTAGAGGTGAAGAAGTTGTAATCAGATTAGAACTTAGACGAGATGGGGTTAGTGTTTAATAGTAAAAGTTATTTAAACACCAACGCATCAGCTGATCAATCAGTCTACAGTCAGAAGTCAAAGGGATCACTCACGTTTTCAAATATAGCTTATTTGCAGTCTACAGGTCTACACTATCGCTATCATGTCAGAAAAACTTCAAATATTTAATCAAGTTAAGAGTGATGAGTCGGTCATTCGCGAAGAATGGCATACTTATCACCCATTCACCACCTCATTTAATAATAATGACGAAATTGAGATTGTTATTAATCAGCAAGATGTGTTTTTGGATATGAGCGAAGCTCAACTCTACATAGAGGGAACATTTAAGGAGGAGACAACAGCTGGCAAGACTGGCGATTGTAACCTAACCAACAATGCTGGAGCATTTTTGTTTGACAACATATCATATGAAGTGAATGGTAAAGAAATTGAAAAGATTCGAGATCCTGGAATAGTTTGTACAGTTAAGAATTTGCTGTGCCTAAACGATCAAGAGAGCCGCGCATTAGATATTGCTGGTTGGAACTGGCCTAGTGTAGCAATCAAGACCTTGGACGAAACCTCCAAAGAGTTTAATTTTCGCATTCCCCTTTCTATGCTGTTTGGAGTGTTTGCCGATTATAAGAATGTTTTAATGGGTAAACAAAAAATTAAACTGGTTCGAGCCAGACATGATGACAACTGCTACAAGTCCAGTGGGGATAAGAAGGCTGAAATTAAATTAAAAACTGTCGAGTTAAAAGTTAAACACATCTATCCTAGCGATGCAGTTAAATTACGTCTTTTGGATGAAATTGCAAAGAACAAATCGATATTTATTCCGTTTAGAAACTGGGAGATACATGAGCTTCCTGCTCTACGAACAACAAAGAGAGATATTTGGACTGTTAAGACCATGTCTGAGAGAGCAAGATATGTTATTGTATTTTTTATGAAGAAACGTAAAGACAGCTATAAAGCCGATTGCACTTATTTTGACAATTTAAAGGTGACTGATGTTAAGTTGCATCTTAATTCAGAGGTTTATCCCTACGAAGCGTTAAACTTAAACTTTGAAAACCGCCAATTTACCGAGGCCTATCAGATGTATACGGATTTTCAAAAAACATATTTAGGAAAACAGCAGAGTGAACCACTTTTAGACTTTACTACTTTTGCAAGCAGAGCCCTCTTTGTTATTGATTGCACAAAGCAAAATGAGTCCATCAAGAGCAACACCATTGATGTCAAGTTGGAATTTCAAAGTTCTGAAAACTTTTCTGCGGATTCACGAGCCTTTTGTATTATTGTGCATGATCGTGTTCTTGAGTATCAGGCTTTAACTGGCCAAGTACGAGACATGTTGTAGTCAGTTGTTCTTTAGTCCCAGCAAGATGAAGGTGGTTATAGTAGATGTTCAAGGATATTGCATCCCAGACTTTTGCGCCAAGGAGCTGGCTATTTATGATGGGAAGCAAATGAAGAGTTATCTGTTTAAACCAGCTAAGCCGTTTTACATGTTGTCAGAGGATTGTCAAAAACAAGTATTATTTTTATATGGGAATCATCATGGTCTCTACTACAATTATGGAGAAACCGACTACAGCCAACTTTATACAATTATTCGCAACGACCTGGGAGATGCGGACATTATTTATCTCAAGGGACATGTTAAAGAAGCATTTTTAACAAAGACATTTTTAGATATAGAACATAATTTACCATATATTATTAATTTAGAATTTATTAAAGATAGTGTTAACGTACCCAAATTATCTAGAGGTATTACTGATTGTCCTTATCATAGTTTAGATGTAGTATTAAGAATGCTTATATTTTGTATGACTATATTTATAATTTTTTACCTAAATAAAGATTAAAAATGTATGCATTGTTTTTTTATTTATATTAATAAGAGTTCTATGAGAATTTAGTCATTTAATGTCCAGCTCATGGCTAAGACAGTCGATCTTAGAGTTAAACTCCAAGAACATCTGCGAAAAATACGTAGGCTGAAAAAAGATATCAAGTGTTACGAAGATCATAAATATTTGGTTAGACAGTTGTTAAAACTTAACCTCTAATACTTATCAATGGCGGCCTCCTCTTCATCATCCGCTTGGGATAAAGTGTTTGAATCTCCTTCTCGATGTCAGCAGGATAATGATGATATTGTACGCAAGATCAAGCCAAGCAGAGTTTATGAAATTGATGATTACATAACAATTATATTTAACACTACAGAAAAAGAGCGTAAACAAGTAATCATAGACACTATTGGATATGGCAAGATTTATTTTTCTAGTGATGAATTTGAAGAATTCATAAGCACGTTTGATTGTTTCAACACTCACTGGGTTGACATCTTTATGATTATTGGACAGTACACTTTGGTGTTTCATCGTAATGACGAAAAGCGAAGCCTCAAGTTTGAAGATGCCATGACAGACAAATATTTGTTTCGATGGACTGACAAGCTAATTCGTTTATTTGCAAGACATATACCTGCATTGTTTAAACTAAACATTGAATATTATACTGTTGTAAAATAAATGTTAAAAATTTACATCTGTTTTTTTTCCTTAGTGGGGAAGAGGGAGAGGGGGTAAAATAAGACAAAAAATTTGAATACAAAGAAATCCTGTGTTTATTTGTATATATGATACACATTTTAATACAAAAAATTAACATTTTCATCTATGTATATAATAAGTAATAATACAATAAATATTAATACAATAAATAATAATAAATAATAATAATAATAATATTAATAATAATACAATAAATAAACAAATTAAATAATAATAATAATATAATAAATACCTAGCCTAATATCACAACCCTCTAAAACCATCAGCTATCCAAGAAGATTGAAACAAAGATAGCTATTGTCAGTCTTAGCTTATGGAATTTCCGATGATTCCTCATACAATACTATATCTCTATGACCCCAAGCAAGCGTGTGCTCGAAACCGGGTATAATGAAGCGCTTATCGTCCGCGTATGACAGCGCTACCTTATTTTTAAGTTCGACATACATATCGTGTTCATGCGAACGGAAAGTGTTCATTCTACGATGAATCTGAGTTCCTTCTACGTCAGCCGCTTCTCTATAATCGTCAAGAGTCAGTTCTTTTTGGGTGACGTAGTCAGGAACCCCTTTAGCTTTTTTAGTCAACTTTCCCTCTACATTAACGCAATATGCTTTCGCCCCGGTTCCATAGAAATCCCAAATAATCTTTCCTGCATACTCATCTTTCATTTTACCAAGTATAGATTGGTTTACAGGAACATTATGTGGGTTATCTTGTGAGTAGTTGGAAGTATCGTATCTGCTTAAATTTGTCGTCATATCATCATAAAAATTATCTGTTGTTACTTTTAGAATTAGGGAGTCGGTGTCAGTGTATAACAATTCCGCGCTGTTGCCATATTTCGGCTTAATGTACCCGTACAAAAAGTCATACATAATTGTTTTGGATATTTCCAAGATTGAAAAACCCACGTAAATGGGTTTATTATACACCACTTTTTGTTTTTTCATCTGGATTGCTACCAGGTTTTCGCTATAAATGGTTCGATCTTTAAAATGAGGTTTCGCGATTAACGCTCCGGCCCCCAACCTCCTACCAATATTTTCCCAATGGGTAACGAGCTTTACATCTACCCGTTTCTCCACGTTTTCCATTGTCTTGCCAAACACAGCATTGTTCATAAGTTTAAAAAAGTCTTTTTCAAATTTATTTTTGGCCTGATTTCGCAACGCTGTGTTTAGATCGATGTACTTCTTAAGCCAGGGTGATTGGTCAAAGGATATTACACGATGAATTTTTGTAAGCTGAAGGCCATAATTTAAAGCTTGTTGTAAATTTTGAATGTGAATAATATATTTTTCTTTTTTCATGAAATTTGGAATTAATTTTGTTATTTTCGGGAATTTAGACCCTGGCGGTGCAATGGATTCTGGGCAAAAGGGTAGCTCATTGTGCAAAGAATGTAAATCTTCCGGATAATCTAAATCAACTTCTAAAATGTATCCTGTTGGTGAATCTTTCACGATATTTAGGTAATCTAAATTTTGAATTTCGGTTTCGTTTAACCACTTAAAGCTTCCCGTTGGTAAAAATTGAGACATGGCTGCTCCGTATAGATTGGTAGCGTCCAGGTACATGATGTAAGAGGTGGGTTTGGTAGCGTCATAATTAGACATAAATTTATTGTTCGCAAAAGCTTTCCTTATACTACACTGACTGACTCCTCCGCGAATACCGTGTTTAAAGAAGTGCACCATGTCTAGATCGGTCAGAAGCTCAAGATTGATGGATGTCGCTTTAAGGGCGGCCTCCATCGAAAGACCCGGCGCAGTAAAGTACTGCGCAGGATCAAGACCATAAGTAGCCAGACACACGTCTCTAAAACTTTCAAAGACATCTGTCAAAATTAATACGTCGGATTTTAAATAGATATCAGAATATTCGCCTAAAGTATTGCATTTAAACAAATTCCACACCTTCCAAGCACGCTTGTAATCATCGGAGGAGATGTCCTCTTTTTTAAGCTGGTTATAAAAGTCTTTATGCGATGGAAGCCTGTTTTCGTCTAATTTTGAAAATGAATCTACGTAATTATACGGGAAGACACCCTTCTGTCGAATAAGTTCAAATTTATTATCATCCTCGAAATATTTTCGCACCGTTTTACACTGATCTGATTTTAAATTTTTACTGAGTTTATCCAGTCCTGTAGCCATGAAACGTAAACTGTCCAGGAAGCGTAATTTTAAAAATACCTGTTGTTGTTTACCATTCTTGTTTTCGACGTTATCCACCAAGACGTGTTTAGTAAAGGAAATATACTTTTCCTTATTTTGAGGGATAACGTCCAACTTTTCCTCAGCACAAGCTAACTCCTTGACAAAGAGGTGGGAATCAAAATTAGACATATTATGAAAGAAAATAGGAATAAAATTGGGGATTTTATAATTTAGGTTGCATACAGAGTGGGCGGGGCCTCGATATAGCCCTGTTGTATGATCATGATCATGAACTCTATCGTTTGCCTCTACATTAAATGGCTTTTCGCAAATGTGACAGGTTGTTGCTTGTCGATGCTCATTCTCTTGTTCCGCTGTTATAGGTAACATAGGCACCACCTCCTTCATAAAATGGTTATATATTGATTTACAATCAACATCTAGCCGTTTTACAAATTCTTTGTGTGCATCCTGTCCTCTATAACTTTGGTACTTTGAATAGGCATCATCAAAATCACATTTAATGTAGTAAGCAAATGAATAGGGTACATGTTTATGAGTTCTAACAGTATAGGATGTATCAGGGTCCAACTCATTTTCCTCTGTAGGTATAGGTTCAAGGATTGTCTCGAAATCGGCATAAACAACAAAAGGCACCTTTAATTTCTTTTCAAAATTTGTAAATTTCAAAATATTCTCGGGGACCTCTTCTCCGTATTTATTCTTTTTTAAATCAGTTGTTGGTACTTTGGCCAAAACGTGTCCGCAATCATGTTCTTGATGAGCTTTCAATTTTTGCTCTGAATAAAAATATGTTAAACAACCATCACATAAATACTTAGTAGCATGACGTGAAGACAATTGTCTTGAGATCAGTCGAGACATGTTTCTTATTAAACAGTAATGGCTATTTTCATAATCATCGCTGATTAATAACAAATTCACATGTCTCTCCTTACGAGATGTAGTAAAGTATAAAGGACCCACGACTTCAATACTATTTTTACCATTGTCATAAACTTTTTCTAGGCCATAAACATTGATTGAAATATTATTGAGACGTTCAAATTTAGATATAACACTAAGTTTAATCGGAAATTCCATACCTGTAAAGTCCAGTTCGTTCTCAAAAGGCATATAGTTTGCGACTCTATTTGCATTTTGAGTATAATGAACCGGATGCAAGGAAGCTAAGACTGCCCATTTGAAGCATTGCAGGTCCGTATTTTGAATGTTTAAGACAGCAAGCTTTGCTTCAATCTCCTTTGGCAGCGGGATGTATGATGATGCCTTTAGAGGGTTGATTTTATTGATCCCTAATTCTAAGTGTAGGAGCTGCTGAAGAGTCCACCCTGTAACAATAGAAACATTGTTAAGTAAAATGATGTAAAAATGTGTTAGTTAATATTTTTTAAACGCTTGTAATATTACTTACCACTGTCCTTTTCCGCAAATTCAGAGTATTTACGGTCCAGGATGGTAGTAAACTGTCCAAACAGCTCCTCCAAGTCTGTCGCTCCATTCACCATCACGTATCGTGTGTTGAAAGACTTCACCTCAGTCGACTCGTTCGTCTGCAGGAGGAAGCGGCCAAAAAGCTCTACCCCGACTTTCAGTTGATCATATTTTTGTAGTACGGTCCCCACCAACCTAGTAAATTTATCCTGTAGGTGTTCAAGGAACTCGGGGACGTTGGTGGGATCTTGTCTTGTAGAAAGTCGATAGGTAGCAATTCGGCTTCGGAACGATGTTTTAATTAGTTCTACACCCTCCTCCTGCACTGTACAGCAGTTCTCCCGATGACGTGAAGTTCTCAGGTGGTTAGCCCATCGGGAGACAGCTACATCTAGCTTGCAATCGCTGCAATGCTGCTGCGCTGATGTTGATGGTTCTGAAATAAATTAAAATATTCGCTTAGATAACTTTTTATACAATTATTACACATAAGAATATCTGTAATGGGGGCTTCGTATTATTTTGTATTAATTTCCTGCTCTCTGATGATGTTCATATAAGAGCGAGACATATGTAGTTATAGCAAATAATTTAGACGGGTTGCCTAGGAATGTCTTATCGCTTTTTATAATAGCATAATAAAATATCTAATTTTACACAGTATGATGCAATATCTGATTAATCTTACGCAATATGATGTAATACCTAATCTTACACAATATGATGCAATAACTTACCATCGATCGAAACGAGTCTAGCCTTCTTAGCCATGGCTACTTGCTGAGACGTAGCTTGCCTTTTGGGAGCTCTATGTTTCTCCTGTTGGTGTTGTTGGAGAGCTCTTCTTGAGGCAAAGCTGTCTTTGCAAGTTTGACAGACTTGGACTGTAAGTCCGCAGTCGCCATGGCGTTTGAGGTTGCCCTTTGTGGTGAATGAACGGGAACAATGCTCGCAAACAAACATTTTCTGCAAAATTAAAATTATTGCGTTATTGTTCAATATAAACAGACTGTTTTCTACTATAGTTATACCTACATAATATATTTAACAGTTTGTAATACTTTTGCAATAGTTTAATAATTTACTTTCACTTTATAATATCTACTGACAGAAACTATTACGTATGTATAAACCTTCTTTGGCAGCTTCTGTATACCTCTAATGCCCAATATTCACTTTAAAATAATATAAACACTTATTTCAGTATTTTTTCCTGTTAAATAATTGTCTAATAAGCAAGCACAACCGGAATTATTCTGTTTTTAGTTTAAACGTCGTAAC
Organism: Polydrusus cervinus; assembly: GCA_935413205.1. Lineage (NCBI taxonomy): Eukaryota > Metazoa > Arthropoda > Insecta > Coleoptera > Curculionidae > Polydrusus > Polydrusus cervinus. Next base: position 32,009,015 of record OW284516.1, read on the forward strand.
ACTAAAAGAATACATTTCAAAAATATGGATCACCATGTGAGCATTTTTTTTTTTTGTTAAATTTTTGATAGAACCAACAATATTTAAATAATTATGCACTGATATAATATAACAAATAATATCTGTACTTACCAAATAATAACACACCACACAAGAAAGAAAAAAGTTGTATTTGTTTTTTATCGGCACACCTTGTCGTTATGAACGCTTGAGATCGTCTGAGGAATAAATGTTTCTGTTAGTATTTATATACCTAAGATGATGCAATAATGTTGAGTAAATACGTTTATTAATTAACATGGCGAGGCTAAGAGAATGTTTCCAGGTAATAAAGATGATGCAATCTTAGCAGCGTATTAGCAATACATGCAGGACATAACATTGAATATTAATTAGTTACTGCATTCATATTATTTTTCAAACATGTCTTAACCTTTAATATTATCCAGTCACTGTATCCGTAAGCACAATAGCAAGTTGACCTTGCTATCTGATTTAGATGTATTAAATATATTTAGAAATATTTGCGATTAAGAATGAGATAGCTAAAAGGTTTAATAATATTATAATAATAATTTATCATTCATTATCATATCAATTAATAATATATCATATTTTCTGTTTTTTACTAAAAAATACCAAAATTAAATATACATCTTAGCCTCCCCGATTTACTCTGATTTATTTAACACTTGATTGTTTTGTTTTAAATTAAATAAAAATTAAAACACATAATTATAGAGAATATAATAGGTACTTACAATTTTATCACTTTAGGTATACTGTTTTAACGGTTGCCGAATAATAACTGAATAAACTTCTAGACTGGCCCTGTATTTATATCTTTCCCGAAACTGTGCTAGTTGCTTTCACCTTCTAGGAATATAATTAGATATTTTTTCAAATGTAATAACTCTCGCTTGGTGTTCAAGCTTTTTCCCTGACCTGAATTATAGCCGTTCGATGCGATGAATATTTAATGAGATAATGAGCAAAATGAGAGTTAATTATCATGCACTTATCTGTATGCATTCAAATCCAGTTTTCTTATGCGATGTATAATTAAATTGAAGTGTGTGAGAATAGCAAATAATTTGCAGTATACAGGGTAGATAAAAAAGTATGACTCAAACATCACGTTTTAGGGATATTTTTCTATAGCTAGCCGTTCTAAGGATCTTGGTTTTTTCTAACGAGTTAAAGACATATTTGATGATATATCTGATGAGCTGTAGGCGAGTGGTTTTTTGCTAACTTTGACATATTTAGCCGATTATGTAATAATCTGAGATAATAATTATTCTATTAACTTGTATTTATAGATGAGCGGTGTCTATGAATAATGATAAGGACTTGATGGTTTTATACATCTAGTTTCGTTATTACTTGGGATTTTTGAAATATTTCTTCACTAGTCGATAGGTATACTTATCTTATACCTGCTTACCAAATTTCTCCTTTCCACCTTTATGCATTAGAGCCCTAATCGCAAAATACTATATCTTCCAAACCAGTTGACCGATCGACTTTGGGTTTTTTCTAAACGATTTATAACGTCACCCTGAATACATTCCACGTGTTAGATTTTAATTTTAGCATTTGACAAGTGACAGGTGTCATTGACATATCGTAATTGACAGGTGACAGCCGTTATCTTTTCCTAAACATAATATGACATCATCATTAACACGAGGTCTATAATGAATACTATTGCCCAAGTAGCTAACGCCCAAAATACCTTTGCCCAAGTAGCTAACGCCAAAGTAGCTAATGCCCAAGTAGCTAACGCCCAAGTAGCTACGGCCTAAGTAGCTAACGCCTAAGTAGCTAATGTCCAAATAGCTCACGCCCAAGAGTGTGACATGATAGATGACGTATGACATATGACACACGCCTGCGCACTGCCTGGGCATGCGCAGAAGGGTGAGATAAAATTGATGTGAAAAGAATCAACTCCCTCTACTAGTGTGTGATCAAAATTTTACAGCAGTATTCACTAAAGGGTTCTTAATTTAAAACAAGCCAAAATTAACAGTTCTAGGTCACACGCCGCCTAGAGGTGGAGGAGGATTAGGGGATCAAGTGACCCCCTCGGTAGTGATCCTTACTCGAGGGTCGACAATGTTTTCTTCACACGGTGATGACAACCTTTTTTAAATCACTTTTTGGAGGACCAGGAAATCTACACACGGCACTGACGAGTTTGGCCCTCCTTACAAAAAAGTCTGCAGGCGGTCTTGTCCTAGGTTTAAAATGACAAGTATGAGAATAAGTTTTGTAATGCAAATATTTGTCTTGTTTTCTTAGATTTATAAAGTAAGAAGTATTTTAATACGTGCTGTGTTCTTTATTAGAACTAAAACTATATTTACAACAACATCTCGGTAAAATTAGTTGTTACAACACAAACATTTTTTAATTAACTTAATTTAAAACCCGTTATAACTCAAAAATGTGTTCAGTGGCGTAACTTGATGACTTTATTTTACTTAATTAGAAAGCAATACTATATACCGGGTGTTGCATCGTCGAGCGGGACATAGGAAATCTCATGTAATTTTAAATGGGGTTCATTATTGGCTTCCCTAATTATTTTAGAGAAAAATTCTATTTAGGTTTATTAAAGAGCACTAAAACCCACATTCAAAAGAATAACTTTAGATATTTTTGATAGGCCCGTTTACGGGTTATCGCCGATTTCTTTGTAATATTTCTCCTTTTTATGGCCCCGTATTTGCGGGCACCAGTCAAGGTAAAAGATGACTGTCAAATAAAGTTGTCATTTTGAAATGTGTGCTTTATTGTTATAAAAACTCGTACATCGAAAATATTAGCTATGAATTACACTTCTGAAGAAAAAATATTGATGATTAAATGGTATTATCAAGGAAATAGTTATCAAAATGTGTCAGACATGTTTGCTGCTCTGTATCCGAATAGACCGATACCTGCAAAATCTACAGTCGAAAGGACTATCAAGAAATTTGAGACAAAAGGCACTGTAATAAATAACTGCAGATGTGAAGAAAGGCAGGAACAAAGAAGAGATGCAAGAAATGATAGGGACTTGCAAGTTTTATTGTGCGTGGAAGATAATGATGGGAAAATCAGCACAAGGAAACTTGAGGATGACATAGGATTAGATCACACCACAGCGTTACGAGCTTTGAAACGACATAAATATTATTCATACAAATATGAAAAGCACCAAGTGTCAAAAATATCTAAAGTTATTCTTTTGAATGTGGGTTTTAGTGCTCTTTAATAAACCTAAATAGAATTTTTCTCTAAAATAATTAGGGAAGCCAATAATTGACCCCATTTAAAATTACATGGGATTTCCTATGTCCCGCTCGACGATGCAACACCCGGTATAATCAAACATGCATAGGTAAAATACAATACTGTCAAATTCACTCACTTAAAATATATGAATACGCGTGTTGAAGGCTACCCTACAAGTCTAACCAAAGAGTACGAATATATTGTATATTAGGAATAGGTATATTGTTATCTATTATATACAGGGTGAGTCAACGATATAATCTTGAAGTTCACGTTCTTCTTTATGTTAAGAATTAGATAACAATTTGAAACAAAAGTTGTAGAAAGATCATTGATGTGCACATTTTGAAATTATACTGCTGGAATATACAACGTAACCCAAAAAAACGTGGCAAATATAACTTAATTTTTTTTTAATGGAACACCCTATATATTGTATTATTTTCTAAGTCCCCACTAAATTCTACGCTTATTTTGTATAAAATGTTATATGTATAAATTTAATAGTTTTGTTTTGAGATATTGACGTTTAAAATATGGCATTTTCAGACAGGCTGTAACATTGGAACGGTTCATCTTAGAGAAATATGGTTTTCAGCTCCCTATCTTTATTTTTTATTCTCTATCTATAAGTTACAACTTCCGGTTTAACATGTTAAACTGTAAAACCGGTATTTTGGTTTAACATGTTTAATCAGAAATTGGTCTCCTTGGATAGAGAATAAAAAACTAAGATAGGGAGGTAAAAATCATTTTTCTCTAACATGAACCGTTCCAATGTTACAGCCCGTGAAAATGCGATATTTTAAACGTCAATATCTCTAAAACTACTGAATCTAGACATATGATATTTACAAAATAAGCGTAGAATTTTGTGGAGAATCAGAAAATATTACAATATAGGGTGTTATATTTAAAGAAACCCAAGTTATATTCGTTACGTATCTTTGGGCTAGGCATAATTTTAAAATGTGCACCTCAATGGTCTCTAGAACTTTTGTATTTCGAGCGTGTATTTAATATCTACTTAAGATAAAGGCGCAAATGAACTTTACTCTTTCGTTGACTCACTCTGTACACCATAAGGGAACTTTTAATCCTAATGTGGCAGACGATCTGATTGCGATTATGCCCCATCTGCAAGCTCTGAAAGAATATCTTGTAAATGTGTAAGTAGTAAAAAAAATTATATTAACCATGGTTTAGACAACTATACTATAATAGCCCTCGCGGCTTAAATCCCTCGTCGCCACGCTCCTCATGATTTAAACTCGACGCTTGGGCAATAATGATATGGTCTATTTCAGAAAGGTATAGAGTAATAAAAGCTCATTAGGTATGCAAAGGGACTACAGAGTGACTCAACGAATATTTCAGCCACTTTCATAATTTGGCATTGATTTTATTGCAAAGTTCTTTATTTTTATCAAGTGCAGGTAGTACCACTGGGGTTTGGGTCAATTTATGGGTTTTACCTATTGTTATCCATTTATAAACTGAATTTAAAATGGTGTGACAAAGGCGTGCATTATGTACATAGTATTAGGTACACTTATTTTTTATTAAACGTTATAAAAAAATACATAATACAAAAAAAAACATTATACAGAAATTAAATTATAAAAATCATAATATTCTTCGTCATCTGAGGAACTGTCATATCCTCTTGACGTTTTAGTTAACGGGTCGACGGTTCGATCGATCAGGTGGTCAAGATTCCACATTTTCCCCTTGTCTTTAATGACATGATGGACTGCTTATTGCCAGTTCGCTGGTGTCACTTCCTTAATGGCTTGATCAAACAGTATAATACGATGTTTGTGTAAATTTGCTATAACTAATAGTTCCTTCTTTATCAACTTATTTTCTTTTTTCTTTGGTTAGTTATTATAAATAAATTAATGCACAAAATTTACCGGCGCCTATGGCCGACACCGAAATTGAACCGAACGGGACGGAATTTTCCATTTTATTACTCTACACCTTTCAAAAATAGACTATCTAAACCTTGGTTAATAATACTAATCATTTCAATCCTTCGCATAAATACATGATGAAAGAGCATAATTAACTTCTTCATTATAGTTTATGCAAAAATAATGGGTATTATTAACATAGTAGGTATGCATAAAATTATTATACCTGATGTAGTCGCCATCCTGTAGCTTTCCGCAAACAAAGAAATTCAACCTGTAGCTCATTAAATTCAAATTTCATCCACTGGCAAGTAAATAAAAAAGTATCTCGTATAGAAAACCGCGAGATCATATAAAACTGGACCAGCTAAAATTTCAATACAAGAGGTCATTCCAAAACTAATTGGTAAAACATATTCGGTAACAAACTTAATCACTAGTTCTCTAAAAGTCATTCAGAAGGAACTCTCCTAAGTAATAACATAAATGATGAGTTTTTACCGAAAAAATTTTTGTGATTCGTAAAAATTTTTAAGAATCACTTGTTGGCCAAGTCCTTATCTTCGCGAAATTTCAAAATCGGTCTTATATCGCGCTAAAACCTATTTTCCGGAGCTAACGCGTCAGAACTCCGGACTCCGGTGTAACAAGTAGGTAGACCATGGCTGGCCGGGTAAAGTGTTGCGCGCGCATCGGGGATCGAATCCGAGACCCCCGCGGGGAAAAGGGGATCGGCTCCCCCGTGTGTATACACTTGTTGGGCGCGGAAAATTATTTGTGATATCTCTGTGGGACCTTGGTATGTTGAAAGAGATGTTAATTGAGTTCGATTATAGTTATTAAATTGAAATATACTGATTTATACGATGCTTTATAAGTTAGGCCCTTGGCAAAACGCAATGTAAGCTTTATTTTACCCTGGCGACAATATTTTTAATTCGCAGCTACATTTATTATTACTTGAAATACCTACAACAAGTACAGTGCTGAGAGAATCAGCATAAAAAGTAAAAAAGTTTGTTGCCGGTGAAAAGTTTAGTCTATTTCAGAAAGATGTAGAGTAATAAAATGGGAAATTCCGTCCAGTTCGACTCAATTTCGGTGTCGGCCGTAGGCGCAGGTAAATTTTTTACATTAAATTATTTATGATTACTAACCAAAGAAAAAAAGGAAGATAATTTGATAAAAATGAACTATTAGCTACAGAAAATGTACACAAACATCATTTTATAAAATATGACGTAAAAGATATTGCTGAAAAACATAGTGTAACTGTTCTGCGCACACCGTCATATCATTGCGAACTAAATCCTATAGAAATTATATGAGCGCAAGTGGCAGGATTTGTAGCAAGACACAACACGACATTCAAAATGAAAGACGTTAAGCTTGGTAGGAAATTGTTTGATCAAGGCACTAAGGAAGTGACACCAGAGAACTGGCGAAAAGCAGTCCATCATGTCATTAAAGAAGAGGAGAAAATATGGGATTTTGACAACCTAATCGATTGAACCGTCGCGTTGATCCGTTAATTACAACGTCATGAGGAGATGACAGTTCCTCAGATGACGAGGAATATTATGATTTTTTATAATTTAATTTCTGTATAATGTATTTTGTATTTTTTCTATAATGGTTAATAAAAAATATGTGCACCTAATATTATGTACATAATGCACGCCTTTGGCACACTATTTTCAGTGTTTGTGAAAGGATAACAATAGGCAAAACCCATAAATTGACTCAAACCCGGGTGGTACTACCTGCACTTGATGAAAATAAAGAATTTTGCAATGACATCAATGCCAAATTATGAAAGTGGTTTAAATATTCGTTGGGTCACTCTGTAGTCCCTTTGCAAACCTCATGAGCTTTTATTACTCTACACCTTTCTGAAATAGACTATAATGGGGGTATGAAAAAACGTACCAAAAAAAACTAGGACAGGAAATCGGGACGGAAAGTACAAGACGGAGAAATGAAACTTCGAAAATTTTCAAGTCAATGTATGATTTTGTTGATCTACCCATAGTACTACGTGGCCAAACGACCCCTCACAAAGCTTATGGGAAATGGCTTTCGACTAATTTTTCTAAATTTTTAGTATTCAGTAGATCCTGATTAAAAGTGTCCATGGGCGGAATCCAATTATATGACTAGTTTTACAGTTGACAATTTCTTACTTCTAGATTTTCTGCATTGTCTAGAGATTTCACTTGTTTCTTAAAAACTATCAACTTTCTTCTTTTTCTGTATTGGTGGAAGGCCTTAAGTTTTCTATTTATATAGAAATAAGATATGTACAGAATGCTAATCCTTTATATCAAAATCATTATGATTCCATATATCTGTAATTGTGTGGTAAAATGCAATCAAAAATTTATTTTTCCGAAAATCGATCGGAAATATTGACATTTCTTAAAGAAAAAGTCAATATTACCTTACACTTAGTCGTTGCTAGGTAACGGAAAATAACTGTTAGAAAATATTTATTATTGTACTGTAAGGAAATATCATTTCCGTACGGTTACTTGTAAACTAAAATATGTTAAGCTTGACAATTCAATCTTACTGTGTTTCCATACAACACAAATATTTAATGGCATCCTTTATTTGTGAACAAAGTTAATAATCTTTATTTCAAAATTTTAAGTTGATTGTACTAATTTATGTCCTTTTAATAATTTTCGATTTACGGAAAATAGTATGTATACCTCGTAGAAAAAGCCACATTCCTGGACTCCGTATTATCAGTCTCGGCTTGCGCCTTGACATACAATCTTTACGGTCGTCCGGGAATGTTCAGCTGTTTCTGCTAGGTATACAATATACTATTATAAGGTTTATAATATGATCTGATTTTATTATTTTTAGCACTCCCAGGCAATTATGAAAAACTTCAATAAATCATTAAATATGTATCTAAGCTTACTGTAAAAAAAATAAATCTCTTAAATCATATAACGAAAATATAATTGCTTACAAATGTAGACTTTACAAACCCTTTTAGGGCTGATTTTGGCCAATAAATACAAATGTCTAACATATAATATTAGGACCATCTAAAAATCTATTATTTGTTTTTCTGCTCAGTTATTTACTTAGGATTTTCCAATTGAAATTTTATTTGTTAAACTCTTAATTTAAACTTTGTACAAATCCTATATTATTTCCTCGGAGTTAGACGTATTACATTATATATCAATGTTACATAATAGATACATATATATTTAAAGTAAAAATAATTCTACAAAAATTTACATATACATATTATAGTGTTCGAAAAATATCTAAAGAGATTTATAGAGGAGATTAAACATAAGTTCCAAGTTGCAAAATTTTATTTTTTTATATAGTTTTTTGTTATATTGGACTAATTCTAATTTTAGCAGACTCTATAATCTAAGATAAAGGTACTTTCCTTTTAACAAATACCAATTTTCTGAAAATCGATCGAAAATATTGACATTATTGATAGCATTTCTGAAAGAAAAAGTCAATATTTCCTTACACTTAGTCGTTGGTAGGCAACGGAAAATAACTGTTAGGAAATATTTATTATTGTACTGTAAGTAAATATTATTTCTGTACGGCTACTTGTAAACTAAAATGTGGTAAGCTTGCCAATTCAATATTACTGTGTTTCCATAGTTACAATACAAATATTTAATGGCATCCTTTATTTGTGAACAAAGTTAATAATATTTATTTCAAAATTTTAACAAGTTGATTGTAATAAGTTATGTCTTTTCAATAATTTTCGATTTGAAATGAAATTGACAACAAAGTTCAATTAAAGAGTAATTAACCTAGCCATAATTTATTATACAGGGTGATTCCTAAAGTGATACTTCTTTTTTAGCTGTGTATAGAAGGCAATAAAATAAACAACATTTTCAAATACTTTTTTTCAAAAAACTTGAAAATAAGCGAGATACAGAAGTAAAAAATCTAAGTGCGGGCCTGGTCATCAAAACGGAGCCTCCTTTACCTTATGTTGTTTGTCTTATCTCTTATTAGTCATGCAATGCGGTGGTGAGTTATTTAGCAAAATACGCTCCGGTGTGTTTTTCTGAAGCAAGTTAATTTTAAATTGGTGACACGTAAAAATGGTAAAATTTTAAAACAATGAACTCGTAGATATGGTACTAATTTACGGTGAGTGTCGTCAAAGTGCGGCTGCTGCTTCGAGATTATACGCAGAACGCTTTCCCTTGCGGGCTCATCCTACACCCGTTATTCAACGGGAAAGTTAGGCAGAACCGTATTTGATCCATAGTGTGATAAATGAATGTAAGTACCTTATAATATCTCGCTTATTTTCAAGTTTTTTGAAAAAAGGTATTTGAAAATGTTGTTTATTTTAATGTCTTCTATACACAGCTAAAACAGAAGTATCAACTTAGGAATCACCCTGTATTATGTTACATTATATTAACATATATTATTTAAACTAGACCTCGGTTTAAATCGACTTTATGAAATTGGACAAAAGAACATCTATGATTTAAACCAAGGTTCAGTTTAACTCAAAGAAATGTCATAACAATCATTTTATAATGCGGGATTGACAGCAAAATTCGAGTTAAAAGTGATTTACCTGGTCATAACTTAATAGAATGTAACATAACATAAGTTATGATCAGGTTAATTACTCTTAGATAGACCTTTGCTGTCAATCCCACATTATAAATCGACCATTTCTGACATTTCTACGATTTTAGAATTATTCTTCGTCTTCAGAGGACTATATAAAATTGCATGGGCCTTATGTACCTACATATATTTGTTTCGGGTAAACTTATTTACTCATCTTTATACCATCAAAACACATCAGTTCCATGAACGTTGAAATTAGACTACAAAAATTCCCTGATTTGGATTTATTCGGTTATATTCGGATGGTTTTAAAGTGTGACATATAATAATGTTATTTATAATTCGGTTTTCTTCAGTTACAAACTGTTACAGGTGGTTCAATAGATTAATAATAATTAATAATTAAGGTAACGTTTTGCATCTGGAACCATTGTACGTAAGTATAGCATTAACAGAAATATAATTAAACATTTAATTTACTTTAACACGTGAAACGTATTTTAGTTTCATATTGTCCCTGGGCAAACAAATTTAAGGGATTAACAATTTTGTATTTATGTTCTACTCCGTTCTTAATATTCTGATTCTCTTTTTTGTTTATTCTGGTTTTGTTTGAATTTATATTTTCCTTACGAGAAATACAAGGATTTTATCCTGAATAGGACTTTTGCCTTTGGGTAATCCGCTGAAGAAAGCAATTTAACGTTCGATTTAAAATTAAATACGCATTTTAGAGGTAATAAGTACTAATAATAATAAAACGTATATTACGAGTTATCATCCGGTTTAACCGGAAGTGAAATATTTATAAAAGTAGGATAACTTTGAAAATTAGAAGTAAAAAGGGGATTGTCAATAACATTATTGGAGAAATTTGTGTTTCAGTTGATCCAATGTTCATTTGAAAATCCCTGCTCTGGCAGATCCAGTGTAGGAGCGCTACTGACAAAAACTGAGTATAGTCAAATCTGGTCTTAACGTGCGGGTCCAAAGGTCACTGATCATATGCGTCACACAGAGGCTATCAAAATGTTGTGAGATTATTTACAAATATACCGAAGGAAGGAAAAATAGTTTTATTATTTTAGCTATCGCGAAGATAGCCACATATACCTAATATTATTAGTTTTGTAAAAATTATGTACAGGGAAGTTGAAAAAGTTACAAAAAAATTATATAATCGTTATATACCTACTGTACCCTTTAATTAAAAACGACAATAATAAATAGTGTCATTTATTTTAACAATTTTACTACTAAAAAAAATACAATGGCATTTAGTCTGATAAACTATTTCGATAATGAAAGAAAAAGTGGAAATTCGCAAACCAATATGCAGGAAACCGTAATGAAAACACTGGTAATTAGTTTAAGGACTATGCAGAATAATGTGCATGAAAAAAAAGCATAATATAATACCCAAGAATACTAAAAAATGTAAACGAAAAACACCGTTTATAATTATAGCCTAAAAACTCTCATCGTCACTTATAAAATCTGAAAAGTCCTCGTCGTCTGAGTCGTCTTCGAATGGAGCAATTATCATTGGCGCTACTTCGACATCTAGTACTTGCTTTCTAACGAATCTTGCCAAACTATTTATACTTGGTCGGATTTAAGACCATCACCTACATGTTTTTCATAATAAGACTTTGCACCAGTCCATATTAATTCTATTGCGTTAAACTGGCAATGATATAGTGGCAGTCGTAGAACCTCATGACCATATTCACGCAGTATTTCATCTACCGCGTATATTTTGGGATTTTTAAGAGACTTTGCTATTGATAGGAGTTCCGATTTAAGCATATTTGGTAAAGGATTTTGGTTGTGTTTTTCCAGCCACTCATAAATATCACTTTTCCTCCAAGATAAAGTAGGCTGTTTATTTAAAATTCTTGAATGATATGATGCATTATCTAATACAATTAAAGACGGAGCATCCAAATTTGGTATCAATTGAACTTTTAACCATTTTTCAAACATTTCGCAATTTATATTATCATGATAGTCAGCACTTTTTGATGTTGAAGAAAAAATTAAACTCGCACCTGCAACATATCCTGTTGCAGAACCGGCATGCAAAATAATAAAACGCTTTCCCGTACCGCACCCCTTTTTCTTTTTAACACTTTTTACAGACTGATCTTGCCAAGATTTTGAACCACTTCCATTCGAAAATATCCACGTTTCGTCTAAACATACCACTTTTCTAAATTTCGATATGTAATTGTCCGTATATTTTTTTAAAAACCTAACACGCTGACTCACTATCTGTGGCTGCTCACATAAAAATCTTCGGTTACAGTCTTTTTTATAGGGAAAACCTAAATTTTTTATTAATTTTGATAACGCTTCAAGTCCAATTTCCAAAACACCCCGAATTTTTAATGTTTTTTGTAAAACTGGAAGAGTTACATTGGTTTTTGATTTGTATAAATGGTAAATCACATTTCGAACTCCAATTTTAATATTTTCGCTTACATCCTCAGTCTTTGGCTTTCTTCGTTTACACTTTTTAGTATTCTTGGGTATTATGTTATGTTTTGTTTCATGCACAATTTTCTGCACAGTCCTTAAACTAATTCCCAGTGCTTTGGCTACTGTTTCCTGAATTGGTTGGCGAATTTCCACTTTTTCTTTCATTTTCGAAATAGTTTATCAGATTAAGTACCATTTTTTTTGATTGGGGATGCAAAAACCCAGAAAATTGTTTCATTTTGTCACAAACTGTCAAAGTCACAAAACTGGCATATTTAAAATAAAACGTAGCTGGTGCTATTATAAGCTTTTTTAGAATCGCTGGAAAGTAAATACATATATATCCTTTTTTTTCATGTCAAAATGGAATAAGTCTGTCTCATTTATCTTACGTATTTTATTTAGAGGGTAAAATTAAACGAAAGTAAAGAAAACAAAAACTGAGAGTATGTCTTTCTTGAATCGTATGACCCGCACGATAAGACCAGATCCGACTATACCCTAAAAAATTCACAAAAAACAATCGATCAGGAAAAGGGTTTATTAATATTTCCTTCGAAAACATCGTTTGAGTGCGTCCCTTCTGTACAATAACCAAATGGTATTAATTTATCTTACGATAAATTATATTATTATTATATTTCTTATGCGTTGTATTATAAAATTCTATCCGTGTGGTAGGTATGGACCTAACCAATAAAAGACTGGGACTTACAATCAAATCTGTATTTATAAAAAAGTGTAATATTGCATTTTTAAAAAGGTTTACTTTTCTGGCTCACCATGTAGACTTATTTAGCAGGATATTTGATAAATATTGATTTGTTTCCAGTTAAATAAATATTTCATAAATAAAGCTTCACTTTATATTATATGAGTTTATACAGTCACATCTCAACGCGTCAAACCACGGGGAAACGCGTGGGAAAACAAATTTATTTTCATGTTTTCGCTTAAAGCTATGTTATTTGAAAACATTTTGCTGGGGAATTTGTATGAGCTAAATTTGGACATGTACCTAATGTAAATATTCCAACAAAGGCATATTTAGGCTGGCTCAGGTTTCATTTTTTTAAGGAATAAAACAACAAAGTGAGTTTTTAAGTTACGTTGATTTTGGGTAGCATTAAAACCATCCATATCAGCTTAAAAATACTTTCCCACTTTTTATATACAAGTTAAATTTTCTATTGGTATTCAAATATTTTAATTTATAAAGAAATCAAAACAAAAAACAAATTCATGTGGGTACAAGGGGATCTCGAAAATGGTAAGAGATACAAAGATGATTAAATTGAGGCAAAGTTACGTATTCTGTTGCTTATTAAGCTGGGTGAAAGAAAATTGTTAATCCCAAGTGAGTTTTAAATTTTTTAATCTACTTTCATTTAGTAATATGAATTTTATAGTTCTGTAAATCGTTTTGTAAGGGCATCTATTACAGCATCTATTACAGCACTAGTGCTGTAATGGAAAAAAAACTGTTATTAAAATTTTGCTGTTAAATAAAACCACACTTTTTAGAAGAATGATTTATTATTAACAATTATAAATGTTAATTAACTTAGCTAGTTCTTCGCGCCGACAAGCCCCAAAAATGCCGATTATCATAACAACCTTCATAAGTAAATATGTTTCATCATCTGCAGTACTAAGAAACATACATACGTCTTCCTTTGTGAAAACTTTGGACTTTTTGGCCTTGTAACCCTCTGAACTTCTTTTCAAAAATGCGATTAGTTGAGAAAATCTGCTTATATCTTGATTTTTCTTGACTGAAATCATAGTTCTCAACATTGAGTAGTGCTTTACGGAAAAATAACCCAAAAGAATTTTCTCAGACACCTCCTTTATTTTGTTAGCTTTGCACCAATCTTTAAACTGCTGATACTCCAACTCATACCGCACCTTGGATTTTGTCGGAACTAAACTTGAGATCGCTTCGTTTGCCGCTGCTTCTATATCAGAGGGGAAACTTCCATCAGAATCGCTCATTTTGAAAAACGCTTTTTATATTTTGGAATTTGTTTGACAAAGTTTCGACAGTAACCATGCGAAACAGTAACTATGCGAAAGGTAACATAAAAAACTTGATTAGTAAACTTAATAGCAGGTGCATTTTTATTTTTTAAAATGCCTTTTGCCAAATATTTTTATTCATAGATGAAAGTAGATAAAATTTTGTACAATATTCTTGTTGTAAATTCATATTACTACACTCGATGTTTTATTAAACTCGGCTGACGCCTCGTTTGACAACTTTAACATCTCGTGTTGTAATATGAATCTTTACAACACTTATATCGTAAATAACTATTAACTGTTTATAAGGTCTGATAATACCAATTTGAGGCGAAACATATAACAAATATAAACGAACAGAAAAATATTTGAGGCTGAGACTTTCGGTCTACTTTCTTATATATCCTCTTTGAGTAAAAATGGACTAATTTCTCAAATTACAATTTTTTTTTAGTTTGGCTCTAAATGTTCAGGACCGTAATGATGAGTATTTGAAAAAATATGTTATTAGATGACAAATTGTTATATTTCTAGAGCTTAGAGGTCCCTAAAAATGCATTTTTTTAAATACTTACTGATATGGAATTCAAGGTCCGTATTTAAAAAAATTGACTTGGGGTTGGTATCTAAAGAACTAAACGTCGAATTTGAACTCTAATAACGCCATCTTGTAGAATACTAAAAATAGCCATGAAAAAGGGGTTTTTGTTATTTTCCCAAGTCAAAAATGGCACAAAAAATTAAATACCAAAACTGAAAATTTCGATTTTTTGCTGATATCAACGAACAAATATTTAAGAAAAAAGTCACCAAATTATTAAGCCCCAAAGTATACAACTTTGCCGTAATTTAACCATTTTCAAATCTCTTACCGTTTTTGAGATCCCCTTGTACTCACACGAATTTATAGCACTCTGTAGATACATCATGTGTAAAAATAGCATACAAAATCCAAAGTGCAAGGTCTATGTACCATAACAGAAATACAGTTCAATGTATTATTGTTTCCATATGACCCCGGGAAACACTTGCATCATTAGGGATGATTCAAAGAAAGTACATATTACAATATTTAACTCTAGATAAACTAATAGTACTTTACGTTACAAGGCCGGTAGGTGACTTATTACAGTACGAGTTGGTTTACGGACGAGGCGACGTAATAAAAGTTACTAACTTTAGTTAAGCAAAATATTTAAAAAATTGTAAAAGAGAGTCTATTCTGTAGTTGCGTAATATTTTTCATTTACTAAAGTTGGTAGTTGGTACAATATGGTACTTGAACATTTTGTTTCCTATAATTTTAAGTGACAACTTGTCAAAAATCCAAAGTAAAAAGTCATTATTTCTAAAAACAGAAGATGGTTGCTAGGCAATACATTACAGTACCTGACACTGTAATGTTCCACTTGCCGGCCGCAAATGAGTACATGGTAAGTTGATTTTCTGGACAAAATGAAATAAATAAAATTACTTGCTATTGGTGAAGACATTTTTTTTTTGCAATACCGCATATTATTATTATTATTTATTATCCTCCTATAAACTATTAATTATCTTGTTAATTCTTTTAAATCCCTCAATACGATTTAAACATTACGAAACCTCACATATTTATTTTCTTTTTTCTTTGCGTTTTGTCTCAAGTGTAATAACCTACTACCAAATCCTACTTTATCCGAAAGTTAGCCCAAAAATAGGCCATTCTGGTATTGGAGCAGTAATCTTCCAAAATCCGAATGGGATTAGGTTGCCGAACTCATTGTTACATTTTGGTATTCCACTGGGCAAACTTCATCAGTAAATCGGGTCAGAAAACTACTTAGTTTATAACTTTTACCATGGAGATATTTAAAAAAATAGGCTAATTATGTTTTTAATATACAGGGTAATTCATAAGTTTATACTTCTTTTTTAGCTGTGTATAGAAGGCATTAAAATAAACAACATTTTCTAATACCTTTTTCAAAAAACTCAAATATAAAGTACCTACATCCATTTATTACAGTATGGATCAAATACGGTTCTGCCTAACTTGCCCGTTGGATAACATTAAGGAAACTTCTGGGTGTGGGATGAGCCCACAAGGGAAAGCGTTCTGCATTAATCTCGAAGCAGCAGCCGCACTTTGACGACACTCACCGTAAATTAGCACCATATCTACTAGTTCATTGTTTTCAAATTTTACCATTTTCACGTGTCACCAATTTAAAATTAACTTGCTTCAGAAAAACACACCGCAGCGTATTGCCAAATAACTCACCACCTACGCATAAATTGCATGAATAATAAGAGATAAGGCACACAATATAAAGTATCGCAGGCTACATTTTGATGACCAGGCCCGCACTTAAATTTTTTACTTTTGTATCCCACCTATATTTGGTTTTTTATAAAAGGTATTTGAAGATGTTGTTTATTTTAATGCCTTTTATACAAAGCTAAAAAAGAAGTATCAACTTAGGAATCACCCTGTATATAAATACAATTTCGCTTAGAGCTTTGAAAATGATTCTAGAAATATTTTTAAAAAATAAAGAAACGTGAATCATATCCTGGTCAATTTTCCTAGCTATAATGTTTTCGATATGAATTTGTATGTCATGCATTTTAGCATTTCCTCAAAAGTTAGAAGCCGCCACTGTTTAAACGACAAAGTAGTTTTAATAATTTAAATGTTTTTATTTAAAAGTTGTATTTATACAGGCACAACAACCTCCTAATAATAGTGAATTTCAAAACTCAATTTAATCCAATTAGAAACATTTTGTCCTGTCGTGTTGATTAATTTAATTTTAACAAGAACGTACAAGCTAAATAAAATTCCTGAAACACCCACAAACCCAAACTTTAAAATGTATCGTTGTTTATCTAGGAGATTATACGGGTGAAAAACTTTATTTTGCCTTGAGTTCGTAATCTCGTTACGAAACTACGAATTCGAAACAAAACCAGATTAAACAAAAAAGGGAATTTTAAGACATCGGGGGTTGTGAATAACAACAAAATCATCTAACCCTTTAAGATATTTATCAAGGGTCAAAATACATCTAGAGCGCCTTTATTTGGATAATTCAAGTATTCTTGAAAATTAAAATTTATGA
Organism: Polydrusus cervinus; assembly: GCA_935413205.1. Classification (NCBI taxonomy): domain Eukaryota; kingdom Metazoa; phylum Arthropoda; class Insecta; order Coleoptera; family Curculionidae; genus Polydrusus; species Polydrusus cervinus. Next base: position 32,026,422 of record OW284516.1, read on the forward strand.
TTTAGCTTGCAAAGATGAAATTTTTAATTGCTTTATTTTAGTAAAAGATTTTACCTTACGACCGTAATCTTGTTTTACACAAAACAACAAATTTAAACTTCTTAACCGACAGGGGCGATTTTATTATTTATTTTGCATCCGATAAAGTTTGTTAAAATTCGGAAATATAATAAATTTTTAAAGTAGTTATTTTAGTGTCTGTAAATCATTTTTAAATTAAAAAATGTTTTTGCCGGCGTACAGACACGATTAAAATTGAAAAATTTGTATGCCTCCGCTGGGAATCGAACCCAGAACCTCTCGATTAGACCTCAAATAACTATTGTAATAAACTATTTACGGCTAGATGTCACTGTTCCGGCAGATAGCGCTATATGTCGTCGATGTACGGATAAAAGAGAAATAGATCTTAATGTTCAGTGGTAGTGAGTGAGTTCCCTTTCCCCTTATAACACCCTCCCCGGTCTGTGAATCACAGACTATTACTACTAACATAAAATTGAATAAGTTATATGACCGAAGTTGGTGAGAGAATTTCAGGTCCCCCGTAGCGCAATTAGCAGCGCGCTTGACATGTAATCGAGAGGTTCTGGGTTCGATTCCCAGCGGAGGCATAAAACATTTTTCAATTTAAAAAAATCATGCTTATATTTAAATCTTTATAAAGTCACATTTAGTGCTTATAAGTAGGGCGTGGATCTATACGCACGTAATTTATTTTATAAAATGTAAGATACCATTCTATAGTCTATTTCAAAAAAGTATAGAGTAATAAAGGCTCATTAGTTATACAAACGGACTACAGAGTGACCCAACGAATATTTAAGTCACTTTCATAAGTTGGCATTGATTTTATTGCAAAATTCTTTATTTTCATCAAGTGCATGTAGTACCACCCGGGTTTGGGTCAATTTATGGGTTTTGCCTATTGGTATCCATTCACAATCACTGATAATGGTGTGACAAAGACGTACACTTACTTTTTATTAAATACTATAAAAGAAATACAAAATACAAATCATACATTATACAAAAATTAAATTATAAAAAATCATAATATTCTTCGTCATATGAGGAACTGTCATCTCCTCTTGACGTTATAATTAACGGGTCGACGGTCCGATTGATCAGGTGGTCAAGATCCCACATGTTCTCCTCTTCTTTAATGACATGATGGACTGCTTTTCGCCAGTTCTCTGGTGTCACTTCATTAATGGCTTAATTGATTCATTTTGAATGTAGTGTTGGGTCTTGCTACAAATCCTTTCACTTGCGCCCATATAAGTTCTATAGGATTTAGTTCGCGCGTTAGTTTTTTTTGGTTAGTTATCATAAATAATTTAATGCACAAAATTTACCCGCGCCTATGGCACGACACCGATATTGAGCCGAACTGGACGGAATTTCCCATTTTATTATTCTACATGTTTATGAAATAGACTATAGGCGTATATTTAATTTCGTACAGGTGCACGTAAACAAAAAAAAATTAGGACACAAACTCATACAATATGACCTAGGGAGAACGTTCTATAGTCCGTATAGTTTTTTTCACAATAAATGATTTTGAGTTGTTAACTGCAATAAAACTTAAGGGTCGATCCCATTGTGTAGACAGGAGCTTGGCAATAAATAAGTAAAGAAGGAAAGGAATAAGAACACAAAGTCTTCCTCCACTTTTATATTAAAGAAAACATTTTTTATGGGTTGAAAAATTCTCTACATGTTTCGAATGCAGAAGCATTCATCTTCAGGAGAATAAATAAAAAGAAAAATTATTAGATATCACCTTAACGGAGCATCCAAATTTGCAGGCACAAAGAACCGGTTCATTGAATATAACGGAGAGAAAATCATAATGTAACTTGCATTATGAAAAAGAGAGAGAAAAATTATGGGTTTATGGCTTAGGGCACATAAGAGTTCAAATGTAGAACGAAGGGTTCAGCAGAAATTTTCGCATTTCGCAGCAGTTAATGTTAGATTATATTGAACAGGATGTAAAATTGAATTTTTTAAGAAAAATCATTATGAAAACTTATTGAAGAATTTTTTTAAGAAAAATTATCATGAAAACTTTGGAAAAGAAGTTTGAGGAAGAAAAACTATATTTGAAAAAGTTCCTAAATAAAGTTCTTGAATAAAGATGTAAGCCTCATAAGTTGAAATAAGTAAAGTATCAAGGTGAAGTAAGGGGTCGAACTTTGAATATTAAATAATTATATTTGTATGATGTGTGCGAAATTAAAAAAAAACTAAATATTATAAATTTCTACATATCTAGTTATGTTTCGCTGTGGCTTTCCTCATTTAAATTAATTATAATCAGTTTAATTGTATCATGCAGAATAACATAAGAATTTTCTACAGTAATTACGTGATGGATTGAATTTTTCTAACCACCTGAGAAATACCATTAATTAAAATTAATTTTTTATTATTTCTACAACACTATAACTTGATATTGCAATACAGCTAAACACTTCTTGTGAGAAATAAAGACTGACATTCAATCTTTCAAAGTAATAGGAGGATTTCTAAACATTTAAAATTATCTAATTTTAATTTAACCATACCTAGAAATCATTATATGCCGGCCCCGATAATAAATACTAGGGATTAACGGATATTTATGACCGCAGAAACTTTCTTCGTGAAAATGACTTTACCGGTACATATTATTTACATGATGTGTAAGATTTTACCGCGGATGTTCCAAGACACTTAAAAATTAAGTTTCAGACCGAAAGGGCGGAACGTGGGTAACATTTAACATTTAAATATACCTTTTTGAGATCCAGACTTTGAGTCTTCCCTTTCTTAATCTATATCAGGTCTCTTTGATAATCATGGGCGATTCATTATGTATAATATGAAACATTAAAGTACGTCTTAAGTAGTATTGTCAAATTTTTAAAAAATGTTTGTCATATCTTAGAATATTGTAACTTAACATAGGTATTATAATAAAGGGATGTCATATCCCTAAGGGTTGTTACAATAAAATTATTTCAATATATGTTTGTCATGTTCTAAAGTATTGTAACATTGTAAAAGTTTTTTTGAGACATTTATTTGAAATTAAATGTCTTTCTTTTTGTTACATTTCGTTGGTAACAACACATTGTTCAGTCATGTTTTATTTGAAATGAAAGAGCGGATATTTTAAAAGTTACAAATATAGTTTTATAATAATAAATGTTTGTCTTTTAACAAAGTTGTTTATTGAAATATTGACACCCTAGGAATATCTTATACTTACAGTATATCCAAAAAAGTATGCCACTTTTTTTTATAATATTGATTCTCGAGCAAATGATCTCCCTGATTAAAGTTGAAATTTAGAATAAAATTCCACAAGGAAAAGTTGTTGAAAATTAAACTTGGATTAAATTCCAAGTTTAAGTTAAGTATTTTAACTTTTAATTTTTTGTTAAAAAGAACCATGCTGGTAAAAGTTAGATCCATGATTTCTATTAAATAACGTAAGCATGGTTTTAAATTGTGACGATATGAAATAGTTGTAAAATAATAAAAGTTTTGTGTCCGTATATTATTTCCCACAGCTTCTGTTCACGAATAGCGCACATTCTAGTGGGTACATCAATGCGATCTATTTCTCAATCTGCACATTGTAGACTGTTGCGATACTAGATGTGTGGCGTACCATTGTCTTGTTTTTTCTTTAGCTCACGTTTCTAGTGGACTTTTCCATTGAGTTAATTCCAACCAGATGACGATTCTGCATGTTCGTATTTATTTGTTTCTAAAAAAATATTGAAAACGCTATTTCGCAGTCCTTTAAATTTCATCAGGTAATCACTCTCCGATGAGTCCTAATAAGGACTAAACAGTTGTCATTGTCTACTGGGCTCCCCGTGTTCTTTAATGCAAAAGACAAATACATTTTTAGTTTTTCCACATAGTGGGAAAACAATTGGGTTCCTACGCGATTTCAATTAAAAAAAGGCTTTGCTTTATTTAAAAAAATTACGGTAAGTACTTTACTTTTATAGTTTATTTTAGAAAGGTGTAGAGTAATAAGAGCTCAATAGGTATGCAAAGGGACTACAGAGTGACTCAACGAATATTTAAGCCACTTTCATACGTTGGCATTGATTTCATTGCAAAATTCTTTATTTTCATCAAGTGCAGGTAGTACCACCCGGGTTTGGGTCAATTTATGGGTTTTGTCTATTGTTATCCATTGACAAACACTGAAAATGGTGTGACAAAGGCGTGCATTATGTACGTAGTATTAGGTACACTTATATTTTATTAAACATTCGAAAAAAAAAATACAAAATAAAAAAAATACATTATTTTATATATTAAATTATAGAAAATCATAATATTTTTCGTTATCTGAGGAACTGTCATCTCCTCTTGGCGTTATAATTAACGGGTCGACGATCCGATCGATCAGGTGGTCAACATTCCAGATTTTCTCTTTTTCTTTAAGGACATGATGGACTGCTTTTCGCCAGTTCTCTAGCGTCACTTTCTTTATGGCTTGATCAAACAGTAGCTTAACGTCTTTCATTTTGAATGTCGTGTTGTGTCTTGCTACAAATCCTTTCACTTGCGCCCATATAAGTTCTATAGGATTTAGTTCGCAATAATATAGCGGTGTGCGCAGCACAGTTACACTATGTTTTTCAGCTATATCTTTCAAAGTATAATTCATAAAACGATGTTTGTGTTATTATATCATTTTTTTTCTTTAGTTAGTTTTCATAAATAATTGAATGTACAAAATTTACCTACGGCTATTGCCAACACCGAAATTGAGCCGAACGGGACGAAATTTTCCATTTATTACTCTACATCTTTTTGAAATAGACTATAATAATTTACATGTCATCCCTTAATATAGGCAGTACATAATCTAATAGTTATTTACGATATAAGTGTTGTAAAGATTCATATTACAACACGAGATGTTAAAGTTGTCAAACGAGGCGTCAGCCGAGTTTAATAAAACATCGAGTGTAGTAATATGAATTTACAATAAGAATATTGTACAAAATTTTATCTACTTTCATCTATGAATAAAAATATTTGGCAAAAGGCATTTTTAAAAATAAAAATGCACCTGCTATTAAGTTTACTAATTAAGTTTTTTATGTTACCTTTCGCATAGTTACTGTCGAAACTTTGTCAAACAAATTCAAAAATATAAAAAGCGTTTTTCAAAATGAGCGATTCTGATGGAAGTTTACCCTCTGATATAGAAGCAGCGGCAAACGAAGCGATCTCAAGTTTAGTTCCGACAAAATCCAAGGCGCGGTATGAATTGGAGAATCAGAAGTTTGAAGATTGGTGCAAAGCTAACAAAATAAAAGAGGTGTCTGAGAAAATCCTTTTGGGTTATTTTTCCGTATAGCAACGCTCCCAGAAACCATCTACACTATGGACTCACTACTCAATGTTGAAAACTATGATTTCAGTCAAGAAAAATCAAGATATAAGCAGATTTTCTCAACAAATCGCATTTTTGAAAAGAAGTTCAGAGGGTTACAAGGCCAAAAAGTACAAGGTTTTCACAAAGGAAGACGTATGTAAGTTCCTTAGTACTGCAGATGATGCAACATATTTACTTATGAAGGTTGTTATGATAATCGGCATTTTTGGGGCTTGCCGGCGCGAAGAACTAGCTAAGTTAATGTTGGATCATATTGAACACAATGATTTGTATATAAAAATTGTGATTCCATTCTCGAAAACCAAAATTATGCGATAATTTGTTATAACAGAAGGAAATGTGACAGATGTCAACTGTTTAAGTATTTTTAGAAAGCATGCTAAACTTCGTCCTCTTAATGCAACTCACAGGCGGTTTTTTGTATTCTATGAGTAGATACTGTGTGACAGTTCTAGCTCAATAAGGGCTGTTTTCCCATGTTAATCGCCATAAGAAAAGTTAAGCTTCGTTCTGCATTTTTATATGGTTTCTAAGGCGTGGTCACTTATTCCCAGGCGACAGCTACAGAGCCTCTACTACAGGCGCCGAAGGTACACGGTGATAGAAGCCGCTGTCGCGGGACCCTTCACATATTTCGCGAGGTTAGCTCAGACAGGGCAGCGACCTAGAGCGCTACCCGCGACGCTTGACCATTTGAGATGTAAGTTGAACAAGGATAGCGATAATTAAGAACCCGGGACTTCATTCATGTTACAGCACGCCAAGCCGCAGCTCATTAGCGATGATGTCACAAACGATTAAAAATGAAATTATTATTATTACGAATATTAAATCTAAAATCCCATTATTTATTTAACAGAAAAAAAAGTCCATGTTTTCACCAAGACTCGAACCACCGACCTATGGATTAGAAGCCAACGCCTTAGTCCACCACACCGGCGAGCTATTGTAGAAAATTCCGCTTTTAACTTGAAGGTTATCTAGGTATACGGTTGCCCCGCCTACGAGAGTCATGCATCATGACGCACCAAATTATGGAGAAATATGTTCTATTAATTTAAAAACCGCAAAGACATTATAGATACTATTTTTAATTTCATTTAAATTTATTTTCTAGGAAGGCATTTATTACGCAAAGTAATATTATATAAATAAAATAGTAGCAGATGTTTAAAAGGGTAATTATAATGAAGTATTTGCTAAACTGGAAAAAGTTTTAAGTGCATAAAGAGGACGAGACAAGCTGATGGATGATGGTGATAATAAAAGCGCATAATGATTCTATTAATTAAATCATTAAAACGTAAAATAAATATTACAATTAGTATGTAAAATTATTTGAAGCGGTATTTAAACCGCACATATTTAGAATAATTATAATGAGAAGGGCATAACACAGTAATTATTTTCAGATATATACATAAAATTAGGTCAAATAAATTAATAAAAATAACTTCCAAAATATAGATTTTTTAAAAATAGTGTGATAAAAACTTACAAAATGGAGTTTCCTATCCAGAGCAGTCAAGGGGACATCGTGCTGAAATAGGACATGTGAAACAGGATAGAAATCAAGCAGTTCCAGGTAGATTAGAGAGCATCCTGTAAATTATTATAGTTTTACTTATAGGTACTTTTTATTATTTCAAGAAAGTGCATATGAGTACTTATGAAGTTATTACATATTAAATATTGATATTACACAAACCTTCCAAAGTGTACTAGCATTTTCAACGTCTTTAGGTATGCTCTAGATGTTCTTTGTAGTAGAGGCGGTTTCAAAAACAAGAGCATAGAATCATATAGGATTGAAAATGTACTATAATAATTCGATGATCTGAGTTCAGTTCAGCACCTTAAACAGAGGTTCCAGAAGAAAATCCAAGCTGGGTAAGTCATAGATTAGAATAAAAACATATAAAATACAGGGTAGAACATTAATAAAATTACAAGATTACATCCCCAGTACATTTTCAGAGCATATTATTGAAAAATAATATAATTTACTAGAAAAACAATAAAAATTTGTACAATAAACTTTAAAATAGTGGATTGTTTTACCCCTATAATTATGTAGTAATATTAAATAAAAATGGTAAAACGAGTATTGTTATTACAACAGATAATTACTAATATATGCAAAAGCCCTAGAAAAACAAAAATTAAGAGGTATTTATAGCATAAACTTTTCAGCTATTCAATTTTAACAATGAATAATATACAGAGCATCGATACAAAAAAAACACGAAGAAAATATGGTTTTAATTACAGAATTATACAGAGACATTTGTTAATATATACAAGGGCCCCATAGAATTCTATATTTAGCCCCATAGAAGGTGTACATTTTCCTCTCCTACTTTATCCAGACAGGAGACTGGCAAAACAACATTAAACGGGGGATATTTCATCCCCATAAAGTCATTTTGGTGTAGTTAAAAAATGTTAAGGACGTTCGGTTGACCCTACCCATATAATAATAACGTAAAACTAAATAAGCGTCGTCTAGAAATAATAGGAACTAAATCTTTGGCAGGACCATTATTAAGTAGGCATAGGTATTAACAGGATGCCAGATCGTGAACTGAGTCCTTAATAGCACCCCATTCGTTTTTTTAAATGGAAAACGAAATTTCAAAGCAAAAACCATATGCAGGTACACACACGGAGAATAGGGCAAGTTCTATTATATTTCTCTTCTATGCAATATTTTGTGAGATTAGACGATGAAAATTCAGAAATTTAAAAAGGGGCATCATGATCGATATTGAATTTAAAATATACAATAGCAGACAACAAAACCCCAATTTTAATAACTGAAATGCTACTACTATGTTATACAGGGTAAATCGAAAGTTTACAACAGTTACAGTACTAAACAATACATTAATGTATATTTGATTAAGCCAAAAACACAAAATGCGAGCTAAAAACGTTAATAAAAACTATTTGTTTTGGACTTACGAGAGTATTTATTAATAAAAACCAAAGTATAAGGTTTGATTTAAAATAACCATTATGCAGTGGATTTTATTACTAAAATACTCCTCAAAGTGGATCCGGGATCTTGCAGGCTGTAAGAAAAAAAATTAGCATAAAATATAAGCAACATTCATAAAAACTAGTATATTACATCCCCGTCTACCAAGTTTTATTATAATAACATACATTTTTACTAAAATATCAAATATTATAAATGTTTTAATCATATTTTTAATATTCACCATTTTGTACTGAAGCCAAAATAAAATAAACAGGTAAGATTTTGGCTACGGAAATAATTATGCTTATTTAAGTAATGTTTAAAACCGCTATAATAGGTCATCACGTCCCCATTATTCCTTCACACTTAAGAATATTTTTTAGAAAATAACCTAAAAAATATGCCAACGGGCTTAGGACCGTCTAGTAAAAAACAACTTGATATTTTTCAAAGATTGTTTTTTTCCCAGGCGTGTTTAAAAAATTGGGGACATTCGGTTGACCCTGGCTATCTATTAAATATAAAATTAAAGCGTTGACTAATCCGTATCCCTGAGGTAGATTATACTAGGCATGATCAATGGTTGGGTACACTGATACTACATACCTAATAACTAATAAATAAATAACCAATTAAAATAATGACTAGAAATTAATAGGAACTACTATCTTTAGTATACTCTAGACAGGGCCATAACAGGGTACCAGTCGTGAACTGAGTCCCCAGTCGCACCCCATTCGGTTTTTAGGGGGAACGAAGTTTCAAAGCAAACCCCAAGCCTTCTTTTAACTGCATAACTAATATGGGCTCTTTTTTAAAGTTATACAGGGTGGATTATAATATATGAGTTAATATTTTTGATCCTCTTTTTAGCTGTATAACTACTATGGATTATTTTTACCGTTATACAGGTTAGATGATATGAGTTAGTATTTTTGGCCTTCTTTTACTGTATAACCAGGATGGACTCTTTTTAGGGTTATACAGGGTGAGTTTTATGAATATGATAGTAGTTTGGCCTCTTTTTACTCATATAACATATATGGCTCTTTTAAGTTATATGACAAGCATATGTGTACATAAGATAATTAAACACTAGTGTTGGGACGTTCTATTAGTGCCCTATAGTCGTTGTGTTATCGTTGCATAGTCGCTGTGATAGTGCTACGTTATCGTTTTGTAGTCGTTGTGTTAATGTTATCCAAGTGTATTGCAGTGTAATGTATACAGTTGAAAGATACTAATATTAAGAGTAATAATAAATAATTATAATAGCGCCTTATAACTACTAATCCATCACTGAAATATAAAATAATAATAATAATAATAATAAAATTATTGTAACGTTTTATAACTATTAACCCGCCGCCATAATATACAACAATAATACTACTACCAATAACTAATGTAGGCTACCTAATTCTCTTCCATTATACTATAATGCCCCCACGGCAGCGTATCGGGGGATGTTTTAAATATTTTACGCTTATCATCATAAGGGCTGAGACCGATTTTGGTCTGTCGAATTGTGTGGAGATCATGATGTTTAGACCTAATTAATTTCTGTGATATAGACTTTTCTGAAAACGTTTCCAGACACGCTACATAGTCTTCAAAGGTAATTTTATTCTTAATTACAGACTTTTTAACCCCCTTGATTTTTTTAGTAACACCCAAGTTCGCTAACGCTCGCTCTATTTCTTCACGCTCCCTACTAGCTTTCTCTAATTTTAATTTCTCCTCTGCGATTTCTTCGGGCGAGTAAAGAAGTTTGGTTGCATACATTTTCGATCTTAGACCAACAAAATGTGTCATGATGCGGCCATTATTCTCATCCTTCATCATTCCTACAACCTTTTTGTTGACTCTCGGAATACCATAAACATTATTTTCAGGATAGTCGGATGTATCAAAAAACGCACGACAATCTTTTTTTATTATCTCGTATATATTGTGATGTTTAATCCCGTAAATCAGAGAATCCGTGTCAGTGTATAAAATTTTACAGCGATCTCCAAACGTTTTGCGCATGTACTTGTAGTGAAAATCATAAATTGTTGTTTTTGTCAAGTCCAAAATACACATACCCGCATATATCGGCTTATTAAAAAATACCCGTGTTTTAGCCAATTCAATGATTACCATGTTTTCATTTATTATGGTGCTGCTTTTAAATTCGGGTCGTGATATGAGAGCTTCTGCAACTTATCGCCCATCCCAAATCACAGTCTCTAGGCATGTCTGCGCTGTTTGATGTATATACTTAAAGACTAAAGCAACTTAAAGATCTAGGGACACTATATACAAAAAAGTGATTTTCATGAAGGATGAACGTAATCGAACAAATTACGTTAAACATTAAACGCCATATCAAGCAAACGGGAACTGCTTAGACCCCAAAAATAAACCAGATCTACAGGGACAACTATTATGAGTTCATCTAAAGATGTGTCATTAAGGTTCTAATGATTCACAGAACCACACTATTGCTATTTGCTTACTCTACAATAAATATGTATTATTAAGGAAAAATTGAAATAATTAAATTAAATTTATACTACATAAAATATCTATTCACTCTGTATATACGTAATACACATAAATGCTCGTCGCCAATGGTGGTAAATCGAAAGTAAATTTCTGATAAAATAATCTCTTATTAGTACATTGGAGGTATATATGTGTTTATAGGACAATAAGTAAGATTTGGGTAAGTGCAGAATTGATTTTTACTGTGAATAACTGTCGCAGAAAAGTATTGTTTAAACCCCTCCTTTTGGTTTTACCTATTTTTAGTAATGAAAACAAGTGAAAGATTTTGCGAATGTATACGCGACCTAATTTATGTCAGCGCTTTTAAGTTATCTAGCAGTGCAGCGATTGTTGTATATTTTCGGTAAATACTTATACTTAAAAGTCTATGCAGCACATTGAAAATTATAGCTTAATTGCCTCAAGAGTTTTTAATTGGTTTTAGAATCAAGTATAGAAACACAATAGGGTCATGGTGTTAGTAAATATTTTTAGTTAAAATAATAGACATTGGGTTTTATTTAAAGAGAGGGATCCTTATAAAAATTAATTCGTGTATCAGATAATATAAAGTAGAAAAACTGCTTATCAGGGCTACGTCGTACACCAGAGGCGTACAGATCACCACTGTTTTAGGGAGTTAAAGCAAGTCTGCTGATACTTTTATTTTATTGCTTTACCTATATTTCCACTACTGCTGCCTGTCTATATGCGACGACCTATTTATTATAATAGCTGATTTCTAGGGTGTTTTCCCTATATTAACACATTAATTATCAGTTCATACTGTGTTATACCCATGTAGAATGCAGTAGATGTTTCGAGTGTTTTAATTAGCAACTGGAATCAACAACAAATATGATGATTTTGTATGCTATTTATATATATAAAACTGTGTTTGCAATATGATAAATTATGATAATAATTATTTAGTAGCAAATAAAACACAGTTATTTTATAATATATTTATTTATAAAATTCTATTACACCTATTCTTTCAAGTTCTCTAAGAATTGACATTATTTCACCACTATAGCAGTTATTTCTATCACGTTCCTCTAAATATCCAAGTCTTTCAACCAGCTTATTTACATCTCCATACTCCATTATTAGTTTAGCGGAACCATCTAACTCAGCTTTTTTACACCCATCATCTTCTTCGTCTGAACTATGGTATGGAAATTCATTGGTATCAATTCTAAGCGTATTGTTCTTTACCTTAACAGACTTACTACCAATGAACATATTAGAATCCTCTTTTCGAATACCATATTTAACATTGGGCGTTTCCAGGAGAAGATACTTTATCTTGCGTGCATACATCCTATTGCAATGATGTTAAAAACTAAACTAACTTTATTAACAAGTGCAATTATTTTTATAGAGCAGCAATAGAGCAGCTATAGAACAGCTATAGAGCGTTCATAGAGCAGCTATAGAGCGTTCATAGAGCGTTTATAGAGCAGCTATAGAGCGTTCATAGAGCAGGCATAGAACACTTATAGAGCATGCATAGAAGTTATTAGAACTGTAACTAATATCAAATAAAGCATTCAATGTTGTATAGTATTTTTCAAAAGAACCATATAAAATAGTTACCTTATACCCTATGTTCCACTATTATTTAAAGTAGATAATTATATATTTCCGTTTAACCTGATGCATTACAGTTTAATTATAGAAGCCTGTTATTACATTATTTAATGTTGTTTATTAATCTTTTAGAAATAATCAATTAGTACATTATGGTTATTAATTATTTTTATCTTGGTAAATGAAAATGTTATCTATTCAAACTAGATGGCATTGGGAACGGAAACAGTTTTGAAATTATGTTTGTATACTTCCAGCCAGAACTTGATTTAATATGTGCATTTTTTCTGAACTTTGGTTTATGTAAATTTGTAAGTAATATTAATTCTTTGTACAACTTTAAGTCTTTCTGGGAATATGCTTTAGGATACATACTCGTTAATAAATCCAACAAACCGTCAGATAGTGTGTATGTTTCATTATCAAACACCAATTGGTCATTTTGAAAGTCAACAGGCACATTTCCCAGTGTAATAAAACGTAGAAAAACTATTTACATCAATGCCACACGACCTTCTCCCAAAATTTTTACAAAATTTCGTGAGCCTTTGGTCGTGTGGCATTGATGTAAATAGTTTTTCTACGTTTTATTACACTGGGAAATGTGCCTGTTGACTTTCAAAATGACCAATTGGTGTTTGATAATGAAACATACACACTATCTGACGGTTTGTTGGATTTATTAACGAGTATGTATCCTAAAGCATATTCCCAGAAAGACTTAAAGTTGTACAAAGAATTAATATTACTTACAAATTTACATAAACCAAAGTTCAGAAAAAATGCACATATTAAATCAAGTTCTGGCTGGAAGTATACAAACATAATTTCAAAACTGTTTCCGTTCCCAATGCCATCTAGTTTGAATAGATAACATTTTCATTTACCAAGATAAAAATAATTAATAACCATAATGTACTAATTGATTATTTCTAAAAGATTAATAAACAACATTAAATAATGTAATAACAGGCTTCTATAATTAAACTGTAATGCATCAGGTTAAACGGAAATATATAATTATCTACTTTAAATAATAGTGGAACATAGGGTATAAGGTAACTATTTTATATGGTTCTTTTGAAAAATACTATACAACATTGAATGCTTTATTTGATATTAGTTACAGTTCTAATAACTTCTATGCATGCTCTATAAGTGTTCTATGCCTGCTCTATGAACGCTCTATAGCTGCTCTATAAACGCTCTATGAACGCTCTATAGCTGCTCTATGAACGCTCTATAGCTGTTCTATAGCTGCTCTATTGCTGCTCTATAAAAATAATTGCACTTGTTAATAAAGTTAGTTTAGTTTTTAACATCATTGCAATAGGATGTATGCACGCAAGATAAAGTATCTTCTCCTGGAAACGCCCAATGTTAAATATGGTATTCGAAAAGAGGATTCTAATATGTTCATTGGTAGTAAGTCTGTTAAGGTAAAGAACAATACGCTTAGAATTGATACCAATGAATTTCCATACCATAGTTCAGACGAAGAAGATGATGGGTGTAAAAAAGCTGAGTTAGATGGTTCCGCTAAACTAATAATGGAGTATGGAGATGTAAATAAGCTGGTTGAAAGACTTGGATATTTAGAGGAACGTGATAGAAATAACTGCTATAGTGGTGAAATAATGTCAATTCTTAGAGAACTTGAAAGAATAGGTGTAATAGAATTTTATAAATAAATATATTATAAAATAACTGTGTTTTATTTGCTACTAAATAATTATTATCATAATTTATCATATTGCAAACACAGTTTTATATATATAAATAGCATACAAAATCATCATATTTGTTGTTGATTCCAGTTGCTAATTAAAACACTCGAAACATCTACTGCATTCTACATGGGTATAACACAGTATGAACTGATAATTAATGTGTTAATATAGGGAAAACACCCTAGAAATCAGCTATTATAATAAATAGGTCGTCGCATATAGACAGGCAGCAGTAGTGGAAATATAGGTAAAGCAATAAAATAAAAGTATCAGCAGACTTGCTTTAACTCCCTAAAACAGTGGTGATCTGTACGCCTCTGGTGTACGACGTAGCCCTGATAAGCAGTTTTTCTACTTTATATTATCTGATACACGAATTAATTTTTATAAGGATCCCTCTCTTTAAATAAAACCCAATGTCTATTATTTTAACTAAAAATATTTACTAACACCATGACCCTATTGTGTTTCTATACTTGATTCTAAAACCAATTAAAAACTCTTGAGGCAATTAAGCTATAATTTTCAATGTGCTGCATAGACTTTTAAGTATAAGTATTTACCGAAAATATACAACAATCGCTGCACTGCTAGATAACTTAAAAGCGCTGACATAAATTAGGTCGCGTATACATTCGCAAAATCTTTCACTTGTTTTCATTACTAAAAATAGGTAAAACCAAAAGGAGGGGTTTAAACAATACTTTTCTGCGACAGTTATTCACAGTAAAAATCAATTCTGCACTTACCCAAATCTTACTTATTGTCCTATAAACACATATATACCTCCAATGTACTAATAAGAGATTATTTTATCAGAAATTTACTTTCGATTTACCACCATTGGCGACGAGCATTTATGTGTATTACGTATATACAGAGTGAATAGATATTTTATGTAGTATAAATTTAATTTAATTATTTCAATTTTTCCTTAATAATACATATTTATTGTAGAGTAAGCAAATAGCAATAGTGTGGTTCTGTGAATCATTAGAACCTTAATGACACATCTTTAGATGAACTCATAATAGTTGTCCCTGTAGATCTGGTTTATTTTTGGGGTCTAAGCAGTTCCCGTTTGCTTGATATGGCGTTTAATGTTTAACGTAATTTGTTCGATTACGTTCATCCTTCATGAAAATCACTTTTTTGTATATAGTGTCCCTAGATCTTTAAGTTGCTTTAGTCTTTAAGTATATACATCAAACAGCGCAGACATGCCTAGAGACTGTGATTTGGGATGGGCGATAAGTTGCAGAAGCTCTCATATCACGACCCGAATTTAAAAGCAGCACCATAATAAATGAAAACATGGTAATCATTGAATTGGCTAAAACACGGGTATTTTTTAATAAGCCGATATATGCGGGTATGTGTATTTTGGACTTGACAAAAACAACAATTTATGATTTTCACTACAAGTACATGCGCAAAACGTTTGGAGATCGCTGTAAAATTTTATACACTGACACGGATTCTCTGATTTACGGGATTAAACATCACAATATATACGAGATAATAAAAAAAGATTGTCGTGCGTTTTTTGATACATCCGACTATCCTGAAAATAATGTTTATGGTATTCCGAGAGTCAACAAAAAGGTTGTAGGAATGATGAAGGATGAGAATAATGGCCGCATCATGACACATTTTGTTGGTCTAAGATCGAAAATGTATGCAACCAAACTTCTTTACTCGCCCGAAGAAATCGCAGAGGAGAAATTAAAATTAGAGAAAGCTAGTAGGGAGCGTGAAGAAATAGAGCGAGCGTTAGCGAACTTGGGTGTTACTAAAAAAATCAAGGGGGTTAAAAAGTCTGTAATTAAGAATAAAATTACCTTTGAAGACTATGTAGCGTGTCTGGAAACGTTTTCAGAAAAGTCTATATCACAGAAATTAATTAGGTCTAAACATCATGATCTCCACACAATTCGACAGACCAAAATCGGTCTCAGCCCTTATGATGATAAGCGTAAAATATTTAAAACATCCCCCGATACGCTGCCGTGGGGGCATTATAGTATAATGGAAGAGAATTAGGTAGCCTACATTAGTTATTGGTAGTAGTATTATTGTTGTATATTATGGCGGCGGGTTAATAGTTATAAAACGTTACAATAATTTTATTATTATTATTATTATTATTTTATATTTCAGTGATGGATTAGTAGTTATAAGGCGCTATTATAATTATTTATTATTACTCTTAATATTAGTATCTTTCAACTGTATACATTACACTGCAATACACTTGGATAACATTAACACAACGACTACAAAACGATAACGTAGCACTATCACAGCGACTATGCAACGATAACACAACGACTATAGGGCACTAATAGAACGTCCCAACACTAGTGTTTAATTATCTTATGTACACATATGCTTGTCATATAACTTAAAAGAGCCATATATGTTATATGAGTAAAAAGAGGCCAAACTACTATCATATTCATAAAACTCACCCTGTATAACCCTAAAAAGAGTCCATCCTGGTTATACAGTAAAAGAAGGCCAAAAATACTAACTCATATCATCTAACCTGTATAACGGTAAAAATAATCCATAGTAGTTATACAGCTAAAAAGAGGATCAAAAATATTAACTCATATATTATAATCCACCCTGTATAACTTTAAAAAAGAGCCCATATTAGTTATGCAGTTAAAAGAAGGCTTGGGGTTTGCTTTGAAACTTCGTTCCCCCTAAAAACCGAATGGGGTGCGACTGGGGACTCAGTTCACGACTGGTACCCTGTTATGGCCCTGTCTAGAGTATACTAAAGATAGTAGTTCCTATTAATTTCTAGTCATTATTTTAATTGGTTATTTATTTATTAGTTATTAGGTATGTAGTATCAGTGTACCCAACCATTGATCATGCCTAGTATAATCTACCTCAGGGATACGGATTAGTCAACGCTTTAATTTTATATTTAATAGATAGCCAGGGTCAACCGAATGTCCCCAATTTTTTAAACACGCCTGGGAAAAAAACAATCTTTGAAAAATATCAAGTTGTTTTTTACTAGACGGTCCTAAGCCCGTTGGCATATTTTTTAGGTTATTTTCTAAAAAATATTCTTAAGTGTGAAGGAATAATGGGGACGTGATGACCTATTATAGCGGTTTTAAACATTACTTAAATAAGCATAATTATTTCCGTAGCCAAAATCTTACCTGTTTATTTTATTTTGGCTTCAGTACAAAATGGTGAATATTAAAAATATGATTAAAACATTTATAATATTTGATATTTTAGTAAAAATGTATGTTATTATAATAAAACTTGGTAGACGGGGATGTAATATACTAGTTTTTATGAATGTTGCTTATATTTTATGCTAATTTTTTTTCTTACAGCCTGCAAGATCCCGGATCCACTTTGAGGAGTATTTTAGTAATAAAATCCACTGCATAATGGTTATTTTAAATCAAACCTTATACTTTGGTTTTTATTAATAAATACTCTCGTAAGTCCAAAACAAATAGTTTTTATTAACGTTTTTAGCTCGCATTTTGTGTTTTTGGCTTAATCAAATATACATTAATGTATTGTTTAGTACTGTAACTGTTGTAAACTTTCGATTTACCCTGTATAACATAGTAGTAGCATTTCAGTTATTAAAATTGGGGTTTTGTTGTCTGCTATTGTATATTTTAAATTCAATATCGATCATGATGCCCCTTTTTAAATTTCTGAATTTTCATCGTCTAATCTCACAAAATATTGCATAGAAGAGAAATATAATAGAACTTGCCCTATTCTCCGTGTGTGTACCTGCATATGGTTTTTGCTTTGAAATTTCGTTTTCCATTTAAAAAAACGAATGGGGTGCTATTAAGGACTCAGTTCACGATCTGGCATCCTGTTAATACCTATGCCTACTTAATAATGGTCCTGCCAAAGATTTAGTTCCTATTATTTCTAGACGACGCTTATTTAGTTTTACGTTATTATTATATGGGTAGGGTCAACCGAACGTCCTTAACATTTTTTAACTACACCAAAATGACTTTATGGGGATGAAATATCCCCCGTTTAATGTTGTTTTGCCAGTCTCCTGTCTGGATAAAGTAGGAGAGGAAAATGTACACCTTCTATGGGGCTAAATATAGAATTCTATGGGGCCCTTGTATATATTAACAAATGTCTCTGTATAATTCTGTAATTAAAACCATATTTTCTTCGTGTTTTTTTTGTATCGATGCTCTGTATATTATTCATTGTTAAAATTGAATAGCTGAAAAGTTTATGCTATAAATACCTCTTAATTTTTGTTTTTCTAGGGCTTTTGCATATATTAGTAATTATCTGTTGTAATAACAATACTCGTTTTACCATTTTTATTTAATATTACTACATAATTATAGGGGTAAAACAATCCACTATTTTAAAGTTTATTGTACAAATTTTTATTGTTTTTCTAGTAAATTATATTATTTTTCAATAATATGCTCTGAAAATGTACTGGGGATGTAATCTTGTAATTTTATTAATGTTCTACCCTGTATTTTATATGTTTTTATTCTAATCTATGACTTACCCAGCTTGGATTTTCTTCTGGAACCTCTGTTTAAGGTGCTGAACTGAACTCAGATCATCGAATTATTATAGTACATTTTCAATCCTATATGATTCTATGCTCTTGTTTTTGAAACCGCCTCTACTACAAAGAACATCTAGAGCATACCTAAAGACGTTGAAAATGCTAGTACACTTTGGAAGGTTTGTGTAATATCAATATTTAATATGTAATAACTTCATAAGTACTCATATGCACTTTCTTGAAATAATAAAAAGTACCTATAAGTAAAACTATAATAATTTACAGGATGCTCTCTAATCTACCTGGAACTGCTTGATTTCTATCCTGTTTCACATGTCCTATTTCAGCACGATGTCCCCTTGACTGCTCTGGATAGGAAACTCCATTTTGTAAGTTTTTATCACACTATTTTTAAAAAATCTATATTTTGGAAGTTATTTTTATTAATTTATTTGACCTAATTTTATGTATATATCTGAAAATAATTACTGTGTTATGCCCTTCTCATTATAATTATTCTAAATATGTGCGGTTTAAATACCGCTTCAAATAATTTTACATACTAATTGTAATATTTATTTTACGTTTTAATGATTTAATTAATAGAATCATTATGCGCTTTTATTATCACCATCATCCATCAGCTTGTCTCGTCCTCTTTATGCACTTAAAACTTTTTCCAGTTTAGCAAATACTTCATTATAATTACCCTTTTAAACATCTGCTACTATTTTATTTATATAATATTACTTTGCGTAATAAATGCCTTCCTAGAAAATAAATTTAAATGAAATTAAAAATAGTATCTATAATGTCTTTGCGGTTTTTAAATTAATAGAACATATTTCTCCATAATTTGGTGCGTCATGATGCATGACTCTCGTAGGCGGGGCAACCGTATACCTAGATAACCTTCAAGTTAAAAGCGGAATTTTCTACAATAGCTCGCCGGTGTGGTGGACTAAGGCGTTGGCTTCTAATCCATAGGTCGGTGGTTCGAGTCTTGGTGAAAACATGGACTTTTTTTTCTGTTAAATAAATAATGGGATTTTAGATTTAATATTCGTAATAATAATAATTTCATTTTTAATCGTTTGTGACATCATCGCTAATGAGCTGCGGCTTGGCGTGCTGTAACATGAATGAAGTCCCGGGTTCTTAATTATCGCTATCCTTGTTCAACTTACATCTCAAATGGTCAAGCGTCGCGGGTAGCGCTCTAGGTCGCTGCCCTGTCTGAGCTAACCTCGCGAAATATGTGAAGGGTCCCGCGACAGCGGCTTCTATCACCGTGTACCTTCGGCGCCTGTAGTAGAGGCTCTGTAGCTGTCGCCTGGGAATAAGTGACCACGCCTTAGAAACCATATAAAAATGCAGAACGAAGCTTAACTTTTCTTATGGCGATTAACATGGGAAAACAGCCCTTATTGAGCTAGAACTGTCACACAGTATCTACTTCTATGGAAAAGGAAAATGCATCTCCCAGCCTGTCGGAATTAATAGTTTTGGAAGTATACCAAAAAAGATTACAACAAAACTTGGATTGAATAATCCCGGAGGATACAGTGTACATTGTTTTAGGAGGTACTCAGCCACCATTCTAGTTGATGGTGGTGCAGATATGCAGATGTTAAAGCGTCATGGGGGCTGGAAATCCTCTTCTACGGCAGAAGGCTACGTTGAGAATTCTTTAGAAAATAAGAAACAAATAGCAAAGAAGATCATGGGGTCAGAAACGGATTTAATGATTGGAAATTTGAACGTAAAGGGCTCCATCACATCCACTTCTGGCATACAAATTTCTAACTGTAAAAAGTGTATTATTAATGTTTATAATAAACCTTAAGTGTTATATTTTAATTAATAATTGGTAATTAATTTTACCGTTTAAAGCAAGCGCCAACTTTAACAAGGGAGAAAATTATTTAATGAGAAATTAGTAATAAACACTTTTTTAATACACTGTACATGAAAGAAATTATTTAATATAACTTTCATAATATTGCTATATATTATATTAATGTATATTTTCTTTCATAAAATTATTAACCAATTTATTATCAAGAATTGAGTGAACGGGAACAAAGAAAAATTAATTGGATTTTCGTAGCACGAAGGTCAGCCGACTCTAATTTATATAAATGCGCAGGTAAATAATGTCATTACATTATTCCGCGAAAATGAGATGTTTCCACAGAGACCGTGGGCGGAATCAACAGAATTTCCTTGTATTGAGGCCAGCGCCGGCCTCAACGTCAATCTAGTAAAAGGATATTAGAAACTGCAAGAGTAAGAGGGCGGACGAGCTTAAATTTATTAGCTTAAGCTTATTAAAAATATACAAAGATATTTTAATTTATAAAATAATTTTAGGGGCAGACCAATCCACACTACAGAAACAGAAATAAGACATCATAGCTGATTCGGCTAAACTTCGCCCTTGTTCAGATGCTTCATGCTATTTTTTTTGTTGTTAAATTTTATTGTATGTTGCTAATAAAGTCGATTAATTATTATTATATTATACTTATTTAGTTATAACTACAAGTTGATGAGCACTTTTTTCGAGTGCTTTTCTCAGCTCTGAACCAGAGTCGAAATTTTCTTAAATTCATTAAAAAAAGAATTTCTCTTAACAGATTTTGCCCGTGATATTGTATATACGATCCTATATTTACAAATCCAGATAGTTAGTACCTTTAATGTTCCCATATTTTGTAAATTTTAATGCCAATTGGCAGACAAATTATTATCCACAATGCAATACAGCTGGAAAAAAAGCTGCCATCTCTCTTGAATCCTATTTGAAATCTGCGTTCTTTGTTGATTTATGTTCGTTAAAAATACATTTTCTGGTTTTAACTCCTGGCAGTCAAGGCGGTCTCTTTCCCTTACAAATTATTCCGCTTTTACTTGACGAAACTAGGAATTACTTTTTTGCTTTGATCGGCTTAAGCACGTTTCTTTCTGGATCCGGTTTTTTGTGGAGCTTGCAATCTTGCGCCGCACATGTGTCCTTTAATCCATAGCGGAATTTTTACAACAAAGGTTTTAAAGAATAAAGGAGAATATTTATTTGAAACGTATAGTATTTTTTTTAAATTTAAAATGGAAGAAAATAAAGGATCTGTATATTATTTGTTCTGAGAAATTTTCGCTGCCGGCTCTTTTCGAGCTTGGTGCAACTCAACATTTCTAGGCCCTTCCTTCCTATCTTTGCCCCCAGGGGCGGTTCTAAGGGGGGGCCTGGGGGGCCCAGAACCCCCAACATTTCTGAACAAAACTATAAAATTCATGCCACTGATAAAAAAAAATTCCGGGTGCTTTATTATTTACATAATTTGATACAATTTGAGCATGATCCTAAAAAATTTTGGGCTGTGGCGTTATTTACTTGCGAAGGCTACTAAAAATTGTGGCTGCGCCCAGTGGGACGGGGGGGGGGGGGGGGGGCGGCCGGGCTGCATTTTCATCTCACGCATGGACTCTTAATTTAAATCATTAAATATTATAATATACAAAGGTCTTGTAGGAAACGTTTAGCTTTTAAACTTTTCATTCTAAAAGTTTCCTTTTATATAGAGATTAAGGTTTCACCCGCATATCGTTTTAGTTATTGATTTTTGATGCAATTTTAAAGGAAAACGAGTAAAAAGAATAATATTTTATAGAATATTTCTATTATCTACGTTTTCCCTTTTTTAGAGGTATTTTAAATCAACAAAAATATTGCAATAAAATATTTTTACAACAAAACAATAAGGTATTTATTTCATAAGAGAAAAATTAAGGTAAACATTTCAATTGAAACATTTTTTATGGAAGAAGTGTGATAATTTATAATAAAAAAAATAGTGCGGGATGAAATGAGAATGCTTTATTAGGAATATAAATATACGGCACTTAAGAAGGAGTATTTCCTAGCATTTGCACCAAAAACTGCCCTTAGATCTACGCTCCTAAAATAAATGATTTCTGAAAAAATCATCAATTGTGGCGTGGTGAGCGATATTTACTTTTTTTTTAATCATGAAAAACCGAGCCCGGAAAACGCTGGTTAGAGTCATACATACGTCTTATGTTAAAACTTTGGATTGACACCAATATTCATATTTTTCACAATTATAAAAAATGTTTTTTTTTTAAATAAAAAGCCAGCTAGGAATATCAAAAAAAAAACATTAAAAAAAAAATGTAATCCAACCATGCGAAGGGGGAGAGGTAATAATTTAATTTTCGAAATTTGATAGTAGTTAGGTGAATTTTAAACGAACTTTGGGCGTAGCCCCGAAAATTTTTCGCCTGCGGCGGTTTTCCGCCTTCTTCGCTAGGTACAATACCATGGAATATATATAGCCCCAATAATCCCTCTCTTCACAAAAAAAATGTCCTACTTACGCCCCCCCAGCCCCCCCCCCCCGAGCATATTTTCTGGCTACGCCAATGTGGTGCCCCCCCAATCTTTTGGGTCTAGAACCGCCCCTGTTCTTGGTTCATGGGAGTAGATTTTCCCATGGGGATATGCAATTTCTCTCAGGAAAATGGCGATCTCGTATTCTTGTACACATTTCGTAGCGAAAGTTTCCAATAAGACCACTGGAAGTCCAGTTTAACTCCGTGGGAACATTGCGACCGAATTTTTCTCCAAGGGAATAAATTACCGCTTGAAGAATTGAGGCCCAGCAGACAAGTACATCTTTTATACCACAAGCACTAATATAAAACTCGCCTATTCTTACAAAATAAAAAAAGCAACAACGCATAGAATATATAGGAGGCAAGGCGACGACGCAAAGGCAGTCAAATGAGAAATATGTCCTTCATCCCCGCTACGCAGGTGAAGAAGGTGTTGCCTGCCTTTTCTATGATTGAATTAAACATAATTACCATTGCAGTAAAAGAAATTAAATTTATTTTAATATTTCCTATTTACCGATT
Source organism: Polydrusus cervinus (assembly GCA_935413205.1). Lineage (NCBI taxonomy): Eukaryota > Metazoa > Arthropoda > Insecta > Coleoptera > Curculionidae > Polydrusus > Polydrusus cervinus. Next base: position 32,050,178 of record OW284516.1, read on the forward strand.
GGATAATATATAATCATTTGTTTAAAACAATATGGAACTTACTTAAATTACTATTATATAAATTATTTATGCTCTTGATATAATTGTTTTTTGGTTTTACAGGCAATCTTAAAGTTTTTCGGTTTTTAATATAAACTGTAATGGGAAAAACACAAGTCTGACAGTTGATTAAATAATATTTTCTTAAACAGGTATGTTGGAGTATACATAATTTATCAAAATATTTTAATTTTATAGATTTAAATATAATTTATTGTTTTAATCTTATATTTTATCGAAACAATTTAAAAGCAGTCAATAGAAATACTATTATTGGTATTACCATAATTTTTTCTGTGCATAAATAGCTAATGGTCGATTCAGTTTGCTAATTTAATATTTGATTAACAAATACCATTTCACCCCATTTAAAATAAATCGAAGTATTCGTTTAAATTTTCCGAGAATTAAGTTTTGTAGCATGCATGACTTGTTCCAATCTAACAGCAACATTTTCAAAGCCAGACGATATAAATTTAGTTTAGCGTGCAGACTTAATATAGACTTCTATAGGTGTCCGAAGATTACTGGTCAAAAGTGTAAATTTATCATCTTTTACAATTATATCATGGCAATATCGACATCGAGTTATGGTTATTGCGTACAACCAACAACAACCATATTTTTTTGCCAATATTTTTATTTTATTTCCTACTATAAAGAGACCACGTTTGTATACACAAGCAGTAAAAATATTAAAATCATAGTTAAAGAACTGGTAGTGGCCTAAAAAAAAATGTCCAACCATAAAAATAGCTCAAAAAACGAAAACAAACTTTTTTTTTTAATTCTTAATTAAGACACCCCATATCTCATACAACTTTTGCATTATACAAGTCAAAACACGTAAGGCTGATGTAACATCTAACTATGTTCTATTCTAGTATGAAACAACAGCAACAAATATACTAAATTAGAAAATAAATAATAATAAAATGAACTTAACCGAGTGAATATAAACAAAAAATGTAATTGAATAATACACTCCCGTGCAGAGAAAACGGGACTCTAAAATTTTGATTAGGTTTAAGGCTTGATAACTTTTTTATTTTTAATCCGATTTTAGTGATTCTTTTATAGAATTGTAGGTACAATTATCAGCTTTAACGTGCCTTTTACCAATCTGAAATAACGTTGGTTACTTCACATATTAAACAAGGATAATCAAAATGTTGTTTTTTTCTCTAATTTTAAAGCACCCTGTGGAATAATCAAGTAACAAAATTATTTCAAATTACCAATTTTCATGTAGAGTCATCTATTCTTCACATTTTATTTTTTGGTTTATGTCAATACATTCATTCCGTCTCACACAAATTTAAAATGATCTTGGTTATCAATATAGGTATATTGAGGAGGTTATCGAGAATCATGTAGTTCCTTTTACTTCATTTATCGGCGATGATTTTATCTTGATGCAAGATAATGCCCGACCACATTCCGCAATGTGCGTCACTCAATATTTAGTAGAAGTTGGGATTGAGAAAATGAACTGGCCAGCATGTTCTCCAGATTTAAACCCTATAGAGCATGTGTGGTGTACTTTTCCGCACCAAAAGGTTGTACACACCTCATCAACTTTTGACACTCTACAAAGCCCAGATTCGACCATCATTAGAATATTGCTCTCATGTCTGGAGCTCTGCACCCAAGCACACCCTTCGGCTACTGGATTCCATTCAAAGGAGAGCCGTTCGTCTGATCGGCGACCCCGAGCTGACCGAGACCCTCGATAGCCTGGAACATCGAAGACAGGTTGGTGATTTGGCTCTCTTTTACAGATATTTCCATGGCAGGTGTTCGACTGACATTGCCCACTTGATTCCACCTAGAGCAATGCAAAACAGAAATACACGGCGAACCACTGCCGCTCATCCATATGTTGTTCAGCTTAGTACTCCTCGAACTTCATTGTTCAAGAATTCTTTCATCTGGAGAACGTCATCTTTGTGGAATGATCTTCCTGAGGTCGTGTTTCCCAATGAATACAATCTTCAACGTTTCAAGACCAACGTTAATCGCTTTTTTCGCACTCGCACCGCTCCCAGAGCGCCTTAAAGGATTTTTCCTACAGTGCAGGTGTTTTATCATAAAAAAAAAAATGTGTGGAACATGCTCGGAAGACGCGTTAGAAGTTGATTAGTGGTACCAACGACATTAAACGAGCTTCGTGCGGCACTTGAGAAAGAATGGGCGAGTATTCCGCAAGACGATATTCGCGAGCTTATTGATAGTATGAACCGACGTTTACAGGCAGTAATTAGCGCTAGAGGAGGCAACACAAAGTATTGACGCATACTTAATTAATTTGTAGTTGTTAAGTTTGTTTTTCAATAAGAGTCATATATTTTTTTAATCTTATACAAGGTTGTTTCTTAATTAATTACGCTTGTTTCTTAATTAATTTGTAATTAAATCTTGATTAGTACAATAGTTTTTTTTGCTTCCTGATAATAATTTGTTGATCTTGGCAGATTAAACATTTTATTTTCGTTTCAACAATAATGAAATTAAGGGAACATTTTTATTTATGATAACCAAGATCATTTTAAATTTGTGTGAGACGGAATGACTGGAATGGTATTGACATAAACCAAAAAATAAAATGTGAAGAATAGATGACTCTACATGAAAATTGGTAATTTGAAATAATTTTGTTATTTGATTATTCCACATTGTTTTTTAATCACAATGTTTAAACTGATAAGTTGATCCACTCGTTTTCGTTTTATTTTACTTATGTAATAAATAAAACCATATTATAATGTTATCCAAAGCCAAAAGACAAAAATCTAATATTGCCATAAAATGATGTTTTATTTTTAGATTTTAATAAAACAACTTTCTGGCTCGAAGGGTCTTGTAGTTAATTTTGATTTAAATTTCAATAGTGACCAAATTTTCTGCATGACTGGACAGATGCGAAGGAAAATTGGGTAATAATTCCTAATGGCTTAATTAGTCTGCTATTTTTCTTAACTAAACTATTTTTCATTGTTGTAGTAAAACACAATAGCGATTTTAATAAAATTATTTTCTTGTAATTTGCTATCATTTCGAGGTCATATAATATTTTGGTATAAGAAATATCAGGATTATAACAAGGTATAGGCAGACTAGGCACCTGTTCATGACATGGAAGGAAAAAATATCAATTGTTGAATTGATACATTTTTTTAAAAATATATATTATATATACAGGGTCCTGCAATAGTGGGTCAGGTTTAGACGTACTATTGCAGGACCCTGTATATTAAAAATAATTAATTAGTATTTAAAAGACGCAAAATTTAAAGGTGAAAAAATATATTTTCAGAATTATCCAATTATACGTTTCTGGTACATTTACCCAATTCACCCACGCGAAAACAGATATTTTTTCTAAAATAACTCATTCTGACGTTTATCATCATCAAACAATGTATTATTTACATTCTTTTCCCGAAACTCACACATAAGTTGTGTGAAAATGATAATAAATCATTCTGCAAAATTTTGAAGCAGCTCCAACTCCCGAAACAATTTTTTTCTCACCGAGATATATACGTATCGACTTCGAAGCAATCCCTTATGAAAAGGGTGGCAAAACAGAAATACTAAAACCCTATTAAAGGAATGCTAAATGCTTTTTATTGAAATAAATATTGGTAAGTATAATTTGTCTGGCTTTACGATTTGACAATAAAATGTATAAATATTTTTTTACAAAGCACGGAAAGCACTACTTTATCTTCTTGTATCTTGTTTTAAATATTATTAAAGATACTATTACTAGTGATGAGGATTTATGATGATGATCGAGGTGAATAACTAAATACAGGGTGATTTCTAAGTTTATACTTCCTTTTTAGCTGTGTATAGAAGGCATTAAAATAAACAACATTTTCAAATACCTTTTTCAAAAAACTTAAAAATAGGCGAGATAAGAAGTAAAAAATCTAAGTGCGGGCCTGGTCATCCAAACGTATACTTTATGTTATTTTGTCTTATCTCTTATTAGTTATGCAATTTACGGGTCGGTGGTGAGTTATTTGGCAATACGCTGCGGTGTGCTTTTCTGAAGCAAGTTAATTTTAAATTGGTGACACGTAAAAATGATAAAATTTAAAAATAATGAACTAGTAGATATGGTGCTAATTTACGGTGAGTGTCGTCAAAGTGCGGCTGCTGCTTCGAGATTATACGCAGAACGCTTTTCCTTGCGGGCTCTTCCTACACCCAGAAGTGTTCTTATTGTTATTCAACGGGCAAGTTAGGCAGAACCCTATGTGCTTCGTAGTGTAATAAATGAATGTAAGTACCTTATTTTTAAGTTTTTTAAAAAAGGTATTTGAAAATGTTGTTAATTTTAATGCCTTCTATACACAGCTAAAAAAGAAGTATAAACTTAGGAATCACCCTGTATAGGCTAAAGTGCAACGAAGTTTTTTTATTAGAAACAGTTTATTTGTTAGCATCCCGGCTATATCATTTTTCGTGTAAGTTTTAAAAATTTTAAAATTGGGTACATTTAGGCAGCCTTTTAAAGAGCTCATAAAAGGTTGTAACACCCTAGGTCCAAAATTGCTGTCAGTGATTCATCGCTTTCATAAAGAGTGCAGCGGATTGTACGAAGTCAGAGGAAACAATTTGGTGTTTTTTTAAAGATTCTATAAGAGCAAAATATTTATTTTCATGAAATGTTTTTCCTCCGACTTCGTACAACCCGCAGCTCTCTCGATATGAAAGCTGAGTCACTGACAGTCACTTTGAACCTGGAGTATAGCAACAGTTTTATTGATGAAACAGAATTATTATGCCACTTACTAAATAAAGTTCTTTATGCTGGTTTTTCAAAACGTTTTTCCAACAAACGCGAAACAATAAATATTTTAGTAAAAGAGCAATCATATGCAAATAAATTTTATAAGCGAGGAATATTCTCGTGGCAGTGAATGGGTTACTGGTACTGGCCTCCTTTAGGAAACAATAAAAGTAAATTTCTTTCTCTAATCAACGTATTTATTAGTAGATGACAATGACACGTAACTTACTGTGTAACAAATAAAGTTTTAAAATAAAAAAAAAAGTAAATTTCAAAACTATCAAATTGGAGATTAGGTAAAAAATCCCATTATGTCAACAGAATATAATACGCATTTAAAGCAATTAATATTCAATTCAAACCCTATATGCAAATATTTTCATTTTAATCCTTTACGAATATAAACATTTTTTTGCTGTAAAGTAGAAAAATATAAAAATTTCTGGAATATTACTGCATTTATATTTCGCCGAATGTCGAGACGAATGTAGGTATTAGTCATTTTTGAAATGCGAGGAAAATATGAGATGAATCTACAGGTGAATGAATCGGGGTAGGACTGAAGGAAAATGCAAATAGAGAAGAATATTACTTTTTTCAGAAATAATTATCAAAGCAGGGTTGTACAGGGTGGAGACTTTAACTGGAATAAATTCGATATTATTAAAACTGCTAAGGTTGCGCCTACAAAATTTGGTATGTGGGGGGTTTTGGAGCATGCGGAATTGGATTATGATGTCGGCGCAGTTGCCAGATTACTCAGCTTGGCGCTACACGTAGTAATTTTGTTATTTTAAATGGAATGCCTAATTTATTTTTATTGCAGTGAATTGAGAGTCTCAAGCTTAGTAAGTTCCCAAATTTTAAAAATTGTATCTCTACTAGTTGCTGAGATATGACAACACAGCATTTTCAAAAAAATTAAATTGCATTATTTTATTATTTTTGAATGAGCATTAAACTATCGGAAACGCCTGAAAATATGAATACAATATGAACAGCAGACGCTGCTTCATATTTTCGGGCGTGATGAATTTTTTTAGGATTCTCGTAGGTTTTTTTTTTCCTCGATTTATTTTTCTGCATGAAAATAACCGCAATTTAACATGGGAAATTTAAGCGCGTTCGGATTCACTTCATCGTCATTTGATTTTCAAAAGTATTTGAATACAAAATAATCAAATCTAAAAAGTATGCGATATTCTCCTTTACTACTAGCAACTAACAACCAAGATTCCAAAAACGAGCATTGAATTTGGGACATAGTTATTGTATATGAAATAATTTTTTTTTAAATCATTAACGAATGCGCTCCTGTCTTGCCCGGGTTATACACGTGACAATTTATATCGACCAGGAAGACCTTCTCGGCTCACCTCGTTCAAACTAACAAATATCTGCATTGACATCTCCAACGAAGGCACAATTCTTCAGAAGCGACTATCTTCCAATAATATATTTTGTTACCCGATAAAATATAATAATAGCTTTCACACATTCACAAAACTTATGCATTTGCCAGAAAATTAAGTTATATGATAAGGGAGAAAAGTTTTGGTTTTATAGATATTTTATTATTAATTTTTTATTAGTTCTATTTACGATATTTACAGTACAGCAGTGGCGCCTCTTCTAAAAGGTCAATTGAGCAATTACCTCCCACATAGATTCTCTTCTTAAGTAATACTTAATCGGAGCTGGGCCTCGAATAAAGTGTTTGAATGGTGTGTTTCAAACACAATAGTACTTCGCGCATAGTGCTTGCAAGCACTTTTAAAATAATCTTAAAATGGTAATTCAAGTCTTTTATGAAGAGTGCTTGCAGTGGCGTATTTAGGAGGAGCCTAGGAGCTTGGGTCTAAGAGTCTAATTGCAACCTAATTTTTCGTCTCACGCTTAATTTTATATTAATAATGTATTCTTGGCTTAGATTACAAAGGTTTTGTAGGAAACGTTTAGTTTTTAAACTTTTCCTTCTAAATGTCCTGTTTTAGATAGAGAATAAGGTTTCGAAAGCATGTCAATTTAGTTATTGATTTATGATGCAATTTTATAGGAAAACGAGTAAAAAGAATAATATTTTATAGAGTATTTATCATATAATTGTCTGTTCCTTTTTTCCTTTTTTAGAGCTATTTTAAATCAACAAAAATATAACCCAATGCAAAAAAATATTTTTACAACAAAAACAATTAGGTATTTATTTTTAAAGAGAAAAATTAAAGTAAAAATTTTAATTGAAACATTTTTTATGGAAGAAGTGTGATCATTTATAATTAAAAAAAATAGTGCGGGAAGAAACGAGAATGCTTTATTATGCATATACAAAACGGCACTTAAGAAGAAGTAGGTATTTCAAAACCTAATCATTTGCACCAAAAACTGCTCTTAGATCTACGCTCCTAAAATACATGATTTCTGAAAAAATCATCAATTTTGGCGTGGTGAGCGATGTTTACTTTATTTTTAAACATAAAAAACCGAGCCCGAAAAACGCTGGTTAGAGTCATACGTTAAAATTTTGGATTGACACCAGTATTCATATTTTTGGCAAATATAAAAAAAGGTTTTTTTTAAAAAAGAGCAGCTAAGAATATCAAAAGAAAAAGTAAAAAAAAAACATAAACAAATTTAATCCTACCATGCAGAGGGGGAGAGGTAATAATTTAATTTTCGAAATTTGATAATAGTTAGGCGAATTTTAAACGAACTTTGGGTGTAGCGCATTTCCACCTTCTTCACTAGGTACAATATCATGAAATACATGTAGTCCCGACTGTCTCTTTCTCCAGAAAAAAAATGTCCTACTTACCCCCCCCCCCCCCCCCTTGCAAGTGCTTTGCCTAGCTCGGTACACAATATTATTAAATTAAAATGCCGTCCAAATAATACAAACTGTACTTAGTTTGTTTTATTATTTTTCATATTGTTCAACCTGAATATTGTTTCTTACAGCATGTCCCGGTGATGGTCTATTTGGCCGAAACGTGTAGGCTAAAGATACCTAAAAGCTCTTTTTTGCAAAATGAAAAGAGAATAAAAAAGATATAGGTACTGTACTTTTTTACAAAACTTTAACTTAACGTTCTCTAAATCTGACTTTTGTATAATTGATTAGAAAAGCGAAGAAAGTTTGATGGAAAATGTAAGGGCCTCCCAACTTTCTTTCCAAGATTCCAACTTACAAATTAAATTTACAAAACTAGTAGGTATGTATTGTGCCATAGGCAAACATAGACTTGTATAATTGTATAACAATTTATGTCGAGAGATATTTTTCTCAAACTTCCTAGATTTAATAAGGATCCAATTTTCGATGCTCTCAATTCTCATTAAACTTATACGTCCGATGTCTTGTACATCAACCGATATTATTTCCTAATTAGATCTGATAGGCATGGAAGCGAACTTTCCTTCCAAATATTTATTTCCGAGATTGGTTTTCCTGCTACGTTATCGTGATTATCTATCGAGCAAATGTGACTTCTGTGACTTTCTATTAAACCTAAAAACTAAATTAAGCAAGACTTTCCGTCAGTGTTGTCAGATCTGTGAGAGATATTCAGGGTACAAAACCTATATAAATTTAATAGTATTTTTCGACAATTTATATGTGACAAGACCCAATTTGGAAGGGAATTTTACTTATTGGAACCAAAAGACTAACGTATAGATATTATATAAATTGGACTCAAATAATTAATTTATTTTTCGTCGAAAAATGCAAATACTTCAAAGTGTTTCATGCGAAAACTCCTCAACATAAATCTAAGCCACCATCGAAGGGCTCCGCTCGGCCGCTTTTAAGTTTGGCTCACTGTTGACCTTTTATGAGTCTATATAAGAAGATTACATAAATGAACTAGAAACTAGAGCGAAACGGATACACACGCGCTCTAGGAAGTTAAAAAGAGATGGAAAAGTGACAAACCCTTCCCGACAAATCCAAACGTCGCTTCGGCACACTTCGCGTTCATTCGGCATCAGTAATGCAATCACGTTGAATAGACCTAAATGGAAACCCAGTGGAACAGCTCCGTGAATCATATCATTTTAATCAAAACTTTGCGTTAGACAAACAAAATATGCTGATTGCATTTTCAACATTTGCAAAAACCTTTTGTTTCATTAGGAATGCCGAAGCGCCCGTAGTATGCCCTACCTAAAACAACTAGAGTCCTTTTAAATTTTCAAAGAAGAAATTTTAAACCACAACTTCCAACTTAGCTGTTGGCTTTGTAATGCTATTTAAATGTAACTAAAAGGAAAGTACCTAATGAGTCGAGAAGTGTCAAAACTGTCAGATGAAACGTCAAATTTTTGATAAAACTTTTCGTTATTTTGTCCATTTTCTAACAAAAAAAAATGTATAAAGATTTCGCTTATTCAAAATAAACCAATTCAAAATTAAAGGAACAGCAGTACAAAATATCTTAAATCCAAAATGTCCTTGGAACAGACAGCATGTGAAGGTATGATCAATAATTTTAAAGATACAAAATTTTCATAACCTATAAAATAGATATTATTGCAGATTTGAAGGCTTTCGAAAGAAGACTCACAGAAGTTATAGCTTGTTTGCACCCTTCTACAACGAGATGGAGAAGTAAATAATTTTATTTATAAGAGCGTAATTTTTGCGGTAATGTAATCCATTTTTTTTTTACTGTTTGAACAGTAAAACCGTAAGGGGCCTTCTTTGAATAATAAAACGAGGCAGCTTTTAATCATGTTTGTACATACAGCTTTCTACTTAAACAAGTATTGAAGATCATAGGGTTGTGGAATTTGGTGACATTAAAAACTATAAGTGTGAATTTATTAGATCTTAATTAATCATCAAAATTAATTTAAAGGCCTAAACATTTCTGAGAATTACAATTATTATGTTTTAGTTGTCTTAGCAGTAGTATCTATATGTGTTGCAACAGGAGCTAGTCAATGGATTTTTGACCCTGAAACTCGAGTAGTTTCATTATCGCAGTCATTATCAAACCATCCATTTTTTATTTTATCAACGATAATTTTAGGTAAGTTAATCTGGTTTTATTGTGATGTGCCTATCTTATTTTTATTTAATATCAATTTAACTAAGTATCTTGGTAAAAAAGAGCCAATGTCCAGATAACTTTTAGAGCTTGGTTAGAAAATTTCCTAATTTATTGATTTTAGCTTTAGAAGAAATAAGAACTCAAAGTCTTCCTCCACTGTCTTTATTTTTGTTCTATAACAATAGAGGAAGACTTTCAGTTCTTATTTCTTGCCTTCTTAATATCCATTTCACTTTACAAGTTTATAAGAAATATTGGGTTTTTTAACCAGTTACCTTAAAATGGGACCTTGGCACTTTAGTATGCATCAGACTAAAAAGAAATTTTAATATGTTTTAAAAATATATCTAACCTGTATTATTTTTAGTTATAATTTTACTACTTGGTGTTCACAAGAGGGTAATAGCAGGATCGATTATAACTTCTCGAACCAGAGAAGTTTTGAGAGACTTTAATATGTCATGCGATGACACAGGAAAACTGATACTTCGGCCACGACCTACGAACATTACTTGACACTTAATTGCTTGTGTTTAAGTGATAGATGATTTTTGTTGTACCCACGAGATGGTTATGTTACCATATAAGTTAAGATTGCAATAATAAACAATTTTTTTTAAGAGACCATGTTTTCATTTACTGAACAGAGACTAAAAGATAATATAATTTTTAATATATACATCAATGTCTTGGACCCACAGCTTAACGTAGGTTCCGAACCACGATCCTCAGTCATGCGACACCTCCCAAAAGGACTCAACCCTTGGTTTCTGGCCATTGCATGACCTACCAATTGGGGAGTGTGTACCTTCTTCCGCACCCCTGCGAGATGTCCGATCTCATCCGGCGTGAATGTGATGGGTTGGGAGATGATGCGTTTTACACTCTTCCCTGCATTCTTAAACCTACTAAATTTCGGACACACTTTCTATTATTCGTATGCCCACTCCGGGGATCGAACCCGGACCGCCACGGTCGAATGCTAGTGCCGCGGTTTCTCTATTTTAGATTTTATTAATGTTCAATGGGATCCACGGACTCGCTAAAACCATATTATCTAGCAACAATCGATGTTGCTAATAACATAAGGCCTCATTATCAGGCTAACTTCACAATATACTTTTGACATAAATGACGTTTGTGTGACAGGACTGATAACGTCACAGGGCAAGTTTTTGAACAAAGCGAACCATTTTCAGCTCTTTCTAATGTATTCATTATGACAAAGAGAGAGAGACATCCAATGCTAACAGAATCTAAAAAACTTTAAATTTAAAAACTTGCTCTATATTTTGTTTTCACTTTTGAAGAAGTTTCAAAAGTAATTGATCCCCGTTTGTATTTAAAAAATGGCTTCGTCTTTGGAAAATTTAGAAACCCAGTTAGAAATGTTTATTGAGAATGTAAGACAAATTCACATAATAGTCAGTGATTTCCAACCACAGAGCCAGAACGTGATGAATCAAAAACTGTAGGTATTGATGCTCTAAATATCTACAAGATTAATTAATTAAATATTTTAGGCAAGCTATGGTTCATGGATTACAGGAAGTAGATAAACTAAAGTCCCAAGTACAAGATGTGCATGTACCGCTTGAAGTATTTGAGTAAGTTATAATCCATAACGTTGCATAGACTGTTTCTTCAAATTAATTCATTTTTAGCTATATCGACCAAGGTCGCAATCCTCAACTGTACACAAAGGACTGTATAGAGAAAGCATTAGCCAAAAATGAACAAGTAAAGGGCAAAATTGATGCATACAGAAAATTTAAAGCAAATATGTTGCTTGAATTAAGTAGAACATTTCCTAACGAATTGAGCAAATACAGAGCTTTAAGGGGCGATGAATAAGAACTTTCTTACTTATAAAAGGCTCAATAGCATATTTGTTACCCTAATTTATTTCTCATTAAGTAACATTTTTCATTTTACGATAAAGTTTCTGTATTTTAAGTATATGTACGACCTGAGATGAACATGATTCAAGTAATTAAAACATCATCTTATGATTCTAATAAGAGTTTTAAAAATTGACAGTTTTGCCATGCAAGTTCTAAAAGGCATCAAGTAAATCGGACATGAAGAAAAAAAGTAATTAACAACTTAGTCCATCGTGGTCTAAGTCAATTAAAGCTTGTTTTGTTCTGAATTACTAATGGCATCAAGTAAAACTTTTAAAACCTTATTGAATACTGGTGAGTGACTATAACCAGACATATAGAAATTTGTTATTTTTACTGAAACTTTCGGTGGACATTCCAAAGGATGCCTTTTAAGATTTGTACTGCAGAATTATTATAATCTGTATTTTAATATATTTTCCAAAATTATTGTGCAATAAAAAGTTTCAACCAAATTGTGAATTATTGCAATTTTTTTGGTCTTGATTACTGATTTCTTGTTCCTAAGATTCTGAATTAAAGGAACCCCTCCTTTCTCAACTTTGATTTTCATAGAATTTGTGTAACTTTTCTATACATATACAGACATATCAGGTTTAATTCTGTTGTTATAAACTGGCTATTGTAAAATAATTAAATTAAATTTTCCATAAATCATTTTATTTTTCTAATACTTAAATTTTCCAAACCATCTACTGGTCTTAGTAACCGATTTCTTGTTCCTAATATTCTGAATTAAAGGAACCCCCCTTTCTAAGCTTTGATTTCCATAGGATTTGTGCAAGTTTTCTATATACAGACATATCAGATTTATTTCTGTTGTTATAAACTGGCTATTATAAAAAAAAATAATAAATAATTTTTAAATTAAATTTTCCCTAAATCATTGTCTTTTATTTTTATAATACTTAAATTTTTCAAACCATCTACTGCTATTCATATTTGAAAACTATTTTTACACAAAATTCAAACTTTGAATAAAGCAAACGCATTTTTAAAAAGTTTTTATTAAGCGGTTAGGTTTTTACAAAAAATATGTATGTATCTTACTGTATCAGAATTCTTGATTGCCCCAACGAATCTGAAAAAAAATAAGAATAAAATTAGAACGATTTTTATACGCAACGTTGCTTTCTGGGCGACTTCAAACGTGGGGATGGTTTCCGAGGAATCTAGCGGCAGAGGAACAATTCTGGGAACGCCTGAACTGGATCCAGTATTTGGTAGCAAAAGAAAAATAATTATTAACTTCCTTAAATAGTATTAAACAAAACTCGCGCAATTTATTTCTCCGGTGTTCATTAAAGACGGAAACTTTCAAAATGTATATTATAGGCTGTAATTAATATACTTACATCGGTTCTAGCCTTCAGTTTCCTGTCAATTAAGCCACACAGTGTTTCCGACCTCACCGAGAGTGAATCAATTTTCTCAATTAACTGCTGATATGGACTTAAAGGTTGCGCGCCCATTACTACATGTCCCAGCTTTGAATCAATTTTTGCATCCAATCTATTTTAATAAAAAAAGTGTAAAGTATTATAGTATATTTTTTGTATAAAAAAAGTCAAAGAACATTTAAAAAAACAGTTTATTTCCAAATGTCTTACCGTGCATTTCTAATCAAATTGACTATCCAACATTCTGCTTCATCCGGGTTCATATTAAGTTTCTCAGCCAACATACCAATACTAATGCACTGATGGATTCTACAGAAGGTTTCGAAAATCATCAACCTTGCATTTTCCACGAATTCGTCAAGACAAGAAATTAGGAAGAAATCGTGGGCAAGAACTGGAAGAAAATAAGTGTATTTATGGGGTTGGATGGTTTTCTATTTGCTAATCCCAAATATACAGTAGGGTATCTAGGAAAAGCCAAAGGGGATCAGCCACGCCTATAAAGAACACTATGGCCTTCCCACGGAGTCTTTGCATTACTTACCTGTCGCACAATCTTGTAATTTTTGTCTTGCACCATCAAAATCAAAGTTGACATATAGATGTTCCAAGAATTCAGTAATGGGGTCGCGGTAAGTGTAACTTTCTTGCTGAATAACTTTAACCAAGTCCTTGAGGGCGGACCTAACAGAAATCACATGATTATATTAAGAGTTTATAGCCACATAATGTAGTCTGGGATTCATCTTTTTAATCACAAATTCTTTTTTTGAAAATTAAATAAATAATTAAAAAAACTAGGCAAATTATATTACCTCCTTCCTCTGTTCATTATAACAGCAGCAGCCAAATACCTCAAAATATGAGGGCAGGTAGTTTGAATAGCATTTAGATAATGTGGCCGGTATAAAAACATTTCGATTATAAGTTCTTTGCCCCCAGCATGATTGAAGAAGACGAAAAGTGACCAATGAATTAACCATGTTCGTTGTTGAAGAAGCTGTAAGCTGTTACCTAAAGAAAAAAACAGGATTATTAGTTTTTGTGCAACTGTTGTTGATTGCAAATAATATAAAATTGGAATTTTAAAAGTGTTTAGTGGTGTATAGAAAATAAACTAGTTTTAAATGTCAATAAATGTAAATGTATACAGTTTTCCAAGTCCCTTAATAACATTGCTGAACATATATATATTATAAATGATCAAAATATTGAGAATGTTTGGCTTATTCGTGATTTGGGAGTATATAATATAAATAATAATATAATAATATATATAATAATAATATATTACTGAATTAATTACAATACATCACATATACTAATGTTAATCTAGAGTAATTTATTAGTTCGAGACAGTAGGTTTAATCTACACCTAGACATAAATATCTGTATGTGTAGCTAACATCACTATTAGGAGACAATACTTTTCAAAACTTTAAGTACATGCAACTAAAATCAGTTTTTCTTAATAAATAAGTAAGTGATTAATTTACAAAATCTTTAGAGCAATACCAGAAACAAATTTAGATTTTTAAATATAAAACTTAGACATTTTTGTTTAAAGATTTTTCTTCTATATATCATTCTAATATCGATAGGTAACAGATTATAGAACTTAGGGGCTAAGAAATTAAAAAATCTCAAGTTAATGTTGAAGTTACTACTTGGTATAATAAGATGTCTGTTGAGGTTACTTCTAGTGTTATATAAGTGATTAACTGTTTCGTTAGAGGATGGCTTGGTATAGACAAACAAGCAAACAGAATATATATACAAAGTGTTATTTGATTCTAAACTATTATTCTCACATCATATTGAAAGTTGCCGTAATAAGGCACTTAAAATGCTTGGATTTGTAAAGAGACATACAAAAGACTTTAATAATTTGAATACAATAAAAATTCTCTACACCTCACTGATACGACCACACTTGGAAAACTGTACTAGTGTCTGGAGTCCATATTATCAAATTTATATTGACAAGCTCGAATCCGTTCAAAGAAAATTTTTTAGGTATATAGCATTTAAGAAACATATACTATTAGAAAACATAAATTATGTCAATTTAGCACAAGAGTTAGGACTAATTAGCATAAAAAAACGTCATGAACACAACGACATTATTTTGGCACACAAAATTATAAATGGTTCAATAAGTAGCCCAGAACTCTTGTCCTTGCTCCAATTATATGTACCTCCTAGGCAATTAAGAGAATCTAAAATGTTTGAATTAAGGCAGCACCGTACTGTGTATGGTGAAAATTCTCCAATTAATCGAATTATGAAAAATGGGAACAGGTTTAGGGGTGATTTATTTAATATAAATTTGGAACCATTAAAAAGGTTATTAAAGAATATTTACTACTAATTTAATAATAGATGTATTAGCTATTTAATAATGTTTAACTTTTGTATTTGTGTGAGTGCATAGGTTATTTTAGTTTAGACTAAGACTTATTGTACGAATGGGCATGTCCCGTATATTGACAAATAAATAAATAAAAAGAAGTATTTCCAATTTTCCACGGTAATATTATAACATTTAGTATCTTTTGTCAGTTTTTGATATTAAATCGATGATATCTTACCTCCAAATTGGTTAGGACTGTTATCAATATATTCCCTAAGTTTAGTTAGGTCCTCCAAAGCTGAATCCCAGTTTTGCACAAGAATTTCTGATGCAAATTTTCCCCATAATGCGGACAAGTAGTTCTTGTCATTTGATGGAAGAACTAGGATGCAAAAATAGAGATATGATGAGCTAATCTGGTAGTTTCCACACTCGTAACGGTATTTTGCCAAAGCATGAAGGCAGGCAACTTTTTCTATGTTGAACTGAAAAGTAATATTTTTATTGATTTATGGGGAATTACAAAAATAATAGGATATAGGTGTAACAATAAGTCTTGAGATGGAGTTGCTCTTGGATGAGCCAGAATCCCCACAATAGACAACAAGTCTGGTGACAATTTAAAGGTCCATGAAAATACCAACATTTAGATATTTTCTTATATTTGTCAGTAAAGGGATATTGAGCTGTCAATATTAATACAATTAATGTTGTCAATAGAGAATCCCTGCTTGTGCACTAACAATAATCTTAGAAATCTATTTTGCACTTTTTTAATTTATTATAATTATAAAAGGTCTAGAAAAGATACTAAAACTAACACAAGTTAAATGTAAAATTAATACTCCAGGATATAAAATTCTTACCTTATGATCTTGTTCCAAATAATTTACCAAAGTTTTAGAGTCCCTCATATTTTCCATATTTTTCATCACTTTGTCATCACCCAAAATGTCTAATACAGGTTTGGCTGCATCTTGCAAGACATCCAACTGGACCACTACGTGCTGTCTTCTTTGTTTTAAATCGTCAGGATCATCCTCATTGGGGTATAAGAGTTTTTTAATATCTATGGCATAATCTATCATGTTTGTCTTGCTTAGAATGTCTAGTTTGGTAGCAAGGATTTCATTTTCGTCAAAAATCTAAAAATTTTAAAAATAACTATATTTCAAGTTATTTAAGTCCAATAGTGAACTGTTTGACAGCAATATCTATGGTACATTTAGTAAATTAGAAAAAACGCCGTGACATGGTTGTGCCTTTACCATTTATGCTCACGTAGGACAGTCCTGCCATGAGAACCGCCATAGACACATTTCCGTCGCTCACGTAGAACATAGCGTTACTCATCTTAGTGACGGTACTGTTTACTGTTCAGAATTAAGAATTATACAAATAGTTTGATTTTTTCCATTAGATATCTACAGGAAAGGCTAGGACGTTGAATTAATTTTTCTGTTTTTGAAACAAAAAGTTGGGGGTGGTTTAAAACTCTAAATAAACGGTGAAATCCATAACATTTGCTGATTCCAAAATTAGTCGATTTATGTTCAGCTAAGTACAAGATAAGTCATCAGTGGTCTCTATTAAAGTAAGGACGGGAATAAAATAAGCTGTGAGCAAATTGGGAAATAAATTACACAGAAACCTGTGTACCCAGCCCAGTACTAGAATAAAAATATGTTCGTTTTTATAATTTCCTCGAATTTTAACCTCAATTTAGAATGTGTACCAGACCTACCTGCTTGGCCGAGAGAAACTCCAGCAATGGAAACACCAGATGCCGATCCAAGTACTGCCCTATTTCCGATGTTAAATCAAATTTCTTCATCATGGAAAATATGTTAATACTAGTTTTACGTAAAAACTATTTAGAACCATCCATCAACCAAGAATTCTCAAAGAAGGAACCACAAAGGAAGGACTGAAGATAGAAAGAACAACATAACCACAAAAGATGTTGTTGTTCGATTTCAGCCTTCAGTCAAATTTTCTATTATTGTCACAATTCATCCAGTTTAATAGGTAATTGAACCCCATTAAGCATAATTTATACGTTCTCTGGATCTTAAAGATAAGCGCACTATGGGTGCGTCAAAAAGGTTCCTTACTTTAATTGAAAATATCTAATTCTATTTACAAGCAATTACGAATTTCTAGTACTGCAGGAAACTGAAATATTGAATATTGCCCGGCGGCTTCGCGCCTCGTCGCATCGATCGGCGGGAGTATTTATTCTTTTGATTTTAGTTACTTATGGAAAATTTTTTGGTGCTTAACTCATTACACAAATAAAAAGGTTTCTCCTATTAAAATTTCCGTCAAATTATAAAGATTTGATGAAAATTCCTGACTAAAGCGTCTTCTTTGTTCCGGCGAGCGTTAATCTATGTTTCTTCTGTGCTCTTGTGGTGATTAATGTGCTGTAAGCCAATTTGTGCAACGCGTACAGAACTTGTCTGTGTTAAGTAAGTATAATTATAATTATTCAAATTTCAATTTCATAGTTGAAGAAATTAAAAATGAATCTAATAAAAGTGTAATGTGTGTAATTATGAGTACAAGTATCCTTTTAAATAAATTCCGCTTAGTTTTTGGAATATTCCTTCTATTCTTTCACCACTACAAAAAGTTCTGATTTTTCCTTTTTTATTAGAATTACTATTTTTAACACTAAAAACGGGCACAACTTTTTAAGTATTTCGTGAGGGCACATTTTTATATTTAGAAGTCGGAATTCCCCTGTCCAAGGAAAATGGGATAATACACATTTTTGTTTTAAAACAGACATCAGTGTAAGAAGGAATATATTAAAAACTAGTTATTCCGATGAGAATAATGTAATATTTGTAATCCCCAAAATATATCATTCCAGAAAAATCATCAACTTTGAGTAGCAATAACAGAAAATTATCTCTTTGCACTAATACATTTATTGTTTACATTTAATATTTAACAAATAAAATTAGGAATCTTACAGGAACAGATCATTTTTACACATAATTTAGAACTGCCTGGGCACTTTGTCCAATATATTTTTCAATGGGTTCATATTTCCAAGCAGTCTCTTTTAAATAATCTAATTCTTTCCTTAATGATTTCAGTCTGTTTTGATGAAGTTCTTGAAGACTTGAATCGGCATTGGTTTTAATAATTTCATAGTATTTTGTGCACTTTAAAGCTGCTAGAGATGGATCTTCATTTCTTTCTTCTTGTGCAGGTGAAAAAAGGATACATTTTGGAAGATTTAAAGAGGACATTATTGCTTTTATTGTAATACCATCAAACTTGACTCTTGGATATTTGCCACTTGCATTTAGAAAATTAATGAAATACTTTTATAGGGCATGGAGATTGTAGTGCCTACTTGTAAGTTTGTGTTCATTACCCTGTAGGCATAGATAAGCCCTGTAGTTGTATCAGAAAAAAATAAACCAAAAATATCCACAACGTTCGGTAATTTGTGATCTACTATTTCACACTTTCACTTTACTTTAACTTTAAATCAAGGAAGAAACGACCACGGTAACAAAGAAAAAAAATTGGTATTGTCACATTCCTATCAAATCAAATGATAATCCATCTCCACAGAGGAAAGATAGGTTGGTGTATCTTTCACTTTTTATGGCGTAGAATGTAGTTAGGGACATTCGCCAGCACGATATGGGCGATAGTAAATTGTCCGCCTTCGCGGTGTATTATGTCTGCGAATTAATCTTATTAATTTTGTTGACTATCACTGACTGTTAAACTATATTTTTTATCTACTTTAATATTTGCACTTATGCTTTAGTCACTTTACCTAGTTTTAGGAGGTTAGTTAGACTGATAGCACAACAAAGAACATTAAAAGGTTGCCTCGGGATGAGACTCTGGGATGTAGTATGTGGCACCTAGGAATAAAGAATGAGGAATATTATACATATAATAGTATCATGCTAGTATTTTGTTATAGTTTTTTTTCCTAAAGTTTAATTTTATTATATTGTAAGAATTTGTTAATAATGATTATGGTTTTTTGAGTAATACTTCCAGTCTGAATATTAATGGTGTTGGGACATTGCATTTTCTGAAATCTATCTTTAAATTAGGGAGTATCGCTGGTTTGTTTGTTCTGGGGTACTGATGGCCACTTGTCCTTTCGAGCATTCAGCCAGCTTGTTCTTGAACCTACAGCGTACGTGGGTTCTGAATTATAATTCTCAATGATGCGATTTTTCCCAAGGACTATCAACCCTCGGTTTTACTGCCATTGCATGACCTACCGATTAGGGAGTGTGTACCTGCTTCCGCAACCCACGAGATGTCCGATCTCATCCGGCCTGGTTACCAGCGTGACTGAAGTGCATTGGAAGATGATACATTTACTCTCTTCCCTGTATTCTTAAGCCTGCTATATTTCGGTTTCGGATATACTTTTTTTATTGTGCGTATGACAACTCCGAGGATCGAACTCGGATCACCACGGTCGAATGCCATTAACTCACCTTTGAGTCACTGCCGTGGTTTCGGACTATCTTTAGATTAAGGGCTATCGAAGTGCCACAAGGGTTGTACCCGTTCATGTAGGTTGGTCATTCCTATTTTTCGTGGCCATAGTAGCTTGACCAACCCTGCGTAGAAGAATCATAAGTTCACACACTGGGAGGACACTCTCGTATTTTCGCCGAATTCTCTGGTGACCTTGAGATTTTCGAAGAGTTTTATTGGCTGTACATTTTCGCGCCAAGGATTTGATTACTTTTTTGTCTAGGATCACTCAGATTGCCTTGCATCTTTTTCTTTCATATTATAATCCAACAATAACAAACGATGATCGATGTGCTCCTTTCCTAATAAGATTCTAGTTTAGTTTTTCGACGGGATGAAATCATTTCATTCTTAAATAGTTGTTCTAACCTCAAAATTTTGCCAAAACCAAAACTTTTCTTCACGTCAAAATTTATTATTTATATCCGTCTTAACAATGACGAAATAAGCGACATGAACGTGACTCGAACTCTATCAGAGGAAATGATCACAAAATTGTTCTCAAATCTGGATGTAATTACTGAAGCTGTAGACGAAGGAAAGGGCAAAGACAGGGGTATGAAACTTGGATAGGAAAAGACGCATCAAGTGTCACTTGTCTTCCACTACTATTGCTGTCATCTTTCGACCAATCACGTTGCTCCATTTTTTAAAACCAACCGTTGATGTTTTTCCTTGTGTTCGGCTTTGAAGGTATTTTTCATGACATGGCTCTTTGTTTAGAAATTATTTATGTTTTTATCGCAAATATCTCAAGATCGTGATTTTAAAATGCAAAAGAAAGTCTTATTGCATGTCTGGGTAAGATGTTATATTAATATATTTAAGAAAAAAATCTGAAAACAGAGTTCAAACTATTTTATAGCGGCAAAGGTCGATGACCCTAAATTTTTAAACAATTTTTTACTTTTCTGCCAGAAATAATTTAAGTATCTTGGTATGTATTTGTTGATTAAGCGATTTAAAAAACGTCTCTATTTTCACAAAATAATATTTTTTAATAAAAACTTCAAGTCAGTTTCTTATCGAGGTTGTTTAAAAATAAAGGCTCGATGTTATGGGTGCGCTCGTACCTTTCAGATCGTGGTCAGAAAGTGCTGATCGAGAAGGATGGTAGGCGGTACTTTTCGGAGGTGGGCCGCGTTCGTATGGGAATCCCACAGGGAAGTGTCATGGGTCCGTTGCTTTTTGTGTTCTACGTCAACAATCTGTCGCCTGAGGTACTGGACAGTGATTCTCATTTGGTAAATTTTGCCGATGACACCAATATTTTGGTACTTGGGTCCTCGCTGAATGAGCTTCTTAGAGTCTCTAGTGACTGTCTGGACAGGACTCAGGAGTGGTTCACAAAGAATAAACTAGTTTTAAACAACGACAAGACCAAATATGTGTGTTTCAGATCAAAACAAAGAAACGGTGACATTCCACAGGATGTCGTGCTCTGCTCCCGGGGTGTAACTTTAGCCACGGACACCAAGTTCTTGGGAATCTACATTGACCAGAATTTGGATTGGGTGTCTCAGGTAACACATGTTTGCAACAAGCTAAATGCTGCCTGCTACTCTCTCAGAGTGATGGCTAAATATCTTGACCGCAGCACACTAAGAATCGTATACTTTGCAAACATACAATCAACATTGCGTTTTGGGGTTATATTCTGGGGTGGTAGTATTGAAGCTGATAGGGTGTTTATAACACAGAAAAGGGCAATTAGGATTCTTTTGGGGTTGTCATGGAGGGAGTCATGTAGAGGAAAGTTTAGGGATCTAAATGTATTGACTCTGCCAGGTCTGTATGTTTATGAGTGTTTGATTTTTCTGTTTAAGAATAAAGATAAATTTCGGCAGCATGAGATACACCATCCATTTAATACCAGAACTATTGGTTACAATGTTCCTGTGCACAGGCTCACATCCACTGAAAGGGGTCCTACCTATTCATCTATAAGGTTTTTTAACAAATTGCCTGCGCATATTAAGAGTGAAAGGAATTTTAAAAGGTATAAGAGAGCTCTGTTTGTCACTATTGTAAAAATTGAACCCTACAGTATAAATGAATTTCTAGAATATAATCGAAACAGTGTTGTATATACAAAATTTTAATTATTGTTTTATCTTTATTATATAAGTTTGTTGTGTATAAGAGTTATTGTGTAATATTATTGACGCCAAATCAACCAATTGGTGCTGCATTTTTTGTAAAATGTTATCAATTTTTTTGATTAAAGAACTTTTGATTTGATTTGATTTATTGAACATATTCCGGGTAGGTAGTACATTACCTAATTTTTGCTTTGCAACATGATATAAGATATAACTACTGATATTATCAAGTTGACTGTCTATTTAAGGGTTTACAAGAATTTAAGTGAATAAAATAACCAAGTTAATAAGTTCTGGTCACTTTAACTTTAAATATACAAAAGTTTTAGTAAAAGCAAAATAAACAATAAAATCTTAAAGTTACTTAAATTGTTCTTTCTTTGCCCCTTTTTTGTCTTTGTATTTGATATGTGTGATAACTAGTCGTAAGAGAAATAATTTGCCAATATAAGATTTTTGTCGCTGTTCTCTTGTTTCATGATAAATCCTTCAGAATGTTTATGAACATGATGTTAACCAACTGCCACTGGATTTAGACCTGAACTTGATGATACCCTTCACCGATACTGACCTTCACTGTAATAAGACCTCAACCTGATTTATTGATCTCTACTGGTACTGGATCTCGACATATGATTATGACCCTAAACTTATTTGTGTACATAGATGTGTGATCTCAGTTATTTATTTTCTTAATAAATTTATTTATGCGGCCGGTGTTTGTAGAGGGTGGTATGTCTATGTAGTAGTTTGAGAACACTTTTAAGGAGGATTAATCCTTGGCCTCTGCTTTTGTATGGGTTAAGGAATCCTTCAAGACTTTATTTTATATAAATTAAATGATTTTGTGCAATAAAAAAGTTGTATTATTGATTGTTTTACTAAAGATAAACCAAATATATTTGTCATCAAGGTAAATTAATATTTTGAGATTTAAAATTTGTGTTAAATAATTTTTATTAAAAATACGTTGTTTACAAATCGTGCAATGCAAATTGTATTTATTAGTAACAAAAACGTAATTAATAAAAATATTTACTACAAATTTTAAATTTCAAAATATTAATTTTGACCTTCAAAAAAATTAAAACATATGGTGGCTTCCCCTACCCCCCTTTCGCCAGGATTAGTTCAAACGCACTACACTTTGGCGTTAGCATCGTCATTTAAAAGTCACAGCGGCATCTATCATTTAACACGTTAATAACTTTTCTCTTTGTTCGAATTCTGTGGGCAAAGATGCAAACATACATCTCACAGAAAAGGCATTTAAATCAGTAAAAGATGCTCAATCTGAAATTTGTAAGCTGTTTACTCTTTTGGTATTTAAAGTGGGAGAAATAGAAAATGAAAATCAAATGTTAAAAAATAAAATAAAACAAACAACACCAGTACAAAATAAAATCAGTAATGACCATAGTCAAAACAATTTACTGAAACACCAAGAGACCAATAAGACATATGCAATAGCAGCAGGCAATAATAGGAACATCAACGAAAGAACACCCGAAAACTTAAAAGAGAACAACTGGATAACACCAAAAACTACCAAAAAGCATGAGACAATAATAAGAATTGATAACATAAACGACTCAAAAGAAACTATAAAAACACTGAAACAAGAAATTAGCATCAAAGACATTGGAAAAGGGTTTAAAAGCATAAAACAAACCAAAAATGGCGCCATTATTGTAGAAAGTTATGATCAAGACCAACAGGATAAACTAAAAACGGCAATAAATCGGATTGATAAAATCAAATATAAAGAAAATGACATTTCTGATCCCATGTTTATGATAACGGGTATTGAAAAGGGATTTACCGATCAAGAATTTACTGAGGAGTTAGAAAGGCTAAATTATAGTATTATGGAGGAACTACAAACTAGCGTTCAGGATAAAATAAAAGTAATAGCAAAAAAACAATGCAGGAACCCAATTAAAGAAAATTGGATACTGCAGGCTCCAGCAAAAATTGCAAAATGGTTTTTAAAAAAAGGTACTATTTATTTCGACCTGGTAACTGTACATGTTCAAGAACATCTGAACCTGGCTTTATGTTTTAAGTGCTCCGGATTTGATCACGTGGCGAAATACTGTAAAGAAAAGGAATGCTGCCATAAATGCGGAGGAGAACATATGTCAAAAGATTGTACCGAGGATACTTTTCAATGCCCAAATTGTATAAAAATGAAACTTTCCGATTATCAACACTCTGCAAGAGATACCGAGTGTCCTATATACAGAAGAAGACTTGCTAGGTTTAGAAATAGTATCAATTACAATGAGGATTTTTTATAAATAAAAACACGCAAACCACCAAAGAAGTTAAACAGGAGGAACCTTCAAAAACAACAAAAAACAATCTTACAAAGATTAGCATCATTCACCAAAATGTACAGTCACTAGGTAACTCTGTGGATGGAATAAATTATATTGTAGGAAAGTACAATGATTGTAAATTTCTATGTATTACAGAGCATTGGAAGTCAACTGAACAATTGAGATATTTGGCTATAAAAAATTTTAAAATGTGTGACAACGTTGTAAACATGTCGGACGTGGAAATAATCGACGATGAAAAAGTAGCGAAAAATACCGAAAAAATGATGTGCTGTTCAACTAAAAGTGCGTCAGTATTTGTATGTATAAATTGTTACGGCATTTTTCATAAAAGTTGTGTGAAAAGAGATTGTAAATCAATTAAAATCATCGACCAAACAAAAGTGGAATGCTGTCAGGGGAAATTGGCGGGAAATGATAAAGATCGTAACCTGCACTATATCGAAGAGGAAAAAATGAAGATGGAAATTCAATATCTGAAAAGGCTACTGGAGGAAACGATTGATAAAAACAATGTGCTAAAATTGAATAATCAATTGCAAATGGAAAAAATAATCGGATTGGAAAACGAGGTAAATCATGAAATATTACAAAAAACGTCAACAAAACAAAAAAAAGCGGCAACACTGTTAAAGGACAAAGAGGTAGATCACAAGGAAATGCCAAGTACGCAAGAGGTAAATCACAGAGAAAAGCCAAGTATTGAAGAAGACGGCCAAAAAACTCGACAAGCTCATGTGGATCAACTGGGACGAGAAAATGTCGACAAAGAAAATATTGATCACAAACTATCAAAACCCGACTCAGGTAGTTCGTTTTCGTCGAAGGTCAAGAATAGCGGCAGTAGTTCAAATGCACATCCTTCGAAGAACAATGACATTTCTCATGTTTACCTTCAAAATAAACATCAAGTGCAGTGCTGTGGAGAACGTGATCGAAGCAGCTGTGTCTCTTTGTACCGCGCAACTAATACTAACCTACTTGTGTGGTGTTGGAATTTTGTGTGTGTTTTATTGTGAATTTGGGTAAGTTGACTCTTTTGGCTTGGTTAAAAAATAAACTACTAAAAAGATAACAGAATATTATGGAAGATCGCGATGACCCCGGAGGGGGTCATTCTAACCTAAAAAACTGGACCAGTTCCGAAATATCGGATATTATAGGCGATGTGCCTTTACAAAAACGATTCAAACCGAATGAAAAAAAAGGTACCGAAACCGAAACCCCGTCAACCTTGACCGATACTACTAACAAACGGAATGAAAAAATGCCCAAGCTTTATAGCGCAAATGATAAGGGACCTTTTGTCGTATTTATTGAATCGACACCAAAATCAGGAAATAACATAGGTAGATTCAATGACTTAAAAATAGCAAAGGAAATATTTAACTTAAAATTAAATAATATTAAAAGCATTAATAATAAAGGATTAAATAGACTGTCTATTGAATTTGGCGACTACAAAACGGCTAACGAATTTATTGAAAACCCGGTTTTAAAGGAAAAAGGATATACGATTTTTGTACCTTACAATTTCATTACCTGCAAGGGCATTGTAAGACAAGTCCACAAGGACATTCCGATAACAGAATTAATGGATGCGATTGATTCTCCTTTTGAGGCTATTGATATTGTGAGGTTAAATCGTAAAATACTCTCCACAGATAATGAACAAAAAACTTTGGTAAAATACGAGCCAACAGCTACCCTACTAATTACATTTAAAGGGATAATATTACCCAAGAGCATTGCATTTTATAATTAAAAAAAAAATGTATTACCATACGTAGCTCCGGTCACACAGTGTTATAATTGTCTACTATATGGACATACAAAAAAGTTATGTAAAAACAAAGATAAAAAATGTTTTAATTGTGGAGGAGAAGACACTCACTCCACGATCAATATTGATAATATAACCAGCTTTTCATGTTCTTCAAAGTGCTTACACTGTAAAAGCGAAGAACATAAAAGCTCCTCGAAAATATGCCCAGAGTTTAACCGGCAAAGAGATATCAAAATACTTATAGCATATGAAAATATCACTTTCTTTGATGCGTCCAAAATGTGCCCAAAATCTTACGTTCCAAGCGAATATTCACCCCACCCCCAAGAATTCCCTGAACTTTCCCCCGTCTCTAACAACAAAGAAATTAATGCAATAACACCTTCTCAAAGGAGAAACGTCAACTTCAATGAAAGATCCAACCCCAGATATGGACAGGTAGCTGCGGCAACAAATAATAAGAAAAAAACAGAAGGAGGATATGACAGAGTCGCACATAACAATAATCTATTATTTCCTAACTCTCGCATGCCTAATACACAAAATAATAATCAAATACGAAATATATCATCTTCTTCCCAAAAACAGACAAACATTAAAATTCAAACAGAAAATAGCTCATTGTCAATCAAAACCCCAGTGCCTAATAGTGCCTCCCACAATATTTGTCAAATATTAAAAACATTATTAGAAAATACACCCCCAGAAAAATTAATCGGCTTTATTCAGAACATATGTAGCCAAAATACTATAGGTCCCCAAATGGATTTGAACCATTTACCACTTTAACATCTTCAACATTACAAAAAAAGGAACTTTAAAAAATTTTAAAATTCTCCAATGGAATATTAGAAGTGTCTTCTCAAACAAAGGAGACTTAATTAACTTAATAAATGAAATCAAACCAAACATAATTTTACTTAACGAAACATGGCTTAAAGCTAATCAACGACTAACTCTTATAAAATTATCAGGCAGGACCGGGAAGATGGGTATGGTGGAATAGTTACCTGCGTTAAAAATAATATAAAATTTACAATGATAAAAAATCAAGCACCTACGGGAACAGACCGTTTACAATTCATTATTATAAAAGTAGCAAATATCAATATAATTAATATTTACTGTCCGCCTCAACTTAACCTTGAAAAAATTAGTCTAAATAACATATTTGATAACCTGCAGGGTCCTAGCATACTTATGGGTGACTTAAATGCCTTACACCGGTCGTGGAACGGTTCCACCACAAATCATAATGGTAAGACCCTCATGGAATTTCTAAATGAAAACAATCACATGTTAATTAGTAACGGAACCCACACTAGCTTTCACGCGAATACTCAAAACCCCCTTGATATTGCCATCATAGACCCTCTTTTGGCACCAACGTCTAAATGGAGTGTCCTCCCCGATTGCGCAAACAGTGACCACTTTCCTACATTATATGAATTAAACCCCATGAACAACAATAGTGACTTTAACTTCAATCCTTATCAAGTAAGAAATTTTAATAAGGCTGATTGGAATAGATTTCATGATTTATCAAATATAGAATCAATAAGACTTACTGAACGTGAAATCGATTACACAAAATTTAATCAAATACTTGATAGTGCAGCCACTGAGGCTATACCAAGCAAAACTGTTAACAATAACAACCTTAAGATAAGTAACCCTTGGTGGGACGATGAATGCTCTTTATTGGTTAATAGAAGGAAAACCGCTATACATAATTTTAAATCTAACCCAAACATAGACAATTATTTACAGGCCAAAAAGTCGATCGCGTCAACAAAAAGGGCCCTTAGAACTAAAAAGAAAAAAAAGTTTGTAGATTTCTGTGGGTCACTAAATAGAAACTCTGACTTAAGCTATGTTTGGAATAAAGTCAAAGCTTTCACTGGGTCCCGACCACAACAACAAACCCAAGACATCTTAGACACCTTACGACAGAACTTACTGAATAACATGTCATTAATAACAGCCAGCACTGATTTCACTCCCCAACAGTCCCAACAGAACGAAATCAAATTATTTACCCTTGAGGAATTAAATAATTCACTAAAAAATAAAAAACATTCAGCAACTGGTATGGATGAGGTTTCCTACCTAATGCTGAAAAATATCCCGGTCAAACTACAACTGGCACTAGTGGAAATTTATAATAAAATCCTTTTGGGGGGAGACCTTCCCCAATCTTGGAAGCAATATACCATAGTTTTTCTTTTAAAACAAAATAAAGATCCCCTAATGCTAGAAAGCTATCGGCCTATCGTACTCTCTTCATGTTTATTGAAAACCCTCGAAATTATAGTAAAGAACAGGATGGAATGGCACTTGGAAAACAAGTTGTACTTTCCCTGGACCCAAACGGGATTTAGGAAAGCTCAAGGTACACAAAATGCGCAAGCCCTATTAACATCAGAAATTAACTTAGCCTTTGGAGAAAACCTCTCCGTACTTGCAGTATTCCTTGACATCAAGGCCGCCTATGATAATGTGGATATATTTAAACTTTATAATAAACTCGTGGAAGTTGGCACTCCGATCGATTTAACAAATATAATTTTGAAAATTCTGTCTGGGCGAATACTTTTTTCAAAGAACAAAAATGGCGAATTCATAGGTCCAACCATGACCAACTCGGGCATTCCACAAGGATCGCCCTTAAGTACCCTTCTTTTTAATATATATATCAGAGACATTTTCTTCTTACTTCCCTTCAGAGTAAAAATAATTGGATATGCCGATGACCTTGTCTTGTATATAATAGGAAATGATCAGTTAGAAATGGTGAGAATTATTAATGATGCAATCAATATAGTATCCAACTGGCTTAAAGAACATAACTTAAAACTATCAACGACAAAATGTGAACCCATTTGGTTCAGCAAAAACCCAAGACTCGTAAATATAAACCTTCCTACAATCGCAATAAATGATATGAACATAAGCTTTAAAAATGAAGTTAAGTACCTAGGTATCATCCTACACAAAAACTTAAAATGGAATAAGCACATAGAATTTTTAAATACAAAAATACAAAAGGGAATAAATATAATAAAGGCATTCTGCAGAGTATGGTGGGGGGCTGACCCTAAGACCCTCTTGATGGCTTACAATGGTCTCATCAAATCTCACTTAGACTATGGATCTATTTTTATCAAACCAAGTAGTAAGGCATTTCTCAAAAAATTAGATACGGCACAGTTGCAGAGCATAAGAATAGCTTTGGGTTGCATGCGATCCACACCCACAAATACGCTATTGGCGGAAGCTGCAGAAATGGACTTAGAACACCGTAGAAAATTACTCGCTGTTAAGTTTTTAAGTAAAATAATAGTAATAAACAATCACCCTCTAATCCATATAATCCAACAATTGAGAAGACTATGTGCCAGAAACGCAAACTTTTGGAAAAACAAAGATGAACCGTATTTAGTACAGGCATACAACTACTTCCTTCCCCATATAAAAACATTGTATAGATCAGACCATTACCCCATATTTGAAGTAAAAAATGAACATTTAATAAACCCAATTCAAATACTTAAACTTGACGTAAAAAAAGACGAAAATCCCCAAGATCAAAATTTCTTAATCTCTACCTCACCATATAAAAACTCACATACTTTTGTATATACAGATGCGTCAAAAAATCAATCGAGGGTCGGATTTGGAATACACATTCCACGAATCAATTTTAACTTTTCATCCCGACTCCCAAATAACCTTTGCATCTGCACAGCCGAAGTAACTGCTATATATGAAGCCATTAAGGTAGTGCTAAAAAAGGGCATCAAAAATGTTATTATCTTTTCAGACTCCCAAGCGGCCATAGGAAAAATTAAAAAAACTGATGTACACCCATGCAGAGACTATCTATCGCTAAAAACTAAAAGACTACTCTTGACCGCAAATAGTAGCGACTCAAATATAACTATTGCATGGATCCCAGGACACGCGCATATAAAAGGTAATGATAAAGTGGACAAGTTAGCTAAAATAGGCGCCAGCCTAAATGCTCCATTACAAATGAACTTAGACAGGTCAGAAATAGTTAATATTATCAAAGAAAAAATTAATGACGAACACAACACATTCTGGCAGGACACATTAAAATCTGAAGGGATATTTTACTCAAGGATAATATCCTCCTTCCCCAAAAAGAGATGGTTTGATGATTTTGAGTTTGTTGATCGCAAACACATCACGACAATAATAAGAATGCGCACAGGTCACTGCCTGACATCTTCGCACCTCTATAAAATTAACATCAAAACAGACCCATATTGCGAATGTGGCTTAGAAGAGTCACTAGAACATATTTTCCCAGAGTGCCCAATTAATTCCATTCCTAATTTCGATGTTTATCAGGAACTGGTCAGTTCTGGGCTTCAACCCCCTCTTAATATCGCCATTATTCTGTCATGTCTCACAGAACTCAGAATTAAAATATTAATAAGATTCTTAACCTACAACCAAATAAAACTATGAAAAATGTGAATTATAAATTTTTATTAATTTTTTTTTTCTTTTTTCAGCAAGCTAAAAGTCAACTGTATTTATGCTTTGATGTATTGTACAAAATAACACCTCATCTTATAAAGTAATAGACATATCGTTCTAATTTTTAAAACCAAGATCGGGTAACCAACCCCGGTGGCGGTTATTCTTACTCCACAGCACAAAACTACAACTCGCGGGGATGATATGGTGAAAAACCAGACAAGATCACCTCGCCACGAATGAGCTGGCAAATTGCCCGTAAAGGAGCAGAGCCATTAACTACAAACAACAAACAACAAACATCAAGTGGAAAAAATACCTGACAACTTGCAGTCGGAAGGCGATAAATGGGAAACGCAGAAACGCCGGGGCTTTAATCGCTCAAGGCCCGATCCGATTCAGGGAAGTAAGGATGGGGCTTCAAGTCTAAAAGTTGCACCGAGAATTTCCAACACCTATTCCTGGTTGTTTTTGTCTGGTCTTTCAGCTGACACATCAAATAAAGACATAGAAAACTATTTAAGAACTAATGGAAAGGATACCTTTATATGCGAGAAGCTAAAAACTAAAAACCAACACATAGTTAGCTCCTTCAAAATCGGTATACCGCAGGAAGACAAAAGTACTGTACTGGATTGCCAATTTTGGCCCAAAGGGGTGTTAATAAACAATTTTTTAAACCTTCGAACAGTACTTCAAGAGAAGTGGGAGAAACACAGCCAGGAGGCGGGTGCAACAGGTGGGACACAAGTCTTACATCAAGCATAATACATCACAATGTTCAGTCAATTGGAAACTGTGTGGATGCTCTGCAGGAACTAGTAAATAGGTACAATGACTGTCTTGCTTTGTGTGTGAGCGAGCATTGGAAGTCTGAAGACCAATTAAAAAACTACAAAATCACTGGATATGAGCTAACTTCTTTCTACTGCCGAGATGACGGCCTGCATGGTGGAGTGGCTCTGTACTTAAAGTGTGGCACAAAGTGGAAAGAACGAAATGACATTGTCTGTGTGTCCGAAAGTGTTGTGTTTGAGTGTGCAGCGGTCGAGGTCATGCTTGGAGGCTACAAAAGTATTATCCTATGTATTTATAGGGCACCAACAGCGCCAATTCAGGACTTTTTAAATAGGTTGGAAAATGTATTAACCAGTATTTACGATGAATATCATCAAATTTTTTTAGCAGGTGATTTTAACATTAATATTAAGGATAGTAGTAAGTGTGCTGTTGATTTTATTTCCTTATTGTATTCATTTGATATTAGTCCATCCATCTTAGATTATACAAGAATAGGTAGGACTTCCATGAGCTGCATTGACAACATTTTCACAAATTCTCAGAATTTCAAGTCAGAAATCTTAAACACACATATATCTGACCACACAGGGCAGAGAATTGTTTTTCAGGCTGGCAAAGGTAATCTTACCTCACCCAAAGTCACTAAACGAATGTTCAGTATCGATAATAAAAGAGAGTTTAAGGCTATTCTCTCTGAGCAGGATTGGGAGAATGTTTTTGCTGTTCCAGAGTCGGAGGTCAATGAGCAGTGGTTAGCCTTTATGCGTACTGTGGTTCCTATTTTCAATCATTGCTTTCCTGCCAAATCAGTGAAGCATAAAAATAAAAATACACCTTATTATCAAAGTCCTGAACTTTTGGCTTGTAAGAATGAACTGGATATTTTACTGGTAATCAGCAGGGGTAATGACGCATACCAGGACGCATATAGGAAAAAAAAACGTGAATACAACGATCTGCTTGCAGATGCTCGAAAAGCTCAGTATGTCAACCGTATCAAAAATAGTGAAAACAAATCAAAATGTATTTGGGGAATCGTTAGGGATATCAAAGGAGGTGGGAAAAGCCAGGGCAGACTCGAGATCCCTGGGAACCCCACAGAGATATGTAATAATTTTAATAATCATGTAATCAATGCAGCACCAGATCTCTTAGCTAACCAGCGCCCTCCCACACAGTTTTCATGTAACATAGTGCCTAACTTGAGATCTTTCTTTTTAACTCCCTTATCTATAAATGAGACGCTAGCCCTAGTAAATAAACTTAAAAATAAATTCAGTTCGGGTCATGATGAGATTTCAAGTGGCTTAATAAAACAGTGTGCAGAGGAGTTGGCAATTCCAATTTGTCATATTATAAATAACTCTTAAGTACGGTATCTTTCCTACTAATCTAAAATTGGCAATTGTTAAACCTCTGCATAAGAAAGGTGACCCTGCTTCTTTGGAGAACTACAGGCCAATTAGTCTATTACCTTCATTCTCAAAGATCTTCGAAATGGCAATGTGCTCTAGATTGTTGAGTTTTTTCTACTCTGAGGGGTTACTTAGTCCATCTCAGCATGGCTTCTTAAAGGGTAAATCTATAGAGACAGCTGTTTATGAGTTTATTGAGAAAGTCATTGAGGGGCAGGAGGATAAGAGCCTATCCTTGGGCATGTTTCTGGATCTGTCCAAGGCGTTTGACAGCCTTGACCATGCCATTATTTTAGAAAAACTGGAGCGGTACGGAATAAGGGGGCCCCCATTGGACTGGGTGCGCTCGTACCTTTCAGATCGTGGTCAGAAAGTGCTGATCGAGAAGGATGGTGTAACAAACTTTTTGCCGTTTGTTACAACTTAAATCAGCCGTTGCTGAAGTATTTATTATCTTCTAAAAATTTCTAATTTAATTTAATATTAATCCGTAAATTTAACTCACTACGCCCATGTCATTTGCCCTTGGAATAATGAATTTATTGGATTGAAGCGACCAGCGCATCTGCTGTCGTTTGAAGTATTGATTTTCCCCGTGTTACGTAGGCAACCCAAAATACACTACCTGTATGAATATCGATTTTTGCATTTAGGACAAGACCCAGCTGATGAAATTGACCTAGATTTCTTTAGTTTAACCGGCTACGTGATTGAGAAATGGCCAAATTCCTTTCTTATTGTGAAATTCGAATGATGGCTCCTGTTTTTGAAATAAAGTGTTGAAGTTTTTTGAGTTTGACAGATTGAATGGTGATTTTAACCTGGATCATGTGATTTCGTTGTATTAAGTTTTATTGGCTCCTGTCTTGTCATTTTTTATGGGCTAAGAACCATAAAAGTGATTGACGTGGAATCACGCGTCCCTTTTCCTCATTTGCCAGCGCTCAGAGGGCACGCTTTCAGTTTCGGTGGTGATTAATACATTTTAATGTAGCGATTAATTTCGGATAGAACAATTATTACCGTAATAATGAAGCTTAATTGGATTTGAAGTTATGTCTGAGCCTGAAGAGACCCCTAAGATCAGGTAAATTAATGAATTAATACATTTTACGCAAGGAATGCGTGTAACGCCCGCCATTTTGTTTCAGGTCTTTTACTACTTATGGAATCTTTTGATGATTCTGTTACTACTTATGGATTCTTTCACTTTTACTTCATATGGAATCTTTTGATGATTCTTTTGCTAATTATGGATTCTTAGAATCTTTCTTTCACTTTTGGACTCTTTTAATGATTCTTTTACTTATGAATTTCAAATTACCGTAATTATATCCTCACTCTGCCCTTAGTATGCTGTCTACACCGAGTCTGTAGGATATAGTCCACCTTCAGTTTTTCCTGAATTTTACCCCCAAAGTTAATACTTTCATAGTGCCTTGTCAAGGGTTTATTGACCTTTCCATGCTGGTCCTGTTTCTTGAATACTACGAACTACTCGTGAGTATTTAGTCCTATCTCCATGTTGGAGAGTTAAGTTTTCTATTTTAACTTCATGTTACTGGGGTACACCCAATCTTGAACTAAACTTCATATTTTACATAGACGGTGAGTCACGAACTCATTCCGTTCTTAACATCCCAGAGGTAAACTCGGTTTCCCGAGCAAGAACCTGCTGCCTAGTATGAAGATACTGTAGTTCTTCTGGATTTTCCACGCCACATGTGGGATCCATAACCTCACTTATGAAGTTTAGAATTTTACTCTGCCATTCTGTTAAGATATAAACCGATTAGGTCATGATAAAACCTTGGCAACCTTGAGAAGCTTTCTACTGAATTTCTACTTGGATGATATTGGTTTGGATGTGAAGAAGTTGATCAAGACCTACCTACCGTGTCGGCCTGGACGTTTTGTATATAGTTTATGGGGATTCAAGCTGGAACCTTGGTGAGACGTCACTACTCCAGGTCCCTTGGCAGTGTTGCCGTGGCAGTGTTGCTGATAGTCCCGCTGACATACTATGTGTGGTTATGCCCTTTGTACAGTTTTTGCCTGGTGGCCCTAAGCTAACCACGCCTTGGTAGCCCTTGATGTGACGTGGACCTACATCTATACCTATACCTGAAAAGATGAGTATTCTTTCTCTCCGTTTAGATATTTTGGGTTAAGTAAAATTTCACATTTTGATTAATAACTAATTTTCACTTTTTATCACGGCCTTCGCCAATTTGTCAATAATTAATTCTTTAATGATGTCATCAATTCTATTACTCGTAGAAGTATTTTCATTAAACTTTACAGTCTTTGAATTTTTTATTAATTAATATTTATTCCTATTATTCGATATGGTTGTTCTCATAAAATTCTTCGTAATTCATTTCGGTTCCTCATGAAGGAATACCTATATTTTGGTTTTTGTTTATTATAATATTTCCGATATTATTACTAGTATTTGATATTACCTGACTGATAAATGTATTACTAACTGATTCTTATTTCTCATTAAATTATTACATTTAAAATCATTTTGCCTTAAATACCAGCTGCTTGGTATTTATTTATTTATTTATTTATTATAACATTACCATATATAATATAACTTAAATTTGGTACAGCAATACCCTCCTTCTTCTGTCTTACTCTTAGCATGAATAGATTTTGGTTATAATCTGTTAAATGTATATTTAGTGATACCTGTTCACAGTGGGTTATTACTAAATCTTTCTGCACAATTTTTTAGATTTCATTTCCTGTAGGAATATATTAAGTATTATGATTAGTTTCGAGTGTTTATAAGATTTATTATTACATTTTATTTGATGCTAGATCACTTGTTGTGAAAATGTTAAGATTATAAATTTATCAGTAAATTTTCTTTGAAAATAGATCACTTGTAATAAGACTTTTCGTTTTGTTTCATTTTTCTTTAACTTGGGTTCGAACCCCATGGGTTCTACCCCTATTTATCTTTAATTCTTCTGTCAAGTACTATACTTGACTGGCGCCCATAACTAAGTCTGAGTAAGTTTGTTTTTAGCTAGTTCAAATAAATTTAAAAAAAAATACCACGACCTAAAGGTTCTCCGATGAAGCTGCCGAGGTAACCAGTTGGGCACTAGTGCTGGGATTAGATTTTCATCTCCGCTTTCTTTTATTATAAAGTTTTAAGTATTTCTTTATCCCAGGGCCAAGTGTTACAATGGTAGGCGGTACTTTTCGGAGGTGGGCCGCGTTCGTATGGGAATCCCACAGGGAAGTGTCATGGGTCCGTTGCTTTTTGTGTTCTACGTCAACAATCTGTCGCCTGAGGTACTGGACAGTGATTCTCAGTTGGTAAATTTTGCCGATGACACCAATATTTTGGTACTGGGGTCCTCGCTGAATGAGCTTCTTGGAGCCTCTAGTGACTGTCTGGACAGGACTCAGGAGTGGTTCACAAAGAATAAACTAGTTTTAAACAACGACAAGACCAAATATGTGTGTTTCAGATCAAAACAAAGAAACGGCGACATTCCACAGGATGTCGTGCTGTGCTCCCGGGGTGTAACTTTAGCCACGGACACCAAGTTCTTGGGAATCTGCATTGACCAGAATTTGGATTGGGTGTCTCAGGTAACACATGTTTGCAACAAGCTAAATGCTGCCTGCTACTCTCTCAGAGTGATGGCTAAATATCTTGACCGCAGCACACTAAGAATCGTATACTTTGCAAACATACAATCAACATTGCGTTTTGGGGTTATATTCTGGGGTGGTAGTATTGAAGCTGATAGGGTATTTATAACACAGAAAAGGGCAATTAGGATTCTTTTGGGGTTGTCATGGAGGGAGTCATGTAGAGGAAAGTTTAGGGATCTAAATGTATTGACTCTGCCAGGTCTGTATGTTTATGAGTGTTTGATTTTTCTGTTTAAGAATAAAGATAAATTTCGGCAGCATGAGATACACCATCCATTTAATACCAGAACTATTGGTTACAATGTTCCTGTGCACAGGCTCACATCCACTGAAAGGGGTCCTACCTATTCATCTATAAGGTTTTTTAACAAATTGCCTGCGCATATTAAGAGTGAAAGGAATTTTAAAAGGTATAAGAGAGCTCTGTTTGTCACTATTGTAAAAATTGAACCCTACAGTATAAATGAATTTCTAGAATATATATTTTAATAGTACCGAGGTGTATGTTTTTAATGTGTATCTAAACAGTGTTGTATATACAAAATTTTAATTATTGTTTTATCTTTATTATATAAGTTTGTTGTGTATAAGAGTTATTGTGTAATATTATTGACGCCAAATCAACCAATTGGTGCTGCATTTTTTGTAAAATGTTATCAATTTTTTTTTGATTAAAGAACTTTTGATTTGATTTGATTTGATTTGATTTAAACTAGGAGATAGTTATTGTCGCGACGCTGGCCAGCACGGAGGAAGCGCAATTTTTGTACACAAATCAATAAAGTTTCGACCAAGAAATAAAATAAACAAACTTTCAGTTAAAAGTGAATATGAATATGCTGCCATAGAATGTGAAATAAATGGGGTCCAAATTATTATAGTATCTGTATATAGACCACCGTCTGGAAACATAGTCAAATTTCTAGATAGTATTGAGGCAATGTTATCTAGTATTATTGGCGAAAATAAAAAAATTATAATTGCGGGTGATTTCAATATAGAAATGTTAAAGGAGAATAGCAATAAAACAAATTTAGTATCGCTATTTCAATCTTTTGATTTAAAGCAATCAATATTCGCAAATACTAGATTGATAATATATTTTTAAATTTAGATTATGTAGATAGTGCTGTCATTAAAACGTTTATTTCCGACCACACAGCCCAAAAAGTGAATTTTCAACTAAAATTTCCTGAAAAAAATAATTTACAATACCGTAGAATCTTTTCAGATGAAAATAAACTATTATTCATAAATTACTTAAAAGAACAAGATTGGCCTCAAACGTACGAATCGGATAGGTTAAATGTAAACGCACAATGGAACTTATTTATGAATACATTTACCAATATCTTTAATCATTGCTTTCCTTTAAAATTAACAAACTTTCGTCAAAAACATAAAATATCTAACGATCCAAGAATAATAGAGTGTAAAGACAGATTAGATCTATTTTTAACTTTATCGAGATATGACAACAACTTTAAAGAAGAATACAGGAAAACAAAAAAAAAATATGATGATCTGCTAAGGGCAGTGAGGTCGGAAGAATACGACAAACGGATAAGATCAGCAGATAATAAAACTAAGTGTATGTGGAGTATTTGTAAAGAAATAACCGGACATAACAAAAACGATGGTGATATTGGTATTAAGGGAAATGCCGAAGAAATACCGGATCAGTATAACACATACTTGTTATCTATAGTTCCAGAGTTACTTAAAAAACTAGAAACAAAGTCATCAAATTGTGATATTAGGAGAAATAATAAATCATTGTTTTTAAGACCAGTGTCTACCAATGAAATTTGTGAGTGTGCTAAAAAAATTAAAAATAAACATAGTAGTGGTGTAGATGAAATACCAACTAGCATTGTAAAATTAGCCATCCCTGTAATCCAAGATGTTCTTTGTTACCTTATTAATAAATCATTTAAGAAAGGAATCTTTCCAGACCAACTTAAAATAGCGTTAATTAAACCTCTATTTAAAAAAGGAGATCCCGAATTAACAGAAAATTATAGACCAATCAGCCTCTTACCAGCTTTTTCAAAATTGTTTGACCTCTTAATGTGTCGTCGTCTTATTAACTTCATGAATGAATGTAACCTTTTTAATAGTAACCAACATGGCTATATACCGGGAAAATCAACACAAACTGCCATTTTTCAATTTACGAAAAAAATTTTAGAAATTGTTGAGAAAGGAAATTTGGCACTCGGTATATGTTTAGATTTATCAAAAGCCTATGATTGTATCGACCCAAAGTTATTATTAAAAAAATTGGAATTATATGGTGTTAGAGGAAATGCTCTTAAACTATTTGAATCTTATTTAATTAATAGACAACAAAAAGTTAAGGTAACAAAGAACGGACAAACTTACTTTTCGAACTTAATGAGTAATAGTTTAGGAATTGCTCAAGGCAGCATTGCAGGACCAATCTTATTTGTAATTTTTCTCAACGACCTGAATTCCATAGAAGCTTCTCAACACGAAAAAGTAGGTACAAAAACATTTTACTAAAACTACTTTAATTTATGACAAAGCAAAAGGTAACAGTTGTACAGATCAACCATCAGTTAAGCTCAGAGGCGTATCTAAGGGCGAATAAGCACCTGATGATTGATGAATTTAGTAGTAGATAGTAGATGAAAAAACCCAGTTGTCGAGTCCAATAAAATTTGGCGATATCATGACAATAAAAGTTTTTTTATGACTACAGCCACCCCTCCCCCCAGACCAAAATACGTGCTTCGCTACTGATTAAGCTACATTATAAGAAAAACTACATCAATAAGTAATAAAATAGGTACACACACCAAACGAAGTCTCATAAAAATTCCCTTTGACAATGTCGAGGTTACATGTTTCGCTGCTACCTGAGCATCATCAGACCTAACTACAAAAAGCAAAGAAACACAAAAATAAAAACACCTGCATCATAAATAACACACTAAATATTTGATGTTCAGATACCAGCGAAACATCCTGGACATTATTAAAAGAAAATTTTATGAGAGGGTAACTTTGTGTGTGTATTTTATTACTTGACTTAAATCGGGTCTCAGCGAAAATTGACAAATATTTTATTTATCAAAAAAAATGAATCCATTTTAGTGATGTATTGATTGAAACATACAGTTTCCTAACACTTAATTAGTTCAAAAAAAATAAATAACTATTACCTTATATATTTTATTTATCAATATACGGGACATGCCCATTCGCACTGACCTCATAGTCCTTAGTCTAAACTAAAATAACCAGTGCACTACACAAATACAAAATTCAAACATTATTAAACAGCTTGTAACGGACCGAGCCTAGGCCTCTCTTTCTGTAACAAAAGGCACCTCCGGCGTATATATAAGGAAAAATAGAAAAAAAAAGGTCAAAACATGTAATGTCTATTAAACAAAAAGAAAAGTAAATACCATAAGAATATATAATACTTAATTACGCGAGACGCGCTAATTCGCGGATATGTGAGGATACCTCGATCCAGCGAGTACCGCTAACGCTCAGAAAGACCGCACAAAGAGGAGACGAAAATAACTGCGCCGCGCCGGTCGGGAAAAGGTATAAAAACGCTGGCACCACCTGAAAACGGGGCTCTGCTTTCAAATTTTTTTCTCCGATAAATTTGTCACTGTTCACTCCAAAAACCAGATTTGATTTTCATTAAACTTAGCCTTCTTTGTTTTTTTAGCCAAATAAATCTTGTAGCATTTTCTCAGTTCTCTAGAAGTATTAGTATTCTGTCTTAAATAGTTTGGCTAACTACTTATGTCATAAAGCAAAAACTTTAACTAAACAAATTTCAAATTATTGTGTTCAGGCTAACCCAAAGTACAAAATGAAGGTAAATAACCAATTAAAAGTAAAACGTCAACAAAAATTAAGAGTACGACCTCTTTCTTGTAAGTAATCACATTTTTTCTGTATTTCTCCTTCTCTACAAAAGAAACAAGAAGAGAAAAAAAACAATAATCTCAGTTTTTTAAGTTATTTAAACAGAGCATCAAAATAAAACCACCTTTTTTTTTTCCTCTTCCCATTACCAACCTTTCCAACCTATATTTTCCAAACTTTCCCGGTCAGAGTGTGGGTTGTAGTTACTTTACGGCAACCTTGCTAGGGCTTTCCCGACTTTTCCAGCCAGAGTGTGGGTTGTAGTTACTTTACGGCAACCTTGCTAGGGTTTTCCCGACTTTTCCAGCCAGAGTGTGGGTTGTAGTTACTTTACGGCAACCTTGCTAGGGTTTTCCCGACTTTTCCAGCCAGAGTGTGGGTTGTAGTTACTTTGCGGCAATTGCTGTGGTTTTCCCTAATTTTCCGGCCAGAGTGTGGGTTGTAGTTACTTTACGGCAACCTTGCTGTGGTTTTCCCAAATTTCCCACCTAAACCTCCGTTGTATCTTGAAAATGCCTTCCAAAACGCGTATCGTTAAAATGACAATTTCAAATTAAATTCACAAGGCCAATTTCTTTCATTTTTAAACTAAAATCATTCTGAAGTTATATTTTTCCCCTCTATAATCTTGGGTAAGCTTTCTAATGATAACCACTTTCTTGTTTTAAGCCGGTACTGTTAACAAAAATAATAAAAATAATAATAGGAAATTCGCAATTAAATAAATATAAATTTCTCTTCTTTTGAACGTGTTACAATAATAGGGATGGCTTTTAATCAGGGGGCGTACTTTGCTAATACCCAATTAAAAAATTCTTACTTGACTAAATAAAACAAATTAAAAGGTAAAGAAAATCTAAGCACCGGGCATTTCCTATAAAAAATAATAATAATAATAATAATAATAATAATGATAATAATAATAATAGGGAAAATGGTAATAATGGTAGTGGTGATAATAATAATAATAATAATCATAATAACAATTACACGAAAATCTCAATTAAATAAATATTAATTTCTCTTCTTTTGTACGTGTTACGATAATGGGGATAGCTTTTGATCAGGGGGCGTACTACGAAGTTGAAAAATCTAACTCAACTTAATAAAACAAATTAAAACGTAAAGAAAATCTAAACCCCGGTCATTTAATATAAAAAATTAAAAACTTATTAGTTCTCTTTGTAAAGTATCGGTTCTCAGGTTACAAGGGCTTTAGGTATAATTTATTAGGGTCACAAAACCACCGTACAAATTTGGGTTCTTTTCAGAATATTGCTCTTTTCTTTAAACTCGGGGATTAACGCAGTGTAAAAACTAACTTGGGCTCAATTTTCGTTTCCTTAATAAAATTGCTAAAGACAGTTATTTAATAAAGCGGATTTTTGTTTTAAATGAAAGTCAAAAGAGGTTTCTATTAAAAATTCTTTCTCACGCAAAAATTCCTAAATAACCACAAACATAAGTAAACAAACCCTCGAGTGGGTGTCAAAGAGTAACCCGGTACGATTCCCAGGTCATAAATTTTAGGGTGACATGACCTGCTGTTAGGGCGCACTTAAACGCGTGCATCTTTTATTTAAATGTTTACCTCTCATTATGATTTAACAAAACCCGATAATTATTGGCAACAATATAGCTGGTTTTATTTATAGGTGGTCGGTCCTAATAGGGAAGATGTGAACAACGGGACGAATATTGCAGGTCAGGATAAAGGGCAATATGTCGCGTGGTTCCCTTTTTTATTTAGCTTTACCTGCTCGCAGGCCTTTATCTGTGTTAGGCGAATACGGCAAAATTTATAGATAACTATTTTTTTCTGTTCTGAACTATACTGGGCGACGCATTTTCACAGGGATTCATAAAGCCTTTTATCTTCAATAAAATACGCGAAGTATCGGGTTTTGGCTAATGTTATTACGTCACACTAGTCAATTACGTTCATGGCGGAGAATATAAGTGATGTCTCGTACACGGTATAGATTCGTAGACTGTAAGGGTTTCCAAGCTCTCCCACCGCCCTATATCCCGGACTCCTGTCCATGCTGGGGGGATATAACGACTTTTCTACCGTTGAAAGTCGTGGAGATGTGGGGATTTTTACTGTGTTTTGAGGTGACCTCTTTTTTCACTGCTGTGATTTGCCTCTTTCTATTTAGCCAGCCCGGTACTGCCGGTTCTATACATAATTTAAAAGGTGTCTGATAGGTCTAACCTCACTTTCCTAATAACCTTCTATACGATCCTACGTTAGAGGTTGTAAGGGGGGATTACGGACGGTTCCGCCGTTTTCTCCAACGTGGGCAGAGGACTACTGTCTGGGGCGACAGCCCATCCCGGCAACTGCAGGAGGGGAGCCTATAGGGATCAGCTACTGCTGTGGGCGACAGCTCCTTAGCCCGTCTTGTGCACGAGGTAGGCAAACCTTTGAAAACTGGAATTTTCCGACTTTCTCTGAGCAGCCGATAACGCCAACCGCGTCGCGTCTCTTTCAAATTATCCGGGGTTAGCGTTCAGCCACTTTCGAGTACTCGCACCTCTTAACTATCCTACACTTACTAAAATACGGTTTTAAGAATTCCCTGTTCAAAATTCGGCGCTTTTCTCGGTGTAATACTTCATACTGATCTGATCAGCGGATTTGGGTTACTTAACAGAAAACACAACGTAGCGTCCAACACAACGTAAGGTCAAACACAACGTAGGGTCATAATAGGCGGTAAATTGGGTCCCGGAACTAGACGGTCAACCGAGCCATTCTTTAAATTGCATATGCGTATATTCTCGATAACATCAATCCACCCGTTCCAGGATAAATGACAGTAAACTCATACCTAACGTAATTACACGTATGAAATTTCAGGATTGGTAAACTAATGATTCTCCGCGTGGAATCGTGTGGCACATTCGTGTGTTAAACTCGGACCTCTAGGGGACCCACATTTTTGTCTTTCCTAAATTTGATCTATTTAAAATAATAAATCTTATTTTAAATGGCTAGTAAAATGATTAAATAATGTTATTTATAACAAATACTATTATTAATTAAAAACAAATAAATATAAAAATTTATTTATTTATTTATTTGTCAATATACGGGACATGCCCATTCGTACAATAAGTTCTTAGTCTAAACT
This sequence comes from Polydrusus cervinus, assembly GCA_935413205.1. Lineage (NCBI taxonomy): Eukaryota > Metazoa > Arthropoda > Insecta > Coleoptera > Curculionidae > Polydrusus > Polydrusus cervinus. Next base: position 32,093,950 of record OW284516.1, read on the forward strand.
AAAATAACCTATGCACTCACACAAATACAAAAGTTAAACATTATTAAATAGCTAATACATCTATTATTAAATTAGTAGTAAATATTCTTTAATAACCTTTTTAATGGTTCCAAATTTATATTAAATAAATCACCCCTAAACCTGTTCCCATTTTTCATAATTCGATTAATTGGAGAATTTTCACCATACACAGTACGGTGCTGCCTTAATTCAAACATTTTAGATTCTCTTAATTGCCTAGGAGGTACATATAATTGGAGCAAGGACAAGAGTTCTGGGCTACTTATTGAACCATTTATAATTTTGTGTGCCAAAATAATGTCGTTATGTTCATGACGTTTTTTTATGCTAATTAGTCCTAACTCTTGTGCTAAATTGACATAATTTATGTTTTCTAATAGTATATGTTTCTTAAATGCTATATACCTAAAAAATTTTCTTTGAACGGATTCGAGCTTGTCAATATAAATTTGATAATACTACTTTCTTTTACTTCCGCATTGGCGGGGGGCGGTAACGATTCAAGCTAATACATCTTTTTTTTTAAATTACTAGTAGGTATTCTTTAACATTTCCAATGGTTGTAAATTTATGTTAAATAAATCACCCCTAAACATGTTCCTCTTTTCATTATTCTATTGATTGGGGAATTTTCACCATACACAGTATATCTATTTGGTCGGGAGTTAAAAACTTTGAGAAAATTTCCTTAACATTGCCTTCTAGACCTTTATCTGTGCTGTCAATTTTATGTTCAAGGTTTTTAATTTTTTCCTGCAGAGTTCCTATTGTTTGTTTATCATTGCTAATTTGGTTTTTTAAACATTCATTTTCTTCTTCAAGATCAATGTACCTTTTAAATAAAATTTCATAAGGCCTAGTTTTGCTTGTTGATGGGAAATTCTCAATTTCAAAAACAGGGGGAGAAAGTCGAGAAAGAGTTTCTGTTTTTACAATATTAATTGTATTTTCTTCAGGTATCAGAAGATTAGAAATAATTTCCTTCCTTTCCTTTTTTTCTATCCTTTTTTTTCTCTCTGATGGGGTCTTGTTGGTTTTATTTGGCAATACTATATGGGTATATTGCTAAAATTACAAAACTATGTTAAGTTTAAGTTACATTATATTGGTTTCTAACTTACCAGTTTTTTTTAGCCTCTTAGGTTGAGCGTTAATTAATTTAGAGTGTATTTCGTCTTCAAATTGACAAGACTAAAAATGTTTACTGCAAATCTTTTTGTGGTTAGGGTTAAAGGTGTCTTTTCTACAACAAAGTTTAACCCATTGCTTTCTTACTATATGATTTTTAGGAAATGTAAAAAACCCCACAGCTTCTCCATCCCTCTTTGCCTTTGCTTGGCTGCTTTTACAGGTAGCGATACTACATATCGTCCCAGGCATCTTAAAAATACAAATAAAATAATTTTTACCTAATTCACTTTGAATGTGATTTATGTTTATTATTTACCTTTTATTGCACTATACTGATGAATATATTGATAAAATGTCTCTTTATCTTTAAATATAAGTCTCTACAACACCTTACAACTTTGAAATATCGCTGAAAACCACTTCAAAAACAAAAATAACAGAATAAACAATGCTAATTGCTAATTCTGTATAAAAATGTCTGAAGAGACGTTTTGTGACGTAGGCGATGACGTTTCGCCCGCCATGACACCAAGCTTACAAGGCAACCTACCTTGGTTCGTGGTAGTGGTGGGTCGGTATCTGTGTAACTGCTACTTTAAAACGGTATTTTTTAATACCATCGTGTCGCGCTCCACCTCATACAATGAAGCAGTTCCCTCTGGAACTATTTAAGATTTCGTCCTTCGCCGCTACACGCACACGCTGCGATGTGAACCGAGAGAAAGCGACAGCGGCCGGCTGACCAGGCCGCCGCGCCGGTTCGTTGTGGAGTGTGTAACCAATGTTGCCAGGTCAAAAAATTAAAAATCACCAGACCCTTGCTTTAAAAGTTGCCAGAAATCACCAGATTCTTAATTTCTCGCATTATCACATACAACACCATATAATTAATGTAAAATGAAATAATAATGCTGTGATTTCTAAAAAAAAAAAAAAAAGGTCATACCTCGAAAATAACATTAAGCTTGTGCGCACCCCGGTGCCAAGACCTTAAATCAGATGTATGTTATTTACGAGGACCTTTTTTTTTTTTAGAAATCACTATATAAAAAACAGTATATATAAAACAGTAACAGATACAAATTCTGTAAATCCCTCGCTACTAAGAAATATTCGGCGCAGTGAAGTAGAGAGTTTCCAGACAAAGACAAACGCTTTTCGCTTTTGAAACCAATAAGTTTTTGTGTCACCATTTTTAACAAAGAAGAATAAAACACAATCAAGCCATTTTTCTCTCGTTTTTTTTTTAAGATATAAGCTTATCATCAGTGTCGAAAAATCACCAGAAATTAGACTTTTTTAAAAAGTTTTCACCAGATCACCAGATGGGGTTCAAAATCACCAAATCTGGTGAAAAATCACCAGACCTGGCAACATTGTGTGTAACAACAAACGCCGCAAACGGTATGAGTAACCGTCTGGAGCTTGAGGGTATTTTTTTTCTTGACGGTATTTTTACCTTAACGGTATTTTTACCTTGACGGTATTTTTTCCTTGACAATATTTTGTCAGACTGAGGACGAAAGGTTGCCAGTGGAACGTGGAACTGTTGCGGCGCCGTTCGCGACGGTATGAGTATAACAGTCTCGAGGTTGACGGTATTTTGCTTAAAGGTATTTTGTCAGACGCGGTCTCGCGAGGATCCCTTTGGCTTGTATCGATGATGAAAGAAATGACTCAAGAAGTTGAAAAGCATTGTCGTCAATTAGATTAAAATATATTATTAGTATTAAACTTTATAACTTATTATATAAAATGTTTGTGCAAGGGGATAATATATTATATTTTATAAATACAAAAATACTTATATGTAAATAAACGATATAAATAATATAAGTAGGTATGTATATTTAACCTTATTTTGAAAAATCCAGTAAAACGATTAATATTTATGAAACTAATATTAGGATTCTAGAAACTCATAATTTTTCTGTGGGAATTTAAAAATAATAGTTTTTTGACTTTGGTAAAACCCAATCTATTATTTCTTCTATCTGAAAGAATTTGTGCTGTTTTAGAAAACGTTCTTTCACAGGGTAGGTACGTATGTTGCAACAGTAAGTAACTATGTTAGATTTTACAAGTTCCGCTAGACTGGGATAATAATTATTGTAGGAGTAATGTTTCGGGAGATTGGTGGTTCTTCTAAATCTAAATACGAATTCCTACAGGTTCAAAGATTTAAATTTTTAGTCAAAATGTGCTCATATAGAGATCGCTTCTGAAACTTATTCGAAAGTATTCCTTATTTCCTGGCCTAAATATGGGAATTTGTTCTTATTTATTTGCGTTTCATGGGTTGTACGGGATATAATTATTTTTTATTTTTGACTCTTTCGAACAATGTTGCCAGGTCAAAAAATTAAAAATCACCAGACCCTTGCTTTAAAAGTTGCCAGAAATCACCAGATTCTTAATTTCTCGCATTATCACATACAACACCATATAATTAATGTAAAATCAAATATATTGCTGTGCTGTGATTTCTAAAAAAAAAAAAAAGGTCATACCTCGAAAATAACATACCTCTACGCCAGGGTGGGCACTCATGTTGTTTAAGCCTATAAACATGAGTGCGCACCCCGGTGCCAAGACCTTAAATGAGATGTGTGTTATTTCCGAGGTACGACCTTTTTTTTTTTTTTTAGAAATCACTATATATAAAACAGTAACAGATACAAATTCTGTAAATCCCCCGCTACTAAGAAATATTCGGCACAGAGAAGTAGAGAGTTTCCAGACAAAGACAAACGCTTTTCGCTTTTGAAACCAATAAGTTTTTGCATCGATGTCACCATTTTTAACAAAGAAGAATAAAACACAATCAAGCCATTTTTCTCTCTTTTTTTTAAGATATAAGCTTATCATCAGTGCCGAAAAATCACCAGAAATTGGACTTTTTTAAAAAGTTTTCACCAGATCACCAGATAGGGTTCAAAATCACCAAATCTGGTGAAAAATCACCAGACCTGGCAACATTGCTTTCGAAGAAAAACCCAAGGCCGTTTTAAATTCTTTCACAGAGGAAGGATAGGTCGCATAGGGCGCTTATTACTTAGCGTGACACACTTCAAGTTTTGACCAATCAACAATGTTCTCGATATTTTTCCAATATAGCGGAAGTCATACCGAAAATCGTTAAATGACAGGCACGTCATCAGAAGATTGACGAATGAGTTTATTGAGGAATATAAAATAAACCTCATTTTTATATTGTAACTGACTATTGAAAATAAACTTATTGTTATTATTATTAGTTTGAGATTTCAAGGTCACAGACAGGAATGATGAAACATTTTTTATTTCTTCACATTGTTGTTGTTGTTTGTAGTTAATGGCTCTGCTCCTTTACGGGCAATTTGCCAGCTCATTCGTGGCGAGGTGATCTTGTCTGGTTTTTCACCATATCATCCCCGCGACTTGTAGTTTTGTGCTGTGGAGTAAGAATAACCGCCACCGGGGTTGGTTACCCGATCTTGGTTTTAAAAATTAAACCAAACTCGCCCTAGTTCGTTCCAGAGTAACCGTTATTTAGTCGCGGTATTTTCCTGTCGCGGTATCAAATGGAACGTTCCATATCGGTAACAGTATTTCCCACCTCTAGTTCGTGGTCACCTCACATTGTGAACTGTCAACTGTCACTCTGTCCACTGTCACTGTTTAACGGGCAAATTAATTCAAATTTAATAAGTTTGTTGAAGTCCTGTGTTTTAAAAGTAATAATAAAAGTGCAAGCTTTTTCTTTTGCTTTTATAAGGTGTAGTTTTTTTCCTGGATTTAAATAAACAGTAAGAGTAATTTTATTATATAGTTACGGATTTTTGTCAACTACCTACTCTAAAGTTAAATACTGTTAATTTATAAATAGATGTTTATATGAATTAGGACTAATTCGTTTAGAGCACCATGGGCTGCTTAGTGCTTACCAGACGTAGGTACCTCTTTGAATTTCATATTTTGAGATAAGTATCTGTTTAATCTGCAGCCTTTTGTTCTTTCCAGTTTATTACCATTGTGTAAATTATGGTAGGAGTTCTTGCAGGCATATACAGAAATAATTGATTGCCTACCTGTACATAGGATCTCTTTCAAAAGAATAAAGACCAATCTGTAGATACTCTTTTCTTGTAGAATTGGGCGCCTACCTACCATTATGTAAGCAGAACTGTGAAAGTTACTTCAGAAAAGTAACTAGTTACTTTTTCGATACTTTTGCACAAATGTATCTAGATACTTATAAGGAATAGTTACTTTTACCTAAAAGTAACTTAGTTCTTAGTTACTTAATTAAAGTAACTAGTTATAGTAACTAAGATACTTTTACAGTAACTAGTTACATTGATTGTAACTACGATAATTTAAAAGTAACTAAGATAGTTTTAAAGTAACTAGTTACATTGATTGTAACTATGATACTCTAAAAGTAACTAAGATGCTTTTGAACTAGATACCATAACTTTGCCAGGTAGTGATACCATGTAAATGAAAAGTGTATACCGAATACGAATTTATTATACTTACAAACTTAATACATTTCTAATAGAAGTAGAAAGAAAAGATAAGTAACAAAAACCATACCATATTCGAAAAGTAGATGAAATTTGCTAGAAAAAATATTAAAACCGCAGATCTATATCTCCGTTCATTTCAGCGTTATCGCCAATAGAATAATTTTTAAAACTGTGTGTAAATGAAGAAGCTGTTATATATTTTTTAGAAAAAAAGTGGGACGCCACTGATATTTTTCCATGTGGATATTATTTCGGACTAGCCTCTGGTCAATTCTGCATAAAAATGGTCTATTGCGTTTTTCTCCTCAGGCACACCGTTCTTGATTAAAATAATTAAAGTAAAAATTATTCTATTGGCGATAACGCTGAAACGACCGGAGATATCGAGCTGCGGTTTAAATATTTTTTCTAGCAAATTTCATCTACTTTTCGAGTATGTTATCATAATTATACCGAGAATTATACCGTAAGATTTATTTTTTCGGAGTAAAATAAAAAAATGTGATATTATTACAAATTGCGCCCTCTAGCATTTTTTTAAAGAACTATTATAGACAACTAAATACGATTGGTGAAAGTGCATACATTTCTCTTCCAAACAGTCTTTAGTTTGATAAAATCAGATAAGTCGTTTATAAGATACAGCGATTTAAATGATTACACTTTCAACAGCTTCCCCCCCCTCTTAATAAAGTCGATACGCCAATGAGCATAAGACCAAAATGATGCATAATTTAGTTTCCGATATACCCATCCATAATGGGACACCCGGTATTATTTTAAATTACCTATTCTAAACATTTTAAAATCCTCAGCATATAATAATCCATTAGCATTTCTAAGACATTGATTATGGATTCACAAAACATGTAAACGACAACGGCAATAATAGATGGCCACCTTGTGGCACCCCAGAAAGTAACAGGAAATTCTTTAGACATGACATTATCCAGTAGCGCAACTAGAGACTTATATTGGGGGGGGGGGGGGGGGGGCTTAAGCCTCGTTTAGAAATTTTTCACAATCCTACTACACCTCTTAAAGATGTCTTGTAAAAAAAAGGTGTCGACCGCGTAATAATTCATCACTTCTAGAAAAAAGTCATATTATACAAAAAAGAATGTAAAAACACCAATTGTTCTAGGGAAGCTAATCACAATTCTGGGAGGGACACTATAGGACATCGACGTCAATAAGTAAGTTGCGTCTATGTTTTTCTCCCTGTCAGATAACTATTAAACCGATTTAAATGTGACCCCACAACCCCCATAGTAGATAGTTTTCTAATTAGTATTGAAATATCTACCTTATTGCTATTGCTGGGATGACCAGCGGGTCTCTTTTTTATGATCTGAAACCGTTAACGTTAAGATATCCGGTACTATGTCCTTCATTTTTATACAAACACATTATTGTAAGCGTAAACACATACTTCCTTCTCTATTTTTAATACCTTATATCTGTCTTACTCTGGTACATTACCGGAGTTAAAAACTACGATTAAATAGGTCTACTGTTGTTATTGCGGTCTCTGACTATTCGCTTGGCAATAGAAAATGTTTTTTTAACTGATTGTTTTATTTATTCCATCCCGAAACTGTATTTTTCAGAACGCTCACAGGAGTAACAGTTAATTGCACAATGCGTAGTTTAACTTCTGGTTAAAAACACTAAGAAGCTCTTGTTGCACGTGGGGATCTTACCACATTAATCCAAGGGTGGCGCCCAAGATACCGTAGGAAAAGCATCTTTCCGTCCTATACCGCTAAATCGAGTCATGAGTACGCGCTGTAATCAATAGAATAAAAAAACCTCTTCACATTATAAAAAATATTATTTTATTTATTCGTCAGTTGTTGCGCAAGATAACTATGCTGCTAAGTCAATTTGTGTCTAAAAGGAAAATGACATAACCTTTTGTTCCACTGATTTTTTTTTTGTAAAATTATATTAGCTACTAGATCTAAATGAATAGTAAGTCTTGGATATTTTATTATAATGTGATCCGCTTTACAGAAACTATTTAAAATCTGTTTGAAAATGTCTGTTGAAACAGGAATTTAAATTACGTCACTAAACTAAAATTCAAAAATTAAAATCCTCTGGTTCGCAAGGAACATTTTAGGCTGGTATATGTGATTGGTTAATATATTGCGGCCAGTGGTTACGCCATTAAAATATCTCTGGGTAAGCAACGGATTTCCTAAAATAAAAAAATGCATGTCGGTAGACACCGCTACATTAAGTTTTAAATTTTTTATAGGCCTATTGGTACCATGGAAAACGAATTATTTATTCCCCAAGATTATGCAGAATTGGTACGGCAATATAAGAATCTAAAGAAAGAATCGAATGATTTAAAACAAACTCTTTATGAAACATCGAGGCAGTTAAAAGTTCATGAAGTTTTACTAACTGAATACCAAAGTGACATTGAACTGTCACAGAACCGAGAGCAATTACAGAATCAAAAACATGAAACGAAAATTGCTGGCCTGGAGGATGTTATAGCCAGTTTAAGGTTTGTTTTTTATGTTTTTAATCTAACTGGGTACTGCATTAATTACTGCACAGGTTCGGTGAGCGATCTATTGAATGCTCATTATCATGCAAAGAAGTGAGTAAGTTAGGTCAAATCAAGATGAAATTGACAACGAATTGTTGCCGAGTATCGTTAATAGGGCACAAGTTTTCACCGAGCCGTCCCTGTCGCCACGCAACAGTAACATTGAAGTTTTTCCGTTACGGCACGATGAATAATAAGACTTTGTATAGTATGAATGATATTGTCTTTATTTTTGACAATTACCTACGTCTATGAATGATAATTTCTTATTTTTCTCTTACTCGACATGTCTTAACAGGCAATTTCTTTTGACCTTTTGGTTGCTTGGGTTGATAATCATGGTAGTGCTATTTTTTGGGATAAGCAATAATAAGCATGTAGTTTCCTTTCTGTAGAACGTGTTCGTTTTTTTTTTACTTTAAGTTTGGAATTTCATACTGACAAGAGATTTTCCTTTGTGAACTGAGGAATCTTGATGGTAGAATCGTTGCGTAAATTTTCCAAAGCAGCTGTTTTGTTCTTTATAATGTTGAACTTTGTAGATACAAATTTTTTCAAAAGTTCCCTTATTTTCCATATGAATTATTGTTATTGTGCTTCTTAGACCGTCATTGAGTAGGAGGTTATAATAATGTACAATGTTGTGATTGAAACTTAAATAGCGATATAATACTTTGCCCAGGACGAAGTCCTGTGTAATGGTCACTTGTTTCAATGAAATATTGACAATGATCCTCTGGTACATCAATGTGTTAATGGTTCATGATTTTTGAATTTTTGCAACTTTTCATAGATATTCTCTTTTGGTGATTACTTTCTCTCAGATGCGTCCTTTATTTGAAAAATCAGCTCATGTTCACATGTTCTAGAGTCTAGAGTATTTGTTCAAATATTTGTTAATTGTCGGCGAAAGAAGCTTGAGATGCTGGGAATTCATTCAGCTTTGCAGGCGCCGCGTGTAGAGAATTTACTTTGCTAGGTGTCCTGGGATTAATGCTTAATCAAAAAAGTTATGTTTTTTGGGTTATTCGCGAAAAGTTATTATTATCTACCTATTATACAGTGACCGACATTCTTTCTCTAAATGGAAACCTTTTTTATTATTGATGAAAAGTGTTCATAAAAATTGATTGATATACGACGGGAGATTCAATTTTTTTAAAGTTGCTCAAGAGTAAAGTACCCTTATTTTTCGTTTTAGAGACAATCTTTATTTGTAAAAGTTGTTTAGAATTAAAAGTTATGTCTATTCAAAAAACGACAAAAATACTTCTTTTTTGTCTTACCCTGTATAGAGACTAGCTTTTTTACTTATAATTAAGAAGACGATACATTTTTTAAGTAATTTAAGAAGATCCTGAACATATTGTCTAAAATTAATTTTGGTTTAAACCAGGGTTGCAATAAATCACGATTTTTTCGAAAAAATCCATAAATCTGATTTTTTCGATTAAATCGTGATGTTTTTGATTTTTATCAATTTATACTGATTTTTTCCTTAAATATGGCAATAATGAACTTTAAAATTACTTATTTTCATTATTTTGTCTCCATTCGCTAAAAAATATTTGTTTACAGTTAGAAAATCTCCTCGGCGAGATACAAAATAACTTGTAGGTATTGTTATGAAAATTTTCGGCAGCGTGCAACGTAATTTACGAATATTTTTTACGCTGGACTGATGACGATTAGTTATGATTTTTTACTTACATAATGTATCTAAAAACTTCGTTTTAAATAAACTATCTTCCTTTTTTTTTAATTTCCTGATGAGTTATTTGCTTCGGCGGCTTATTGTTTTTACAGCAATTTATAATTTGATTTAAATCACGATTAAAATTGAAAAACTCAGTTGATTTAAATCATGATTCGTCGCAACCCTGGTTTAAAACCTAATTGCTCCAAAACGAAACAGATTTTGGCATAATTTGTTAAAATTATTTAAGAAAAATTAGAAATAATGAGAAATTTAAAGTTTGACCATTATTCTAAAAGTAAACATTAAAAAGAACTTTTAAATTGATCTTTTCTAGTTAGTTTCTATACAGGGTAAGACAAATAATTTTTATATTCTTAATTCTAAACAACTTTTACAAATGAAAATCGTATCTCTACAACAAAAAAAATAAGAGTACTTACACACTACATTTTTTTTTTAAATTTTAATGAACGCTTTTTTAGTTTAAGGGAACGCAAAATTTTTTATGAAGAATAAAATTGAAATCAATAAAGTAGAGAGTTTAGTGTTCGTATTTGTAAATAGAAAGAAAGTTTTTAGCGGCAGGCGAACAAAGTACTTAGTGCATCTATCTTTTTTATTAAAGTACAGAGGGACGCCAAAGGTAATGGGTTCCCTGGGGCACAGGTAGACAATGACAGGCTGTTTCGTCCTTGTTAGGGCTCATCAGAAAGCGAAAACCCGTAAGCAACTCCCAGTATAGCGAGAATATTCTTTCAAGACATTTTTAAGAATAAAAATGTGAAAACCTAGGAACGCCATTAATAGGAATCAACTCAATGCAAAAGATAGCCATGAAATGTGAACACATAGAACTAAATAAACCAAGTACGGTGGCCTGTCGCTAAAAACTTTATTTCTATTGAAATTAATTATAAAAAAGTTTCTGCCAGTCACTGTATATTGTGATTATGTCTGTCATATACATAATGTTAATTTTTTAGGTCTACCCATTCCGAAAATATTTTATATTTAGAAGCAGAATTGGCGAAAAAAGAAAAAGAAATTGATGATTTTAAAAGTCAGATAAAAATACTTAAAAAGAAAGATGAAGCGGAAGTAGCTGTTGGTGATACTACTAATTCAACTGAAATAATTGCTTTAGCAAATGAAAATGAGTTGCTACAGGAAAAAAATAGAGAAATGGAAGAAACTTTTTTACATTTACGAAGGCAAAATAATCAGCTGGAAGAAACATTAGAGGTAAGTATAAATTTATTCATTTTATGATAATAAAGTCTTATTAAATATACTTTTGCAGTCCTCAATTTGTTGGCTTTCATTGGATACCTTTATGAAATAGGTTTAAATACACATTTCTTTAGTAATTATGCAGTGTATACAAAAAAGTATGCAACATGGGAAATTTTTTATTACCGATTTCTCAGAAAATTTTATTCTTAATAAAAGTTGGCGCATGCATTAAAACTAAAAACGCATAATTCAGATTTTACCTGCGGCTAATATTAAGGAAGCAAATGCCATTTTTTCGAATTGGCGTTAAGAGGAAAGTACCTTAATTAATAATAATAAGAGTTTATTTTTCAATATTTATAATATAATACATTTGTTTATTTATCTTCCTTAATAAACTTCTTCTTTGATCCCCTGAAGACGTGCTTGTTAGGGGCAAATCTTAATATTTTAAATTATAAATATATGAGAATATTAAAATATTTTGTTTAAATATTTGTTAATATTATATAAAAGTTAAATTGTAAATAAAAAAAAAAAAAAAAAAAAACTTTTTAATATATGTATATAAATATAAACGCAGTTTTTTTGAAGATAGGTATAATTAAATTTTGAAAAATATATTATTCATAACAATATCAATTAAAACATTTCCAAAAATATTTTTAAATTATCCGTTTCCAATATCCATGCTTTTATTTCGACTTTATATTTTTTTAATGAAATATATTTTTTAATTTTTGTTGGTAAATAATCGTTTAAATAAAAACATAAATATTTGAAATTTTTTTGTCCTATGGACTTATTTATTTTAGGTTTTATGGTTATTTCATTTTTATGACGAGTATTATGATTATGGTTTTTAAATTGTATAAGATTTTTATTTTTAAATATATATATTAAGATATTGTAAATGTAAAGTTGTCTAATGTTCATTTTCTTTGTTTCAGAATATAATTTTATTGAAGGATAAAGATAATCTTTATTAAATATAATTTTTAGAAATCTTTTCTGTAATATTTCTAATTTTTTAACTAAAGTTCTATTTATTCCTCCCCAACCTAAAATTCCGTAATTTAAATGAGTTTTAACTAAAGCATAATATAATATTTCCAGTTGTTTTACGTTCAAAATTTTTTTAATGTTTCTAAAAATAGGTAGTAAACTTCTTAATTTTTTAATCAAATATTCTATGTGAAAATTCCAATTTAATTTACTGTCAAAGATTATTCCTAAATATTTTACTTGATTAACTTTTAAAATTTCAATGTCATCAGTTATTTTAATACTATTCATATTTTGTGGTACGTTATTTGGATTTAAAGTGAAAGGTAGATAATTGGTTTTATCAAAATTAATGGTTAATAAATTTTTATCAAACCAATTTTTTATTATTTTAAAATCTTTTTTAATTTTGTTATTTAGGTTATCCCAATTCGTATCTGTATAAAAAATTGCAGTATCATCTGCGAAACTATGAATTTCTCCATCACAAATCACATTAAATAAATCATTAATATAGATATTAAAAAATAATGGTCCTAAAATTGTTCCTTGGGGAACACCATATTTAATTACTTTAGGATAGCTTTTTTCTGTATCTATTTGAACATAAGTTGGTCTATCTTTTAGATAATTTTTAATTAATTCAAATTGTTTTCCTCTAAATCCAATATTTTCAATTTTTTCCAACAATAGATCATGACTAACTGTATCGAATGCTTTTGCTAAATCCAGAAAAATACAAATAGAAGGTTTTTTTTTATCTAATGCATCATATATTTGTTCTGTTAAATAGCAAATAGCATTTTGTGTCGATTTATTTTTTTGAAACCCAAATTGTTTATTAGAAATAAAATTTATTCTTTCTAAATAATTTTCAATTCTTGCTTTTAAAATTTTTTCAAATACTTTGGCTAATGAAGATATTAATGTGATAGGTCTATAATTATTAATTTTATTTGAATCTCCATTTTTAAAGATAGGTTTTATAACACCAATTTTAAAAGCTTCTGGATATATACTTGTTTTAAAAATATTATTTATTAGAAATGTAAGTGGTTTTGAAATAGTAGTTTTAATAGTTTTTAATATTTCAGTAGTTATACCATCGGCACCAGGAGATTTTTTCAATTTCAAACTATCAATCATATTTTCAACTTCTTGATGATTAGTTTCTTCTAAATAAAATGAATTAATATTGTTTATGTTTTTATCTAAAGATGTGTTATTACATTTATTGATTTTATTTGCTAGTTTTTCGCCTATTTCAGAAAAATAGTCAATAAAGCTATTTGCTATACTTTTGTTGTCAGTGAGTGAGTTATTTTCTATTTTAATTTCGTTTATATTTTTATGTTTTTGATTTTTATTACATATTTTTTTTATAGTTTTCCACATATCTTTATTAGAATTTTCACATTTATCAATTTCATGTTTATAAAAATTTGTTTTTGCCTCTTTAATTAGTTTAGTCAGTTTGTTTTTATAAATTTTATATTTATATAATAAAAATCGGTTATTTTTATTTTTTTGTAAGTTTTTATAAAGTTCGTTTTTGGTTTTAATAGAATTAAGTAAGCCATTAGTAATCCATTCTTTTCTTTTTTTAATTTTAATTTTAAATTTAGTCGTACATTGTTGTACATTGTTTTGGATTTCTTTTATTAAATTATTGGATAAATCATTTGTTTCGGAATAAGAGTAATAATTTGTCCAATCTATTTTTGTTATATTTTCTTTTAATTTATAATAATTAATGTACGTTTGGTACACTGCTACAGGTTTTTTATTAGTTTTATTATCAATCAGTTTTTTTTGTAAAATTGTTGGGTAATGATCCGTTATTTGATATTTAAAGATCATTGATTGGAAATTATCTAAATTTTCGTTTGTTTTGACAAAGATATGATCAATACAAGAGTTATAGTCTTTTATTTCCCTTGTGTTTTTATTTATAAATGATATAAAATTATATTCACTTAATAAGTTTAAATATTCACTACTATCTGTAGAGTTTGAGGAAATATCAATATTTATATCACCTACTAGAATTACTGTTTCATTTTTACAAGTATATATAACATCATCAAAAAAATTCTTTAAATTTATAGTAAATTCTAAAATGTTTACTGGTGGAGGTTTATAGATACCTATAATATTAATTTTTTCTTTTCCAATTGATAGTTTTAATAGGATTATTTTTATTTTTCCCATAGAAATAACATCAAAAAAGTAATTATGTTCATTTTTAACATACATCATAACACCGTCACTTTTATTAAAATCTCCATTATTATAAATCATATCATAATTATTTATTTTAAATAAATCAGTATTAAAAGTTTTCCAAGTTTCTGTAAATATAATAACGTCAAAATTATGATCAAGTTGATGTAAAAATAATTTAGTTTCGTCAAAATTTTTGGAAATGCTTCTAATATTATTGTGATATAATGAGAAATTATTAGTTGTGTTAATCATTATATCATTAAAATCTTTTTGATCTTCGATGAGCTGCGTTTGAATATTTGTAATTTTAAAATCTGAAATATATTTATCTATTTTCAAATTAAAAATATTAATAAGATAAGTAATAGAAATATATAGTACTTATAGTACAAGTAAAAAATTCAAAATAATATTTTAACTATAAGATGTACCCCCTTTTTTAAGTTTTTCTATTTCTTCTTCATTTGTAATTTGGATTATCTTTTCTTCTTCATTTTTCCTCACAAATATTTTTCCATTTTTGCACCAAATGAATTTATAATTAAACCTTCTTAATTCTTTAGCTCTTCCAAGTAAAAATTTGTTTCTCGTTGTTAAATGTTCATTTATATAAATATTTGTTGCTGGTCCTGGTAGATTAAGATCCGTATTTCTGATATTGCCATTTTTTTTGAAATAATCTTTTGATTTCTTTAGAATTTCTTCTTTTATACTGTGATTCTTTAAGTTAATTTGAATGATATCTTTGCTTCCTTCCTTACTAAAATTTTTTCGTTTCATTATTAATATATCTTCTTTTTTAATATTGACTCCAATTTTGTTTAAAATTTGTTTTGTAATATTCTCATCATTTTTAATTTCTTGATTTTGAGTTCCTTTAATTTCAATATTATTTATGATTTTACTTTGTTCTTCTATATTTATTTTTGTTGTTAAAAAATTAATTTCTTTTTTAAATTTCATAACTTCTTGTTTTAGTGAATTGTTTTCTAATTTGAATTCTTCTTTTTCCCTCTTTACATTTTTTAATAATATAAATATTTCTTTATTTTTTTTTTCCATCTCATCAAATTTTGCGGATAGGAAGATAACAGATTTTTTTAATTCTGTTACTATTTTTATGATATTTTCTTCAGATTCAATTTTTTTTTGGTTTTCGAAAACTTTAAAATGTTGTTTATTTTCAATTTCTATTTTTTTTGAACATTTACAGCAACTCCATCTATTTCCTTTCGGGTTTTTTATTTCTTTGGAAAAGTAATCAAACATGGTATTATCTAATTTTGTACATTTTAAATGGTACCAATTTTTACATTTTAGTGTACATTCTATTGCAGCTTGGTTACCTTTAATTTTTTGGTTGCATTCCCCACAAATATAAATATTGGAAGGTCCTGCTTCATTTTGATCTTTTGTACAAACTTTAAATTTTGAAATTTTTTCTGTTGTTTTTTGGCTGGTTTCTGGATATTTTAGTGGTAAATATTCATTATCACAAGATTTGTTTAAAAGGTTATTGTCTAATATATCTTCGTTTTTTTTGCTGGTGTTAATTTTGTTAGATTTTCTTGTCATAGTCTGTCAAGAATTTTTCAAATATAATTCAAAATATTTAAACTAAACCTGTTTTCCTCTATTATTCCAGCAAACCTCCAATTCTCTCGTATAAATCAACGTTTTCTTTATCTTTTGAGCCTAGTTTTATTTATTTTTCTGACCTCTTTCGTGTAAAACTTTTGTAAAATTGATAGAGTGATTTGTATATGTCAAACTTAAAAAATCAGGTACATAATAATACAGCAGCATTTTATATAGAAATGTTGTTGCAAATTAAAAAATTAATCTAAATACTTTGAGTTATCTATCTCAATTTTTTTCCTTAAACTTCTATATTTCCTCTTGGTTGATTTTTTGTTTATGCAATTTAAAATATTTATCAAATAACTTAACCATGGGTTTATAATAAAAGTGGAGTTGCAAACCTTTTAAAACTTTTCACTGATACGAGTTGGTTTAGATACTAGCATGTTACACGCATATTTAAACACATTTTGCCCAACTTGTGTTCTAATCATTAGGATAGAAACCAACTACCAACTCTATTCATACTACTAGAAATAACTAATAAAGTATTTGTCATTTTCACCTAGTACGCTCAAGTCTAAAACCCTACTTTAAAAAATGCATATTAAATAGTTATTTTGCTTTTTTAAAGAGTACCGTTGGTTGAGGGAAATATAGAGGTTTAAGAAAAAAAATTAAAAATCGAGATACATAACTAAAATTTCGTATTTGGACTAAGTTTTTAATTTGCAACAATATTTTCATATAAAATTTTGCTGTATTCATAATTACGGTACTTTACTCTTAACGCAAATTTGAAAAAATTGCATTTATTTTGCTCCCTTACTATTAGCCGCAGGTGATATCTGAAATATGCGTTTATACTTTTTATTCATGCGCCAACTATTATTAAAACTCTTTTTTTAAAACCCTTATGACACTTATCTATAACATACTTTTGTCCGATTTCAAAAAGTAAATTAAACACTAGACACTACTATTGTGACGTCATTGACATTGGCACAAATTATTTATTCATAATAAATGTATGGTTAGTAAACAAAACATTAAGCTAACCGTTACCAAAGTTTACAGGTGTACTCTGCCGTTACTGTCATTGATGTCACAATCAATGTTGTCTGGTTTATTTTTTAATTTTTCCATTTTAACAGCAATACAAAGAGGAACTAACACAAATCAAAGAGAGTTTAACAATAAAGAAAGAAGAACTCTTAGAAAATACAACATTAATTGAAAAGCTCAATGATGAACTTCTCTGTGCAAAGAGAGAATTGGAGAATTATAAATACAAACCTTTGGAAGCAGATAGTAAGGGGAATTCATTGTTTGCTGAAGTTGATGACAGGTACATTTTTGTGTATTTACAAAATAATTCGTTATTGGTTGAAGGTTCAAATACATAACTTCTGTGTAGTTATTTAGTTAGTTATTAGTAATTATCAGTGAAAAAAAAATTGTTCGTCCATTAAAATTAACTATGAACAATCTAATCAGTTAAGGTCCCATAAACTAGAGCATTTTACAGTTATTTAAATGGAGTTTTTAATTTACAATTAATAATTTCATAGAGAAAACACCATGAAAAATGTAACAAAAATGAAAAATTAGCAAGTAAGTTATTTATCTTGAAAACGGCGCTTCCAATCATGTCGTACTAAGATCCGGTTGTACAGTTACGGTTTAAGCTTAGTTCAGCGTTAAACCAAGCTTAAACTTCATTTGTACAACCTCAACATGAATTTAACCAAGCTTAAGCAGTAATTGTACAACGGGACCTTAGGCCCGATTGTACAAGTACGACCTAAGCTAAGTTCAACGTTGAACTAAGCTCAAACTTCATTTTGACAACCAACAACAATGGAAAGGTGTGGTCAAAATAAAGCTTGAGCTTGGTTCAACGCTGAACTAAGCTTAAGTGTACGTGCACACTGGTGACCGAGCCGAGCGATACCGTGCTATGCGAGAAAGGCGAAAAATACAATTATGTGATTTTAAGTAGCCGCGTTCATACTTAACGCTTGTCCGAAAGACGATCGGAGCAGAGCGATAAATGGCAAAATTGTTTGTGATTTCTCGCATAGCACGGTATCGCTCGGCTCGGTCACCAGTGTGCACGTATACTAAGTCGTAATTGTACAACCGGGCCTCCTTTAGGTAAAAAACTATCAGGTTTTTTTTCATTTGACAAAAATCATAAAATATCAACATACATTTTTTTTCTAAATACATACGTTACTAAAATTTCTATCCTCAATAAAATTTTTGGAAAAGAATCTTCTGGGTGCCCCATTTAGGGGGCTGAAGCGAGGTAGCAAGTGGACATAGGACAACATTTTATAGGATGTGCGGACATTAATAACCTATCTCCAATCTCAAATTATTGACTACACCTTTTATGACACCATTTATATCAGGTTAATAATTTTCTTGTATTAAATTTCAGATCCTTTCTACAGGATGATTCCTAAGTTGATAGTTCTTTTTTAGTTGTGTAACAACTTTTTCAAATACCTTTTTTCAAAAAACTTAAAAATAGCCGAGTTACAGAAGTAAAAAATCTAAGTACGGGCTTGGTAATCAAAACGTTGCCCTTTACTTTATACTGTTCTTCTCCGTTTTTTGTATGTGAGTCATGCATTTTACGGATCGGTCGTCACTCGTCAGTTATTTATTTTGGCAGTTCGCGGCGCGTTATGGTTTTCTGAAGCAAATTAATTTTAATAAATTGGTGAAAATGGTAAAATTTGAAAACAATAAACTAATTATGGTGCTAATTTATTGTGAGTGTCGTAAAAGTGCGGATGTTTCTTCTCTACAAAAAGAAGTTTTCCTAATGTTATTCAACGGGCAAGTTAGGCAGAACCGTATTTGATTTGTAGTGTAATAAATGAATGTAAGTACTTTATTTTTGGGTTTTTTTGAAAAAAGGTATTTGAACATGTTGTTTATTTTAATGCCTTCCATACGCAGCTAAAAAAGAATTATCAACTTAGGAATTACCCTGTATAAACCTAATTTGTTTGATTTTGTTAGTTCAGTTTAATTTTATAGGCGTATACATCTACAAGACACCATTAATCAAATGAAGTCTAGCTATTTTCACCTGAAACAGGAGCATGGTCATCATATAAAGCTGATTTCGCAATTACGGAAAGAGAATGCAGATCTTAGAGGATCGTGGAAAAAAGATTTGCAAGAACTTCAGGAAGATAAATTTTGGGTCAGTACACAAAACAACGGGCTTTTTCACTTAATTTAGATTTTAACCCTGCCATATACCGGGTGACACAAGAAAGCAGGGTTGAAATAAATCGCGATTTTTTTGAAAAAATCAATAAAAAATAAATAAATAAATTTCGATTAAATCGTGATTTTTTTGATTTTTATCAATTTATACGCGTGCCGCGGCTTTTCCATCGGAACAAGAAAATTCGCTTTTTTATAATGTGCGGTTGATACGATACGGATCATTTCCTAACTTATAGTTTTAAATAAACTCCTTTTTTTAAATTTGCTGATGAGTTATTTCCTTCGGCGACTTGTTTTTACAGAAATGTATAATTTTATTTAAATCATGATTTAAATCTTTTAATTTCAATATTTTGATTTAAATCGTCGCAACCCTACAAGAAAGTGCTACCCACCAAATTTTTTACGTAATTCTAGCAGTAATGATTTAAAAATATGATACATTAATATAGTGTGTAAATTGCCAGTTTACGACCAATTCAAACCTTCGAAACCACTTCCGGTTTAACCGAAAGTGAAGTCAACTTTTAAATTTTAAATGGACACCCCTTATTTTTATTTGACGTTTAAATATTCTCTTTTCGACGACATATCACACTTTCTCATTTGTTTTAAAAATGGCTTCCTACATCAATTTTCCTTTGTTTTTAAAATGTCCATAATTTTGGTAAAACAGAGTAAGTGGTAAATAGTAGACCATGGAAACGTTAAAATGGTTTATTTTAACATACTCTATAATATAAGGTAGATGCGCTTAAGAAAAATGTATCCGTTAAGACTATTTTATTTACAACCTATTTTTTAAAAAACAGCGGAATTTCTCGATTTTTTCAAATGGCAACCCATCTTTGTTTTATTATAATAATTATTCTTTATTTAATTTTCTTTCTAACGCTGTATCACAAGTCGTCCTGCCTAACTTGTTGAATATCATTAAGAAAACTTCTTGGTGTAGGATGAGCCCGCAAGGGAAAGCGATCTGCGTATAATCTCGAAGCAGCAGCCGCACTTTGACAACACTCACCGTAAATTAGCACCATATCTACTAATTAATTGTTTTCAAATTTTACCATTTTCACGTGTCACCAATTTAAAATTCACTTGCTTCAGAACAACACACCGTAGCAGATTGCCAAATAAATAACTGACCATCAACCCGTAAATTGCATGAATAATAAGACAAAAGCCACATTATGTACAGCACGCTACGTCTTGATGACCAGACTTAGATTTTTTTCTTCTGTATCGCCTATTTTTAAGTTTTTTGAAAAAGGCATTTGAAAATGTTTATTTTAATGCCTTCTATACACGGCTTAAAAAAAAGTATCAACTTAGGAATCACCCTGTATAGAAATGGGAAAGTGAAACATCCAACCCCTAAGAAACATTGCAATTGAACAAAAAATATCTGAAAAACATATGTGTTTACATTAAAAATATTTTTCAGATTCATAATCTACACGCCAAAGATACGTTATAGTTTATAAAAAATTATCAATTAGTGTAGTTTTCATATAGTAGATAATAATTTTCAAAATACTATATTTACCATTTGCTCAAGAAAGCATAATATTAAGAATAATCAAGCAAATTAATTTTGAAAATATTGGGTATATTCCAAAAACACTTGAAAAAGAACGGGAATTTAGTTAACATGATTGATAAAACAAATGTTTACATTTTATAGGTCAACGACACACTAAAAAGACACATACAAGTGCTGGAAGAACTGCTAGAGGATTATAAAAAACAATTAGAAGAACAAGCTGCTTTTGCAGGAAATGATTTAGATCGCGAATTTCAGTTTTATCATCAAATGATTAGCGATAAAAGGTCAGTCACCATCTAGATCTGGCATGTTTCTCTACGAGACAAATTCATGTCAAATATTACATATTTTCAAAAAAAATTTTTAGCAATGAAATTGAGCAGTGGAAGAAAAAATATTCAGATAAGTCAATTAATGAACATTTGATGTCTATCGATTTAGCCGAAGCGAATAAGAAATTACGGCTTTTAAGGCTTGAGGTACAACAACAAAAGGAAGAATTAAAAGAAGTTAACGCTAATATTGAGGTAGAAGAAACAGAGAAAACAAAAGTATTGTGTTATAGATGTACGACTAGAGATCAAAGGAACAGTAAACGATTTGAAGTTAACGAAACCCGTAAAGTCTGCTCCTCGGAAGAAAGGTAATTTTCAATACCTACAAAGTTACATTTAGAGATCGCAGGGTTATGGAACATTTCCACAACACACGCACATATTTTTCAAAAAAATTTCAAATTCACAAAGAAATTACTCAATACAGTTCATCCAATTACTGGCTGGATGTACGTCACAACTCGTAAATACACAATCATAACTGAAACATAACTTTACATTTACAATATCTTAATATATATATTTAAAAATAAAAATCTTATACAATTTAAAAACCATATGCATAAAACTCGTCATAAAAATGAAATAACCATAAAACCTAAAATAAATAAGTCCATAGGACAAAAAAATTTCAAATATTTATGTTTTTATTTAAACGATTATTTACCAACAAAAATTAAAAAATATATTTCATTAAAAAAATATAAAGTCGAAATAAAAGCATGGATATTGGAAACGGATAATTTAAAAATATTTTTGGAAATGTTTTAATTGATATTGTTATGAATAATATATTTTTCAAAATTTAATTATACCTATCTTCAAAAAAACTGCGTTTATATTTATATACATATATTAAAAAGTTTTTTTTTTTTTTTTATTTACAATTTAACTTTTATATAATACTAACAAATATTTAAACAAAATATTTTAATATTCTCATATATTTATAATTTAAAATATTAAGATTTGCCCCTAACAAGCACGTCTTCAGGGGATCAAAGAAGAAGTTTATTAAGGAAGATAAATAAACAAATGTATTATATTATAAATATTGAAAAATAAACTCTTATTATTATAATTGAAGGGACCTGTCAAGGGATATAAAATTCATTTTGACAACCTTTGTCATTTCCTAGAACTTTAATTTTACGTGTTAAAAGTAATTTGAAAGCGAAAAATAATTGAAACATATTCTGAAAACATTTCTTATTATTCAGCAAAAAAATAAATAGTCATTTTGAAGTTTAATTTAATCCTGACAGAATTGAAAAAATATACGATTTAATAGACGACATGACTCAATTCAAAAATTACGTCAGAAGCTGTGACGTACATCCAGTCAGGGAGGGGGCGCTTGGGGAGTCTCGAGTTAAATTCTCCAGAGTAAGTAATGACTAAAGCTGCAACGTTGGAGTAAGTAGCAAAATGGTCCGAACTGCCGGAATTTTTTCGAGATGTCTACCATTGCGATGTTAGTTTTTTTTTAAATTGAGATACAACTTACCTACGGAACAGTGTCGCGCGGCGGACAACGTTCAATATAGAACGTTCCTTTTTAAAATAGGGGTTTGCACGGCATCATAAGGTATTTTCACAAGGATTTTGGGCAATATTATATGTCAATGAGAACAACTTTTTGTTTTACATACGAATTCGAAATTCAGTTTTAGTAATAACCATTTCAATTTTTTAGATCAATAAAAAGCTGTTTAAAACAAAGCAACCAAAAGTCTGAAGAAGACATAACTCTTAGTTTTATGGAAGAGGTGAAAAAAGATGATTTTAGTTTATTCAATAATCATCATATCGTCGGTAACAGAAGAAAAGGGCAGCCATTAGATGACACTAGTAATATTACCGTTAATTTAATAGAAAATCTTAATCCTACTATTAGTTCAACTACTTTAGAGGATGTGGATTCGTTTGAAAACAAAGAAAATATCAAATCAAACTTTGACCGTACAAGTGCTCAGGAGAAAAGAGGTGTGACCTTCAGCGAAAACACAGTTGAACCTGTGGGCACTTCTTCGCGGAGACGAGCTACGCGCATTTTTATTGCGAAGAAAAAAGCTAATACAGATAGTACAAGTTAAATATTTTGACTTTAGAATAATTTTATTTTGATTTTTTTAGGTTAAGTACTAGAATATATATTTTAACGCTTGTATTCTCTAGAGAGTTTTAATGTTGGTTTTGATGTTAAAACCAGTTTGACAATTAATGGTTTAAAATGATAAGTGTAAGAATCGACTCAAATCAGTATTATACCTTGAATGAATTTTTGTCATATTTTTTAAAATTTAGAAATACTATAAGTACTCCCAACTAGCATTTTCAGGACCTATCACTAAATATGAACTAAATCTGACGTCAGAATTGGTGCAACTTTGAGTAATACAGTTACTTTAGATGTTAAGTTAGTATTTATCGGCTAAACTACGTCGTGTAGACGTCACCGAGTTTCTTTCGGATTGAGGTCGCAAATAGCCATTGATTCTTACGTCGTTTAAACGTAGTCATGTGACCTTTAATGTCAAGGTAATAACTGTGATGCTAAAAGTAGTCACACAGACGTCGCACTATGACTCTATTTCTGAAGGTCCTTAAAAGACTACATTTAGACGTCCTATGTTGACCTAAAGATTGACGTTACGTATTGGTAGTTCAATAAACGTATAAAGGACGTCGACGACAGACTTGGTGGAAATTGGTGGTAATCGGACGTCATGATGACGTTATGAATCATATAGAAAAAAATATTTAACAATTACCCACAGCAAAAAAAAAAACGGGAACTCGATCTTCTTTTGGATAGACAGTTGCCGACTGTCACTTGTCACTTGCCAAAAAGGACGTGTTTAATGGTCGGCCGGACGTACAAATATTACGAAGTGTACACGGAAAGTACATTTTATGACTTGAAGTAATAATGAGTGAAAAGTTTTGCACTTTTTATTACCTATACACGATATAAGTATACTTATTTTGACTAAATCTGTCTATACGTCTTTTGTATTAGACTATTTCTTCCTTAAAGCGTGGTTTACACCCTTTTAGGTAAAGACGTGACTCCGCCATGTTTTACTGACGGGAATAAATTTTAGGGTTTCGTTTTTTGCAAAATAGTTGTGGAAAACATGAAACCAAATACTGGAAACTCCCCTATTTGACCTATAATAACCTACTTTACATATTTTGAGTATTTAGATGCTAGTTTAATTTAAGTGAGTTTTTTTCCTAATCCAAGATATAGTATTATATTATTTCAATTTTTGATCAAATTAATGATCAATTAAGTGGGGCTTCGTTTTTAAGGCGCTGACTTGCCAACTTTTAACAGTAAAGTGTCTTACGTTTCAATTTTAAGCAATCGAAACACTCCAAATAAGTTTATTCTAGTAAAGAGACTCAATAATACGCTCTTGTCCAAAGCAGCCATTAATTATATTTTACAAACTGTCAAATGGTCATATTTGTTAGTAATCTAGTATGTTATTCTGTGCAGAAGTCAAATAAAGTTATTTTTAAAACTACCCGACATTTTAGGTGCAGCTGACTAAAATACGACGTCATATTTGTCTACCAATGATGACGTCAATCTTTACTGCAATTCGTTACTTATAATGTGCAGAAGTCATATACTGACGTCCTTACAACCCTTATATTGTCCACCAAACTAGTGCAAATCCGAGTCGTCGCGAGGTCAGATCGACGTAAGTTTCCAACGTCAGGTTTAAAAAAATAACGTCGGCGCGACGTAATATTGTTTGTTGGGCTTACTACTTTAATTAAATAAATAATACCCTTATATTACAAAAAGATAAATATTACAAAACAATAAGTAGAAAAAAAGTTTTTATGATGGTATATTTTCTGTCAGTGGCGTATTTAGGGGGGGCGCACCTCCCCCCGAGCCTAGGAGCTCGGGTCTACAAGTCTAATTGCAACCTTTTTTTCGTCCCACGCTTGAACTTTTAATTTAAATTTTTAAATAATGTTTTCTTGGCTTGGATTACAAAAGCCTTGTAGGAAACGTTTAGTTTTTAAAATTTTCCTTCTAAAAGTCCTGTTTTATATAGAGATTAAGGTTTCGAACGCATATCGTTTTAGTTATTGATTTATGATGCAATTTGATAGGAAAATGAGTAAAAATAATAATATTTTATAGTATTTTTCTATTATATACTTGTCCGTTTTGTTTTCCCTTTTAAGAGCTATTTTAAATCAACAAAAATATAAGCCAATGCAATACAATATTTTTCAACAAAAACAGAAAACAATTTATTTTTAAAGAGAAAAATTAAACTAAACATTTTAATTGAAACTACGCTCCTAAAATACATGATTTCTGAAAAAAAATCATCAATTTTGGCGTAGTGGGCGATATTTTTTTTATTTTTAATCATGATAAACCGAGCCCGAAAAAC
The DNA here is from genome assembly GCA_935413205.1 of Polydrusus cervinus. Classification (NCBI taxonomy): domain Eukaryota; kingdom Metazoa; phylum Arthropoda; class Insecta; order Coleoptera; family Curculionidae; genus Polydrusus; species Polydrusus cervinus. The sequence goes on from OW284516.1 coordinate 32,119,489, forward strand.
GCTAGTCAGAGTCATACATACGTCTTATGTATTTTGGATTGACACCAATATTCATATTTTTCTCAAATATAGAAAATATGTGTTTTTTTTTTCGGGAGGTGTTTTTTTTACATCGTTTTTGTATAATAAAAAGTTTTAGGTAATAACCAAAGTTACAAAAAGATATTTTTATCGGAAAATCATTATTTATTTCGGTTAAAACTTTTATTTCGTTACTTTTATTCAAAAATTGGCCAAATACCTATACCTACCTAGTTTGGATTAATAAAGTAATAAAAGCAGAAAGAAAAATATGGACAAATTTGAAATTATGGTAAGAGCAAACGGTAGTCGATGAGTCATCACGGACAAATAGTGTATTTCCACCACATCGCGCATATTATACCTGTGTCTGGCGATGGAAATAAGATGTATTTTTTTATATACTATATATAAAAACGAATTTCACGAGAATTAAGTGGCCCAGCGACCACCGTCAGTGAAGATGAAATGTGTCTCGCTGGTATGAAATGCTTTTGAGAGCATAGTGAAACAACTTCTCGACAATTTTGAAAATCGGTGAGAAAACCCTGGACTTAATTCGAGAGATAATATACAGGGTGGCCCTCTCTCAACGCAGAATTTTATAGCATCTAAACCCCTTCACTTTCATAGTCACCGTTTTTTTTTGGTTATAAACATGTTAGACCGGAATTTGTATCTTTTAGATAGAGAATAAAAAATAAAGTTGGGAGGTGAAAACCATTTTTCTCTACCATGAAAATACCATATTTTAAACGTCATTATCTCATTAACAATTGAGTTTAGACATATAAATATTTATATAAAATAAGCGAAGAATTTTATGGGGAATTGGAAAATAATATATGGAAAAATATATATAGTTCCATTAAAAAAAAAACACGTTTGATATACCCTGACTATTTGAGAGACCCTGTATAATTTAAAATAATTTTAACATTGGTATTGGTTGCCACGCGTGCTTTTGGAGGTTCTCTGGTACTTTGTTTAATTGCTCTGGCTGTGCCGAGATCACTGACAGAGCAAAGTTGACATTTACTTACAGCTGCCTTAGTAGTCTAAGTCATGGGGGAGCTATCCTATATTTAAAAGCTATGGTATGGATTATTTTGTTTCCTTATTATTTTCCCAGCATGTCATGTATTTTTTTTAACATTTTTTTGTTTTCTTTTCCTTCCATTGTTTAGGGTTCGAGTGGAATGGCATCGCTAGACTTCGCCTTTATCTTTAGATAGGATGAGTTCAAAAACTTTATTTATTTTTAAAATATGTACAGGGTGAGTCAACGATAGAGTAAAGTTCATTGCCACCTTTTTAAGAATTAGATGAAAATTCGAAAACGATGTGCGTGTTTCATTAAAAAAAACCTTAGGCCACCCCGCATACTCAAATATAATTTTAAAATGTGCACCTCAATGATCTCTACAACTTTGAATATTTATCTAATTCTTAAAATGAACGAGAAAATGAACTTTACTCTATCGTTTACTGTACAATCCTGACATTGTAAGCTCGTTTATTTTCTTTTTTTTTTGTAATAAAAGTATTTTTTTTAAATTTTGTTTAAGAATTAGTGGCAAGCGGACAAAATTGTGCATATGTCTTTTGTATTAAAGTGTACAGGGACGCTAAAACAACTTATATTTTATTTTAACGCTTGCTTGAGCGAAAATTGTCGGGAAGCATTCTATTTTAAAATATAATACTGTGCAGCAAAAATGAAAGAATAAGGTTGCATCCAAAAACGTAACGTATAGCAGTAATTTTATTAGAAAAATAATACACATAATTTACTAAAATAAACTTTATTTAATAATTTTGATACAAATCACAAATCCTATCCAAAATATAGACATTTATTAGCACCCTGCCAAGAAATATTCTACATTTTTATATGCTTATTTGCCAAAGGGTATGAAAGCTGGTAAGGTTCCGAGCTTAGGTCTTGATTGTAAACCAATAAAATTTTTAGTTGTAGTTTGATCACTCTCGTCATTATTTTCTGGATTCTCCAAAGTATGTTTATGAAGTATTTTTGGTTCATCGGTAATTGCTGCAGTTTCCAATTTTTTTTCTTCATAATACCGCTGTTTGTCTAATAATACTGGCTCCTTTTTAGTTTTACAAGGATTAGTGTTAACAGATTTGGAAGAACTTTTACTGGTAAGCACTATCTTTTGATCTTTTTTTGGAAATTTGTTATTAGAATCAGAAGATTTCTTGGCAAATTTGGCTTTATCCGAAAAATAATTTCTTACCAATTTTCCATGCGGATATGGACACCTTTGCTTCAAACAGTTTCCATACTTTTCATGGTCTGGGCATAAATATTGATGCCTTTTGTCACACTACGAATGTATAAATAAAAACAACAATTAATATATTGCCTAAATACTACCAATTTTTTAGGAACCCGTACATTGGGACATTAAGCACATCTCTATTATAATATTTATGAAATTAGACTTTGTTTTAACCATATTTCTTCGATTTGATTCGTTCACTGAGAATATTGTATTGGGTGTTGTCCACATATATACATACACTATATTGCCAATACAAGTAGCCGCACGAAGCAAGAATACACCCATCGTGCGATTCAAAATAACCTGAGTTGGGGGCCGTGGCGCTTGCGCAGTAGGGAAAAAATTAGGCAACCCACACGATTTCTAACAGAACGTAAACAGAACCCAAGGTCTCTTGAACAGAACCGGCTTGCCGTTGTATTCTTATTTGTCGCCATCTTTTATTTCGTTTATTCGTGTGTGGTTGTAATTTCCAAGTTTTGGGTGTTAATATTTATAAAACTTTACTTTAGACATTTTTTTTTGTTAGGTTGTAAGTTGTAGTCGTTTCCAACTTTTTTTACGTTGTATTCGTTCGGATGTTTCGTGTGTGATTGTGGATATTATTTTTAAGTTTTGGGTGCGAATTTAGGTATAAAACTTTACCACACATTTTGTTATTGTTAGCGACTTGTGTTTCAAGATGGGTAGAAAAAAGTGCATGATCCTCCCAGGAATAAGGTATTTCAGGTATGTAAAATATCGGTTACTTAGTTTTAATTGACCATAAACTGTACACACCCGAACTAAACGGGTGAATTTAAATAAAAGCTTGTAAAAATATTTTGAAAGTCGGCCCTGTCAAATGTTTACATCAAGAAGCAAATTTTCGATCTGCGCAAACTCAACGGCCCCTGATCATCTGCTTACAGTGGTGGCATCATTGAATTATGGTATTAGCAATATAGTGTATGTATATGTGGTGTTGTCCCAGAACCATACAGGGTCAACAATGCATCAGACCTTCATAGTTCCTATGTGAATTAAGTTAGAGATGTTCTTCATATGCTGCCTTATACTGTATCATAGAGTTTCAGTTAAATATTTACCTATATACAGGGTAACCCAAAAAAAGTTATATTTTTTTAAATGAAACACCCAGTATTTTATTTCATATTTATGTTCATATTAGTGTGCTTGTTAATTGTCCAAAATTTTATATAATTTGCTTTGGGAGTTTAAGAGCAATACATTAAAAACTAAAAAAAAAGTTTTGCCGTCCTGGAAAAAAACAATCTAAAATAATTTTTTAAACCATGGCATAGCAAGGATCTAGAGATACTATCAATTAAATACTATCAGGGTGTCCATATTAAGGTTTCAAAAAACGACAGATTTTAAAATAATTTTCGCAAATTTTTCAAATGGAACACACTGCATATTATTTGATGCAAAATGTATAGGATTGTTTTATGATGATACTATTAAAATAGCATAAAATAACATTCTATTTAGATTTTCTTAGAACTAACGTCTACAAGAATTCTCCATTATATCATATGTGTAGTATATTCAATAGATTAGCGAGTGATATTGATGTAAGCACTGTAACACTTAATAAATTTACAAAAATTATAAACACTAACCAAACGCGGCAGTGGCGCCATGGTGAGTTACTGGCATTCAACCGTGGCGGTCCGGGTTCGATCCCCGGAGTGGGCATACGCTTAATAAAAAAAGTATGTTCGGAACTCAAATGGATAAAATAATGCAGTATGCTATTAGTGAATTCTAATAACGGGACCTAGAGAGAGGGGCACCGAGGACCTCTGGGGGAGTAAAAAGAATAAACTAGTGCATACAGGTGGTTCGGATTCTATGCTAAAGGCCTTTTTACATTGGGTGCAATTGCAAGAAAAAATTGCCTGAAAGCATGCGCTTTGTCAACATTGTAATAAGCTGATGCAGGTTTTAAATGGGAAAACGTGCATCAGCTGATTAAAACTTCGTCTAAGCGCATGCTTCCAGGCCATTTTTCTTGCAATTGCACCCAATGTAAAAAAGCCTTAAGATGTAGGTCCAGTCTAGATGATATTACCCAGACGATAGGGGATACAATGGGCCTTATAGGCCCAAGTATACTGACTCTTCCGCCAACCCCAGCAACAACAAAAAAAAATAAACACTAAACTTCAAAAGCAGGCTCTAGGCCTAATTTATTTAGCTCATATTAATTGTATAGTTATTAGATTAGTATCTGTAAATGGCAAACGTTGCTATTGATACTGGGTGAATAAATAAATACATTTTTTTTAAATGGTTTAAGATTGTTTTTTTGATTTTGTTTCCAGGACTGCAAAACTTTTCTTTAGTTTTTAATTTATATATATGGATGGTTGCTCTAGCATATTTTATATAGGTGTGGGTGTATATCCGAGCACAACCCTTTTATTAACCAGGGTTGGGCAAAATTTGATTTTTATTTAAAAAATCAGTCCAAAAAACACAGTCTAAATATTTCTCAGAACGCGCTTCTTGTAAGAAAATTCCTGTCGCGACTTGTTTCTTTCCTGATCTATAAATTGCCATTGCCCAATACGTCTTCGTATTTTGATAGTTCTACTGTTTATCAGTGACCAGGACGTAATAAAGAATACACTAGTTTAGCTTTAATGATTACCGGTTTATTAGTAGTACTCAGAAATACACTTTAGTTAAGACAATGCCGTACGCGTGTCACTCAGGCTTTACTGCGTTATGGTACTGACCTGTACCATGTTGCCAGATGTATTAGTCCATAAATAAGTAAATAGAAATGCATACATGACAGTTGTTCAAGGGAGTGGAGGTAAATATTGTAATTTTTTCTTGGATATTAAGAAGTGAAAACATATAAATGACTGAAAAAAAAGAAGATAACTTGACAGTTTTATGTTGCACAGAAATTTAAGAGGCAGACCACCAAATTCCTGCAGGAGAAGTGTCTATATAGCTTCAATTTAGATTTTAACCGCTAAAAAGCACAATCATTCTTTACAAAATTTTAACGTGTAGTTCTGTCATTACTATTTTAAATCCTAAATTGTAATTAACTGCTGTAAATTTTAATGTGTATTGTTGTCCGTGCTATCTCTGTTTTCTTTTTACTATTTTTATACTCGAATTATAATTGATTGTTGTGTAGTACATTTTTGCAGAAATTTTAACGTGTGGTTTTTACCGTCACTATATTTTTATAACTGCTTTTCTCGTAGTATATAAGTATATATATTTTGGGTAATTTATTACCACTTTTACTTGTAAGGGCAATAGCCTAATCCACTTTCTTTTTTTTGACGTTGCTATGTCCATGTGATTTTTGCTGGCAATAAAGAATATTATTATATATTATTAATTTTATTATTATTATTATTATTATATTATTATTATTATTATTATTATTATTATAAAATAAATCGATGTGTACAGCGGCTTGTAAAAATATTTTTATATGTTACACTGCTCTAATTAAAAAAAAAATGTTACAATTAAATCATGATTTTTTTCTAAATCAAATGATTTTAATCGTAATTTAAATCAGCCCACCCCAGCTTATGATCTTTTTTGACTAAGCAAATATAAACTTATACATTACACTAAATACATTTACCTCAGCAGCTTTTTTACAAAATCCTTCAAGAAAATCTCTGCATATTTCGGCCTTTGGATTTATTCTTATGTGTAAATATGGACAATTTTCTTTCGAACAAGTACCTTCCAAATAATATTTACAAGTTGGCATTTTCTCTGGTGAAACATTATGTGAAAGAAGACACTTTTCCTCTATACATGCGCCTTGCAAAAACCTAAATAATAGAAATAAAAGTATCTAAACTTCATTTCAATTTTATTTTTAAATCAATTTTATAGATTTTACCTAGTGCATAAGGCAATTTGATCAGGATCATGTTTTCTAAAACATTTCCCATTTTCCTTTCCTTTACACAAACCATACTTTTTGTAAAAAAGGCAAGGAACATTACATTTCCTTAATATTCTTGGTGACACCTTAGCTGTCTTATTTTTCTTGGGACTTGATTTCCTAGAATAAATTGTAAAATATCAAACACTTATTTCCTAAAGAGTTTAACAAAAAGACACATGGCTGATTTTTAATTAGTCTGTTTCCACTCCTTGGGTGTTCTAGAAAAACAGTTCATACTCTTGTTTTTGGGTCGAGCGTCTAAGTTTTTATTTCTTACAATACTTTCTATAACATCATATTATGTTAAGGACCCCTAAAATTAGACTACATGCGAACACAGGCAACGTTGCCAAACATTCATAATTTTAGTCAGTATCATCTATAGCTGTTAATAACAGCTGTAGTAAATAAAAAAAAATTGCACCCATCAAAAATAATTAAAAGAAAATATATCATAGTTTTTACTTTACTTTACTTTAAAAACATCTTTAATCATTACATAGTTTTGTTGTTGCCATTTTTTTCTACAGTAAATACATATAATTATAATAATTATATATGCGGTATTGATACACACATATGGTATTTTTATCAGGTTCTGCTGGTCACGGCTGACCAGGACATCCACCAAGGCAAACGCCCTAGTGGGGTTGGTGTTGGCCCACAAGGTAGAGATAAAAATGACTTTTATTGTTCTAAAATCGACCAGTTCCGGTAACCCCTTATACTGCCATGAGAGAGTTTGTTTTAGCTTTCGCTTAGAAAATTTGTTTTGACACAATTACTGTTTTACTAAATTTTATTGCTAGGTGTTGGCTGGAAAAACGATTGAAAAACCCAGCATGAATTTATTCAGGTACAAAGAAGCTTTAATTTTGCATATCATAGTTTTATTATGTTGGCCAAACGCAAATTTTAAATTAAAAGTAGTACCTACTTAGGTAATGGAAAAGTTTTTTTATGAACTCATCTTTACCATGATAGGCTTAATGGCATGTTGACATGTTATAAAACGTATTTGCACTGTTTTAATAATATGTATTAGAGTTATTTACTTTTAGTTGTTTCACTTTATTTTTGATAGAAATGAAAATTATAATAAATGTTACAACAATTTTCAGTCTCTTTTAACACTGTAATGCGGCAATGCTGTATGCACCGGCAGTTGTCATACAAAAGTAGTTCTTATGGTTAGTGCAAGGAGCAACTAAAAAATAATGGCGGTTTAGAACCTGTCGTTCTTTTATTATATAAGTATTTTAGCTTTTCTGATATAAGTCGTTTTAGTAAAAAAGATTTTAACAATTGTTTCATGGCTCTTGTAACAACAAATATTCCTCCAGAAAACAGTTAGTTTTATTTGTGGAGTGACAAGACAAATATCTGTGTTTAAAGTGCTATATGTTAAATTGTGGAATGTTAAATTTAAATTGTGGATTAGATTTGTGTTAGGAATTTATTAACATTGTACAAATTGGGGAAGTCTTGAATTTTTGAGGTAGATTTATTCTTTATTTCTTAAGTATAAAGTATAGGAAAATTTAAAAAACTCTAATATTACAAAAATCTGCCACAAACCACAACTGAAGGGCTTAGTGAATAAAGATGTTGACAAACTAATTTTTAAACAATATTTTTAGTGTACAAAGGTGCAAGAACTGGTTTCCAATTTCTAACCTTTATTTACTACGATTCTGTGAATTATAAATATGCTAAAACTGGTTTCCAAGTTCTAACCTTTATTCACTATGATTTTGTAAAGTATAAAGGCCCTGGTTTCCAAATTCTAACCTTTATTATTCAGAAAAACAACATAAACAAAATACATTTGGCCTGCAAACAGTTCCTAACTTCATAGTTACTAGACAAGTAAAGAATTTGAAATCACACGCAAATATGGTGTAAAATTTTACCAAAACATGCTTTTAGCAAACCAATACAAAAAAATAAATTTTAATGGGACACTAATAATTATCTTTACCGAACCACTTACCTATTAATTTTAAACTTCTTTAATTTCGCAGAATTTTCAGAAACTCTCAGTTTATTCTCAAGAACAGATTTAGAGGCAGACACATTTTTGACAACTAACTTATATGTTGAAACTTTTCTACTAGGAGATTTCTTTATTCGTAAGGATGTTCTTGATTTCCTATGTCCCTCTCCATGGAAGTTTACCACACTTTTAACAGTGTTCACAGGTGAGCCTTTTATTAAAGAAGTCTTGGCTATATCACTTATACCTATAAATCTATTAATATAAACATACTTTTTGTTATTCTTTCCTATTATACTAAGAGATTTTCTTCTTCGATTGTCAATTTTGTACCTGTTTTTGAATTTGTTTTCTTCAATGGTGCCTGTTGTGGCACTTCTTTTCGGTGAAGAATGAAGAGATGATTTTACAATTTTGTATTTTGTTTTTATAGAGTTTCTTCTTTTCATGCTTTCATTTTTATCTTTTAATGCAGAAGTTCTAATAAGCTTTGTTCTTGTTAAAACAATTGCTTTATCTGTTGGAACACATGGGAGATTATCTTTTTTTTTAATATGAGGCATATTTAAGGTAGAATTATTTAAAAGCACATTATTTAGAACACTCAGATTTTTGAAATTTGGATTGATATGAACAACCTTTGATATAGGCGGAGATATAATTAGTTTTCTATTTAAAGATATTTGAACGCTCTTGACATGTGGATTAATGTGGATTTTTGTACTTTGCAAAGGAACATCTTGCGGAGAGGGTTGGCCTTTTAAATACTCCTTATCGCCTAAAATTATGTGATTGTTTTTTAAATGAGGATTAATATGAATTTTATTAGGCTGAATTGGTTTGACCCCAGAGAACTTCGGATTGACAAACACTTTTTTCTGCTTGAAGTGAGGATTTACTAATACTTTTTGAGATCCATTTGTACAGTGATGACTAGAGGTTTCAAGGTGTTGCTTTAAAAAAATAAAACGATTTCTGTGTTCCTGAGTGCCAGTTGTATTTCGACATTTTTGAAAATATTCTTCAGATAAAATTCCAGGTGCTAAAAATGTTTTTTTTATTAATGTAATTTAGTATTAATCTTATTAAAACTTACACATATTGCTGTTCATAACTAAAAATAATTATTTATTTCTTTATTTGGAAAATTAAGTCGTGCGCCCATATGGTCGATATTTAGGTAAACGTCAGACGTCAACATCACAGAAGAAAAAAGGTTCGTTACATCACATCCAAGAATCCTCACAAGACCCGGCCACAAAGGAGACTTTGTTGTCTTTCCTTTTTTTCTTTAATTTCATCTTAATGTTGACCATTTCCAATATGATAGTCATACTGTGAATATAAAGTTTTGTGAAGTGTAAAAAATTAACTAAAAGGGTATGTTTAGCTTATATTTTATACTTGATTATAGTTTTCTATATTTTTTTATTTTTTGTATACAATAGTTTCTTTTCTCTTTTGATTGTTTAGACAAATATTTTTTTATAGTTCTGATGATGGTTTCCTAATAAAACCGAAACGTTAACCCCTTATAAAGAAAAATCTTTTATTCAAGAGTGACTATATTGGAAATGGTCAACATTAAGATGAAATAAAAATGGTTTTAATTTTTATGGGGGTAAGGGATGGACCAGATGGGAATTCCATTTTACCTAATACATTTGAATGACTGTCTTAACTTAATTATATTAAAGGTATTAAAAGTAGAATGTAAAAATTTGCATTTTATTGTATATAATTAAATTATTATAGACATTACTAAGATTTTCTGTATCTGTTCTGAAATTAATTGTGTTATGGGTTTTTTTAATATGATGAATATGCTACGCCATATATTTGTGAGAAATAGCTATGGGATCACCAATTTCAGCTACCATTGCCAATTTTGTTATGGAACATTTAGAAACAAATGTTATTAAATCACTAGATTATAAACCGTATTTTTTTAAAAGATTTGTAGATGATTGCATCCTTTGCATTCCTGAAAATAAGTTACAATACACCCTTAACAAATTTAATTCGTTCCATAATAAACTACAATTCACATTTAAAACGGAAAAAAAGAAATCCATAAACTTTCTAGATATTAATATTAACTATAACAATGAAGGCAACATCAAAACAAGCTGGTATACTAAACCTATATGGTCTGGTAGATATTTAAATTTTAATTCTAATACCCCTAACAAATATAAAAAAAGTGTTGTTAATTCACTCGTTGATAGAGCAAAATAATATAAAAAAAATTAAAACAGTTCTTCAAAACAATAATTACCCAAAAAAATTCTAGGAACCCATTATAAAAAACAGAATTGATAAAATTTATAACACTATAATAAACACAAACCAAATTTAACTGATAAAAACAAATTTATTTCACTTCCATATATTCCAGAAATAAATCAAAAAAGTATTAAAACCATATAATATCAATATTGCAGAAAAATCAGAAAATAACAATAAAGCTTTATTTACAAAACTAAAACAAAAAACACCAAACTTAAATCAAACCAATCTTATTTACAAAATTGACTGCGCTGATTGTCCAAAAACATATATTGGACAAACAAAACAATATCTTAAAAATAGAATAAAAGAACATAAAAACAGCATTCGAAATAAAAATCAATCCCCCACCGCTTTATCAAAACATGCAATAGATAATCTACATAATTTTAACTTTGATACTGTCCAAATTCTTGATCATGAAACACACTACAAAAAAAGAAATATTAAAGAAATGATTCATATTAAAAAAACCCATAACACAATTAATTTCAGAACAGATACAGAAAATCTTAGTAATGTCTATAATAATTTAATTACACAATAAAATGCAAATTTTTACATTCTACTTTTAATACCTTTAATATAATTAAGTTAAGATAGTCATTCAAATGTATTAGGTAAAATGGAATTCCCATCTGGTCCATCCCTTACCCCCATAAAAATTAAAACCATTTTTATTTCATCTTAATGTTGACCATTATCAATATGATAGTCATACTGTGAATATAAAGTTTTGTGAAGTGTAAAAAATTAACTAAAAGGGTATGTTTAGCTTATATTTTATACTTGATTATAGTTTTCTATATTTTTTTATTTTTTGTATACAATAGTTTCTTTTCTCTTTTGATTGTTTAGACAAATAGTTTTTTATAGTTCTGATGATGGTTTCCTAATAAAACCGAAACGTTAACCCCTTATAAAGAAAAATCTTTTATTCAAGAGTGACCGAAAACCCAAGAAAAACAAACATTTTAATCGATTAAAACGGTCAGGAAAACAAACTAATATTTATAGGTAATATCGTCTGCTGTCGCTTGGTTCACAGCATGATACAACTATACAAGGTATGATATCAACAGGGTGCGCAGTGGATCGGATACGGCAAAGCGTAGTTACGTTATTAAAAGGCAATTTTATATGAAATTTTTAATAAATTTATTTCAAATCATATTAGCCTTAGAATTTGTACTGTGACTGAAATATTGAAACATACATTTTAGATTGATTACTGTGATCATGAAAAATTGAGGTTGTTTTTTTCATTTTTCTTGAAAGTCTTGCATCGTGTAATTTTGTATTTAGTTCTCTGATACGAAAATACATCCTACATCTAAAAAATTACATTTTTGCCTTATCGGAACATAATACCGAACTAAGGCTAGTTCATATATAGATGCGAATCACGAATACTGCTCCGATTGGTCAATTTCAAATATTTTTTGCCCGGTAAAAATGTCGCAACAATATTTCAAGATTTTGCATATTCGCATAATTTAAAATCTGGGGGGCGGGAATCTTGAATGACTTTCAATATTTTACGAATATTCGTACGATTTTTATGAGGCGCATGCGCACTTTTAATTGGTCGCACATCTGTTTTGAACTGTATTATTGTTATTATATCTAATTTTTAATGTTTAAGAGCTTTTTTTAAAATATAGCAATTAGTTATATTGACAATGAGTGAAGCATTATTCTTTTGGCGGCGACGAAGAGCAATTGCTGCCTATCTGTTGTTATAAAAACGAAAAAAAAAAAATGTCGAACCGTAGGTACTTGCGAACTATTTCAATTTAGGAAGCAGCAATATATTATACAATTTTTAATGTAAAAAGTTAATGTATTTAATTAATCAATAGCCTAATAATTGGGATAGAATAGAAAATATTTACCTGAAGTTCATCCATTTTAACAAATGAGAGCACAGAGTTTTTGTAGTGGCGCTATGGCTATGAGTGGAGCACAATCACAGAATTCGAACAAAGAGAAAAGTTATTAACGTGTTAAATGATAGATGCCGCTGTGACTTTTAAATGACGATGCTAACGCCAAAGTGTAGTGCGTTTGAACTAATCGAGGCGGAAGGGGGGTAGGGGAAGCCACCATATGTTTTAATTTTTTTGAAGGTCAAAATTAATATTTTGAAATTTAAAATTTGTAGTAAATATTTTTATTAATTACGTTTTTGTTACTAATAAATACAATTTGCATTGCACGATTTGTAAACAACAACGTATTTTTAATAAAAATTATTTAACACAAATTTTAAATCTCAAAATATTAATTTACCTTGATGACAAATATATTTGGTTTATCTTTAGTAAAACAATCAATAATACAACTTTTTTATTGCACAAAATCATTTAATTTATATAAAATAAAGTCTTGAAGGATTCCTTAACCCATACAAAAGCATAAATAAATTTATTAAGAAAATAAATAACTGAGATCACACATCTATGTACACAAATAAGTTTAGGGTCATAATCATATGTCGAGATCCAGTACCAGTAGAGATCAATAAATCAGGTTGAGGTCTTATTACAGTGAAGGTCAGTATCGGTGAAGGGTATCATCAGGTTCAGGTCTAAATCCAGTGGCAGTTGGTTAACATCATGTTCATCAACATTCTGAAGGATTTATCATGAAACAAGAGAACAGCGACAAAAATCTTATATTGGCAAATTATTTCTCTTACGACTAGTTATCACACATATCAAATACAAAGACAAAAAAGGGGCAAAGAAAGAACAATTTAAGTAACTTTAAGATTTTATTGTTTATTTTGCTTTTACTAAAACTTTTGTATATTTAAAGTTAAAGTGACCAGAACTTATTAACTTGGTTATTTTATTCACTTAAATTCTTGTAAACCCTTAAATAGACAGTCAACTTGATAATATCAGTAGTTATATCTTATATCATGTTGCAAAGCAAAAATTAGGTAATGTACTACCTACCCGGAATATGTTCAATAACATCGAGCCTTTATTTTTAAACAACCTCGATAAGAAACTGACTTGAAGTTTTTATTAAAAAATATTATTTTGTGAAAATAGAGACGTTTTTTAAATCGCTTAATCAACAAATACATACCAAGATACTTAAATTATTTCTGGCAGAAAAGTAAAAAATTGTTTAAAAATTTAGGGTCATCGACCTTTGCCGCTATAAAATAGTTTGAACTCTGTTTTCAGATTTTTTTCTTTAATATATTAATATAACATCTTACCCAGACATGCAATAAGACTTTCTTTTGCATTTTACAATCACGATCTTGAGATATTTGCGATAAAAACATAAATAATTTCTAAACAAAGAGCCATGTCATGAAAAATACCTTCAAAGCCGAACACAAATAAAAACATCAACGGTTGGTTTTAAAAAATGGAGCAACGTGATTGGTCGAAAGATGACAGCAAAAGTAGTGGAAGACAAGTGACACTTGATGTGTCTTTTCCTATCCAAGTTTCATACCCCTGAGCACAATCGGTGGATGAGAGGATGAGGATGAGACAATAATTGAGGTTATGTACCTTTACCAACCGTTAAAAATGTTGACACAAACACTAAAATATCCCTAAAAAGACAACGAAATTCGCACCTATATGTATTTTTCCGATGCGAAAATTCGTATTCGCAATTCGTGATTCGCATCTATATGAACTAGGCTTTAAACGGAGAATATCGCAATATAACGGTTTTCGTCCCAAGGTGACGTCACGAAAACCTGCGCGATATCATGCCTCATGTAGTTTTGTATCATGGGTTCACAGAAAAGAGGGTGTTTCTTCGAGGCGCAATCACGTTGTAAAGGTTCGCCACCTTCTCGTCTAATAATTTAAATCAACCGCCTTGTCTGTATTTTCTCCAAAAACCAAATTACGTTGAAAATATAAGAAGCGCCAATTTACGAGTTGGGTTACTTAAAGCTATATAAACTTTAGCCGTCCTTTGTGGATCTTGTCTTTTTCTAAGCATAGAAGCTTAGAAAACGCAAAATAGGATAGGGATATAAGCAGTGGCGTATTTAAAAATTTCGTCTGGGGGGCAGCTACTGCAGTGGGTTACATAACACGTAAATGTCGAAAAGCGCTGCAGGCGAAACATTTTTGGGGCCACCATCAAATTTCGACAAAAATTCACTCGACTATTATCAATTTAACTTATTTATTTTAACCCATGCATGTTCAGATTGGTAGTATGATCTGCCTCGACTCTTAGGGTTAATCACCAAGCCAGCTTATTATAGACTTCCTATGGAGCTCTGCGCCCCCCCCCCCCCCCCTTCCTGCCTTCGGGCTACTTAATCAATAAATGTTTGGACTCTTTTTTTCCGGGCCTGTCGGGTCAGCCAGACTTTTGTGGCCAACAGGTATATCTCGGTTTGCTTATGTACTTTTTTTTAAAGAAATATTTGTAAAATAATTTTCAAGCCTTAATATTCGTGTCAAGCGTGCAATTCCGGTCCGTGCCGGGCTCTAAAGTAACTTAATATATAGGATAGGGCTCATTTGACCACCTGGGTTTAAACCCAAGGAGCCACCTTCTTAGAAGTGCCGTTGGGCAAAGCCATAAACTATAAGTAAACCTAGGTCGCGACGTATATTCCGAGAAGCGAAGTGAATGAATATAGACGAATATTCGCGTTCGATAAATATTTATTACAGGCAACATTTGGCGTAACTTGTTACAGATTTGTCCAAAATTATGAGCGGTAAAATTTTAATACTGGATGGTTTGTTAAAGTTAAACGAAAAGCAACGGTAGGTTATTGTTTCAAATAAAAGGCGGCCGGAATTGTAGTAAAAACCACAGAACCCCTACTTTTGTCGTAAAAACTCGCTGTAGCGAGCCGTCATCTCTTTACAATGTAATCATTATTTATTACCGCTAGCATGTAAAATGTAACAGAAAGATATTCTGAAGACATTCTGGTTGTTGGGTTAGTGTATGTCGATCGTTCAGCCAAAGAGTTATGCTGCAATTGAGTAAAAATGTTTTTTTTTCTATTCATTTAGGATAACGCACATAAGAGGTTAAGTAAAAATATTGTGAGCTTGTATTCATTTGCTAACCTGTTTAACAATTCTAGAAGGAGTGAGGCCATGGTTCAGTTATTTTAAACTATGTTTTATAATATATATATAAAGAATTTATTATATTCTAACATCCCTATAGTCATAGTGGATATATGTATGTATATGTTGGGTTGCACAAAGATTTTATTAAATCATAATTAACCAACCAGACATCTCTCGACTTTGGTAGAAATGATTTTCTCACTATCAGTGGCCCACTTTGTGATTCAATAGTTCTGCTATATTCAAAGTTACCTGGTTAGTTAACTATTGTATATGTGCAACCTAACACTAGTCTATTAATGGACTTAATAAAAATATTTCATATTTTTTTTTTCTGATCAGCTCGAATTCATAACTGTAGAAGAAGAAGCACAGATGAACTAATAAGTTTACGATTTATCGTCGAGTAATGAGGCTAACTGAGCACTTACATGCCGTTGAAAGTGACGTCTAAAATAGGCTTTATTAACTGTTTCATATTCGCACTTGTTACATTTGAAAAGGTTACTACCATCAGGCGTTTCGTGAATTAAAAGATGTTTTTTCAAGTCCCTCTTACGAAATGTCTTGTAAGGACATAGTTCGCACTTGTGCATGTCAGCATCATCCGGATCTTTATGAATAAAACTATGATCTCGAAAACTTCTTTTATGAATAGTTTGAAAGCTGCATACATCACACTTGTAGACCTCGGTGGCTTTATGAGTAGTAAAACGATGCCAATACAGTGCCCCCTTGTTCCATGCTTTGTAACCACACTCCTTGCAAATATGATCTTTTATTTTTCCCGTAGTTTTATGATTGACAGAGTGTCGTATTAACTTATTTTCCGCGTTAGTTTGAAAGTCGCATATAGAACACAGAAAAATTTTCGATTCTTGGTGCTGCAGACGATGTTTTCTCAAATCGTCAGCGCGAGGAGTCCCATAACTACACTCAGTACATTTAAACCTTAAGAGTTCATGAGGGCTTTTGTGAATAAGGACGTGTTTTTGCAAATTCTTTCTGTGAATTGTTTCAAAATTACATTCAGGGCACATGTGTTTTCCTACTTGGTCTCTCATATGGATGACAGAATGACGTTTTAACTTAAATCTCTGATCAGTCTGGTATTCACATTCTGTACAGTTGAAAATAAACACCTCCTGTGGATCTTTATGCTGAAGTATGTGCCGTTTTAAATCATACCTACGACGAGTTTTGTATTGGCATGTTTCACATTCATAAACGGAATTGTGGCCCTTAACGTGTCTGCTTAAAAATCCGCAATAGTTAGTTTGATATGAACATTGATCACATTTGTAGGTACCTTGCTTTGACTTGAGCTTATTTCCCTTTTGATTTTTGACATTTGGATTATCTTCTGTATCCCTAAAATATTTTTAAAAATATGTATTTAAATACAATCATTACGTTTTGCCTATGAAAGAGTGCCGTCTCTAGCGTGCAATCAATATAGGTGTGAATAATCATTGCCTACAGGGCCGGCTAAACCCGGGTGCAGCGGGTTCAAAACACCCGGGCGGCAACATAAGAGGGGCGGCAAAACGAAGCTAAACTCGAAAATGGGCATCAATCAATAAAGCAAAAAATTAGCGGCAGCGACACATACGAAAATTTGATGACTTTTTCTTAGGTCGAAAACACCATGCCTTCAACCTTCACTATTCTATTTGTTGATTGCAATTTCTTATTTCAATATAATATCTGCCGGACGCGTGGCGCAGTTTATAAAGAATTTAAAAAAAAACAGATTTAAACACTTTTTAGGGCGAGCCGCTCCGCTTTTATCTATGCGGTGTGGTGTGACTGGCGGCGACGGCTTTTAATACAAGTCGGTAAAGATTAATAAAGCACTTTTTAGCAACCATTTTTCTTTTTTTTTTCTTTGAAATATTGGACGTAATTATATGGAATTGAAATCATTGTTGGCTTAGCATTCTACTAGTCAAGACAATAAGTAAGATAGAATAAGATAGTGTTTAATATAAATTAGATTTTATATTAACGCACATTTAGAAAAACTTTAATTTTGTTTCCCAAGGTAAGAAATTTTAGTTTTGGTTTTAAACTTGCTTTCAATGCTTTTATCGTATACAATTTTCTTAGTAAAGAATTTTATAGTTCAAAAAAGTAAACGTTTTAAATTAAAATTGCATTTATAATGGTACATCTCAAAATTTTGACAGATAGCTTGATTTTAAATGTAAATTGTAGATAAAAGAAAGACGTAAATGAAAATGGTTATCGCTGAATGCTAAATATTATAAATTTTACAACGCTATTTCTTAATTATAGATGTCTGATAAACGCAAACGTCCATCAGGCTCGCAGTATCGGAAAAAAACAAAAAACTGTCACACCCGGGCGGCAAATTTTGACTTGCACCCGGGCGGCAAATGTGTCCGAGCCGGCCCTGATTGCCTACCCTGGGAACAATGAAACAAACGCCAACCAAAATTATCTTTTTAAATTTAACTTTTTATCCGTGTAACATCCGACCACATTTCTGTGTATGTAGAGGAACGAAAAACTACGTATATCATTTCCACTAACGCGTTCGTTGCTGATTAATCGTAAATTGGATCGCATTATAATCATCCCGTAAAATCGTTTTAAAAGCATAAATCTCGCTTTATATTAGCCGCTTATGGGAAAGCAAAAGCCCTGCTTTTATACGAGCGAGAGAGGTGATAAGCGCTAAGGTAAAAAAGATGCAACATATACACGGGACTTTCTTGAAAGCGCGTGCATTAGTTATTTACATCCATACATCTCTCTGTATCTGTTCTGTGGCCGGCTTGAAGGACTTCGGTCAATGGCCTTGATTAATAAAAACACATAAAAACAAAACACATTTTCCTATACAATAACCATTTAAATAAAAAGATAAACAACTTACTTTTCATCATTTTCAAGTTTAAATTCTAATTTAAGAAAATCTGAGGAAACAACACTGGGCATGGCATCAAACTCCTGTTGTTCATCTAATTCCGGATCATCATATTCTAACTGATTCTCAGCCTTAATAGTAATTAATGATTCCTTTTTAAGTTTTATCTCTTCCATATTTTACTACAAAATCGAGCTGAACCTTATTTTTCATCTTATCTTTGTTTATTTATAATATACTGGGTCCTGCAATAGTGCGTCAGGTTTCTATAGCTCCGATACGAATTAAGTTCAACATTTCATTCATATGCAGACCTATATTGTATCATAGGGTGCATTTTTAAAAACTATGCTAGTATTTCACATAAAATATTAAAGGATGTAAACAGATCTTTTCAAGAACGTGTTGACTGATGCACAGATTAAAATGAAAGACATTTTGAACATTTAAGTACATACTGTGATTTATTTAGTCTAGGCGCCTATGTTTAATTTTAATAATAACACTTTATTTTTAAACATAATTTATGAATTGAAAAATGCTTTTGCCGGTGTACAGACTCGATTAAAATTGCGCAATTGGCAGCGCGCTTGACATGTAATCGAGAGGTTCTGGGTTCGATTCCCAGCGGAGGCATAAAACTTTTTCAATTTTAATAGAGTCTGTACGCCGGCAAAAACATTTTTCAATTTAAAAAATTATTTACAGACGCCAACATAGCCAAATTTGAGCGATGAACCAAACCAGATTGGTTTTAACTTCAATTTTCATTGTGGTTGTTCACAATATATGGTGGGGGTAGTTATAATAACGTCACAGGTCTCGACCATTTGGAATCCGCTCAAATGAAATGGTTTTAACCATAAAACACTTTCGAAATCAATGACATTACAAATGTCATTGATCGAGTGAGAATTGTAAACACAGAACTATTTTGTAAAGTTTTCTTTTCTTCCACTCCGTAAATGTTTGAAGATGAGTGTTGCTGACCTGCGACGTCTGTTATATTATGTCACAGAAGTAATTTTTGATTAAGATGAAGATATTGCCACAGAATATATATATAGCTATATATTCTGTGATATTGCCTTATTAACACAATACTTTTGGGGCACAGCCAATAGTAATTAATGACTCCAAAAATATTAAAAGTGGAACATTGGCTGACTAACTATAACAAACCCTTCATGATTTAGAGTTTAGTAGAAATCTCTCCCCTATTTTGTCGCACATGGACCTACCTCAAAAAAAATTGCTATTTTTAACGTTCATGCCGATTTAGAAATGTCAAACTTTATTAACCGTGGTTCGACAACTGCTCCGGATTAAGGTTAATACCACAAAATTAATGGTGACAACTTTGGCGTAAATCAGCTGATTTATGACGTCACTGAAATATAACCGAGACATCTACCAAGGTCGCTCGAATGTAGTGGTTAATACCAATCTAAAGAATGGTATAAACCAATCTGTTTGGTTCATCGCTCAAATTTGGCTCATAACTACTTTAAATAATTTATGAAATTTGCAATAATTTCAAAAACGGTTGGAAGTAACTTACTTATATGCTTATGGTACAAAAAAAAATTCAAATAATATACCTCCTTTTTTTTTTTTTTTTGTGACATTTTCTTCCAGTTTATAAATTATGTAATAGTATTAATTAGAAACTAAGAAGCTGTAAATTTGACAGGCTGAAGGACTTCGGTCGATGGCCTATCGAGCAATCAATAAAGTTCTTATAAATAAATAAAAATATACCTACATGGTGTTTCATTTAAAAAACTTGAGACAAATGAATTTAAAACAGTGGCAAATCCAGGATTTTGTATCATTGTGACATATCCAAATTTTACTGGAGTGAACGAAGATGTTCTCTTAATATATAGCGATTTAAAATTTTTTTGTTTAGTTCTGGGGGGGGGGGACGGCAGCCCCATAGCCCCCCTCTGGATTCCCCACTGATTTAAAATGTG
Organism: Polydrusus cervinus; assembly: GCA_935413205.1. Lineage (NCBI taxonomy): Eukaryota > Metazoa > Arthropoda > Insecta > Coleoptera > Curculionidae > Polydrusus > Polydrusus cervinus. The sequence continues at coordinate 32,140,000 of OW284516.1, forward strand.
TCGTTCTTGAAACATTTTTATGAACACCCTGTATAAAACATTATTTTTTGGTTGTTAACTTATTACTCTTATTAAACTACCAAAGCAAAATATATAAAATCTTGGACAACTAGAAAGGACTCTAATACGAACCTAAATATGCATCAAAACTGGGTGTTCTATTTAAAAAATAGAACTTTTTGTAATCACACTTTTTTGGGCCACCCTGTATATGGAAAAATATTTTCCGGGAATGCACCCTATGATAAGTCTGCATATGAACGAAATTCCTAACTATAGAAGCCTAACGCACTATTGCAGGACTCTGTCTATCGGGTTGGTTTATGTAGGTACAGGGACAGAAAGTGGAATTACTTATTTACTTGTAATAAATTATAAATAATTATTAAATTATATAATTGATAAAACCCCCTAATTTATTTCAGATTCTACAGCAAGCTCTAAAGACCGACAACTTCCTGAAGATTGAGATAATTTCCACGTCTTACTAGAACAGCTTCTCCATAGAGTTCCAAGTTTAGGGTCTGTAGTTTTGAACCGACTTTGCAATGGCCCTGAAGCTTTCAGTACGGATTGTAAATGGATTGTTGGTGAAGCACCAGAGGTTGGTACAAAAAGTGAGATATTTTTTTTTAATTTGTTTAATATTTGACGCCCACTGGTGTTCATATAAGAATTAATAATTAGATATGTAGATACCTATTATTTGAAAATATTATAGTTATTTATTGCGGTGCATAGTCCCACAAAAAATTAGTACCTATTTAAAGTTTATGAAGCTTTATGAAAAATGTATATTTTATACTTTGAACTGTGCTTGTAGACAACTAGCTTTTCTCGGAGGTAGTGACTAAACTGTACATTTTAGCAATGAGACTAGTTACACTATTTATATAAAACAAAGTTTTTGTATTAAAATGTGCCTCCTATTATACACTTAAAACTAATTACTTTTAAGGAGTCGACTTTTAAATATTTTACCTGGTTTTGTACATCTGAATTCTGATCCTGTCCGGTGAGAGTACAAGTACATAATATTGTGGTGGATTTTGGAAACGTTAGTGAACATAAAATCAATTTTATACATTTACATTTCTACTTTTAATTTTGATCAATTCTTTGCATTGTTTTTCACTATTCATTTCCTTTTTCAGTTTTCACAAAAAAATTTACCAAAATCACAGAGGAAGGTCGTCGTTGTCGCCAAAATCTTAAAATCTACCTTTTTGGCATCGGCTACAGTTATCGCCATTTGCCAGCACGATTTGTACGATCGTAACATCATACAACTATAGTCTGACGCACGGTTCTAGAGCTACAATGCCTGATAAGGCAGGGAGATAACGGCCGCATTAAAAAGGCAATTCCCCTTAAAATAAGGTAAAGTCCATACAATTACTGTCTGGATGCACATCACAGCTTCTGACGTAATTTTTGATTCGAGTTAGGTCGTTATCTCCCTGCCTTATCAGGCATTGTAGCTCTAGAACCGTGCGTCAGACTATATACATGGTATGATCTCAAGAGTGCGCAATGGATCGTGACGTCACAGTGTGACGAAATTTTGAATTGAATTATACGGCAAAACGTAGTTTACGTTATTAAAAGGCAATTTTATATGAAATTTTTAATAAATTTATTTCAAATTATATTAGACTTAGAATTTGTACCGTGACTGAAATATTGAAACATACATTTTAGATTGATTACTGTGATCATGAAAAATTAAGATTTATTGTTTTTTTCTTTTTCTAGAAAGTGTTGCATCGTGTAATTTTGTATTTAGTGATACGAAAATACATCCTACATCTAAAAAATAACATTTTTGCCTTATCGGATCATAATACGTACCAAACTTAAACAACGGAGAATATCGCAATATGGCGGTTTTCGTCCCAAGGTGACGTCACGAAAACCTGCGCGATATCATATCTCTTGTAGCTGTATCATGGATCGTAATTTATTTGCTTTACGATTTTCTCTTCTCAATTAGATTTCTTGCTGATAGAGTTACCAGAAGATGGATAATCCGGGCCTTAGAGGGTTCGTTTAGTTTTGACCATATTGATTCAATCTCGATGGTCTAGAGCAGCCATACATAACCCTATTTTTTATAGGGGCCACATAGACGTTTTAGGAAAGGTGCCTCGGGCCAAAACAGAAATTTATTTAGGTGTTAATAAAACACGTAATTTAAAAGAATGGTTATCTTAATAACAAAGAAAGATGATCTTATAAGTCTTTTATAATATAGGGTGGACAAAATTTGGAAAGAGCTTTTACAATCCCAAATTTTGGTTTTATCGAGATTTCTGAAATTGTGAACACTTTTTCAAAACTCGGTCAAGATCGGGCTTGGTTCTGCATGCCAACCAACAACATCATCCAGATGTGAGTCCGTAAGTTTGTTTCTGTTCACATTTTTTGCGTACTTCAGATCCAAAAAGTGTTAATTTGGGCACTTTTTTGAACGGTTTTATATTTTTGCGGGACAATGCTCCAAAATACTACGTATTTCCCCTTTTTTCCTTTAAACAGAACTTCTAGGTTGGTATCGTGTTTGAAATCGATGAACTCATCGAAGAACTCTGCAAAATTACAACTTAAAACTGAAGCTAGCTGTAAGATGGTCGTCATTCCCAGATGCCATGGGTGTTCTACAAGCAATACACATTTTTCTATTTTCCTTAAATCTTGGAACCTTTTTTGAAATTCGTCTGACAGTGCAGTTATACAGGGTGATTCCTAAGTTGATACTTCTTTTTTAGCTGTGTATAGAAAGCATTAAAATAAACAACTTTTTCGAATACCTTTTTTTAAAAAACTAAAAAATAGGCGAGATAGAGGAGTAAAAAATCGAAGTGCGGGCATGGCATCAAAACATACCCCGCTATAGTTTTTGTTGTTTTTCCTATCTCTTATTAGTATTAGTCATACGGATAGTGTTGAACAATCTAGTGCGGTGTGTTTTTCTGAAGCAAGTTAATTTTAAATTATTAATTTTACCAAAATGGTAAAATTTGAAAACAATGAATTAATAGATAAGGTGGTAATTTACTGTGAGTGTGGCAAAGTGCTTCAAGATTATACGCAGAATGCTTTCCCTTGCAGGCTCATCCAACACCCAGAAGTTTTCTTAATGTTATTCAACGGGCAAGTTAGGCAGAACTGTATTTTATTCGTAGTGTAATAAATAAATGTAAGTACTTTATTTTTGAGTTTTAAAAAAAAAAAGGTATTTGAAAATGTTTATTTATTTTAATGCCTTCTATACGCAGCTAAAAAAGAAGTATCAACTTAGGAATGACCCTGTATAAGTTAAAACTGAGGAACAGTTTTCCTCAGAAATATCGATACGGTCCTCAGTAGCCTTTATCATAGTCGGAAAAGTGGTGGGCCACTCACAAAGGCTCGGCGGGCCTCATGCGTCCCGCGGGCCGCAGGTTGAGTATGACTGGTCTAGAGCAGGGGTATAAAACTTGGATCCGGAAAATCGCATCAGTCAGTTATGTCAATGTCACTTGTCTGCCACTTCAAAAGCGTATGCTTTTCTTCGGATGATCCATCTGTCTGTGCAAAGGAGGTCTCCGACGTCATTCTAACTAGCATGGAGGCCTTTATTCCTTTCTCCAAAAAGCGCCCTTCCAACGGCAAGCCCTGGTTTAGCAAGAATTGCGAGCGTGCTGTCAGATCTAAAAACCTGGCTTACCGACAGTGGCGTAAAAACCCTACTCCTGAAAATCGCGCTATCTTTGTTACCACCCGAAACCAATGTAAGCAAATGATAGACCAAAGCAAAGAAGCTCATAACGAGAGAATTAAAAACAAACTTCTTGCCAGTCCTAACGGATTAAGGTCGTTTTGGTCAGTCGCTAAGGCCGTCAGCCAAAACTTTACAAAGTCAACTATTCCACCTCTGACACGTTCTGACGGCACAATAGCAACCACAGCCGGGGATAAAGCAAACCTACTTGCTGAACTGTTTTCCTCGCATTCCACTGCAGACTTTCAGGGAAAACCACCAGTTCCCTCAGTTCAATCGCAAATGTCAGAAATCGTGTTCCGTCAGCGTCTTGTTAAACGGATTCTTAACGGACTCGACGTCAATAAAGCTTCTGGTCCAGACGAAATTCCTATCATTGTTCTCAAGACATGCGCCGATGAACTTACACCAGTATTTTGTAGACTTTTCAACTTATCCTACAAAAAAGGAATATTTCCATACTGCTGGAAGTCGGCGCGTGTCCAGCCCATTCAAAAGAAAGGTAAAAAGACCCTGCCAAGCAACTACCGACCCGTCGCATTGCTTTCAGTAATTTCAAAAGTAATGGAGAAAGCTATTAACCAAAAACTCCTAAAGTATCTGGAAGGGCTTAACATTATCAGCGACCATCAATACGGTTTTCGTAAGTCCAGATCAACAGGTGACCTTCTGGCATATGTCACCCATCTTTGGAGCAACACCATCGAACATCATGGAGAATCCCGGGCTGTTGCACTGGACATCTCTAGGGCTTTTGATCGTGTTTGGCACGATGGACTTCTAAGTAAATTGCGATCCTACGGTATGCCTAATGGATTTTGTTTATGGTTAACCAGCTTCCTTAAGAACCGTTCTCTGCAAGTGGCGGTTGACGGGTTTCTCTCAGACACCTTCACCACCAATGCCGGTGTTCCTCAAGGGTCCATATTGTCGCCTACCCTCTTTTTACTGTATATTAACGACCTTCTAGTGAAAACCCAAAATCCAATTTATAGCTTTGCTGATGACAGCACACTTGTCTCATCTTTTACCTTGTCTCCCCAAACATCCGCTGCCGACGCACATCTTCGCAGGCAGCATGAAGTATTGCGCCTCAACAAGGACCTGGAAGAAATTTTGGCTTGGGGTGACAGTAACCAAGTCGAATTTAATGCTAAGAAAACCCAGGCAGCAGTCTTCTCCAAAAAGGTTAACATTGCAGAACCGGATATAGTCATGGCAGGACACGCAATTCCCCTGGCACCGTCTATTAATTTGCTGGGGGTCAATCTGGGAGGTAATATGTCTTGGCATGATCACGTTGCCGCAATTGCCAAGACAGCTGCACAGAAACTTGGTGTACTTTTCCGCACCAAAAGGTTGTACACACCTCATCAACTTTTGACACTCTACAAAGCCCAGATTCGACCATCATTAGAATATTGCTCTCATGTCTGGAGCTCTGCACCCAAGCACACCCTTCGGCTACTGGATTCCATTCAAAGGAGAGCCGTTCGTCTGATCGGCGACCCCGAGCTGACCAAGACCCTCGATTTTACAAATATTTCCATGGCAGGTGTTCGACTGACATTGCCCACTTGATTCCACCTAGAGCAATGCAAAACAGAAATACACGGCGAACCACTGCCGCTCATCCATATGTTGTTCAGCTTAGTACTCCTCGAACTTCATTGTTCAAGAATTCTTTCATCTGGAGAACGTCATCTTTGTGGAATGATCTTCCTGAGGTCGTGTTTCCCAATGAATACAATCTTCAACATTTCAAGACCAACGTTAATCGCTTTTTTCGCACTCGCACCGCTCCCAGAGCGCCTTAAAGGATTTTTCCTACAGTGCAGGTGTTTTATCATAAAAAAAAAAAAAAAAAAAAGATGTCTGCCTTTCTAGGATATGAAAGAGATTGGCTCAAATCAAAATACATATTTGAATAGCAACCAATCACGTTGCTCCACTTCCTAACCACCTTTTTCCTTGTGTTTGGTTTTGGTATTTCATGACATGGATTGTTAAGAAATTATTTTGGGTTTTTATCAAAAATATCTCAAGATCGTTCTTTGAAAATGCAAAAGAAAGTCTTATTGCAAGTCTGGGTAAGGAGTTATATTATTATATTTGAGAAAAAGAATCTGAAAACAGTTTCAATTATTTTCTATCGCTAAAGGTCAACGACCCTAAATTTCAAAACAATTTGTTCAAATTTTTACTTTACTTTTACTACTTTCTCCGCAAGAAATAATTCAAGTATCGTGATATGTATCTATTTGTTCACTGGCCGATTTAAAAAACATCTATTTTCATAATATAAATATCATATTTCTTATTAAAAGCTTCAGTCAGCTTCTTATCAAGGTTAAAAAAAAGGCTCAATGTTATTAAACATATTACGGGTAGGTAGTACATTACTCAATTTTTGCCAGCAACATGATATAACTATTGATATTATCAAGTTGGCTGTCTATTTAAGGATTCACAAGAATTTAAGTGAACAGAATAACCAAGGTAGTCTATATAAGTTCGTCACTTAAATATACAAAAGTTTTTGTAAAAGCAAAATAAACAATAAAATCTTAAAAGTTACATAAATTGTTCTTTCTTTGCCCCTTTTTTGACTTTGTACCTGATATGTGTGTTAACTAGTGGTAAGAGAAATAATTTGCCAATATTAGACTCTGTCACTGTTCTCTTGTTTCATGATAAATCCTTCAGAATGTTGATGAACGTGATGTTAACCACCTGATTTATTGATCTTTACTGGTACTGGATCTCGACCATTCATTCTCTAAATTCTGAACTTTAATAATTATTATGACCCTAAACTTATTTGTGTACCATAGATGTGTGATCTCAGTTATTTATTTTGTTAATAAATTTATTTATGCTGTGGGTGTTTGTCGAGGGTGGTATGTAGTAGCTTGAGAACACTTTGACGGAGGGTTCCTTGGCCTCTGCTTTTGTAGAGATTAAGAAATCCTTCAAAGGCGTTTTTAAAAGACTATTTTATATAAATTTAATGATTTGGTGCAATAAAAACGTTGTATTATTGATTGTTTTACTAAAAATAAGTTATATAATATTTGTTATCGAGGTTAATTAATATTTTGACATTTAAAATTTGTTTTAAATAATTTTTTATAAAAATACGTTGTTATTACGAATCGTGCAGTGCAAATTGTATTTATTAGTAATAAAAACGTAATTAATAAAAAAAAAAATTATTACAAATTTTAAATTTCAAAATATTAATTTAACCTTCAAAAAATAAAAACATATGGTGGCTTCCCCTACCCCCCTTCCGCCCTAATTAGTTCATCCCACTCCGCTTCTCGGTGTTAGCATCGCCCTAAAAGTCACAGCGGCATCTATCATTTAACACGTTAATAACTTTTCTCTTTGTTCGAGTTCTATGCTGCGAACAGAGAATTCAGAGCGGCCGGCCCTGGTTTAAGCCGTTTGACGTGGCGCAAGCAACGGCAAACAGAAAGTTACGAGACAATTGGGTGAGTTTATTTTGCTTCTTTTAAACAACTTAGCAAAGTAAACATCTTTGCTTAGCTAACTTGTAAATGGAACGGGAGTTAAATCTTGTAAAAGGAACGCACAAGTTAATCGTTGGCAAAAGGAACTGGAAGTGATGGTTGGAGAACGGCAAGTCTCAGCTCGTGCTGTTGTTGGTATTTTTGTTAGGCCGGGGACGAACAGTTATCATTATCAATTTTCTATGACTTGTTATCAGAAATTAATTATAACATTATTAATTATGTTTTTCAAAATACAGACCTGTATTTTTAACGCAGTTTCATAGACCATGTGTCTAATAAAATAATAATGCATATTTTAAACGAATGGCAACGTTTCGACCCCAATAATAACACCTTATATTCAATCTTTATTTTCGACGGTAGGAGATACATCTAAGATGAAATGGTGACAAAGTTGCACGAGACAACTAACATACCTTCAAGAAATTTTAAAAATTCCGAGTACCTCCGAGGATATTCCTAAAACCGAAAATAGTCGTTTGTGTTTCTATTTATTGCTATTTATTTACAAAAGGGCGACACATAACAAATTTTACATTTTCATTGTCGCTTTTTCTTTTACTATAAAGTTGGGGTGTCCGAGGTCTTGAGTCCGACGTTTCGTCTTCTGTGGGCTTTCATCAGGTTAATAGTTTGAAAGGTTATTTAATAAAATTGAATATGGTTTTTAAATTAAATAAACAACCCCGAGGTTAACAACACTGCAAGAAAAGTTACAAGTGATTATTTTAACAATAAACCTAACGATAGGTTATAGACGAAACGTCGGATTTAAAATCACTGCACACCAACTTTATGAGACGATGAAAATGTAAAAATTGTTGTGCCACTTTTGCAAATAACGCCATAAAAATAAACACAAAGGACAATTTTCGGTATTTTATGAATATTGAACTTGAAATTTTTCAAATTTGTGAACGGTTTGTTTTGTTAGTCGTTTACGAGATCCCAATGGTGAACGTCGAATTTAGAAAATCCGAATAAACCCTATAGATTTTCTTTAAGTCAGACGATTGATGACCGATGTAACAAGAGTTTGTTTTTGAATGAACGAGAACAAAAGGGTTTGTCAAATATATATTTTTGAACAATAAAAGAAAGTATTTAGGTAAACAGTGAGTTTCTATTCTAACAGATAACAATGAGTATAAAACAATAGCTATTTTCAAGCGCTATAAAAAGGATTAGTATCACTAGCACTGCGGACCCACAAGCGGAAAAATAGTAATTACGCCAAAGAAAAGGTCGAGAAAAAAATAATTTCAACTTTATATCATTCTTAAAGTACCCAAACATGTATTTGTATTTTTAAAGGAAAGCTTAAAATTTTGGAATGAAACTGTGCAAAAGTAAACATTTCATTGTCTTAAGACAAGTTCAGATCGGTGCAGACTGACGGTAATATGATGTCAGTTTTTCGACATCTCCAACGTCAATAATTGTACTTTAAAAATAACGCAATGACGACGTGATTATGTCAGAGACCGAAGACGTGACTAGGGCGTCCTTTATTGACGTAATAATATAAGTAGTGCTGACATTTTACGTTATCAAATAACGTTAATTTAACGACGCTATGCCGTTTAAGCTGTATCGTTAATATAATAGTTAGCTCTGATGAAAGGAAGGATGCATAATATACAAAAATATCAAAGGCATAAAGCGAGATGATGTAACGTAGGACGACATCTGTTGGACACTTATATTAATGGTCTATTACTTTAAAAATTTCGAAAATATGACATTATATTTTTTTAAATTTTGTACAACATGTCAAACGTCTATAACAAATAGTTCTTGAGATATTAGCATTTTAAAAATAACATTTTTTGCCCTGGTCTCCCACGCAGGTACGTTTAAATTTATATTTTCAACTTAAAAAGCACTTCCGCTTAAACCAGAAAGTTATAATTTTTTGAATGTGTAAAAATGCCAATATCTCAATAACTATTCAATTTCGACATACTACCTGTTATACAAGATTTATTGAAAATCGTGAACAAAATCCAAAAATATAAATATCATGTTTAAAATGACAAAGTTTTCATCGGCTACTTCTGGGCCGGAAGCTAATATTTTAGTTAAAGATAGCACAAAAATATAAACTAGAAAAGTGTCAAGAAAATATCTTCAGTAGTTTTCCCAAAAGTTCTAGCGAACGCGCGTTTTCAGTAACGATATTGTCGTATATATATTGACTTATAATAAAATTAGAATTAGGAGAGCTGCACAAAGATTTTAAACAATCTTTAACTAACCAGGTGCTTTAATTGTAACATCAATGATATTGTCTGAAGCGTTTTTCTCACAGTCAAATTGGTTCGGTCACCTTAATTTTGTATTTATTAACCAGGCAACTTTGATTGTAAGTATATAGTTTCTACCACTATTATTGATGTCACTGTCAAGGTTGCCTGGTTAGTTAATTATTGTTTTAAATCTTTGTGCAACCAACCCGAACAAACCATCTACTACTAATTTAATGACTGTAGGTTATTGAACATTTTTACATACACACACACACAAGTGTGTGTATGTGTACGTATGACGAAGCTACAGTGTTAGCGAAACATGTCATTTCATAGTTAAATATAGTGGAAATTTACAGTTTAATTCGTGTTTTACTGTACTTCATAAGTCTATAGTTATGGATTTCCACCTAGTATCGGCTAAATCTATCAACTGATAGATAACACTTTGACAGGGCAATGCATCTTTAAAAAACAGCTTACTGCTTCCTTTCTCAGGTTTTTATTTTCTATTCATTTCTGTTAAAGGTCATAACTTTTCGTCTAACCAAAAAACAAGTTGAAAGGATCCCTCACAAAGCTTATGGGAAATGGATTTCGGTTAATTTTTCTGAATTATTATTAACTTAACTTATAGGCCTTGACGTCCTACTTAAAAATGTCCATGGCCGTAATCCAATCCTATGAATAGTTTTTGAGTTATGGCTTTTTACTTTGAGATTTTCTACATTGTCTGAAATTTTCACTTAGTGGACAATTAGGCCTTAAGTTGTCTTTCACTTATATGTAAATAAAATACATACAGGATGTTGAATAATTTATGGGCAGATTAAATAATTAATAATATTTAAATGTTAGGAAACTCCAAAAAAATTAAGTAAGTACCTATTTTTTAAATTTTGACAACAAACGGCTAGATATTGTTCATATTTTAATATCTTGTAGTACCAAGCTGTAGGAGAAAATAAATGGGCATAGGTTGAAGTAGAGTATATTGCCTGGTATTTTATTTTCACCTGACAATGTAATAAACAACTTTAATTTCTGTTGTAATTGATTCATTTATTATCCAAGCTTTAACATTTTTTTTACAATAACTATATTTTAACAGATTTGCAGGGTTATCCAGTTATAATCATTTTTACTTTATACTATTAGAACCAGAAGGATGATCAAATGCATGTTGTATAAGAGCCAAGGTAACAATGTTACCAAAAAAATATTTTATAATTTAACAATAATATTTTGTCATTTAATAGAAAAAACTTTTTTAATTTTCCTATTTTTAAAAGTTTTCACATGTGTATTATAACTGAATCACCCTGTATATCTAAGATTAGAATGTGTTAACAAAAATTTGGTGTAAAAGAGATGTTACAGATTAGATAATAAATTAAAGAATCATTTATAACATAGAAATTAAAGTCATTTATTACGTTTTCAAGTGGATTTTATTTTATTTTTTTGAGAAATAAACTACCAGGCTATATACTCTACATCAACCTAGGCCCATTTATTTTCCTCTATAACTTGGTACTACAAGATATTAAAATATGAATAAAATCTAGCAGTTTGCTTTTGAAATTTAAAAAATGGGTAATAATTTTTTATTTTATTTTCATAATTCTCAAATATTATTAGTTATTTAATCTATCTATACATTATTTATCATCCTGTACACATTTTATTTCTATATAAGTGATAGAAAACTTAAGGTCTCCTTTTCCACCAATAAAAAAAAAACAAAAGAAGTTTATAGTTTTGTAAGAAACAAGTGAAAACTCCAGGCAATGCAGAAAATCTTAAAGTAAGAAGTTGCCAACTTTAAAAAGCCATAACTCAAAAACTAGTCCTAGGATTAGATTATAGCCATGGACACTTTCAATCAGGATGTCAAGATCTACATAATACTAAACATTCAGAAAAATTACCCAAAAGCTATTTCCCATAAGGTTTGTGAGGGGTGCATTTGACATTTTAGTAGAAAATGGAATGTGCAAGCCGTATTTCTCTTGTTAAGATGCTGCAGCTTATCAAAGTGTAATTTTTATAAATTTCGTATCTCAAAAAATAATAATTTTAGTAAGATTTAGAATCTTTAGTAAAATTCCGAGTAAAATTCAATTTTTACCAAAACAAACACCTAACTTACCAGGATAGGACATTTTTTTCTTTGGCCTTCAATAAACTGTTTTACTAACTCTTGTTATGTATGTAAAAAGTCTGTCACCAGATCCTCCATTTACTAACAATTATGTATACCTTATGAGGATCATTTTAAACCACTCTTATTTCCTATTACCATCTATTACTAAGATATCTCCTAGGAATTTTCATGTTTACGGAGGTGCTTTCTAAAACTACTTTTATGAACCGTTTGAAAACCACACAGAAGACATTTTTGCACTTCACATTCTTGTGTCTTTTTATGAACACGAAGATGACTTCTTATCCCTCCCTTAGTATTCGTGTGGAAGTCACATTCAGGGCACTTCAGTTTTTCAGTGTTATGAATTCCCAGATGGTCCTTTAAACTCTTTTTATGAATCGTTCGAAACCCGCATTGCTCGCACATATAAGTATGAACTTCCAGAGGGTTCTGATGAACAATAAGATGCTTTTTCAAAGAAGAACTGTGGATGCTTTGGAAATCACATTTGTTACATTTGTACATTTCAATCTCAAACAGACTCTTATGGATAATCTGGTGCTTCTTTAAACGGCCCTTGTGAATTGTCTGAAACTCACAATGGTCACATTTATATTTCACAACTTCGTTGGCACTTCTATGGATGAGAAGGTGCCCAGTTAAACTTCTTCTATGTATTGTTTGAAATGGGCATTTGTCACACTGAAACTTATGAACTTCCTCAGGATTTTTATGAAGAAGGCGATGTCGCTTTAAACTTCCTTCGCGTTTAGTTTTCCACCCGCACTGTTCACAGATAAATATTTGAATTTCTAAAGGGTTTTTATGAACAAAGGAATGCTTCTTTAAATTATCCTTATGGATACTTTCATAAGAACATTTATCGCACTTGAACATTTCGATCTCCAGTGGGTTTTTATGGAGAATACGATGTCTATCTAAAGCACTTCTATGTCTCGTTTGAAACTCACATTTGGCGCAAGAGAACTTTTGAACTTCATCGGGATTTTTATGACGAATAAAATGCCTTGTTAAATTGCCTTTTAACTTGGTTTGAAAGTTACATTCGGGACATTTGTGGCTTTTGGAGTTTTTATCCTGGATGTTTCTAAAATTATAAGAAAATAAACTACTCAAAACAATTACCTACTAGGGAAAAATTTTACATGCTACTCCAAATTTTTTTGGCATAAATTAAAACGTATTACGTGGATCAGTTCAACCAAAAGAGGAAACTTATGGAAAAAGAATTTAAATATACTAAAAGTGCAATAATAGATAATATGTTTTATACACAGACATCTAATATAAACTTTTATGTATTTATCCACAGCTATTCGACTTTTCTATATAAGTTATCGAAACAAAGATAACAATATAATTGGTCGCACGACTGCAAATCAAAGTAATTGCGCGGTTAATAGGATGATGTATCCCTTCTCGCCTTATGTTTTTAAACTTCCAGCTTTCCCACTGTGGTTTTATTGATTTCTAGAAAAGGCTTGTGTACTCTAGAAAGGTTTTTATCATCGAGATACAATTCAATAGGTTTTAGTTCACGATGTTAGTGCTGTATATGATAAATTCGATTATAGTGAAAAAGCCCATCAGATTTAAATAAATCTCCTTTGTGTTGGGAAAATCACGTAAAAACCCAAGTTTGTAGTTATCATTATAATATGCATTAATAGTAAACCCTCTCACACAGTATGTATGTACAGGGTGGTATATCGTGGTTGGAACATAGGAAATCCCATGCACAATTTGGACTGTCCAAATATTTGCTCCCCTGGTAACTTTAGAGCGGGGTTCTAGGAGACTTTTTAGGGTCTCTGTGTGGTGAGTGCACATGCTAGGTTTGAACAATTTTGGACAACCGGATCTTAACTTATTTGAATAGGATTGCGGTTGGTTTTTCATTGAAATTCAACAGGTGATGCTGCGGACACTAGCATTAATTGCACTTGTCAACCTGCAATTTATCATTGTCAAATGTAATTTGAAAGGATTATATTTTTACTAGAAATCATTCTTAATCTAGGTAATTATTATGAGTTACACAATAGAAGAAAAAGTCACTATGATAAAATGGTACTATGGGGGAAAAGCTTAAGTATTGTAACTGATATGTTTTCCGTGTATTTCCCTGATAGACCCATTTCACCCAAGTCGGCAATACAAAAAGTTATTACTAAGGCCTAGGCGAAATGCACAACAACTGCAGAATCATGAGAGAGGTGAAGAAAACAATGATAGAGATCTTAATATTTTACTTCACGCCGAAGAAAATAAAAATATCAGCACTAGAACTCTCGGGCAAGGGGCAGAAAAACATCACATCACATTACTGTGAACTTTAAAAAAGCATAAATATCATTCATATAACAACAGCTAACAACAACAGATGTTTTTTACAAAATATTTGCTTCTCAGACGAATGCACGTTTACATTAAATAATGAGCCGAATATACAAAATTATCGGTACCGAAGCCTACAAAATAAACATCGTCCTGCAAGCACTTGAACCCAATACCCTCAGAAAATGAATGTTTGGGTAGGAATTTTTTGATATCGCATCATCGGACCATTTTTTTTTACGGAAATCTTACGGGTCCAACATACTTAGATCTACTTCAAAATCAAATTAAACCGCACTGGAGGAACTCGCTGATGAAAATCAGGAGATTTGGTTTCAAATGGATGGTTGCTGCCGGGCCCACAGTGCGCTTGTGGTACGCGAATATCTAAATAATGCCTTTAATGGGCACATTGTCTGTCCAAACTCAACAATTAATTGGCCAGCTAGGTCTCCTGACCTCTCACCAAACGACTTCTTCCTCCGGGAGCAATTAAAAATTTTTCTTTGTTAGGTTTGAAAATTTTGAGCAGTTAAAAAATTAAATGTTAATTTAATCTGAAAAAATTACTCAGTACCAACTCGCAAATGTTCGTAGATAATTCTACGATCGTTTAGGATATTGTTTAGCAGCAAATGGCGGTATATTTTTATTATAATGTAACATCACAAGTTATATGGGGGTGGTTTAAAACAGGGTTGATAAAAATCATGATTAAAAAAAAAATCAACAATCTTTTGCATATTATTTTACGAAAAACTTTTGTAAGCAAGAATAATACTTGATACTATAGGTACATACAAATATTAATTTTTTTTTGTATATGGTATTAAAAGAATTTTCTTGAAAGTTTTATTTTTGTGAAAAGGTTTTCCGTTTTAGGTAGGTACTATTTATAATAAATGAATCGTTCGTTTCAAAAACCACATGAGTCAAAAAAGTTAAATTTTCAGGAGAAGATAAAAACTGTTTAATACACAAAGTATTATGTTTTATTAAAGAAAATAATTATTTTGTAAATAAAGTAGTAAGGTAACTAGATAATATGTATATAAAAAAAATGGGTAGTTTTTTCCAAAAAATGGGTAGTTTTTTCCAAAAAATATATATATTTCTATTGACTTATGTGGTTATTGCTCGGAACATTTTTTTTTTCGCTATTTTCCTTTAAAAAAAAAATTAAAAAAAAATGCTACATGAACAAATTTTTTAATTACAATTCTCATAAAATATAAAGAAAAAGTAACATGAACCATACATTTTTTCGCCCTCTTCGCAACTTCAATCAGCTGACATTATATTTAAAAATCCGTGCAAAAACAACATAAGTCGACGGACTTTTGTGGTTTTGGCAACGAAAGTGATTTTTAGGTATGTATATTTCTCTAACGGTTTATGTGACTTGTGTGATTTTTACGCAGAACGTGTAGATACCCCTGAAAAGTCATTTCATGACAAAACACCATTTTTGACAAATGTTGACCTATGTGGTTTTTGAAATGAACGATTCAAATATTATTTTAATTTGTTTTTATAACATTGTAACCAAAACGATTTTAAGTTTTTATGTGTTCTTTCTATGAATACTATATTTTTAAATATCCTCTGATTTTAATTTTTTAATTTTAATCATAATTTGATTTTAAAAAATCGCATTGAGTAAAATTATGATTTTTATCACAATTTTAATCTTCTCAACCCTGGTTTAACTCTTTTAGGGGCAGACAATTATTCTAAATAAAAGTCCTAGTGGGGCAACTTACATTCAATATTTGCAGATCGAAGGCAGTTAAAATCAAGTCTGGAATGTAACCTAATTGCGACCTAATGCCAATTATTACGAACTAACAGTAGGACAGTTTTCTATTGTGTCATAGGCAACTTATATTATACCGGTACCTACACGAATTAAACCGCCTCTCGTTACGGTCAAGAATATTTTGTAAGTGGTATACTACGTGTATCAACGCCCCACTACACGTCCTTTTATCTGGGTACATTTTACGTACCACTGCCCTTCAAAGAGTTTTAAGTCATTTTTTTTTCTTTGGTTGCCCCCTCCTCCTGGGCTACTGCACACTGGCGAACATTTCATGTATTAATACATGCACCTGTGCCTGTAGGCCCCTAAAGGAATTGTTGAAATGAAAAAAAAATACAAAATAATGAATTTTGCTATCCCTAGTAATTATTTAAATAAAGATAAACAACAACTTACTTTTGACCATTTTCAAGTTTAACTTCTATTTTAAGAAAATCTGAGGGAACAACACCGGGAATGGCATCAAAATCCTGTTGTTCCAATTCTGGCTCATTTAAATTCAACTGATTTTCAGCCTTAATAGTAATTAATGACTCGTCTTTGATTTTTAACTCTTCCATATTTTACTACAAAATTAAGCTAAACTTTATTTTTCTTCTCGTTTTTATTTATTTATTATGGATAAGTTACAAAAATTAAATAAAACTTCCACCTAAGTGACTAAAGTACCTAATTAACGACCTAATTTTTAAGTTAGGCACAACCAAACTTAAAGTATAAATATATTTCATGCGATACTTCAAGTGCTGGGTGTTAAGGATCACAATTTACCAATCCACTAAATTTTTTAGTTGGAGTAAGGCCAAAGTTGGCAAAATAAAAGTCTAAGATTGTGTTGTACCATTAATTACCCCATTGCACTGAGACAATCCCAAAATATACTATATACCTAATATTGCTTCCATTATTCGCTTTTTTTTACAATTACATCCCAATTACTTTTCAAGAATTAAGGGTCTCCGACAAAGATGGCTTTTAAATTTGTAATCTACACCCCAAAATACATCCATTCCTGACAAAATCATAACTGTTGCTGCTGTGTAGCTATAACAGATAATTATCTTAAACTGGTACACTTTAAAATTATCTACTCAAGGGCTTGAAACTTATCTTTGTATATTATGTATTTTAAGTGTTTTACCTCTTTTTAATCATCTGAATCTGCCTGGTGAAAGTACATAAAATTGTTATGTATCATAATGTATTTAAAAACTAAATTTTATATTTATAATAAATTATTTGTACTTTTGGTCTATCGCTTCCTGTTTCATTACCAGTCCAAAAAAGTGATCGAATATATCCATATAATTCTGATACTATGCACAAAACATATAACTGTATACGAAGCTACGAATACTAATATCGGAATATTATGAATTATGATTGACTTTTCTGCTGCTTTTCTGTAACTTTCTATATTTTTTTTTTTGCTTATTTCAGACACAAATAATTACAAATTAGACGTGTAATTCCTTTTTCCATTGCTCTACTTTTTTTTTATGACAATTCGTACACTTACCACGCACCTACTCTCTGTCAGCACAGAGGATAAGTTCAACATAGCCGAAACGCTTACTTATCTGTGACAGCGACGACCTACCATTCCTCTGTATCTGTGATGACTCGTGGCACAGAAGAATGATAGGTGTTACTGGAATGGGTCTCTGAGGCCCGTATTATTAATCTCCTGGTAACTTTACCAGCCAGATAATTTCTATGGAGACAATTGTCTTAACAATGGTTTCTTTGGAAATTATCTGGCTGGTAAAGTTACCAGGAGATTAATAATACGGGCCTTAACGACCTATAATAACCTATACGACCTATTCTGTGTAGTCGGTATCTGCACAGAGGAATGGTATGTTGATGAGTAGCTATGCTATATCTGATACTTTGATTCAAATTACTTTGGAAAGATTCCCATTTCAATTATTCACTATTCACTAAAGTACTCAATTATTAAAATAATTGAACGTCACTCAATTATTGACACAAATTTTCGACTTATAATATGAGTGAAAAATCGACAATCTTATAACTGGCATTAATTTTCACCCCGCCAAAATATATGTAAATAAAATGAATAAATTCTCAGTTTATAATAATCTTTAAAACGTAGCTAGGTATCATCAATCATAATCATCACTCAAAATCGGTTGTCTCAACTCGTTTCCTCATGCCGCATCCGCATCTAGGCAATAATCATCGCGCGGTGATTCGAGTGAAAAAAAAAATTGAGTGAGCATTTTTTAAAATTAATCATAAATTTCGAAAACCTGTAATGCTGGGTGGCACAAAGATTTTTAAGAATAATTAACAGCAAGTTTGGCGGTGAAAAGTACATGGCATTGGCAGAAATATACTTTTCTCACAGTCACAGGGGAGCCTGATTACCTTAACTTTTAAATTATCAGGCAAGTTCGATTGTGCTTGTCAATATCATTTATAAATGTCAAAGTTGCTGGTTAGTTAATTACTGTTAAAAATCTTTGTGTATCCCAACAAATTAATAGACACGTTTATATAAATATATTTTGTTTAAGTAGGTACCTATAAAAAGGAAATAATGTACCTATCAATTTTCTTTAATAAAAAAAAGTTTGTGTCAGTGAATTTTAGACATTTTATACAAAAAATATGTGGAATTTTATAGGGAATTAGAAAATAATATAAAATGTGTCTACGATGTTTCATTAAAAAAATAGAATATTGGATATGCCCTGACTATTTGGGATATAGCGCCCACCCCGTATCCTCTTTCATTATTCTCTCAGTTGGTTGGCCTAGCTACGAGGTGGTGGCTACAAGTTCTACCCTAGTGTGAGTCCGGGAAGAATACGGCACCACAGCCAATGTGCATTTATAGTGAACCATAAGTAGCAAATTAAACACAGAATCACTTATTTCCATGAGTTTATTCAGTAAATTTGAAAAATTCGAAAGAGAGCAAAATTGACACTTTTTCACAATCCTGTATATTTTTCCAATAAAAATTACTTTTGGCTCACAACACACATTTTTGCTACTACATAATTCATGTCTTTATAGGAAAGCGATAATACTTTCCGCGCGCACCTCGTATTCGAGAGTTTCGAGCGGCTGAAACCCGCGATTTCTGACTGAAGTGTATTTCACGCCCGAAAGGTATACTGTTAACCTCAGCTGCGAGCTGGCACATATGTACGGTAAACTATTCATTGTCACTGAGAACTGATAATTTTTTTCTAAATTATATCTGTTACTTTTGTCCATAAACACTCAATTTTATTTATTAATAAAATTCATATTTTTGTTCCGCATTAAAATTACAAAATACGCATTTCGTTCGTCTCCAAAACTTCCGTTTCCCGACTAAAAAACCGATTTAAAATTTAGACTACTTTTATGTAAAATTCTGAACTATTTCAAACTTATTTTATTTTTAAAAACTTCCGGCTGGAAGGTGGGCCGTGGTCCCACCCTCAGATTTCACTAACGGAACTAACTTTTATTTCAACTAGCTTATTTGTGGACTAACATAGTATAACTAGCTATAGAACTAACTTTTTCTTTTGGACTGCCCTGACCCAAAAATCACCCCTCTCAATCTAACCCAAATAGCGCGGTGACCTTTTATTTCCACTTCAATTCAACCCTAACCAGCGAACGTGACATTTTTAATACCTATTAATTATCTTGATCTCCCGAGAAACGATACAAAAAAAGGTTATTTATAGCTAATTAAGGGTCATAATCCCTTGTTCCGACGTATTGAGGTTACAAACAGATATAAAAATGTCAAGATGTAATAATTTACGATAGGGTGGCCCATCAATCTCGTTAATCATGCAGGGGAAAAATTTTCACCCTAGCAGGAGTTTGCAGGTGTTAACCCCATTCTTAAGATGACGTGTGGTCATTTCTTGTTATTCGATGCTAATAAATAAAAATTGGGAGCACCTTAATATGACCTATTTCCGAGTCTTTTGTTTCTGGGGTGTTACACGTATGCAAAACTTAAGGTGGTGGCAATTTCTTTTGGAAGGATGCGTGCCTCGGAGATTTCGTTTAGATATTTTTAGAAATACTTAGTTTCTACACTGCGATAAATACTTTCTTTCGGTGGTTTTATTTGTGAGATTTAAATTTAAGAAATATTTTTATTATTTTAAAAATTCTTGATATATATAAATTCTCATTAAGAAACCCTTAATATTTGCAACAACTGACTGTATCAAAATTTTACTTGTTAAGTAAGCAAACGTCACGGTTGCTACAGGGACACCCTGTATAATTTAAAGTAATTTAGCTTTAAAAACTAACTAATTTGCAAAATGCGTTAATTTAAAGAAAATCATATTTTATTAGTTGGAACTTTTTGCCGGTCTCTGTACATTTAGCTAATAAGACAAAACTTGGTAATAAGACGTAGGTTTTCAACCACAACAACTTTTACTAATTACTTTTTACCCTATCTTTACACATAAGGGTACTTTCTTAGCTTTTTTTTATATTTTTCTAAATTCTGAACACTCGGTATATAAATTTGAAAAAATAATATGCTTTTTGGTCGTTTGAGAACAAGCAGGAGTTTTTATGAAAAATAACTTTTTTTCATAAACCCACAAATAAAAAAGTTTTTCCTCTTCGATAGTCAATTCGTGGACACACTGTATAGTGTATATGCAGCAGAGGGAAAAATTGCGTTTATGAACTTTTCTTATAACTAATTTAGAAACTTTATTCATTATAAAGTTCATAGAAATTCAGTACTTACTTTAGTTGTTTATTTCAATTCCTACAGAGAAAGTTTTTTTTTAAATTTTTAGACATTTATTTATAATTAACAATAAAAAGGCTAAATGTTATTGTTGGAATAATCAAGAGGGAAGGACTCAGAAATAAACCGCAATTTTCCAATGATTTGCCCAACACCGAAATATCCATACCTGGATACTTCAATACCAAACAAGCTTTTACATATCCGGTCAATGTTTCACTCTCTGAAGCTATTTCCGACAATCGTACTGTACAACGTTCTAAAAAAAATTGACGAAAATTTAAAGTATATTCCTCGGCTTCCCTAGCGGAGTCAGCTAATATTTTAGGAAGTGATGCTAGAGCTTCATTGATTTTATCGACCAAAGTTGTGGTGCAGTATCTTTTCAACGCTTTCTTCTTAGAATCTTTGCATTCACCGAGTTTATCCAGCATTTCTTGTATTTCAATATTCTTCAAATTAACGGTGCTTTTTAAGTTATCCATAAACGCTTTTTCATGTATTATCGCTTCATCGACACATACTTTTGTTACACTAGTTAAATCTTCAGGAAGCTTTCTTATACCATTTAACATATCATGTACGCAGTCAGTAATATTCATTCCTAAAAAATAGATTTATTATAGCTTTTTTATGAGATTATATTGAATACTTGACTTGGACACATATGAAAACGAGGACATAAATGTGAAAATTAATTTTATTAGGTGTAAGTTTGAACGCTACATTGTGATAATTTATTATTTTTTAATCATCTATATCTCGAAAACAATATTTAATTTAAAATATGGTGTTTCTGAAGTTTACTCTCGCGGCCAGTTGAAAATAAATACACCACCTATATTTTCATGTTTTTAAATCTAAATTATATCACTCGTATTGATCAAGGCCCAATTTTATAAAGTCGTCTAAGAATAATTCTAAAATCGTAGAAATGTCAGAAATGGTCGATTTATAATCTGGGATTGACAGTAATGATCATCGACTTCCCGTATTTCTATTTGCTTTGTACATGTCAGCTTGACGAATGTTATTGACGAAAATAAACATAACAAAATTCTACATGTAGAGTCTCTATTTCTTTTCAGTTTCTGTTGCTTGCATTTTCGGCATTTTTCCTCTTCGTTCGCTGCCGAGGGCCATTCCCGAGGGGACCTACAGCTTAACGTGGGTTCCGAACCACGATCCTCGGTCATGCGACACCCCCCAAGGGCTATCAACCCTTAGTTTCTTGCCATTGCATGACCTACCCATTGGGGAGTGTGTATCTTCTTCCACACCCCACGGTCCGATGTTATCCCGCCTGGTTACCGGCGTAAATGGGGTGGGTTGGGAGATGATACCTTTTACACTCTTCCCTTCATTCTTATATTTCTGTTATTATTCCAACAGCTGATAGATTTGATGTTTCATTTGGGAAAAATATATGTATAATCGACGGACGTGAAATGGGAGTTATGTACTTTATGTGCCAACGTGGGAAACAAATGTTAGGCATTAGGCAATTTGAGGCTCTAACAATACCGACTGTCCAGGTGGTGCTGACTCTAACCGATGTTTCAAATTTCGTTGTTATTTCCAAACGAAATACAAATGTAGTTAATAGAGGGATTGATACTTCTAATATGAACATGAACATGATTATTCCCAAGATTCGTGGTATTATTTATTTTTTAGAATCATTAAACTATCCTAATATTGTAATTCTCAGTATTCACCTGAAGACGACTGGAGATGCTTACCAGTTGAAACGTAGTGATTCTAAACAAATAAAGACAATGCAAGTCCAAAACTCTACTGCCATTGTAATTCTTGTTGAGCATTGGTTAAAGCCTTCTGAACTTTTTTACTTGCCTGATGATGTCCTGGTGTCAAAGTATTCTCGAACACAAAGTATTCATGGAGGCACCCTAATTTTGTTGCGACGTGATTTTATGACCAATTTTACTTTTGACTGTATTGATAGGTTCGATTACTTGTTAAAGGAAAAAACATTTGAGATATCTATTATATTCTATTCCAAATTAAATTTATACATTCTGGGAATTTACCGATCACCCTCATCTAGCATAGATATATTCTTTCAAAAATATGTAACTGAAGTTTCGAACGTTCATGAACGGTTTGTGTACACATACACTGAAAGAAATTGTTAAAAAAAAAATGTTGTACATTTATTGACAAGTCATGACATTTTATCAGTAATTTAATTTTGAGATATTTTTATAGTCGAGAAGGTGTCATGATGGGCCATACGTAAGTCCTAGAACCCCTAAAACATTCTAGGGATGTCATATTCATGCTATTTCTTTTGCAGCCGCTAACTATGAAAAATATTTAAATTTAACGGAAAGCAGGAACGTGAGGGTATTTTATACATGGATATAAAAAACAAACCCGCAAAATCATGGTCAGATCGTGTCACCATCATGCAAATTATTCAAAATGTCTTTTAAATAGGAGTTTTTGTATAAATAAAACAATTAAATAAACAATTGTTAACATTGGGTAAACGGTATTTTAAAAGTGAAAAGCATGAATAGAAAGAAACGTCTTTGAAAGTTATTCCGTATACCTGATTGCGGATTTAAAGTGGTTGCAGCTAACTAACTAGTTAGTTATGTTATCGACAATAAAAATTTGATAATATTTTCGGAAATATTCGTTCAAGTTATGTGTACAGGGCAGCGTGGTAATACTAGTACCCTGCATATTGAGATTATTAGAGAAAAGTGACCTCTGATTTTTAGTAGGTGGGTTCAACTGACTATATTAAAGACGCTAACCATGAGAAATTATTAAAAAGCGTTGCGGAAAGATGCGTTCAAGCAATGTGTACAGGGCAGCGTGATAATACTATTACCCTGTATATTGAGCTTATTAGGCAAAAGTGACCTCTGATTTTTGGTAGGTGGGTTCAACTGACTATATTAAAGACATTAACCATAAGAAATTATTAAAACGCGTTGCGGAAAGATGCGTTCATAACGACCACGTGGTAATACTAGTACCCTGTATATTGAGCTTATATTAGACAAAAGTGACCTCTGATTTTTGGTAGGTGGGTTCAACTGACTATATTAAAGACGTTAACCATGAGAAATTATTAAAAAGCGTTGCGGAAAGATGCGTTCAAGCAATGTGTACAGGGCAGCGTGATAATACTATTACCCTGTATATTGAGCTTATTAGGCAAAAGTGACCTCTGATTTTTGGTAGGTGGGTTCAACTGACTATATTAAAGACGTTAACCATAAGAAATTATTAAAACGCGTTGCGGAAAGATGCGTTCATAACGACCACGTGGTAATACTAGTACCCTGTATATTGAGCTTATTAGACAAAAGTGACCTCTGATTTTTGGTAGGTGGGTTCAACTGACTATATTAAAGACGTTAACCATGAGAAATTATTAAAAAGCGTTGCGGAAAGATGCGTTCAAGTTATGTGTACAGGGCAGCGTGGTAATACTATTACCCTGTATAATGAGCTTATTAGGCAAAAGTGACCTCTGATTTTTGGTAGGTGGGTTCAACTGACTATATTAAAGACGTCCAACATAAAAAATTATAAAAAAGCGTTGCGGAAAGATGCGTTCAAGTTATGTGTACAGGGCAGCGTGGTAATACTAGTACCCTGTATAATGAGCTTATTAGGCAAAAGTGACCTCTGATTTTTGGTAGGTGGGTTCAACTGACTATATTAAAGACGTCCAACATAAAAAATTATAAAAAAGCGTTGCGGAAAGATGCGTTCAAGTTATGTGTACAGGGCAGCGTGGTAATACTATTACCCTGTATAATGAGCTTATTAGGCAAAAGTGACCGCTGATTTTTGGTAGGTGGGTTCAACTGACTATATTAAAGACGTTAACCATAAGAAATTATTAAAACGCGTTGCGGAAAGATGCGTTCATAACGACCACGTGGTAATACTAGTACCCTGTATATTGAGCTTATTAGACAAAAGTGACCTCTGATTTTTGGTAGGTGGGTTCAACTGACTATATTAAAGACGTTAACCATGAGAAATTATTAAAAAGCGTTGCGGAAAGATGCGTTCAAGCAATGTGTACAGGGCAGCGTGATAATACTATTACCCTGTATATTGAGCTTATTAGGCAAAAGTGACCGCTGATTTTTGGTAGGTGGGTTAAACTGACTATATTAAAGACGTCCAACATAAAAAATTATAAAAAAGCGTTGCGGAAAGATGCGTTCAAGTTATGTGTACAGGGCAGCGTGGTAATACTATTACCCTGTATAATGAGCTTATTAGGCAAAAGTGACCTCTGATTTTTGGTAGGTGGGTTCAACTGACTATATTAAAGACGTCCAACATAAAAAATTATAAAAAAGCGTTGCGGAAAGATGCGTTTAAGTTATGTGTACAGGGCAGCGTGGTAATACTAGTACCCTGTATAATGAGCTTATTAGGCAAAAGTGACCTCTGATTTTTGGTAGGTGGGTTCAACTGACTATATTAAAGACGTCCAACATAAAAAATTATAAAAAAGCGTTGCGGAAAGATGCGTTCAAGTTATGTGTACAGGGCAGCGTGGTAATACTAGTACCCTGTATAATGAGCTTATTAGGCAAAAGTGACCTCTGATTTTTGGTAGGTGGGTTCAACTGACTATATTAAAGACGTCCAACATAAAAAATTATAAAAAAGCGTTGCGGAAAGATGCGTTCAAGTTATGTGTACAGGGCAGCGAGTTAATTCTAGTACCCTGTATATTGAGCTTATTAGGCAAAAGTGACCTCTGATTTTTGGTAGGTGGGTTCAACTGACTATATTAAAGACGTCCAACATAAAAAATTATAAAAAAGCGTTGCGGAAAGATGCGTTCAAGTTATGTGTACAGGGCAGCGTGGTAATACTATTACCCTGTATAATGAGCTTATTAGGCAAAAGTGACCGCTGATTTTTGGTAGGTGGGTTCAACTGACTATATTAAAGACGTTAACCATGAGAAATTATTAAAAAGCGTTGCGGAAAGATGCGTTCATAACGACCACGTGGTAATACTAGTACCCTGTATAATGAGCTTATTAGGCAAAAGTGACCGCTGATTTTTGGTAGGTGGGTTCAACTGACTATATTAAAGACGTTAACCATAAGAAATTATTAAAACGCGTTGCGGAAAGATGCGTTCATAACGACCACGTGGTAATACTAGTACCCTGTATATTGAGCTTATTAGACAAAAGTGACCTCTGATTTTTGGTAGGTGGGTTAAACTGACTATATTAAAGACGTCCAACATAAAAAATTATAAAAAAGCGTTGCGGAAAGATGCGTTCAAGTTATGTGTACAGGGCAGCGTGGTAATACTATTACCCTGTATAATGAGCTTATTAGGCAAAAGTGACCTCTGATTTTTGGTAGGTGGGTTTAACTGACTATATTAAAGGCGTTAACTATGAGAAATTATTAAAAAGCGTAGCGGAAAGATGCGTTCAAGTTATGTGTACAGGGCAGCGAGTTAATTCTAGTACCCTGTATATTGAGCTTATTAGGCAAAAGTGACCTCTGATTTTTGGTTGGTGGGTTCAACTGACTATATTAAAGACGTCCAACATAAAAAATTATAAAAAAGCGTTGCGGAAAGATGCCTAATAAGCTCATTATACAGGGTAATAGTATTACCACGCTGCCCTGTACACATAACTTGAACGCATCTTTCCGCAACGCTTTTTTATAATTTTTTATGTTGGACGTCTTTAATATAGTCAGTTGAACCCACCTACCAAAAATCAGAGGTCACTTTTGCCTAATAAGCTCATTATACAGGGTACTAGTATTACCACGCTGCCCTGTACACATAACTTGAACGCATCTTTCCGCAACGCTTTTTTATAATTTTTTATGTTGGACGTCTTTAATATAGTCAGTTGAACCCACCTACCAAAAATCAGAGGTCACTTTTGCCTAATAAGCTCATTATACAGGGTAATAGTATTACCACGCTGCCCTGTACACATAACTTGAACGCATCTTTCCGCAACGCTTTTTTATAATTTTTTATGTTGGACGTCTTTAATATAGTCAGTTGAACCCACCTACCAAAAATCAGAGGTCACTTTTGCCTAATAAGCTCATTATACAGGGTACTAGTATTACCACGCTGCCCTGTACACATAACTTGAACGCATCTTTCCGCAACGCTTTTTTATAATTTTTTATGTTGGACGTCTTTAATATAGTCAGTTGAACCCACCTACCAAAAATCAGAGGTCACTTTTGCCTAATAAGCTCATTTATACAGGGTAATAGTATTACCACGCTGCCCTGTACACATAACTTGAACGCATCTTTCCGCAACGCTTTTTTATAATTTTTTATGTTGGACGTCTTTAATATAGTCAGTTGAACCCACCTACCAAAAATCAGAGGTCACTTTTGCCTAATAAGCTCATTATACAGGGTACTAGTATTACCACGCTGCCCTGTACACATAACTTGAACGCATCTTTCCGCAACGCTTTTTTATAATTTTTTATGTTGGACGTCTTTAATATAGTCAGTTGAACCCACCTACCAAAAATCAGAGGTCACTTTTGCCTAATAAGCTCATTATACAGGGTAATAGTATTACCACGCTGCCCTGTACACATAACTTGAACGCATCTTTCCGCAACGCTTTTTTATAATTTTTTATGTTGGACGTCTTTAATATAGTCAGTTGAACCCACCTACCAAAAATCAGAGGTCACTTTTGCCTAATAAGCTCATTATACAGGGTACTAGTATTACCACGCTGCCCTGTACACATAACTTGAACGCATCTTTCCGCAACGCTTTTTTATAATTTTTTATGTTGGACGTCTTTAATATAGTCAGTTGAACCCACCTACCAAAAATCAGAGGTCACTTTTGCCTAATAAGCTCATTTATACAGGGTAATAGTATTACCACGCTGCCCTGTACACATAACTTGAACGCATCTTTCCGCAACGCTTTTTAATAATTTCTCATGGTTAACGTCTTTAATATAGTCAGTTGAACCCACCTACCAAAAATCAGAGGTCACTTTTGTCTAATAAGCTCAATATACAGGGTACTAGTATTACCACGTGGTCGTTATGAACGCATCTTTCCGCAACGCGTTTTAAAAATTTCTTATGGTTAACGTCTTTAATATAGTCAGTTGAACCCACCTACCAAAAATCAGCGGTCACTTTTGCCTAATAAGCTCATTATACAGGGTAATAGTATTACCACGCTGCCCTGTACACATAACTTGAACGCATCTTTCCGCAACGCTTTTTTATAATTTTTTATGTTGGACGTCTTTAATATAGTCAGTTGAACCCACCTACCAAAAATCAGAGGTCACTTTTGCCTAATAAGCTCAATATACAGGGTACTAGAATTAACTCGCTGCCCTGTACACATAACTTGAACGCATCTTTCCGCAACGCTTTTTTATAATTTTTTATGTTGGACGTCTTTAATATAGTCAGTTGAACCCACCTACCAAAAATCAGAGGTCACTTTTGCCTAATAAGCTCATTATACAGGGTACTAGTATTACCACGCTGCCCTGTACACATAACTTGAACGCATCTTTCCGCAACGCTTTTTTATAATTTTTTATGTTGGACGTCTTTAATATAGTCAGTTGAACCCACCTACCAAAAATCAGAGGTCACTTTTGCCTAATAAGCTCATTATACAGGGTACTAGTATTACCACGCTGCCCTGTACACATAACTTGAACGCATCTTTCCGCAACGCTTTTTTATAATTTTTTATGTTGGACGTCTTTAATATAGTCAGTTGAACCCACCTACCAAAAATCAGAGGTCACTTTTGCCTAATAAGCTCATTTATACAGGGTAATAGTATTACCACGCTGCCCTGTACACATAACTTGAACGCATCTTTCCGCAACGCTTTTTAATAATTTCTCATGGTTAACGTCTTTAATATAGTCAGTTGAACCCACCTACCAAAAATCAGAGGTCACTTTTGTCTAATAAGCTCAATATACAGGGTACTAGTATTACCACGTGGTCGTTATGAACGCATCTTTCCGCAACGCGTTTTAATAATTTCTTATGGTTAACGTCTTTAATATAGTCAGTTGAACCCACCTACCAAAAATCAGAGGTCACTTTTGCCTAATAAGCTCAATATACAGGGTAATAGTATTATCACGCTGCCCTGTACACATTGCTTGAACGCATCTTTCCGCAACGCTTTTTAATAATTTCTCATGGTTAGCGTCTTTAATATAGTCAGTTGAACCCACCTACTAAAAATCAGAGGTCACTTTTCTCTAATAATCTCAATATGCAGGGTACTAGTATTATCACGCTGCCCTGTACACATAACTTGAACGAATATTTCCGAAAATATTATCAAATTTTTATTGTCGATAACATAACTAACTAGTTAGTTA
The DNA here is from genome assembly GCA_935413205.1 of Polydrusus cervinus. NCBI lineage: Eukaryota > Metazoa > Arthropoda > Insecta > Coleoptera > Curculionidae > Polydrusus > Polydrusus cervinus. The sequence goes on from OW284516.1 coordinate 32,169,049, forward strand.
GCTGCAACCACTTTAAATCCGCAATCAGGTATACGGAATAACTTTCAAAGACGTTTCTTTCTATTCATGCTTTTCACTTTTAAAATACCGTTTACCCAATGTTATTTAATTGTTTTATTTATACAAAAACTCCTATTTAAAAGACATTTTGAATAATTTGCATGATGGTGACACGATCTGACCATGATTTTGCGGGTTTGTTTTTTTATATCCATGTATAAAATACCCTCACGTTCCTGCTTTCCGTTAAATTTAAATATTTTTCATAGTTAGCGGCTGCAAAAGAAATAGCATGAATATGACATCCCTAGAATGTTTTAGGGGTTCTAGGACTTACGTATGGCCCATCATGACACCTTCTCGACTATAAAAATATCTCAAAATTAAATTACTGATAAAATGTCATGACTTGTCAATAAATGTACAACATTTTTTTTTTTAACAATTTCTTTCAGTGTATGTGTACACAAACCGTTCATGAACGTTCGAAACTTCAGTTACATTCAAAAATTAGAAATATTATTATCTGAGATATCTGTAAATGCTTCTGTAATTTTGACTGGAGACCTAAACATAAATTTCTTAGATTTTGGTCAAAATACTTACAATGCATGTTGAAGAACCAACTCGGTTCTCAGCTGCGCCAACGTCCATCTTGGATTATTTGTGTACAAGTTTTAGTAGGGAAGAAATAAAGTGTTCAATTACTAATGCCGGAATGTCAGACCATGAGGCTGTTGTTGCTTCTATTTCAGTTTTTAATGATATTACCAATTATGCGTAGTCAACAAATATTTTAAATTTACCATTTACTGCAGAATATGAATAGGTAACAATTACAGAATCCGACCAAAAAATTTATTCTTTTGTTGTAACACGCAAGGTTTTCTTCTTACATTAAACACACCACATGTAGAAACGGTACCGTTTAATATTTATTGAAAAGATTTTTAACCCTGTTAACTAAATTTATAATTTATATCAAAGAAGAAAGCAAACATCAAAAGTGCTTATTTAAAACACACGAATTTTATGTTTTCCTTTTATGGAGGATCACATCTTCTCTCTTTAAAAACCAGCAGTAATCATCAGTCATCATGGCTGGATCCCATCGTCTTTGGTACCGAATTTCCATTGTCTCGATACATTTTCACCCTGCTCGTCGCTGACACTGCCAAATTCTTTGGAAAAAATGATAAATTGGAATGGAGTAAGTGAATTTTCAATAACAACGGCAACGGCAACCAAGTTGCTCGTAGTTTACAGCCATATTGTTACCTAGAAATTTTGAAATCCCGGTTGAAATTCACTCCTTTTCGGCCAAATTTTTGTTACATAATGTTCATTCACTGCACAACTCTCCCACTAAAATTGCAATAAATTTTAAATCCCCACATATCTGCCATTTGTACCAGTTGTACTTTAAGAATGCGTATATTTTCATAGGTTTTTTTCATTGTCACCGAATGGGCTACCGGTATAGATGGTCTTAAATCTCCATTATCTAGGTAATAACATAGCTTTTAAACTTTATTTCGACGAGGCTATGAACAAGCGCCATTTACAAGGATAATGCTCGATATTGAGTTTCTGCATTAAATTATCGTTATCAGTACATATATACACATAACATAGGTAACAAGTTATAGCCAGGAATTGAACTGTGCAGTCAATCCCACATTATATAAATCGACCATTTCTAACATTTCTACGATTTTAGAATTATTCGTCGGTTTAAACTTAGGTTTAAGAAGACTTAATAAAATTTCTCTCTCTTCTCTAAAACCTTAGGAAAGTTCCTCGTCTAAGTCTAACATTGTCCTAAATTGACAGTTGTAGAGGTTTATAATGACAAGTGTTGCAATAAAGTCAATGGGTTTTATTGTATTGTATATATTTCTTATGCGATTTCTGTAAATTTATAAAGAAAATAGTATTTTAGCACGTACTGTGTTCTTTAATAGAACTAAAAATGTATTCACAACTACATCCTGGTAAAACGATATATTTTCAAAAAAAAACTATCAAACATAAAAGCTTCATATGGCATATCATAATACAAGGCCGTGGTGAGAACCACAGGTGAGAACATAACTGGGAGTCTGGGAGACTAAGAGACTCTACTTTTTAAATATTTTGATACAAGCGTCTATTCAGAAAGTTTCAATCCGAATGCGCGCACACTCGCAGAAGGTAGGGTACCTATTCTCGACTCGGGCAGGGTCCCTATTCTTAAGTTTAGCAAATAATCCTGAAAATGTCTATCAATTTAGGTCGTAGCACAGGGGTTCAGACTGAAAGTCTGTCTAAAAATACGACCGACACAGAAAAAACATCGCAGAAAGAATTAAGCTCTACTGGTAGACGCGGAAATATAACCTGACATATTAAAGGAAAAGTCTACCAAAACGCACAGGCCTAACATAGGCGTCCAGGTCGACGGCGTAGAAACCGAAGAAGAAAAAACTTATACTGGAAGAAAAAGAAGCTAAAGAAATTCGCAAGTAGCTTCGCGAGGTAAATGATATAACAAAAGCCCTTGAACTGTTTGACAAGCCGTGCCCATATTCAGTGTACAAAAACACCGAGATTCAAAATGGAAACCTACTCCCACCATGCGGAGTTGACCTTGTGATATACGCCACCGAGCCGGAAATGAGTGTGACAGGCAGAGATCTTACTAAAGTTTTCTTAAATATTTTATTTCGTTTAATCGAATGAAGTCTATTTAATTTTATTAGGAAAACCACGGAGATCCATTCCGAATCAAATCTTTATCAAAATAAGCATAGAAAGAGACAGAATTTAAGGTATCGTTCTTCTCACTCATACAAGCTGGGAGTGTTCTTAATAATTTCGTACAATTCTTCTTGCCGATCATTGGTCAAACAAAGTCAAAACCATATATGGGTTCAGACGTACTAAGCTCGCATTACCTCATCGCGGTAAACAATCAAAAGAAAAAACCTTGGAACTTTGTTTACTTAACATTTTCTTAATCACCTAAAACCATTAAGTTAATCGTTTTTGACGAAATTTAATTACTTTTTACTTCCTTAATTGCTTTTATTAGTTTTTTAATCGCTCTAAATGTTTATTTTAAAAAAATATTCAAGGAAAAAATTTTAAAACAAAAGAAGCTAATGACCTATAGGCGGGACTATAATCCTCTGGATACCGCCTTAAAAATTCTCCCACTAAGCAAGAAACATCTTTCTAACGTTTGCTAACGTTAATTTAAAGGAACTTAAAAAACGTTTTTTCCCAAACAGTTCATTGCCGTATTAATGACGATTTTATTTACGTTTAAAAAAATAACATCAATGACATGTTAATTTTAAGTATGGAATTATAACATTATGAACGGCACTTTTTAGTAGTGTAGCAATTATGTTAGACTAAAATACGTTTTGTTTTTACCATCACATACATGTTTTTATTTTAATTTCTTTGTTACGTTATGTATTAAACGTTTTTAAAAAGGAAATATCTTGTCTCGTCCAATAACGTAATTTTATTAACGTTCCTGAAACAGGTTTACTACAAAGAAATAATTATGTTAATAAATATCACCAATTAAATTAAAAACGCCCTAAAATGTATAAAATTTCGCAACAGTAATGTACCTTCCATTTTACTGATAACGTTCCGGTGCCGTTACTTTAGACACGACGCGCAAATGCGATGCGGTCAACATAACCTCTAACTTTGATTAGTTTTTTCTTTCTTGTCCATGTTTTATATTAAAACTTAGTTTTCTTAGTTTTCAATTTCAAAAAAAAGATGGATAAGGTGAGTACCTATTAGATTCGTTTATTAATTTGGAAATCTCGATGTTTTGTAAATGATCACAGTTAAGTATAATAGCTCATAGCTATTAAACTAAATAGAAAAATAATTTTCGGTAATTGCCGGCCATTTATTTTATGTAGGCGTAGGCCCTATTATGCCCCTATGCCAAAAATTGATATTTTTATAACTAATTAAATTAAAAAAGTTTGAGGCCTAGATTACGTATCTCGAAACCATTTTCTCTGGAAATGCCTTTAGTTTGTTGAAATATTCCTTAAAGATTCTATTGTAAAGGTTAGGTTTTTATTCAAAATGGCCTTCAAAATTAGCATTTCTTGGTAAGTTATTGTTAAATTTTCTAATAAAAGTAGTAGAGGTAGACGAGGATTAGAAATGGGTCATAACATAATCCATACAGTTTGGTACTTTTTCCCCTATTTTTCTTTCTTTGGATCAATTATTTACTAGGTATACTTTTATGTAGAAATATTAGCTTTGCTTTTTAAATACATAGTACATATAGGGTTTTATAACAAAACATAAAAATTTAGAAACAGACCAAACCTGATATTTCCTGTTTTTTTTTTCTGATATCTCGGAGGTAGAGAATATTTACAATTTTCTTTCACCAAATTAAGCCTCAAAATACACAAACTTTTCCTCAATGTCACCATCTTGGTATCGCTTACCGTTTTTGAGATAAAAAAAATATTTTTTTTTCAGAATACTGTATTTCAATATTGAAGCAGGACAATTTCGAGGTACCTAAATGGTATGATTTTTGTATTTTTTTATTTTACATGATTAATTTATAATGTTTTCATAAACTGTGCCATTTTAATTATTATCGAATCGAATTAAATAATTTTTAAATGAATCAATGAATATTAATACCAATATTATACTTTGTTTCAGGTATGGTTACCAGAACATTTTTTTTTTATTTATACAAAATAATGTAACTGTAATAATGTATAAATGTCACTAATAAAAAAAATAAAAAACATTCCTTACAGAATTAACATCCTTTTATTTGAATTATGCTACCTGCATACTTACCATGAATTCAAAAATATGTTCAGTAACGTGACAACCTTATTTTAATTAGAAAGTGGCACTATAATCAAACATACACATGGAAAATGCAATAATATTTATAAAACCAAAAGATAACAAAAATATTTTATATATGTATATAATTTTTTTTGTTATGATATTCATTACAATTAAAATTAAAGTACAGTCGATATCCATAGTTTTAGGTATAGATATACAGGGCCATTCACTATTTTCTTCAAACTTTGGGAGTTCATATTTTATACTTCCGATTATATCGAAAGTAGCTGTACATTTTGTTATTTTATATAAATGGGAAATAACAAAGTTGACGGCTACATCCGGTATATAACGGGAAGTAAAAGCAAGACGCCAATATTTTTGTTAGAGAGAACACATTAAAAAATATAAAATCCCAAAGTTTCAAGAAAATATTTTCAGTAGTTTTCCCAAAAGTTCCAACAAACAACTGTAGTGAATCACCCTCTGTATGGATTAAGCGGGCTGTAAAATATTAATTTTAAGATAATTTCTATAGGAACTGACAAAATTAACATTTTAGAGCTACCTTGATCCATATAATTTTTGTTATCTCCTTGCGGAACGGTATGTGCCTAATTTACTATAAGAAATAATTACATTTAACGGTTTACAAAAATATTACATTTTCGAAGGATGAATCTACTTCGTCATCAATATAATGTTTATTGTGCCTGCATTTATTGCCTTTTTAAAACAAAATTAGTTTGTTATAGTTTCGTAGCAAGAACGTGTTATAAGCAACGTAATTGTAACTTTTTGAAAAGTCCTTAATATAAACATCTCAAAAACGAAACCAGGTTGTTTATAGTTTTCGAATCAAACACGTTGATTTCTAAATGCAACTGCGATTTTGTTATGTTGGCGGACATTACGACCAGTACGTTTCGAAATAGCGCCGTATCAAACCCCTTTTGTACAACGTAACAATGTAACGTAAAAACATGAATCTAACGAAATTGGGTTGTTTTTTTGCTTAGTGGGCTAGTTCTGCGCTTTGAGGAAATTACTGAGTACAATAAAAAATATAAAAACGCTGGATCGCGACAAACAAAGGATTATTATTATATCAGAATCTCTTGACAAAAGTATTTCCTTAGACTCATGTCAAACTCTAAATTTCTAAAAGGGTAAAAACCCTTAGTGCCTCGATTTTCAATGGCCAGTTAAACTTAAGACAATTTAATGCAAGAATTGTTTATTATTTTTTTCTATTTTTAAAGTCGTGAGAAAGTTACATAACAATTCATAATTACCTTAAGGGTTCAGCCTCTAATTTAACCCGAAGGTTTACATTACTAGATCGTGAGTGTGTTTACGTTAAAGTGCAACGCTCGAAGCCCAGCCCAGCCGTACGAAAGAAAGAACGATGCTACTTTTCTATATTGAACATTATTTGCAGTAAGTTTATTGACTTTTAAAAAAACAATGACATTTAAAATCAGTGATATAATGGACCCGATAATCATTTTGCATTAACCCAAATATACGCAGTACTCTTATAATTAATATATCAGCGAATAGGTGTTTTCAGCTATCATTTTTATAAAACGCATGAATCTGACAAAGTTAACGAAATGTAATACTTCGCATAGCTAAGAACAATTATTCTTAATATTAGTAATTTGATCCCGCAGGGATGTATGTATTTGTTTTATAACCAATTGCACGCAGTGCCAAAATCGTATGTCCTTATTAACGTTAAAATCCCACAGGGATGTATGTATTTGTTTTATAACCAAGTGCACGCAGTGCCAAAATCGTATGTACTTATTAACGTTAAAATCCCACAGGGATGTATGTATTTGTTTATAACCATTTGCACGCAGTGCCAAAGCTATGTGCTTATTAACCCTGATATCCCGCAGGGAATAGATCAGGTGCGTTCACAGTACAAGGTTTAATTGTTTGTTTATGATATTAGATATAGAAAATATTAGACACGTATTATTTTTTTTATAGATATGTATTCTTAACCATTATAAAATCCTATTTTTAAATATTCACATTAAATGTATATATAACACAATAGTGGGTTATTATTTTCATCGACCAGCTTATAGAATAGTTATAGAGTTAAACCCTATTCCAGAAAAATCACTAACAGCGGGTTTCATAAAGAAAAATTACTTAGCCGTGATTAAGAAACAAAATTTATAAATTGTGTGGCAACGCCTACTTCGTTGTGGTGCGACAGCGCCTCAAATACGGAAAGAAATAGGTTAGGAGCTGTCAGTTGGAAGTGTCAAAAAGTATTCCGAAATTCCGAATGTTTGCATAAAATTTAAATTGGAATAAAGCAGAGTTTTTTTTAACAACAAATTATGGAAATACCAAAAGCATATTATGAAAAGATAAAAGGGACAATTCATTGATGATTAAAACACGAAGTAAGTACCCACAAGTTATAATAATATAGTAATTATTATTAAACCAAAATAAGAACTTTTTTCTTAAATAATGGACACTGCGACTAGCTTAGTTGATATTTTCATAAAGTATATTTTAAAATTAGCATAAGATAAGCTTCTCACAAAAAAACTGTAACCAGTTATTTGTTATGTTTATATTTTGTATCATATTTTAGCTGCTCAATTATGAACCAAACCAATGATAAAATGTATGCCAGGTAAACGTATGCAGAGTTAAATTAATATGAAGAAGACATAAATTGGCACTGATATTTTTTTATACCCATATGGCTTGAAATATAGAAAACATTCTCCTATACCTATCCCAGAACTTGCACTAAAATATTATCTTAGTAAGGGAATAAAGAAAAAAGTGCACTTAATATTACAAATATACATGCATGCCAGCACTTTTGAAATAAGAAATCATCCTCCCACAGGTAGGTAATAGAATAATTGTACTTAGTTGAATTATTAAAGCCTATAATATTTACTTTACTGATTGTTCCGATATACCGTCTCACCTGAAATGATTCAGTCTCCAGTACCAGTTTTATTGTTAACATAATATTACAATAAATTATAAATTTAAAACATGTTAGAAAATGGCTTCTTTTAAATTATAGTTTAAAAATATAATTAACAATTATTTATGTCTCTTGTTTTATTGTAGGCACAGACAGACAGTGTAGCGAGTAGCCCAAACTGTTATTGCTATTATACATTTTTTATATCGCTATTTAATGTTTATTCTTAGCTTTATTTTGATAAGCTGTTGCAGAATAATTTTTGCTAGAAACAAATTGACTTTATAAATTCTAAAATAATTTAAGGACATTAGAATAACACACAATAAAATTGTCTATAGTTGCCAAAAATTACAACAATTTGAGAGTGCGGCCCAACTTTTTACACTAGTCCCTTTTAAAGTTTTTTTCTGGTTATGTATATTGTGGCATTTTGAGTAAAGTATAGATCCAAAGAAAAATCTATAAGAATGAAGTTCGAAGTTGACTTGTCAACCTATAGCACTTAAAATATTTTTTTAGTATCGTTGATTGTTTTAGAGGCCAAAAACTAACATATATTTCTTGAAACATGGCTTTTTTAATATAATACAACTGGAACTGAACTGAAAATTTAAGAGCCAAGATAATTTAAGGGGGCACCACTACTGCACGAGACAAGTGGAAGTTTTGCAGGTGCCCATTCCCCATACTTTTCTGGTAAAAAATTCCATCTTTTATACTGGCAAAAAAGTATTTAACCACTTACCAGCTGACATTAGATCTTTGAGAACCCTTAAAAGATTCAAATCGGCTGTGAAAGGGCTTTTGCTAGAGAAAGCCTACTATACCGTTCCAGAGTTTTTTAATTTTAATGATAGATTTTAATTGTTTTGTATCCCTTGACCATGAACTATCAGTTCTAACACTTCTAACTGACTTATTTTTTTTAACCTTTGACTGTTTTACTAGTTTTTGTGTTGTTAACTTTGTATGTTTCTTGTTATATTATAGTTCGGTCATATCGTACAGCATTGGCCATTAGCATTAAGGGTATCTATGTTTTGTGATGATATTATATGTATAAGTAAATACTAGTGTATCTAGGCTTAATTACTTTGTCAGCAAGAATGTATTCTTTGGACAATAAACGATTTTAAATTAAAAGTAAAGAAACAAAACTGAAGATATATTTTTACTTTATTGCAATATAGGCCCTACTCGAGGCTTCATGAGTCAAAGTAAAAAAAAAATTAAAGCACAAGTTATCCGCAAAACATATTATGTAGATATACCTAACATATATACAAATAGTGCAGTGAAAAATAATTACTATGTAGTTTATTTTTTATTAGTAATTATTTTATTTATTTTTTGTTTTAGCAGCACTAAACATTTACACAGAAAAATGATAGAACTGGAAATGAAGCAGGTTTAAAGGATCATTTCTCGAATATTCAATATGAAATGTTTATACGTATGTTAAAAAAGTATTTGTTCATGATTAAAAAAAAATAAAATAAAATTTTTAAGTGACAAAAAGTACTTGGGTTTTTATGAATAAAATATTTTGCAAACCTTACACGATCATTCAGGCTGACAGGCTTGGTAAAGAAATTACAGTAATGTTACCGATTGTGTAAGGACAAATTTCAAGAATTGATTGCCATGGCTGATGTAAATTTTCATTAGAAGCAAAACTACGGCGGGAATGATTGATATCCCTCAGGACTGTCATTCTGAATGAAATCGTATAGGCTCTTCATTTCGCTTTTAAGGGTAGCGTTTTTATACCTTCAAATTCAGAACGTTTTTAAAGTAAGGGCTGTGGAGTATAGGTGCTTAAAAGTAGGGATACGAGATCGATATACGATATTTTTGTTGAGAATCGATACATAATACTGTATCGATAAAAAAGAATCCACAGATCATGATTTGAACAACTCGGTAGGAATGCAAATGATACTTCATACTTTTTGAATGATACAGAGTAAAATGTATCGATACTCATTATATATCAAGGACCTTTTATTTTTAGAAGTCACTTTTAATACAAGGTGGGGAAATAGTAACTAAGCTTTTTTAAACTTTTTTTAATGAACTCACAGCTTACGTTTATTATAGGGGGACCGTGTATCGATATTTTGAGTATCTTTTTCAAACAGATACTTGCTTGTATCGATATTTTTGGTGTATCAGACATCCTTACTTAATAGAGGAGATGTCACTTACGGATCGGAAAGAAGTTTTGGCAACAAGAACAATTTTTTAGAGGTTGCTTTGACCGGAAGAAGAGTTTTTCCCAAAAGGAAGGCGACTAAAAAAAAAGTGACCTCCAGAAAAAAAAAACGTATCCCGGCTCTAAAAATCTTCTTACTCTCAAAGGTGACTTCTAAAAAAAAATTCTGACCCTTCACACACCCTATACTATTTGTAAAAAACATCCATCGTTCAGTGGCGGGTGCCAGGATTTTTGGGATGGGTGGGCACAAGCGGAACCATGAGTGCCCACCCTGGTGCCCCCCCAAAATTGATGGATCCGTGTAAGGGACTTAGCTATAAAAGAGAACGATGACCTTTTTGTTTTTTGACATCACTTAGAAAAGAGGAAGGTTTTGTTTGTGGCTGCCTATAGCGTCGGGAGGCCGGGACCTTTTTTTTTTTTTTTTGAAGTTACTTTTATTTTGGGTAGTGCCCACTCAAAAATCACCGAGCCCATTTGTGTCCTCTCATCCCAAAAAGCCTGGCGCCGCCACTGAGTCAAATACCCCTTCCCCCACAGCAATTCCATTACAAAACCGATTTTCACAATTTTGGGTGGGGGGCCAGTGCCCCCCCCCCCCTGGCGCCACGGCTGTATTACAAAAGTACCGTTGTGTTTTGAAAATTGTGGTTTGAAAGTATACAGATGGAAATTTCTATAGTTTTAACTTAATTTAACTAAAAAATTTCTTCTAAAGGTTTTTTTAAAATTAATAGAAAACATGACAATTTTTTACAGATCAATTATACAAGGAAGAGAGAGCCCCCTGCTCCTCTAAAAATATTTTTCTGTACGCCCATATCTCATTAATCAATCAGAGCCAATTCTATTTTGTTTCGGGCTCGACCAAGATACCGGCACGTACTGCCTGTTGGGCTATGAGAATATTCAACTCACGCACCCTTTTATTTTCTGTGCAATCATCTGTCATTTGTTTTGTCTTTTGTTTTAAAAAGTAAACAAAGTAGACTGTAGCGGTTTTTTCATATTTCTGTTTCTAAATTAGCGAGAGAGTCCTGTGGCAAGAAAAAAAATTGAATATGAGTGCCTTCACTTATTTCCTGATTTTGCCTCTAAGAAAAATATTGGCGACTGCCTTTAGACTGCCTGTTTCACGAGAAATACAAATTCCTGAGCAGGTTCTACAGAAAATTTTGATGGACATATAGCTATTTAAATACATCTGGAAGTGATGAAAACTAGTAAACATGTTTGTTGTTTGTTTAAAAGGTCCAATTTGGACATAGAAGGGTAATAATTAAGAAATAGTCCGCTGGAATAAAGTTAAAGTATTGCAAGGAGTAATCAAAATCACAGTTTTACTTAAGAGGTTCTTGAAATCTGACTAATATTGGTTTGATAAGATCGAGGATAAGATGATAAATCAGGTAGGTAGTTAGATCATTTTATAGAGTTGAATTATAGAGAAATTAGAGGATAATTTCATAGATAATTAATTAAATAGACCTTAAACTAATCATATTATCCAAATTTAAAAGTAAAAGTGCTAGATTTCCCTAAAAAAATCCAATAATATTGGAAAATACTTGAAACCAATAACTTTAATCGATGTATGTTGCCCGATTAAAGTTATGTCTTCGTTAACTAACGAAAGTGATAAGAAACAAATGAAAATGTCGACATCTGTGTATTTTTGGTGGCATCTGCCAACTTACTGTCACTTTTTCTCTGAAAATTATGTTGACAGTCCCTTAAAAAAACAAAATTTAATCGGTTACTATGCATATTTAATGGTAGTGAAGGAGTTAACCCTCGTTAACTCTAAAAAAGCTTTATGAAACCCGCTGTTATAGTTGTTAAAACTAAAAGAACCCAACCATATTTTAAAATATCTGTTCGCCAGCCGCTACAGCTCCCTTTCAAATAGCCAAGAAAATATAATACATTTTGATTAATTATTTTGTTTAATTATTATTGGCAAATAACCAGTGGCGTAACATGAGTTCAAGAGAAACATTTCAAAATAAGATTTCTCGAACTGTCGGCGAACATGACAATGATATCAGAAAACGTGGGCTACATAAAAATAACAACGCAAATCCATGATGATGAAACTTATACCGCAAACGAATCGTTCAAAACAACACCGTGAGAAACAATAAATTATGTAAATAGGGACCAGATGTTTATGGAAGCCAACTACGAGACAAGATGATCACGGAAAATAGGAGGAAAATATTAATACCCACACCGGATGGAATGTACTATCCAGGCACGGGAAATATCATATATGGATAGAGTACCTATATGTTCTGTAGGATGCACAAAAAGTTACCCTGCACATACAAATAAAACACTATTGGGGTGGGAAGTGACTCAAGTAAACCCACAACAAGATAAGAAAAAAGTAGATACATGTATCTGTATTGTAAAAGCAAAGGGAAAATCATATGCTGACCTGTTGAGAACGGTTAAAACCAAGGTAGGACATGCGAACTAAAACACAGAGGTCAAATCGGTGAGAAGAAGTAACCTTATCCTCATCGTAGAAGGATGTCGAAAAGAAGCTACCAAGATGGGGAATATATCCAAAAAACAGTAACTGATGCAGAAGTTACAACCAAGGGAAGCGGAAGAAACAAAATACTTCACATAACAAACATCGATGGAGTTACTTCAAAAGAAAAAATCACCGACGCCTTAGACGACGCTTTTTCATCAAACAGGCATAGTAGTGGTTAGGTCAGTAAGACCAGTATATGGCGGAAAATATAGAAGTAATCGAAAATCAGACCAGAAAATTACTGGAAATGAACGAAATAAAAATAGAATGGGTTCGCTGCCTAATCAAAGAAAGAGTATCTCCAATCATATGCTTTAGATGCCAAGAATTTGGGCACCGAGTCATAAACTACAACTGCCCAGATCAAAAAAACGCTGCCTGAAATGTGGTGATAGTGGAAACAGCAAAGGATTGCAAGAAACCCCTTGAATACTGCGTAACCTGTAAAACAAGTGGACGCAGAATAGACAGCTTAAGTTACCCTAAATATAAAATGCTGATCCAGGAATAAAGAAATAGAAACAAAAACAGGGGAGGAGAGAGAACAGACTGTAAAATGCATGCTCAAAAAAGCAATAACTCCGAGGAGTAAAGGTGCTCCAAACATATCTTAACCTCATGAGAGCAGCCCACGACATGGCTTACGCTACGACTAGCACCGGATAGTCGCGTGACCAGCCATATCTATCTTCTGGATTTTTCAAATTTATATTTCGTATCAAACTGGATCAGACTTATTAAGTGAGCTGTTTGTTATTTACCTTTATTTTCTGCTTGTTTTTGTGTGTCATTTAATAAGATCAGTAATTCGTCTATCTTTTCTTGCACTACGTCCTTCTGTTCCTCTACAAACACTTCCGAGTCTTGTTTAGGTGTATTAGACATGTGGTCTATAATCTTGTTAGTTTCATCAACTGCATTCTTAATTTCCTTTTTCTCTTTATCTGTATTAAGAAGTGTTATACCTCCTATCGTAATTTTAAACTTCTCGAATTTCGGAATTAATTTCTGCCTAGGGTAAGTTATATTCTGATGAACTGATCTTTGCTTCGATCCTGTACATATGCCCTAAAAATAACATAGTTCAATTGATGATCTATTGTCCGGCTTCAACGCCAGTAAACTAAAATATAGTTACAGAAGAAGAATTTCTCTTTATTTCGTCAGATCCATCCCTAGACGCGTTTCGTCATATCATGACTCATCAGTAGAGCTAGGATCCGACAAAACAAAGAGAACTCAAAGCTGCTTATGGCAGCACAGTGGTGGGACACACCAGTAAGATGTGGCACGGAGCGCCATCTGTATCGTTATTAGACACTCTTGAGCATACCAGCACCTCTAACAAACTTATAGAAATAAGTAAAAATGTTAAGAGGAAATCTCCTGTAAAGACATTCGTCACAATTACAGGAGTCCCGCTAGGCAGCGCTAACTCGCATCGGTTTATTAACCGAAAACAAGAATACAGAAGAAGAATTTCTCTTTATTTCGTCAGATCTGACGAAATAAAGAGAAATTCTTCTTCTGTATTCTTGTTTTCGGTTAATAAACCGATGCGAGTTAGCGCTGCCTAGCGGGACTCCTGTAATTGTGACGAATGTCTTTACAGGAGATTTCCTCTTAACATTTTTACTTATTTCTATAAGTTTGTTAGAGGTGCTGGTATGCTCAAGAGTGTCTAATAACGATACAGATGGCGCTCCGTGCCACATCTTACTGGTGTAAAATATAGTTGATTTTTTTGTATGTTTCAGTGGCGGCTCGTGGATATTTATTGGATTCATATCGAAAACATGTTAGCTAGGAAAATTGGCCACGATATATGATTCACCTTTCTTTTTTTTTTTAAAAGCATTCCAACAATTCTTCTCCAAAGTTACCAACTCCATGCGAAATCATATCGATATTTATATTAAAAACATTCCTGGCTAATGTTAAATTTGGACTTACAGATAAACAGATATTATTTTTAACAATAGAATGAAATTAAACAATAATTTTAATAAAGTAGCAGAGTTTAGTGTTTGTATAAGTAAAATAAAAAAAAATTTAGCGGCAGGCGGACAAAGTTGTGCATCTATCTTTTGCATTACCGTTCACAGAGACGCCAAAGGTAATGGGTTCCCTGAGTTGATTCCTATAGATGGCGATACTAGGTTTGCATCATATATTTATTCTTTAAAAATCTTGAAAACATATTTTTGCTGTACTGGGAATTGCTTACAGGTTTTGGCATTCTGATGAGTCCTAACAAGGACAAAACAGTGTGTCATTGTCTTCTTTCAATAATTTTAATATTTTCCATTGGCTTATATTTTTTTGTTTTACGTGAAAATAACTTTTTTACACCACCATAGATACCAACTTTCCATTTTTAAAAACAGAAATTCAATATCTTGCTTAGTATTTTTTGTAATTCGGGTCCAAAGAACCTTTATTTTACATGGAAAATTTTAACGCGGTCAGATCCACTTGCCGCGTCTCCCACTTTATGTTGATGCTTTGCGTTTGTCGCGAGACTTTCGCGGATAAATCAACAAAATATCAGCCTGTTTTGAGTTACACTAGCAAGTGAAATAGGGCCGTCCGAGGTCGCTGATTTTACGCGTTCATCGTTCGTCAGAAAGAAGCTATCACAGAGAATTCGGCAACGAGTTAAAAGTGATTTTGGTTAGAAGTGTTATATATATTAAGTTCAAAGAAAGGAAAAAGGAGAAGTTCCATTACGTAACTCAAATATGCAATTAAAAATCAAGTAATCGAAATTATACAATTTAAATAAACAATTAGACAAAGGTCCAAGTGAGCTTATTTGAAAAAATAGGCTTGTTAAATTGAACAAAGGTTCAAGTTAGCTTATTTGAAAAAATATGCTTGTCAAATTGAACAAAGGTTCAAGTTAGCTTATGTTAAAAATAGGCTTTTCAAATTAATTAAACAATTAAACCAATGTCTAAGTTAGCTTATTTAAAAAAATAGGCTTGTCAAATTAAATAAACAATTGGACAAAGGTCCAAGTTAGCCTTGTTGAAAAATAGACTTGTCAAATTAGATAAACAATTGATCGAAAGTTCAAGTTAGCTTATTTTAAAGTGAACTTGTCAAAATAAAAATAAAAAACAATCAAAATATGAAGAAAACACTAAAAGTGTGTTCAATTCCACTTTATTTAAAAAAAAACACTATTAAAATAGTTGTTGACTCAACATGTTTCAAATTCAAATTCAAAAATATCTTTATTTTTCGTATTGTTCCTACATATTAATATCTTACATCTAAGTATACTACATACATACATATTACAATATGTATATCGTAAACCTATATAGTAAATATTTTTTCTCTTACTATCAAGTAGCAAGGACACGGCAACAAGGCAATGTCCTGTTGGGGTAGTTGTTTTCCCTGGGTAAGAAGGTCTGATTTTTACTTAATAAATCTGGGCCAGTTCCAGTAACCTATTACTGCCGTGAGGGGATCTATTTGCTTTCACTTGAGAAATGATTTTTATTACTTATTGCTTAAATTATTACACTTTCTGCATGTTGCTTACTGGAAAAATAGACGAAAAAACCAGCTTAATCTTCAATCAGGTACTAAGTAGCTATATTTTGTCAAAAAGAAAATTTTTGACTCGAAATTATCAAATTAATGTGAGATTTATGGATGGGAGGGGCTTAACCCACGTGGTATAAGAGGATCGGGTTTTTTGTTTATTTGGTAATTGGTCTTTTTGTTTTATTTTATTTTATTTAAATTATTTTACCTATTTTGAAAGAAAATAGGCAATCGTGGTATATCGGCTTATGTTTGTAGTTGTCTTGTATGTGTTAGATTTTCTGTTAGTTTAGTTTTTGCTGGCTGGTTTGCGTAGAAGTTTGTTGCTTGTTCTTGTACGTATTGTTGTAGGTATGGCGTATTTGTTGCATTATGTAGTATTCTTGTCGGCGTGTGTCTCGGTACTGAAAGTATTCGTCTAAGTATTATATTTTGTAGTTTTTGTAGTCGGTAGAATTGACTGTCTGATACACTACACCAGACTGGAGAAGCGTACGTCATGACGGGTCTTATCATAGTGTTGTAGATTGTTAGTTTGAGAAACATACTCTCTTTATGCAAATCATTTAACGGAATCTTAACATTATTTTAGTCATAATTTCCAAATTCTTCATACAGAAAATAAGGGCAATAAACTTAATTTGCTGGAATCCCTAGAAATAAATAAACTTAAAAATACAAACCACCTTTTAAATTGTCAATTAGACCTTAATAACTCACCCTTGTTAAATTTGTTTTGAATTTATTGTTAACGGAAAACCCCGACATAGGTAGTAGGTACATTTATTGTTTATATAAGATTACACCTAAATTACTTTTGGTACTCTCAATAAAGCTACTGTGTAGCGAAACATGTTGAGTCAACAACTATTTTAATAGTGTTTTTTTTTAAAATAAAGTGGAATTTAACACACTATTAGTGTTTTCTTCATATTTTAAATTATGGAGTTCTACTTAGTAAAGGCAGAGTCTATTCAATCAAAAAACAATCAAGTTAGCTTATTTGAAAGATAGGCTTGTCAAATTAAATTAACAATTAAACAAATATTAAATTTACTTATTTTAAAGATAGGCTTGTCAAATTACATAAACAATTGGACAAAGGTCCAAATTAGCTTATTTTAAAAATATGCTTGTCCAGTTAAATAAAAATTGGGCGATGATTCAAATTAACTTTTAATAAAAATAGGATTGTCAAATTAAATAAATAACGATTAAAATGAGCTTCTTTTAAAAATAGGTTCGTCAAATAAAATAAAGAATTGGACAAAGGTTCAGGTTTTCTTATTAAAAAAAAAAGCTTTAAGAGTCATTTTAAAAAATATTATAAATCTAGGAGAAAAAGTAAAGATTCGCCAGAGGGGGGGGGGGGGGACAAAAAAAAATATATTAAAAATTCAAATTTTATTCATAAAATACATACGACTCCGAAGAACCGAATTTATAGCTTTCACTTGGACGATGAGAGTACTTTATTTTGCGATGTGGAAGGTATATGTATCGTAATACGTATAATAGTTGATTCAGGTGGTAGAAATAATATCATAGATGAGTTAACATGGAGAAAGTTAAAACGGAGTAAAATTAATTTAAAAAAAAAAACAAGAAAAAGGAACAGTTTGTGCTAGTACTAAATCATTGACTGTATTAGGATTTTGTGAAACAGAGATTTTGCTAACAATAAAATAGAATACGTTTTAAGTAATAAGAAACGAAAAGAAAAGCCTGGTCTGGTAGGGAAGGCACATTCTATTTTAAAATAAGAAATAAATATAAAGTGTATGCAACTTCTCTATTCCCTAAGTTTAAGGGTATATTCATACATATCCCTACAACCAGTTGTTCAATGGAGTGCCTAAACAATCTGAAAGAACTAGCAGCAAGGAATAACAGGGTAGAACTCATGGATTCCTGGTCACTCGGGGATAGCGGGCAGCGAAAAAGCCGATGAATTGGCTAGAGCCGAATCTTCTCAAAAACTCAGGGGCCCTGAACCTGTCCTTGGCATATCAAAACAGGCATATATTAACACCTATCCCGATGGAACGGGATACCTGGCCAAACCCAAGCGAAGGCCCAAATTGGGAATCCCTCTAAAAAGCTATCAACTGGAATGTTGCTTCTAGCGTGCACCCAGCTAAAACAAGTGGCTTGCCTACTAACAGGCCTCTGCCAAATAATCAAACACCTACGCCGAATAGGAATTTACAATGGTCCCATTGAATGCAGACTTTGCGGCGAAGAGGACGAAACCGCCTCACATATCATATATAACTGCGAAGCACTGACCGGAAGAAGATTCAAAATTTTCGGAGGAATCCAATGTGGGGATAACATCCATGACGAACTTGGTAGAAATGTACTGGACCTTATAAAAGGAACAAATCTTTTCTAGCAAGATAGGGGAGCACAATAAGCCACTAGGCTGCAGCGCAGGAAGCTTGGGCCTTAAACCAACCAACCAATTAAATTTGTAATAAAATTGACACAATTTTTAAGTTATGTCAATTCTACTTTATGAATGTTATATGTTTGTTTATTATTAACAGGAAAATCTTTATTTATAAAATATTTAATACAGTTTGGCAACAAATTTTCCCGTCAAAATACATTTTCATTTGAAATTCCCCACAATCCTATTGGTCGCAGCATTTTTATTTCTGGAGGCCCAGTGGCATTCTTTCGAAAAAATATTATTTAAAAAATACAGGTCAATAAAGAACAATCTACTTTGATAGGAAAAATAATTATATTTCATCATATAGAGAGAAATTCTAGGTAGGTATTTGTTAATTAATACGTTGCAAGCAATACCATTTTTTTAAATTAATACTTTATGTTGTTTGTGCTCTTTCCATAGAGCGGCCAAATAGCGTGGTTCCAAAAGTTACAGTTGACAAATGAAAACGTATTCTAAAATAAAAAACCCTTGTACTAGTACTTGATTTTATTACACAACAAACAATTACAAGTAAAAATTTAAAAAAATTTAGAATTCATATTAACAAATTTTATTATCTACATAAATTTCTAAAACAAAATATTTAATTAAGCCTTAAAAAAGCATAAATTTTACCCTCAAGCCGTGAAAATAATAAGTTTTGTTCAAGTTTCAGAAATAGTGTTAGCGTTTTTTGAAATCTATATTCACAAACATATATAGGTATTGTTCTCAAAGTATCTATGTTGTGATCTATCAGTTTCGTATGTCTTCTTGTGTTTGACCAAAGTACCTTAAAATTCAAAAATAATATGCCGTCGTCTAGGATTTATAGTAAGAAAATATTTATTAAATTATGCAAGAAATAAAAAGTTTTTTTGATTGCGTACAGTGCCTGTTTAAAATTACAAATAATGTTAAAAAACTTTTATTACCAACGAAAGTAAAAGAACCTTACCTCTTACTAAAAGGCGTAGAACTGTGCAACTTCCAAAGTAGTTAAAGTGAATGCCTAGAGACTGGATAGAGCTGTTTGTGTATTGAATTTTCAATCATAGTTTCGTAGAAATGCTTGCCAAACTTAGTCCTTAAAATTTTACTTATAGTAATTACATACTTATTTGTGGTTGCTTATATTCCAAACCAACAGTTTTCGCTAAACTGGTTGAAACATATATTTCGTTCTTAATATAATTTTTAAATGTCAGCATTTATTTCACATGTCTCTTCTCTTTGTAATTTTGGGCCAACTAAAAATATATGTTTTTACATTTATAAGCTTATTTTTGTGTAGATAATTAAAGGAACCAAGCCAAACCCATTTCTAATATTTTTTTTATAATGGACATTTATTAATCTACTGATATAGCTCAGTAGAAAAAATGTATAAAAACTCACCGATCCACGCCAATGAAAATAAAAAAATGTGTACTTACCCCGAAAATCACGATTCTGGCCTATTTTTGCCAAATTTTCCATAGCAGTCACACTGCTTTGGTGCTGTGTTATATTATTTATATAATAATAGTAATTTAAACTAGCAAGATTAGTAGAAATGCTCAATAAATTCACTAAATCTTCTCAAATCACGAATTTCAAAAATGTGCGTTGTCAAAGTGACAATTAAAGATGCTTTTCCAGATTTCATTTTTATTATTGTCAAAATCGAGAAAAATAATTCATTATTGGTTGTTGGGTAAACGGTTTAGTTTATTTTATTTCTTAATGCATTAGTGAGACAAGAACCTAATAATCTGGTGATTCATCCTTACCCAAATTTGTTTGCCATTTAATAAATATAATTTTACAATAATTTAATAAACTATTGGATAATATTGTTTGATGCTAGTAAATTATGGCTAAATATGATTTATTCCTATACCAGAAAACATATAGTAAATGAAAATGGACAATTTTTCTATAATATGCCTTTGATCTGACAACTAAATCAATACCATCTTCACCATAAGGGCACACGGGGCCCGTGCCAAGGGCCTCCCATTCTCAGGGGGCCCAGACGACTTTAACAATTTCTCTCACACACATTTATTCTCAAAACATTTTTGTCGGGCACATTACACTTTTTTCACAAATCAGTAATTTTGATCAGTACGAAACGGCTGCTAAAGAAAAAAATCCAGATGCTGACTACAAAGATACATTTGAAAGAAAAAGATTTCGCAGCACACGCATCACTTTTTTTGAGGCAAGGAAAAGTTTCGTGTAGATACTTTTATTCCCATAATTGACACATTAAATACACATTTAAAAAAACGTTCGGCAGCATACCAAGAAATTAATAGTTGATTTAGTTTTCTTTGTCAGTTAACAACGATCGAATCTGGTGAGTTGACCAAAAAATGCAATGAATTTGCAGAATTTTATCATGAAGACATTAATGCAGGTGAGCTCAAAACAGAATGTTTTAATTTAAGCCAATATTTAAAAAACATAGCCAAGCAATCAGCGGATTTAAATATCTCAACCTTACATAACCTAATAAAATCAGATAAATTGGAAGAAACTTTTCCAAACGTAGAAATTGCTACAAGAATATTCCTTTGCCTAATGATTACCAATTGTAGTATAGAGCGGTAATTTTCGCAGCTTAAGAGAATAAAAAATGAATTGCGAACAACAATGTTACAAGAACGACTTAGTAATATTTCAATTATGTGCATAGAAAGTGATATCCTTCAAAAAATTGACTTTAGGGATATAATAGAAAATTTTGCTCAACAGAAATTCCGAAAGAAACCGTAAGCGTAACCAAAAACCCAGCAGCATTCTAATATCATTAATGACATATTATATCATACTCTATTTGATTACCTATAATAAATGGTCATACTTAGTCAAATTTTTTTATTATAAATCGTTTTTTTTACTTTCCAAAAGGGCCCCAAATTCTTGTGTGCCCAAGGACCCCAGCCTATTTTAAGACGGCCCTGGACAAAATGCATAATATGGCAAGCCAGTAGGGAATTTTGCCTTTGCCCCCCTCGATTTATGTTTGAGCCAAACAAGTTTATTTATTTTTATATCTAGTGGTTCAATTATCGAAGCGTGGGTCCGTTTGATTTTAACGCTGCAACTCGTAGTTACGGTGCCGGTGTTTTGCTGGCAAGATAGCCACGGTGCGTATTATAGTATTTTTTAATAGACTCAGTCTTGAGGATCTCTTTGGCGTGTATCGATGATGAAAGCAATTATCAAGAAGCTAAAAGCGTTGTTGTTAATTCGACTAAAATATTTTAATATTATTAAAAAATTTAAATAGTTGTATGCATGGGGATATAGGTTCTAAAATAGAGGACCTATAATTTTTATCAGTCGCTAAATTAGTTTTAATCGAAAAAACAGTTTCAGAAACAAGCGAAAAAAACTCTTTAAATAAGAGAAAATATTCACAAGTAGACCAGTAAGGGGAATTTTCTCGTTTTTTTTTTCAACATAGCGGAAATCGCACCGAAAATTACTCTCAAAAATCGTTTAATTTAATTGACAGGCGATTTGAATTTTAACATTTATTGGTTGGAGGTTTCCAGGTCACATGAATGATAGATTATTTTTTATTTCGATAAACGATTTACTTTTTTTGCAAACCTTTTGCAATCTAGTTCGTTTCCAAGTAACGGTTATTTAGTCGCAGTTTGAAATGGAACGTTCCATATCGGTACCAGTATTTCCCACCTCTACTAGTTTTTGCGTAAATTTCACCTATGTGCAGCAGAGGAAAAAATTGAGTTTATGAACTTTTCTTATAACTAATTTAGAAACTATGTTAAGAGATGTTAGGTATTCCTTTAAAGTTCATAGAAATTCAGTGCTTACTTTACTTTGTTTATTTCAATTCCTATAGAAAGTTTTTTTTTTAAATTTTTATACATTTATTAATAATAAACATTAAAAGGCTACATATTATTGTTGGAATAATCAAGAGGGAAGGTCTTAAAAATAAACCGCGATTTTCCAATGATTTGCCCAACACCGAAATATCCATACCTGGATACTTCAATACCAAGCAAGCTTTTACATATCCGGTCAATGTTTCACTCTCTGAAGCTATTTCCGATAATCGTACTGTACAACGTTCTAAAAAAAATTGCCGAAAATTTAAAGTATATTCCTGGGCTTCCTTAGCGGAGTCAGCTAATATTTTAGGAAGTGCTGCTAGGGCCTCATTGATTTTATCGACCAACTTTGTGGTGCAGTATTTTTTCAACGATTTATTCTCAGAATCTTTACATTCATCGAGTTTATCCATCAATTCTTGTATTTCAGTATTCTTCAAATTAACGGTGTTTTTTAAGTTATCCATAAACGCTTTTTCGTGTATTATCGCTTCATCGACACATACTTTGGTTACACTAGTTAAATCTTCAGGAAGCTTTCTTATACCGTTCATCATATCATGCACGCATTCAGTAATATCAAATCCTAAAAAAATGATTTATTATAGATACCTTTTTTTATGAGATTATATTGAATACTTGACTCGGACATAATTATGTAAACAAGGACATAAATGTGAAAATTGATTTTATTAAGTGTGCGTTTGAACGCTACATTGTGATAATTTATTATTTTTTAATCATCTATATCTCGAAAACAATGTAATTAATATAAAATATGGTGTTTCTGAAGTTTAGTTTCGCGGCCTGTTGAAAATAAATACACCACCTATATTTTTATGTTTTTAAATCTAAATTATATCACCCGTCTTCATTAAGGCCCAATTTTATAAAGTGGTCTAGGCTTAATCCTAAGAATTATTCTAAAATCGTAAAAATGTCAGAAATGGTAGATTTATAATGTGGGATTGACAGTATAGATCATCGACTTCCCGGTATTTCTATTTGCTTTATATCGGGTGGTCAACTAAAAATGACCGCCGACGCATATCTCAGAAACTAGTAATCGTACAGCATCTGGGTAATTTTTTTTATGACAAAAGTGCCCCAGAGAAAATGCTGGAAATTATTTTTAAGTTCCGCATTTTGCCGCAAGAGGGCGTAATTGAAAAGTAAATTTTAAAATTTTACATACCTCCGAAAATTCCACATTAAGGTACCTATATCTTTGATAACACCATTAAAAAGCTTGGACAATTATGAATCATTTTGGTCTTATGCTCATTGGCGTACCAACTTTAATAAGAGGGGGGAAGCTGTTGAAAGTGTAATCAGTTAAATCGCTTTAACTTTTAAACGACTTATCCGATTTTACCAAACTAAAGACTGTTTGGAAGAGAAATGTATGCACTTTCACCAATCGTATTGTAGTGACCACGACATTGGCTTACTTTAAAAGTAAAAATTTAAACCAGTTGATGCAAATATTAAGGATTATTCAAGAAAATTAGACATCAAGAATTTTTAGAAAAATAATAAAAATGTTTATTAAATTTAAATCTCAAAAACAATCGAAAGAAATTATTTATTTCCGTGTAGAAACTAAGTGTTTCTAATTAAAATTAAAATAAAATGTAAAATAAAATCATTTGAAAACAATTAAAAATTTTAAAATACAAAATTAAAATTTTGGAGAATTGTTTAACAAGTTTTGAAAAATGTTAAGAAAATTGAAAAATAATTAAAATATTTTAAAAGAAATTTAAAAATAATTAAAATTATTCAAAAAGAAGTTTAAAAATAAGTGAGAATTAATTTAAAAAAGTTATTAAGAATTCAGAAAATATTAATATGGAATAAATAAAAAAATTGAAAATTATTTTAAAATAAGTCTAAGAATCTAAGTAAAATTTTATAAAAATCGAAAAAATATTTATTTATAGAATAAATAAATTTTAAGAATATTTTAAAGAGTTTAAGAAAAATCCAGATAATATTTTAAAGTATTTAAGTCGAAAATCTCAAGGAAATTTCAAAAGAAAATATTTATTTATGAAACAAATATATCTGAAATTTATTTTACAATCAGCTTAAGAGTCCAAGTATTTATGCAGGAAAATTCAGAAAATCAATTCTAAAAATAATTCTAAAAATTTAATAAAAGCCTACCTGTTAAGTAAAATCCATTTAAATCCAGAAAAAAATTATAAAGTTAAAATCACAAAACAATTAAAAATAAAATAATTAAATTCATTTAGACACTCCGTAAAATCAACTAACCGCGACCACGAAACTATTTTAACTAGCATCGTGCAGGGTCAATCTCCCAAGAACACCCCCCTATTCTCTTCACGGACACGTGCATCTAAAAATAGACATAGTTCCCCTTTTTAAAACAAAACAAATCGCGGTATAATTCTGTTCTTTTACCAGATTAACTAAAATTATCCGGTTATTTCTTGCACCTGCCGTGGACCCCTCCTTTAAATACTGCTTAACAAGCGATTTTGAACCTTAAAGACCGATAAATTATTAGATTGACAGAATAAAGAGGGTTGATCGTGTTCTAAAAAGCGTGAATCACGGGGGTGACACCATTAATAAACACCTGCAAATGTTTTTCATGGGGGAAAAATTACTATAAAAGGCCGGTCGGCGCTTGGAAGAGGCAGTCTATAAAGAAAAAGGGTTACGTTCTCGTGAAAAGTGAAATTACGTCAGTTCGGAGTCCAAGTTAAAAAGTTAGTTCTGTTAGTGAAATCTGAGGGTGGGACCTTGGCCCACCTTCCAGCCGGAAGTTTTATAAGTTTTTAAAAATAAAAATAAGTTTGAAATAGTGCAGATTTTTACATAAAAGTTGTCTAAATTTTAAATCGGGATTTTAGTCGGAAAAACGGAAGTTTTGGAGACGAACGAAATTCGTATTTTTAATACTGAACAAAAATAAGTATTTTATTAGTTATTAAAAATCATGAATTTATGGACAAAAGTAATAGAAAAAATTTAGGAAACAATTATCAGTTTTCAGTAACAATGAATAGTTCACCGTACATACGTGCCAGCTCGCAGCTAAGGTTAACCGTATACCTTTCGGGCGTGAAAGACACTTCAGTCAGAAATCGCGGGTTTCAGCCGCTCGAAACTCTCGAATACGAGGTGCGCGCGGAAAGTATTATCGCTTTCCTATAAAGACATGAATTATGTAGTAGCAAAAATATGTGTTATGAGCCAAAAGTAATATTTATTGGAAAAATATACAGGATTGTGAAAAAGTGTCAATTTTGCTCCCTTTCGAATTTCTACAAATTTACTGAATAAACTCATGGAAATACGTGATCCTGTGTTTACTTTGCTACTTATGGCTCACTATAAATGCACATTTGGGCTGAAGGCGCCAAATTCTTCCCGGACCCCCCACTAAGGTAGAACTTGTAGCCACCACCTCGTAGCTAGGCCAACCAAACGAGAGATTAGTGAAAGAGGATACGGGGTGGGCGCTATAGTATTTGTTGTCCATAATAGTTTTCAAAAAAAAATGTTAGAGGGCGCAATTTGCAATAATAACACATTTTTTGATTTTACTCCGAAAAAATAAATCGGTATAATTATGATACCATAATTGAAAAGTAGATGAAATTTGCTAGAAAAATATTTAAACCGCAGCTCGATATCTCCGTTCGTTTCAGCATGATCGCCAATAGAATAATTTTTAAACTAAGCGACTATATATTTTTTAGAAAAAAAGTGGTACGCCACTAATATTTTTTCATGTGGATATTATTTCTGATTAGCATGGTCAATTCTGCATAAAAATGGTCTCTTGCGTTTTTCTCCTCAGGCACACCGTTCTTAATTAAAATAATTAAATTAAATTAGCTTCATGCATGCCTATTAAGTGACGGTGGTCATTTCCATCAATTTTTATAAAACAAAATTTTGCATTATTAATGTTAATAATAGTAGAGCTAATTTAATTTAATTATTTTAATTAAGAACGGTATGCCTGAGGAGAAAAACGCAAGAGACCATTTTTATGCAGAATTGACCATGCTAATGATTAGCATGGTCAATTCTGCGGCGTCGTCAACAAGTGCGCTCGTGCGCGCGCACTGCCTAAGAAAGTCAAGCACCAGCAAAAATAAAATTTATACTTATTTAAAAAAATATTTAGGTAACTGAAATAAAGAACTACTTGTATAATATAACAATGGCGAAGGCGTAAGACTTCAAGCGCGACCGAGCGCGTGGGCAGACTCACCGGCTGTGTGCTACTGTGCTGTGGTGTGTATTCGTTCGGCGCTCTTATGGATGGATTTTCGTGCGATTTTCCTTATGCGGATTGATCGGGAATATTCGGTTAATCGCCCGATGAGAGGGCGTCGCCGGGCGCTTTCTGAATACACACTTCAATCATTTAATATGATTGTTTTATGAGTTTTTGACGCGATTAGATAAGTTTGAAGTTTATTGACGGTGTTGTGGATGTTTTTGTGTTGTTTTTAAATTAATAATGGCTAGTAGTTTGGATTGTGTCACACGAAGTGATATAGTTATAGACCAAAATTCTGTAGAGGACATTATAAATAAATTTTCGACATTCGATTTCCAAAGGAAAATTGACATAAAAAGGTTAGGTAATAGGTAGGCCTACGCCGGATTTAAAATTAAATCAACTTGTAAAAAGAAGGTCGATGTTTTATTAGACATTTTAATATTGACATTTACAAAAAAAACAAATGGATATGTGGGTGTAATATTAGAAACTCACTGTTTTGTTTCCCATGCTTATTATTTTATAATATAAACATGGACAAGAACTGGAGCCGTATAGGCATTACAGATTTAAATCATATACAAAGGTGAAAAGGGGCGTGGCACCTCGAAAAATTTTCGCCTGCGGCGCTTTTTTGCCTGCTGCGCACACCCTACGATAAATATCACGAGCCGCCACTGTGCTAATCAGAAATAATATCCACATGGAAAAATATCAGTGGCGTACCACTTTTTTTCTAAAAAATATATAATCGCTTAGTTTTAAAAATTATTCTATTGGCGATAACGCTGAAACGAATGGAGATATCGAGCTGCGGTTTTAATATTTTTCTAGTAAATTTCATCTACTTTTCGATTATGGTATCATAATTATACCGTATGATTTATTTTTTCGGAGTAAAATCAAAAAATGTGTAATTATTGCAAATTGCGCCCTGTAGCATTTTTTTTGAGAACTATTATGGACAACTAAATACGATTGGTGAAAGTGCATACATTTCTCTTCCAAACAGACTTTAGTTTGCTAAAATCGGATAAGTCGTTTAAAAGCTATTTAATTGATTACACTTTCAACAGCCTCCCCCCTCTTATTAAAGTTGGTACGCCAATGAGCATAAGATCAAAATGATGCATAATTGTCCAAGGTTTTTAATCGTGTTATCAAAGATATACCTTAATGTGGAATTTTCGGAGATATGTAAAATTTTAAAATTTACTTTTCAATTACGCCCTCTTGCGGCAAAATGCGGAACTTAAAAATAATTTCTAGCATTTTCTCTTGGGCACTTTTGTCATAAAAAAATTTACCCGGATGCTGTACGATTACTAGTTTCTGAGATATGGCCGGCGGTCATTCTTAGTTGAACACCCGGTACATGTCAGCTTGACGCTTGTTATTTAAGAAAATAGTAACAGCGTTATAAAATATCTCTCCTTCCAATCCAAGTTTCTCATTTTCTAAAAAAAAATGTCAATTACCAAAGCTACGCAAAAAAAAAGGTCCTCTGTCCTCCTACCCAAGAACAACCACAGCTCAAGAAAACCTAACAGATTGCTTAAAGGCGTAACAGTGTAACAGATCTTTTAAAAACATAACAGATCGATTACAATTGTAACAGATCGGCAACACTGCTAACAGCTGATAGATTTGATGTTTCGTTTAGGAAAAATATATGTATAATCGAAAGGCGTGACTAAAAAGTCCACAGGCGAAATTTAGGAAAGACACGCTCTTCTCTAAAAATCACATTCATTTATTAGTCTATTTTATATCAAAATATGAATAATTCAGTAATTGGGAGTTACTTTATGTACCAATGTGGGAAATAAAATGCTAGGCATTAGGCAATTTGAGTCTCTAACCTATGTTTCAAATTTCGTTGGTATTTCCATACAAAATAAAAATGTAGTTTAGAGGGATGGATACTTCTAATATGATAACATAATTATTTCCAAGATTCGTGGTATTATTACCAATTATGCTTAGTGAATAAATATTTTAAATTTACCGTTTATCTACAGAATATGAATAACAATTACAGAATCCTACCAAAAAATATTCTTTTATTGTAACACATTTGTAACAATTGTTTTCTTATTACCTTAAACATACCACCAGTGGCGTAGCCAGGTGGGGGCCAGGGGAGCGCTTCACCCCCCCCCCCCTGGCGCTAGGCGCCCCCATTGCGCTTGGCACCCTTTGCCGCTTGGTGTCCGCTAACATAATAAACCTTATTATTTCATCTAGCCTAGTTTTGCAAGAGGAAGTTCGTAGTGGACCTTTTTTTAAGTCACTTTTTATGAAGATGGGAGCGCCCCATCATATATTTGCCCCTCTCGCCCCCAAAGACTGACGCCACTGCACACCACGTAGAACGGTACCGTTTAATATTTATTGAAAAGTTTTTTAACCCTGTGTATCTATCGACTACATTTATAATTTATATCAAACAAGAAAGCAAACATCAAAAGGGCTTATTAGAATCACACGAATTCTATGGCAACCAAGTTGTTTGTAGTGTACAACCATATCGTTACCCAGAAATATTGAAATTCACTCCTTTCCGACCAAATTTTCGTTACATAATGTTCATTCACTGCACGACTCTCCCACTAAAATTGCAATAAATTTTAAATCCCCACATATCTGCCATTTGTACCGGTTGTACTTTAAGGATGCGTATATTTTCATAGTTTTTTTTCATTGTCACCGAATGGGCTACCGGTATAGATGGTTTTAAATTTCCATTATCTAATAATATAGCCTTTAAACTTTATTTCGACGACCCTATGAACAAGCGCCATATACAAGGAGAATGCTCGATATTGAGTTCCTGCATTAAATTATCGTTATCAGTACATATGCACATAACATAACAAGTTATGACCAGGAATTGATATGCTGCTGTCAATCCCACATTATATAAATCAACCATTTCTGACATTTCTACGATTTTAGAATTATTCGTCGGTTTAAACTTAGGTTTAAGAGGATTTTTTAAAATTTGGTCTAAAGAGATCTAAATCTAAAAACCTTAGACGAGGAAAGTTCCTCGTCTAAGTTTAAAATTGTCCTAAATTGTCAGTTGTAGAGGTTTAAAATGACAAGTGTCACAATAAAGTCAATAAGTTTTGTATTGTATATATTTTTTTATGGGTTTTCTGCAAATTTATAAAAAAAATAGTATTTTAGCACGTACTGTGTTCTTTAATATAACTAAAAATGTATTCACAACAACATCCTGGTAAAACGATTTATTTCCAAAAAAAAGCAATCAAACATAATAGCTTCATATGGCATATCATAATAAAAGGCCGTGGTGAGAACCACAGGTGAGAACATAACTGGGAGTCTGGGAGACTAAGAGACTATTCTTTTTAAATATTTTGATACCAGCGTCTATTCAGAAAGTTGACTATTAATCCGAATGCGCCCACACTCGCAGAAGGTAGGGTACCTATTCTCGACTCGGGCAGGGCCCCTATTCTTAAGTTTAACAAACAATCCTAAAAATGTCTCTCAATTTAGGTCGTAGCACAGGGGTTCAGACTGAAAGTCTGTCTAAAAATACGACTGACACAGAAAAAACATCGCAGAAAGAATTAAGCTCTACGGGTAGACGTGGAAACATAAACTGACAGTGTACAAAAACACCGAGATTCAAAATGGAAACCCACTCCTAACATGCGGAGTTGACCTTACGATATACGCCACCGAGCCGGAAATGAGTTCAAGAGAAACAGTTCAAAATAAGATTTCTGGAACGGCGAACACATAAAAATAACAACACAACTCCATGATGATGAAACTTATACCGCAAACGAAACGTTCAAAACAACAACGTCAGAAACAATAAATGATGTAAATAGGGACCAGATGTTTATGGAAGCCAACTAAGGGACAAGATGATCACGGAAAATAGGGGGAAAATATTAATACCCACACCGGATAGAATGTACTATCCAGGCACGAGAAAGATGATATATGGAAGGAGTATAATATGTTCTGTAGGACGCACAAAAAGTTACCCTGCACATACAAATTTTTATTTGGGGTGGGAACTGACTCAACTAAACCCACTGCCATCACAAGACAACAAGATAAGAAAAAAGTAGATACATGTGTCTGTATTGTAAAGGCAAAGGGAAAATCATATGCCGACCTGTTGAGAACGGTCAAAACCAAGGTAGGACATGCGAACTAAAACACAGTGGTCAAATCGGTGAGAAGAAGTAACCTTATCCTCATCGTAGAAGGATGTCGAAAAGAAGCTACCAAAATCGGGGAATATATCCAAAAAACAGTAACTGATGCAGAAGTTATAACCAAGGGAAGAGGAAGAAACAAAATACTTCACATTACAAACATCGATGGCGTTACTTCAAAAGAAGAAATCGCCGACGCCTTAGATGACGCTCATCAAACAGGCATAGTAGTGGTTAGGTCAGTAAGACCAGTATATGGCGGAAACCAAAATGCAAGTATAGAAGTAAACGAAAATCAGCCAAAAAATTACTGGAAATGAACGAAATGAAAATAGGATGGGTTCGCTGCCTAATCAAAGAAAGAGTGTCTCCAATTATATGCTGCCAGAGACTGCAACGGCCCAGATAGAAAAAATCACTGCCTGAAATGTGGTAATAGTGGAAACAGCGAAGGATTGCAATAAACCCCGTGAATACTGCGTAACCTGTAAAACAAGTGGCCGCAGAATAGACAGCTTAAGCTGCCCTTAATATAAAATGTTGGTCCAGGAATAAAGAAATAGAAACAAAAACAAGGAAGGAGAGAGAAACAGACTATAATAATGCATGCTCGAAAAAAGCAATAACTTCGAGAGCTAAAGGTGCTCCAAACAAATCTAAACCTCAAGAGAGCAGCCCACCACATGGCTTACGTTATGGCTGTATATATAGACGTCGACATAATAATAGCACCGAATGGTCGCGTCACCGTCGATATCTATCTTCTGGATTTTTCAAATTTATATTTTTTATCAAACTGGATCAGACTTATCAAGTGAGCTGTTTGTTGTTTACCTTGATTTTCTGCTTCTTTTTGTGTGTCATTTATCAAGACCAGTAAGTCGTCTATCTTTTCTTGCACTACGTCTTTCTGTTCCTCTATAAACTCTTCCGAGTCTTGTTTAGGCGAACTAGATACGTCGTCTATAATCTTGTTAGTTTCATCAACTGCATCGTTAACTTTTTTTTTTTCTACATCTGTATTAATAAGTGTTGCACCTCCTATCGTAATTTTAAACTTCTCGAATTTCGGAATTAATTTTTGCCTGGGGTAAGTTATATTCTGATGGACCGATCTTTGCTTCGACCCTGTACATATGCCCTAAAAATAACATTGTTAAATTGGTCATCTATTGTCCGGCTTCCACGCCAGTAAATTAAAATATAGTTGATTTTTTTTTGTTTCAGTGGCGGCTCGTGAATATTGAGTATGAGATATTTTTCTAATTTTTTAGGAAATGTCTTAACTGACTTACAAATTCATATCGAAAACATGTTAGCTAGAAAAATTGGCCACGATATGATTTACGTTTCTTTATTTTTTTAAGAGCATTACAACAATTTTTCTAAATTCTTCTCCAAAGTTACCAGCTCTATGCGAAATAATATCTATATTTATATTAAAAACATTGGGTTCTCTTGACCCGAATCCTGGATAGTTATAGTTAATGGATTTTTGAAAAGTTTTTAAATTTGGACTTACAGATAAGACATATATTGAGGAGTGCGAGAAACTTATTTTCATAAAAAAAAAATATTTTCCACAATACTGTTAAAAAAAGCAATCCAATCAAGCTTAATTTTGTTTTATTACTTTTACCTGGTTTATAATTATTGTTATAGTAATAATTATGATAAAACTCGCGAGATCCTGACCCAATCACGTAATATGAATGACATGCTGGTCAATTTTAGTGTGTTATGTTGGTATGATTTGACGTAAATTACAGGATCGGACTAAGAAATAATAAATTTTTAATATGTAAAATTTATGTTTAAACGAAAGATCACACTAAAATTCAAAACAATTAATTCAGAAATACCGAAATTATAAGCTTGTTTCCATTATAAGTGGGAAATTCATAATAATTGCGGAATATATTTTTTTTTGAATTTAAGGTTAATAATAGTCTTGGATTTTTTTTTAGTTGAAATCGATTTAAAAAAATAAATAATTACTGAAATACAAAAAAAATAAATAAAAAAAGTTTTGTCCGAATCGGAGTTCGAAACCTCGACCCTTAGTTCCAAAGTGGAACGCCTATACCCCTACGCCAAGGCGTTTCTTACAAAACAGGTACAAATGCGTTACATGACTAAATACAAGAAACTATTATAAAAATAAATTAAAACTTTTTAAAATTACCTTTAAAACAAAGTTTAAAACGCACCACAAACTGACATAGGCTGAATACGTCTCTGTCAAAATCTGGGGAAATTTTGGAAGTCCTAATCAGCTGGCCGAGGTTATATATCTGGATGTCAAATGTCGAAAAACGAGTTTTCTCGTGAATATTTCTTTAATAAATGGAGTTATCAAAATAAATTTTAATTTAAAAGTCTGTCATAAAAGCTCATTATATATTTAACTTTATTATAACAATAAGTTAGCTTTCATAAAGATAAAAAGTTTAACAAATGCAATGAAATTAAACAATAATTTTAATCAAGTAGTAGGTAGAGTTTAGTATCCGTATAAGTAAAATAGAAAGAAAGTTTTTTAGCAGCAGGCGGACAAAGTAGTGCATCTATCTTTTGCATTAAAGTACATAGGGACTCCAAAGGTAATGGGCTCCCTGTGGCACAGATAGACAATAACAGGCTGTTTCATCCTTGTTAGGACTAATCAAAAAGCCAAAACCTGTAAGCAATTCCCAATATAGCGAAAATATGTTTTCAAGATTTTAAAGGATAAAGATATGATGAAAACCTAGTATCGCCATCTATAGAAATCAACTTTATATTATATTGACTGTTTTTTTTTCAAAAAAAAAATAAAATTCACCTGACAACGTAATAACCGACTTTAATTTCTGTTATAATTGATTCATTAATTTGTTATCCAAGCTCTAACATTTTTTTACAATAATTATTTATGTGAAAAAAAATATTTGGAAGTTTCTAAAACTAATGTTTGTAGAGTACTGCTCAACTTTTTTCATACATACAGGATCCTCGAAGTGTCAATAATATTTAGTTTTTGGTACAAATGGTAATAAATTTTATTACATCTTTTAAAAGCAATTTTTTTGAAAATTGAACTGTTAGGCTCGCAAAATTTGCTTTGGAAATATGATAATTTGGTTATTTCAGTAGTTCGCAGGACAATCGACCATTTTAATACCTACTATTCGGTTTCATCATTAGAATGTACAGTGACCTTTATATCATTCATTATATTATTAGGTGTTATCAGATTTACCTGACAAAATGAAAGAGTTTCTTTAAAAGGTATACTTATTTAGATAAATTCAATATTTTACCTAACAAACAATCTGGTTAGTAATATTTTAACGTCCGGCCGACCAGAAATATACTCTCTTAAAGCCCTTTAGAAATGAGACAGTGCGACGTCTGTGTGACTACTTTTAGCATCACAGTTACTACCTTGGCATTTAAGGTCAGATTACTAGGTTTAAACGACGTAAGAGTCAATTCGCGACCTCAATCCGAAAGAAACTAAATGGCATCACTCGCGTCTATATGCTAGGCTCTGCCAAGGTCAGTCGGATGGCGGGACATTTAAAATATAGGTAGAAATGGATTTAATTATTTCTTTACGTCACGGTGATGAGTCATAGTCGAGGTATTAAGTTTTCTTACAAGAACAGGTTGCCGGTTTGTTAATTTGTGGCCTTGTGAGGCATAATTAAAAAGGAGTAAGTTTTGTTATGGCATGCGGCTGACACAAAATATTAAATATTTTGAAAGTAAAAACCTAACTCAATTGTCAGTCCTGTACATAAATCTGGGTCAAAAAATGTTATCAATAATTATAGACCAATAAGTCTTATAAGCAATTTTGCGAAAATATTTGAAAAATGTCTTAAACATCGCCTCAATGTGTTTTTTAGAGATAACAACATAATATCACCCAATCAGTTTGGCTTTATGGAGGGTTGCAGCACTTCGGACGCTATGCATAGGATGATTACAGAGGTTGTAAATAGTTTGAATAGTAAAAGAAAGTGCCTAGCTGTGTTTTTGGACCTAGCAAAAGCGTTCGATACTGTTCCCCACGACAAACTGATTAATATACTCAACAATTATGGCATACGGGGGGTTGCTGGTGGTTTGCTTGCAAGTTACCTAACAGACAGATATCAAATGGTAAAACTAAATAATGTCATTAGTAAAAAACAAAAAATTATGATTGGCGTTCCTCAAGGGACTGTACTTGGTCCACTTTTATTTATTATTTACATAAATTCTTTACTGAAATTGAATATAGATTGTTTGACGATCTCATATGCGGATGACACGGCCATTGTATTTGCTGATAATACTTGGGAAAGCGTGAAAAATAAAACGGTGATGGGTTTGAATAAAGTAAAAGATTGGCTTCAGAACTACAAGCTAACACTAAACTTAACGAAAACAAATTATATAGCATTTTCACTGACCAAGGCAGACAGACCAACATTTAATAACATTTTAATAGAAAATCACCTTCTACAAGAAACATCACAAACTAAATATCTTGGAATTATTATTGATCAGCACATTAAGTGGCAGCCTCATACTGAGTACTTGTCCAACAAAGTACGCAAACTAATTCACAAATTTTATTTACTAAGGGAATTCCTTGATAAAAAAACTTTAATAACGATATATAAGGCATTTGTAGAATCAATCCTGAGATATGGAATTTTGGTATGGGGTGGGCTTTATAGTAATGGCTTGTATAAATTAAATATAGTACAAAAATACATTTTAAAAATAATGTTTAAAAAAACCACACTTTATCCTACCAGAATGTTGTTTTCCCCCGAAGTATGTAATATAAGAACTTTATATATGCTCTCAATCTCCTCTTATATACATCAGAGTAAAAAGTTGCAAAATTTTATAGATCATGGCTACGTTACCCGTGGTTATGTGAATAAAAAATTGCAAATACCGGTAAGTAAAAATAATTTAAATTTAAAATATGTAAATTATATTGGCCCTAAAGTTTATAATATGATACCAATACACATTAGGGAAGTTAACAATAAAAAAAGGTTTTCAATTCTCTGCAGGGAATTTATTTTCCAAAATATAAAACAATTTGAAGGGTTATTTTGATTATTGATTATTTATTTTTAATTTTTTTGTGGTGAGTACTTGAACGTTTTACTGTTTGTAAGTTATTAATAGCTAAAGTATGTCTATAATATAATATGTATACATTATTTAAGAACACTGTGACGCATACAGCTATTTAATTAGCTAGGCGTCTTTAATGATATATTTTGAATATATAATAATAGTTTGAATGTTATATTATGTAGCCAACTTAAGTAGACGTAAATTACTATAACAAATTTAAAATACTAAGATTTGCCCCTAACAAGCACATCTTCAAGGGATCAAAGAGAAAGTTTATTGAGGAAGATAAATAAACACATTTATTATATTACAAATATTGAAAATAAACTTATTATAACCGTCATTTTTTAAATTGTATAACAGTTTATGTGCGCACAGAATGTGGAAGGGAATGCAGTACAAAATCAAATATTAATGTCTTCATATGAAATTTTTGAGAAGATTGGTGTCTACATCAAGAAACAGGGTGCCCTCTAAAATTAGTGCGTTAAGAAAACGTCATAAAATAGCTAAACATAAAACTTTTTCTGAATTTCAAATTAGGTGTTTATACACAAGAACTTTTCATCTTAAGATATATACATACTTTATTTTCTTACGAAAAAGAACCGATAGGTATTAATCAGCCGCCTGAAAAGCATACATCTGGTTGCCGAAACGGTAATGTTGTTGTTTAAACAGGGTAAAAATGATTTACAATATCTATCACTGTGTTGTATATTATTTTATGTACTTTAGGATAGGTAAAACGTTAAAAAAAATTAAATGCCACTAAACGGTAGGTACTCTATTTCTAAAAAATCATCGAAGCGGCTGATGTTACCATATCAACGACCAAATGACAAGTTATGAGAAGTAACTAAGTAAAACAAAAGTCACTCGATAAATATTAGTCAAACACGCTACATCCACTGAAAGACGTTTATCGCGATGGAACAAATTGAAAAGGCAGCTCAAGAGGCTGTAGGCCAACTATTACCAAGAAAATCTGGAGAACAATACAAAAAACAGTTATCTGAGTTTATTAAATGGTGCAAAGAACGGAACGTAGAAGAATTTACAGAAGAAAAGGTACTATTAGCATATTTCTTAGAAAAGTCAAAAAAGCTTAAAGCATCGTCACTGTGGACTGAATATTCGATGATAAAAGCTACAATTGCAACAGACATGGGCGTCGACATTAGCAAAATCTACAAACTAACCGCTTTTTTGAAACGACAAAATGAGGGCTACAAACCAAAAAAGTCGAAGACACTCGATGTTGACAACATTAAAGCGTTCCTGGAAAAAGCACCCGACCATGAATTTTTGGGGCAAAAGGTAAGATACACATTTTTTTTCAACCAATATTTTGTCCCAGTCTGTACCTATATCTATGCTATTTAGATGCTTTTTGGAAAATAAAGTAGGTACCTATTTATTTTATTTATATTTTGTTCCAGGTAGTTCTAGTCATGGGCGTGTCAGGAGCCTGTCGAGGCAAGGAGCTCTGCCAGCTTGACAAAACCGATGTCCTAGACTATGAAACGTTCTTTTTGGTCAATTTACGAGATACCAAGGCAGAAAAAGACCAATCTTTTGTTATAAAACGGTCAAAGGAAAACTCCACAGATGTAGTACGATTGGTGAAGAAGCATATTGCCTTAAGATCTCCATCAATACAAGGCCATACAAGATTTTTCGTTGGGTACAGAAATGGAAAATGCACGTCTCAGCTAATGGGCAAGAATACGATTGGACAACTGCCAACCAAGATTGCCGAATATTTAAAGCTTCCAGATGTAAAATTGTACACTGGTCATTATTTTAGAAGGACGTCAGCATCGCTACTAGCCGACTCTGGAGTAACGATAGATCAGCTTAAAAGACATGGCGGCTGGAAGAGTAGCACCGTCGCTGAGGGATATGTGGAAAATTCCTTATACCAGAACAAAAGTATGGCAGATCAACTTTTTACTTATTGTACAAAATGAAATACCAGCGACATCGTCGGTGCCACCGACGACGACAACGGCTACAATTTTCAAAAACTTTTTAAATAATAAAAATAACATCTGCAATAATGATAATTTACCTTTTTTTCACTTGGCTAATTGCAGTGGGGTAAACATAACTGTTAATGTTAATAGAAATTAAGTTATTTTTTATGGTTTAATATTGTTCTAAACACGTTACACTTTTGTTGCATCCATGTCATGTTATATTTTCTAATAAAATTATTGAAAATAAATTTCGAAATTTAGCTTTTATTGCAAAGAAATTTACTCTAAATCCCTAGGGATTTAAAGTACATTTAAAATCCCTAGGGATTTAAAGTACCACTTTTTTCCCTGAAAATAATGGTAAAGTACATAAAAAAATAATTAAATCCATTTCAACCTATATTTTAAATGTTCCGCCATCCGCCTGACCTTGGCAGAGCGGACAAGGATATAGACGCGAGTATGGCATCTACACGACGTAGTTTAGCTGGTAAATACTAACTAGATATCTTAAGTAACTGTATTATCCAAAGTGGCACTAACCCTGATGTCAGATTTAGTTCATATTTAGTCATAAGTCCAGAAAATGCTAGTTGCGTCGTTATTCCGAAAAACATTCTTCAATAACAAAAAAAAAACTAGCTTCACTCCCCAGAAATGGTGATTTCACACGCTAATAGACCTGATGGGATGGATTAGGATTCGCAGCGACCTCGAAAAAGTATAAACATGAAGGTCTAGTCCATTGGACATGACTTTTTTTTTCGTGGGGTTGTATAATTAATGAAAGCAGTGTATTTTAAATTAAACCCTAAGCCACAGTACAAGATTTTATTAGATTATATTATTTTAAGTTTAATTTTTAAATTTAATAAAGATATTGACAAACATATCCTCAACTACAAAAAAATCACGATTGTTGGGTTGCAAAAACATTTTAAACAATAATTAACTAGCCAGCAAGTTTGATAAATTGAGTTGATAAATGACTTTGACAGGCATTATGTATTCACAATCAAAGATGCCTGATTAGTAAATTGTCAGTATGATTGTGAGAAAATTATTTCTGCCAATGTCATATATGTCACAGTCGAACTTGCTGGTTAGTTAATTGTTATTAAAATTATTTGTGCAACCCGACATATAAATATAATACAGGATATTGAAAAAAGTACACGATTCTTATTTATTTTATTTTATATTTCATTTGTCCTATTCTATATCGGCTTGCATAGTGTTTACGTCATGGATATTTATTTTACTAATTGTTCCTAACAGGATGCTCCTTGTATTATTTCATTTCACATGTTCTTTAATAGATTTATGTTTGTTGGATTTATTAAAAATAAATTTAAAAATAAAGGTTAAAATATAATCATTATATATCAAAGTAGCAAATTCAAATTATCATATGGAAATACGTTCCAATTAAATTAGACTTTTAAGATGGGTAAATAACTGATATTTAATAGCAAATGGTTGCCAATGTTTTCTCTTTCTTTTGATATTTGTCTGCTGCAACTATTTTAATAGTATAGGGCGTACAGCTGTAGAAGATGTCTAATATCGAAGTTGGACACTTCCAAAGCATACCCATCCCTCCTCTAACATACTTATAAAAATAAGTGAAATGTTAAAAGAAATCACCTTTAAAGATACACGTCACAATTACAGGAGTCCCGCTAAGCCGGACTAGAATTCATATCGGTTTAGTGGAACCGAAACCAATGAATACAGAAGAGGAGTTCCCTTTCATGAGTTAATGTTTCGTTTCAATTTCTGCCCTAAGGTAACGGAAATAATGAGATGGCAAAATAGGTTTTTAAGGTCTTCAGTAAATACATCTGAAACAATGGAGAAAATGAATTGGATTGAACGGATTTTTTAAAGCCCAGTACCTAACGTGCTGGGTTGCAAAGGTTTCATTGGTAGAAAATGTACTACATTCATCAGAAAACATGATACATTTATAAAAATCAACATTTCCACTTAAAATTTTGTCTCATATCCGCAAGCAAATATCAAGTCCTTTCGCGTCATCTCCCTTTTCCAATCTTTGATTAAAGTGCGGTTTATACGGATACAATTTATTTGCTTTAAGGCTCTTCTGAATTTGACTTTTTTTCACAACTTCCAACTGAGTAACACGATTTCTTATGAACGTCATAGGATTTTCTTCAACAAATTGAAGAACTAAGACTGTAGCAGCATCATGATGGTCGTATTTCTTCTTTTTCTTTAGATCCAAACCCGAACCAGTTCTCTGGAACTTTTTTAATACCTTGCAGATTGTCATCCTAGTTATTGAAATTCCTACAAATTTCTCGGTAAATTGTTCCATGAGTAGCGGTATGAAACTTGACCATCCCCATAACATTGTATTATAAAAACTCTTTGTTCAGTAGATAGCATTTCTACTTAAATAATAACTTCATTAAATAAAGACATTTTTTTCGTATCTTTCAATTTTTAGTCCATATCCCCATCCGTGGACATACTGTACATTATTAATTATATTTTGTTAATGGAATTAAAAACTTATTCAATAAACAACATCTAAGTATTATTTTTAATTATAGCTTTTGTATTTTTCCAATTCATATTAGGTTATTTTCCAAACTAACCAGTATGAAAACATTGTATATTTGATGCCAGGAAATTTATCTGCATTTTTATGTTAATTTTGGTATTATCAAAGCAGAAAAAACAGTAACTTGATATAATATTTATATAGAAAATTCCACACCTGTAATTTTTAACCAATCAAAACGTGTATTTTTGACAGATTACCATGGCAACGAATTAATTTTTTTCCTCGTTGGTACCCAAAAGCGAATTATACTGGAAATTTTTGACGTTTATAATGACAGAATATTTTTTTGAAAATCTGGTTCTTATTTATTTACATGATAATTTTGATACATTTCAATTACAAATCTAAGATGTTTTCTGTATTCTTTGGACACCTCCTTTCTTCTTAATGGCGAAAATGCAGGACTTGGAATGGAAAGAATTAAATGTCTATTGTCGGGTTGCACAAAGAATTTTAATAATAATTATTTAACCGGCAAATTTGACTGTGACAGACGTAACTTTGACAGAAATAATTTTCTCACAATCATACTGGCCCGGTTACCTTAATTTTTAATATGCTAATCACGCACCTTTGAATGTGAGTATATAATGTATGTCAAAGTCATTTATGTCACAGTCAAATTTGCCGGTTAAATAATTATTATTAAAATTCTTTGTGCAACCCGACATATGTCTAATGAAACATATAATATTTAGACACTATTCTATTTACCTTTTTTCCATTTAGCACTTTGAATAGTTTAGATGCGAATATTCGTGAACAAATTTTTTTTCTTCAGGTAGGAGCCACAATTCTTTAAATGCGGGTAAATAAGTCATCGCACGATGATTGATCATTACATCAGACAATTTCAAGCATATTTTGCATAATATAGTATGATTTTCAAACCGATTCATTTTTGAAACAACAAATTTTGTTGGTTTTACTGGCTGCACAATATTCTTTATTACAACAAACCGCGAGTGTTTCTGATGTTTTGAACTATCAAAAAACGATGATCACAGCCTCCAATGATTGACGCTGAGTGCTGGTTATGAATTCCATACCAATAAAGCTCGTATGAAAAGTTAATAAAAACGCAAAAGAGCAATTTTCTACCACTTGTAGTTACTCAGAACTTATGTAAAATTAAAGAATATACTGTGTTGTGTCCTGAGATGGTATTTCCATGCAATTACAACGAGTAGAAATCAACAATTTAAAGGTCTAAATTGCTGTAAATCTGTTCATGCAGCGTTCAGAAAAACCTTTTAAATTATGATTTTCTACCACTTTAGTAAGCCCAAGTAACTATTAAATGAAAGAATATAATATTTTAAATCCTAAAATGGCACTGAGTTACTACAATCAGTAGAAATTCGCTAGTGCCAACTGCTTAATTTCCTGGCGGCGAATATTTTCTTTGCTTTCTTGAACGAAGCGAAACATTTTTTTACATCGTGCCGCTTGACAGCTTAAAAACTGAAATAATTTTTAGGTTAGGGTTTCACTTAGTTGCCATGGTAACTAAATAATTAAGTCGACCAAATCTTCTATGTTTTGCTGGTACTTGATGAAGACGAAAATTGACGTTGTTGGAAATCGAAAAATAAATTTTAATTATTTAAACACAATTTGGTGTGGAATTTTCTTACCGAATACCACACGAGGCCAAATTAAATCAGGACATTTTTTGTCGCTCATTAATGTTTTTAGAAAATTATCAATAATGCTCGAAAAAATTTCCGGAAATAATTTGGCCTAAGTAAATATATATTGCAAACATGGTAGTATTTAATATTGCAAATAAAATAAAAAATAAAATGTAATACCAATTAATTTTTCATTAATAATAAAGTTTACCATTTCAAGGGTAATGTCTAACTCTTTTATCCAAGAGGGTTTAAACTTTTCCAACGCGCAAGCCTAAGAAAACAGCTGAAATGTGGACACACACACACACACAAACATTTTTGTGTAAATAAAAGAATTGTATTTAAAAAAAATATAAATCTCTTATGTGACAGATGGTCTGTTAGTAACCAATTCTTCGGTAAAACAATTTTAATGTTTTTCTATTTTAACGTAATAATAATGGGAACATTATTTATTAAAGCCCTAGTAAACTATAAGTCGTTTTTGCATAAAAACTGATTTCTCATTATTTGGATATGCCGACTATCCAAGAGATCTCATAAGCAGATCCTACACTATCAATCGGACTGACATTCCTAAATGATATCAATCCTACGTCATTCTGGCATCGGATTTCTTTTAATGAAAATTTATATCAGTCAATCCTTGCAATTTGCACTTACACGATCAGTATTACTGTCAATGCATTATCAAAACTGTCAGTCTGACTGATGGTGTAAGGTCTGCAATCAGTATTTAGTCCAAGCCAAGTTTTTGCAGTGTTGAAATAAAAAATATTATTATTTATATCCAATTATTTAATCAGTAAATTTAAATTAGCTTGATTATAATATTATGTGCTTGAACTACATATTTATTATCTAGACTAGCATTCTACAAAATATTGTTTTGGAGATGAACGAAACGTATGTTTTTATTATGTAACTAAAAGGGGTGTTTATGGACAAAATTAATAGACAATGCAGAAACCGTTACAATGGATAGTTCACCATGCGGTTTTTGCACCTTTCAAACGAGAAAGACTTCAATCGGGAATTACGTAGTAGAGTTCCGGTCAGACATTCAAAACTCTCAATGCCGAGGTGCGCGCAGAAACAATTATCGCGTTTTTATAGCCTGGCCATTTAAATGTTGACTAATTAGTAAAAATATGTGTTGTAAGCCATAAAAATCACTATACAAAAAACTTTATAAAATGTTGTGAAACAGACTAAATTTTGCTCTCTTATAAATTTTAAAATTTTACTGAAAAAATTCACGGTTTTGTCAGTTATTCTATGGTTACTCCAATAAAAGTTTTCTAAAGAAAATAATTTATTATTCTACATTAAATATAATGGTAGATCAGCTTCAAAATACTTATGGTTCACAAGTAATACACATGCAGACTGCTGCGCACACGGATTCTCTCCGAACCCACAGTGTTATAGATTTTTTTCTACTCCCACATGGAAATTTACTGTTTTACACTAAAGTGCTCTTCCGGTTAACTGAATGAATATGATTTTATATCCATCCTGGTTAGAATATGCAACTGACTAATCACAGTGGTCAATTACAAAGAAACCAAATTTACATGTAAATTTTACGACCCGTTTTTTGACACTTGACAGAAGTGAGGTTAAGAATATACTTTAAAAATATGCAAATCTGTCAGATGAAATTTGTTCTTTTTAATTTAAATTAAAACATTTATCCCAGAGTCTATGCTTACACAATTTTTTCCTAAAAAGTGTACAAAACGGTGTGAAAATAGGTATAATACCAAAATTTCTACCAAAGTACCTATTGTTATTTTCTGACCGAAATAAATATTTGAGCACAGAAGCACTTTCTTATTTCAAAAATCTCCAGTTTTCTACCCTTTTCTAGACAACTACTATAATATTTAATGCATAAAATGTATTATATGCCCACAAAATGAACGTTTTTTTCTATGCAAATATTTATCCACAACGATATTTTCTAAATATTTTGAACGGTGATCCCACCCCAATTGACCTTAAAACTTTTATTATCGGCAACAGATATAGAAAAATAACTGGTAAATCTTCCGTAAATAGTGGAAAATAAAACCAGATAGAACAGATGAAATTATAACATATTTAAAAAATAAATCGTTCCAATTAATTGTTTTAAGGTTAGGTATGTTTTTCGTTTTTTTGGCACAGAAAAAAGGGTTGTTTGGGTTTATTATGCAAGCAGGCAAAGGCCGTAGTAGAAAAAGAAATTGTCCATTTTTATTAATAAATATATCGCTCTTT
Source organism: Polydrusus cervinus (assembly GCA_935413205.1). Classification (NCBI taxonomy): domain Eukaryota; kingdom Metazoa; phylum Arthropoda; class Insecta; order Coleoptera; family Curculionidae; genus Polydrusus; species Polydrusus cervinus. The sequence goes on from OW284516.1 coordinate 32,213,580, forward strand.
GTTATTCTGCGAATGTGAGAAAGATAGATAATATATTGACAGTGATTTTGTGTAAATATAAAAAATGACCCAAATCGACAAATATGTTACAGTGTAATTTGGTTCATGAATTTTTTTAGTATTCTTATTATCTTATTATGTTATTGTGTTTTTTTTCATACATAGTTTTCTGTATAATCCGTAAATGAATTCCCAGTGTTTTGGCTACCTACTGAACTAAACTTCAGCCGTAATTGTACGATCGGATCTGAAAGAATTATTATCATTATTTATGTATGTATATTATGTACATATTAGTCTAGATATTATGCAGAACCGACGTTACTAACAAAAAATATTTTAAAAACATTCCAGAAAATTATTTTAAGAAGTTGTTAAAGTAGGTAAATGGAGTCTCTTCAATGCCTTTTTCTTATGCACAGGGAACACCTCAGGGCTCACCACTATCACCCCTTTTATACAATGTTTTTTGCTTCGACATATTTCCAGAGCTAAATCAAGTCCTGCCAGAAATACCATACTTAATACAGCTTGCCGATGACACCTCAATGATAGCTCACCATACAAATGCAGTAAAAGTAGTGCAAGCACTACAAATAACATGGTTTCGGAAATGGAAATTGAAAGTGCACCCAGAAAAAACTCAGTTTATAATTTTCCATCATAAAATTAAAAACTCATCGCCAACTATAAAAGTTCTGAACCACCAAGTAAACCCACAGACACATATTAAATACTTGGGGATCTACTTTGATCACAAACTGAATTTTAAACATCACCTAACAATTACAAAGAAGAAAATGATAACTAGAAGTAAACATTTTAGAAATCTCAACTATTAAAATGAAGGAATTAACTTAAAAACTGCTTCTCATATATATAAAATGTTGGCTCGACCAATGGTGGAGTATGGACAAATAATTTTCAGCTCTTGTAGAAAACCTGCTGTAAATATTATAGAAATAGCCGAAAGAACAAGCCTTCGAAAAATTACTAGGATGAGACACCCTACCAACCCACTGCACAACCCATCTAACGAATACCTCTACGAAAAGACAAAAGTTGAACCAACTGTACAGCGATTTCACCGACTTACTGAAAAGTTTATAAACAAGGCCCCGAATATTAATATAATACAGATATTTATTATGAACTCTCCTAATCAATACATTAGAAAAAGACTATTCCCAGAAAGGACAGTTTTTGAGATACTGACAAACTAGTGGTTTTTTTTTTGAACATAGCATTTCACACTTCTTTTCCAAAATTGTTTTTTGTAATACAATATTTTTGATGTAAATTAAGGGCTGAAAGACCTAGATCGATAGCCTTTTAGACTTGTGTCTAATAAATATGTTTTAATAATAATAATAATAATAATAATAATAAAAAAATATTTTAAGAAACAAAAAATAAAAGAGATACTAGTACTTACCCTCTCCCTAAAGTACGTTAATCCAAATCCTAAAAGGGGGCAGTGATATGAACATTATCACATACAAACCATTCAAGTTTCAATTCTGAGACTAGCGTAAAGCACGTTGTATATTATCACAGGGTGGTGTTTAAAAAATAATAATAAATTATATTTTTGGACAATAAAATTGTTCTTTTAAATATATGTTTGAAGGTTGGAGACAATGATGTTTCTTGGATGGCAGAAGAGTTTTGGACTTGCATTGTCTTTATTCGTTTTGAATCACACTGGTAACCATCTCCAGTTGTCTTCAGGTGAATACTAAATAAATATGGTAACTACAGCTCTACTTATACTAGCTAGGTGCAGTGACGCATAAATAAGTGAGCGAAATCATGCGTTTAACTTTTACGTGGCCTTATTCTAAGATTGCATTTACTTAATAAAGGTTTCCAAACGTTTCTCATATCTAATTAAGCCTTACCAAACCATTTTGGGTTTTGGTATATGGTGGCAGCTTTCTTAAACTTCCTCTTCCTTCAGTGCGGTTTTGCAGGATTCCGACTTTTGTCCACATTATATGAGATCCTGCGTCCAGGCGTGGTCAGCTGCACCTGATTTTTCGGTCTCTCCTTTTTGGGTATTGTTCTTATGTTCTTTGATCCTTACTTCGAGTGGTCTTAGTGTCTACTCTTATAAAGTTACATAATTATCCGGCATTAAACCGGCATCAAACAAGGGACCGTCGTACGTTTATCTTATAAAAATCAATTTTTGGGAACGATAAAAATGGATCAATTCAAATTTGTTCTATCAAGACCAACTAAATAGTTATCAAGGTAGGATAGTAAAAAATAAACAACTAATTATTTTAACAGGCTTAATTTACTGATGGGGATCCGAAATAGTCCATTATCGTATTTTGACTCAAATACTGGTGATATCTCTTTGATAATCTACCTATCAAAACAATGAAAAGTGAGTTGTTATACGAATTCGACTTATAGTTTATTAGGGCTATAAACCATTTTTCTCCTTAATATTAGGTTAAAATAGAAAGACTTCAAAGTTATATTACTGAAAAACTGGTTACTAAAATTTTTAGATGAGAAATATATTCTATTTCTTTCTTCTTCTTTTTTCTTCTATATTCTATTTATTTTACAGAAAAATATTCACGTCTGTGTCCACATTACAGCTGATTTGTTAAGCTTGCTCAGTGGAGAAATTTAATTTACCTTACCTAATAATTTTGTTTTCCAAAGGCGACCATCGTTTTATTTTTTCCAGTTTAGTCAAAATAAACCGAGGTAACGCCCTCTATAGCAGAAAAAAAATAGCTAAATTAAGTAGTTGAACCTCGATCATACCCTTCGTTACAAGAGCTGCCGAGAACCTTTTTTAAGCTGAATCTCAAAAAAAAATACGCCACAACCCAACCCTGCATCAATTTAATCCAAAAATAACACGACTTTTATCTACCCACTACCTTTTATTTTAGAGGCAAAGTTATACCTGCCTGGTATGTTTACTTTAACTAATAGATTATATAATGTCATGTCCCTGATTATGAATATACGGGTATATTACCTAATCCTCCTTAGTTTTTTTGGATAGATTTGGTCTCTCTTGATAAGTTTTAAGTTTCAATTATTAATGAAAAATTGATTTTTTAGTTTGCTATATTGAATATTAATAATATAAAATTTACGGCAGATGAATTGTAAAAATTATATATAAAGGTAAAGGTGTTTCTTTTCTGATAATACCAAAATTTACTTAAGTTTAAAATTGCAGAAGTAATAATTACAAATAATGCTTAGAAATTAAAACAGTTCTTTGCTCTATTAAGAGTATACAATTAAAATACTTTTTTCTTTGCATATTTAAAGTAACCAAAAAAAAAGTTTACAATACACGTTATTTGACGTTACCTTACTTCATTTTATAATGACCTTTAGTTAAAATTATTTAGTGCATATGGCTGCTGTTACTCTTTGCAATATTTTTTTTACTATTTTTAAATATTTTTACTGTATTTAATTTCTTTACCAAATTATATTCCTTAATCTATGTGTTCTTTGATAATGCCAATCATTAACTAGCTATTTTCTCCATTGTGCCAGATGTCTTCAGTAAAAACATAAACGACCAAATTTTACGACTTATAAAACATAAACGACCAAATTTTACAACTTATCTTTCTCTTCATTACATGAGGGCAAAAATTGAAACGAACCTAACTAAGATTAAAAAATAAAATGTTTAATTTAAAATGTCCATATGATAATTTAAGTTTGCTACTTGGTTAATAACAAACATTTTCTACTATGAGCAATTTTAAAATTTTGCTTTTAAAATTCATTTTACAAAAAAATTTCTTAAGGCTGGATATTGGAAGACGGATTAATTGCCAATCGAAATCCTACCTTTTTGTTTTGTGCTAAATCTTACTGCCTCCTATGGTTATGTACCTAGTTGTTTAATAATTAATTTTTTATTATTAAATTTTATTATTATATTATTATTTTATTAATTAAAATTTTCATATAAATAATTATTCTTTTTTTGGTACAAATAAATAGTTTTATTATTGTTATTACTATTATATTATAATATTACTATTTTAATAATTGTTATCATTAATTTGTAGCTTATATAGTAGGAGAAACTCTGAATTTCGACCTGATAATAAAAAAGAGGTTAAGTAATCTGATTACCAATCACTCAAATTGCCGATAATAGCACACTAGTTGTCCATTTTGGCTGGTATAAATAAAGCAATACGTTTGAATAGATGAATTGAAATGTTGCTTTTATTTTATTAAACAATGGAAGCAAGGGTTTTGCTTGAACGTTTGTTCAAGTCAAAAGGTGGATAATTACTTTATACATCACTAAACTACTACTACAAAAAACTATTCACAAATGATACGACATTTTCTTAATATTAGGATTAATTTGACTTGATGATAATTATTTACAAAATCGATAACAAAACCTATACCATTTAGGCGCGAAGAGCACTGGTTATTTGTTATTGTTAATCAGAACATTTTACGCAGGTTTCCGTATGTCTAGAAAACCTTCGCGAAGTCACTTTTTCTAGAAAATTAATATAATCGTGAGGACACACAAATGGTTGACAATAGATACGTTAAGGTTATCATATTGGAGCTGCTTAGTTTTTATTTTTCATTCCTGAAACCTTTATAATTACTGCGCTGTACTCTGCAGTCATATAGCGACAATCAGAGGTTTTGTCTTATTCTATCATACCTTGATTTTTACAATGTGTTACTTGGGTAAAAATTGCATCTACAAACCGTGCGTCTTCAATGTCGACCATTGGTTTACATCTTTTTCTTTAGTATCTACAAGGATCTGGTGTCCAGAGAGGGACGGGAGAAGTGTAATTCACTATTATAGAGCACTCAGTACCTAGTACTACTTGGTTGTCATTGTGGACAATCTTGTTGTTAGTTAAAATTACTAACGGGATAACAAGAAGAAGAGAAATAAGAGGCACGAGCAGATGTGCTTTTCAGGGTTCATTCAATTCACACCTGTTTGTTGGCACGCCCCCTTGCCCAAAAACCCATTTCTCCGTATTACATAAAAACAAATTTCCACCCTGCGCGTCATTGCATCTTTGTCTATTTCAAGGCTCCTCGGCACTCCTGCTTGAGGATTGACAACATAACATTGCCTCATTTAGTTTCTAGGATTGCCAAACAAGCTTGGGTGGCGCTAGAAATTTATGTACATCGCACAAAGGCGTAATCAGGTCGCCTCTAATTCTACAAGTCGGGAACGAATGAAGTCATGATTCCAGAACAGGGGCGGACTGAATAACTTTTAGAGTTAAATTACAAATTATTTAACGAGAGTTGTATGAGTTCTCCAACAAGTTGTTTAATAAATCGTTTAGTAAGGAATTATTATACAGGGTGCTACAAATTCGACATACCAGCATTGGAATCTCGGAAACCATAAGAGTTAGAGAAACAGTTAAATGGGGGCAAAGTTGTTCAATTCGGTGCTAATTATATTGCCGCTTTAAAAGTTTTCAAATTCCGAATACTTCCGATTTTATTCGAAAAAAAAACGAAATTTTGCAAAATCGTTTTTATTTTTTCCTGAGCTCATTTGACTAGCTATTTAAAAATAAATGACACTTTGTCATTGCCACTTTTTCTCCTCTACAAAATGACGTTACTAAACTAAAGATCCACCGTTTCGTCTCCGAGCGGCCATCACCAACTTTACTTTTTTAAATATGGACCTGGATTTTTTTAACCGATTTTTAAACCCTCCTACCCTCAAAATATAATGGCGATATTACTTTCTCATAATGATGAATTGACCTTGCTTATTTTTTTAAATTCATATTTTTACACTTCTTGTCAGTTCAGTCCTGGCAACAAATTACAGTATTAATTAAAAACTTTATTTTATTTAAAACCTTTACAAATAAATTTCATGAAAAAGTTTGTCCAAAGTTCATGTTAGGTATATTTACATACAGGTTGCATTTGGTAGGATAAGGAGAAGATCAGTTGAAAGGGCTGTCACCAAAATTGAAAGAAAAATCGATCTTTGTATTGAGCACAACGGCAATCTCTTTGAACATTTAGAAAATTAGGATTTATAATTAGTAAATTTATTTATATTATTGGAAAATTCTTATAAAATAAATTATATTACTTATGTATGAATGTTTCCAATAAAATAAAGTTTTTAATTAATATTGTAATTCGTTGCCAGGACCGGACTGACAAGAATTGTAAAAAATATGAATTTAAAAAAATAAGCAAGGACAATTCATCATTATGAGAAAGTAATATCGCCATTACATTTTGAGGGTAGAAGGGTTTAAAAATCGGTTAAAAAAATCCAGGTCCATATTTAAAAAAGTAAACTTGGTGATGGCCGCTCGGAGACAAAACGGTGGATCTTTAGTTTAGTAACGTCATTTTGTAGAGGAGAAAAAGTGGCAATGATGTCATTTATTTTTAAATAGCTAGTCAAATGAGCTCAGGAAAAAATAAAAACGATTTTGCAAAATTTCGGTTTTTTTCGAATAAAATCGGAAGTATTCGGAATTTGAAAACTTTTAAAGTGGAATTATAATCAGCACCGAATTGCACAACTTTGCCCCCATTTAACCGTTTCTCTAACTCTTATGGTTTCCGAGATTCCAATGCTGGTATGTCGAACTTGTAACACCCTGTATATAATAAAAATCCATTACTACCTTAACAATTTGGGTTTTAATCAGTTTCAGTAAAGTTATATAAATCACTCGAATAAAAGTTTTAGCCATAAACATTACAGGAGTTGGAGGCATAAAAATAATATGGTTTCAGGAAATTTGGTCTTCTGTTATATATTTAATAAGCTAAAACTGCGTCTCTTGAAAAAAAACATAAACTATCGCAGTTTGTGGTTAATTTTATCTAGACAAAATTTATTAATAGACATTGTGACTTTTAGCACCCCGCAAGATTAGCTAATAAATCGAACGAGGCCAGACTTGGCTTGGCTCATCCATCGTCATTGCATATCATGCATACATTACCTGGGTAACTTTTTTCTTATTTTGCTGACAGGTGAGGGCATGTCTTGAGCCATAAGGACTTTTTCACAACTGCCTATTGATGCTGTGGTGTGGTGACACAAAAGCCTTTTGCTCATAAGGATTTTTTAGTCAACTGATTCTGGTCGTCACGTGGCACTTCTGGCAACGATTCTTAAGGCCAATTTTATAAAGTCGAGTAAATCGCAAGGTCCAATTTAAATCATTGACTGTGAAAAATGGCCGTTTTATAATGTAAAATCAATTTAAGAGCGATCAACCTGGTCACATACTTAAGACATATGAAATACCAATACAAATTATGAGTTTGATCACTCCTAAATTGAATTTTGCTGTCAATCGCACATTATTAAATGACCATTTCCGACAATTTATGGTATAAACTGGACCTGTTTAATTCGAATTTGTAAATCTGGCCCTTAGTGATAAATTGGGGTGGTTTGTGGCGAAGGAGGATGATGCCATCAGGGTCTTATGCTCATAACCTTTTGGTTAACAGATTCTAGTAGGGGTAAATCATCATTGTTATATTGGATTGTGACGTAAGACCAAAGAAGTGCTAAAAAATCCTGAAAAAGCGGGGTGCTACCAGGAGTGTCAAAAGCACACACAATTATCGCTGAATATTAACCAAAGCCCCCTTAAATAATTACTGGTCCCCTTAAATAAACCTATATAATATCATATATGTGTTATATATACTTTGCAATAATAAACCAAAAAATCACTAAATAAGCTTTTTTGTCCGATAGCTTTGCAAACCAGAACTGTAGTAGGTACTTAATTTATTATTAACAAGTATTGAATATTCCTAGACAACCTAAATAATAAAAATACATTATGTTTAGGACACTCTGTCCGTCCTACTAGTTTAAGTAACAGTATGGAAATAATGACTTACGCAGAGCAATATTATAGGTAATAATATGTGTACAGCGGAAAACTTCAGTGATTTCATTAGACCCCAGTTACTAATTTGACACTTTCTAAAAATTTTTGTACATCGACTTATGCTTGTCACAGTGACAAATTAAAGCGGTTTAGTTTGAAGCCAAACCTCTATATGTCAGATTGTTATAGGTTGACACAATAGGCCTGTTTTATGCAGCTGAGGTAAAGGTAATTACCTTGTGTGTTGTGTGTACCTACGGCATCATGGACAATAATAGTAATTTGTACAACAAGAGTGGATATAATGTCCATTTCGCACGAGGAAGTAAATTAAACACGACGCCTTAGGCAGAATGCTCAAACTTCCAATCGCAATATGGACAATCCACTCGAGTTGTACAGTATATTTTTTCTACGAGTCTTCTGAACTTCATACTAAAAATAGTTTTTTAAATAGGCATCATAACTTGTATTTATAGTTGGCCGTAAACTTGTTAGAAAGATAATAAAAAACAATTGAACAAATATTTATTTCGTTGGAAAATTCAAGGGAGCCCCCCCTTTTAAAGTTATGTCAGTTGATTTCAGAAACATAGACAAAAACAAAAGAATTCTATACGAGTATATAATTCTTTTGCTATGTTCAGAAACCAACTGGCAAAATATAATATTTTTTAAGCCTAGCGTCGACATTAGCTCTAGTTGTTTTTTGTTTTTAACAACCCCTTTGATAATGATAGACGGCTTATTTAGATCAGGAGGCAGCAGTTGACTTAAAATAGTCCGCGGGGTCTCAAGTTAAAAGAATAAATGTATTATTATTCTTTTAACTGTGCCGCTTTTCGGAACTAGGATTATTTTCCTATATTTTTATATAGGTACCTATACCTACCAAATTTAGTTTATTTCAGAATGCAGATATCAGTTCTCTCTAGACTTTTTAACGGTATTCACCTGAGTTTAAAACTGATTTTTTAAATTATTTTGTCAAGGGAATTATTGTTGTTTTGTGTGTGTGTATAATTTTCGATGGCACTGAAAAACTTCCAACAGGCCAGAAAAGAAACCTAGATCAGCACGAGTTCTAGTTAAATGCCTATCTTGCGGTTCTGAGTTTAACAAGGACTATAAATAAACTCACGAAACAAAAATTCACGGAGGAAATTCGGTAAAAATCAAACGTGTTGGTATTCCGGAAAATCCTTTCATTTTAGCGGTAAGTCAAAAAAAGAGAGAATCGGCATCAACTTCTAAAAATTAAGATAAGAAAGAGTTAATTTCTTATTTATACCTACTATTGACTAATAATTAATTAAATTAATAATTAAGTAATTTTTTTATCAGCTTTATTTAGAAAAATAATTAATCATTCACAAGAAAGTGTAGTGACGTGACATTTGCTTACTTTAAAAGTAAATTTTTGAACCAGTTAGTTGTTGCAAATATTAAGGTTTTTATGGAAATTTATAGAAGCAAGAATCTTTAAAATAATAAAAATATCTCTTAAATTTAAATTCAAAAATAAAACAACCCTAAAAAATTATTTATTTCAGTGTAAAAAATAAGTGTTTCTAAAATGAATACATAATTAAATTTAAATAAAATGTAAAATAAAATCATTTGAAAACGATTAAAAATTTTAAAATACAATTTTAAAACTTTGGAAAATTGTTCAAAAAGTTTTGAAAAATGTTAAAGAAATTTGGAAAATATTTATTGAGAATAAATTAAATTTAATCAAAAATAATTTTAAAAAAAATCAAGAAAAATTTATTTATGGAATAAATAAAAAAATAAAAATAAATAAATTTTTAAAAATATTTTAAAACTTGTCAAGTCTAAATAAAATTTGTTAAAAGATTGGGAAAATATTTATTTATAGAATAAATAACTTTTAAAAATATTTTAAAATCTGTCAAGAGTTTAAGTAAAATTTCATGAAAAATTTGGAAATTAAAATATGGAAATATTTCTAAAAATAAAACTCACTTTGTCAGGCAAAATTCAAATATTTGCAAAATAACACAAACACTTTGACGCACTTTAGAATTAAAAATGAAAACATTCCGATAAAAATTCGTAGTGCAGAATCGACTGGTCAGTGACGCGAGATTATGTAAACTAAGTCTCTGGTCCTACCAAAGAAGCGACCCCCTATATATATGTCACAAACACCTGCAAGGAGTTACAAATATAAGCCAAAAGAAACTCTCCTTTAGAGATGATGCATTACCTTACGTGGTATTTTCTTGTTAGATGACCTGATTAACTGGATTTATCCAGATTTTTCCGTTGCACCTGCTTACGCAGCCTGGCACCCCTTTAAAATGATTTTTGAATGATTTATTGGCCAGATGCAGGTAATTTAAAAAACAATTATCAATTCTGAGTGACAATGAATAGCTCGCAGTTATAGATAAGCGTATACCTTTCGAGGTGATAGACTTTAGTCAGATATCGCGGGTTTTCGGCCAGCGCTCGAAACTCTCGAATACGAGTTGCGCGCGAAAACTATTATCGCTTTCCAATACTGAAATGGATGGATATGTAGTAGAAAAAATATGTGTTGTGAGCCAGAAGTAATATTTATTGGAAAAATATACAGGATTGTGAAATAGTGTAAACTTTGCTCCCTTTCGAATCGAGGACTGTAAGGTACCGAATTCTCTCGAACCCACAGTAGAGTAGAACTTGTAGCCACCACCTCGTAGCTAGGCCAACCGAACAAGATAATAGAGAAAGAGGATACGGGGTGGGCGCTATAAAAGTTTTTTTTTGTACATTTAGGCATTTGAAAGCATAGATATTTATTATAATTTATAATTTAAATTAACTATTATAAATGTAGAAAAAAAAATACTTAGTTGGTTTTTTTGCAAGTTCTCCCCTCCCAAAGTAGTAGGCTTCGATCCGGCCCTGTTAGAATGCATATATATATCTTTATATCAAATCCGAGCCACTAGTTAAAACGTACTATACAGAGCCATCCATTATATATTTATGAAAATTTAAATTGAAGGTACATAGTTCATTTGTAAGGTAAAATGTAAGTGTTTATCAACATATATATCTAATTAATGCATTTTTTTTTATAATTTTTTGGTTTTTATATATAAAGATACTTTTTGTACTAACCTGAACCATGTAGAAATTTATACCCAATCTGAGCCAAATATACAACTTTCTAGATTCAAGTTAACCACTCTGAGCCGTGCATTGTTGCCAAAGTAAACATTCGTTTTAAAAATATTTTTAGAGGAGGAAAAGAGAGAGGTAATAAGTCTGTCTTATATTATTAAATAACTAACTAGTATAATTCACCAATTACTGTTTATGAAGTTTAAAGCGAATATCAATAGGATTGTTCGCTTAATGTTTTTAAACAAAAAATCGGGAGGGGGAATACGTTTCGATGGAATGAGGGAAAGCATGTCTTAAAAGATCTAAATAAGTTCGATCTTTTTTGCATTAATAAAAATGATTCTATTAAGAAGTTATATACCGATATTATATCCTGAAATTAACTTCATATGAACATAGCAAAACAATAAAAGAAAAAAAAAGTTTTTTGCAAATGTTAGTAGAGTAAAGTTTGCTTCTTTTTTGTCGTTAATTATTTGTGGAAAAATCAATTTTGTCGTTCTTATTTTAAAAAAATTACGCGATGTTTTTGTTAATTCCATATGAACTTTGCAAAACCATAAAAGAAAAAAAATAGTTTTTGCAAATGTTAGAAACGTAAAGTTTGCTTCTTTTTTGTCGTTAATTAGTTGTGGAAAAATCAATTTTGTCGTTCTTATTTTTAAAAAATTACGCGATGTTTTTGTTAATTATTGCAAAACAATAAAAGAAAAAAAATAGTTTTTGCAAATGTTAGTAGCGTAAAGTTTGCTTCTTTTTTGTCGTTAATTAGTTGTGGAAAAATTAATTTTGTCGTTCTTATTTTTAAAAAATTACGCGATGGTTTTGTTAATTCCATATGAACTTTGCAAAACAATAAAAAATTAATTTTGTCGTTCTTATTTTTAAAAAATTACGCGATGGTTTTGTTAATTCCATATGAACTTTGCAAAACAATAAAAGAAAAAAAAACTTTTGCAAATGTTAGTAGCGTAAAATTTGCCTCGTTAATTTAGTTGTGGACAAATCAATTTTGTCGTTCTTATTTTTAAAAAATTACGCGATGTTTTTGTTAATTCCAAATGAACTTTGCAAAACCATAAAAGAAAAAAAAATAGTTTTTGCAAATGTTAGTAGAGTAAAGTTTGCTTCTTTTTTGTCGTTAATTAGTTGTGGAAAAATCAATTTTGTCATTCTTATTTTTAAAAAATTACCCGATGTTTTTGTTAATTCCATTATGAACTTTGCAAAACCATAAAAGAAAAAAAATAGTTTTTACAAATGTTAGAAGCATAAAGTTTGCTTCTTTTTTGTCGTTAATTAGTTGTAGAAAAATTAATTTTGTCGTTCTTATTTTTAAAAAATTACGCGATGTTTTTGTTAATTCCATATGAACTTTGCAAAACAATAAAAGAAAAAAAAAATAGTTTTTGCAAATGTTAGTAGAGTAAAGTTTGCTTCTTTTTTGTCGTTAATTAGTTGTGGAAAAATCAATTTTGTCATTCTTATTTTTAAAAAATTACCCGATGTTTTTGTTAATTCCATTATGAACTTTGCAAAACCATAAAAGAAAAAAAATGGTTTTTACAAATGTTAGAAGCATAAAGTTTGCTTCTTTTTTGTCGTTAATTAGTTGTAGAAAAATTAATTTTGTCGTTTTAATTTTTTAAAAATTACGCGATGTTTTTGTTAATTTTATATGAACTTTAAAAACAATAAAAGAAAAAAATAGTCTTTTGCAAATGTTAGTAGCGTAAAATTTGCTTCTTTTTTGTCGTTAATTAGCTGTGAAAAAATCAATTTTGTCGTTCTTATTTTTAAATGTGACAGTATTTCGCAAATAGGGAAATATCTCGTGATTTCGCATTATTTCTGAAGATTTCTGAACGGAATTCGATATGTTAATATAATGAGCAATCCAAGAAGGTACTGAATCAAAATGCAGTGTACTTTATAATGTTGTATAATTCAAGGAAAAATGCTAACCCAAAAAGAACTCTTATAAACACAGGGACAAAATATATAATACCTATAATAAATTTATATAGCAATATTTAATTTTGTTAAATCTTAAACTTACATGTTTCACCTCTACAGGGTGCTACAAATTTGTGTGCGTAGAAGGGGATCTCGAAAACGGTAAGAGATACGAAGATGGTTAAATCGAGGGTTAAATTGAGGCAAAGTTGCGTATTTTGGGGCTTAATAATTTGGCGAAGAAAAATTGTAAATATTTCCAATGCTTTAGGAGATATCCGAAAAAAAAACGAAATTTCTATTTTTGGTTTTTAATTTTTCGCGCCTTCATTTGTGACTTGGGAAAAAATAGTAATTTACGTTACAAGATCGGAAAGAAGTGTTTTTCAGGTCGAGACAAGCATGGAATCATGGGGAGGCCTGAAAAACACAAATTTCCGGTTGCGTGACGTACAATATTTTTTTTAAGACCGACACTTTTATATAATACATTTTTTAATTCTTTATATTTTATTTGACATAAACAACAAATTCATCAAATGAACTGTCACTCAACAATACATTCGAAATTTTGTTACCTTAGTAACGAAATCAAAGTAGATTCCATTATCAAAGAGCGATTGGAAAATTGACGTAAGGGACTTGCAAAGGATTTTTCCGGTCCCTTACGTCAATTTTCCGGTCCCGAGACCGGCAAAACGTTATTTTCTGGACGAAAAATTGTCCAGAAAGTGTATATTTTCTGGTCGGTCTTAAAAAAAACACTTTTTCACAACCGTTTTTTAAGTTCTACAAGATGGCATTATTAGTTTTCAAATTTTACGTTTCGTTCTTTAGATACCAACCTAAAGTCAATTTTTTTAAATATGGACCTGGAATTTTAAATACAGTTTTAGGGACTTCGAAGCTTTACAAAATTAATACAATTTAAAGTTTTTGAAATTTTAACGTTTTGTCATCTAATAACACATTTTTTCAAATTTTATTTTTATATCATTATGGTCATGAGCATTTAAAAAAAAAATTTCTGATTTCAAAAATCCGTCCATTTTTAATCAAAGAGGCCTGATATTTGATATTTTGTAAGAAAAAAGACCCAAAGTCTCGGCCTCAACTATCTTTCTGTTCGTTTATTATTGTTACATGGGTTTCGCTTGAACTAGCATCGTCAGACCTTATAAACAGTAAAAAAATGTTGACATTGTGTTTGAAATAAATAGAAGCGCATCAAAGTAACATAACTAATCGAACACTTCAGTTACCGTCTCTTTACTCAGGAGCAATAATTTTTTTCTGTTTTACAGTATTTCGGTCTAGGTCTAAGGCAAAAATCATTGGATCCAAGATGTTATATTAATAAAATAAATAAAAAACTTAAAAAAAACAGTATTATTTCTCAACAAAAATAAACAGACAGAAATGTATTTGAGGCCGAGACTTTTGGGTATTTATTCTTACAAAATATTAAATATCATGCTTCTTTGAGTAAAAATGGTAGGTTTTTTTAAATCAGAATTTTGTTTTTTAGTTTAGCTCTAAATGTTGAGGACCGTAATAAAATAAAAAGATAATTTGAAAAAATGTCTTATTAGATGACCAAACGTTAAAATTTAAAAATCTTTAAACAGTATTACATTTCTAAAACCTAGAAGTCCCTCAAACTGTTTTTTAAAATGCCAGGTCCGTATTTAAAAAAATTGACTTGAGGCTGGTATCTAAAGAACGAAACGTCGAATTTAAAAACTAATATCTTGTAAAACATAAAGAACGGCTATGAGAAAGTGTTTTTTGTTTTTTTTTCCAAGTCAAAAATGAAGGCGCCAAAAATTAACACAAATACTAAAAATTTCGTTTTTTTTTTCGCATAAATATGTCCGAAGGTATTCCATTTTCTTTCACCAAATTATTAAACCTCAAAAAATGCAAAATATAGCACACGAGTTTGTAGCAACCTGTATAGAGGCATGATCAGACCTAACATTTAATAAAAATTAAAAAGAAAACAAACACATAAAAATCAATACGGAGAGATTTTTATAGTCTATAGTCGACTATAAATCTCTTTTTGGTTAGTTCTTTCGAAGATCGTTTTAATTATTCAAACATTGCATTGTTAGTTGTCAAACACTAGTATTTCTGAAATCGATCACGAATATCAAACTTTATCAAATTACCTTATCGTCCGGAAGTGTATTGCTTTTACTTTTAAGTATATCTACACAATCAAAGCCGCCCGCAGAAAATTTTGTGGGGGATGGAAGAGTTTTATGAAGAAAAGAAATATTGTCTTGGTGATTTCTAAGAAAATAGTCACCATGTGATAATCTCCAAAAAGTGAATTCAATGACATGTGTTTTTTGCAAATGTTAGTAGCGTAAAATTTGCCTCTTTTTGTCGTTAATTTAGTTGTGGACAAATCAATTTTGGCGTTCTTATTTTAAAAAAATTACGCGATGTTTTTGTTAATTTCATATGAACTTTGCAAAACAATAAAAGAAAAAAATAGACTTTTGCAAATGTTAGTAGTGTAAAGTTTTCCTCTTTTTGTCGTTAATTAGGTGTGGACAAATCAATTTTGTCGTTCTTATTTTTAAAAAAATTCGGCGATGTTGTTGTTAATTTCATATGAACTTTGCAAAACAATAAAAGAAAAAAATAGGCTTTTGCAAATGTTAGTAGCATAAAATTTACTTCGTTAATTAGTTGTGGACAAATCAATTTTGGCGTTCTTATTTTTTAAAAATGTTGCGATGTTTTTGTTAATTTTATATGAACTTTGCAAAACAATAAAAGAAAAAAAAAACTTTTGCAAATGTTAGTAGCGTAAAATTTGCCTCGTTAATTAGTTGTGGACAAATCAATTTTGTCGTTCTTATATTTTAAAAATTACGCGATGTTTTTGTTAATTTCATATGAACTTTGCAAAACAATAAAAGAAAAAAATAATCTTTTGCAAATGTTAGTAGCGTAAAGTTTTCCTCTTTTTGTCGTTAACTAGTTGTGGACAAATCAATTTTGTCGTTCTTATTTTTTTTAAATGTTGCATTGTTTTTGTTAATTTTATAAAAACTTTGCAAAACAATAAATTAAAAAAATAGTTTTTGCAAATGTTAGTAGCCTAAAGTTTTCTTCTTTTTTGTCGTTAATTAGTTGTGGAAAAATCAATTTTGTCGTTTTTAATTTTAAAAAATTACGCGATGTTTTTGTTAATTTCATATAAACTTTGCAAAACAATAAAAGAAAATATAGTTTTTTGCAAATGTCAGTAGCGCTAAGTTTGCCTCTTTTTATCGTTAATTAGTTATGGAAAAATCAATTTTGTCGTTCTTATTTTTTAAAAATTACGCAATGTTTTGCTAAGTTCATATAAAGTTATCGTGGGAAAAGTATATAAAGGTATTGGCTAGTCAATTATAAAATCTTTGTGCAACCCAACATTAGAGTTTCATTTTGACGTTCGAAAATATACATTTTTATTTTCATGATAAAATCATTGAATTTTTTAAATCATTTATTCATAAGATAAGTACGAAAAGGTTAAAATTATTGTAAATAACTAGATTTTCAGTTCACCTCTTGTGGTAAAATAATTGGTGTGTTATAAAATACTAAAAAATATATAAGCTAGTGTGCGAGATTCACGTTGACTAAGCTTATTCCTTGCTTTACGTCGGTGAGTAATACAGGTTGTCCGGTAAGTATATCGAAAAAATTCTGTAGTGGGTAGGGGACGTCATTCTTGTTTTCTTATGTTCTCTTTAACGAAAATATAGGACTTAAAGATAACTCTTATCATGGCCATCAAATTTGAAGGATAAGAAAGTGTATTTACGTACTTACAGGTGGTCCATTTTGAGTAGCAAGTAAATTCTTATTTCATTTCACCAATCAAAAGTTTAAAGCTTTCAGAAATAACGTAGAATAATGCTGCATCACAGAATTTTGGTTGACTACAAACAATAGATTTTTTCGTAAATGGTTTATTTTTCAAAAAAAAATATTTTTAAGAGAAAGTGCCCGAAAGTATCTTAAAAATTAGTTTTTAGCTTTTTAAAACGACACATATCTAAATTTAAGACCCACGAATTGAGTGTTAAGTCTGTTCCTGTCTTTCTACAAATTTATCAGAATGCTTCTTATAGGAATAAAAAAGTATTCAAAACTAAAAAACCAAATAAAAACTTTAACATAAAAGTGTGTCTTAACATCAATGCTTTACTAAAAGTTTTAAAACAGAATATGTAGGTAAGTAAGTATAACTCAAGTAACCGAGTGCCCTAACAGAGTGTGAGTGAAATCTATTACCCAAAAAGTAATTACAAAAAATTGGATTGGCTTATCTTTTGCTACATAATTATATTTCACAGCTACCTATTTAAATCGATGTATTTAAACGAATAAATAAAATTTCATTGTTGCCAAATTTAGATGGCTCAGGTTGTGTCGTGGCCTGTGTCGTCCGCTGGTAGCTTCAGTACACTAGGCTTCTTCGTGAAAGTGAAATAAAGGCCTAGGTCATTCATTAACTTTTAGAACATTCATTTTTATTCTGACAACGACTTGACATCACTACAACTGGTACCTTTTTTGTTATTAACAGACACGGCAGGTACCAGCAAAATAAATATAAGGATAAGGTACAAACAGGTTGTAATGCACGAACTTAGCTTTACACCTATACAATTTGTATATACGAGTTCGATGACAGAGCCACGGTAGATTTTTTGCCGAACTAAAATTATTAGAATTCATACCAACCTGAGCCACTTTTTGGAGGGAAAAATTGGCGCGTAAAATCTGTTTGGACAGTTGTCAGATGAGATAAATGAAGGACCAGGATTGGGTAAAAATTAATCCATCTTAAAATTAGTACGTTTGGATTTTTTTTCATCACGTGACTCTGTTTTCATGCAAAAACTAACCTGAGCCACATATACGGCTCAGCTTGGTTGATCTGGCTCAACATTGCATGTACAGTTTGCTATCCTAGGCTCAGCTTGGATAGCATTCTCTATATATATATATATATATATAACATATATACAGTATTTTATGTAAAATAACAAAGTTGTGTACACTTCCGGTTCAACCAGAAGTGACATTCCGACGTTTGAATATTAAAAATGTGCACACAGTGTAACCATGTAACTTACCAAAATTTCATCATAATGTTTTGTTTTATAAGAACGTGACAAGCTAAGTCCGGTAAATCAACTTTTACAATATAAGTGAAAAGTGGAATTTTAAAACGAATACTGTAAAGGTATTGCCGGACGAATGACGTACAATATTTTATTTCATACTGTTCTGTTGAAAATTGTTTTAAAATTTTAATGAAGTTTTATTCTGCATCGTATATTTGAAAAGTGCTTATATTTACTGGTGGAAACATTATATGTTTGACATAAAATTCAAATCTAATGGAAAAATAGCGTTGAGATACCTAAGAAACGTAATTGTTTTAATTTCGTTTATGTCTAAATGGCGTCTAAATAAAAACTAAAGTCAGTTGAAAATTAGCGTTATTTCAGAATTATTTTCGGTAAAATTGACGAAATGGAATTGGAGGATGCTCGAAGAAATCATGCAGAAATCTAACGAAGCTAGAGGACAGTTAATACCTACCAAATAAGTCGGCAGGACGGTATCAGAAAGAATTTGCTTTATTTTCTCAATGGAAACATTTAATTTCCGTAAATGAAGACCTTATAATGGCTTATATTTATGACCTTGTAAGTAAATATGCAGGAATTAAAATTCAAATTTATAAAATATATTATGTTTTTGCAGTCAAAGAAATACAAAAGTTAATGATAATGCAAATTGTACCATTAGCAGCTTTAATGGATCTAAGTTGTAAATATCTATTCTATGTAGTTATTAATTTATTATTAATATAAGAAATTGTTTTTCAAAAAATGAGTTTAATTTTATTCTGTGTGAATGCATAGAATATGTTAGGTATGTTTGATAGTGAGAGGATTTTGTATGTAAAAAATTTAGGATGAAACTAAAACTTACAAATTTCAGTCCGGTAAAGAAATTTTACAGGACTAGTCCGGTAAAAATTTTTTATCGGACTTATTGCTGTAAAACCTTATTTTCTGAACTAAATTCAAATATGTAAAGGTGTGTTTTACAACACAGTATGAAATAAATACATATTTTATTATCAACATTAACTTATTTTTTCGGTCTTCTAGATTTAAAAGTTTCACTTAATATGAAAATAAGTTCTATATTTAAATCATTTATTTAAGAAAAAATAAAACATGAATTGAGCAAATATCGCGTATATAATAATCAACAGGGAAGATCTTAGAAGCGAGCCAACATCCTCATCATCTTGGGATCTTTTGACCAACGGTTTAACATCAAGTTGGGGATAGTTATCGTGTAAACATGAGATTATTTCTGTCATCATTAATTCGCCCCTTAAAGTAGCATCTTCCATCTGGCTCGTAGCACAAAGTGGCAGAGAATATTGTTTAAAAATTAACAGATATTCTTGGGATTCTAGATTTGTTTCAGATAGTAGATGAGGAAGTTCATCAAGGGCTTCGTAGATCTGATCGGACGACGATGTGAAACAATTTTCTGTCTTGCTAGAACTATCACATTCGTCGTATCTTTTAACTACTTCTAGTAGTTCGGTGTATTTTAAATTAATCTTATCCTTTAAGTCAGATATAAACTTTTCCATTTGTTTGATCTGTTCATCGGCACAAACTTCTATAACTTCAGTTACATCTTCAGGAAGATCTTCTATAGTGTATAGGTTCTCGCTAAGACAATCAGATATATCAAGACCTAAAAAAAAGAAATTTAGAAACGTACTACTATTATAAGTTCCCTTGCTTCCAGTAACTTGTGGTTCAATAAAAAATATTGAAATTAAAAATTTTGATTATTCGAAAATTGTCAGACCACAAAAACACAACTGAAAGTTTTATTTAAGATCAAAGGGGTGTAAGGAGGGAGGAGGGAGGAGGGAGGAGGGAGGAGGGAGGAGGGAGGAGGGAGGAGGGAGGAGGGAGGAGGGAGGAGGGAGGAGGGAGGAGGGAGGAGGGAGGAGGGAGGAGGGAGGAGGGAGGAGGGAGGAGGGAGGAGGGAGGAGGGAGGAGGGAGGAGGGAGGAGGGAGGAGGGGGAGGGGGAAGCATATTCAAATTTAAGCAGTAATATTATACAGGGTGTTATGTATTTGCCTGATAATATTTGAACCTGTAAATCTTGATATGAATGAATGATATGAAAAAATATTGTTAAATGTCGGTTTGCTTTAATAAGTGAGAAAATTCACCTTTCATGTTTTTGATCTAAGACGCTTTCACTGCCTTACCCACGTGCGTTTGTTTTGATTTTGAACTGTCAAACTAAAATAGGAAGGTCAGTGATTTTACAATGTTGTATGACAGTGACCTACTAAATAAGAGTTCACTGACCCTATGTTATTAGGTTATATTCAAACTTTTTGGAAATTAAAATTAAACATACCTCAGCAAGAATCCTTAAAAACTGGCATAAAAACGATAATAAAATAAACAAATTCTTTTAAATCCAATCTGCTATTCACACTTTGAATATCAACCAGTATTTCACAACGAAAACAACACATTATTTTATTTAAGCAAAATTCTTTGATTAATTAGTCACTTCTTTTGGCGTCCTTGTGCAAACACTTGTTTTTCTTCATATTTCTATTTTTCCTCACTAAAATCTCACAGTTTGTTATTAAAACGAGACGCCGCTCCCAAACACTGGACTCTTTTGTGGGAATCACATCGTGTGGAGTTCATGTGTCAGACACAACTGTCATTACAATTAACTACTTAAATGGCGCCAAATTTAAATTAATATTCGTCGCAAAACCCTTTATTGTTGTTTTTTGTTTTAAGTTTGTGAAATTGTTTAATAGGTGCGAAACACATTTTACCTTTGAATGATAGAATGAAGAATTTTACCTTTGTTAATCTGCGCTAATAATAATTTTCTCTTTACTAAAATAATAGTTTTATAATATTTGATTGATACGTTTTGGTGAATGCGCTAGGAATACACTATGATAGAATAAATCACAAAAATGCTAGGAAGGTTGCAATCGACAAGAAGGTTATTTGAATAAACTGTCAAGACAGATTATATTAGAACGATCAGAATTCGCGAAAAAATCCTTTTTTTGGTTGTTATTATTAAGTAAATTCATCAATTGACTTCAAAATGCCAAGAACGGCTGGTGAACTAACGGATATTGTTTTATGTTACGGGGAAGCAAATCAAAATACGAGACAAGCACGGCTTTCATACATTGAACAATTTCCAAACCGGGTGCCACCAGCTGAAGGAACATTTATATCGACGGTGCAACAATTAAGAGATTATGGTAATTTTAAAGGATCCGACGTTGAAAGAGGCCGATTAAGAAATGCAAACACGTTGGCCGCGGAAGAAGCTGTTCTAGATGCGGTAGAAGAAGATCCAACCTTAGGTACTCGGAACATAACCAGACGAGTGGTATATTACATGGCGCACCCTTATAGAAGACAGACTTCATCCGTATCACATAACAAAATTTCAAAAGTTGGAACCAAGAAACTATCCTTTACGACAAGGATACTGGGAGTGGTACGTACAGAAAAGTCAAGACGAAGGACCTGATTGGTTCCGAAGGATATTATTTACAGATGAAGCTGGCTTTACCCGAAATGGAATATTTAATCAGCATAATACCCACATATGAAGTATGGAAAACTCTCATGCATATCGAGAAACACGTTTTGTCGATATGCATGCACGATAGTGTCGAATTTGCTAGTGAAATTTGAGTAGGTAATCATGCGATCACATGTGTAAATTTGGTATTTTAAACTGATTTATAGTGTTTTGTGTACTTCGATAGTGTCGAATTTGCTAGTAAAGTTATGACGAGTAGTATTCTTGCGATCTTGAAACATTTGTGTTTTAAAGTTTTTCGGCAGTATTAATATAATCTGTGGTAGTGTGCTTAAAGTGTTGTGTATAATATGTCGGTAAGATGAAGGGGTTTTTAGTGGGTAGGCTGTGTTAGTATAAATGATAAATTTGGCAAACCAGCCTTATGTCAACTGTCAGACCTGGCTTCCGGTCTTTGAATTTTTCCAATGTAGTTTTTGTTTTTGTGTGGTTAATAAAAAAGAAAGCAACGTGGAGATTCACGTACATAAATTCCGTGTTTTAATCTAACATTGGTTATGGGCCCAGGTCGGCAAATGAAAAGTAAACTTTAAAAATATCTGTGTGAACTAAGACGAGTTAAAGGCTAGTTAGGCAGGCCAGGTCGGCAAATGAGTAAGCTTTAAAACAGTAAAAATATTTGTGTAAACGTAAGTTCAAGGCTAGTTAGGCAGGCCAGTAAAGGCAAAATGGATTCATCTGTGGAAAATAAACATGGAATTGTGCCTTTTAAAGGTAATGGTTTTGATAACTGGAAATTTCGACTATATGCAGTTTTGAAAGCAATGGATTGCAATGAAGTACTAAAGGCAGTATCGGCTAGTGACAAAAATGATGAGTGGAAAAAGAAAAATAATAAAGCATGCATGGTTATCATTCAAAGTGTAGCAGACTCACATTTAGAATACGTTAAAGAGATAGATGATGCTTATGATATGGTTTGTAAACTGGAAGGAATATTCAGCAAGAAAGGTACTTGTTCAAAATTTTATTTATTAAAGGAGCTAATAAACCTGAAATATGTATGTAAAGAAGATATACAAAATCATTTTGCTAAGTGCGATAGAATATTCAGAGAGCTCAAAAATTTGGGTAACAACTTCGACGAGTCTGATATGTCTTGTTTTCTACTACTAACCATGCCTGCAGAATTTGAAAATGTAGTAACAGCAATAAGAACCCTGTCAGAAAAAGATCTTAAACTAGAATTTGTAAAGAGTAGATTGCTGGAATTTAATTTAAACAGAAACCCAAATATTATGACGAAAAGAGATGTGGAATCATCGTTTGGTGCTGCACAAAAATTACCAATTAAATGTTTTAAGTGTGGAAAACTTGGACATGTAAAAAGTGTTTGTGGTATAAGATGCTATATATGTAAAAGGTATGGACATAAGTCACCGAATTGTAATGCAAATAAAGATGGTGGTAAAAATAAGGTGAACTATGCCGATGGTCAAAATCGAGGTCAAAATAATGTGTCAAATGATGTAGAAGACCCTGTTGCTTTTTGTGCCACGGCAAAACTGGAGTGTTCGTCAAATGAAAGTATATGGTATGCTGATTCAGGTGCTACACATCACTACATTAATAATGAAAATGCTTTGTCAAATAAGCATGTCTTCTCACAACCAAGGGTAATTCAGCTTGCAGAAGAAGGCAAAGTTATGGAGGCAATGTGTGAAGGTGATGTAGAAGTATATAGCCAAATAGGAAACAGACAGGTAACAGTTACTTTAAAAAATGTGTTGTGTGTGCCAGGATTAAGAGTAAATTTGTTATCAATTTCTACAATAGAAAAAGCAGGTTTTAAAGTAATCTTTGTAGATGGTAAAATGATTGTAAAAAGGGGTAATGATATTTATGTTGAAGGCTTGCGTATTGGTAGTCTTTATAAAATATGTTTTTTAAATAAATGTGAAGCCGCTAATTTAGCAATAAATAATGATATAGAGTTATGGCATAAAAGATATGGTCATTTAAACTACATATGCTTGTCAAAAATGAATAATATGAAGTTAGTTAATGGTTTAAATATTGTAAACAAAACAAAAGATAATATTTGTGAGGTTTGTGTTCAGAGTAAACAAAAATGTTTTCCCTATTACTCAAAAACGTCAAGGTCAAGTAGAGTTTTAGAATTAATTCATACAGACGTTTGTGGTCCAATAACACCAGTATCTCGTAATGAAAATAAATATTTTGTAACCTTTGTGGATGATTTTTCCAGGTTTGTTATGGTCTATGTAATTAAAAATAAAAATGAGGTGTTTGAGTGTTTTAAGAATTATATAGCTAAAGTAGCATCACTGTTTTGTAATAGAAAGGTATCCAAAATTAAGTGTGATAATGGTGGTGAGTATTGCTCAAATTCTTTGGTAAATTTTTGTTCAATGAAAGGTATTCAAATATCTTATACTCCTCCGTATACTCCTCAACTCAACGGTGTTGCCGAGAGGATGAATCAAACATTAATGGACAAGGCAAGGTCAATGATAATGCAAGCAAAAATGGATAAAAGTTTTTGGGAAGATGCAGTGCTTATGGCTGCCTATATAACAAATAGAACTCAATCATACTTGGAAAAGGATAAAACACCTTATGAGTTATGGTGTCAAAACAAACCAAATGTGTCAAATATGCGAGTTTTTGGTTGCATAGCTTATGCGAGAGTGCCAGATTCTTTGAGAACAAAGTTGGACAATAAAGGATTGAAATGTAAATTTATTGGTTACACAGATAATGGTTATAAATTATGGCTAGAAAATGAAAATAAACCTGTACACAGCAGAAATGTCGTATTTGATGAAAATAATTTTACCAGCAGAAAAGAAAATGAGAAGTTGGTAAGCATTCAACAGAATAATAATACAGATGAAGAAATTCTAGAAGAAGAAAAACCAGAAGAAAATGTAGAAGATAACACAGAGGGTGCAACAGAACAGGATGATAGATGTGAAGAAAATGAAAATATAAATTTAAGGCCTAGGAGAGAGATAAAATTACCAAAACGTTTTGATGACTATGATGTGGAAATAAGTTGCTTGGCATTATTAAGTGAATTTTCTGATATTCCAAAGTCATACCTAGAAGCAAAGAAAAGTGTAAAGTGGGATATGTGGAAGAAATCAATTGAAGAAGAATTAAATGCATTAAAAGAAAATAAAACATGGGAGTTTATAGAAAAACCAATTGATCAAGAAATAATAAGTAACAGGTGGGTGTTTAAACTCAAAGAAAATGACGAAGGTAAGTGTGTTTATAAAGCAAGATTAGTAGCAAGAGGATATGAACAAAATGATTTTGGTGAGTATTCACAAATACATGCTCCAGTTGCTCGTCTTTCCACTTTAAGAGTTTTATTATCAATCTGTAATAATTATGACCTAATTTTAGAACAGTTTGATGTTAAGAATGCTTTTTTAAATAGTAATTTGGAAGAAAAAGTTCTAATGAAAATACCGGAAGGGCTTGATGTTTCAAGTCATAATAAAGGAAAGGTTTGCTTATTAAAACGAGCAATATATGGACTTAAGCAAGCACCAAAGGCTTGGAATGATAGGTTTAATGACTTTATGATGAATTTAAATTTTAAACGTTCAAAGTCTGATTATTGCTTATATTCCTTTCTTGATCAAAACATAAGATGCTACTTACTGCTATATGTTGATGATATATTGATAGCATGTAATGACAATAAGTTTCTGGATTGTCTAAAACTAAAGTTAAATGAAGATTTTAAAATTAGAAAGTTGAGTAATCAGTGCAATTTTCTAGGAATTAAAATTCTTAGAAATATTGATACTAAAACTATCAGTATGGATCAGATATCCGCAATTGAAAATTTAGTTAAAAAATTTAATGTAGAAGACTGTAAAGCTTTTAAAACGCCTATTGAAAAGAATTTAGATCTAAAAAGAAATTGCGATATCAATCTAAAGAACGACTTACCATATAAAGAATTGTTGGGTAGTTTAATGTATATAATGATGGGTACAAGGCCTGATATTTGTTTTAGTGTAAGTTATTTTGGAAGATTTCAGGATTGTGCTATAGATGAACATTTTAAGCATCTTTTGAGAGTTTTAAAATATCTTAAATTTACAATTAACCATAAGTTATATTTTTATACTTCTCAAAGTGATCTTATGGGATATGCTGATGCAGACTTTGCAAACGATTCCTTAGATAGAAAATCTGTAAGTGGTTTTTATTTTAAGTTGTTTAATAATTTAATATCATGGGGTTCTAAAAAACAAAACGTTGTTACTTTATCAAGTACAGAATCTGAATTTGTTGCAATGTGTGCCGCATCATGTGAATTACTTTATTTTAAAAATTTGTTATTAGATTTAGATATTAAAATTACTTTGCCAGTATGTTTGTTTGAAGATAATCAAAGTACGATTAAGTTACTTAAAAATTTTGAAAATAATCGAAGATGTAAACACATTGATGTAAAGTTACATTTTGTCTTAGACCTAGTAAATCAGAGAATTATAACAATTAAGTATGTCTGTACAAATGAACAATTAGCAGATATTTTTACTAAGTCTTTAGGACCTGAAAAATTTTGTAACTTTGTAGGAATGTTAAATATTAAGGAGTAAATTAAAAGATAAGATTTTAGAAGTCAGGTTTGAGGGAGGGTGTTAGTATAAATGATAAATTTGGCAAACCAGCCTTATGTCAACTGTCAGACCTGGCTTCCGGTCTTTGAATTTTTCCAATGTAGTTTTTGTTTTTGTGTGGTTAATAAAAAAGAAAGCAACGTGGAGATTCACGTACATAAATTCCGTGTTTTAATCTAACAGGCTGTTCAGTCAGGAGACCCAGAGTCCCACACTATCACAAGTCTCGTGGCTTGTGATGAACATGAGCTTTTCCCCTCTCAGAATGTAAAAAAAACTGGTAAGTAAGTACCTGCTATTTTTCATTAGGGCAACTTTTAACCTAAAATTTGTGGACCTGTTTACTTTATGTTAGGCACACTTAACAAAATACCAAGGCAGAGCTGACAAAAACTAATTATTGATTAATTATTTATTTTCTTTATTTTATTATTTTTATTTAGTTAAAAAGTGAACTGGTTAAAAAATAATTTCTTGTTTACTAAACACAAACAGCTGATGCTGTAAGTTTGCATAAAAACCATATGTTTTGTTTTCTTTATTGAACACCTGACCAAGTGTAATATTTGGCAACGTTGTGACACCCATCTCTCTCCCTTGCGAGGCTATGCTTCTCCCCGTATCTCTCACTCTATTACATTGAGAAGTTCATGGCTATTCTTCATTGACGTCGGGCTGATTTAAGGGGTTCTTACCTTACTTTTTAGATGGTCGATTTAAAAACAAACAAACCATGGAGTGTTTTTCTAGGACACCCAAGAAGTCACCCATTCAAATATAACTTGGGCAATTCCATAACACCCTGTATATTCAAGTTTTTGAATATTTATAAGAAGAGTACGAACATAAATCTTAATACATGTAAAACCGTAGCCGAATTTTGCATACATGCAGAATGATTCAAGAAGTATAACCTAGCTACAACATTTTTATGGAAGTAAAATTTAAAAAAAATTAATTTAATAATTATTTTTAAACATTGGAATTTCTTTTTTTTTTAGAAACGGATTTGAAAAGAAAAGTTTCCATGCATAACAAAGGTAGCTTTATATTTCGTTTTTAGGTTCTACCTATCTTTGCGAATCAACATTTTCTATCTACTATAAATGCAATAAAAACCAAACATTGTTCTCGCTTAACAGACGCTCACTTCACTCCCTGTTTGCGCATCGCAGTTACTTCTTACACTCCCCAATATAATAAACTTGTAGAAAATATGTGTGCCAAACATCTACCGAAAAACGTAAAGCGGGATGAAAAAATGCGAATTTTGTATTCAACGTTTAATAAATAAATACAAACCTAATACACAAATGTTTTATTTCTTTCTGGTAAACTCTACCTTGTCGACCGCAAGAAAATAATGATTATTTCGTCAACATATTCACAACAGAGTAACCCCGACCCGGAAGTGTTGAATTTTTACTTAAGGCTCTACCACGCGCAAATTTAGAGGATGAAAAACACCGTTTCGCTACTGCAGGATTCTGCAAAGGCTATTTGATATATTTGTCGGGACAATTTAAAATTTAATAAAGGAATGTTTGTATTTCTAAGGTACAAAGCCCTTTTTTGAAAAAAATAAGAATATGTATAAGAAAATGCCCACTAAAGGTGCGTATTTTTAGGCACTTTTCCAAGGTTAATATCGTAGCTAAGAATTTTTTTTTCAAAAAAATAGCCATGTACCTTAGAACTTCCATGTCTTATCTTTAAGACTTCAAAAATTGAGACAAAACAATGTCGTAATAAGTCCGTTATCTTGCAGCGCGCAACTCATGTTTTAGGTAAATTTTGTTGTCATGATATAGAAGTTGCCTATATACAGCTGAATTTATTCTCGGCTGACGTGAAACAATTTACATCCAGAGAGAATAATGGTACACTGAAAAAAACTATAGGTGGTCGAACGAGAAGTAATTTCGGGGATAATTTTGGGCTAAATTTTATGTTCTTCTTTTTGGATTGTCAATGCCAATAACAGAATATCTAAGCGTCAATTTTAAAAAGACGCAACTAGTAGTTGTGCTATATACTCTGGGTTGCCATAAATGTTTCGGCTTAGACCAAGATGTTTAAGGGGCTTTCACCATTTTGTCAAAACGGGTGTTTGGGCTTTCAAAATTTCTTATTCATGTTAGGTAAGGATAAGAATTGAACAAAATGCAGTGGATTTGTTGATGTATTGCAATCAAAAATGGGCTATATTGAATTTTTTTTGTTTCGTTTTTTATCGAAATGGGCCATTGTCTTGATAGTGAACAAAATATACCAAGGTAAATAGCTTATTGGTATTAGAGGCTCAAACTGGGTCACCGGGAACTTATGACAAATCCCAGGATGTATGGTAATCCTGGTATATTAACTCTTAGATCTAAAATTAAAGTTTAATTTGTCTTGGTAAAGGGTGATAGGTGCAATAAAATAAAGCCATTTATGAAGGTTCTTAGTGAGTAAGGAAACCAACTGTTGCATAATGAATCTATTTCTAATCGATTGTTTTTATATTGTATGCTTATTATACAGCCTCTATATATTGTTTATATAGTGAGCTTCTGTCTAAACCTGTTAAAATATGAATTCATCTTAAAGGTGAAATGTGTTTTTTATTTTATCCATGGTTTAACGATTTAAAAGTAGTTGTCAGGCACGAATTTGGCGTTGGTCACATGATATTTATCTGTCCATGTTATTGGCTCGCAGCTACAATTTGGTACAGCGAGACTACTGTATAGTGACAATGCTTCTAAGAAGCTAGGTAGGTATTAAATAAAAATTGGACAGTATACCACGCAGAGTAATAAAATTCAATTTTTTGTTAGGCATGGGCGTCCATAGAGAGGGCTGTTGCCCCCGTCTCTTGACCAAGGGGGAGCGGGGGGGGGGGGGTGTAGATGATATACTTTTTACTAACATGGGGAGGGGGGGGGTAGATATATTTTTTTACTAACTTTTGTTAGGAGGAGTTTATGAAACGACTGCGACATTTTTTTTTGTAGGAATCACTTTTGATGGAAGTTCTTGAAAACGCAAAGTTTTGTTTTTTTTTGTAGCCACTTTTGAACGGTGGAGAAAGTGTAGAAAAGGCTACGAAGTATTTTATTTTATAGAAGTCACTTTTGAGAACTTACACGTCTTTTTGGCTACCCCCCTATCACTTTATGTTTATAAAAAACATTAATACCGTGATTTTGTATCGGATTGGCGCGACGATACAGTACTACCTCCTGTTGTTTCTGTGTTACTAAAAAAAAGTCTAGGTACTTACTTTTTCCTCTTTTGAGGGTGCAGCGCAACTAATCGTCAAAAACATACCACTTTAAAAAAAATAATTATAAGGGCACGGAACGCGACGGACAAAATACTGCGCGAGTTAGTAACCACAGTCAACAAATCCTGGAACCAGCGGGACTTATCTTTTGTTTTTTAAATAAACACGGTGAAAAATTTGTAATATAAGAAAATTTTGATTGAAAAACTATTGACCTTACGAAGTATTTGATAACCAATGCTGAAAACCTTTAGTTTCAGGGTAGGCCTGTGCCTCCTAATTTTGAAAATTTGACAGTATATGCTAATGCTGATGGGGGCGATCGGACTAAAATATTTTTATAATGTTGGCACTTCCCGTTATACTGGAAGTAAGTGTCAACTTGCTTATATTAAATAAAATACTCTATATATTACAACATTTTTGCATTCTACGCAAGAATTTAGGCATATCTTGTATACCATGTCCTATACCTATGTCTAAGCGTTTTAGATATTTTTAATAGATTTATTTTAATAACTATATACAGGGTGTTTAAACAATACGATTAAAAATTAAATTGAAAAACTGCAAAAAGACTAGTTTTTCAAATGGAAATACACAAATTTTATAATTATTCCTTATTTAGCATTAAAAATAAGGGTAAGTTTGTATATCCCAAAAAATTTTAGTTTTAGAAACATTGCCAATTTAATATTTTTATATGGCGATTTTGCTGCAGATTTTAAGTTTAGTTACTTTTAGTTGGCTATAACGGCGTTGAAAAACAATCAAATGCAAGAAAAATTTATGAAGCTGTCACTTACCATTTAAACATCATTAATTATCATGTCTGTGCGCTTAAATTGTACAAACGAAGATAATTTAAATTTATTTATTATTTATGGAGAATGTGTTAAAGTTATATTAAGAACATGGGACACATTTGCCAATCGATATCTTCAAAGCAGAAGCCATCACAATGTGCTTATTAATAATGTTCAAATGGTAAAATTAGATATTGCTGTTTTTCAACGCCGTCATAGACAACTAAGAGTCACTGAACTAAAAATCTGCAGCAAAATTGCCATATAAAAATATTAAATTAGCAATATTTCGAAAACTAAACATTTTTGAAATATACAAACTTACCCTTTTTAATGCTTAACTAAAAGTAATTATAAAATTTAGACTTTTTGCAGTTTTTTCAATTAATATTGTTTAAACACCCTGAATTAATAGTTATCAAAATATTATAAAAAATCTAATAAAGCAGGTCCTTTATAACAAGGAATCCCGCTTAAATTAAATAAATATAAGGCTTCTTTATAGAAAAAATTGATAATTATTTTAAGGCTTGCAAACGTCATTCTTAACAGAAAAATTCAAATATGTCAAAAACGCTTCGATATTTATAGGTATAGGTATACAGGGTGGGGACTTTAAATGAAATAAATTCGATTTTATTAAACCTGCTGAAGTTGCGCCTACAAAATTTAGTATGTGGTGGTTTTGGAGCATGCGGAATTGGATTATGATGTCGGCGCAGTTGCCAAATTTCTCAGCTTTGCGCTACACGTAGTAATTTTGTTATTTTAAATGGAATGCACTATTTATTTTTATTGCAGTGAATTAGTGTCAAATTTAGTAAGATCTCAAATTTACAAAATTCTATCTTCACTAGTTTCTGAGCTATGGCAACACTGTAGTTCCCTTAAAAAGTACCGGGACGCTTGTCTACCTCCATAGTTACTAAGTTATTGACAAGCTTCAAGAAAAGTTCTTGTCTTTTCAAAATGGCCAATTTAATTTAAACTTTAAAAATAGAAATTCTCATGATACTATTTAATGGAACTACAGTGTTGCCATAGCTCAGCAATTAGTGAAGATAGAATTTTGTAAATTTGGCATCTTATTAAATTGGACACGCCCAATGCACTGCAATAAAAATAAATTGGGCATTCCATTTAAAATATTAAAATTACTACGTGTAGCGCAAAGCTGAGAAATCTGGCAACTGCGCCGACATTATAATTCAATTCCGCATGATTCAAAACCCCACATACCCAATTTTGTAGGCGTAACTTCAGCAGTTTTAATAATATCGAATTTATTCCAATTAAAGTCCCCACCCTGTACAAAATCTGCCTAGAATTTTACGTAGAATGCAAAAATGTAATAATATATAGGATGTTCTATTTAAAATAAACACGCTGATACTAGGGTTGCCAACCCTCCCGGTTTAGTCGGGAGGCTCCCGCTTTTTACTAAACCTCCCGCCGCCCACGCACTTAAACAAAACTCCCGCTTTTCCGATAACACGACGGACGTCTAATAACTGTACAGCTGCCTTAGAGAGGGGCAACCTTTTTTTTTTAGAAAGCACGTTTGATGAGAGGAGGAAGAAATATAAAAGGCACGCCACAGCGTAAGATCAACGGGGTATCGACTTTTTTTTTAGAAATCATCAATATAATTATTTTAAGCACCTCAAAAAAACTTGTCCTCCAGGCACTATCCACCTCCCGCTTTTTAATTTTTAAAACCCAACTACCCTAGCTGACACTAACTTTCGGTATAACCGGAAGTACCACCATTATGAAATTTTTTTAGTCCGGTCGTCCCCATCAGCATTACCACGATGGCAAATTTTGAAAATTTTCCTATGTATAGTTTTCCATATATAGTTCGAAGCGGTTCCCGGTGGAACACGAACACCCTGTTTGCAGGTGCTTTTATACCTATTATTCTATTATTAATTAACACTTCAAACTTTCTGCTCTACCTAACTTTATTTTTTGTAAATATTCTATAGCTTTAATAATAAAATAAGACAAAATTTAAAAGATATATCCGTATAACGATTAGATACATTATTTTAACTAATACAATAACAAGTAAAATACTTATTTTCCTCAAAACAAATTTCGCATCTTCGAAATAAAATCAACCGAAACTCATTAGCATAAGAAAGAACCTGCCGCCTCGACTCGTGGTTTCAGTGTGTGTCGATGTTTACGGAATATTTTTCACCACGTCATAAGCTCGCTAGTATGCCCACTTCGGGTGAGACTCTCTTGCAAATAAATTTCTTGCTGCACAAAGTTCCGCCTTAAATGGTCAATTAGAAAATGTTGTGGGATTTGACTTTAAGATGGCAACTATTCAGGAAATAAATGAGGCATTATTTTCAATTAAATCTAGGGCTGTGGGTCCGGACGGGATAGGTATTAAAATGTGTTGTCCACTTATTGTACCAGTCATAACGCATCTCGTAAATTATTTTATAGATACATCTACCTTTCCAGATGCCTGGAGAGAGTCTTATGTATTTCAAAAAGTTAATGCACCTAGTGATTTAAAGGATTTACGGCCAGTTAGCATTTTACCAGCGTTGTCTAAGGTAATTGAAAAGATACCTACTAAATGGACAAATTAAAAATTACGTAGACCAGTGCAATATTTTGCCGACGGTGCAATCTGGCTTTCGGAAGAATTTTAGTTCAAACGTTGTGATATAAAACAAATAAAGACAATGCAAGTCCAAAACTCTTCTATTAGTCAATTTTAGTTGTGCTACAACTTTATTAAAGGTTACAGACGATATCTTCGAGGCCGCGGGGAGCTAACCATACTAGTCCTTTTAGATTACTCAAAGGCTTTCGATAAACTAATCATACGCTTTTATTGTCTATTCTGGGATATCTTGGTTTTCGGGAAAATTCGTGCACGCTTCTTAAGGAATATCTAAGTATTAGAAGTCAGAGTATAAAGATAAATGAAAAATTGTCAAAGTCAAGGAAAGTGCATTATGGTGTCCCTCAAGGTTCAATCCTGGGACCGCTACTCTTTTCTCTGTACACTTCGCAGTTGATAACCTATATAAAACAATGTAATTAAAGCCCATTATTAAGCAATGATACTCAAATTTATCTTTCATTTAAATTCAATGAAATTATGACTAGTAATGATAAGATTAATGCCGATTTAATTGCTGTTCTAAAAGCCTCGGAGGCTCACTGTCTCAGTATCAACCCCAGCAGGTCCCAGGTTCTTCTGTTTGGAAGACCTCAAACACGAAATCTTTATTCCGGTAATATTTCTGTCAAGATTAATGATGTACCACTAGAACTTGTTAATAAAGCAAAGAATTTGGGACTTGTAATTGACACAGAACTGAGATTCACCGAACATGTCAACATATGCATTAAAAAAACATTTGCTAACCTTAAATTAATTTACGGGCAAAAAGTATATTAGATGAGAGTAAAACTTTGCGATTCTATTGTGCTGTCACATTTTAATTTTGCTGATTCAGTCTATGGGCCTTGTCTAACGGCTGCCGATTCATATCGAATTCAGCTCATCCAAAATTGTTGTGTTCGTCTGATTGGGGCATAAGAGGAAGAGAGAGAGGTGTTTCTGCTAAACTTCGTGAGATTGGATGGCTTAGAATGGATGAAAGGCGAATGTTGCACTCACTTGTTTTATTTAATAATATTTTACTTAACCAGCGCCCACAATACTTATATCACAAAATTAAATTTCGGAATGAGGCGCATAGTCTGGATATTCTATATATAAATTTACTATTACCAAGCATTCTATAGCCCGTTACGAACGTTCCTTTAGTTTTAATCTTGCGAAATGTTATAATAATGTTCCTGGCAGCATAAAATTTTTAACAGGTACCTACAAGGTTTAAAGCGGCAATTAAGAAAATTATCGGCAACTTTTTATAGTTCTGTCCAAAGACCATATTACATACTGTGAATCTATGCATACCTATATAGAGCTGATTATTTTTGTTTGACATGTGCTATTTGTTGTATTTTGAAATATGTTAAATTATGTGTCCCTTGTGGTTAAGTGGGGAAGCTTGCTTCAACTTCGCCATTTTATTATTATTATTATTATTATTATTTTCTCAATGTTAGTTTTCACAGCTTTTTGTTGGTATTGCTGGTATTATTTACAGTACAGAGAAGAAATTCATCTTAACCTGTACTGTTTAGGAACTTCCGTACTATATGGCATGTTTGGAGGATGACGCTTTTCTGAATTAGTTGGTATAAATAACCTGATAGGTCCAGTTTTTTCAAGTTGGGCTTGAAATTTTTCGTGATAGCTCCCTCCACCGATATTATGATCGGAAATATGTCTATTTTATCTAGCTTCCATATATTTTTTATCTCTATAGCCAAATTCGAGTACTTGGTCTTCTTTTCCGATTCGGTTTTAGAGAGGTTGTGTATTAGTGGGCAACCTATATAGATTATGAAAGCTTTCTTGGTGGTTTTTTCGATGAGAAGAATATCTGGACGGCTGTGGTCTACTGTTCTATCCGTTATTATTGGCCTGTCCCAGTATAAGAGATATTCAGGGAATTCAAGGACTGGCTCGGGTGAGTATTGGTAGTATGATGGGAGATTTTCCCTTAGCCCTAGTTTAAGGGCCAGTTCCTTGTGGATGATCTTTGCCACCTGATTATGTCTCCCAAGGTAAGCATTGGGGGGCCATAGCACCACAACCCGCCGTGATATGTTCTATCGTTTCTCTGGGGCAATTGCATTTTCTACACACATCTTCCACATTTCTTTTCAAGATGACTTTTTCATAGTTTCGAGTTCGAATGACACGGTCTTGGATGGAGATTATAAAACCTTCTGTTTCAGCGTGAAGCTGCCTTTTCTCTAACCAATTTAGTGACATTTCTCTATCTATGAGTGGGTTTTGAAGTGCAGTAGGGTATTTGCCGTGTAGAGCTTTCTCCTGCCAAGTTACAAGTTGTTGACTTGGCGGCGCGCGGATGATGTTAGGTAATCCGTTTTGATTTAATTAAGGGCTGTATATCCAGTGTCTGCTGCTACCACTTTTTTAAGAATTTCCGCATTCGATTCTTGGAAGTATTTTCTCATAGAGGTCTCTTGCGACTTGCACAAGTTATATATATTAATGAAACCTCTTCCTCCCTCCTATCGTTTTAGGTAGATTATTTCAAGTGCAGAGCGTGAGTGGTGGAATCTGAATTTTTTTAGCAGCCTGTGCGTAAGCCTATCTAGTTCGTGCAAATCCGTGTCTGAATACTTAAAGATTCCGAATGAGTAGGTAAGTATTGGTATTGCCCAGGTGTTGATGGCAGTAGTAAGGTTACCAACATTCAGGTGAGTAATAAAAAGCTTTGTTAGTCTGCTTTTGTATTTGTTTTTAAACTCCCTTTTAAGGCTTGTGTGGTTTATTTGTTGGTTTTGGGAGATGCCTAAGTATTTATATGTTTTGTCCTCATCTAGTATATCTATGCCTTCAAGCAGTCCACGATTTTGTTCAGTCTTTCCGCGTACGACATTCAAGATTGCGCACTTGTCTAATCCAAACGATATTTTGATGTCATCGCTAAATGTCTTGGTTATTTGAATTAGGGACTGTAGGTGGGTTTTGCTTTCAGCGTAGAGTTTGATATCGTCCATAAATAGAAGGTGGTTTATTCTAAAGTTTTCAGTTAGGTTGGGACGATATCCGTAGGATGTTGATTTTAGTAGTGAGGACAGTGGGTTCATGGCCAAAATGAACCAGAGTGGGCTTAACGAGTCGCCTTGGAATATACCTTTTGATTTATTTATATTGCCAAGCTTTTTTTTAGCCAGTCGTGGGGAACAGAATCAAATGCTTTACTATAATCAATATAG
Organism: Polydrusus cervinus; assembly: GCA_935413205.1. Taxonomy (NCBI): domain Eukaryota; kingdom Metazoa; phylum Arthropoda; class Insecta; order Coleoptera; family Curculionidae; genus Polydrusus; species Polydrusus cervinus. The sequence continues at coordinate 32,249,861 of OW284516.1, forward strand.
CACATATTGAGATTTCGCCTTTTAACTTTTGCCTGTTTTATAATAACGGCATCGATTGTAAGCTGTTCCTTGCAATCTAAAGCTCTCCTAATACAGCCCTTTTGCTCATCAGCTAGGTTATTATTTATGCAGTGTGTGTATATTTTTGAGTACATGACTGATGTTAAAAGTTTATACACCACTGACAGACAGGTGATCGGTCTGTAATTTTTTGGGTCGTTTACCTGCCCTTTTTTAAATAAAAAGAAGGTATTGCCACTGGCAAGATGAGCTGGGAAGTGTTCGGGGTTTAGGAGAGCCTTGCTAAAGCAGTTTGCGATTACAGGGTGTAGGCTGGTGAAAGTTTTGAGCCAAAAATTATGAATTTGGTCAGGTCCCGGTGATTTCCAGTTAGCCAAGTTCTTAGTGGCATCCCTTATGTCGCTGGATGTTACTTGCGGCTCAGGCATTTCTTGCAAAGTTTCAGCCTCGGCTTCAACTTTTTCGAGCCAGCTTGCTTCTTTATTGAAATGGGACGCGTCAGACCAAATATTACTCCAAAATGCATTAAATTGGTCTTTATTTATGTCAGTTGGAGTAACGTCATTTTCTTCTTGATTCAGTGTCCTATAGAAGGTTTTTTGGTTCGTGGTGATCTTTTGGTTTTGTACCTTCCTCTTTGTGGCTTTATTGTATCGCCTTAGACGGGCGCCTTTAGCCTTACATTTTTGTCTAATGTTGTCTCTTACGATTGTTAGCAGCCGTTTTACATCGGGACTATCTAAAGGAATACTCTCTACTTTCAGTATATTTTTAACCTTTTTAGCAACCTTGCTGCTAGAGTTTCCATTTAGATGTTCTCCAATGATATCACTTTGTGCTCGTAACTGGCTTATTTGTGTTTCAAGTCGCATTTTCCAAGCGGGTGCCGCTTGTTTCTTGGTGATTTTGTTCTCCGTTCTCTGATATAATGCCTGACCATTGAGTTCAATTACAGTTGCTGCTGCAGCATATAACCCACTGCATGTGTAATGTCTCAAGGTCCTCAGTTCTATTTAAGGACGTCCCTGCTGCTAGGTTTACTCTCGCTAGTATTTCGTGGGTTCCTTTCCTGAATCTTAGCTTAGAGATACTCGGCCTCAAGGTCGGGTCACTATTTTCGAATAAGGACAAATTTTCCAAATATTTTTGGTTTGTACTGTCCGTATCAGCCTGTATAGTTTGATCTTGTTCGTTTCTTACTTCCTGCTGTGCTGTTAGCTCTTCCCCTTGCTGAAGGTTGTGCAATGTTCTGCCAACTTTACGTCGGATTTGGTCTATTTCAGCTTGGGGTAGCAGGCGGTTAGCATAAATAGCTCTTTGACGGCATGCTACATTTTGTTCGGACAGTTTTAATTCCGGATATATTTGGCTTATTTCTCGGTGGAGTTTTATTCTGCAGCCAGGGCGGGGGGTTATCTTCACAGTCGTTAATCAAGAGGAATATTTTGATAAATGTTCTATTTAGGTCACGAGTCCACTTGATTCGACCGGTTTCTGTTCTTCTGGGTAGACCACCGGCAGTTCTATCGACTCCAGGGTCGGGCTGCAACCTAGTCTCCATTGGGATGTGTTCCTCGCCGGTGTTCTGTTGACTAATAGTGCGGTTGTCGGCAGGGGCTTGTCTTAACATCCTGCCGTTAGAATTATTAGTACTAGTCGGATTTATGCCTCCCCCAGAATCCGTGAGGCTGACTGCTTGCGCAGCGTGGGATTGTAAACTTTCGTTTCCACCCACCTGGGGTACATATTCTTTTAAATTCGACATCATATTGGTTTTAAACCTTTTTTACACATTTCGTTAGAAATGGTTTGCATTTATACCTTCTGCCAGGTTAGTTCAGCCGCCCTTAACATAGGGAACAGGCGCTGTTGAGAAACCGCTCCTAACATGGAGACAGCCGTTCCTTCACTACATCAGTTCCTAGGCCTACCTGCGGTAGCCGGTGACCAATGTAGGCCCCTTTAAGGTAAGGACCACCAACCTTTTACGGCAGGCAGGTTCTACCCTGGGTCTATATTCGTAAACCGGAACCCAGACGGCTTTTATTATTAATATTATTATTATTATTATTATTATTATTATTATTATTATTATTATTATTATTATTATTATTATTATTATTATTATTAATATTATTATTATTATTATTATTATTATTATTATTATTATTAGTATTATTATTAATATTATTAAATATTTTTGAACACAAGTAGACCTCACAGGTCAAAAGTTTGGCCACCCCTGGATATGGATCCGCTTATTGAGGTAAGCTCTCATATTCTTTTCATACGCACACTGTAATATGACGTAGATTTCTGCTTTGAACACTATGGAAGACTTTCCTAGAGGAAAAAATAAATTTTCCTCTGGTCTTACTCCGTGTATCCCCGCTCCGGTACCCTGTTTGGTTTTAGAGTTGTCTGTGTACCAGGTTATTACCCCCAGGAATTTCTTTTACAATTTATTATCATTTTCAGTGAGTGGTCATTACCTCATCACTATAGTAATAATCTTGATAGAACTCGCGATATCCTGGCCCAATCACGTGATATGAATGACATGCTGGTTAATTTTAGTGTTTTATGTTGGCATGACTTGACGTAAATTACAGGATCGGACTTAGAAATTACAAATTTTTAATATGTACTTACTTTACTTTACTTTTTCGTGTCCAAAACAACAACTATATGTAAAATGTATGTTTAAAAACAATAATATTCTTTAAGCCACTAACAGCTATTGTTGTCATTGCAGTGCCGTGACATTTGCTTACTTTAAAAGTAAAATTTTGAACCAGTTAGTTGTTGTAAATATTAAGGTTTTTCAAGAAAATTTATAGAATTAGGAATTTTTTAAAAATATAAAAAATATTACTTAAATTTAAATCTCAAAAATAAAACAATAGGAAGAAATTAATTATTTCAGTGTAGAAACTAAGTGTTTCTAATTAAATTTAAAATAAAATATAAAATAAAATCATTTGATAACGATTAAAAATTTTAAAATACAAATTTAAAATTTTGGAAAATTGTTCAACAAGTTTTGAAAAATGTTAAGAAATTTGGAAAATAATTAAAATTAATTAAAAAGAAATTTAAAAATGATTGAGAATTAATTTAAAAAGTAATCAAGGATTTTGAAAATATTTATTTCAAGAATAAATAAATTTAAAAAATAATTTTAAACTCTTAAAGTCTAAATAAAATTTTATAAAAATTGGGAAAATATTTATTATTGAATAAATAAATTTTAAAAGTATTTTAAAGTAAGTCTAAGAATCTAAGTAAAATTTTATAAAAAAAAATTGGGAAAATTTTTATTTATAGAATAAATAAATTTTGAAAAAATTTGAGAGTTTAAAAAAAATTCATAAAATATTCTAAAGTGTTTAAATAGAAAATTTCAAGAAAAAAAAATCAGAAAATAATTTCTAAAAAAATATAAAGCCTCCCCTGTTAAGTAAAATCCATTTAATCCAGGAAAAATTTATAAAATTAAAATCACCAAACAATTAAAAATAAAATAATTAAATTCATCTTATTAGACACATCGTAAAATATTTCTAAGAGTAAAATCAACTAAACGCGACCGCGAAACTAATCGAACTAGCACCCCGCGAAGCTCCTAAGGAACCCCCACTATCTTATATCCCACTCGTTCTTTTACTGAACATCTGCTCTCGCGGAAACACCTGCAAGAAGTTAAAAATAGAAGCCAATAGAAACTCTCCTTTAGAGGCGATGACCTGATGTTTAACCGAACACCTGCCTTCCCGGAACACCTGTCCGTTTTTATCGACAAACAATCGCGGTAAAAACTGGTTATAAACCGGATGAACTGACTTTAACAGGATTTTTGGTTGCACGTATTCAGTGTTAGATGCAGGTGGATTCTTGAAATAATGTTATTTTCTTTTGTCTACGCGACCTAAATGGGACAGAAATACGCGAATTTGAACCTTATAGGCTCATAAATTATAATTTTTTTCAGATTAAACCTGAAATAAGTGGAATTTGTCAGGTGATAACAATGTCACTAGCAGGTGGTGACACACCTGCGAAAAATATCTGTGGACGTTTTTGTAGGGAAAAATTGTGTATAAAAAGCTGGACTGCGCATTGAAAGAGTTAGTCTATAATGAAGTTACGCGCTCGTTAAAAAGTTCACGATAGTTCGGAGTCCAAGTTAAAAAGTTAGTTCTGTTAGTGAAATCTGAGGGTGGGACCTCGGCCCATTTTCCAGCCGGAAGTTCTAGAAGTTATTAAAAATAAAAATAAGTTGGAAATAGTTCAGAATTTTACCTAAAAGTTGTCCAAATTTTAAATCGGTTTTTAATCGGAAAACGGAAGGTTTGGTGACGAACGAAATGCGTTTTTGTGTTTTTAATATGGAACAAAAATAAGTATTTTATTACTAATTAAAATTAAGTATTTATGGACAAAAGTAATAGACAAAATTTTGAAAACAATTATCAGTTCTCAGTGACAATGAATAGCTCGCAGTTTAGTCAGATATCACGGTTTCGGCCAGCGCGCGAAACTCTCAAATACGAGGTGCGCGCGGAAACTATTATCGTTTTCCAATACTGACATTGATGGATATGTAGTAGCAAAAATAGGTGTTGTGAGCCAAAAGTAATATTTATTGAAAAAATATACAGGATTGTGAAAAAGTGTAAAAATTTTGCTCCCTTACGAATTTTACAAATTTACTGAATAAACTCATGGAAAATAAGTGATCCTGTGTTTACTTTGCTACTTATGGTTCACTATAAATGCACATTGGGGGCTGTAAGGTGCCGAATTCTCTCCGAATCCACAGTAGAGTAGAACTTGTAGCCACCACCTCGTAGCTAGGCCAACCAAACGAGATGAGAGGATACGGGGTGGGCGCTATATCATGCTATATAAACAAGATTACAATAAGATGAAGGTAAAAAGTTGCAAAACAGATTAGGAAATGACAGCTTCTTTTATTAGCCTATATCCCTTGTGTTCTTTCTTCGTTTGGAAATAGGTAATTATAACAGAGATAGTAGATATGCTTACAGGTCGACATATTAGTAAATAGAAAAAGTCCTGTAAGCTATTTGAGTACAACATACAATAGAAATGTTTGTTTGCTTTATTTATATAAAAATTACACTGGTCAACAAAATTTAAGATTTTTTTTGTCCCACGAGCTGAAGTGGGTGTACTTGGTAGTACTTTTTAAACATATTTCATATATGTTTTCAGAATTTTTCCATCACGCAGGGTTTTAAAGTGACAAAGCAATGAATTTTTGTGAACATATATATTATAATATGGGTATAAGTTATGAAAAAATAAAGTACAAAGTGATATATTTACTTAGAAAATGTAGTCATATATGACTTTCGACTGTACTTTGCATTAGAAACATCTCTCTTCAGCGTCCAGCAATAGTCTGCCAACATAGCGGGGCTCCATTTGCCTTGGTATCTCTTCTCCATGTCCAGAATGTCCTGGTGAAATCGCTCGCCATGTTCGTCACTTACTGCTCCAAGGTTTTTCGGAAAAAAGTCCAAGAGTGTATTTTTAGACTCATGTTGCAACCCATGGCTTTATATGAGACCAATAAATTGTTAACATTCTCTACGTAATTTTCGGATTTACGATTTCCCAAGAAGCCGTTGCAAATGTCCTTGAAAGAAAACCATGCTGCTTTTTCAACTCCATTCAGAGCCTCACTAAAGTTTTCATCTCGAAGTAGCTCTCTGATCTGAGGTCCCACAAAAATACCTTCCTTTATCTTGGCATCACTGATTTTAGGGAACTTACTTCTCACATATGCAAACGCACTGTTAGTTTTATCCATACCTTTAACAAAAAATTCTTCATTAACCCAAGCTTAATGTGCAAAGGTGGTAAATAAATTTTTTGGGGATCAACAAGTGGGATACCACTGACATTCTTATTTCCTGGTGTCAGGGAAGTTCGTTTAGGCCACTCTTTCTTTTCATAGTGATTTTTCCTATCTCGACTGTCCCATTCGCATAGGAAACAACAATACTTTGTGTAACCGAGTTGCATGCCGAGCAAAAGTGAAACAACTTTCAAATCTCCACAAATATTCCACTTAAAGTCTATATATTTAATTTTTTCCAAAAGAAGCTTCATGTTGTCATATGATTCTTTCATGTTGCTTGCATGAGCCAAAGGAACAGAGGGGAACTTATTTCCATTGTGGAGTAGTATCGCTTTCAAGCTTGATTTGGAAGAGTCAATGAACAAACGCCACTCATTTGTATCATAGTCATGCCCAAGTGCCTTCATAACAGAGCATACATCATTACAAAATACAAGCCCGTCTTCCATAGAGAAGAATTCTTCAAACTCTGCATGGCGCTTACGATAAAAAGCAACTTTTGTGCCACTCTCTAGAAGATTCCAGTCTTTTAATCTAGAACCTAGAAGTTCGGCTTGCTTCTTAGACAAGTTTAAATCGCGGACAAGGTCGTTAAGTTCTTCTTGACTTAGAAGATGCGGCGCACAAGAAGACGAATCTGGTGTAAATGTGGGATCCAGATCAATATTTTCGGCTGAAAAACTTTCGTTGTTTACTTCGTCATCGGCAGTTTCATCGTCGCTCGGTGTCATATTTTGTGGGGGGTCAGGCACAGGTAATTCCGGACTGTGCGGCACTGGTCTCAGTGCAGATGGAATATGAGGATATTTAACAGTATGTTTGGATTTAGAAGTTATACCACTGATATTTGTAAGACAAAAATAGCAATCGGTAATATGGTCTGATGGTTCCCTCCAAATCATGGGAATAGCAAAAGGCATATGTCGTTTACCTTTTGCCTACGCTGTAAGAAGTCTGACACACGTAACACAGCAAATATGGGGAGCCCAGCTTTTGTCTTGATCGCCGACTTTACACTTGAAATACTGTTCATAGCATTTATTAACGAGAGGCGTGAAAGACCGTTTTTGAGATTTAAATGTCAATTCACCGCAGATGTAGCAAAAAGAGTTCGGGTGGTTTACACAATTTCTTGGCATTTTTACAGGTGAGTTACACTACAATAGCTTAAAATGCACCACAGCACATTCTTCAAAACGTTAAAAAAGTCTGCGTATATGTTCATTCACCGAGCTCTAGCCGATAACTAAAACCACAGACTAAAACAACAATAAATGTTATGTAGGACTCGGAACTGCTTGCAGGTCTCAACAAGCCAAGACATGTTCCGCGTGACACACAGAGCACACTTTGTTATTTCTAGTCACAACAAGTTATTGTTACAATACACAAATAATAAAATAGCAATGCCTGACACAAGTTTTTTGTTAGATGACTCTTATAGTACAGACCTATGCGTGCATTTTATAGGTAAATAATCACATATACTGGAACATAAAAACTAAGGGTGATGGAGAAATTCTGAAAACATGATTTATTTCAGCATGCAAAATTATATTGAAATCAGACATTTTTGCGCTTGGGACAAAAATCTTGTTAACCAGTGTTATTAACTAATGCGTTGTTATAAAATATATCTAATATTGACATAGGCGTAGTTCGGGGGATACTTTGTGGTGCTAAGCCCTTAAATCTAGCACCCTCAAAAAAACACAATCTATTGACAAGAAAAGGTTGAAATGTTAATTTTAAAAAACAATTTAACAGACCACAATAATAAGATAGGAACTTCAGCATTTGTTGAATACCGAAACTTTTAGTTGTACGAAAATGAAAAGTAATAATCGCTGAAGGTGAATTATTATTTTACAACCCCTATAAATCCGTAGGCCAGTAAGTTAACTAAAATTTTTAGCAATAAAAAAATGATTCCTAAGATAACACGAAACCACACTAAAATTCAAAACAATCAATTCAAAAAAACCGAAAATATAAGCTTGTTTCCATTCACATTCTTAATAAATGCGAAATTTTTTTTATTTTAAAGATTTAAGGTTAATAATTGTCTTGCATTTTTTTTAGTTGAAATCGATTTAAAATAATAAATGATTAATAAAAAACAAAAAAAAAATTAAATACAAAAAGTTTTATCCAAAGCGGGGTTCGAAACCTCGACCCTTAGTTCCAAAGTTCAGAGCCTATACCCCTACGCCAAGAAGACGCATTCTAAAAAGCAGGTTCAAATGCGTTATATGACTAAATGTAAGAAATTATTGTAAAAATAAATTGAAACTGTTTAAAGATACTTTCTCAGCAATGACATCAGCTGCGGCACTAGGCAAACAATAGTTACGATCCATAATTAATTGTTAGTTATAGTCTAAAACAGAATATTATACGTTTATTAATCAAACATTGGCTAAATACGTCTCTGTCAAAATCTGGGGAAATTTTGAAATTCCTAATCAGTCGGCCGAGGTTATATAGGTATCTATTTTGAAAATTTGACAGTATGTTAATGCTAATGGGGGCGACCGGGCTAAAATATTTTCATAATAATGGCACTTCCGGTTATACCGGAAGTAAGTGTCAACATGCTTATTTTAAATAGGACACCCTATATATTATTATTACATTTTTGCATTCTACGCAAGATTCTAGGTAGATTTTGTATACCATGTCCTATACCATTGACATTAAAGAAACATGGACGCGATATTTCTATTCCCTTTGTACATGTTAGCTTGACGCCTGTTATTTACGAAAATAAATAAACAAACTTCTACATGTAGAATCTCTATCTCTTTTTATTTTCAGTCTGTCTCTATTGTTATTTTAACACCTGATAAATTTTAAGTCTCGTTTGTGCAAAATATACAATCAACGGACGTGCCTCAAAAGTTCACAGACGAAATTTAGGAAAACAAACAGTTGCGTGATTCTATAAAAATTGCATTTACTTATTATGCGATTTCCACAAAAAATATATATCATTTATTAATTGAGAGCTACTTTATATAAAAACGTGGCAAATAAAATGTTACGCAATAGCCAATTTGAGGCCCTAAACAATGTTTCAAATTTCTTTGTTATTTCGATATGAAATAAAAAGGTCGTTAATAGAGGGATGGATACTTCTAATATGATAAAATAATTATTACCAAGAGTCGTGGTATTAGTACCAATAATAATGCTTAGTCAACAAATATTTTAAATTTACCATTTACAGAACATGAAAAATTATTGTTTCACTTCATAATAAATATGATTGCATTCTAAAACTTAAATATAGCAGTTTTAGATAACAAAAAAAACTACTTTAAACTAGCTTTAGGCGCCGTTTCCAAAGACAGAATAGGTAGATTTTAGGTCGATGTTGGTATAGGTATGTTTTAAATTTCTGTATTATTTTTAAAGCATAGAATTATTTGATAATAAAAGCATAAGCGCTATTTTTATAACTATTAGATAGCATTTAAGAAAGCATGAAAAATTAATTTTCAAACCACCTGAAAGTGCCTTATAAGGTGTATTTTGTCTAACACTGTTAGATAATAAAATACAAATCGGATTGCATGGTTCTACCAAGAAATGAAAACTTTACATTGGTAGGATGTCACCACCTGCAGACCGGTTTCGAACTCTTTTGTTCTCGTCAGTACAGGGTAGGTGTTCATACCATACCAAATGAAAGTTTTAAAACCTAATGCATATAATATATCAACCTTCTTCGGTGGTATATATACGTTAGCGCCATCTCTTGGTAGTCCCATGCAATCTATCTGAGTGTACCCGTCAAAGGATTTACAAGAATTGTAAAAACACGTTCGAGTTCGAAGAGTTCGAAACCGGTCTGACATCCTACCAATGTAAAGTTTTCATTTCTTGGTAGAACCATGCAATCCGATTTGTATTTTATTATCTAACAGTGTTAGACAAAATACACCTTATAGTTAAGGCACTTTAAGGTGGTTTGAAAATTAATTTTTCATGCTTTCTTAAATGTTTGCTTCCATCTGACTAGTAAGAGATTCTGTGTTTTTACAATATTAGATAGCACCTACCCATATGATTGTAAGTTGACTATATATCAAGAAAAATCATGAAATTGCTAAGTATTTTACATGCCTTGCTTAAATAAAATAAAAATGATTATTTGAATACATAATTTATTTTCATAAACAACTGTTGATTTACGTTAGTGAAGGGAGACTCGAAGGCGAAGGTGACCAATACTACCGACGGGCTAGCGTGGCTAACTCTGAGAATCGAAATCGACGCGAATTCCGTTTCAACTTTGCTGTGCATTCGACTTGTTTTCGAATGGACATTTCATCCAAAACCAGATTTCACAGAATTTTTCCCCCCTCTTCCGTTTTGTCATATACTCTCATTTTTAATGCATTAAAAGCTTCTTTTGTCCACCCTGGAGCTTCATCTACGGATCTGTATCACTGAGATATGGTATCTATATGATCTATATGTGGCAAACTGCGATTAAACATTTTTCGAACAAAATTATATGCCTTGGGCGAATAAAAACTTAGAGTTAAAGTAAAGGATCGGAGAGCAGGTGTATACTTTTGCTTTGAAGGACCTTTTAACTATTTTCTAAAAATTTCTGACGTTGTTTCTGGAAGAGATGCCTAAAAAGAAAGGTATAAATGAATATTTTCATAGCCACAGAATGTCTTAAGGTCTTAAGATTTAGGTGGGCGCCAACCAGGTACGTGTAATTCAATTGAATGGCAGCGGGCAGCGATATGCTAAACACATGCGATATTTGATCTCCACCGCTCTGTTTTACGCTTATATTATTACGTTTATATTCCTACACCGACCTCCACATATTTTACGAACATACTTTTAAAATTATTTGATAGTTTTCGATAAGCAGCTTGTTTTAATAATTTGGGAAGATAAATTATTTATTGTGTGTCTATTATATAATTTTTAACTTGAGAGGATTTTATGCTTTACAGAAAATAAATGAACTTTTTATACCTCATTTCTTGCACTGGATTCAAATACGAGTTTACCGCTATGGGAACCGCCATTGGTCTTAAAATTCTCTTTTGCTTTAGTAAAAATTCCTCTTCTGCAAAATGATTCAAACATATAAAGGACATTTTTGGTAAAAATTTTTCTTTTCGAAAACCCAAAGGATGAAACCATGTTTGTAGTGTCTGTTTATCCCTCGGAAATCTACAAAATAGAAATAAAGTCATACTGTTCCAAGGGTTCAAATTAATAGCGATGAACTATAGCCTAGACTAAACGACAAAAACTAGTTGTTTATTCCTTAGTTATAGTAAACTTACTAAAAAAAATGTTAATAAAACTTAAAAAATTAAAAATTGGTGTACCTGCCTCTGAAACATGCCCCTGAAGCATGAACGATAGTACTTACCGATGAAATGATAAATCTGGATTTAAATTATCCTATTTACTGCACACTTTACAAAGTCGCACCATGTTGAATTATAAAATACGATTTTGCCACTAAACAATATTTAAATTTACCACCGAAAACCAACAAATATATGACAGCCGTTAATCAGGTACTGACAAACTTCAAATAAGTATGAAAGCCGGGCGTCTTAAAAAGGGCTCAATAGAAAATACCTTCAGAACGCTCGAACGCAACTTGACGTCTTTGTCTAATTAACATAAAACGACAAAGGTAAATTATACTAATTTTCCGAATGCCCCGAGTGTTTTTCCAAAATGTTGTTTACAATGGAGCTAATAATGGGCATTATTTATGCTTCAAAGACTGTGACCCAATATCGTATCCCCCTTTGCTTTAATATCCTTGTCCTATACCTATGTCTAAACGTTTTTGACATATTTGAGTTTTTATGTCAAAAATGACGTTTGCAAGCCTTAGAATAATTATCAATTTTTTCTATAAAGAAGCCTTATTTATTTAATTTAAGTGGGATTCCTTGTAATAAAGGACCTGCTTTAATAGATTTTTTTATAATATTTTGATAATTATTAATACTTAAATTATTACTATTATTATTATATTATTACTAATATTAATGTTTAAAAAATAAGATTAAAAATGACATTGAAAAAACTGCAAAAAGTCTACATTTTCAAATGGAAACACCCAAATTTTATAATTATTTCGTATTTAGCATTAAAAATAAGGGTAAGTTTGTATAAGATTGTATATCCCAAAAATTCTTAGTTTTCGAAATATTGCCAATTTAATATTTTTATATGGGGATTTGGCTGCAGATTTTAAGTTTAGTTACTCTTAGTTGGCTATGTCGGCGTTGAAAAACAATCAAATGCTAAAAAATCTATGACGCTGTCACTTAACATTATTAATAATCAGGGCTGGGTGTTTAAATTATACAAACAAAGATTATTTAAACGTATTTATTATTTATGGAGAATGTGATAAATTTATATCATGTCACATTTGCCATTCGATATCCGCAAAAACAAAAGCCATCACAATGTGCTTATTAATAATGTTTAAATGGTAAGTGACAGCTTCATAGATTTTCTTAGCATTTAATTGTTTTTCAACGCCGTTATAGCCAACTAAGAGTAACTGAACCTAAAATCTACAGCAAAATCCCCATATAAAAATATTAAATTGGCAATCTTATTCTTTAAACACCTGTAAGAATCAGTTTTCATCTATATTACTATTAGGATTATTTTATGCAGACTCACATAAAAATGCCAGACCTTATTTGTCACGCAGCTCCAAATTTGGGTAATAAATTAAAAACCAAATGAATAGGCATTGATAACTTAAAAGAATAAACACAGGTGGCTTAAAACTTAAGTTGGCTGAAAGACCACTAAAGCTTTCCTATTTCTATTTAGAGTAGTTTTAACAGTTGACTGTGATTGTGTGTTTTCTGTGGGTCTGGAGATAGATTGTTTCATATTTAATTATAGGTGAGTGTGTCTCACGAGCAATCCAGTTTACCTAAATTAACTATTTTTATATTTAAGGGTAACAGTGAGTGATTCTCACGGGCAACCTGGTTTACCTATTTTAACTATTTTTATATTTTAATGATTATAATGTCAATTTTATTAAAATGATAAATCATTTATGTAAGTAGAAATTATATCTGGCTTATTATATCAAGTCATTTCAATAATTACAAAGTACTATTATTAAAATTAATATTTTCATGTTAAAAATTGATTAATTGTTATGGTGTCTGTTTGGCCTGGGAACATTCTAGTAGTTGTTTGTTAATATCTGGAGCGGGTACTGTGTCCGTTTGTCGGTTGGTATCCATTGCACACTCATGACGATATTAGCAAAGTTCTGTATTGGAGCGGACCCTAGTGCTGGTGTCCATTGCACAACTCAGTACAGAGCAGAGAATGTTTTAGTGATCCTGATCAGAGGGCATGTTGTCATGTCTAGTTGTTGTACGGGAGTGATGTTGTTCCACTCCGTACATTAGTTAGAGGCTCCGGATGGCTATTACTGTGTAATACCCGTGGTACGTTGTACTTCCGGAGACGGTGCTATCTTGAGAGAAGACGCACTGAGAACAGACGTTTCACTTTCTTATTGTGTCTATTGCTGTGGCTTGCTTCACATGTCGATCAGCATATGACGTTTTATAGTGTAATGCTACTTTTTAAGTAAAAGTTGGAGATAATGATTATTATTCTTAATTTACAATTATTATTGTTTTGGATAAAAAGAATAAATTGCACTTCATTGGTATTTCATATAACACTGAGATTGATAAGAATTAGTTCATAAAACAATATAAATAGTATGTCTATATTTATTTAAAGTTGATTATGGGTGAATTGGTTGCTCAGGTACTGTTTTTCTATTTTCAGGTATGTTAACTCGAAAGACAGCTCAAGTCCAGTTAAAGTTAAGATTATACCATATTAATTAGTAAGTACTTCACTTTACCTTACAGTGCAAAAGTAATATGGTTGATTGATTGAGATACGCCCTTGATAACCTGACATTCAGCCTACAACAATTAATAGAAAAGTATACAATGAAAAAAAAAAATAAGTAAACTAGGAAGTCAATCATATAAAGCCTTTTTGGTTTATCATTTTTCTATTTTGTCCGTTTCGGCCTGCGTATTACATTTTCAGAAGTGGGATTACCATTGAGAATTCTCATTGAGGATTATTCAAAAATTAAATTACTAACTAGATCAGTAACTAGCTAATTAAAATACTCAATCATTCAAAAAAAAAAATAAGTTGACTCAACAACACAAAGACTGGAGTACTCGAATATTTTCAAGTTCGATTACTATAAAACTCGATTACTCAATGACTCGATTACTTTATGGCTCAATTACTAAATTATTAGAGTAATGAATAAATGTACTGGATCTTGGAATAGAGTTGTTTTCGAGGTAACATATTTTCAAAATATTATTTTAAAATGTTTTATTTTGGTTTATATAATAGCAACAAATATGAGTGCTTAAGAGCTTACTAGCGGTATCAGGTAAATCGTTAGACTCGCATGAATAAAGAAATAGTAATTCTTCTTATTCTTCTAATGTATCTTTTGATTGTTTAATAGCCGTGATGGCTAATTTTATTGAGACCACTACTGAACAAGAACGTCCCAGTACTTCAACTATAAAAGGGGATGTTGTATAATTAAAGTAAAGAAAAGTTAATATACCACAGTCACAGATTTTTTATGCTCTTTCGCCAATTTATCAAAAAAACAAGCTATACCCACATTTATCCTTAAGATAAGAGATAAAGGATTGTCAGCTGGTGCCATAAAGAGATAAGTTACAAAAAAAAATTTAATTGATCTAAGGAAGCAACTATATATTTTGCTATGGCTTAGTTACGAGGGCTAACCGATACTTGGTATAAAAGTATTCCAAGCCTTTTTAAATTTAAATGAAGTAAGTGGATACTAAAGTTGGAAGAATGTTTCCCATCACAGCGTAATTACTTTGTCTACATAATATGAGAAATGATTTATAGAAGGAGACGTGCTGATGAATCATGACATGATATACTGAATCTTTTTATACACACATATATATTTAGGCACTTTAAGTAAAATGCCTAGAACAATGGGTGATTATTCAAAATGTTTCCACAGAAATCTATTTATTTGTCTTGATAAAAAAAAAGATAATTTCTTCACTACAGGAAAATTAAATATTCAATAATTTCTGACTTTGGTCAGGCTGTAAAGTGTTTAACTGATTTCTGAAGAAAAAAAATGTTCTGCATAATGAAATGTCAACTTTAATATATACCTTGATTTAGATAACTCTTGCAGTATTATTGAGTTTTCCTAAATTTAGAACTTAAAGTATAATTTGAGAATACTGATACCACACTTCGTCTCAGCCACTGATGACAAATAAATTGTAAAACTAATTTAAGGATATTCAACGATGTACTTAGATGACATACTACAATGTGCATTAACATTTTAGTAAAACAAAAACTTTAAAGATGATAAGTGAATGTTTTATTTATTATGGTCTGATAGTTGAGGGTGTTTTATAAATTTTACAGTACGCACTGGAAAATTTAATATAGAAAGGAATAACCCTAAATTTGAAGAAAAGTACAAATCTGCAAACATCTGTAATTGATATTGGCAATGATATTGAACCGAATAACACTTAGTAAAATAGACTACAGATAAAATTAATAATTTTACAATGGAAAATAACTCTTTGACATGAAAAAAAAATAAGAAGCTACGTTTCGAATTATAAAATATTGTAGTTACTAGACCCAATCTAAATGTATTCCTATTTCAGCTACAGAAACATATATGGATGCCAGTCAATTAAGTTTAGCTGAAATATTGTTACAACAAAATACAGAGGAACATTTACATTCTATTGCATTTTATAATAGATTAAGATTAGGCTAGAGTGGTAGATGTGGCATGGTACAAACAGTCTTAAGTAGTTTTATGTCTTATAGTAGACACATCAGGAAACAAACAAAAATGTCACACATATGAACATGAGAGGTTAGCTGTTGTAAAAAAACAAAATAGTTGGTTCTTCGAATAGCAAAATTGGTTAGAGTTACAATAGTTTATATTTGTCGTACAATATCGACCTATACATAGAATGAATCACGTGGAGGCGTTAAGTCGTAGTCCTTGTCAGAGTATCGATAATGACAGGAATAATAAAGTAATTCTTCATATTGAAATAAAATTAAAGAAATTCAAAGAAGTTTTTCAAAACTACAAAAATTAATTATGAGAAGCAAGTTGTAAAAAATTTTGTTTACAAAAAAAAAATGGATTGATTTATTGCAAAATAGTGAGTGCGAATATTATGGATAGTATCAAGAGGAATGAGATAAAATGTTGTGAAAGCGATACATGACGATTTTGGTTATTTTATTTTGGCACATACATCACATAGACGGTGTGAAAATTACTAATTTCCCAGAATGAGGAAGTATGTAGAACATTACATTTTCTTTTGTGGCATTCCATGGTAAGGTAACAAACAAAATTCTGGAAGAAAGGATTTTTATATCCAATTCCAAAAGGTGTTGAACTTCTGAACACATTTCATGTAGATCTGTTTAGGTCCGTTTCCAAAATTAAAGAAAAGTAATACATGCCTTATTATTGGACTCGATACCTTCACTAAGATTATAGTTCTGCTAGCAGCCAGAAATACAAAGACTAAATATTATGTGATAAGACTATTTCAAAGATATTTTTGCAACTTATGATGCAATAAATTATTATTATATCTGATCAAAGCACCTTCTTCACATTAAAAAGATTTTAATCGTTTTGTAAATAAGACAATATTTGATATGTGGTTAATGCAGTGGTAACTCCTAGAGCTAACTCTCAAGTCAAGCGTTAACAATATAATTTTTGGAGTATTATTGTTCCCTATTCCTGAAGAAGAGCTATGGAATAAGCAAATTCAGGGAGTGAAATTTGCCATTAATAGTGTGCATTATAAATTAACTGGTAAATAATCAATCCAATTGATGTTTGGTCTTAAACCAAGCAATAGTACCGATGTATTATTCAGAGATGAAGTGAAATAAATATCTATATTAGTAGAAAACATTGTTAAAATAAGACAGCAGAATGTACGAAAGATGAAAGCTTCTTAAAATCAACAGAAATTTTATTTTGACAAAAGAACGAAAAGGCTCGCATAATTACAAAGAAGGTGACTTAGCCATGATTATAAAATAAATACTATCTACAGGGACAAGTTCTAACCTATCAGCATTTTATAATGGACCATGATGGTTAAAACCTGTATTACCAAACGATAGATAGGTTGATAAAGTTTTGCGTAGTACTCTTAGTAGGTACTTGACTAGTTATGAGAAAACCATTGAACGAGATCAAATAGTATTATGGAGAATACCTGGAGGTGTTTCTGATACTATCGACAATGATAAAGAGAAAGATGAAGTCTTACTTCTTTTGATGATGTCCATGTTGACCAAGACCAAGAAGTATCTCGGGACGAGATATCTGCAGGATGGCCGAATGTAAGAATCAGTTTTCATCTATATTACTATTAGGATTATTTTATGCGGACTCACATAAAAATGCCAGACCTTATTTGTCACGCAGCTCCAAATTTGGGTAATAAATTAAAAACCAAATGAATAGGCATTGATAACTTAAAAGAATAAACACAGGTGGCTTAAAACTTAAGTTGGCTGAAAGACCACTAAAGCTTTCCTATTTCTATTTAGAGTAGTTTTAACAGTTGACTGTGATTGTGTGTTTTCTGTGGGTCTGGAGATAGATTGTTTCATATTTAATTATAGGTGAGTGTGTCTCACGAGCAATCCAGTTTACCTAAATTAACTATTTTTATATTTAAGGGTAACAGTGAGTGATTCTCACGGGCAACCTGGTTTACCTATTTTAACTATTTTTATATTTTAATGATTATAATGTCAATTTTATTAAAATGATAAATCATTTATGTAAGTAGAAATTATATCTGGCTTATTATATCAAGTCATTTCAATAATTACAAAGTACTATTATTAAAATTAATATTTTCATGTTAAAAATTGATTAATTGTTATGGTGTCTGTTTGGCCTGGGAACATTCTAGTAGTTGTTTGTTAATATCTGGAGCGGGTACTGTGTCCGTTTGTCGGTTGGTATCCATTGCACACTCATGACGATATTAGCAAAGTTCTGTATTGGAGCGGACCCTAGTGCTGGTGTCCATTGCACAACTCAGTACAGAGCAGAGAATGTTTTAGTGATCCTGATCAGAGGGCATGTTGTCATGTCTAGTTGTTGTACGGGAGTGATGTTGTTCCACTCCGTACATTAGTTAGAGGCTCCGGATGGCTATTACTGTGTAATACCCGTGGTACGTTGTACTTCCGGAGACGGTGCTATCTTGAGAGAAGACGCACTGAGAACAGACGTTTCACTTTCTTATTGTGTCTATTGCTGTGGCTTGCTTCACATGTCGATCAGCATATGACGTTTTATAGTGTAATGCTACTTTTTAAGTAAAAGTTGGAGATAATGATTATTATTCTTAATTTACAATTATTATTGTTTTGGATAAAAAGAATAAATTGCACTTCATTGGTATTTCATATAACACTGAGATTGATAAGAATTAGTTCATAAAACAATATAAATAGTATGTCTATATTTATTTAAAGTTGATTATGGGTGAATTGGTTGCTCAGGTACTGTTTTTCTATTTTCAGGTATGTTAACTCGAAAGACAGCTCAAGTCCAGTTAAAGTTAAGATTATACCATATTAATTAGTAAGTACTTCACTTTACCTTACAGTGCAAAAGTAATATGGTTGATTGATTGAGATACGCCCTTGATAACCTGACATTCAGCCTACAACAATTAATAGAAAAGTATACAATGAAAAAAAAAAATAAGTAAACTAGGAAGTCAATCATATAAAGCCTTTTTGGTTTATCATTTTTCTATTTTGTCCGTTTCGGCCTGCGTATTACACACCATGTATTAATAGTTATTAAAATATTATAAAAAATCTATTAAAGCAGGTCCTTTATAATAAGAAATCCCACTTAAATTAAATAAATAAGGCTTCTTTATAGAAAAAATTGATAATCATTCTAAGGCTTGCAAACGTCATTTTTGACATAAAAATTCAAAACGTTTAGACATAGGTATAGGACATGATATACAAAATCTAGAATATTGCGTAGAATGCAAAAATGTAATAATATATAGGGTGTCCCATTTAAAATAAGCAAGTTGACACTTATTTCAGGTATAACCGGAAGTGCCACCATTATGAAAATATTTTAGCCCGGTCGCCCCCATTAGCATTAACATACTGTTAAATTTTTAAAATTTTCCTATATATAGTTTTCTATATATATAGATCGATTCGGTTCCCGGTGGGACACCCTGTATGTATATTGTTTTTAAAATATTTATAATAACAGCACCTAAAGCACAAATACGATACACATAAAAAATGGCACCTTTTTCTTTAACATAGAAAATGTAGGTATACCTGTCCTGTTTGCTTGTTCTTGAGGTTTATGCAGTAATTTAAGAAACCTTTGAGCCATTTCTTTTAGTAACTCCTTCTGCTTCTCCACAAAATCTTCTGAAATCCCTTGAGGCATTTCAGAAATTTCATCTAGATAAGCTAAGGCTCTTTTAATTTTTAAAGCTACATTATATTCCTTTATGTCCAATATAGTCCATTTAACCTCTTTCATGATTTTGAGATACTCGACATTTGAATAGTGTATTTGCTTAGCCTGGTCAAGATTTAAAGCCAATAAGGTTTCATTAGTTTCTGTAGCTTGGCCCTAAAAGTGATATTGTTAAATGGGAATGGGCGAGATTTAAGATTAATCAGTTAATCACTTAAGTTCAAAGCCGAAGTTCTGTATTAACATTTATTTTTATTTAAATGCTTTTTCTAGACCATGCTGTATAGCGAAGCAAAGGTGAGTGGTAACCGATTTTAATATAATTTTAGATACTTACGTATTTAAGTATTATAGGCAATAACATTATTTTAATCAAAGAATATAAGATCGGTATCATTTTCGTGTTTGTTTATACTATTTGCCAGACCAAACCTACAAGCTTGTAGTTTCTGTCAAATTGACAGTTTTGACTGGTTTTAGCAAAGTTTTCTTGGTTTTAAAGCCCGATTAATAGCTGCCATTTCGTTCCAAATAGCTTTAATCAGAGACCAAACATTGGTAATTACGTAATTATCATCCAATAAATGAAACAGTAAGTACTATTTTGTGTCGCAAGAGAGTTTGAAAACACAAAATGTGGTTAAAAATATATTTTGGGTTATAACTCTTAAACGAAAAATAATATTAAAGCAAAAAGTGTTGAGCATTCAATTTCGTACTGACCAGCAGAAATAAATCGATAAAGCAGCAATAATCTGGTTGGAAAAAACATACCCAAAGCAGTAATATTCAGCGATTCACAAAGTTTATTTTATTTATTTAATCTTTATTTCAAATTACATTGACAAAATAAATACAAAGTAAACGAATTTCCCTAGTAAAAAGTGAATTGTTTAAAATTTTCAAAAGTTAAAAATATTATATTTTTATTTAAATAAAATTTTCAAAAGTCAAAAAGTTTTTAATTGGTTCAACAAAATTAAATTTGAAAATTCAGGTTTTTCAAAAACCAGTTTAAGAATTAATTATTACATAAATAAAATATTTTGAAAATTTTCAAATAAGGGTCGTTCTTGAAAAAAAAAATGATTCGAACATATAATCAGTGGCAATGCCGTCTGGATATCTAGCTCTGACGTGTTAAGTTCGACAACACTGTAGATCAGTTCATTTTTACGCGGCATCATGTACGGTTGGTTAATGTGTCCGGAGCATAAAACTCTTCTAAAATTGTGAAAAAAAAACATTTTTTTTATAAAACTAAGAGTGAAAATTGCGTACAGCATTCTAATCTAAAACTTCGGACAGTTACAATGTGGAATAAGGTTTATTTTAACTCAATAATGTGATTTATTGTTGCCGCATCTTGGTCATGTTGGATATTTTTTATGTGTGTGGAAAAGCTAAATCTCTTCTAAAATTGTAAAAACTAACCAGTTTTTTCTAAAACTAACAGTGGAAATTGCGTACAGCATTCTAATCTAAAACTTCGGACAGTTACAATGTCGAATAAAGTTTATTTTAACTCAATACTGTGATTTATTGTTGCCGGTTGCTACGTGTCATGTAAGCGGCTTTTTTTATAATATATAATATATATAATGGCGTCTGTTAAAAATGTTTTTATTAATAACTTATAATAATTTTGGTAAAATATTTCAAATAAATATTGTGACTGTGTGTAGGTAGTGTTTTGTTTAAAAAATTTTTACCTATGTCGGTGCAATATTTTATAAATAGCAGTTAGAGGGATTTTCTCGAAAATTTTCATAAGTTATTTATAAAACATTTTTGTAGTCTTATTACATTTTACAGCGTTTAATGACTAGTACTTGTTGTATTCCCGGGTGTAAATAAAATTATAATAGCGTTATTAAAAAAGAGCAAGGGGGGAAGCTCATTTCGGTTTTTCTTTTTCCCAAAGATCCTAATTTAAGATAAAAATGCGAGTAAAAATGGTTAAATGCGATTCCAAGAGATGATTTTAACCCGTCAGATAGGGCCGTAGTTTGTTGTAAACACTTTTCTGAAAGTAAAATTACCCGAGAAGAGAGCTGATGGAACTTAAAAAAAATTCCTTGCAAACCATCGTCGATCTTCCAGTCTGGTCTGGGCACGTCTCTTTATCGTTAAAATCCATTTGCCAGGTCCTGCCACGGTCCTGCCGGATCCTATTCACGGTCCTGCCAGCCCTTTTAGGGAATATTATTCTGGACAGTTTTCCTCTTATTAATAATCGTAGCAAACCGCTCCGTTCCGAGATATTCTTTAATAAAAATTTTCATCTGAAATTTTTTCAGTCTCAAAATATTTTCCCAAAAAATTCCTTAAATTCCCTGGTGCTCCAGGCTGTGTTCTGGGCCCTATGTTTTGGGTGTCAAAATGTTCGTCTGGGTGCCCCGCACCCGTTTCTTCTATTCAGGATCGGGGCAAACTACTTTGCCCCGATTCTGACTGACTTAGTCGGAAACTCCATAATTCAGCAGTTTGGCGCTGCCAAATTTCGTATCGGCAGCCAGCGGTTAAGCGGCGGCCGATAGATGCGCTCTGAAAACTTCGTCTTTACGAAAACCCTCAATAAAACATGCGCCAAAAAACGTTTAATGTCCCGGAAAATAACATGTCTAAACACAAAAAAACTACATATCGTGATGTTTGTCTGTTTTTTGGTGTATATACTAATTTCCTTGTGATCAAACTTTCTCTAACCAAACTGAATGGGAATTACCCAAAAATATTTATTTTTCTTTCCAATGACACCAACAATAATGCAATTGGACAAATATTTTGTTTATTTGATATCGATATCTAAAACGATGCGCTTCGTGTTGTTACCTACGCTAGCCAAATCCCGTAAACACGTAGCAGTCGGTTGTTCAAAGTAGACTGCTTTACGTCATCGAGTGCGGTGTTGCCAAACGTCTCTTCATGGCTAGATATTTGTCGGAGGTTACGTCAGTGGGTTAAAAATGACCATAAGTTATAAAAAATGTCTTACTTGTGGCAAAAGAGTATAGCCTGTCAATCTTATTTTTTTCATGAAATGTTTTTTTTTCTGAAATAATTTATATGTATATATGTGTTGAATTGGGTGAAGAACAACTCCGTTATCATTTAGATCATCACCGTTATCATATCGATAACGGTAATGATATAACGGAGTTGATGATGCATGTTTTAAATTTTATGTTATATATTGTTTAAAAAAAATGTTGTATTTTTTCTACGTTAAGGCATAATCTCTGGTAAGACGCATAAAATAAATACAAAATTTCAAAGAAAAATATATTACTTACCTCTAACTGATCACGGTAACGACGATTTAAGATCGAACAAACTACTGAGCACGTGTTTACATCGTATTTATCACGAAACACGCAGCAACCGTACCCTTATGTTGTTAGCTTTGTACTGCCCCATCGTTACGGATAATCAACATGCAATCATGCGCCGACTTGCAGCGCGTCTAGTGTTTGATACGGAGAATTATAATCTGATAACGGTAATGATGCCAGTAGTTAGTTACACGTAAAAAGATTTATATTTTTTCAGTTTCCAGAACTTAAATTGATATTAATTATTGATCGAAAATAAACAATTTAACCTATATGCAACAATTAGAAGTAGTAAAATTTAGGAATTTGCAGGTAGAATTATTTTTTCTTGTAAGTTACTTTCCACAAATATGGTTGGTTACGATAACAGAGTATGACGTTTGGGAGAGTTTCATACAAAAACAGAAACAACATATTATATTTAGGTAAAAGTAATATAAGTGGAGTATAAACACCATTTGTATTTATTTTTTTATTAGGAAAAAAAATTTAATATATTTTTAAAACAGTAATTTTATACTGGTTACGTCAAATTGCAGCTTTTTTGAAGAATGACCCATAAAATTTTGAAGAAAAGTGACAATAGTTTTGTTCGCGGTCAGGATTCTGAATCGATTCGGGACTATTCGCGTGTGGAGTTCAAATAATGGCCGAATCGGTTCAGAATCCTTACCGCGATAAAGGCTATTAAAATTGTAATGGCCGTTAACTCATGCAGTTTGATAATAAAAAAAAAAGTGACGTCATTAGTCTCAGAAATGATCACGACTGAAAACAGTCGTTTATTTTTTAATGTTTCACTAGTTTGAAGCCGTTGAAATATGACGGAAATATTGAATCTCTAGTATTAAAAAAACTATTATACAGGGTGTCTCATAACTTTTATGGGCCGTAGAGTAACTGGAGATACTAGACATAAAACTAAGCCGATTATATGTCATATAAGTTTTGTTTTGTGATAATTAAAATATTAATTTAATTATGTACCTATTATGTTTTTTTATGCTTTATTGGGATGTTTAAAGGGAAATATCTCGAAAACCGTTAAAGATATTAAGATCAATCAAGTACACCTTTTTGACTCAGAAAATGCCCTTCTTTTAGAAACTATAATTGAAAAACACAGGTAAGAAAAAAAATCATAGATTTTATGAAGCCCCAACTAGCGCCCTCTAGTTTGAAACTTACAAATTTCTACAAATTCTTATTCCTTGCTCATAAAAATATAATATTGCCAACTTTCAATTCGATTCATTAAACCGTTTTAAAATTATGACTATTTTCGAGAATAAACTTTTACTTTCAACACCCTGTGTATCTCTAGAACGAGTAACAATCCGAAGAAACTTATATGACTTAATCGGCTTAGTTTGAGTATCTCCAGTTACTCTACGGCCTATAAGTTATGGGACACCTTGTATTAGATATTAGCACCTAATAAATTATTAGAAATTAAAAGCGCCAAAAAAATTTGATAAGCGATGGGTGTGGCACCTAAACGTTAGACGATTTTTTAAAAGACTGATAAAATTAATTTCAAGGCAAGAGAATCTTCCAGTGACTTAGTAATCTATTTTCTCTCTCTTTGTTCGCATATGAAAATCGCTGTCAGATTTTAGTGAAACGAGGTATTTCTCTTTGAACATGAAAAATGCGTCATCTAAGCGAGCTTATAAATACTTGTCCTGGATGATTTTTAGAGAAATTATCCCTCTTATATCGCTACATCAGTTAGTACCGTGGCAGTGAAAATTTTCAAAAATATTTAAAGTTAATTTAAAATAATTATTCTAAAAAGTAGACAGTAGGTAACGCAGAGCGAAAATTATAATTTTTCCTGAACAAAAATTTTATAAGAAACGATTATCCGGCGGTATCGCCAACAAATAAAATTCAATTAAACTATATAATAGCGTCTGTGTGAAGGTTGGAGATAATGATATATGTTCTTGAATGAAGAATTCACCTGAAGACAACTGGAGATACTTACCAGTTGAAACGTTGTGATGTAAAACAAATAAAGACAATGCAAGTCCAAAACTCTTCTATATAATAGTGCTCTAACCATTCTAACATATTATATATATGATCCTCTTCATTCGAGGCAACATTTCAATGGTGCAATGCTCCTCCGTTGCTCGGGAGCGAGAAAAGTTATTCCTATGTTTGTGCTATTTGCGTATACTAACCGTCCTATTTACAAATATATAGGTAGTGATGAACTAATCAAATATAAATATAATGAGGCTATGCTTTATACCAAGCTTCACCATGGGTACAGCGACAGGTACGACCTATATAAACTTGAAGATGGCTTAATACCCAACGGAAAGGCCATATTATCCGAATACAAATTTTCTGTGGTGTTGATGTTGGTGACAGTGTGACAGTGACGTGGTCTGTCAGTTAATCTGACAGCAAAATAAATTAGTGCAAAATATGTTGCTGAATTAATGATTTTTTAAATTTAAATGACTTTTTAATGATATTTAGAGTTATTTAGTTCATTTTGCAGATTAAAAAAAATATTGTTATCATGGCTCGACACAGGGATATTCGAAACATGGATTATACGGATGGTAAGAGAAAATTTTCCAAATGAAAAGTTTGCTTTGCCTAATTTTTGACGACCCCAACATAAGTATTGTAAAAAGAGGCTGGATTGCCCTGAACCTATAAGAAGGATGTTGTTATCCATTCAAAAAATAATTCATACAATGACTTACAATATAGAAAATAATATAATACAAACATAAGGGGAAAGCTCCATTAATATTCTCCACAACGTAAGAAGTAAGCAGTAGTTGATAAGACGTAAAAATGATACCGCAACGAGCAACATTGCAGATGCAAATTAGTTAAGAAATTAAAAACAACATTTTTAGTGATAACTTGCTTTTGATGAAACCTGGTTCAAAATAGGTTTGACTGATAATCAAAACATAATAATTATTAGCCGCTTATAAACAGCACAAATTCTGACGTTAAAAAATATACAAAGTTGCATGTATGAATTGTCACAACTACATCAAAATCTGACTTCCCCTTTTGCCCCTGCTAAGAAACCGAATTTTCATCTGAGATGTTTTGGCTGAGAAAAAGTTAGCTTGAGCTTACAATCTAAAGACTTAGGTCAGATCAAAAACCAGGGTTGAATATGATACCTATATGAATTGTGATTATTCAAATAAAAATACTAAAATATTCATTTATCATATTTCCCTGAAAGAAAAAAATAAAAAATTACACAAAAAAATATAGATTTTTATGGACAAAATAGGCATCTCCACGTTACTCCACGATATTTTTAAGATATATTACAATAATATAAAAAAAAACTCTTTGCATGGGTGTTGTCATTTATTTATTATTGTAATATTATGTGACATTGAATATTACTTTGCTATATTAACACCTGATACATAATCTATTGCATACATATTACAATCGCCATAACATCCACATACCTCCTAATGTCACATTATAATAATATTATATAAGTGCAATGTTGAGGTAACAAAACGTCTGATGGGACTGTACATAAAAAAAATAATTTGTAGATTATGATGGTTATGATGATGTATATGGACATTCTTTGGATGATGATTACTATATTTCACCCAGCAACAGGCAGTTTGTGTATAATCGAGAAGCATCACGAGAAGGAAGATTTGAGCCTGAAGATGATATTCAGGAGGTGGATGAAGTAGATGAACTATCAGATACAGATAAAGCTAAACTGCATTCTTGTATTGATCAAATTAAGGATACCATTGGCCCTATAAATGTACCGAGAAATGAATTGGTTAATTTGATATTGAAGTACAAGTTTAATGTTGAACTTGTTTTAAATGCAATTCTTGAAGACCCAATATATGAGAAGAACAGCACAGGAGTCAAGGAAAAAGGTGAGTAATTATACATTTTGATGCCTTATTGTTTTCTTAACATTTATTTTATTTTTCATGTGCTGTTTTCTTCGGAAGGTAAGATGTTGCAGAGTTTTCTAGTAAAAAGTTTATGATTCCACAATTAAACTTAACCAACTCGGATGTTCTTGAAAGTAAACCAAAATCTACTTTTCGTTTATCAGAAATAAATAATTTAGGGCAAGGGGGACCAGGGAGATTTAATGTTCCCAAACCATTTTGTAAAAATGTTGTTCCACAAGGATCAAGTCCAAAGGCTTTTACCATACCTGATATATTTGGTTCCAAAGCAGAGACAAACCCTGTACCCAGTAATTCTACTCCTAAAACCTTTAATATTCCAACTTTGTTTGGATCAAAAACAGGAATTTCCAGTTTAAATACTCAAAATCCTGCAATTTCTAAAATGGAAAATGACATGGGAGAATTTAACTCTTTATCAGACTTCGTCAGTAGTCATTTGAAAAACAGTGTGCCAACAAATCCTATAATGCAAGGAATGACAAGAAAAATAGGAACTATTTCTACAAAACTGTCTAGTAAATCTTTATCAGAACAGAATGAAGACTTAACTTCTCAACTTAATAATTTGGGTATTGACTTAACTAAGGCCTTAAGAAATGTTAACAGTATGCCTAGTATTTCGAAAAACAAAGAAAACGTTTCTGAGAAATTTGACATCCCTTTCATTGATTGCGATACTATAATAAAGACAGATAACATTATATTTGACAAAAGGAAAATTCTTCCTTGCACTTTGGATGCTAGACACATTTTAAATTTAAAGATAAAAAATTATAAAAAAGCATCACAATTTGGGAAAGTAGTTTGTCGAAGATATAGAAATTTAACGACCAAATTTATTGTAGTAGAACGCCCGGTTATTTCATCTAAAGTTAAAGAATTTACGTTTAACACTCAATCTCCAGATGAATTTATCAGTTCCCATTTGAAAAAAACAATAAATTTTATGACATGTTAATAGTTAGGTTTTAGTGTTTATTTTAATAAATTTAAAGTGACAAGACCCATATTATCATTTTTGCCGTTAGTTGTCTTATTATGGATGGCCACCGGCCGTATCTCGGAAACTACTGGGCATAGAAACTCGGGGAAAATATTCGTAATTATAGTGGCTAAGAGAAAATTCTGGAAATAATTTTGAAGTTCCTCATTTGGACGCAAGAGGGCACAATTGAAAATTAAATATTGAAATTTTAAATTTCTCCGAAAATTCCCACATTAAGGTATACCTTTGGTAACATCATTAGAAAGCTCAGACAATTCTGCATCATTTTGGTTTCAGCCTCATTGGCGTACCGACCTTGATAAGAGTGGGGGAAGCTATTGAAAGTGTAATCATTTGATTTTCTGTAACTTCTAAACGACTTATCCAATTTTAGTAAACTTAAGCTTCTTTGAAAGAAACTGGTAAGTACTGTTGTATCCATTGGTACACGATAGTTCCTAATAAAATAGCTAGAGGGCGTAATTTGTGATAGTAACAGTTTTCTTGATTTTATTCCGAAAACTCAAATCTACGGTATAACTTATTTATTTTTATTTATTTTATTTGAAAACAAGTAAAAGTTAGTACACTACAATTAATTTAAATATATAAAGCAGATAAGTATATAATGCTTAAATGGTACCTAAGTAATAGGATTATTACTTGTATGTACCCTAATTTTACGTTATAGTTTTTATGTATGTAGAAGGTATAATAATATGTGTTTTACGTTGAAAGAATGAGTAAAATACAATTATTTAAAAATGTTTTCAAAACTTTTGAATCTTTGTAATATGTAAAGTCTACATTCACTCTTAAACTTATGAATATTTTTAATACTTTTTATTTTAGTAGGGATCATATTATATATCTTGGGACCCAAATAAGCGACACTTTTTAAATTTATGTTATTGAAATTTATGGGAATAGCCAAATCAATATTCATTCTTGCACGAGTGTGGTAGCAATGGTTTACAGTATTCTCATGGGATCTGGTTTTATAAACGAAAGTTGTTACTATCACCATATACAAAGTTCTTATGTTACAAATGTCGTTTGAAAAAAGCATTTCTGTTGGATATAGTCTAGTTCTCTTATACATAACCTTTATAATATACTTTTGGGTGATATTCAATCTGTACAGTGCACTGTCGTACAGACCACCCCAGACTAAAATTCCATAGCGTATTAACGACTCAACAAGGCTCTTATAGATTATAATTAGTGTTTTTTTATCTAAAATTTCTCTAAGAATATAGAATTTATGGATCAAGACGCGTATTTTATTATTAAGGTATTCAATATGGGGGGACCATTTTAGGAATCTCCACTATTATTCCAAGATACTTTATTTGCATTACTTCATCTACTTGCTGATTTTTGATTTTGATGTTGGTAAAATCGGGTCTGTTTGCACTTGTTAAGGAAAACGCTATGTAATTTGTTTTAGATAAGTTAAGTGATAATTTAAAACTCTAACCATATTCTTGCAATACCTAGTCCATTTATCATTTTTTCTTTCACTTCCTGCCATGTGCTACCGTTAAAAACCAATACGGTGTCGTCCGCGTAGGATATTATTGAACCATTTACGTCTTGTGATAGTAAGTCATTTATGTAAGTTATAAATAAAATAGGACCTAGAACTGTGCCCTGTGGTACCCCAATCTTCACTTCCTGTTTGTCACTTAGAACGTTATTGACTTTCACAACTTGATGTCTCCCAGTGAGATAATTTTTTAACAGGTTCCACACTGTCCCCCTGACTCCATAATTCCATAAGACATTAAGAAGTCTATCATGGGGGACCGTGTCAAACGCTTTTGCCAAGTCTATGAAGATTGCAGCACATTTTTCTCCTGTATTCAAATTGTTTGTTATTTCCGATGTCAGTCTGTATAAAGCGTCCTCCGTACCACAATTCGGCAAGAAACCATATTGGTTTTCTGATAAAATATTATTATTTTTGAAACTATGACATCATAATCGGAAAGTAGATTAAATTTGCAAGGAAAAATGTGTAGACAGCAGTTAAATATCTTCTTTCGTTTCAGAGTTATTGCTAAAAGAATAATTTTTAACACTTTAATTGAAGATGTGATTGTTTTTATAGTTGTCATCAAGCATTCCACGACAAAAAAATATTTTTAACTTTGATGATTATGTAAGTTTGTCACTCATTATTCTTATGGCCCAAAAACTATTTATTAATCATAATATAATCATCGAATACTTCTAATTTAGACATAATTCGAATGTGGTGTATAAAAGTTAATCTAGATACTTAGCTGTAAAACAAAATTCAAAAGCATTTATTGTCATACAAATCATATAGGACATTGACAACGTCAATTTCAAATTGCCAGGTTTCCATGGAGATAAATAAATTGAAATAGTTGCAAACTGATTTAATTTTGACAGGGGTTGATTTTGTTTCACAGCTATCTAGATCTATTTTTTAAAACACCATATTAGAATTATACCTAAATTTTAAATTTTCCCTAATTATATTATTAATTCTAAAGTAGTTTTTGGACCATGAAATAATGAGTAACATACTTGCACAATCTTAAAGTTTAAAAATATTTGTTGTCGTGGATTGCTTGACAACGATACTGTGAAAACGATCACTTCTTCAATTAAAAAGGTAAAAGTTATTCTTTTAGCAATAACTCTGAAACGAAAGAAGATATTAAACTAGGCTTTTTACAGTTTTTCTTGTAAATTTAATACACTTTCCGATTATCATGTCATAGTTATACCGTATGATTTAAGTTTTCGGGATAAAATCAAAAAAACTGTTATTATTCTAAATAACTACGAAGCCAACAAAGATACCGGACTGCGGTTTTCACGTGTTTTCTTGCAAATTTAATCTACTTTTCTATTATAATGTCATAGTTATACCGTATGATCTGATTTTTCGGCATAAAATCAAAAAAACTGTTACTATCACAAATTACGCTCTAACTATTTTATTAGGAACTATCGCGTACCAATGGATACGACAATTAAAAAAACTTACCTTTCTCTTCCACACAAGCTTAAGTTTACTAAAATCGGATAAGTCGTTTAGAAGTTACAGTAAATTAAATGATTACACTTTCAATAGCTTCCCTCACTCTTATCAAGGTCGGTACGCCAATGAGCCCAAAACCAAAATGATGCAGAATTATCTATGCTTTCTAATGATGTTACCAAAGGTATACCTTAATGTGGGAATTCTCGGAGAAATTTAGAATTTCAATATTTAATTTTCAATTGTGCCCTTTTGCGGCAAAATGCGGAACTTAAAAATTATTTCCAGGAATTTCTCTTAGCTACTTTAATTACGATTTTTTTCCCCCGAGTTTTTATGCCCAGTAGTTTCCGAGATACGTCCGGTGCCATCCATAATGAGACACCCGGTACATATTTGGCCTATTGTTATCGGTGAATTGCTGTCATCGCTACACGTTGTCAACATATGTCCATAATAAGCTAATAAAGAAAGCTAAATTTCTAGGAAAACCTACAACAAATTCATGACAAGCTTATTCTTCCGCAATTACCTATATGGGCAAGAGGGTTCACTTTCACAAAATTACAATCTTTTCTGAGTTATTAAAGAGATTTCCATTTTATTTATTGTTTATAACATTATGTATGTATACTTACAAGTTTGTCCAGTCATCTGTCCACAATAAACTTTTCGTCAATTGTTAGTGACTCTAAATCGCAATCTAGGGTAAATCGTTCAAAATAAAGGTCAATTTTACATATATCCTAAAAAAATAGAATATTTTTAAAAAAGAGTCGAGGCAATTTTTTCTGAAAGGAAAAATATCTGAGGGAACGTATTTCCGCAGATTATAATTAAATAGCTATTAAGATCAAAATCACTAAAACTTTAACATTACATAAGAAACAGGCGTGTTCTAGGGAAGGGGGAGGGGTAGAGGGGGCAATGCATACTCTGATTGACAAAGTTCACCACTCTAGAAAATTATTGGTCTAGTTTAGTAAGTATAGTCCAGCTTAGGCAACAGTGTCGTATTTTTTTGTGTTTTGTTAGTTTTATTTTTGACTAACTGATTATTTTTTATTTTAACTATTTTTTTTTAAGATTTAAAGTTTAATTGGTTTTATTTTCGTATTTTCACTTACACTTTAGGTATAATAATTTTATTTTTAAAATAAAGTTCTCCATCTCTATAAATAAGCCAAAAGTCACCAAAAACTGTCAGAGATAATACAATCTCATGATTTTTTTCCACTTAAAAACCTTTAAATCTCAGTGGACAAACTACCCCAAAAACGTCCGCGATTGTTTTCTGTAAGAAAATAACTTTCTTAGACCCATATCGATTATTCCCATTACTTGTTTTAAAAATAAACAATGGTTCATTTTAAAATTACAATTAATTTTTTAAAATTTAATAGTTAATTTTAATTCTACAAATAAGACAAATATTTTTTTAACAAAATATATTTGGATGTCCAGGTATAATAAAAACTCTGTACCCATATGAGATAAATTATAAAAATATATATAGTTTATAATAAAATATTTTAGGGGCTATATATTTTGTCTTTGAATAATTGTTAATATTTTAATTTTTTACAGTAATAATAATAATAATAATATACATGATTAACATATTAAATCCGTTGCTTATTATTAGTTATAATATAAAATATATTGAACTTCTATAATCTATGAAAAATATTTTTTCGACACGAAGTTAAGCCGCCTTTAAAGACTACGGTTGTCACAAGCGACATATCCCCACTTCTTCAATGAGGGTCGCGCCTACACCTGTCGCTGGGTTGCACATAACGTACATAAGAGAAGTTGAAATAATTCGACGACAGCGACACCTTTGGTGGGGGATTAGAAATTATGACTTGAACGGTCTTGATTGGTCAAAATGATTTCGCAGGCGACAGAACGTAGCTCTGAGAACGCGGCTTTAGTTCCAGTGAGTAAATTCAATTCCATATTGCATCCCTGTTGGACACAGAATGTAACACTTGTTTAGTTTCTGCGTAAATATTGATGTAAGTTCTCTATGTACAGGACTTAAAGAAACACATTTTCAACAAACATTTCATAATGTACAATACGGATAGTTAAGCATTTCGACTGAAACATAATTTTCTCTCGCTTTGACTGCATATACACATATCGCTACCCAAAAACAATACCGTCACAACTCGAAAAATAATTAAATTTTTTTATTTATTTACAATGGCACAAACAGTGGGTTGCATAAAGAAAAATCGTTTTTGGTTAGCTTAACCGGACATTAAAAAGACAAGATTTAATTAGAGGCTGTCAAGGCCTACTGCGTGTTTGAGCAAAATTGCCTTAGATTTTACAAAAGATGGCTGCTATCAGATGCCAGTTCTTGTAAAAAGGTTATTTCGCACAAATACGAAGTTGTCTGGCTTTGTACTTAGCATTTCAGATTAAAGGCCTGCACAGGCCGGGTTTTCATGTCGGGCCGTACCACTTAGTCATTAAAGGTCGTGACCCTAACAATTTTTGCCGGTCCTGTCGCACTTGACGGGCCTGTCGGACTTGGCGGGCCTGTTGGACTTGGCAGGCCTGTCGGACTTGGCGGGCCTGTCGGACTTGACGGGCCTGTCGGACTTGACGGGCCTGTCGGACTTGACGGGCCTGTCGGACTTGACGGGCCTGTCGGACTTGACGGGCCTGTGGGACTTGACAGGCCTACCGGTCTTTCGGGTCAGTGGCTATTCGGGCCCTAATAATTTTTTTCAGGCTTTCGCAAAATTTCGCCGCGGGCCGGGTCGGGTCGTGAAATTCTGGCCCGTGCAGGGCTTTATTTCAGGTACTGTTGACGTAGGTTTCTTCACGGAGCAAGAGAGCGAATATCTTTTTCTATATCTTTTTCGGTTATTGTATCGGACAAAGGGGCACTTTAAAACAAAATGATATTTTTAACCCCAGTGCAATAGCGGTTCAAGCTTTCGAACTACTCACGTTCTCAGCGGTTAGGCAAGGAACCCCTAAGTGCTGGATTTGATTATGTATTTCATTAATTTAGCAAAACAAGCAAGTGATTTCTCAAAACGAAGAGCAAAATTTGCTCATATTCTCAAAAGAAGGCTGTGGTGCCAAGCTTGAGTTACTCATAGGTTACAACTACATTGAACGTAGTAAAAGTGTCGTCCTCTGGTTGGTTGTTGTAGGTTTACGTGACGACCGACACGTTGAATCAACATGATTTTACATTATCTAAATGGTCGATCTTAAGTAAGATGGGTTTTCTGGTTTAGAGCGCGATGGCTACATTTTCGAGTCAGATTCTTTACATATCCATTCTTGGAGTTTTCCGGGGCACAATCCCGTAACAAATTTGTCCAAAAGAGCTTTTCGGAGGTTTAATTCTGAAAGTTGAAGGAAAAGCCAACTCCTTCAACAGTTTATACGTTGACCGCCTGAGCTCAATAAAACTGCAATCTTCATTTTAATTTATTTTATGGTTTTTGTACAATGAAAGCATGAGTATAATTCCTAGTCGTCGACGTCCGAATTAAATCCGTAAAAACGCAGTATCGTAAACGCATGATAGTCTAAGACAGAAAAGCTTAATTTCGCGATTTTCCCGGAATGATTTTCGTTTTATACCGACTGCCCCAGCGCCGGTTAAGGGCTGCGTCAGACCCTAGGCGGCAGGCTGAGGACGGGCCCTTTCCCCCGCTAAAGGCATTCTTAACTTCAGTTTTTTTTTTTTAATTTTTACTTTTGTTTTTGGGCCCCTCTAGGTGGCCGCCTAGTCCGCCTAATAGTTAAATCGGCGCTGCTGTGCCCCGTTATTTCTCGAAGGAGTAATAAAAGTCGCTTGTTCTTGTTCATATTTTTATTTGTACACCCTCGAAGTGCGTTCCAATATGCAAGTACGATCATAACCATCTCGTTCATCGTTTAACTCAGTAGCAGACAGCCATGATACACTTACAACCGTATGCCGATTACCAAGCCGAACGCTTACTCAATGACATTTTGTTTTTCTATGTCGATATAATATCTATGTCCTTATACATGTTTGGTAATAAGGAATTCTTTGGATGCGTTTTTTCGCGCCAAAAAGTGGAATCGACTACAATGACATTGCTGTTGTCGGATTTTGTGCGCACTTTGTGACAAGAGAATGGTTTCTTCGCTTGCTGCTATGTGTAAAAAACGTTTTGTCCACCTACAGGATCTTTTGTGAGACCTATCTATTATGGGGTTCCATAACTTAATAATATGTTCAGAAGTCATATTTATTAATACGTATAGAAATAAATCAGAAAGGGACAGAGATAGAAGTCCGAAACATACATATACCATTTTCCTTTGTAACCAAGCGCAAGCCCCCCATGATTAGTATATTACATAACAAGTGATACTTTTCAATCGAGGAAATATTTAGCACGAGGCGTTAGCCGAGTGCGAAAATTCTCCGAGTTTTAGAATAATCACTTTCACACGAGTAAGGTACACTATTTTAGCTATGATCACAAAGAATTATTAAAAAAGCCTTTGATTTGTGAAAAAAATATTTCAACACTTGTCACACTAATTAGCATACTTAGGATTATGTTCCACTTAATATCTGGTTTCATAGTTTGTCAATGGGCTTTTCCTTTATTTGTAGTTTAACTTTTTCATTTTTTCATATTTTATATATCATAGGAAGAACTAATCCTGAATTGACTTCTAGATTAACTAGAATGAAAAATTTTAAGATTAATCAAGGAAAGATGCATTGAACATAAATTTAAAAAATCCACCCAACAAGGAAGTTTTCAATTGAAAGTAATTCTATAAATTATTTAATGGTTTTATAAAAAAAAGTCGAATACTTCTGATGGGATTTGAACCTGTGACCTTGCGATCTGTAGGCTAGAACTCTATTCCCTACGCTATCGCTACCGATAAAGATTTATTGTTTAATACATGACATTCTCTTCATCGCGATTTATTTTTTCTGGTAATAGATTTTCCAGTATATTATTAACATTTTTTATAATTTCAGATGGCGTATTTTCACATTCTGATTCCGAATCACTTGACAAATACATGATAAATAAGTTAAAACTTTTCAATTACTGCTTTCTTAAATTTATTCTTTTTAATAAGTAGGGGTTGTCTGTTAAATTGCCACCATATATTTAAATTAAATAGTGTGCCTTGATATTTCAACACTAGTGTTGAAGTATTGTTTTTCAACACGCGTGTGATATACGGCGCTTTCTAGCCAAATTAACCGTGCTTTTTTTCTCATTTTCATACGTGGTCGTAGGATAACATCTTTTCGTACCCATGCATACTATATTAAGAAACATTTGTAACTCAATATTATGCTAATAATGTTAAAAATAAAGCACATACCGACGAAACTGATAAATCCAGCGGTAAAGCGGATATTTCACTCTGAACCTATTTTAACTGCTAAAATCTCCTAACTACTAATTATTCTTGTGTCTTAACTTTCAAAAATAGTTCCCTTTCTGCCACCTACTGTTATCGAGCCCACGACTACACCCACAGCCAGAGTGGTTGCGTCGACCGCAACAGCAACCAATGTGGTCAAGGGATTCGACTTACCACAAAAGGGCAACGATTTATCACAGAAGAGTTTTGATTTACCACAGAAGTTAAGTGGGACTCCAAGGTCCCAGAGCCCGGCGTCTGGCAGGGGACACAGCCCAGCTTCGGGAAGGGGGACCCCTGTTTTGACGTTGGCTGATGGAGATGATTTTAGGGGTAAGTTAAAGCGACGATGTGACAATATATATTTTCTATAGTCTATAGCAAACATAAAAATTTAAATTTGAAAAATACACTTAAATTAAAACATTTGATAACATGCTCAACCATTCGCAAATTGCACCAGGCCAGGCCCTGTGCTCAATTAACAACAGCTCCTAACCTAAATAACAATTGCAAACGCCATAAACTACAGGGTGACATTTTTACAATTTTAATAATGTCCCTTGTTTGTCATTATTTTGCATAGAAATCTTGTCCTTGTTATCAAAAGCAAGTAGATCCACCCGAAAACCTACATTACCAGTATACATATATCATTTTGACATCAGTAAGAAATACGAATCATTTATTGTCAAATTCATCTTTGTAACTAATCTTGTTCCTTTGGTGGCGGGGCCGAGTTCAATACAAACAACGGTATAGTAAAATTAAAGCAAAATAATTTTTATTCGAGAAAAATTCTCCCGAAATACTCGTGCTTTTAAGAATTAAAATAATTGTTCATATGTTTTCTGTACAAAAAGACCACGCTTTCACAAAAAATTACCAGTATTTTCAGTTATCGAGGACCCCAAAAATTCCCTTTCCAATGATATATCACACATCATCTCATCAAATGCCCATGAAAATGTTAAAATAGTTCATTTCAACCTACTTTATAATTTAAAATCGACTTTCCCCGGTATACTAGACTTAGGTTCATGATATTTCTGGTTAATTTCTATTATTAGTTAATAAATAATTATTGTGATACACCTTAAAGTAGCCTACTCACGTTCAGTCGGCCGGACGGAATTTTCCGGAAAGATAATGGCCGGCCGGCCGATTCCGCTACACACGCAGTTAAATGGCTGACCTACGGCCGGCGGCTGTCGGTTGTTAAAACTGATCGTGTGTAGTCGTTTGCCGGCCGGCATTGGACTGCAGGCCTACTTTTATTTCAGACGAAAATTTTATAATTGAAAATGGTTGAAAGAATTTAAAAAGGTTAAAATATCAATGATTTTATTGATTTGTGTCGCAGACATAAATGTTTTTGGAAAATAAAAGACATGCCATAAGAGCTTTTACGAACGAAGGCTTATGAAGAATTTACTTTTACTGTATTAAACAGTAGATGTTGAAGCTACTGTAGAATCTGTTATTTCTCCTTTCCTTTTCCTCTGTGGCATGTTTAAACTGACGATAAAAAACTGTGCGTGTATAGTGAAATGGAGGCCGCAATCGAAACCGGCCGAGAACTGCTGGCCCTTATCGGTGAACAAAACTATTAGGTGTAGTGTGACTATGACCGGCGGGAAGACAGCCCACGGACTGAGGTCCGCTGGTCAACCGTCTGAACGTGAGTAGATTCCTTAGAAAATTCAATAAGTAATTTTATAACAATAATAAAAGATCCGTTGTTATTTAAAAAAATCGAAAAAGTCCGTTTTTTTGTAAAACCCAGGCTGTAAATAAAATAGAATAGTTTTAACGGAAACGTTTTTTTTTTGAACCAGTTGATTTAATAATATAAATCAAGTTAAGATTGACCATTTTCATTCAGTTATCTGGGATATTGTAATTTGTCACACTCTGTATTACATTTTACTACTAACTTATTCACTTGATGCTAATTTTGATTCAGATTCCCCGTATTTCCGTTTATTATTGTGTTTAAGATTTAAAAAAAAATGTATTTTTTAATGTTGTGCAATCTTCTGTTTTCATCGTTTTACACAATATTGCTTGGCAGTCTTATCACATTATCTTTGGTCAACATATTTAATAATTTACAATAAACATTTTATATTAGTCAGGTACAACGAAAGTCCAAATCGACATCAAAAACTACTGACTGACTTCTCTGTTGTACATTTATTTTTAGTTATTACAAAAATTTACAAAAATTCTCTTAGTACCTGAAAATCCTTGTTTGTTTTTACCGATAAGTCGCCTTTTAGTCAACATTTTAGTTTCGGCTATTGTTAGTGTTCTTGTGTTTTTTGTTATGCGATTTTTGTTATATTGTTTAGTGGGAAGACGAGAACCTAAAACAGATCCAGAAACCCAGTACAGGAAGGAAAGGGGCAGTGGCAAGGAGCACCTTTATATGGTTGTTATTGGTCATGTGGATGCTGGGAAAAGTACGTTGATGGGGCGGCTGCTCTGCGATATAGGACAAGTAAGACAAGGACATTTTAAAAATTATTATTAAATGACTTCAATCATACGATGCTCCCCCAAGGGTTATCAACACTTGGTTTCTTACGTCATCGTATGACCTACCGATTGGGAAGTGTGTACACTCTTCTGCACCCCACGAAATATCCGATCACATCCGACCTGGTTACCGGCGTGAATGGGTGGGTTGGAATTTTTGATTCTTTCCTACATTCTTAAACCTACTTAAAGTCGGACATACTTTTTTTTTAATGTGCGTATGTCCACTCCGAGGATCGAACTCGGACCGCCATGGTTAAATGCAGTTACCTCACCACTGAGCTACAGCCGTGTCTTTAATAGATCTTAATAATGGCAATGTTTTCTTTATTTAGCACTTGGCTAGTTATTACTTCAAAAATTACAAAACAGTTTTTTTATGTTACAAAAATATGTACTTAATACTAATAAGAAAATAAACCCTAATCTACGTGTCCTTCAAATAATTAAACACCTCTCTGCCAAAAACACTGAAAGTATCTGTTCTTTTAATCCTCTCCGAGAGGGCATTAAAAAGACTAACTCCCTCACAAAATAAGGAATTCTGTAAGGATGTAGTCTTAACCATCTCAATATTATAGTTTTGCCCAGAACGAATGTTGTAGTCGTAAAAATGTGATCTTTTTTTAAGAAAAGCAAAAAACTATTTTGGCAACTGCCCATGTTCTATTTTATATATTAGAACTAAGTTCGCCCTTTTAATGCTCTGCTCCACAGATAGCCAGTTCAAACTCTGTAACATGCTTTTGATTGGGGTATATCTGTTGCATTTGAGAATAATTCGCATAACCTTATTTTGCTGAATTTGTAGCCTATATATATTTTCCTGAGTACAAGATACTAATAAGGAACAACAGTAATTGAAGTGAGGTAAAATAATTGTGTTATAAACAAGTTTTTTGGCCCATTGGGAAAGACAATTCGAAACGCGACAGAAACAAACAATCTTTTTCCCTAATTTCTTAGAAAGATAATCCACCTGATTAGCAAAAGTAAGCTGAGGATCCAAGAAGACTTCTAAATATTTTATTTCTGATACAAAGTTAATTTTAGATCCATTTATGTTAAGGGCCAATCCTGATTCAGCGTACTTTCTACAGTGTACTTTCGTACCTATTACCATACATTTTGTCTTTGATGTATTCAATTTTAATTTATTTTGACAAAGCCAGTCATACGTTATTTTAAGTTCGCTGTTCAAAATACTAGTTGTTTCCCAAAAGTTACTTCCTGATACACAGATAAGGGTATCATCCGCAAATAAATTATTAAATTATTTTTTTAAAGCTATATAAATATCATTACATTAACATAAATAACAAACAATAAAGGCCCAATACACTTCCCTGCGGAACACCCCATTTATTTTCCTTTTTAGTTGAAAGTTCATCATCCACTCTTGTCATCTGATACCTGTCACTTAAGTAATCTTTAATCCACTCTAATGCACTACCATTTACACCATAGCGTCATAACTTTTTTAAAAGAATTCCACGATCAATAGTTTCAAAAGCGCGCTGCAAGTCCACAAATACACCAAGCATGTGTAGCAATTACAAAAAAAAACCTTTGACATTTCTGTTTTCTCTATTGGAAAAAAAAAAAAAATCTAATTAAGAGTTAAGATATAGTGGAATGTCGGCAATAATTTGATTAACTTAAGAAATCGCAATTTTTTTCTCTCTTAGGTTAACAAAAAGACGATGCACAAATATGAACAGGAAAGTAAAAAATTGGGAAAACAAAGTTTTATGTATGCTTGGGTGTTGGATGAAACAGGCGAAGAAAGGAATAGGGGAATTACTATGGATGTTGGAAGATATCAATTTGATACAAAAAATAAAGAGGTTGGTAAAACATTAATAGCTGTGAGAATTTTAAATTTAAAATCTTTGACCAGAATCAGAATTTAGACAGCTTTATATTTTAAATGTACATTTATAAATTTTTAATATAAACAATAAAAATTAAGTACTGTGAAACGGGATTACTTTGGCACCGGGGTTAACTTTGGCACATGCGTTTTTCTTACGAGTTTGTTTGTCTCTTAAAATATCTGTGCCAAAAATCTGGCATATTATAATTTGTGATTGAAACTTTGTTTTTAGAATGAACATTTATATTTGCAAGTAAACATTTTACCTATATTTAGAATTCCTTTTTAAACATTCTTTAATTATACAGGGTGCTACACATTCGTGTGCGTACAAAGCATGGTAAGGGATACAAAAATGGTTAAATTAAGACAAAGTTGCGTATTCTGGGGCTTAACAATTTGGTGAAAGAAAATTGTAAATATTCCAAATATCTTCGGAGATATCCGAAAAAAAAACAAATATTTAGTTCCGGTTTTTAATTTTATGCGCCTTTATTTTTTACTTGCGAAAATAACAAATAACACTTCCTTATAGCCGTTTTTTATGATCTTCAAAATGGCAATATTAGTTTCCAAATTCGACGTTTCGTTCTTTAGATACCAACCTCAGTCAATTTTTTTGAATACGCACCTGAAATTTTAAAAACAGTTTTAGGGACTTCTAAGCTTAAGAAATTTAATACACATTTAAAGTTGTTATACATTTATTTGTTATTGCTCATTTACCAAAGCTCAAATTAAATATTTTATAAAAAAGAAAAGTATAAAAAATAAAGTATCTTTGTTTTGATTAAAAAAGAGGCTCAGAAAAATTCAGAAGACGCGATCTACTTTAATGTTTTATGCTAGAATTATTCACCTGCCAAAGTAACCCCAATTCACTGCCTACTTTGACACGATTTTTTTCTCGGCTATTTCTGAACTGAACTGAACTATTTATAGCCTTGCGGACAATTGTTAAAATTGCAATTTTAGTTGTGAAATGTGAATGTTCGTTTTAGAGTTATGTACTTCTAAAAATATCCCAAAACCTGTCAAAGTAAAGCTGTTTTACGGTACCCATTTAGATATATGATACGAGTATATCTAAATATAAGTTATTTAGAATACAACCCAAAACAACATAATTAAACACATCTATAAATATCTAATAGATAAAAAAAATATTTGAATTTTAGAAGTCCATATTTTTATCAAAATACAATCAATTCACTTATAGTTTATTAAGTAGACTCCTGCCCCACTTAGTTTAATTCATGTGGCTTTACTTATATCTATTATACAGGGTGATGGTTAAAAAAAAATATCAAGCTGTGTAAAATCTAATGGTTTTAAACAGGGTTGAGATGATTAAAATCAATTGATTAAAATCACGATTAAAATCATGATTTTAATCAGAATGATTAAAAAAAAATTATGATTAGTTTAAAAAAAAAGTTTTAAAATTTTAACACTTAACATGTACCTATTTGTTCAGACAAAAAATAAAACCCAGATGCATTTTTATGTGGTGTTATTTATTATTTTATTATATTAATTGAAAAGATCAGCTGGTTATTACAAAAATAAAACTTAAAAAACCAAAAAAACCTTTTTAATACAAAAAATACTTAATTTAACCAAAAAAAAATATATGAAAACCTAAGTGTTATACTTGTTTGCCCACCACTTTCTATTTTATAAAATGCTGACAAACACTAAATTTCTTTCTGCCCCGGCTTGTTATGACTCCAAATTTTTTGATAGAACCCCCAAAGCAAAAATATTACTGATAAAACTGACATAAGTGAGTATCGTTTATATAGCCGGGCGTTTTCTGCCAGTAATTACAAGTTTTTAAAGGCGCAAACTTGCAAAAACTATGCGAACGAAATTTGCACGTTAACGTTAAATCTTCTCCAGTTTTGCTTCGTATCTGTATTATTCCTGCCTAAAAATATTTGTTTACTTAACAAAACAAAATATAAGCAGTTAGAAATATTTAAAAATAATAATATTTGTTAAAGCTGGTAAATTTAAAAAAAAATCAAAAAAATCATGATTTTTTAAAAAAATTATCGATTTTTAATATTTTTTTTTAAATCATGATTTTTATCAACCCTGGTTTTAAAATTGATGTTTCTAAAATACGAAAATGGAATGTGAAACCCACTTACGCCTGAGATACTTGCGTAAAAACTTAAATCTCTTAATTTTTTTCAATAAACTTTCACTTACATTTTAGGTGACCTTGCTCGATGCTCCAGGTCACAAAGATTTCATTCCAAACATGATCTCAGGGGCGGGTCAAGCTGACGTTGGGGTTTTGGTGGTGGACGCCACGAGAGGCGAATTCGAAACAGGCTTTGATCTCGGAGGTCAGACGAGGGAACACGCTCTCTTAGTTAGATCGTTAGGTGTAACTCAATTGGCTGTGGTTATTAATAAGTTGGATACAGTATCTTGGTCGAAACAAAGGTACAACTTTTTTAAAATATCTAGTTTTAGTTAATAAAATCGAAAAACTTTTTCATTCCAAAGTCTCTAGAAAATTTACGGAAATTTTCAAAGTTTTTTAAGTACCTAATTTATCTGAGGTCTTTGAAAAACAGTTTTTGTTATCTTCAATGTTGAAAAACTAACGGTCACAGGTATTTATAATAAAAATATTTATTTGTGTCAAAACAAGCACGTCTTCAGGGGATTGACGAATAGGTTTAGTAAGGAAGATAAAATAAACATATTTTCCGAAAATCGATCGGAAATGTTGACATTTTTAATGACATTTCTAAAAGAAAAAGTCAATATTTCCTTACACCTAGTCGTTGCTAGGCAACAATCAATTAGGAAATATTTATTATTGTACTGTAAGGAAATATTCTTTCTGTACGGCTACCTGTAAACTATAATGTGTTAAACTTGACAATTCAATATTACTGTGTTTCCATAGTTACAAATATTAAATGACAACCTTCATTTGTGAACAAAGTTAATAATATTTATTTCAAAATTTTAACAAGTGGATTGTAATAAGTTATGTCTTTTAAATAATTTTCGATTTACGGAAAAATAGTATGTATACCTCGTAGAAAAAGTCACATTCCCAGACTCCGTATTGTCAGTCTCGGCTTGCGCCTCGACATACAATCTTTACGGTCGTCCGGGAATGTTCAGCTTTTCCTACTAGGTATACAATGTACTATTATTATATTATAATAATATCATAGTTAGCAGATACTTTAAATGGTATACAGGGTGATTCACGTTGAGTGGCTTATTAGAAGATCTCGGAAACAAGTAAACTTATATTTCTAAAAATTTGATAGCAGGCATAATTGGCTTTGAGCTTTTAAAACATTATATTTTGACGTTTTTGTTACTTCCGGTTTGTTACTTCCGGTTACACCGGAAGTTAATTCAAACTTAGCCATTTCAAATGGAACACTCTGTATATTTTAGCATCAGAGTCAAACGAAAATCCCAGTCGAACAAAAACAAAATTTTAAGATTTTTTTATTTAAATTGTTCATAATTCCAAAACCACTAAAAATGTGAATTGTAACATATTAGGCATTTAGATAGGAAATTTAATTCTCTACCCGTTAGTAAA
This sequence comes from Polydrusus cervinus, assembly GCA_935413205.1. NCBI lineage: Eukaryota > Metazoa > Arthropoda > Insecta > Coleoptera > Curculionidae > Polydrusus > Polydrusus cervinus. The sequence continues at coordinate 32,294,130 of OW284516.1, forward strand.
TAAAAAATAGGGTGTTCCATTTGCAAAAATTGACTTGTGCACATTTATTTAAATTGAAATATTGGCACAATTTTAAGAACTCCCTGTATAATAAACGTGAAACCTAAGTAATTTAAACTAAAGATCTATGTATTACTTGAAAGCTTACAAAATTTAAAATGTTTACCTTTATTAGTTTCAGAGTTACTAAACTTTCATCTCGGAGCGTTTTTACACAAAAAAACCCTTTTATAATTCATATCTCAAAAACCGTTAGAGATAGGAATAATTAAATAATTATTATTAACGAAAGCTATTTAGATTTTAATAAGGTAATCAAAAATGCTAAAATATATAGGGTAGGTATTCCATTTGAAATAGCAAAGTTGGCATTAACTTCCGGTATAACCGGAAGTAATAAAAACGTCAAAATATAATGTTTTAAAAGCTCAAAGCCAATTATGCCTGCTATCAAATTTTAGATAGATAAGTTTACTCGTTTCCGAGATCTTCTAATAGGCCACTCAACGTGAATCACCCTGTATAATACCTTAGCTTAGGGCATTAAGGAAGTTTCTAATGCCCTCTGACATTAATAGAAATAAATAAGAAATATCAAAGTACCAACTTTTTATTAACAAAAAAACTTATTTTTCATTTATATTAAATGAACAGTTATGAAAAGACCCAGTAAAAACGAATTTACCGGCTTTTGATAAGTCAATGTTTTTTATTATTTCGTGATTTTCACTAACAGAAATTGACGATGATTGAACGTTTTTTGATGTTGATGATCTCGTTGATGGTACTCCAGCTATCAATTTCGAAATTTTGTTCTAGAAGACATACTGTACCTTTAGTTTTTATTTTTTTATTTTAGGACAGAAATATCCTTAAAAATATATAAACAACAGATTTAAATTAATTTTAATAAAAATGTTGTACTTACATAAACTTGTTCATTATAAATTTATTTTCAGGTTTGACGAAATCGTTCAAAAACTTAAAGCATTTTTAAAGCAAGCCGGTTTTAAGGAAAGTGACGTAACATTCGTACCATGTAGTGGACTTACTGGGCAAAATTTGGTAAAAGCACCTACCGAAAATGAGCTACTAGAGTGGTACAATGGCCCTTGTCTGTTAGATGTTATAGGTATGCATATAGTTCGAAGACTGGAATGTGCAAGCCGTTTTTCTGTAACTTGTACGTCAATGTATAATATCTTTTTTAAATGCCAATATCTTAAAAATGAAGGATTTTGGGTACGGAAGTCATTAAAGTTTACAGTGGTTTGATCTCTGAAATTTCTAAATGCCATAAAATACAGAGTGCCTTATTGAATAATAATAACCTGTCGTAAATCTTAAAATTTGGATACTGGCATTAAAAGTCTGCTGTGAATACTTTTTGTTGTTTTTAACCATAAAATACTTTTTACCCTGCCGCACTGTGTCGAATAATTGCAATAATACATTTTTTTTATTTTTTCAGATAAATTTAGATCTCCATCAAGACCAGTTTCAAAACCATTCAGATTTTCTGTAAATGATATTTTTAAGGTGAGTGTCATGCGTTATTGTTATGTGCTCAAGTTTTCGTTATTGCACTATTTTTTCCTCATTCGAACATTTTCGTGTGGGATTCCTAAATACTACATCGAATACTATTTTGGATAACCGCATTAAAGCAGTAGTAAAAAGATTTATTTAGGACATGGCTACGTAATATACAGTGGCGTGCATACAATATAGGCAAAAAGGCATCGCCTACCCTGGGAACTATAAAACAAACTCCAACCAAAATAATTTATTTATATTTAAATTTTTATCTGTGTAATATCCGGCAATATTTCTGTGTATTTAGAGAACCAGGACCGAGACGTTAATCGTGTAACATTGAAGATCATTTCTACGTTGCCGATTAATCGAAAATTCGATCTTTGTATAAGCATCCCATATAACAGTTTGAAAAGCGGAGATTTGACGTTATATTAACCGCTTCTGGGAAAGCAAAAGCACTGCTTTTATAAGAGTGGAAGCGAGCGAGAGAGCCGGTAGGCAGTAAGCTAGAACAAGAACAAATACACGTGACTCGCAACCTGAGCCATCCGCCCGCGTTTGTAAAATGCATTGGTGCCAATCTTCCAATTTTGTCGTAGTTTCAAAAAATACTACGCGTTCTCGATATAAAACATGTCCCTATATAGTTTAATAATTAGATTAGTTAAGATCTTAATTTGTAACGTAAAATAACAAGTACTTTCATGATGATTTAAGATAATTTTTGTTAATAAGTATCTTAAATTATAATTTACATAATAATTGAATTGGGGTTCAATCAAGTGGATGTTAGATTAAAAATCTGAATATAAAACGAATGTGGATGAAATTAATTCATAATAATAATACATTTTAGTGTTTTCGCCCAGTGTTTACTTTTGCTATTAATATCGCGCCTCGCCGTCGGTTGTCGAAAAAAAATGGAGAAGTGGACATGTCCACGTACATGTAATTGAGGTAATGGCGATGTCAACTGTGTTGAAAAAGTCAATTGTTTGTAAATTAAATATTTGCCTACCCTGTTCAAACGGCTTTGCACGCCACTGGTAATATATAGAGCAAAAATGTATTAATGTATTGCAGTGATGTAAAATAAATAAGGACTCGTTACAAAATAAGTCTTGCTATGTTTGTATATTTATATTCCCAACCAACTATACAAGTTTATTACAGGGATAAAATGTAACTACCTTACTTAAATAACAATTTAAAACAATATTTTATAATAATTTAAAAAAAAAACAGTTAAAAATAGTAAAGTATAGTTTGAACGTAAAACGTATAAATTCAAAGATAAAAATTATCTTAGGAAATATTTTTTTTAAATGAAATTTAAATAATGGAAGTTTTTTAATTGTTTTTATGTGTCCAGGTAAATTATTATATAAAATAAATCCATTATATAACAATGAACGTTTTCCGAAATTACTGTTTATCTTGATGGTTTGTAAAGTTAGTTTGTCTTGTATCATGAGTGTGTACATCATGGCCAATTTTAAAGGTTATGTTTGAAATTTTTTGTTTTAAGATTATGGATATATGGAATATATAAATATGCAAATTTTTAAATTATATAAACTATGTATATCTAAATATTTATTTGGCCTGTATAAATTTTTATTTTTATTTTTGTGATCACTAAAAGTAACGAGTCCTAATGTTATAAAAGACTCGTTACTTTTGGCTTTTCGTTACTCTGAATTTAAATCTAACTAACCATTCAACTCAGAATTTTACAACGGACGGCTTCATTCGTGGGCTTCATAGCTGACGACAGACAAAACGTATCATAATTGTTTTTCGTGATGGATTTTGTTTTTACCTCGTCGGGCGACCGACGGCGTGTCGTTTTGCATGTACGTCGGAGAGATGACGTATTGATATTTTGTCTGGAAGCCATTCCGAAAAAACCTTCGATCCGAAGCTTACTTATTTAATAAAAATAATATAAATTGAGTATTCTATTTCTTAGATTGTATAACGTAAACAAATTATGTTTAGTCAAGTTTATTGCACACTTTGGTATTTAGAAAATTATCGAGCCTCGATTCCTAGAATCAGAAGCCAAAAAAGCAGAAGCGAAGTTTTTTGGATTATATTTTATTTAAATAGAAAACAAATAAATATGTTCATTTTTTAATTCAATACGCGATGTTCTATTCCTATTTGTTATATTGTATGTTTTTATATATTTTTTTATCATATATTTAAGAATTGACAATCATACCTAGATTTAATATATTTATACTACAAAACACGAGTATGTATTTGGCAATCGATCATAGCTATAACACAATAACATAATTTTTTATTTTTAAAAGTAACGATTTACATAAAGTAACGATTTATATAAAGTAACGAGTTCTAATACCCAAAGTAACGAATCTGTCCTGTGGAAGTCCTTAAAAGTAACGAAAATTTACATTACTGATGTATTGTAAGCCGACTGTAGAACTAGACTAGAACTAGTTTGGCGAATAATACCTTATATTATTTGTCAAAAAAAAAAAATAAAAACGCATTTTAGTTTTAATTATACAGGGTGATTCCTAAGTTGATACTTCTGTTTTAGCTGTGTATAGAAGGCATTAAAATAAACAACATTTTCAAATACCTTTTTTTAAAAAACTTAAAAATAGGCGAGATAGAGAAGTAAAAAATCTAAGTGCGGGCCTGGTCATCAAAACGTAGCCTAATATACTTTATGTTGTTTTTGTCTTATTAGTCATGCATATTCAGTTATTTATTTAGCGATCTGCTGCGGTGTGTTTTTCTGAAGCAAGTTAATTTTAAATTGATGACACATAAAAATGGTAAAATTTGAAAACAATGAACTAGTAGATATGGTAGGTGCTAATTTACTGTAAGTGTCGTCAAAGTGCGGCTGCTGCATCGAGATTATATGCAGAACGCTTTCCCTTGCGGGCTCATCCTACACCCCGACGTTTTCTTAATGTTACTCAACGGGCAAGTTAGGCAGGACCGTATTTGATCCATAGTGTAATAAATGAATGTAAGTACCTTATTTTTGAGTTTTTTGAAAAAGAGTATTAGAAAATGCTGTTTATTTTAATGCCTTCAATACACAGCTACAAAAAAAGTATCAACTTAGGAGTCACCCTATGCAGGATGTCCCATAACTTATGGGCCGTAGAGTAACTGGAGATACTATACATCAAAAAGTTGTTTTTTTGATAATTAAAATATTAATTTAATTATATACTATGTTTTTTTATGCTTTGGGATGTTTAAAGGGAAATATCTCGAAAACCGTTAAAGATATTAAGATCGATCAAGTACACCTTTTTGACTCAGAAATGCCCTTCTTTAAGAAACTATAATTGAAAAACACCTAATATCACAGGTAAGAAAAAAAATCATAGATTTATGAAGCCCCAACTAGCGTCCTCTAGTTTGAAACTTAAAAATTTCTACAAATTCTTATTTCTTGTTCATAAAAACATAATATTGCCAACTTTCAATTCGATTCATTAACCGTTTTAAAATTATGGCTTATTTTCGAGAATAAACTTTTACTTTCAACACCCTGTATCTCTAGAACGAGTAACAATAAGAAAAAACTTATATGACTTAATCGGCTTAGTTTGATGTCTAGTATCTCCAGTTACTCTACGGCCCATAAGTTATAGGACACCCTATATAGGTTCAAATTGTATCATCCGCCATGCAGAACATCAAAATAGAAATATTGCGACTGATGTTAATTTCTTATTTTCCATTAAAATTATAAACGATGCCCGATATTATCTTCAAAATCTCCACTGACGCCATACCACCTAGTTCTCGTGAAATTCGTTTTTATATTTTGTATATAAAAAAGGAATCTTGCCATCGCCCGACGCAGGTACAATATGCGCTATGTGGTGGAAATGCACTATTTGTTCGTGATGACTCATGGACTACCGTTTGCTCTTAATTTTTTTTTTAAATCAAACTGTCTTTTAGGGTACAGGATCTGGTTTTTGCGTTGACGGCAGGATTGAAACTGGTGTTCTTAATATTGGAGACAAAGTTTTGGTCTGCCCCAATAAGGATTTAGCAGTCGTCAAGACGTTAGCGATAGAAGACAGTCCAAAAGTGGTAGTTTTTGCAGGTACATTTCCTTTTTTTTTTCATTTGGTAAAATTTACTTTTCGTGGTGATAGTTGACTATTGTTGTACACTCTTAATTATCATCTAAACTAACTTGGACTGTACCGTCACTTGGAAAATGAACGGCTTTGATAATCCAATTTAAAAAAAAACGAATTGATGTTTAAATATTTTATACGCCCATCTGGTCAGCTTAGAAATACACTATGGGAATCCCCTATATCCATCAGGTTCGATTTTGGTTGATGCCGCAAGTATCAGATTCCCTGTTAACAATATTGTATGTATCACGCCCGCATAAAATATTATTTATTTTGTAGGAGACCAAGTCGCTATAACTTTGTCTGGAATCGAAATGCAGAATGTCTCTGTAGGTAATATATTATGTGATCCTCAACATCCAGTTCAAGTGTCAAACAAATTTGAAGCTCGAATTGTGGTGTTTAACGTTGCAGTGCCCATAACAAAGGGATATACGGTAAGTGCATTTTATAAAGCGAAAGCAAAAAAATTATATAAAGCATCGCGGTTAAGTATTTACTTTTAAACTTGGAGACTCTAACCATTTTAATAAAAGTTACATTATTAAAAAATATCAGATAGCAAACAATTAAATCACAACATTAAAATGGTTTGGTGTAAAAACTATCGAACATCGAAACAAAAAAAAAGGATGCAGATGTCCTCGAAAATAATAATGAAAGGAACAAGGATGATTTACATTAAACCTATATAAAAGAAATTGTTTTTAGTTTTTGAAAAGTTGGACAGAAAGACAAAAAGACATGAAAAACTACCCTGTTCATTGAGACTTTGTGGAGAGCGGGATTGGGATAGAGCGATTTCTATATTTTCCAACACATCTATGGTCTATTTCTTTTCGATTGCGAACGATGACAGAACCCCGTTTTACAATAAAAAAATGCAAGAATTTTCATTTTTGACAAGTTGAAAAAGTAAGGTTAGGGATTTACGTTATAACTGACATTTTGTTGTTTACTGTTTATAGCGGTTAGAATTTTAAATTAACACTTGTTAAGGTCGCTTTACAGTTTGCAATTTTTTTTCACGCAAGAAAAGATTGCCCGGGAGTATGCGCAGAACGAGGCTAATGATCAGCTGGCGCAATTTGTATTGCTTGCAAGAAATATAACTCGGACCGTATTTTTATTGCCATTGCAAGCGCAATTCCAAGGATTTTCGTATGAGACACCAAACTAAATATAAAAATCCCTGACATTTATTTATGTTTTTTCTAACCTATAGCGGGTACGTTTTGTTTTTGTTGGTTTGCTTTCATGTCCTGTAATGATGTTTTGTTAAAATGAATGCACAAAAAGCGCCGGTAAGTCATAACCAAATGTATTTTTATTTTAATGGTTGGTAAGTGGTACATCACGTACGATCTTGGCAAGTCATTGCACGCTGTAAAACGAAGTGAAATTTTTATTGCCGCAATATTAATTGCTGCAAGACAACCTGCGTGAAAGAAAAATTGCAAACTGTAAAGCGGCCTTTAAGAAGATGAATTTTTAGGTTATGTCACAATGTTTGGCGTTCTATATTTTGTCGATGAATCGGACATCCTTTTTGCTTCAACACAAAGTAGGCATAGGTTTACTATTTTATGTTGCAGAAAAACGTGAAATTAACCGATTTTATGTACAGAAAGTTAATAGATTATTTGTTTCGTAATATAACTAGAGCTAAAAGTTATTTTTAATTGCTAAAATGTTTATAATTAGCATATATTTTCTAGAAATCAATCGAACGGAAATTTCTTATTCTTCTTCTGTGATTAAAAAAAAAGACCTTTAATAAGTTGGCTATGCATTTATGTAGTGTAAATTGGTCCATGATTTAACCAATTAGGTGAATTTTTGTTCAATTTTTTTTTCTGTCATCGTTCGCAATTGAAAAGAAATAGACCGTAGTTTTTGTCCCTTGGTAAGGTGGTGTAACACTTTAAAATTTTTATCTATTTCGAAGGAATGTTTGGATGTTTTAAGGTGAGGTTTTGCACCAAAACATTTTAATAAAATATCAATAATTTGCCCGTTGTACGGACCTCTGACGACATGATGTGTATTTGATACTTATTTTCCTAAAAAAGAAGTTATGACATACTCAAAACAAAAATTTTTCTTTAATGATGAAATCAAAGAATTAATAAAATATAAAAATACATGTTTTATTAAATTTAAGTTCACAAATTTGGAAATTGACTGGCTTAAATATAAACAGTCTAGAAATTTAGTGTCATCAAAAATTAGAAATGAAAAAAAAGTTCTTTAATTTAAAAATAGATGAATGTAAGCATGATTCAAAAAAAATGTGGAAGACTTTAAAATTATTTATATCAGAAAATAAAGTAGAAGAATACAAAGGAATAAGTTTTAATGGAAATATTTTAAACAATAATATTGAGATTGCAGAAAATTTTAACACTTTTTTTATAGAAAGCATAAATCATATAGTTAATTCCATACCAAATTATCAGGACCATTTTATTTTTAAATTAAATTTAACTAGGTTAGAAAACTTTACATTATTAAATTTAAACGAATTGAAACAAATAATATTTAGCTTTTCAAATAAATCAAGTACAGATGATATATCAATAAATTTTTTAAAAACAAATTTTAATGAATTATCCAATCCATTATTAGATATTATTAATTCTAGTTTAAAGTTTGGCATTGTCCCGGAAAATTTAAAGGTAACTACAATAACGCCAATTAGAAAAGTTCAAAATACATCAAAGCCCGAAGAATTTAGACCAATTAATACACTTGTGGCTGTCGAAAAAATTTTGGAAAGAGTAGTCTATTATCAGTTATTGGATTTTGTAGAGGAAAATAAAATATTATCAAAATTTCAATCAGGGTTTAGGAAGAAATATAGTTGTGAAAGTGCTGTACAGTATGTTTTAAATGATTGGAAACTAGCAGTTGATAAAGGTGAAATGGTGGCCGTTATCTTTTTAGATTTAAAACGAGCATTTGAAACAATTGACAGAAAAAAGTTATTAGAAAAATTACGAAAGTATGGAATTGGTGGACAGGTATATAAATGGTTGCATGACTATTTAATAAATAGATGGCAGGTTGTAAAATGTAATGAGTATGTCTCAAATAAAAAAGGTATTAATGTTGGTGTACCTCAAGGTAGTATACTTGGTCCTTTGCTGTTCATAATTTATATTAATGATTTGGTTTATAATCTAGTCGATTGTAAATATCATTTTTTTGCTGATGATACAGTGATTTACATTTCAAGTAGCAATATAATGTGGATAATAGATAACATGAATAATAAACTATACCTTATATATAAATGGATGTGTGAAAATAAATTGAAAATTAATATCGACAAAACAAAATGTTTATTATTGGGATCTGAAAAGCAATATAGTTAATTTTTGGATCAAAAGCTTTCTTTTAAAATCAATAAAGAAGATATTGAAATTGTAACAAAGATTAAATATTTAGGAGTTATCATAGACCAAAATTTAACCTTTCGTGATCATGTGGACTATACTTGTAAAAAAATTTCAAAAAAAATAGATTAGGAGGATATTTAAGTACTTATAGTAAAAAAATTATTTTTAATTGTATTATTTTACCTCATTTTGTTTTTTGTAGTTCGATTTTATACATGTGTTCACAACAAGATAAAAATAGATTACAAGTTTTACAAAATAGAGCAATGAGAATAATATTGGGGTGTGATAAATATACCAAGATAACAGATATGCTAAATTGTTTGGAATGGATGAACATAGAAAACTTTTTATTATTTCGTAGTTTGATTTTTATTCATAAAATAAATTTAAATATATCAGCACCATATTATGAAAATTTTTTAACAAAATTTAATGAAGTTCATATTCACAATACAAGAGGAAAAAACAATTTTATTTTGGATCATACAAATTTAAAATCTACTCAAAAATCAATATTTTTTAGAGGTATAATAGAATATAATAAATTAGGGAATGAAATTAAAACATATAACTTAAAATTATTTATAAAAAAATTAAAAAAACAAATTTTACATAATATAAGTTTAATACGATAATAGTCTTTCTAGATTGTAATTATCAAAAAAGAAGAAAATGAAGAAAAAGATAAAATGTAAATGTATTGAAAAAGCTCAATGAGCTAATAAAAATTGATTATTATTATTATAATTGTTTTTTGTCTGATATTCTTTAAAAATGTAAATTGTATCAGTGTGTTTTATATTATTAATTAATTTTAATCGACCAAAGTGCGCCTTACTTAGTCTCTGTATTTTTGGACCTTATTGCCTGGAAGTTTTTAGTTTGTTTTCATATTCTATAACATATGTAATATATATATGTAATAATTTATAAATAATTAGATAGCAAACTAGTAAATTACGTGCTGTTTAGTTGTAGAAATAAATTAGTTATAGTAAGAAAGCTGAATAATAATTTTCGTTTTAGGTTATATTGCACCACCAATCCCTAGTCGAGACAGCTGTAATAAGCAAACTCACATCCCAGTTAAATAAAAGCACAGGAGAATTACAGAAAAAACACCCCAGATTTTTAGGAAAAAATGCAAGCGCCATCGTAGAAATAACAGTTTCGAAACCAATAGCGCTGGAAGCTTACAGTGAATGCAAGGAACTCGGGCGAGTTATGTTGCGAGTGGGGGGTGTAACTATTGCAGCTGGACTGATTACTAGGATAATTTTGTAAATTATTTATTTAAAGGAGATGTAGTTATTTAACTATATTTTAGATTAAATCAAAGAGAAATTTCTGATTTTTATTAGATATTTTTATTTACTTTTTACTTAACATTTTATTTTTCCCCAACGAACTTAAACCCAAGAAAAAAAATAATTTGGTTCAAGAAAATAAGAAAAATATACAAATATTGATATATTTATATCAAGTTATCCCGAATGAACATTTTTAAAGGGCAAATTATACCGAACGAACATAGGGCAAGTTATACCGAACAAACAGGGCAAGTTATACATACCGAACGAACATAGGGCAAACTTATACCGATCGAACATAGGGCACGTTATACCGAACGAACATAGGGCAAGTTATACCGAACGAGCATAGGGCAAGTTATACCGAACAAACACAGGGCAAGTTATACCGAACGAACATAGGGCAAGTTATTCCGAACGAACATAGGGCAAGTTATACCGAACGAACATAGGGCAAGTTATACTGAACGAACATGGGCCAAGTTATACCGAACGAGTGTATAAAGTGCTATTATTATTGTCGATATGTTCCAATTTTAAATGCCTATTATAGGTTATATTTATTAAATCATATTCCATTAAATTTGTAATAAATATATATTTAATTCAAATCAATAAAATAGTACTTTATTATTTACATTTTTACAGTTAGCCGGATCACCTAATCACAAGCATATAAGGTTCCCCCTACCAAAAAATAAGTATAAAAAATGTTTATATTGCCTTGACAATTTGATGGGCGTCGTTTTTTTCATCTTTGTCTCTTGTAGCTCTGTAAACATCACGTTCTTTGTCGGGATATTTTGTGGGTAATATCGGCGAGTGAATATTAGCTTTGGCGTTGTATCTAAAAAAGAAAGATTTTTATTGACCTAATAAAAATAATTCGGAACAACAAAAAATTATTACAGCAATGTTGTAAGAGCGCATTACTGCTATTTTTATAGTATTTGTATTGTGTATTATAGCAGGTAGATATTAGCAGGTACAGGACAAATAAAAACAATTCCTCCATATTGAAATAATTGCTGACGTTTCAATCTTTAATAGGTCTTTCTCAAGACTATTTCTAAAATTCAGGAACATTTTTTGTCAACCGTTTTTTTAATAAAATCATCTCCAGCAAACAAAACAGGAACAAACTTAGTAAGTACATCGAAAAAAAAAAGTTTAAAATTGGACAATCTATAAGGATATTCTTGTATACAGAGTGATTCCTAAGTTCATACTTCTATTTTAGCTGTGTATAGAAGGCAAAAAATAATAAAAAAGGTCAGTTATTTATTTGGCGTCATGCTGCGGTGTGTTTTTCAGAAGCAAGTTAATTTTAAATTGGTGACACGTGAAAATGGTAAAATTTGAAAACAGTGAACTAGTAGATATGAGGTGCTAATTTACTGTGAGTGTGGCAAAGTGCTTCGAGATTATACGCAGAACGCTTTCCCTTGCGGGCTCATCCCACACCAAGAAGTTTTCTTAATGTTATTCAACGGGCAAGTTAGGCAGGGCCGTATTTGATTCGTAGTGTAATAAATAAATGTAAGTACCTTATTCTTGCGTTTTTTGAAAAAAGGTATTTGAAAATGTTGTTTATTTTAATGCCTTCTATACACAGCTAAAACAGAAGTATTAACTTAGGAATCACCCTGTAGAATTTTAAGATCCTTATGATCTCTTCTCATTTCAGTTTCTAAAGAGAATATATCGTGAAGCATATTGAAGTCGAAAGTCTAATCGATTGAGTTGATATTTGCTTTAAATGAGATGTATCTTAAAAATCTGCGCTGAACTTGCTCGAGTTACATGGGATTCCAGACAGAGGAGGCCATATTCTAGGTAAGGTCTGACAATACTGCAATATAGCAAGCGGACGCGGACGACAGAAAGGTTGTTAAAGTCCTGCGGGTATCTCTTAAGTAGTCTATTCACGTTCAGTCGGCGCGGCGGGCCGTTATATGCTGGAGATAATGGCCGGCCGGCCGATTTGTGGGAAATAAAAGACTATATGCCAACAGAACTTTTGCGAACGAAGGCTTATGAAGAATTACTTTTACTGTATAAAACAGAAGATGTTGAAGCTACTGTAGAATTTATTTATTTATTTAAATAAATAAATAAATTGTGTGGAATATAAGACAGATACATAATATATATAATATACTTAAAAAGATTAAAATATCAAAAAGAAGCAGATATTAATAAATACTCGAAACAATAATCCTCATTCACCCTAGGAAAGTTTTTTAAATAACTTGCACTCGATTGTCTGAGTTCTCGTATAAGCTCCATCCAGTGACTATTCTTCCGGGACAGTATAATACGAGAGGCTCAGGTAAATTGTCTTTACCTATTCCTAAAACCACACTAGTACAAAGTACAACAGTCAATATTTTATGAGAGTAGGAAAATAAGTGAGCATGTACAGCAAAAAATTCTTTTCATGTGCAGTGAATTAAAAACCAACTATGAAGAAAGCAGCACTTACTTTATCCCACCAACATCCACTTCGAAATGGCCACTAGTAATAAAGTCATGAGTAACTTTCTGCTTTTGTCCTTTTTCATCGATGTTTTCCAGAAATCCAAGACAAACCTAGAATAAAAACGCCCGGTATTACGTTTGATTGGTCGGATTAAAAGAGGAAAAAAAAATATTTGTGAAAAATGCAAAAACACATCCTTTTAGATGTTTTGTAGGCTTCATAATCATAAAAAAGTTTTCAAATACCTTAAAGGGATAAAACATAATCCAACTTAATATTTATAAATTAAAACAATAGCACAGTAAATTTTCTCTTTAAAGAGCTTTCCAAAAAGGGAGGTACCACAAGTGGTATCTTCCCATTTAAAAAAAAGAAAATGGGGTTATGTTTAAGGCCCCCCCCCCCCCTACAGACAATTTAATATAGAAACACCCAAAGTCATTTCCTTGAACTTTTAAATACCTTGTCAGAATAAAGTGAAAAGCCATGGAGAATTTATTAAAATAAAGGGTATAAGAATATAGAGTTTATCAGGAAAATTATTATGAAGCATAAATAGTCTTTGGAATGATAGAAGAGTCTTGGACTCGCATTGTCTTTATTTTTTAGTTAATTTAGATCACAACGTTTCAGCTGGTAAGTATCTACAGTCGTCTTCAGGTGAATACTAAAGGGTAGGTAAGTAAATATACTACAGCTCTATTTATGCCTACTAGCTAAGTACACACAAGTTTTTTGTTCGGTAACTCATGCTGTCAAACTTTTCATCTGTTTAAAATACTATTTTATGCTCTTATGTAATAATAAGTTTATTTTTAATATTTATAATATAATAAATGTGTTTATTTATCTTCCTCAATAAACTTTTTTTTTGATCCCCCGAAGACGTGCTTGTTAGGGGCAAATCTTAGTATTTTAAATTATAAATATACAGTGTGTCCACGGATTGACTATCGAAGAGGAAAAACTTTTTTATTTGTGTGTTTATGATAAAAAGTTATTTTTCATAAAAACTCCTGCTTGTTCTCAAACGACCAAAAAGTTATTATTTTTTTAAATTTATATACCGGGTGTTCAGAATTTGCGAGACCGGCAAAAAGTTCCAACTCTTCATTCGTTCTCTAATAAATTCGTTTAATTATGAATAGTGCACGGTTTTATTTTAAAACGTATTGATTTTTTAATAATATGGGAAGTTCTTTTCGACAATTTCTCGTATAAAGATAAAATGCGTTAATTTAAAGCAAATCATATTTTATGAGTTGGAACTTTTTGCCGGTCTGTGTACATTTAGCTAATACGTCAAAACTTGGCAATGAGATGTAGGTTTCCAACCACAACAACTTTTACTAATTACTTTTTATCCTATCTTTACACATAAGGGTACTTTGTTCTTAGCTTTTTTTATATTTTTATAAATTCTGAACACCCGGTATATAATTTTGAAAAAATATTATGCTTTTTGGTTGTTTGAGAATAAGCAGGAGTTTTTATGAAAAATAACTTTTTTTCATAAACCCACAACTAAAAAAGTTTTTCTTCTCGATAGTCAATCCGTGGACACACTGTATAAGAATATTAAAATATTTTTTTAAATATTTGTTAATATTATGTAAAAGTTAAATTGCAAATAAAAAACGTTTAAGTATATGTATATAAATATAAACGCAGTTTTTTGAAGACAGAGGTATAATAAAATTTTGAAAAATATATTACATATTTATAACAATATTAATTAAAACATTTCCAAAATTTTTTAAAGTTATCTGTTTCGAATATCCATGCTTTTATTTCGACTTTATATTTTTTTAATGAAATATATTTTTTATTATTGTTGGTAAATAATCGTTTAAATAAAAACATAAATATTGGAAATGTTTTGGTCCTATGGATTTATTTATTTTAGGTTTTATGGTTATTTTATTTTTATGACGTTATAATTGTGGCTTTTAAACTAAGATTTTTATTTTTAAATATGTATATTAAGATGTTATGAAAGTCAAGTTGTATAATATTAATTTTTCTTGTTTCAGAATATAATTTTATTGAAGGATAAAGATAATCTTTATTAAATATAATTTTTAGAAACCTTTTCTGTAATATTTCTAATGTTTTAACTAAAGTTCTCTTTATTCCTCCCTAACCTAAAATGCCGTAATTTAAATGAGTTTTAACTAATGCATAATATAATATTTCCTTATGTTTTACGATAAACATTTTTTTAATGTTTTATCAAAATTAATTATTGTTAATAAATTTTTATCAAACTAATTTTTTATTATTTTTATTTTATTATTTAAGTTGTCCCAATTTGTATCAGTATAAAAATTGCAGTATCATCTGTGGAACTATGAATTTCTCCATCAAAATTTACATTAAATAAATCATTAATATAGATATTAAAAAATAATGGTCCTAAAATTGTTCCTTGAGGAACATCATATGTAATTACATTAGGATAGCTTTTTTCTTTAATTATTTGAACATAAGTGGGTCTATCTTTTAAATAAATTTTAATTAATTCAAATTGTTTTCCTCTAAATCCAATATTTTCAATTTTTTCCAACAATAAATTGTGACTAACTGTATCGAATGCTTTTGCTAAATCCAGAAAAATACAAATAGAAGGTTTTTATTAACTAATTAATCATATATTTGTTCTGTTAAATAGCAAATAGCGTTTTGTGTCGATTTATTTTTATTAGAAATAAAATGTACCTATTCTTTCTAAATAATTAATAAATAATAATAATTAAAATAAAAACTATTAATAAATAATATTATATTATAAATAATAAATAAAACAGCTACCTGTTTTTTAAAAGTAAATCCGTATCCGGTAGTCGTACACATTCCCACCTGCTTTCCATCCCGATAGATTGGCTCCCCACCCCAAGGCCAAAGATCAGTCTCCATATCGTGGTCGTCCAATAAAAGTTGGATATACATTCTTTTAACACCTTCATCTCGTTGTTTTAGTAAAGCATATCTTCCAATAAAATCGACCTTTTTCTAAAAAATAAAACACTTTAAGACCTTATCTCTCTGTGTGTCAGCTTGTTAGGTTGATACGTAAGAAAGGCGTGTAAGGCATAGGACTAATTAATATTATAAACTCTTGCTGACGTTGTCGTTGGTGTCAGCGTTCAACGTCGACGGCATTTGGAAACTTTGAGTTGCTGTTGGTTTGGCGTCGTTCCTGTTCCAACCACATATACATACACTATATTGCTAATACCATAATTCAATGATGACACCACTGTAGGCAGATGATCAGGGTTCGTTGAGTTTGCGCAGCTCGGAAATTTGCTTCTTGATGTAAACATTTGACAGGACCGACTTTTATAATATTTTTACAAGCTTTTATTTAAATTCACCCGTTAGTCCGGGTGTGTACAGTTTATGGTCAAATAAAACTAAGTAACCATATTTTACATACCTGAAATACCTTATTCCTGGTATTGACACAAGTCGCTAACAATAACAAAATGTCTGGTAAAGTTTTATACCTAAATTCGCACCCAAAACTTAAAAATAATATCCATAATCACACACGGAACACCCAAACGAATACAACGTAAAAAAAGATTGAAACGACTAAAAACTTACAAAAAAAAAATGTCTAAAGTAAAGTTTTATAAATATTAACACCCAAAACTTGGAAATTATAACTACATACGAACGAACGAAACAAAAGATGGCGACGAATAAGAATACAAACAACGGCGAGCATGTTTACGATCTGTTAGATATCGTGTCGGTTGCCTAATTTTTTCCCTACTGCGCAAGCGCCACGGACCCAAGTTCAGGTTATGTTGAATCGCACGATGGGTATCTTCTTGCTACATGTGGCTGCTTGTATTGGCAATATAGTGTATGTATATATGTAGTTCCAACTGCGGTTGACACTGTTAAGATAACCCAACATGTTTTAACAGCTGTCAACTTGACGTGATACAAATAGTTATTACCTTGACGTCATTTCTACGAATGCCAGCATCAAAAAGTTAAAGTCGAGCGGTTGCCCGCCGGTTAAAAATGACTGGGTTAGTGTTTAACCCTCCATTGCGATCAGTCGATTTTTTGAAGTTTCCCTAATAGCTCCAGCTTCTTAATGAAGCTGATCATAATGTTGGGCGTGACGTTGCTCAGATTTACTGGCAACAGCGTTACCTCACAAAATAAAGTAAACCCACCGTCTTAATACAGGGTGTTTCCTAAGTTGATACTTGTGTAGCGCTGGGCGCTAACTATGAATGATGAAATAAAGAATTATCGCCTTCGAGTCAAGAAACAGTGTAAAGAACCACAGCCTCAAAAGTGAATGTTCCTATAATCCAATGTCTGGCGTGGTATATTGCCAGGGAAGTAGTTGTTTTGAATTTTCATGCATTGACCGCTCGTTAGCGAATTACACTTGTATTTTTGTAACAGATTTATGAGGAAATATGAGACAAGAAAATTGAGAAAGTCAATTTTGTTATTTTAAGGCCAGTAACACGAAAAGTTATGGCGAGAGGCAAATAGAAAATTTGTGAGAGAGCCTACTGAGTGAGAGGCTGATTGTTATGAGTTATTGAAGTGGGGAGGATAATGAAGAAAATAAGAAGAGATCCAGTAATTTTGTTTCGGGAAATTCAGTCGTCAAGGCGACGAAAGACAGAAGTCTTTTATTTTCTAAGAAGAATTAGTTGGAAAACTCTTGAGCTTATTTTGGGAACAAGTAGGTTCCAGGTTTCCCCAATATGGTATTGCAAAAGGAGCAATGACCAGAGAAAAAAAATGTGAAGAAGACTGCAGTCAGAGAATTAATGGAAAAAAAGAAATAAAGAAGTTTATAGGAGAAAAAGAAGTTATAGGTGAAAAAGAAGTTTACAGGTGAAAAAGGGAAGTGTTCAGGGAACACAATGCGATGAAGATACATTTCCTCATAAAAGTTAGATGCCACTGAGGCCAGAGTAAGAATATCCAGAGTTACGACTCAACATGTGAATTTTCAAAATAAAAGGCGAAAGAGCTAAGGCTCAAAGAAGTTTTGAAATTATGTGGGATATTTAAGCCTGGGCATGAAGATTTTAGAAAAGGTAAAAGGAAGCAAGGCGAATGATAATTTAAGAAAAAATATTTTAGAAATTTTGAAAAACCTGCGTTTCAGCAGTAAGATGTTAAGAAAAGGAAGTAAAACATAATTTTGCAAAAGTTATTAAGAGAAGAAAATAGGACAGTTGTGTGAAATAGCTACAAAAGAAAAATACGTTGCTTGTATAGGAATTTTAGAATAGGTAAAAAGGCAGTGAAAACCAATTAATGAAAAGAAACCATTTTGGAAGAAAAAAAAAATCAATTTTAATTATGAATAAGTAAAGAAAGGGAGCACTACACAATTAAATTTTGAAAGAAGATGTTAGAAAAAAATATACAAAAAAACGGCAGAGAAAATTTTATTATGTTTTGGATATTGTAGCTTTTGATAAAAAAAAGATCAAACTAAGAACATTTTTGAGCCAAAAGGTGAAAAATGAAAATTTTAAGAAATAATAAATGAATATAAACTGAGTTCATAAACAAAGGTATGGCAGGGTATCAAATAGTAGAATAACAAAGCTTTAAATATGTTGCCTGTTAAAAACATGGTAAAAGAAAAATAGTCCGGGAGACGTGTATCGTAAAACAATAAGAAAACATAATGAGCCGCAAGAACTAAGAAAAATACTTAGAAATTTGAATAAAAATATTTATATAATACAGTAAAAGGGCAGTATAGAACGTCAGCAAAAAATTAACTTAGAAAATTTGAAACAACATAAACCAAAAAATAACACTTACGGAATGAAAAATAAATTTTGAAAAATTAATTGTCGAGAACCGCGAGTGCTAAAGTAAATAAAAATAAAGTTTTTTTTCGCATACTATCGCTATAACCTAAAATTTAAAAACTTTATGGTGCGTTTCATTGACGGACACAAAGACTTTAACTTAAACCGCGATGAGTTGGTCGAATGTGCGGAATAACAACCTTAATAAATATGTGCCGTGCTATAAGTTGCAAAATAAAAATGTAAACCTTCAAGTGTTTTTAAAAGTTTAGAAAAAGTGACATTTTCGCGAACGAAATAAAAATATAAAAATAAAAATCCGTGTCGTTAATCGGAACTAAACGAGTCAGAACAGAACCGCACCGCACCACAGCAGGTCAGCTACACCACAGCGCAACGCCATGGAGAGGACAGTCCATTTGGTCATCACTAGTTCTGGTTAACGTCTATGATCAGCTTCCAATCGTATTCCAAGCTCAAATATGCAGAAGAACCGAGGCAAGCCCCAGAAAGTTACATCATCCCTTTGGCAAGCGCCTAGCCCGGGTGCCGCCAATTGCTAGGACCAAGAAGCCGATTCCGTGTGAGGCTTGAAGAACGCCTCACTAGTCAGCAAGAAGCAGACGAAGTGATATCGATAAATGGAAAGTTTATTCTATAATTTTTTTAGCAGTGAATTTTATTACACTTTAAAAGTAATTTGAAAAGCGTATGAAAAAGGAAAAATCTTCTTTACGAATTCAGTTTTACCAGCTTTAAAAAAGAGGTTAATTAATAAATGAAACATTTGTTGTAACAATTAGTTAGTTTTTTTTTTAATTTTGAGTGTTTAAAGAAAATTTTTCCAAGAGGTTTTGATTTTTAACGGGTAGTTAAGTTGTACAATCTAAATTATAAAAGTCGATAAAAATAAACAACATTTTGGAAAGGGTATACCAGATGCTATAACAAAATGTAAAAGGCAAACACTCATTGAAAAAGAAAAATTATTTAAAATGTTGATCGGGTCGAAAAATACAATCTAATTTTGAATAAATAAAACATAAACGTTCAATAGGAAAAACATATGCGTCCTTTTAATTAATTATTTACTAGGTAAATATTTACTTTTCTAAGAAAAAAAGTCTAAACGGAGTTCCAGACAATCGACAGACAACCTAGCAAGGACGCGCGTTTTGGCCATTCGCGATAATATGTTCGTGAAATAATTTGTTTATAAACAAAAATCACCTAAATAAACAAATGGACCAGACGACCTACGATGGAATGCTTTCTTGACTGATAAATAAATTATGCAAAATCGACAGAACTTTAAAAGTAGGTCAGTGTACCAACAAAAAAATTTAATTAATAAAATTTTTTGTTTATTTGGGAGGAACGAAATGTAGCGCTGGGCGCTAGGTACGTAACAAAAATTTATTGAGAAAAGAAATAAATATTTTAAAATCACTAAGTAATTTTTAGTAAGTTACCAAAAGTCAAAAATGTTTTATTTTAGTTTAATTTTGTTAAATTTTTTTATAAATTTAAATTTTAAAGAGACTAAAAATAAAAATAAATAAATAAATAATGTTTCAAATTAAATACAATTATTAAAAAAAAAAAAAAAAAGATAAAAATATTTTGAATTATTTCAACATTTAAAAAAAAAATAAAAAATGACGAAAAAGCCAAACAAATTTTAAATGTTTCAACAAAATTTAATGAAATCAAGTTAGCTTTTGGAAGAAAACGGGTTCAAGAAAATAAATTAATAAAATTTTGAAAATTAAAAATAATCGCGATAACTCACTATCAAAAGAGAGAAATTATAAAATCAAAATAAGTTTATATCTTTCAATGATAACAAAGTTTCTGTACCTTAATATTAAATTAAAATCAAAATTTTTCAAAATTGCTTTCAAAATACACGTATTCACTCTCACCGAACGCACAGAACTAAATTGAAAATTTTCCTTTTCTTGTTTTGATCGGTACACAAAAACATGTGATGTCATATTATAAAAAGATTCCATTTACGATTTTCTGCGTGTTTAATATAGAAAAGTTCTAGAATATTTCTAGAACCAAAGTTTTCAAGACAGGTCTCACGTAGGCCGGGAACCTTGTTTACGTTTTTGTATTTTTCCTAAAAACAATTTCAAGGCGACTTAGATCACCCCAAAATGTTTTTGTTTTTAACCTTTGAAAGACATTTGAAAGACATTCTATTTGTTACGTTCTTCTCGAATTTTCAATATTGACCAAAACAAGTACCGAGCGACTTTAGTCACGTCTACCTAAAATGTTTTCGTGTTTAGGAAAGTTTTTAGACCCTGAAAAATATTGAGCAAAGATCGCGAGAAAAACAACGCATAGTCAAAAACAATACGTCACTTTCAGCTATGTTATAAATACAACCAACTAACCATTTTTGGGATAGTTCTTTAGAGAGTTCTTTAGATAGTTCTTTAAATAGTTCTTTAGAGAGTTCTTTAGATAGTTCTTTAGTAAAAATTAGTTGAAAAGTAAATAGCAGAAAATCAATCAAAAAGTTCTAAAAAGTAAAGTCGTGAGGGGGCTCGGATCCTCCTCATTCGCAGTAAATAAAAGTTTTTTTTTAAGTTTGTTAAAATCGTTTCGACAGCTAGTCCAGACTTAAGACAAAATCTTAACAGTTTTTGCGCCAAGACAAATTAAATATTTTTATATAAATATAAAAGTGAGTGTTTCCTTTGGCATTTGGTATGAAAAATCGTCATTGACGAAAAGGTAAAGACTTTTTAATAACTCCTGGAAATGTTAAGAAATTAATTTGTAACTGTTAGTGCTCCCTGTAAAATTTAAAATGAATAAGGAATAGATAATGAGTTATAAGAAGTTAAATTAGAAGCAGTATAAATATGCTCCCTTTGAAAATTATGGATTTAAACAATGGTTTAAATAGGAAAAATGTTGAAGATTCAAACTTTAAAAACAGTAAATGCTCCCTTTGAATACTATGATTTAATTTAAATGACTATGAGTTAGAAACAGTTGATGCTCCCTTAATGAAACTAAATTTTGGAACTGGTATAGTGCCAACCTTAAATGATTATTTTGAAGAAATGATTTTAAACATTTTAACATTATTTTGGAAAGCTGTATTTTAAAGAAGTTTAACATAGGATTTTGGATTAAGATTAAATCGTTGACAAAATGTACTACATGTATGTGCCTTTGATTAATTTGGACTATTGGAAACAAGATTGTAAAATTTCAATATTTTCTCAACTTACAATATATTTTTAATCATCAATACAATAGTGTTTTACTGATAGTTAGTGCTCTAAGACCGACCCAGTTCCCATTCTCAGTCTGCAATGCTTCTGCCCTTGTAACAGAGAACAAATTAGAGAAATGAGGTTAGGAAAAGGGCAGAGGACATTACACTTGTTTTTTAGCCGTGTATAGATGGCATTAAAATAAACATTTTCAAATACCTTTTTTTAAAAAACTTAAAAATGGGCAAGATACAGAAGTAAAAAATCTAAGTGCGGGCCTGGTCATTAAAACGTAGCCCGCTATACTTTATGTTGTTTTTCTTATCTCTTATTAGTCATGCGATTTACGAGGGGTGTTGGGCAATCCGCTGTGGTGTGTTTTTCTGAAGCAAGTTAATTTTAAATTAGTGACACGTGAAAATGGTAAAATTTGAAAACAATGAATTAGTGGATATGGTGCTAATTTACGGTGAGTGTCGTCAAAGTGCGACTGCTGCTTCAAGATTATATGCAGAAGGCTTTCCCTTGCGGGGTCATCCTACACCCACAACTTTCTCAATGTTATTCAATGAGCAAGTTAGGCAGAACCCTATTTGATCCATAGTGTAATAAATGAATGTAAGTACCTTATTTTTGAGTTTTTTGAAAAAAGGTTTTTGAAAATGTTGTTTATTTTAATGCCTTCTTAACACGGCTGAAAAAGAAGTATCAACTTAGGAATCACCCTGTATATTTTTAGGTAGATACTGTTTTAAATTGGAAGATATACTTACGTCAAACTTAACACGCCATACCCTACCACATTCCAGTGGCGTGGTGGTAGTGTCCAAATCTTGTCCCCAAAAAGCGTAAAACTTTTCAACTCTTAATGCTCTCGTCGCATAGTATCCTGCATGTGTTATTCCATATTTTTCTCCTGCTGCTATAAGGCTAGAATATACGTGAAGCGCATACTAAAAATTTAAAACAAGATTAAGGGTAATAATTCGTTAGAAAAACAAATTCATTTTCAGCTTGCATTTACACAACTCTGACTAACCTGAGATTATGATGATTATGTTTTAGCTTTAATTCTATAAAAGGGATTAGTGTTGACGGTACCTAGGCTCTTTTTTCTTTATTTAAGGACATGCTTGTTGCTTGTCGGCCGACTTGCTTACAATAAAGAACTGAAAAACGCAGAAAACAATCTTGCATCCTTCTAATAAACTAGATTATTTTCGACCAATTTCGTCTTTATTTTAACTAATGGTCGCGACTGACGAAAAAAGTGACATTTTTTGATAGGTGGAAACGGCGACTTCTCAACGTGTTCAACAAATTCCAGAAAATTACACTTGTCCAAATGAAGAAAAAGTCCGACGGTACTCAGTCGTCAAATTCGTTACCATAAAATAATTTTATCGGGGAAAGGGATGTTTCGGTGGGGGTTCCACAAGGGTCAATTCTGGGCCCCTTGCTTTTTTTGATTTACATAAACGACCTTCCGTTGCAACCAACTGGGGCCCGGTCAACTATTTTCGCTGATGACACTACTCTCTCCCTGGGTCGGGACTCACTTGACGATGCCATGAACGAACTGAACTAAGCTCGAGACATTGCTGCGGACTGGTTCGGTGCCAACGGGCTGCTTCTCAATATCTCAAAAACAAAGAGAGTAATTTTCTCCCTACGGGAGCTTGGTGCTGCCAATGCCGATATCACAGACGTTAAATTTCTGGGTGTCTACATGGTGCGATGGGATAAAAACATAGATAAATTGGCAAATAAATTGAGAAGTAGTGTGTTTGCGCTGCGCAGACTATCAGACATTGTTCCGAAGGGGACTCTTATGATGGCCTACTTTGCACTCTATCACTGCTTCATGACCAAAAGCACTGTTAGTGTGGGGACATGCCGTACATACTGATAGAATATTTGGGTTGTAACGGAGGGCTGTCGGATTTCTGGCGGGTTTGGGTTTCAGGGACGATTACTCGCGTCTATATCCCAGCCTAATGGCAGGCACACTGCGCATGTCAGGCGGATAGCGCGATGACGGGACATTTGAAATTAGTTCAATTATTACATGTAAAATATGATTGATATAGCGATTAATTAATTACATTTTTAATATAACGGTATTCTATTTATATTTTTTTATCAAACACTTTATTCTCTTTTTTCTTTTAAGTTTCAAGGAATTCAAAGATGTGGTTACCGGTGTTGACAGTTTACGATTTTGTAATTCCGACTTTTTGTTTTTGTACTATATTTCATCCCACAGTTTGTGCACACATAAACTGTTGTACAATTTAAAAAGGTTTTTACTGTACAGGTGCTTGACAGCGGCCACAAAATATTTAATATTTTGTGAGAGCCGCAGCCATAACAAAACTTACTGATTAATAACCTGTCCCTCCATTTTAATTATACTCCACAAGGCCACAAATTCACAAACTGTTCTTGTAAGAAAACTTAACACATCGACTATGACAAAACCGTGACGTAAAAAAATAATTAAAGTCATTTCTACCTATATTTTAAATGTTCCGGCGTCACGCTATCCGCCTGTAATGCGCCTATATAGACGCGAGTGATAGTAGGGAAGCTTTAAAACAACTTCAAATTTTAACCCTGCCTTCAGCATATATCTTTAAAAACCTGCTATACGTAAAAGACAGAAAAGATGAATACAGGAAGCAGGTGGAGGTCCACAGCCACAATACTAGAAATAAGAACATACTCTCTCATTCCTTCCTACCTCAGGCTGAAAAGGTGTCACGATGGCCCAGGAAAATATGCAATTAAATTGTACAATAAACCATGAGCTAACGAGAGAGAAATTTAGTGTTCGGAAATTTATGAACTCTCAGTTTAAATTACATTTTTAGCCTGTAGTACTGTTCTCTCAGATTTTGAATGTTATGCCTGGTGTCCAAATTTAACCTGTGGAATAGTACTTAATGACTGAAATTAGGAATGTAAAAAAAATAGAAAATTATTATTAAACTTTTGCTTTATGTAATAACATTTCTTTTGACGAGGTAAAAATTGTATGAAATTTTTTTAACCATAATATATTTAAAGAAGATAATATATTTGATTTGAATTTATGAGCGCTCCGACCTATACGACGTCTGCTTAGAGAACGTAACGTTTTAGCGTTTATTTTACGTTAATTTAAGGTCTATACCTGTTCATTAAGAAAACATTACTAAAAATAACATCATTATAGATATAAAGTTAGTTGTTAGTCAGAATAATGTTTAACCCGTAACCCGTACAGAGTCACTTTTGGGATATGAGTCGTACAATGGGGTCTGTGAGACACCTAGCCATATATACATATTTTTGTAAGCGTCAGGCTATAAATATACATATATTAGGAGTTAGCTTATGTGAAAATTTTATGAATTAAAGTCATATTTTCATGAAAATATTTATTTAATTTTTGAAAAGTAAAAAATAGTACATTTTTAAAATGTACATGTTTTTTCTTTTAAAATGTAAAATAAACATGTCAAACTATTTTTATCTGTAAAGAAACTAAATGAACAACAGTGAAACGAAAAAATATTCTTAAATTTTTATCAAGAATTACAAAAATAACAAGCTTATTTCAGATGTCATTTTTACACTCTTTACATAGGAAAGGTACACTTTAAACATATTGAGGTTTTACATATAACACATAAGTACTGGGTTTTACATTTAAGTCTTTAGGGACACATTCTCTTCAAACTGTTTGTCACCATACCGAACACGGTTGGACGGCCCCGGAGCAGAATTCATTATAAACGTATTTTTTTAAAGTTACTTAACACGTACAAAGGGATCTCACAGACACTTCCGTACTTTAACCCGAAATAACTTACGCGTATGTTAACCTATATCGCTCAAAATCTTCAATAACATTGCTGTCTGCCCTACTTAAAAGCAGATAGAAGGGCAGAATGATATAAGAAAAAGTTGGGGAGCAGCTGAGCGGTATTTGTTGACAAGTGTCACCCAGACCCCATGATACGGGTTACGGGTTAATGAGTCATTTCTACTTACTTCATTAGGAATATACAATACATAACCCAACTCCCCAGTATGCGTAAGATTCATCGTTCGAATACCATTCGCCAATCCAATATCCAAATTTTTGTAAGTAAAAAACGGGAAATCTTTTGGATTTAAGTCTGTATCTGTTAATTCAGAAAGGAGCGTTCTTGTAAAAGGTCCTATAAGACACAGGGCCGTAAACATACTGGTTACATCTGAGATCGCTACAGTTGGAGGTAGATGTTTTTGAAGCCAAACTTTACATCTTGTTTGTTGGATTGTTGGTGCAATCATCATGTAACTAAAAAGTAAAAACTAGAACCGTGATTAACAACGAAGTACATGACGAGTGAAAACTTTAGCGGCATATTGTTTAATTTTGGATGCCTATCTTAAATGTTGCCAAATTTTTTAACAGTTACAAGTAATTGGTGGCGGAGAACTATCGATAGTGGATAGGGTTCGACATATCGCTAGTA
This sequence comes from Polydrusus cervinus, assembly GCA_935413205.1. Lineage (NCBI taxonomy): Eukaryota > Metazoa > Arthropoda > Insecta > Coleoptera > Curculionidae > Polydrusus > Polydrusus cervinus. The sequence goes on from OW284516.1 coordinate 32,320,585, forward strand.
AAAGTGAAAAACTATCGATAGTTTTTGGTCCCATAAAAAGACACTTTTAGAAGAAAAAACACCTTATTTATTATTAAACTATTTGAAGTGATGTGTTAAAATAAAGATTACACTCTCATTACCATTTGTCTCCTCTATAAGTTGGTGTAATTAGATCCGACGTTTCGTTTTTTCAAAACCATCATTTTTCTAAAAATGTTCCTTATAAAGGGTCCTGCACCTCACCTCTCGTCTTCTATAGCTCACTTATTAATTAAGTTAGAATTTACCTATATCCTAGAGCGCATTTCAGGAAAATATTTTTGTTTATACAGGGTGTTCCAAAAAAGTGTGACGTCATAAGGATCTATTTTTTTAGATTACATGCCATACATATTCTTACTTATTTGGATGCCTCTTATAGTTGCCTACATACCCCCAACATTTTAATGAAATCGATTCAGTATTATAGGCGAAAAAAACACTAAGAAAAATCAGTTTTGCACCACTGGTTTTAAAAATTAATAAGAAATAAAAATAATGCCTCGTTATTAAAATTATGAATAAGATCGAATCAATTTATTTTCTTATTTCAAATTGGAATTGAAATATTATTATGTCATTCGATGCAGAATTAAAAATCAAACTCAGTCAAAATCGGCTATTGTCACTTTAATAAACTTTAATACCAAAAAAATGGTTTTGCAAAGCCACCTTCAATATTTATTTATAATAATGACCGGTGGAATAGTTGACAAACTAAGTTTTCTGCAAATAGGTCTTGATGCGTTAGAAATTGCGATAGGGTTGTAAAAGAACAAATGTTTGATTTTTAATTCGGCATCGAATGACATACTAATATACAGAGGTTCCAATTTGAAATAAGAAAAATAAATTGCTTTAAAGTTTGACACTAAACTTTGAACACCCTGTAAAATTAGTATTAATCAAACTTGGTTAACGAAACTGTTCGACATTATTTATTTAGTACCTTTGTATAATTTTATTAACAAGGCATTATTTTTATTTTTTATTAATTTTTAAAACCAGTGGTGCAAAACTGATTTTTCTTAGTTTTTTCTTCGCCTATAATACTAAACCGATTTCATTAAAATTTTAGGGGTATGAAGACGACTATAAAAGTTATCCAAAGAAGTAAAAATATATATAGCTTGTAATCTAAAAAAATAGATCCTTATGACGTCACACTTTTTTGGAACGCCCTGTATAAACAAAAATATTTTCCTGAAATGCGCCCTAGAATACAGGTAAAGTCTGCAGAAAATATCAAAATCCTAACTTAAACAATAAGTGAGCTATATGAGACGGGAGGTTAGGTGCAGGACCCTGTATATGCTCATTCCATTATAGAAAGTTTTTCCATCAAATCTTTCATTTATATTAATAAAAATATCTACAGAAAACTATAATAAAAGAAGCCAAGAAATATTATTTTGAAAATCGTATTGTGATTGATATGAAACCCACGTAAGGACTGTTGAAAAAGTATTAAGGATTTAACAAGAAAAAAACAAAATTATACCTTTGATGTTCAAGAAGTGAAACCAATCATTTCATTTATAAAAAATAAAAATTCATCTTGATGGGATAACTTATCTGGTAAATTTTTTTCACAACTATCTATTCCTGCTTTAAATGCTTTAGTAAAGGCAATAAATATTTCTTTTGAAAATGGAATATTTTCACAATCTGTTAAATCAGCTATTGTTATTTCAATTCATTAAGGAGGCGATTATGAATCTGCTTCTAATTTCAACCAATTTCTTTGCTTCCAAAACTAAAATTATAGAAAAAATTGTTAAAAATAAAATTATTTCTTTTTTAAATAAAAATACTAATGATTCATTTCATTTCTTGAACATCTTTACTTTATGAAGGAGATTTTGCAGCAGTAATATTTTGTGATACATTCCAAAGCATTTAATTGTGGTAATCACAAAATATTGCTGAGAAAACGAACTTTATGGCTTTAGAGGTATCTCATTAAAGGGGTGTAAGTTATATTTGTCTGAAAGATATCAAGCAGTGTAATTTTCGGGCAGTGCGCGCGTTGCATTCCTTTTTGTTCAAACTTCTTGTGGAAATTTTGTTTTCTTGTATATTTTGCAATTTTAAATCAAAATCTCAATAATAAATTGTAAGTTATTAATGATTATTTATATTATACTATAATTATAAAAGCATATTATTAAACAAGTATTAGACAGATACTATTATTGACCGAGCGTCGATTTTAAATCCCGAGGAGCGAAGCGACGAGGGATTTAAGACGTGAGGGCAATAATAGTTGTCTAAACCGTGGTAATTATATTATTTTTCCCACTACTAACACATTTTCAACATGAAATTATTAATTAAAGTTAACATACCTTCTTAGGGTTGCTTCTGTTTTTTCAGTCAAGTTACCTTTGCTTTGAAATTTGCAGCATTTTTTTTATCTTGTCAGATGGCATTCTTAGTTGTCAGTATTTGTCGATTCATAAAAAAATTTAAGTCTTTTTGATAACCTGGTTGTCTAAACATGACGTTTTTATATATTCTTAAAATAAAAAAGGTCAAGTTGCCTGTTTTATATTGTTTTTGCCAGAAGCCTCTATTATTGACCGTTGTCAATAACGACGGTCAATAATAGAGCCTTCTGGCAAGGGGTAAAGAAAAACTATTTCTAAAGTTAATAATCGGTCAATAATGAGTGATTTTAAAGTTAGTAGTGGAAAAAAATTATTACTAGCACTGGATCACTTTGCCCCGAAGGTCTTCAGATATCAAAAAGTTTAACATAAGAAAAAGTTAAGTTGTACTACAGATTGAGAATTCGTTCGTTAAATTTGATGTTAAAATAATATTGTTTCATAGTTTATGGAGTGTTAGTTTTTTAAGTAGGTTTTGTTTATATTTGGATCTCAATAACCCTAAAAACGACATACTGCCCATTAAATTTTTAATAAAATATTATTTCATTCCCTTTGTATTAATATAAATGACATTGGCAGACATTATTTACTCCCAACTTGCCTGATTAGTAAATCAAGAATTAAAGTGAACCGGACCGGTAGGTATGATTTTGAGTAAATTATTACTGCGAATGTCATCTGTGTCACAGTCAAAGTTGTCCGTTAAATAAATATTGTTTGAAATGTTTATACAACCCGAATTATAAAAGATAGGAAACTGAAATGTATACCATGTAAATTATTTGCTTAAAATATTTTTATAGAATTATTTAAATCTGTATGTGTATAAAATTTTAAATGAACTTACTGATTTGGAGTCAATCTGGCAAGTGAACAATCATTTTCATATCCTCCCCTTTGATTCTGCATACCGGTATGTATAATACTTCCAACGGGGACATCAACGTCATTTGAGCAAAGATATTGAAGCGCTTCAACAACTTCATTCCCTTTAGACTAAAATTTAAGAGGTGATACTTATGTATAAAGTAAGGCTCAACAACGACGAAAAAGGAAAGAAAGACCTCGCATTCCCCTTTATTAAAACAAACCAACAATAGCTAAAAATTCATGCTACCACTTAGTTCCTGACGAGGTCCATGAATGAAACCATATGGAAATAGTAGGAAATTTTTACGAGCGTATAATACGCTGTTGCTAAATGATTAAAAGATTGTGGGTTTTATTTGGGCTTAAATAGGTATTTTCTTTTTTCGTCGGTGAACATGATTTATATTCAATCGGTAATATAATAGACAATTTAAGAACGCGATTCGGCTCAATCGGTGCTACCGGTGGACCCGCCGGTGAAAAAAGAATATACCTAATTAAACACATTGTTGGATTGCTTAAAACATATTCTAACCTCAAACTAGTCAAAATACTAATAACGACAAAAATTTCGAGAACATTTCTCATAGAATGACAGCTAAGAGAGCTTCTGTGACTGCCACCAGAGGTGGTATTCTCGTATTCCTAATAATTTATCACATTTTCATGAAGTACCTGTTTAGACAAATCGACCTGAAACCAAGTAGTGAATTAAAAATTACATCAACACAGATAATGAGTTCGATTATTCAAGGTCGTGTTGGCATATTTTGTAATTATATCCGTATCGAGATTTAAATGAAAACCGCAACAGAATCGAACTTGGCACGTGATTGTCAGTTTGATATAACTTAACCTAACTTTTGAGCTGAACTACTGTAGAAATTAATTACAAAATAGTTATCTTGTCAAAACGATTTGAGTATGCTACAAAGTCATCTATTCTTCATAAACTCGAGAAGTAAATATATACTTTAAAACACAGTGAATCAGCATTACGATGACATTTTATAATTGCCTTTAACCTACAGTCAGCTAACAGTCATAATAAATTTATTTTTCAGATCGATCGCGTAAGACTTGGCAACGTTGGCCTCCTAGCGGTCGCAAGTGAAAATACGGAAATGAAAAATGACAATTTTGACATTAAGAAAAATAAATTAGTTATTTCCAGCTTTATTAAATATAAAGTGGTGAGAGTTTAGTGTTTAAAAATTTTGTGGGTTAATTATAAATAAAAACAATATGGTGAGAAAGTGTCAGGTTTGCAAAATAACCGATTTAGTACCTGGATTTTATAGTAGTCTACACATGCTATCGCCCTCTGTTAAACAGTGAGTTGTAGGCTCGGCGCAAAAGTAATTTTATGAATTAGATGCGGGGTCTATCTTTGCTGTCTCGTCGTTGGTAAGACCTCTATTTGTCAGTTTATTATATTGACAATTTAAAATATATTTAACTATCGAAAAAATTTTTGTTATTACTTATTAATCCATGAATTTCATTATATCACTACTACAAAGTTAGGAAAAAGGAAATATCGCTTACCCAAAGGTCAATCTTAGTAAACGATGAATAATCACTAATGCCAACACCTTCCCTACAAGCAGCATATTCCTTTGCTACAAAATCAAACCAAGGGGGCTTCCCGAACGTATTTGTGTAGGCTATTCTATATGGCGTGGACCAATCAAAAGCTTCTTGTTCTATAATACAAATAATTATTAGATTTTTTGAAAACTATGATATATTGTTCTCAATCAGCCAAACAGTTAGTCTGCGCTTAATTCTAAACAGTTTTTCCCTTTAGTGCAATAGGTAACATATTAAATATCTTTGGATTCGTATAAAAATTAAATAACCATAAAACCTAAAATAAATAAGTCCATAGGACAAAAAAATTTCAAATATTTATACGATTATTTACCAACCAAAATTAAAAAATACATTTCATTGAAAAAATAAAAAGTCGAAATAAAAACATGGATATTGGAAACAGATAATTTGAAAATATTTTTGGAAATATTTTAATTGATACTGTTATGAATAATATATTTTTCAAAATTTTATTATATATATATCTTCAAAAAACTGAGTTTATATTTATATACATATGCTTAAACGTTTTTTTATTTGCAATTTAACTTTTATATAATATTAACAAATATTTAAACAAAATATTTTAGTAATCTCATATATCTATAATTTAAAATATTAAGATTTGCTCCTAACAAGCACGTCTTCGGGGGATCAAAGAAGAAGTTTATTAAGGAAGATAAATAAACAAGGTTAGGTTAGGTTAGGTAAGAGTGGCAGACCCTTGGTTCTGACCAAACAGTCTCACGTAGTCCTGATTAGGTCCGTTGTGATACCACACGTGTTCCGTAGAACCCACCTTCATCAGATCACTGATGGTTTATGCGACGTAACCGCGGAAGGATTTTAACAACTCATTCAAACCAGCCACTACTGTTCAGAAATCTGCTCAGCCGTCCAAGTTGTAAGTTGCTTAGTTCCTCCAGGCTATCGAAAGATGATTCACCCAGAGTAGTGAACCTCCTTCTTGCGAGGCCAGGGCATTCACACAGAAAATACTTTTGAATACTTTCTTCCTCTTCCTCATCTCTGCAACTTCTGCAGAAGTCGTTAGTGGGTATTTGCATACGTTCGGCATGTCTACCGAAGAGGCAATGTCCGGTAACAACCGCAGTAATATTTCTCACGTCTTTTCGACTGTGTCTCAATAGCTCGGCGGTTCTCTTTTTATCGAATGTGGGCCACAGTTGCCTGGATGTACTACAGGTTGTCAACCCTGTCCATCTGTTCTGTGCAAGCTGCTTCGCCGTGTAGTCAATCTCCTCTTTGACCAATCCCAGTGGTTTGTTCACTGTATTGTCTGCTAGATCAGCTGGCATGCCTGCGCCCTCTCTTGCGAGCGCATCGGCAGCCTCGTTGCAATCTATTTTGGAGTGTCCAGGAACTCAGCACAATAAAGAAACAAATTTATTACATTATAAATTTTGAAAATAATATTAATCAGCTCGCAAGAAATGGGTTGTTGAAATAATAAAGATACTGGATGATACTATGCTATTACCCCCTAAAAATGTTTCCACAATTTTAAAAGTAAAGATTTAAAAATTTGAGGAGTTAATAAGTCTGTAAATTGTTAAATTTTCGGCCAATTTGAACCTTCGGACCCGGTCAAACCGGAAGCGAAGTCAAATTTTAAATTTTAAATGGAAAACCCTCATTTTATTCGATAATTAAATTCTGTAGAAAATTCTCTTTTTAATGACATATTACACTTTAACATTTATTTTAAAAATTGCCGTCTAGATCAATTTGTCCTTGTTATCTAAAATGTCCATAACTTAGATAAAATAAGGTAAGGTGTAAAGAGTACACAAGTTAATAATTATTTAATAGCTAATAGTAGATATTAACAAGAAATATGATAAATGTATTTTCTAGACCCGTATAAGCCATGAGAAGTTAAGTCAAGTGTGCCGTGAAAAACAATTCATTCATTTCAATCTTTGTAATTATTATTTAATACCATTTGATATTTTTATAGAAATAATATTTTTGTTTTCCACAGCATACTAGACTGGTCTTGACTAAATTTATTCTCTTCTTCTTCTCAGTCTAGTAATTACATTTATTATATTTCATGCTAATTTCTACCATTACCTAACCAATGCATCGTTAGAAAGAAAATTAAATGAACAATATTATTATAACAAAACAAAGATGGGTTGTTACTTAGAAAAATGGAGAAATTTTACTTTGTTTTTTAGAAAACACGCTGTAAATAAAATAGCCCTAACGGATACATTTAAGTATAACACTGACTTGCTTGTTGTTTTCACTTCCCGTTAAACCGAAAGTTGTTTCGAAGGTTTAAATTGTTCAAAAAATGCCAATTTACATACTTATTAACACTTTATGTTTTTAAATTTTTACTGCTAAAACTACGAAAAAAATTGTGTCACCCGGTATACAGGGTGTTCCTTAATGACGTGCTAATATTTTAGGGTGTGATTCCTCAAGTCATTTTATGGAGAAAAGTTCATATAAACATATGTCCTAAAGGGCTTAAATTTTTTGCTACAGGGTGTTGAATTTTTTTAAATGCTTTTTAATGTAATATCTCCGAAAGTACTTTAGATAATATTTTATAATTATATTATTTTATTATTATTATTTTATAATTATAATTTTATTTTATATTTTAATTTTGGCATGTGCTAATAGGACATAAAACCACATGTTTTAGTTATAAAAGTAATTTTTTTGTCCCACCAGTGGTGTCCCTGCAAATATTTCCTGATATTTTTTAGAAAAAAAGTGGTACGCCACTGACATTTGTCTATGTGGATACCATTTCTGATTAGCCTGGCCAATTCTGCATAAAAATGGTATCTTGCGTTTTTCTCCTCAGGCACACCGTTCTTAATTAAAATAATTAAATTAGCTCTACTATTTATTATTATTAAGATTGATAATGCAAAATTTTGTTTTATAAAAATTGTTCGCATGCTTCCGCCCGTCTATGGTCAAATCACTTTAACTTGAGAAAGATGACACAAAAAACAATTGAAGAAAAATTAATTCCATTGGGTGAATCCATGGCAAAATTAAACGGTAACATATTTGTCGAATTAGCCGTTTTCCTTTTACTCACAGAAGAAAAAAGGGTTTGTTCCTTTTACTTATAGAAAATTTTAAATGCCATTAAAGACATCAGGTTTATATCTATCTTTTTCAAATTTGACATTTTGCATAATACGAGACAAAAATGACTATAGTTATTGTAAAAAACGAACAATGTGTTGTTTTGTACCAAAGCCATTGTGATCTCTTGGTTTTCAGAAATGTTTTCTTGGTTGCCTACTTTCGCTAACAAAAAAGCCCAGTTTCTCAACAAAATAGCTTTAAATTCATTTAAAAAATACTTTTTGGGAATGAATATTAACTTTTGAGTATTCGGGATGGTAAAGTTTTTTAAAATTAATTACATTCTTTTCCAATTTACAGTAATAACATGGCACCGTTGTAACCGTTAGAAGTGGCAATACTGTAGGACATTTTTCTGACAAGCCGATATGACATTACCTCAAAAGTCAAAAATATTATATTTATTTTCTAACATTTAAGGACTATTTACCGGTTTAATTTCTATTTCTGTTGCATATAATAAAAGTTTTAAGGTCGATTGGGGCCCTGTTGAATATATCAGAAAATAATGTAAATAAGTGTGTTGGAAAAGGATTTACTTACAACGAAGGTAAATACAGATTTTCATTTTGTTAGATTTACATTATTTTTATGCTTTAAATGTTGTAGAAATTGTGCAGAAACAAGTTGAAAACTGGAGATTTTTTAAATAAGTGAACAGTTAAACATAAAACCCAGTTTAGAGGTAGGTATTTACATGTGTTAAGTCTCATATCTTCAACTCTGATCACTCTTTCAGGAAAAAAATTAATAAAAAACTGGTGTATGCATGCATAGGATCTCTGAAATTTTTTTTTTATCCTATTTTTGGGGGTTGATATGATATGATGTGCTCTATGCATCTAAGTTATGGACGCAATATTAAATTACTAACTGTTTTACACTACACAATTTTTTTTGATATCAGCTTAAAAACACATTAAGTAATATAATTTCTGCATAATAGGTATATACTTTACATTAAGATCGAACCACAAACCCGAAGAAATAATAATTTTTATCTGAAAACCCCCATTTGAAATGTAATTGTGCTCAATATAACCTTTTAGAGTTTATCATGTCGGTACATGTATGTCTGTTATGTCCTGGTATATGTTTGTCAGCAACTGCACTACCAATTTAATTTTTTTTTATTTTATAGAAAAGATTCCATGATGGTTACATACAAGATGACATGTAAAATTTTTAAAATATAGTGTTTCAGATCACGGACAACACATCTTATAGGAAAATTTGTGTAAGTTATTTATTTACACCAGGAAATCTATGGAAACCCCTCGGGAAAACCTAAGACAAATTAACTTAAAGCTGACACCTGTGCTTTTCAATAGCTTTGGGAGTCCCATATGAGATAGTAATAGTCCCTATATTTCCTTCCTACCCAACATCAAAAATACTTGCACATGTTCTAATTTTAATTTTTTATCAGCTTTTTAATTAGAATTGCATGTTGCAGTGATAATGTTACAAGAGTTTTTTATTTTTATTTTTATTATTAGTTAGCAGGCTCTTAGATGTTTTCTTGACATACATTTGTATCTGACAATTTTTTTTTCTGTTTTAGGAAAACAACTTACAGTTAAAATGATTTATTGATAAAACCGAGGATAAAACGATATCTATAATTCCAAAAAAATCAATATCATTGCATGTCAATACAATGACATGGTAAAAATAATGGGGAGACTAATGTCAGGTTGCATAAAGAATTTTCATAATAAATAACTAACCAGCCACTTTGACGGTGGCATACATGATATTGGCAGAAATACTTTTTTCACAATCACATAGATCTGGTTGGCAAGTTTGTGAGTAAATTATGCCTACCAATGTCATTTATGTCAGAGTCAAAGTTGCTGGTTAGTTAATTGTTGTTAAAAATCTTTGTGCAACCAAATATATAAGTTTTCAATACACTAATTTGATTTTCAAAACCCATATATCTTCATCAAAATTCAATCCATTCCATTTTCACTTCAATGGGTAGGCTGTCTTTTGGACCACTTAGTACAATGTGTGTTACTTCACTTTATGTCTTTTTTATACAGCGTGATCGTTAATAGTCATAGTCAAAAAAGAAAATTTGAAATTTGTTTATTAAACAAAAATAATTTCCAAAAATCGTTATTATTTTTTTAGAACCATTTATGAAAAGGAAAGACCTATCGTCGTGACAAAAAAAAGGCATTTATGGACTAATAAATTACTAATTTGGGAAGCACAAGGAAGCATGTTTATAGAATATGTTGTGTCGACATTCAGAGACGAGCCGTCTTAAGGCGAACGTCTAGGAGTAGGGATACAATTTCCTACTAAAACGATAGTACAGTGCGCACAAGCCTGTCTATTACTCCATTTTAACTTAGTATGTCGAATCTGTGATATTATGTAGTGTGAATAAATTTATATACCGAATAAACTGTGTCTACTTTCAACAATAAACCACCGGTCACATCTAAGACATAACAGAATATATACTGACTTAAACACAGGACTAACGTTCTTAAAGAAGAATAAAACAGAAGGCTTCCTATTAGATAAGGACCCTCTGGTACTTAAGTTCAAAAGTCATAATTGTGAAAGTTCGAGTAATATTTATTTATAAAGATTTTAGTAGAGTCATCGAACAAATATATTTTTTTAAATAGTACGTAGTTATATACAATTGCAACTCAAGCAAACTTAATTTTAATCCTGATTTCTTCATAATATATAACAAATATAGGGTGTATTTAACATAAGAAATGTACTGTAAACCTAAAACTGAAATATATTTGATTTGTATACATAGATTAATTATTATTTAATTGTCTAAATAAACTTACCTATTTTGAAAAATGAGAAAAAGTATAATGTAAGAATAAAGTATTGTTTCAGTTTGATTTCTATCAATAAAGAATTTTCATTTTTTAAAAATAACTATGCTAGAGAGACTGCTAAGTGTAAATAAAAACATAGTCTTATAGTTTTAATCATGTTTTAATATATTAGTACACAAACACATTGGATTGTAAGTATTGACGTTCATACATTTATTAGTTGACTATACTTATAAAGATTATTTTATTTTTCCCATATTTGTTAACCATGCTCCCTAGGAATACTTTTTTCTCAAAAGTATTAAGCCGTAATGCTTATACGTATCTAGATATTTTAAAATAAACCATAGAGTATAAAATATTACTAACCTAATTAATTCCTGTAAAATAGAAAATGGTCTAAAAAAACTCACAAATTATTATTATTTAGCAATAGTAAGAGGTATAACCGATGAGACTATTCTGTTATCACATGTAAATATCACAGTGTGTAAAGGACGAATGAGCTGTTCCATTGTTTAATGTCTCTGTCAAGTATATTCTTAAATTGGTTTATTGGGGTTGCATTGACTGGGTCTTCACTCACTCGATTCCAGTTGTACACTACACAGTTCGAGAGAAAGTTTCTTTGTAGAAGTTTGGCACATCTTTCCTTTGATAACTTCTTATTAATCCACTATATTTTTGTTAATTCAAGCAACACATAAATACATACTTATGTTAGGGTAAGTACATTCGATGCATTTTTCTGATATTCTTGACTAAAATATTGTTTTTAACAAACTTAGTTGGGTTTAAACATAACATGGCTGTGAAATTAAAATGCAGTAATCTTTCTCTTATAAAACTGTCCAATTAAGTTGTGTAGTAGAAACAGCTTTTCTTTGGAGTATTACATAGGTATATAAAGGTTTTAATTCTGCTTTCATCATAACAAAGAGGTGTCCAATTTATATTAATTCTCGCACTAAAATCACTTCTTCAATGAAATTTAGGTATATATTAGTTTTCATTCTTCTGCTCTCACCATAAAGGGTAGGTTTCCAGTCTCTTTATCAGCTTATTAAAAACCAAAACATTATTTTGCCACTCAAAGCAAAGAAGTTTTATTTATCCATAACTGGAACATCGCCAACATTTAGCTATTTTCAACTTAAATTTAATAAACTGAACGGTCAAAGGGCATAGATAACTAAACACATAATCCACAAATGTTTGTGGCAAAACCCCATATCTACGCCCATGTCGGGTACACGTGTTAGCCGTGTGGCGGCGCGACCGGTAAAGTGCGGGTGACGAAGTCGGCTATCATTGGTCGGTTTTGAATTGGGCGCCTGGACCCCCACCTGGTTGACAGTTAATTTCACGGAGGTTAAAATTTTTCCACCGGTCCTTTTGCTCTGAACGAGAGAAAGACCTAGAAGCGTGGGTTCTCAGTTATCTTTTTTTTCCAAAATAATACTAGTAAAAGCGCGAGCCTTTGGCCACTTAGTTTTGTTTTACCAAAGAAGTAAAGTCACTACGTGCCTGGTCGTTAAATTTTTCTAGGTGAGTTTTCTTAAATTTAATTGACATATTAATATTTTTCTCATAACCATAATTTTTTATTTGTCCCCCACACGTGGCCTATCTTACTGACTACGTTAAATTTTTCTAGTACCTACAGGAGAAGTGTGAAAAACAATAAACTGAGATCTTTCCCAAACCATTTTTGTTTTCATTGGCTACCACGAACCCTACCACGAACCAAAATACCCTCGAGAAAAAATACGCCGAGTGTTCCACCGCAACTTGGCGACCAACTAGGAGCTGGCCTATGAACAATGGTTCTAACGAACACGCCGAATCAAGGACGGGGACGCCACAGTCTCCCACACCCTCAAACATCGCCACCATTCATGGGTTTCCCAAGGGAAGAGCAAAATGCAACCAACACCACCGCCCAGCAACACACACAGGGACAAGGTAACCACGTTCAATTTAATCCTAATCGTTCTGACGGAACGCCGCAACGTACACATGGAGGAAGGTTTGGAGGTCTGGGTGTTCCAGTGCAGCTGGCCCATACACCACCTCAAGCACCACATGGTGTGCCAGTGCAGCTGGCCTATACACCACCGTACTCACCCGAGGAGTTGGCAAGACTTATTAACTTAATAGTACAATCAGTAAATCAAGTAAATTTAGGCAATAGTAATAATAATCAACAAAATGTAACAGGCACGAGTAACTCTACAACGAATAATTCGTTATTAGACGTAACAAAAGTTTTACCCCACTTTGGGGATGACGGTAGTATACATCCGGTGGAATTTTTGCACCTTTTAGAAAATATAGTAGACGTAAACACGTTACCTTATACAAAAATAGCCTTTATACTAAATAGCAGTTTCAAAAAGTCAGCCAAAACCTGGTGGGACGCTTTCTTCGACCAGTTTCTGAATTATACGGAATTCAAGAAAGTTTTTTTAGAGAATTTTTGGGGCGCAGACCGACAGATAAAAATAAAATTAAAATTGGAAGCAGATAGGTACGAGGAAAATGGCGGACTCCTTACGGAACATTTTAATAAATATGTAAGCTTATCAAAATATTTAAACCCACCGTATACAACTACGGAGCTACTTTGCATCATAGCCCGACATTTTCCTCCAAACATATCAGCAATATTAATAGGGGTGCAAACATTAACGGGGGCACTAGAACGATTGAGACAGGCGGATAGCTATTTTGATAATAGTAATAAGAAACATATAGGATATGCAAATAACAAAAATCCTAGACCCAATTTTTCCAATGGGGCTCCTAAACCCCAATTTTCCAGGAACACAAGGCCACATATCTCTGCCTTGGAAGTGGACCTGGAAGGTTCGGAAAACTGGGAAGGCCCTCAAAACTGACCCCCAGTTTGAGGGACACGCCACAAATGCAGGGGGCGCAGGAGGTACAAGTGTTGTCCAATAATCCAAGAGAGGATTTTTTAGAAGAATGTGAGTTTAAGCATGGAATATTGGACGACTCTTTGCCTAAAATTAACGTTCGAATTTTTGACTTTTGGTTTACAGCTTTGATTGATAGCGGTAGCCAGGTTTCTGTCATTTCAGAAGAAATTTGGATACAGCTAACAGCTTTTCACCCGAAGATACCCCATATTAAATGTACGGGTATACGAGTTGTGGGTGCTTTTAAAAGTAAATTCAAAAAAGTTAATTTACAAGCTGAAATACCAATATTTATAGAAAGTCAAAGGTTTTTACAGGAAGTTTTAATTATACCGGATCTCATGCATTCAGTTATTTTAGGTTGTGATTTTTTAAGGTTTTTTCAGGTTACAATAAATTTACCTGAAAAACATTTAGTAATAAAAAGCAATAAACAATTTTTTATTGTACCAGAAAAAAAATATCAGCACGGCGAGGACAATGTTCCGCCGGGCATTTGCAGCATTGTAAATAAAAACGATAAATTCTTATCGCTTCTGCAGAATAAAATTCCAAAACCGGATTTTTATTTTAAACTTTGTCAACAAATAAATTCTTTTGAATTAGTGAACAATACTGCAAATAAAATTGAATCAATTTCTATTGAACAACAACAGCATTTAAAAAAATTATTACGGAAATTCGGCAATATTTTTTCGAATATACCGGGTCGCACAAAAATGTACGAACACCGAATTAAATTATTAGATGATTCGCCGTTTTTTGTTAAACCGTATCCGATACCGGTGGCTCATCGAGAAGCCGTGCAGAAAACACTAACACAAATGTTAGAATGGGGAGTCATCGAACGTGTCTCTTCACAATATATTTCGCCTATTATGACCACCCTAAAAAAAGACGGTAGCGTGCGAATATGTCTAGACGCAAGGCGTGTAAATGAGGTAATGGTACCAGATTTCGAGTTACCTAAACCAATTGAGGAAATTGTAAGGTTAATGTCAGGAAAAAAGTTTCTCTCGAGTATAGATCTTACGCATGGTTACTGGCAGATCCCGTTGCACCAGGATGATAGAAAATATACTGGTTTTATGGTCGGTACTCAAACTTATAGGTTTTGTGTCCTCCCTTTTGGTATCAAAACGGCAGTTAGCGCTTTTAGCCGTGCCATGGACGTTATGTTTGGCGCACCTTTTCAGGATTTCTTACTTAACTACTTAGATGACTTACTGGTGATGAGCGACACTTTCGAGGACCATTTAAGTCACTTGGATCAAGTTTTTAGTCGCCTAGGGTCGGCAGGACTGACGGTGAAATTGGAAAAATGTTTTTTTTTTCAAACTGAGTTACGCTATTTAGGTTATATCGTAAATGGAGATGGGATGAAGCCAGACCCAGAGAGGATACAAGCACTACGGGACTACAAACGTCCTGAAAATGTTAAGCAACTGCAGGCATTTCTAGGTCTTTGTCAGTATGATCGGGTTTTTTCATCCAGGTTTGCGGAACTTTCGGCACCGCTGACTTTATTACTAAGAAAAAAAGTGGCCTGGACCTGGCACGAGGAACAGGAAGCGGCCTTCCAAGATCTTAAAGCTCTTTTGCAGCAGGAAACCCTTATTTATCACCCCATTTTTAGTGAGAGTTTCTATGTGGAAACCGACGCCAGTGACGTAGGGATTGCTGCCATTCTCTATCAGCTGATCCTGGGTGAGCGTAGGGTGGTAGCCTATGCTTCGAGATTGCTGCTGGATAGGGAAAAAAGATATTTTTCTACCGAGAAGGAAATTTTAGCAGTTCTTTTTGCTTTGACAAAATGGCGTGTATATCTGTTGGGTAGTAAATTTTACTTATATACCGATAACAAGGCCATTACCTATATTGACCGTTGTCGGTTACTGTCAGATCGAATTTCACGATGGGCATTAATCTTACAGGAGTACGACTTTGAAATAAAACATATTCCGGGACGAGATAATATACCGGCCGATGCTCTTAGTCGCTATGCGGGGGGTAGGTTCCCTACACCAAAAGATAAGTGTTTCCAAATATCCACATTCATTAAATTACCCGGTGATTTTCAAAAGTTATTAAGGAACATATCAAAATTTCAGGAAGAAGACGAAAAACTCTATTCTATTAAAAAAGCGTTGCCTGAGGACCTATCACTAAAGTCTCAGTTTATTACACGTAATCACATCTTATATAAAATGGGTAGTCGTGAGGGACATTATTTAATGTGCGTCCCCCGTAAACTTGTTCCTGAATTTATTGATGTCTATCGTGATGCGTTCGGACATTTTGGGGTATATAAAACATGGTTGCTATTAAAAAACGAAGTTTGGTGGAATAACATGCATCGTGAAATTAAAAAGCGTTTGAAAACCTGTGAAATTTGTCAAAAAGCAAAAATTAGTATCCTGCCTAAACCTCCTCAAATGCAAATAATACCGTTAAATAAGGACGATATCGTGGCCTCCGATATTTTAGGGCCTTTAATACGCAGCCGCGGCGGGACCATGTACCTTTTTGTAGTTGTAAATTTATTTACAAAACACGTTCGTTTGTACCCATTAAAAAAGGCGACTTCGCGTGCTATGTTAAACCGACTTACGAAAGATTATTTCCTCACAAATGGCATACCTTCGCGCATGCTCAGTGATAACGGTACGCAGTATACGTCAAAAATTTGGCGAGAGACGCTGCGTTCGCATGATATAAAATTGGTATATTCTTCGGTACGGCATCCATGCGGAAACCCAAGTGAACGCGTAATGCGCGAACTGGGCCGCCTATTAAGGACATATTGTTCTGATCAACACTCGCGTTGGGCTTGGGAAGTCGGGCATTTTGAAATCTTTTTAAATAATGTCGTGCATGAGTCGACGGGTTTTGCTGCTAACGAGCTGCAATTTGGAAATTCGGCGCCGTCGCTCTTGCCGCCAGAATATTTGCAAAATGGCACGCCCATCTCACAAGAGGAAAAGTTAATATTGGCCGATGCCACTTTAAAAGGTAAAGCCGCGCGCCGCGCCGTACAGTTTCCCGGCCGCACGTTTGCGGATTTCCAGCCTGGCGATTTAGTTTTGCTTAAAGCAAATACCGTCTCATCAGCTATTCGAGCTGAAACGAAAAAAATGCTATTGTTGTTCGAAGGCCCTTATCGGGTCAAGAAAAAAATAAGTAATGCTACGTATGTGCTCGAGCACCGTAATAGTCCCCTGGAACGGGGTGTTTTTCATGCTTCTCATTTAAAAAAGTTTTTTATTGCTTCTACGGCCTCTACACGAAACTGAAATAAGAGACGTTTCGAGGCCTTATTCAAAGGGGGGCGAAGATGTGGCAAAACCCCATATCTACGCCCATGTCGGGTACACGTGTTAGCCGTGTGGCGGCGCGACCGGTAAAGTGCGGGTGACGAAGTCGGCTATCATTGGTCGGTTTTGAATTGGGCGCCTGGACCCCCACCTGGTTGACAGTTAATTTCACGGAGGTTAAAATTTTTCCACCGGTCCTTTTGCTCTGAACGAGAGAAAGACCTAGAAGCGTGGGTTCTCAGTTATCTTTTTTTTCCAAAATAATACTAGTAAAAGCGCGAGCCTTTGGCCACTTAGTTTTGTTTTACCAAAGAAGTAAAGTCACTACGTGCCTGGTCGTTAAATTTTTCTAGGTGAGTTTTCTTAAATTTAATTGACATATTAATATTTTTCTCATAACCATAATTTTTTATTTGTCCCCCACACGTGGCCTATCTTACTGACTACGTTAAATTTTTCTAGTACCTACAGGAGAAGTGTGAAAAACAATAAACTGAGATCTTTCCCAAACCATTTTTGTTTTCATTGGCTACCACGAACCCTACCACGAACCAAAATACCCTCGAGAAAAAATACGCCGAGTGTTCCACCGCATGTTTTTAACTATAATTTTCACTCAAATGTACGAATACCACCGAAGAAAGGTTTTAATTACAGCAAAATAAAAAATAAACAAATCTGACAGAATTGTCACTTTTTGAAATGTACCCTAACCTCACTTCTCTAAAGTGTCAAGTAAAATTTAACGCGTGTTTAATGGGTTTCTGTCATCTTTCTCAAGTTAAAGTGATATGACCATAATTTAATTTAAATAAGACTTCATGTTTTTTATTTATTCCCTTAAATATTTTAGTTAAAAACGGTGTGCCTGAGGAAAAAAACGCAAGAGACCATTTTTATGCAGAATTGGCCAGGCTAATCAAAAATAATATCCACATGGAAAAATGTCAGTGGCGTACCACTTTTTTTCTAAAAAATATCAGAGGAAATGTTTGCAGGGACGCCACTGGTGGGACAAAAAATAACTTTTATAACTAAAACATGTGGTTTTATGTCCTATTAGCACATGCCAAAATTGAAAATATTATCTAAAGTACTTTCGGAGATATTACAAAAAATGCATTAAAAAAAATAATTCAACACCCTCCTTGTAGCAAAAAATTTAAGCCGTTTAGGACATATGTTTATATGAACTTTTCTTCATAAAATGACTTTAGGAATCACACCCTAAAAAATTGGCACATCATTAGGGAACACCCTGTATAGATAAAAGTTAGTGAAATAAAGGTTAAATAAGCGTGCTGTCAAAATTAAGTAAAATGTTAGGCCCGTCTTGGCAAAAACTAAACGCTCCAGATCAATTGTACTTTGAACAAGCCGTAAAGTAAAAATTTCAGAGGCAATTTTTAATTGATTTGTGACCAACAGATCGTCACCTCTGTGCCACAAAATTTAGATGCCTTTATTTTAAAAGTATTGTAGTAAAGGAAAAGAAACTCTTATTATTCATACTGATTACTTTTCTTTGCATTACGGAAATGCTATGATCATTTATTTTTACCTTTTAGAATATATATCTTGACAAAACGAATTTTATTTTCATAATTATATTATCAATTTTTGTTTGACGTTACTACGTTTACCTCTTTACCGGAAGATGTCCCACAGTATTTAACTCACCTCCCAATTGTTCTGGATCAAACCACGCGGGACGTTCATAGCCCATAACTTGACCAAAAACAGCACCAGCTTCCCTTAGTTTCGGATATACCGGAGACATTCTTAGATTTCGGCCTGTCTGGAACTCGTGAAACGGGTAGTTCATGCCATAGTGTAATCCTGGGACTAAAACAAATTATAAAGTAAAAAAAATGTAATAAAAACATAACAGCTACACACATTTAATTGATATAGAAGTATCAACCCGTCCTTTGATCGGCCCTCTGAAAGCTCGTTTTACGATTGCCGTTGTGATACGGATCGAGTAAGATCCCCATTAAAAGATGCTTATTGCATGTATTATGCAACTGATTTGCAGAAAAAAAGTTATGACATCCGTTTTATGACTACTGTTGCAGTGGCGGCTCGCGGTCTTAAAAAATGGTGAAGAGCTTGGTATAGTGCGGGTGCTTAAATAAACATTGACTAAAAATCCGTGTAACAAAACGTCTCTCTTATCCTCATCTGTCCAACGACTGGAAGAATGGAGTTTCCAACAAATTACAAACTATGTCAAAACGTCTCTCTTATCCTCATCTGTCCAACGACTGGAAGAATGGAGTTTCCAACAAATTACAAACTATGTCATTAATTGGGTTCATTTTTAAAACACACAACCAAGTAGGTACCTAAAAACGATATTTATAACCGTAAGTTTTGCGAAGCCTCAAAATAAATACCTTAAGGTTAGGCAAACCAATGCTAAAACAATGGTGCATATGACTGATCTATTTTTAAATTGCCCTTCATCTGAATGCAAATTGTTACATGTTGTTTGCGTGACTGACGTCACGTAACCATAGCAACGGTGAGTATCAAAGCCATGTTGGACGTTGGGTTTTTACTTGCTTTGAGCTAACGGACACGGTCGGCTGGGGCACGGCAAAATGTACGAGTGTTTGTAATTATTGACCATCGGAGTTAACCGTGGCCCTATTATGCATAGCTACATTCGGATAAATTAATATTATTAATTCGAACGTAATTATTTTTTAAGGGCTAAAATGGTAGCTGTATTGGTATATTAATATTGTTAAAAACTTTCCTCCTGGTTTTATTTATTTTTCACTGACGAGCCGCCACTGTACTGTTGTGATATTGAAGACTTAAAATCTCCATTATAGCAAACATTATGCAATTGACTAGCAGAAAGAAAGTTATTTTAGAAATATTTTTAAATTCAACATTTCTTCAATTGGCGCTTTGTGGTTGGGTTTCAAAGAAACTTTGTGATATGTCAAAAACGTGTTGTTTTATATATTGTACGTTTGTCGCTTGATGTGAATCCCCCGAAATCGTGCATGTTAGGGTCAAATCTTAGTATTTTAAATTATAAATATATAAGAATATTAAAATATATTTTTTAAATATTTGTTAATTAAAATAGTGGAATTTACGGAATAGTACTGCAAACCGGTGGGCGACTGCAGCGCGATCTGGATCTGAATCCACAAAACCGTAGAGATGGTATTAGAGAAGCGAGAAATGTTTCCTATACTGGTGAAGTGGCCGTTCCGTGCTTGAATGATTTAGATTTATTTATTTCTACGTTTTCACGTTAGATGGCTATCTTTTGAATTGAGTTGATTCCTACTGATGGCGTTACTGGGTTTTCATCACGTTTTTATTTCTTAAAAACGCCTTGACAAGAACAGTCTCGCTGTATTGGGAGTTGCTTACAGGTTATAACTTTCTGATGAGTTCTAACAAGAACGAAACAGCCTGTCATTGTCTACCTGTGCCCCAGGGAACCCATTACCTTTGGCGTCCCTGTGTACTTTAATACAAAAGATACTATAGACGCACTACTCTGTCCGCTTGCCGCTAAGCTTCTTTTCTTTATATTTGTTAATATTTAAAAGTTAAATTGCAAATAAAAAACGTTTAAATATATGTATATAAATATAAACGCAGTTTTTTGAAGATATAGGTGCTATTCGTAATGGCGTAATATCTACACCTTCTATCAAAAATAGTGCCCAATTTACCAACTTTAAAAGTACAATTTTATGTATTTTTTTTTAAATAGGAACTGGAATGCAATTTCATATTTGAATTTAATATAACTCAACCTTACCTTCTTTACATCTGTCTCTCAAAAACTTTCGGTTGTTATGTAATCCTAAAAATCTGGATACTTCTAGTTCGTACATATCAAAATCAGTCTCTCCGTTAATAATTAATTCTGCCGTAGCTTTACCAACACCTCCAGCTGCTGATATACCAACTGTTTTCATTCCAGCGGCGATGAGGTAATTTCTTATCTAAAAAAACTCGGTGTTTTACAGCTTTGTTTTAAGTCGTTAACGTGGTTTAGTTATTAGCGTGTTTATTTAAACACATTTTATCCAACTCGTGTTCTAATCAAAATTGGGATAGAAACCAACTCTATTCATACGACGGGAAATAACTAATAAATTATTTGTCGTTTTCACCAGTACGTTTAAGTCCAAAAACCTACTGCAAAAATGCATATACGGTAATAAAAAAATGCCCATATGTTGCATACCTTTTTGGACACTGTAAACAGGGTGCTGCAAATTCGTGTGGGTACAAGGGGATCTCGAAAACAGTAAGAGATACGAAGATGGTTAAATTGAGGCAAAGTTACGTATTTTGGGGCCCAATAATTCGGTGAAAGAAAATTGTAAATATTCCGAATACTTACGGAGACATCCGAAAATACCGAAATTTTTAGTTTTGGTTTTTAATTTATTGTGGCTTTATTTTTGACTTGGGAAAAAAACAAAAAACCCTTTCTCATAGCCGTTTTTTATGCTCTACCATATGGCGTTATTAGTTTTGAAATTGGACGTTTCGTTCTTTAGATACCAACCTCAATTCAATTTTTTTTAAATACGGACCTGTAAATTTTAAAACACTTTTAAGGACTTCTAATCTTTGGAAATTTAACACAAAAAGGTTTTTAAAATTTAAACGTGTTGTCATCAAATAACACATCACTAGTATTTCAAATTATCCTTTCTTTACTATTACGGCCCTGGCAATTATTTTTTGGATTACTTAAATATTAAAATTACATTACAGGAGGTTATGCTGTTTAGGCCGTTTATTTTTCCAATAAGATTTACTGTCACAATACTCTAGGAAATAAGCACGTTTTTAAGGCGTGAGAAGTATTTTTATATTTTATTAGTATTTTATTAATATAAAGTATGTATATCTTAAGTACTATGGTTTTTGCCTTAGACTTAGACCGAAATACTGTAAGACAAAAACAAATAATGCTCCCGAGTGAAGAAAAGGTAATTGGAGTGTTAGTCTAGTTATGTTACTGTAGTGTATGTACAACGTTTGTTTCAAAAATAATTTCAATTTTTTTTACTGTTTATACGATCTGACGATCAGGCGAAACATGAAACAAAAACAAAGAGACAGAAAAATATTTGAGGCCGAGATCTTTTCTTATAAAATATCAAATATCAGGCCCCTTTGAGTAAAAATGGACGGATTTTTCAAATCAGAAATCTTTATTTTTTAGTTTAACTCTAAATGTTTAGGACCGCAATGAAATGAAAAAGATAATTTTTAAAATGTGTTATTAGATGACAAAACGTTATACCTTTCAAAACTTGTACATTGTATTAAATTTTTAAAGCTTAGAAATCCCTAAAACTGTATTTAAAATTCCAGGTCCGTATTTAAAAAAAATGACTTGAGGTTGGTAACTAAAGAACGAAACCTCGAATTTGAAAACTAATAACGCCATCTTGTAGAATATAAAAACCGGCTATAAAAAGTGTTTTTATTTTTTTCCCAAGTCAAAAATGAAAGCCCAAAAAATTAAAAACCAAAAATGGAAATTTCGTTTTTTTTTGGATATCTCCGAAAGCATTCGAAATAATTAGATTTTCTTTTTAACCAAATTATTAAAGCCTAAAATACGCAACTTTGCCTCAATTTAACCATCTTCGCATCTCATACCGTTTTCGAGATCCTCTTGTACGCACACGAATTTGTAGCACCCTGTATACCAAATGGGAAACTTTTTTATTTTACATTTTACGAGAAAAAGCTATATTTGATAAAAAAGTTTTGCTCGTTTTAAATGAAAGACTGACATTAAATAAGAAGATATGTTATACAGGGCGTAACAGACATAAAGAAAATCAATTAGTTAAGAAAATATAACAATTTAAGTTAATTATTCTAATTACAATAATTTAAAATTTATAGTTTATAAAATATAAAAACATACCAACCGTTGTCATTTTTCTACTTTTCCAATACATTTTCTGAAGTGTAGTGAAAGATATTTTCTATACAAAAACCTATCATGCATACAGGGTGTCCCAGATAAGGATGCACTCTACAGGGATTTCGCAAACCATAGAAGATACAGAAATGGTTAATTAGAAAAAGTTACGCCCAGCTAAATTTTGCAACATCGTGTTTTCAAATTTAAAAAACTCCGAATCCTTCCGAAGATATATTATATTCGTTTTTTAATTTTTTGACTCAAGAGATATGTTAAAGTAAAATTTACTTTCTGAGTATCATTTTTTGTCCTCTACAAATTGATGTAATTGGATTTTTAATCCGACGTCTCGTTGCTTTTTTAAATAGTCGGGAAATACTATTTTAACATTTTTAAATTCCCCTTCTCCTTTATAATTTAAGGACGTATCACATCTAGTATTAATAATACGTTTCGAACTTAAAAAACCGTTATCAATAAGAATAAGTGCTAATTCATGTTGTATTTATCAACTTTCTTTTGTTTTCAAAGCCATCAACTAGAAGTAATTCGAGTCTGGACGTCGAATTCAAATCATATTCAATTTTTCTTCTCTTGAATAAGGTTCCATAGTTTTTATTAAAAAAATTACACACAACCCCTCAAAAACATAGAAGTTTTACTTCAAAAAAATTTGATAAAAATTAATTTGCACTAAATGATTTTATTAACCTAATATGTCATTTGGCAAGTATTTATAATTTATTTAAACAAGTACCTGTCACAGTCTACTAGACAGTTGAGATAAATCAGGTTACGGAGATTGACAATAAAATAGTTTCAAAAAGGACGAATATAAACTTATTCTAATTGATGATGGGTTCTTAAGTCCGAAACGTGTTATTAATACTAGGTGTGATACCTCAATGAATTATAAAGGAGGAGGGAATTTTTAAAATAATATAACAAAAAAAAAGCAAAGTTGATGGTTTTAAAAAAACGAAACATCGGATTAAAAATCCAATTATACCAACAATGTAAAATTTATATTAACATATCTCTTCAAATAGTCAGAAAAAATTAAATAATAATCAACGGAATCGATAAATCTAATCAAGTGACTAGTTCCCAATAAACCATTATTAATTCTTGCATGAACAAGAGTAAACGTCAAATATTAAACGAATTAATAAAAAAATATCTCACTTATTATACCAACCTCTGGTGCTTCACCGACAATCCATTTACAATCCGGACTGAAAGCTTCAGGGCCATTGCAGAGTCGGTCCAAAACTGCAGACCCTAAACTTGGAACTCTATGGAGAAGCTGTTCTAGTAAGACGTGGAAATGATCCCAATCTTCAGGAAGTTGTCGGTCTTTAGAGTTTGCTGTAGAATCAGAAATAAATTAGGGGGTTTTATCAATTATATAATTTAATAATTATTTATAGTTATTACAAGTAAATAAGTAATTCCACTTTCTTTCCCTGTACATAAATCAACCCGATAGACAGGGTCCTGCACTAATGCGTCAGGCTTCTATAGCTCCTATACGAATTAAGTTAGGAATTTCATTCATAAGCAGACTTATACTGTATCATAGAGTCCATTTAAAAAATATATTTTTCCATATACAGGGTGTCCCAAAAAAGTGTAAAACCACAAAGTTAAAACTGGCATCTGACAGCGGCCATTTTTGTAAAATCTAAGACAATTCTGCGCAGTAGGCCGTTGCCAGCCCCTGATTAAATTTTGTATTTTTTAATTTTTTTTGTTTCAAAATATAGTTCTTTAGAAGGATAAAGATAATCTTTATTAAATATAATTCATAACTAGGTACTGCATTTGAATAGTTTTCTTCCATAATTTTTAATGGAATTTTGTACCTGATCGATAATATTTAATAAAATACTACAACAATAATGAAAGTGGCATAATATTAATGTCAACCAAGAGGCATACTTACTGAAATCTAAGGCGAAATTAAATGGTCGAGAAAATTTTATAAATAATATCTTATGTCAAAAACTTGACTAGTTAGGTATAAATATATTTAAAAATAAAAAACAATTTAAGTAGCTTATCAAATCAGTGATAATATACATGGTGTTACATTTAAAAAATATACTTATCAAGTAACCAAATTAACTGTATTTTTAAAATCGCAACCAAGATTTAAATATTCACCAATTTTCAGGGTCCTAATATTTCAGAGCTAAAAAATATCAGCACTTTTAATGTCAAAAAAATGTGATCTAAATATTATATTAAGATAAGAGATATGCATAGGATGTTAAAGAAGGTTGTTAAAAAAATTAATAGGGGGGAGGGGGGGGGGGGGGGGGTTCGAAAATATAATAAAATACAGGCTTTTCTATTTAAAATATCGAAGTTGCTACTAAATTTTGGTAGAAGTGGCAACCCTGTATCATTAAAAATATTTTAGATAAATAGAGTACGTCCTTTTATGTGAATTATCAAATTTTCAGAACAATTCGTTAGCCATATATGTATTTTTGGGATCAGGAAAGAAAAACCTTTCATAAAAATAAAAAAATATACAGGGTGTTCTATTGAAAACCACAACTTTACTTCACAGTTCCTTTGTTTGAAGCCAAGTTGCGTTTTAAATGGCAATTTTAGATTCTACGGTCAAGCATAAACAAGATGGTTATATTGATTTTAATAAAACTATAGGGAAACTCAAAAAATAAGCGCCTGTTCAGTCTAGGTTGGATGACCACGTATCTGGGGAGAAAGACCCTGTATAAAGAATTGCAATTATTTTTTTTTCAAATAAATGGTTTTTCGCCAACATATTCTGGCAGAAGAAACATTACCAGGTATTTTCCCATCCTCGAATGCTGGTTTTGCAACAGGTTCAAATCCACCAGCTAACAACCTTCCATTGTTTTCTCGAAAATAAATATGTCCGTCTTGATCTCTCACGACTAAAATTTAAAAAAAAACACGTAATTATAATATAGTTAGTGGGAACGTATAGGAAATTATTTTCGTTTCCTTTAATTTAAAAATCTGTAGCCTTAATGTAAAAATGTCATTTATCATTTTTACCTGGCAAACACACGACAAAATATCTGCCTTATGAGTAAAAATGTATACTTAACTTAAATAAATTATTAGTTTTTATTAATTATACAAAAATAATAAGAATGGTGTGGTAAAAATGTTTGCAAACCTGGAATCATAGGATCCAATCCCGGTATAGGCTTAGTATGCAGGTAGTAATGTTCCACAGCATGTAATGGCACTTTTACGTATGGTTCTGACATTTGTCCTATACCTCTTGCCCAAAAACCGGCACAGTTAACAAAAAACTCGCATTTGACCGATCCTAGGTCAGTGTCAATTAATGACACTTTACCGCCTGTTTGTATTACTTTCTTCATTGAACAGTTTTCTATGACTCGAACCCCTAAAATAATATTTAGTGAAAAAACTTCATAAATGAAAAAAAAAATTAATGCAATTCACACAAAGTAATTGTGGTTTGCTACCCTTATTTTATCATGTAGAATAACCTCCCTGCTTTTTTTCTGGACATCATAATAGTACATTGTATACCTAGTAGGAAAAGTTGAACATTCCCGGACGACCGTAAAGATTGTATGTCGAGGCGCAAGCGGAGACTGACAATACGGAGTCCGGGAATGTGGCTTTTTCTACAAGGTATACATACTATTTTTCCGTAAATCGAAAATTATTGGAAGGACATAACTTATAACAATTAATTTGTTAAAATTTTGAAATAAATATTATTAACTTTGTTCACAAATAAAGCATGCCATTAAATATTTGTGTTGTAACTATGGAAACAGTAATATTGAATTTTAAATCGGTATAATTAGTGACCACACTGTCTAATGGTTTAGGGGTTGAAATAGTTGGGAAATGGTCGAGTAAAATACTTCAGAAATTCAAAGTTTGTATTTATGCCAACGTTTCGACCTCTATGAGGTCATCCTCGGGGCGCTAAAAGGGATTACATTTATTAATTATTTGGAATACAATGTTTGTTTTTTTTATAATATATTATTAAAATTTAGTTGTTACTATTAGCTAAAAAAAAATTTTAAGAATAGTTTCTCTTTATAGGATATATCTATAAAGATGTGTACATTCAGATATATATAAATAAAATGTATTTAAAAACAGTTCAAGTATAATTGACAAAACAAACATCACATTTTATAGACTAAACAGGTACTAACATACAGTTATGAATTTCTTTGTTAAAAATAAATTTATTAGGTACATTTTAGTATAACCATGGACTGCTTCTTCTTTAAAATATTGTTTTACAGCAGTAGCCACCAGCAAAGATGTCTTGCGAATGTGTATTTTAAAGCAGAGTTGGTATTGAATATATATATTTTTTTTTAGTTTAATGGTATGTTTATTATTATTATTTTTTCCCTTTATATATTAAAATTGTTAAGAGGAAACAGATGCATGTTTGAATGTTAGACTTTTAATTGTTAGGGTGTTGTGTATATTTTATAATGTTGAAATAGGATGCACTAAGATTGTCTAGGTCTTGTTTTTTATTAATATTTTTTTTGTGTTTTTGAATTTCAATCATTTCGTTGAAAAGTCTTTTTTATAATTGGTTTGTTTTGCAACAATAGACGTTTGGTCAAAACTAAATTGATGCTGAAAATCCTCAAAATGTTCGGCTAAGGCTTTTTTTGCTTTTGAATTAATTAGGTTGTTAGGCCTAACGCTTCTGCGATGTTCTGAAACTCTTGTTTTCAAGTATCTATTTGTTTGGCCTATGTATACCCCGTCACATTCTGAACAAGGAATCTTATAGACAACATTGCTTTGTAAATCTTAGGGGTAGATGTTTTTAGTTTTGTAAATAATTTTTTAATCGTATTTTCATTTTTGAAAGCTACTGTAACTATGTCATTGTTAAGTTATCTGCTTAGTTTCTCTGACAGTTCTCTTATACGGTATACGGTAATTTTAGATAAATAGTTTTTTCTTTCTGTGGTGGTATTCGATGTATGATTGGTTTGTGTATGATTTTTTTTATAATTTTATGTGGATAATTATTCTTTAAAAGATAAGTTGCAATATTGTTAAGATTTTTTTTATGAAACTCAGGGTGTGATAATTTTAAGGCTCTATCTTTAAGGTTTTGAATTATATTGATTTTTTGTTTAAATGAATGTTGAGAATTGAAATTTAAGTATCTTTCTAAAAAGGTTGGTTTGTGATACCAATCAGTTTAGTATTTTGTTTTCGTTTGTTCTTATAAGAAGAATGTCTAGAAATGCAATTGAGTTATTTTGTTCTTGTTCTATTGTAAATTGTAGTTTTGAGTGAAAACTATTAAACGTGGTAAGCAAAGTATCTACGTGATCGGATGGAATACATGTAACTATGTCATCTACATATCGTTTGAAAAATGGTAACTTAAACGGCAGTTTTGCTAAATTTTAATATAAAAAATAATAATAATAAACATACCATTAAACTAAAAAAAAAATATATATTCAATACCAACTCTGCTTAAAAATACACATTCGCAAGACATCTTTGCTGGTGGCTACTGCTGTAAAACAATATTTTAAAAAAGAAGCAGTCCATGGTTATACTAAAATGTACCTAATAAATTTATTTTTAACAAAGAAATTCATAACTGTATGTAAGTATCTGTTTAGTCTATAAAATGTGATGTTTGTTTTGTCAATTATACTTGAACTGTTTTTAAATACATTTTATTTATATATATCTGAATGTACATATTTTTATAGATATATCCTATAAAGAGAAACTATTCTTATAAAAAAATTTTTTTAAACTAATAGTAACAACTAAATTTTAATAATATATTATAAAAAAAAACATTGTATTCCAAATAATTAATAAATGTAATCCCTTTTAGCGCCCTGAGGATGACCTCATAGAGGTCGAAACGTTGGCATAAATACAAACTTTGAATTTCTGAAGTATTTTACTTGACCATTTCCCAACTATTTCAACCCCTAAACCAGTAATATTGAATTGTCAAGCTTAACACATTTTAGTTTACAAGTAGCTGTACAGAAATAGTATTTCCTTACAGTGTAATAATAAATATTTCCTAACAGCTATTTTCCGTTGCCTAGCAAGGAAATATTGACTTTTTCTTTCAGAAATGTTATCAAAAATGTCAATATTTCCGATCGATTTTCGGAAAATAATATTTTCACCATCGCATATTATACGAGAAAATTAGTTATACATACCCATTTTCTTAGCTTCACTAACAAGGGACAAACAAGTTTCATATGGATCACCTACTCCATCCCCTGGAATCCAAAGACCACCATGCAGGTCATCTACATTTATAAGTGGACATTTTTCTTTGCATTCTTGTGGTGTTAAAACCTGACAGTTAATTTTCCATGCACTATAAATAATAATAATAATAATAATAATAATAATAATAATAATAATAATAATAATATTAATAATAATAATAAAAGTTTTTCGACTAGTGTGCGAATACACCTCCGTTTCATATCCCACTTGCAAGTACAGTAACACCTATAACTACATAAATAAAACAGTGCACTATACATATTCATCTAGTTTAAAAAAAATTAAAAAAAAACAAAATCCTTTACACAGAGAGGGAAGCATATACATATGTTGCTGCTGATATATTATTACATAACAATACAGTTGTCTCACGCTAAACAGGGATGCCTCAGAAAACAGAAGGTTTGTCGGGTAGGTATCGCAAATCTTTTTTAAATATTATTTTTATTATTCTTTTTTGAATCTTTTGGAGCACAACAAGATAAATTTCTCGCACACCACCCCACCCTAATTATACCATACCTTACAATAGATTCGATTAAAGAATTATACACCATAACTAATTCCCTTAATTTTAAGACATTCTTTAACTGTTTAATTTTGAATATTAATCCTCTGAGCTTTTTGGTTGTACTGAACTTGATGGTTCCATCGTAGATGACAATCGATGGTCAGTAACTTTCCACTCTTCCTTTATCGCCACTTTTGAATATTGGTGAGATGATAGCTTCCTTAAATGCCAATGGAAAGTCTCCTGTTTTTAGTATTTTGTTATATATTTAACAAAGCGGTTTTAGGATAAAGGGTTGTAACTGCTTAATAATTTCAGCTGTTATTTTATCCTTACCTGGAGCTTTAAAGGATTTCAATTCATTAATGAACTTTTTAATTTCAGGTTCGTCGGTAGGTGCAAGAAAGATTGTTTCTGCGATATTTTTATCGTCGAAATATGGTCGTGTGTTGGTAATTTGGTCAGCATATCGTTGGCCCAATGTTGCATAGTGTTCGTTGAATATGTTAACGATATCTTGCAGATCACCTATTTTTTGTCCATTGTATTCTATATTCTGTATATCTGTATTTGTCTTTTTGTTAGAGTTTGTTATTGTTCTTACGCCATTTCATAAAGATTTTGTATCTATGTTATTTGCATTTTTGTAAGTTTTGCATATTATATTCATTTTTTGTTACATTTATTAGCTTATCTATCTTATTACGGTAGGCTTTATACTTATTATTTAGATCAAGATCGTTTGGGGTTTTTAATACTTTTTTATGTAGATCGTCTCGTTTTTAATTGAGTTAATTATTCCAGATGTAATCCATGGTTTACGCTTTTTAAATTTATTATTAATTTTCTTTTCTTCACTAGCACTATTTATATTATTTTGAATAATTTGGATAAATCTATCGACACACTGATCAACTTGAGTTGTGTTGTAAACTTCATCCCACGTTTGGTTTTGGATTTTAAACGTTCCTCATTATTAATCTTCTTAATTAGAGTGTTGTTTTTTATGTGCTCATTCCTATTTGTTACCTTAGGTTTAATTTCTAAAGCTATAGGGTAGTGGTCTGTTATATTGGTTTTTATGACTGCCGGTATATTATTATATTCATGTTGATTATGTAAAGTTTTTAAAAATATATGATCTATACACGATTTTGAATTTTTACACTCTTGAGTAAATTTATTTATTTGTAAAACAAACCCATGTTCAGACAGGGTTTCCAGATAATCCATAGTATGCTTGCTGCCGGCAGAGCGTAAGTCTATAATGATATAAAAAGCTTCCATTTTAAGTAGTGCTAGTATTGCTAAGTTTGAAATGGCACAGGGAGGTGAAATTAGGAAGAAGGTGCCTTTTCACTAGTTATTTAAGAATCAGTGATGTTACCAAAGTATTTTTAATTTACAGAGCTAAAATACATCCCATTGGTATCAGGTCTGTATACTGTGTGCACATTATGTATTACCAGGACAGTGTTACTGGGTACCAAGTCTTTTCGGGCTCGGTACCGGGTATAGGTACTAGAAAAGTACAAAAATAATTATATTTAAGTATAGGGTACTTATAAAGACAACTTGATAATACCTACCTAAAACATAAACTTCTGCATTTGCAAAACTGTTAATATTGTACCATTAAAAAATTTATATTTTTCATTCAATAATATTGGGAAAAAATGATTAAATTTTAAGTTTTCAAAAAAACATTCTTACGTATAAGTGGTACAAAGAAATTCCTGGAATAGGTTTTAAGTTTTTAGATAATATGTTCCCAGAGCAGGTAATACGAATGGCCATTTTCAAAAATAAGGTTTATTACAGGGGTACCTACCTACCTGTATGTCTTACCACCCTGCTTTAGAAAAAAATATTTTTCCATGCATTGTAAATTTTTTGCATTGATCTCTAACTTATCATTATAAACCAGAGGCATACCCACCTCCCAGGATACAACAATCTGATTTATTATTGATACATACTAATGCAAGCAAAAGAATGCACCTTTTGTATAATATAACAATTCTTCCAAAAATTTGCATATATCTCGTTTCTTAGCCTATTAATTACATTTAATATGCTGTCCCAGCTTAAATCCAAATGTATATGTCTTTTATCACATACAAGTATGTAAAATATTAGCCTGTGGCGAGGTATAATAATTTTTGTAATTTACTGCCCCCTCTCAAAAATCCGCCAGTGTATTTCACTCTATTCTTAACAGGCAAATATTTTAATAGATGAGTAAAAAATGTAAAGGCTTCTAACATCATTTTATTTCTTAATCTGTAAGTACCTGGAATTTTTTATTGACTGTCAAACTATGAATCTGTAACTTTAAAAATCTGAATGAAATTCCAAATACAATCATGTATCATATTTGCTTGCATACTTGATAAAAAAGAACAAAGATCTAACATAATATTATAATATATTATTTCCTATTCACACATGGATATTATGTTTCCTTTATGACCAAGTGATTGGATAAATAGCCTATACCCACTGAAAGGATATAATTCCCTATCCATCCTTGTTAGGATATGAAACTGACCAACCACAGTGGTCAGATTATTATAACTTAAGAATGATCATAAATAAACCCAATTTAAATGTAAATGTACTTGTCATTTGATGATACTTAAGCAAAAGTAAGGTTAAGAATATATTTCAAGAAGATGCAACTCTGTCAAATTTGTTATTTATTATTTGAAACAAAACTTTTATCCCAGATCCTATGCATACACTAATTTTTATAAAATTTATATGCTTACAACATACAAAATGAAAGTTTGTACTTGCCCTTGTTGGGTTTTTGTGATTTGTCACGACGATTTTTCTATTTTCTGATATTTTCAATGAGGCCCCAACTCCAATTGACCGACATTAAAACTTTTATTATAAGCAACAGAAATAGAAAAATAACTGGTAAATCTTCGTAAATTGGTCTAAAATGAAGATAGGTTCACAAAACCAGAGAAGATGGACAAAAAAAATATGAGGAAAATTTTGAGATTATGTTAAGTATGTCATTGTTTTGTCTTTGTCAATATTATTATTTAAAAAAATTACCATATCACGAATGTTAAAAGTTTAAAAACGTGCATTATTTTTGCAACAACAGGCAACCAAAAATACAACATACCAATACATAAAATTGGTTATGGTTCAGAAAATGACATGCCCATATCAGACTTAGAAGCTTATTTATTTCCTCGTGTAATGTAGACATTCTTGTTGCACAAATACAAACTACTATACTCTCTTGCCCAGAGTTTACCCAATGTCATATGGAAAATTAAAAAAGCTTTGAGTCAAGCTTTGTGAAAGAAAAAGCTACATAATTCTAATGTAATTAGCTTCATCACCCTTACTAATACCAGCAGTCTAGATAAGAGTATTAACCTTTTGTATGGATAGATCATCTAAGTATATAGTTTCCTATATTAGGTACCTTATTAGGATGTATATTATTTTATTTTATTAGGATTTTAGTAAATATTTCCCCTATATTTCCATTTATCTTGATGTTTTATTTTCTTTTCTTTTTTTTTCAGGCTATACATTGCTGGTACTTATAGCTAAGATTTGTAAATATATTATTATTATATTATGATAGAAAATATCTCTTACACAGATTGGGCTTTCATTCTCCTAAAAACAGTAAGCCTGTCTCTTGTCCTTGCTAAATTTAAACTACCACATTGCTTCCATCCAGTTGAGAGCCCTTTACTTTCTAATTCATTATACAATTCAACACTGGATTTAGTAAGTGTAACTTGAGATATACTTGGCTTAAATACACCTATCAGACCTGAAGAATGCCAAGTTGTTCCACCTCCAACCCTAAAAACATATATTAAAAGAAAGCTGCAAAGCATGCAGATGCGAACAGATAAATAAACCTGATAAAACCTCCTTAAAGTTAATTTAAACTTACAGAGTTTTTCTTCAAGGATTGATTCATATCATAATGTATATAAAAAAAGTCTTGTTCTATATAGGTAAACACCAATATTTTAAAATATGCAAATTCCATTCATGTAACTATTATTTTCATCAATGTATAATTTTTACCTATTTTGTTCGATAAGCACAGTTTCTGTACCCCATCCTAGCTGTCCCAAGTGGTAAGCAACGGAGGCTCCCATGATGCCTCCACCACATATTACTACTTTGGCTTGATCAGGAAGTCGTAAAGTATTTTCAATGTTTTCATGTTTATTGTATAAGGCTGTCGATAAGGCCCTAAAAAAATTAAGTTCTGTTTAGATATGATTTACGTAGTGAAATATTAATTATTCCGAAAATTAGTCTTATACCTAGTACCTTTTTAGGTATTGAGTTACTTTGGAATTAT
This sequence comes from Polydrusus cervinus, assembly GCA_935413205.1. NCBI lineage: Eukaryota > Metazoa > Arthropoda > Insecta > Coleoptera > Curculionidae > Polydrusus > Polydrusus cervinus. The sequence continues at coordinate 32,354,802 of OW284516.1, forward strand.
CTCTGTATCTTGCCAACATTTTCCTTAAAAGGTAATACTGGAATTTAGATTATTATGATTTTTTTACATGTTTACAAAAAATTTACGATTTTTTTGGTTTAATCTGACATTGACATTTAGAAGAATTTAAAATAAGGTTATGTAATTATGACACAGAGGAATGATAGGTCATTATCTACGATAAAAGTAAAGACAAGGAAAACTCTTTAAACATCGAGAAGGCCATAGTGTTGCCAGATTTATGCACAGAAAAATGGTGCATTAGGTATATCCTTATTTTCACCGGTGTCACTGGTTGAGCCGAATCGCGTTCTTAAATTGCCTACTGGTTGGACATAAATTGTGTTTTTTTATTCTTAATGGATTCTTAGGTGGATTTCTATCAACGTCAACCGAGAGAGAAAGAGAGAGGGATCCTAAAATAATTAACCAACCCTTAGACAAGTTCCCTCGTCTAAGAACCAACCTGAGGACGTCAAGAAGAGTAGATAAGTTTAGTGTCTCGTTCAAAAACATGGCAGGCATCGAAACGGAAGTTTCGCAGTTATGTCGGCGCTGTACGCTATCGTGAATGCTATCAAATACATTAAATTAAGACGGTAGACCGATGTATTAAATTTTGTAGATAATTATATTATCGAGGGGAGGGGGTACTTATACATTTTTAAGCTTAAACTTATATAAATCAAATTGATTGATGATGCTTGCAATTAATCATGTATTGTATATATCCATGATACAACTACAAGAGATATGATACCGCGCAGGTGGGCGTGGTTTTAGTGACGTCACACAGCGAGTAAAAACCGCCATATTGCGATATTCCCGTTGTTTACGTTAGAGTTTAAATTATGTACCAGTCGTTTATTTCTGATAACTGATTAGTAAAGTTACTGAAAAATGAGGTGTGCGGTATATGGTTGTATAATGTCGATAATAAATACAAGAGTTTTACGCCTGATGTTCAATTTTAAGGAATATTATAAGGTGTTTGGAAGCATGTGTGTAAACGCAACTATAAGTTTAAAGAACGGCAGTAGAGTTTTGGACTTGCATTGTCTTTATTTGTTTAGAATCACTACGTTTCAACTGGTAAGCATCTCCAGTCGTCTTCAGGTGAATACTGTACGACTGGAGATGCTTACCAGTTGAAACGTAGTGATTCTAAACAAATAAAGACAATGCAAGTCCAAAACTCTACTGCCGTTCAAGAAACGTCATTGTCTCCAACCTTTAAACAGACACTATAAGTTTAAAATTAAAAATGCTGGTGCTTGCTCCAAACATTTCAGCGATGATGACCATGAACCAAATTTTGAAACACAAATTGTTGAAAAATACACCTAACAAACATAGGTCTTATTTATTTTTTTTACTGTGCGTATTCATTCTTGAATTAGCTCTTCGATATTATGTTCGAAGGGTAAAAATGTTATTTTTTGATGTAGGATGTATTCTTTTTGTAGCAGATCATTAAAATGATGCGACCCTTTTTAGAAAAAGAAAAATGATAAAAACAATAACCTAAATTTTGTATTAAAACTTTTTATGTGAACTAAATTCAGAACAAATTTTTTTTTTGAACGAATACTCAGACACGGGTAAAAATATTTTAAGCTCTTTTCTATACAAAAAATATTGGACAGTGCGTTGTTTTCCAATTTCCATATTCGCAATGTATACCTACTTAAGTCGTTTGTGTTAAGTATATCCACTTTTAGAGTGAACGGTTAAATATTCATTTCTATTGTCTATTTTTATAATTATTTTAAATAAAGATATTTCTTATTATTATTGTTATTTTTATTAATATTAACTTTCCCAAACAATGACATCATTTATTATTAATTCTACTTGTGCATATCATCTTCAAAGTAAGTACCTACTCGGGTCAAAATATTTTAATTTTCAAATAATTTAAAATTAGAATTTTTTCATTTGCTTGTAAAATAGGTAACATGCTGTTTCCATGTAAAATTTTGGTGTTAATGAATTCCTACGTACTTTAAAGTTTTCCTTTTAGCATAATCACATCTAAAAGTTTGAGTTACCGAAGGTAAGTAAGGAAGTTTTAAATTTTGATCAAAATAATCAATCTATCCTAGTGCCGTCTTTCATATGATTGGGGCCCTGGGCCCAAGGCAGAAATGGGGCCCTGGGAAAAAAAAAATTGGGTGCCACGCCCCTTTTAGGGTGTTAGGAATTCAACCAGAAATATAATTATTTTTAAAATACTAGGTTCCACGAGTAAAATCTTCGTCAAAACATTTATTTTAAAATAAAACTATTTCTTCTAACTAAAATATAAAGATAACATCTCATCCTAAAACATTAATATTATTAATATTAATAACTGTAAATAATCTGCGCTATGTAAATGATTGTTTTCTTGATCTGAGGTGTGCAAAATCGTCTATTATGTCATCAAAATTTATTTCTAGTAAGATCTCATTTTCTATACACATTAACGATAGACTGTTTAGTGTTTAGTCTCTCTTGCAGCATGGTGGTCCTCAGTTCGTTTTTGATTCTGGCCAATGTAGAAAATGAACGTTCTCCACTGCAATTAGTTACTTATCATTAATGATAAAAATATTCTCAACTAAATGGCAACGTTAGGAAATGTATCCTCTAATTTGTTAGTTTTTAAAATGTTGTATAGGTCCAATAAACTGATTTCCTGGGTTTTATATTTTTCGTCTGAATTTAAATATTCTGCCAAAAAAATGCATTCCAACTCTAATTCTTTTCCATTTACATCAGAACTGTAATTGTCTACAAATCTTGAACAACTAAGGTGCAAATCGACTTGACTGATTGTTTTTAAAATTGTTAGGAAACTAAACCGATTGAAAATGCTGTCGTATGCAGCAAATCGCCGGTTAAGTTCAGCTATTAACGAATCCATAATTGGAAAAAAAATTCAATTTTAAATTTTTCTTTGCCACTAAATTGGGCTTCTTCAGCTGGTCCATCAAAAAATTTGATTCTCGAACTCCGTTCAGTTTTACGTTGTGTATTCTGTTTGAAGTCACTATCTGGAAATTTATCTTTAGCAATGCTATAGTACTTTTCGAAATAATTTCTTTCATTATTCAGAAACTTAATGAGTGATTTCAATAACTTTACTGCTACTTCCATCGTAAGAGATCTACTTTGTAAACTAACATTTACTTTATTTACGGTTGTTAATTTATATTATTCCATATTTCCGTAAGAACAATTATTTCCAACTTCTGCATTTTTTTGAAAATGCCAACTGCTTCACATCTAGTTTCTTTCGATTGATCATCATCTTCAGCAATTGATGTTAGCGCAGACAAGAATTCCTTATATCCGTCTTGCAAAGCTGTGACCGCAGATGCGCGAGCAGACCATCTAGTTTCAGACAATGATTTTGCCACCAATTTATCAGACCCCAAAAATTGCTTCATTGTATTCCAACGATATGTTGAAGAGGAAAAGAAATTGTAAATATTCTGAATAAATTGAAAAAAACTTGTGGCTTCTATATTGCACTGTGCCGCATGAACCAGTATCAAATTTAAGGAGTGTGCTGCACAAGGTACGAAAAGGGCGTATTCACATTTTGCTTTGAGTCTTGCTTGAAGACCAGAGTATTGCCCAGCCATGTTAGCGGCGTTATCGTAACTCTGACCTCTACTTGTTAATATCAATATCGTGCTTTTCTAGGAACTCAATAACGGTATTTGCTTAATAATCTCCTTTGTGCTTTTCTATGGGTATGAATGCCAAGAATCTTTCGACGGCATTTGCTTCTCTAACATATCGTATTATAAATGTCATTTGATCTACATGTGTTAAATCGGGTGTAGAGTCAACACTAATTGAATAATATTTAGATTCCTTCATTTCCGCTATAATTTGATTTCGCACTTTCTTACCCATAACATCGATAAAATCATTGCAAATATTTGCTGAGAGATATGATGTGTGACCTTTTCCTGGATTTCCGTATCTGTTCAAATGTTCTGCAATAAGTGGATCAAACTGACTTAGTAGTTCCAAGCATCCCAAATAATTTCCATTGCTAGGAGATCCAATTGTTTGATTTGCTCCACGAAACGCAAGTCCTCTGGATGCCAAAAACTTAATAACTGCTACGATTCTTCTTAGTACATCTTTCCAGTACTGAACTTCCTTTTCAAATTGAGAAACAATGGCTGTATCCATTCTACCAATAGACTTACTTCTAGCTTTGTATTGTATTATGGTTTGTCTGTGTTCCTTGCTATTTTCGTGATTCAAAACATATTCTTGAATGTCCTTCCAATCGTTACATCCACTGTGTCCACTAAATTTGTTTTCAGTGAAAGAAAAGATTCTACACGTAAAACAAAATAACACATTTTTTGCAGGAGAATAAAGTAACCATTTTCTGTCTACCTTCTCGCCATTTTTTAGTGTACGAATAAAAACTGATTTTGATAGAGTTCGCATTTTTATGTTGTCGTTTGTTTCCTTGTAGGATCTGACAGATTTTGAAAAATCACTCTCCTTATTCTGAAAAAAATCGGGTCCCTTTCTTATAAATAACGAACGAGTTGTTTCGTTGAGAATAAGCGGCCAATCGCCAGGATCACTTGATAGAGATTCTTCTGTTTTGTCCTCTTCTTGTTCTGTTCTTGGTACTGTTATAATACTTGGTTTTTCTGAAATTGGATTGGGAAAATCAAGCTGCGGAGTTTTCGAAGAAGATACTAGAACATCAACAGCGGTTGAAGTTGAAGCAGAGGGTTCTGTATTTTTTTCTTGACTTTGACATTGTATCGAGGGCGTTGATAATGGAAAAAATGATGTAAGTTTTGGTAATTTATTAATGGTTTCTTTTTGCAGATTTGATTTTTTTCTTTTTTCAGCTCCACTGAGATATGTACGTTTAGACATGACGCTCTAAAAAGAAAAGATATCGAGATTTAACTAGACACAAAGACACACTGTCAAGTTGCAGAGTTTTCTGTAAAAATTTTTTTTTTACGTTTTACGTTTCAATTACGTTTGCTGGAAGCTGAAAATCCGGTTATTTAGATCACTAAACAGTGTTTGTTAAAATTAAAAATCAAAGCGACTTACGATTACCCTTTACGAAACTATATCGATACCTTACTGCCAAAGTAACGTAAATAACATTTTTATAGAAACCCGTTTTTTAGTCTACCGTAAGTAACTCAGTACACAGACAAGGTATCGTAAGCCAAAAAAATGATTTTCCCGCCAATTTTAATGTTTTATAAATGGTATATACCGTTTAAAGAGCCGCCAAAACTAATGTAACTTTTAACTTTGCTATCTGCGTTGTCGTACTATCTTATATTAACCATATGCATTTTACCTCCAGAGTAACGTAAGTATCGGTACATCTGTGGGACTTACGTTACTGTTTGGTTGTTTGTGTAAAGGGTTTAGTTTATGGCTTCGTGCGCTACTTACTAACAATTAAAATAAAAATTGTTTTTTTTGTTATTAATTAAAGGTTAAAATAAAGTGTGATTATTGTATAAATAATAAATGGTTTCTCCGAATTTTAATCATATTTAACTTTTAATCCATGTAATTTTTTCGTTTTCTTTCAAAGTAACGTAAGTATAGCCTAAAACCATTGAAATAAAAACATTTTTAATTAATTATTATTTTTTATTAGAGCTTTTGCACAATTAATATAATGTATTAAGTTATTTTTTGGTTTGCAACAGTATTTTATGGCTAAGCTAAAAAAAATGCGTTTTTAGAAAAATATACATAGTGCTACTTACGTTACTTTGGCAATAAGGCATCGATATACAAAGCTCATTAACAGTCTTACTCAAGAAACACGAAACAGTACCTATGTATTTGACAACACAGTCAATATAAATTTCAAAATTGTTTACGAAGTGGTTTGATCCGGTGACACTGATCCTTATAACGCGGTGACGTGGGCGTAACTAACTAAGAGCGCTGTCCCGCTGTCGACAAGCGGCACGCAGCACGAGCAGCAAGACCAAGAACAGGGGTAAAGGGAAGGGGGGTGTTATGTGGCAATGGCTAACGCTCACGCTGGCCTTGCACCTTGCTGAATAGTCTGGATAATAACCGTTTTGTTTAACCGTGTAATTAGACATACGTTTTTTAAATTGGTTATCAATGTTATCATCATTAGGTATCCTTACTAGATTTATTTATGGTTTTTGGTGCTGGGGCCTCCAAGACAGCGGGGCCCGGCGGGCCCGTACGGAAAGACGCCACTATCTATCCATATAAAATGTATGTTTCAAGATTAGGGTCACAGTAGAAATTCTAAGGCTAATATGATTTGAAATAAATTTACTAAAAATTTCATATAAAATTGCCTTTTAATAACGTAAACTACGCTTTGCCGTATAATTCGACGCGTTCAATTAAAAAATTCCTCTCTGTGTGACGTCACGATCCACTGCGCATCCTGTTGATATCATACCTTGTATAGTTGTATCATGGTATAATATCTCGATGTTGTAGTGTTCACGACATTTGCTTACTTTGGAAGAAATATTTTGAACCAGTTAGTTGTTGCAAATACTAAGTTTTTTTTTAAAGAAAATTAAACATCAAGAATTTTTAGAAAAAAATAATAAAAATATTTATTAAATTTAATTCTCAAACAAAAAATAAATCAACCAAAGGAAATTATTTATTTTAGTGTAGAAGCTAAGTGTTTCTAATTAAATTTAAAATAAAATTTAAAATAAAATACATTGCTAACGATTAAAAATTGTAAAATACAAAATTAAAAATTTGGAAAATAATTGTTCAAAAAGTTTTAAGAAATGTGAAGAATAATTGAGAATAAATTAAAATTAATTAAAAATAAATTAAAAATAATTGAGCATTAAAAATAATTTAAAAAGTAATCAAGAATTTGAGAATATATTTATTTATGGAATAAATAAATTTTAAAAATATTTTAAAATCAGTCAAGAGTCAAAGTAAAATTCAAGAAAAATTCAGAAAATATTTATTTATGGAATAAATAAATTTGAAAATTATTTTAAAATCGGCCTAAGAGTTCCAGTAATCCAAGAAAAAATTATAAAATTAAAATCACAAAACAATTAAAATTAAAATAATTAAATTCATTAGACACTTTCTAAGAGCAAAATCAACTAAAGCGCGACCGCGAAACTAATCAAACTAGCACCCCGCGAAGGGTCAAGCTCCTAAGGAACCCCCACTATCTTATATTCCACCCCTTCTTTTACTGAACATCTGCCTTCGCGGAAACACCTGTGTTCTAATTATAGACAGAAATCCGCTTTTACCATAAACAACCGCGGTAAAAACTGGTTATAAACCGGATAAACTGACTTTATCCGGATTTTTGGATTGCACGTGTGCCGTTCTTTCCGGCTGATTTATTGGTCAGTCACACCTGCATTTTAGAAATAATAGAATATTTTTACGCTGTCGCGACCTAAATGGGACAGAAATACGTGAATGTGAACCTTATAAGCTCATAAATTATTATCTTGGCCGGATTGAACTGGAATAAAATGGTTTTTGAATATGTACTTAGTCACTAGCAGGTGGCGGTACACCTGTAGAACCCACCTGCAGACGTTTTTTATAAGCAAAATTTTATGTTTAAAAAGCCGGACAGCACAAAATTTAAAAAAAATCCCAGGCTTCAATGGCGCTATAAAATGAATAGTTTCGGCCACTTGTTCGAAATACAGGTGGAAAACTATCGATATTTGGTAGGATACGATATTACTTAGGAGCTGAGAACTCTTCTCCCGGGCAAAAGTGACTTTTAAAAAGAAAAAGCTATTCTTGCCCCAAAATTACCGTTCTTTCCTCAAAACTTACTCGCGTCTAGTAATTTATTTCAAATAAACAAAATTTGGAAAAAAAGAACCTTTTTTCCACAATAAGAACCAAAAGTCCCAAGAAACTACCTCAAAAATTATAATTATATTACCACATGAACACCGACACGGTTTTTTTAGCCTTTAAAATAAATTTGTGCAACTTTTTTTTGGATATTAAACTTAAAATACTTTATGAAGGAGATTTTATTGGGCCTAATGCAGTGAGCGTATAGGGTGTAACTAGCGCCCTCTAAAAGTTATTTAAAAAACAGGAATAGATTCATATTACTCGCCCCCACGAACTCCTAATTACAAATTTTTATGTTCATATCTCAAAATAACTGGAGTCATTAGAAAAAATGTAATTTAGAAATTAAACTTTAATATATTTCATTAACGACCAACATTTTACTAAGACATGTTAAACTCAAATCTATTATTTTTATGTGTAGAATCGGTGGTTACTGTATGATACATTAATTACAGACTACCCTGTATAACGGGGTGTCCCGCTAAGGTCGGCCAGCGGCTGTATCTTGGAAAGTATTGGTCATACATTTTCGGGAATTTTTTTATAGGTAAATCGGTAAAAAGAAATAACAGGAAATTATTTTTAAAGTTGAACAATTGCCGCTAGAGAATATATTAAAAAATTCTGAAAAACGTCTGAAGTAGTAAACAAAATTTAAAAAAAAAACAACCTTTTTTTCAACAAGAACCAATAGCCCCAAGAAACTTCCTCAAAAATATATAACTACTAGTTCAAGACATGTATACCTCAAGAAATATATTTATAGTTTGGCGCAGATTGCGCTATGTATAAAAGTTAAAAAAAAACACATTCGATCTGGATCACCCTCTATAGATTATACTTAATAAAAATCATAAATATTCGAGATTGGATAATAAATGAATGAATCAATAATAATATATAGAAATTTAAGTCATTTTTAACGTTTTGAGGTGAATATATTTTTTTTTTTGAGAAATAAAATACCAGGCAAAAAAAAATCTTTTATTATAGCTTGGTACTACAAGATATTGTCATATATAGACATATATATGAATATTCTATTTTATCCAAAAAATTAGCAATATATAGCCCTTTGTTTTCGAAATTTAAACAATGGGTAATAATTTTTTTTGGATTTTCATAATTTTTGATTTTAGTTATTACATAATATTTAATCCGCCCAAAAATTATTTAACATCCTGCATATTTTATTTCTAAAATAACTAAATAACTAATAAAATTATTGTTAGGGGTCTTTTATCCCTCTTGAAAAATAACTTAAAGGGCTTGACATATTAGATTCTTATTCTAAGAAACCACCCCCAACTTTTTTTTTAAATGGTATGTATTGTGCTCGTTGAAAAAGTAAATAGTGGGTAGTTCCTTTTTATGCCCTTACAATACATACCTTTACATTTAAAAAAGTTGGGGTTGGTTTCTACCCCCAAAACAGGGGTAGATTTCATGAAGGTACAAAAAAGTAGGCCCAACTAAAAATAAACGCATCCGCAGTTCTGTATTTTTTTTGCAAATAAAGGGGCTTTTTAATAATAAATTTATTCCAGTTAAAAAATCCACCCTGTATAACGGGAACTGATTATTTTAGTATGATTCAGCGCGCGTTTCAGTTTGATTACGTAAGTTTCGTCCAATACGACAAAATAAAAAAAAAAACATTTTGTATAGTTAGAAACATGCAAGGTATGCCAAAAAGCCATTATTCCAGAAAACCTAGTTACTACATGAATAGTGTTTAGTTGATTTTATAACAAAAAGTACAACGTACCTTTCTAGAGAACGGAGCATGCTCTATATTAGGATGCACTTCGAACGCGGTTGTTTAAAAAACGCGGTGGTACCGACCGTAAGCTCTTTAAGGGATGGACGTACGATAAACTATCCCCGGGGATAATTTCCATCGCCAAATCGCGCGCGGAGAAGCTTTCATATTAACCACCAGGATTCGAATGAACAAGTTTACTTTTCTTATACAATTCCTTTTGTCCCTTTAAAAACGTGAAATATAAAAATCAAAGCAAAAAATTGTTTTGCTATCGTTAGATTTAATATTAGGGAGGTCTCGTTAACATCTGGTAAAACGCACACAAACCTAGGAAAGATCAGACAAACATTTTCAGATTCTTGCTCGGGTGTCTGTCAAAATGGATACTACACAAGACGATTTTTGTACAGGGTGTTTCATTAAGGTTGGCCACTGGCCATATCTCCGAAACTACTGTACATAGAAACTCAAGGAAAAAAAAATCGTAATTAAAGTAGATGCGAGAAAATTTCTGAAATAAATTTGAAGGACCGCATTTTGCCGCAAGAGGGAACAACTGAAAGTTAGTTATTAAAATTCTAAATTTCCACATTAACCTTTGGTAACATCATTAGAAAGCGATAGTGTACATCCAGGCCAAGGTTATGTTATGGAACTTAAACCGTCCAATTAAAGGTGCTTTACGTCAGGCACGTGGGCAGGATCTTGTTGTTTAAAGTCTCAGGGGTGAGTTGCTTCTCTAACCTCATTTTAAAATTGGTTGTGTTATGGCTGAAATTATTCCTTTTTAGTATATTATTTTTAATTTGATTTTGATAATGGAAACTATTGTATTACTACCGGTGCCGTCGCCGTTGAATAAAGAAATTGAAGTATACTTAGTTATAATAATACATTTATTATTTCCACAAAAAATAAAGGTAAATTATATAATATTTTGGATAAATAAATTTTTCCATCATTGTTTAGGCATGTGTACCACCTAGGCCTCAATTCTTTTTAATTTTGTTTTCAATTCTCTCTGGAATTTATTCCCTTGGGAAAATTCCTGTCGCAAAGTCCCCACGGTAATCTCCAAGACCCACTTCTTTTAAATTCTTAAGTTAAACTGGAATTCCAGTAGTCTTAGTGAAAACTATCCCTACGAAATGTGTTTAAGAATACGAGATCGCCATTTTCATGGGAAAATGGCATATCCCCATGGGAGAGTCTACCTCCATGGACCAAGAGGCCCTGGTTGGGAAACAAACATTACCACTAAAAATATAGTAGGGGTAATGATATATAAATTTCCCAACGTACAATTAAAGTTTTTTATTAAATGCACCAACAAAGAAGATAGTTTAGTAGATGGTTAATAAAGTTTGAAAATTTGACAAATGCATCGTATACCATCAATTGTACTGACATTGAGGATGGCGTACGAGCCAAATTCAAACAGCGACTAAGTTAATATGACTTTTCTATTAATCAGTTTTCCCTAGCCATCATTCTTTAAGAAATAATCTACCGTTTTCGCCACCTGAATAAAGGACGCCTCATCTGCCAAATAAATTTAAATAACGCGCCAAATAAACTCCTCCCTCGGGCTTGACGTAAAAAGCACTTTTAATTGGCCGGATTAAGTTCCAATAACCGTGGCCTGGATGTACTCTTACAACTACAAAGGAACGATAGATCGTCGTGAGTTAACCAGTGGCGGCTCGCGGTCTTAAAAAATGATGAAGAGCTAGAGGTATAGTGCGGGTACTTAAACAAACATTGACTAAAAACCCGTGTAACAAAACGTCTCTCTTATCCTTATCTGTCCAACGACTGAATGGAGTTTCCAACAAATTACACACTATGTCATTAATTGGGTTCATTATAAAACTGAAAAATAAAAACAGAACTTTTTAATCACACAGTAAATTACGTAAAAACTATATATATATATAACCGTAAGTTTCGCGAAGCCTCAAAATAACCAATGCTAAAACAATGGTGCATACGACTGATCTATTTTTAAATTGCTCCTTCATCATAATGCAAATTGTTACATGCTGTTTGCGTGACTGACGTCACGTAGCTATAGCGACAGTGAATATTAAAGCCATGCTGGGCGTTGGGTCCACTTATTGCTTTGAGCTAACAGACACGGCTGGGGCGCGCCAAAATGAACGAATGTTTATAATTATTGTCCATCAGAGTTAACCGTGGCCCTATTATGCATAGCTACATTCGGATTAAATTAATATTATTAATTCGAACATAATTATTTTTTAAGGGCTAAAATGGTAATATTATTGTACCAATACAGCTTCCAATGGTAGCTATATTGGTACATTAATATTGTCGAAAAACTTTCCTCCTGGTTTTATTTTTGGTGAAGAGTCCCTTCACGTACTTCATCTGACGAGCCGCCACTGGAGTTAACAATAACAAGCATTCACAGAATCTGCATACGTCAGGACTTACCCGGACATGTCTGGGAAACCCAGAGATAGTAAATTTAATAAAACTGGATCAATATTTTAATGGCAAATCTCTACTATTTTTGCAGAAATAAAATAAATTACCGTAAAAATCAATGGTTTTTATTTAAAGTTACCTTTTAAAACTATTAAAATACATAAATAAATTTATAAGGTATTTTTCGGCATGGTCCGGATTTTGTTCGGATTTCAGGGCTCATTTGTCCTGGATTTGAAAAAAACTTTAAAAATAGGGTCGGAGTTATATTTCTTGCAAGCAATGCAAATTGCGTCAGCTGATCATTAGCCTCGTTCTGCGCATACCTACTCGTAGGCAATATTTTCTTGCGTGAAAGAAAAATTTCAAACTGTAAAGCGGCCTAAATACATCTAATAATAGGGAGATAGTTGGTCGTATAGGTAGGTACCATGTTTAAAAAGAAAGTAAATATATTTGTACATACGAAGAATGGAATAAGAATAAACATATTCTAACACTGATTATTGTTATCACTCTGTTAAAAATAGAATAGTATAATTTAAAAAGGGTTTATTTCGAATTAACCAAAATTAATATTTGATACAGTGCGTGCTTAACAATGGTTTAATGTAAAGTGAGTCCATCCCAATGTCGCCAATCTCTCGCCGAGCCCGTGTAATGTGAGAACCAATGGCACCCGTAATCTTCCAAGCACCGTCATCGATTCTCGAATTGTCGATAACATTCGGCCTTTCCTGACACGGGAGTGCCCTCACTCCTAGTTGACCCATCTCTAAGAAAAACAACAAAGAGAAGCCTGAAATATCGACAAGGACTGGACAACAATTTAGTTATGTGACAAAGCAAGTGCACAATGCCTAAATATAAACATTAGTATAAAAACACAGTATAATTGAAATATGAAGTTGCAACAGATTTATAAACGTCATATAAAAACACAGCACACATAAAATAATACCAATTTATCACCAATTTATAGACGTCATATACAGATATCTAAACCTTTATGGGCCCGCGCTAGAAATTTCCTAGCCACTGGAAATGAGAGTCCGGGAAACAGTAACCGTACTAGTAATACCGGGACTTACCGCCCTATTCTAGCTTCCTCGGTTCTGACCACCCTACTCGACTGCGACCGGGCGCCATTACCAATCCAGGTAATGGACCGCCACACGCCATTTCCAGTACCAAACTTAGTTTACCTACTAAAACTGAATCCAGGGCTTCATGTTTTCGACCCCAGCTACGCCTAGGTAAGGCATCCTTGACCTTGTCATTCCAGGAATCTCCTTGATTTCATATCGGTCATTGCCAAGGATTCTGGAAACTCGGAAGGGTCCACGCCACTTTGGTAACAATTTCTGGCTGGTTCCTGTGGGTGGTGTAGACGTGATCTTCAATAAAACCAAATCGCCATACTGATAATGTCTTGCTATGCATCGTTTAGTGTCCCTGGTCTACCTTACTACAAATTCATGCAAAACAAAAATCATTAAACCTTTACAAATTTCGCCCAACATCACTTGTTTGTACAACATAACAAAGTATTTTCTCTTTACCCTTTGTACTACTTACCATTATCATGCAACTAATAAAATTATTTACCTTTGTTAACAAGTGCCATCTTTGTTACCTGGGTATGTAATAACAAAAATACATTAAGTAGAAATAAATCAATTTTACTCCAAATGCATGCAATAAATAAAAGCTTTCTCATAATTTATATTAATCAGTCACCAACACTATAACTAACTGTAGTACCACTACCAGTCAATATAAAACATCACCCTATTTTAGATTTTTCATATTATTTATAATCAACTACATTTATATCTCTAGCATTCAAAGCGCTAAATTCTGAGATACATGTACTTTTAACGTTACCTATGCAAATTATTAGTTTAATTTCTCTCTACACCTTTCCTGAAATAATATGTAGGTACTTTTCTAACTCATCTGCATCTGTACGTACACATTATCATAATATGTATATTATCTTCCCTATTACTCAAACTAAAAGTTACCTTGCATTATACCTACTACGGCACTGCACGCCCCTGTGACTACGTCACTCTTAATTTTTTAACGCTAAAGAAAGGTATTAATCAAATATCTTTTCAAAACATCAGCTTTCAATTTCAGATCAGTACTTTAAAAATTAAAATAAACAAAGACCCAAATAAGAGCGATAAGCTAAGCAGGAAATCATCAAGTTGATATGAGTATGAGGCAATATTGCCGCTCGGCGCTTGTCAGCATTTTGTACATAATAATAACACTCTTTTATAGGACAAATAAAGAAAATCTTACTGAATAGATTAATAAAATAATATTAGGCTCTCTACTCTTTTACTTATTTTCGTCTACCGAATTCAATAAAGGGCAACACAAAAATTATCAAGAATCTCTCAATAACTGTCTGTGAAACTAACTAACTTTTGCATTGAAAGAATTCATCTGTTTACATAACAACCATGGTCATACAAATTCTTTTATTGTTTTTAAAAGGAACCATAACTGCTTGGTTCGTACTAGTAATTTACTTATAAATCGATGAGATCATAATATAGTCTGTTCAGTACAACAATAGGTCATTAATTTTATATTACACTTAACTTAACTACTCTTTAAATAATATTAAAAATAAACTTTTAACAAAAAATTAAACAACAAAAATAATACTATTGACACAGGTGTATCAATCATGTCTTACCTGCTCATACAATTTGGTTACAGTTTATCTATCCTTGGAAACGAAAACTTATAGTTCTCATTCTTTATTTTTCATCATCATAAATACAGTAGTTCAGAATTAACTCCACCATCTTAAATTTAGAGAAAAACTTCAAAATTGTTTCCACTTAATTAATAACCAATTTAACTTTGTCTCTTTCTGATATTTATTATAAAAGCATATTTTCATACCACCTCTCTATATTTTCATGTAAGAAGCTGTGTATTCTGATCTTTGGTTTTCTAAAATTTTTACCGGAAACGCTCTGTAATTGTGGTATCTATCGTGTGGTACTTTTTCCTCAGTAATCAAATTTCATATGAGATCAACCCTGATCAAATCAATTCCATATTTTATTAACAAACCAACTTTACTTTACCAAATATAATACAAACTGTTCAATTTGACCAAATTGATAGAATATATCAATCCGAACCTGTCTATCACATTTTATTTTAGATTTCCTAAAAATATAAACTCTGTCTTTTAAGAATCACCCTAATAATATTTATTTGCAACGGTTAATAACATTTATTTTAACACCCTACGACTCTATTTTTTTCAGCCGCTTATATCAACCATGTTTCCATGGTTCCATGTTTTCTCGTGTTTTCTTCGTTTTTGTAGGAGGAAATTAGTGCCCTAAAAACTTTTTTGTTTCTGATTTAATAAATGATCTACTACATTAAAACTTAGAACATGGTACACATATCATCACGTAACATTAAAATTTCTTTTACAAATGACTTACTCTTACGTTGAACGTACTCTACTAATGATTTTATCCTTATTTGTGATTTTGTATAACTGAATGGAAAGAAATCTTTTTAAGTAAATATAATCAAAAAAATAAAAATAACAATATCAATATAGGACTATGGACCACCCTCGGGCCCACCCTATAGATCAAACTTTGGATTAAGCCCAAAATATAATTAATTATCTAAGAAAAATGTAATTTTCTTTTCGTCGTACTGTTTGCATCTGTCTTTCAGATTATAATGATTTTACCTTACCTTTTTAGATCGTATTTTACATAAAACTTAATCAAACCAATATCTTCATGCTACATGTTCACACAATAGCAACATGGATCTAAAACTATTTTTTTTTTGCTCGATTGGTCCTACGACCTTCATTTTTACCATCCCTAAAATAAAAACACTTAACCATATCCCCATCGGACACAGACACTAGGGATCTTCAAATAAGCTGAAAAAAGCTTTCCCCCCTTTGTTGAGATCTTCCCTTACGATACATTTTAGCACAAAATGGTACAAAAGGCACTGGATTACTAATCTCACTTCTGATGTTATCACTCTGTTAAAAATAGAATAGTATAATTTAAAAAGGGTTTATTTCGAATTAACCAAAATTAATATTTGATACAGTGCGTGCTTAACAATGGTTTAATGTAAAGTGAGTCCATCCCAATGTCGCCAATCTCTCGCCGAGCCCGTGTAATGTGAGAACCAATGGCACCCGTAATCTTCCAAGCACCGTCATCGATTCTCGAATTGTCGATAACATTATGTATGTGAATATCCGTTCTTAATGCTAACCACAGGAAGAAATTTGATATTGCTGTTTGCCCAAATATAGTTTATGGATGATGTCGACTCATGGAAAATGAGTGGAATATTATTAAAAGACTGTTTATATAAACATTGGTAGATTACCGAAATATTATTGTATTGTTGAGTAGTTTTGAGTTTGGCTAGAGCATTGAAAGCTAAACGGTGATCTCAAGCTATTTTTGTATAAAAGTTGTATATTACGGCGAATAATATACTTTTATTGTAAAATTGGCCGTGTTTGATTTAAATACGCATTTAATAGTTTTTATCAGTCGTGGGATTTAAATAAAAAATACATTGTTTAATATCGGATGAAGTGTGGTTTACGTATTTTTGTGCCTATTAACTGTGACAATGACGGGCAAACGAAAGGCCACTCCTCGTAGAAGTCGTAGTCGTAGTGCCTCTTGTGGTAATGACACTGATAACCCGAAAAGAGGCAAACAAACTGAAAAACTTTGTAGTGAACGTTCTTTTACACCGGAATTATCTCTTTAGAGTATTGACAACACAGTATAAACTCAGGTTTGCTAGATATAGTCAACATACTTAAGAATGAGCAAATACCGAGAATCGGCATGTCGGTAAAAGATGCTGATATTGCAGAATTTAATCCAATAATGCATGATATTAATGATTGGATAAATAAAATTGACGAATATTCTTCAATTTATCGTTGGGATGATATCAACATTTGTCATTTAGCAATAAATAAGTTACAGGGTCCGGCAGAAATTTGGTATAAAAGTCTGTCAACGGTTCCAAAATCATGGAATGAATGGAAATCTTTATTGTTAGCGACTTTTCCTACTACTAGGAATTTGCATACATTAATGAGTGAAATGATATCTCTGAAACCAAGAATAAATCATAGTCTATATGAATATTGTTTTGAAAAATTGTCATTAATTCGTAAAATGAATTTAAATTTGTCTGGCGCCGATGAAGTGAATCTTATAGTAGGCGGTATAGAAAATCAAAATATTAAATTTTCAATAAAAGCAGCCAATATTATCGACCCTTCAAAATTAGTAGTATATTTAAAAGCCTTTGTACTCAGAAAGCCCAATAAAAAGACCTGATCGTATGCCTAACATTTTAAATAATAAACCTAAACCACCAGAGCAAATTGTTCAAATTGAAAATAAAAATGTTTGTTTTAAATGTAAGCAACCTGGACATAAACGTTTCCAGTGTCCTCAGAATTTTGTACTAAACGACAGAAGTAAATTATTTTGTAAATATTGCCGTTACAAGGGGCATACTATTGAAAATTGTTTTAAGAGAAGTAGGAGGTCCCAATATAACCAAGCGGGAACAAGTAATACCCAACGACAGGACAGACAGGTACTTCTAATATCACGGGAACATGACAAAAAATAAATTTTATAAATCAATTCAAATTAATGAAAAATTTGAAGAACGATGTTTTGTAGATTTTGGTAGCGAATGTTCGCTGATAACGGAGAATTTGGTTAAAAAGATAAATTTAAAAAGTATTGTTTTATTAAAACCAATCGTACTTACTGTCTTTGGCGGATTTGAAATTGGAGTTTTAGAAAAAGTGACTTGCAGCGTTTCAATTGACAATGTTTGTTTACATATTGATCTTCTTGTAGTAGACAAGTGTATTCCAGGTGTAGACATTGTTATTGGTCAAAATTTTACGGAGGATATGGAAATTAAATATTCCCGCATTGGAAACATGTTGTTATTTAGTGATGCATCGCTAACTGTTAATTTAATAACACGTTTACAACCCCTTGCAAAAATCAATTTATCAAAATAGGAGTTGATAGTTCCGAGGTGCAAACTCAAATTAAAACTATTGTAGGGAACTTTCCAACATGTTTTCCTAGTAGTGCTTCAAAATTAGGATGCATTCCTGGAATTGAGATGACAATAAAGTTAAAATCAGAAATTCCCATTGTTCAACGACCGTATAGGTTATAGTAGGGGAGCCCAAGCGGGGATTTCGGGATTTACCAAAGCGCGACAGATTAATATACAGGGGGATACCTTGTACCCGGTTAAGTACCTCCACAAAACATGAGGCCCATATATAAGGCCGCCCGTGAAGGATACAGGATCAGATTAGTAAAAAAAAATTGACCATCAGAAATTCTCGAGCGCGTCAGATTAAGGTAGGGTGAGTTAATTACATCCTAAAAAGTGTATATTCCACTAATCTGACAATTTGAGAGTGACGTAAAAAAAGGGGAGGGCAACAAAGTTGTAAAAAAAAAACGTCATCTCGACATTCTCGAGCGTAGCTAAATTTTTTTTTATTTTGAAGGAAATAATTCAAGAATAATGAAAAATATATAATCTGACGATTTCCGCAAGCCGAAATAACAAAAATTCGTCGATAAAGTTAAATGCGTGCAGTTGCGTGATGCCTACATTTCCTTCTCCGCGTTTCTATTCCTCTCTCACTCTTTCTCTATCTATTACTCTCTCACTCCGTCCCCACTCTGGTTTTTTTGAAAGTGTTTTTTTTGGAATAACTTTTAACCGGCTTTATCGATCAACTTCAAAAACTAATCCGCCTTTGAGTTTGAAAAACCACGTCGATCGCCACCAAGCTGGTCAAAAGCGGTTGATTCGTTCGAGAGATATCGTGAACGAAAGAAACCCGAAAAAGTGTTTTTTCGGGATTACTCCGAAATTTGTGGTTCGATCAATTAAAATTGCAAAATTACTTATGAGGATGATAAAACTGCGTCGAATACCGCCAACCGCGTGAAAATCGGTTGATCCATTCAAAAGTTATTACGGTTTGAAAATTCCAAAAATAGTGTTCTATGAAACTTCTATCAGACTTTCGAGCTGGGAGAGCTCAAATGCATAGAAATATTATTTCTTTGAACTCAGCGAGCTCAAAATATCACATAAATTATATTTTGAGCTCAAAAATGTCATAAGTACAATTTTAAGAGCCCAGGAATGGAATTAGCGGGAAGTTGCAGGGATGGCCTTTAAGGTGAACCGTTTTTCTAATTTTTTTTTGTCAGATCAGGCCAATCCCTCTAGATAATCGTCAGATTATGAGACAGTACGTTTAGAACATAAAGATGAACCATATATATCTTAATCTGACGCGCTTGAGTATTTCAAAATGGCGAATTTTTTTTGCACATTATGAAAATGGCCGCGAGTTTGCGTCCCATCGAAATCATCAGATTAGTGAATGAGAGCTTTTTTTTGGTGCACTTAACACTCCCTTAGAAAATCTGACGCGCTCGATTAAATTTTTTTTTTCATTTTCAACCCTTAAATACAACCACCCGCATCATGCAAACGATCAGATTAACATACGTACATTATTAAAAATACGTAGGGCATTGATGCTATCAATATCTGACGCGCTCGAGGATGTCCATGCAACAGTTTTTTTTTTTGACATATTTAAAAATCTATAGCCGCTTCCCCCACCGATGTAAAGGTATATATCATATAACATTTTTTTCTTCATATCATCTAAGCTTTGCATCCCAATAGGTCTCTAGGACGCTCGAGTAAATCCCCATTTAGCCTCGTGGGCTCCCCTACTATTAGCCGAAGTTGAGAAAATTATATTGCGAAAATTGATCAATGAACTTCTTCAAAATGGAATAATACGTCCATCACAGTCGCCGTATGCGAGTCCAGTGATTATATGGTTATGAAAAAAAAACAGGGCAACAAAGATTCTATGTGGATTACAGATTGGTAAATGAACAGGTGGTTAAAGAAAATTATCCCCTCCCCTTTCTTCTGTTCCTATAACAGCCTTAATATAAAAAATTGTTATTTTCTTTCCGAAGAAATTGAATATTTGGGATATGTACCTAATTAAAAATGGAAAAGTAAAGCCAAGTTCCACAAAACTTTTAGCAATTGAAAATTCTCCTGCTCCAAAAGATGTCCATCAGGTCAGGCAATTTTTAGGTTTAATTGGGCACTTCAGAAAATTTGTACCGAAATTTGCTCAAAAGGCTAAAGCTCTTACTATTCTGCTAAAGAAAGGCAAGGAATGGACATGGTTATCTAAACAGCAAAAAGCTTATGAATGTCTCAAGGAATATATGATGTCATCGCCAATTCTAACACGTAAGGAAGTAATTTGGTACACCGATGCAAGTCGACTTGATTTGGCTGGTATGCTGATACAGGTGGAAAATGACAATGAAAGAGCTATATTGGCTATTATAGCAAAACAACATCTCCAACAGAACAGCGCTATCATTCATTTGAATTGGAAACATTGGCTGTAGTATGATATGTTAAGAGATTTTGGCATTATTTGGTTGGGAAAAAGTTTAAAATTTAAACTGATTGTACTGCTGTTAAGAATGCCATGACAAAGAAAGATCTGAACCGACAAATAGGTAGATGGGTTCTTGATTTGCAAGAATATGACTATGAGATTTTATATAGATCAGCAACTAGAATGTGTCATGTGGACGCTCTTAGTAGAAATCCGGTTTTAGACTGCCATCAAGGAGTATATATCGGTGATATCTGAGGATGACTGATTATTGGAGACAAGGAAGTCAAAAGTATTAAGAGAATAGGTCAGTCTGGTGAACGTCACGAAAATAAAGCAACTTTTAATGATTACGACCTACGAAGAGGATTGGTATATCGTAAAACTGACAACGGAAACCGTGCAGTTCTTCCAAAAGCATGTAGATGGCATATTCTGAGATATAATCATGATGATATTGGGCATTTTGCTTTTGACAAGATAATGGAAAAAATTTATAATAGTTTTTGGTTTCCGAAAATGCGAAAAATGTATTTAAAAATATATTCAGGCATGTATTAGTTGTATGTACCACAAGACTTCATCTGGAAAACGGCCAGGATGTTTGCATCCGATAAAAAAAATCCCTCGCCCATTTCATACTTTACATATGGATCACCTAGGGCCTTTCTGCAAAAGCAAAGAAGGCAACAGTTATGTCATTGTTACTGTTGATGCATTTACAAAATTTTGTTTTATAAATGCTGTCAAAGATACCAAAACTAAATATGTTATTGAAGAGCTGGAAAATATCAAGGTGTTTGGTGTTCCCAAATGTATAATCACTGATAGAGACAAGGCCTTTATTTCTAAGAAACTCAAAGAATTTTGCGACGAGAGACAAATGTATTTACATCTTAAAACAGTTGAAATGCCCCGTGGCAATGGCCAGGTTGAAAGATATAACAGAACAGTTTTAGACTCTCTGGCAACAATGGGAGCAAACCAGGAGGATGATGAATGGGACGAAAATATTACCAATATTCAATTGGGGCTGAATAATACAATGAACCGAGCAATTGCAACGACTTCTAGTGAAGCGTTGGTTGGCTACCGCTCAGGCCCTCAAAATGTTGGATTTCTGGAGTCGGAAGAAGGTGTAGATGTTCTCAATCTTCGTAAAAGTATTAGTAACCAGATATAATTGAGTCAGCAACGTCAGAAATGTAATTTTGATTCACATCGTGCAAATCCAAAGTATTTTGCTGAAGGAGAATTGGTACTGGTTAAAATATCGTCAATTGTCAGTACAGGTAAAAGCCGAAAGTTGGTTCCCAAATGGAAGGGGCCGTTCAAAGTTTCAAAAGTATTGGAAAATGATCGGTATGAGGTGACTGACATTCCAGGGTCGAAAAGATCTCTGAGCTTATTTTGTTGCTTTGGGACTGAATCTCTGAGCATTGTTTTTGGCCGTCGAAAATGAATCTCTGGGCGTTATTGTTGGTCGTCGAGGTTTATTTTCTGGGCATTATTATTGGCTGTCGAGAATAAATCTCTGGGCGTTATTGTTGGCCGTCGAGGTTTATTTTCTGGGCATTATTATTGGCTGTCGAGAATAAATCTCTGGGCATTATTGCTGGCCGTCGAGATTGATTCTCTGGGCTTTATTGTTGGCCGTCGAGATTGAATCTCTGGGCAGTGTTGTTGGCCGTCGAGATTGAATCTCTGGGCATTGTTATTGGCCGTCGAGATTCATTCTCTGGGCATTATTGTTGGCCGTCGAGATTGAATCTCAGGGCATTGTTATTGGCCGTCGAGATTTAATCTCTGGGCATTGTTATTGGCCGTCGAGATTGATTCTCTGGGCATTATTGTTGGCCGTCGAGATTGAATCTCTGGGCATTATTATTGGCCGTCGAGATTGAATCTCTGGGCATTGTTATTGGCCGTCGAGATTGATTCTCTGGGCATTATTATTGGCCGTCGAGATCGATTCTCTGGGCATTGTTGTTGGCCGTCGAGATTGAATCTCTGGGCATTCTTATTGGCCGTCGAGATTGATTCTCTGGGCATTATTATTGGCCGTCGAGATCGATTCTCTGGGCATTGTTGGCCGTCGAGACTGTACTTCTCTGGGCACTGTTATTGGCCGTCGAGACTGCGTGTCTCTGGGCATTCTTATTGGCCGTCGAGAGTACGTCTCTGGGCATTGTTATTGGCCGTCGAGACTATAGGTCTCTGGGCATTGTTGGCCGTCGAGACTGTACTTCTCTGGGCACTGTTATTGGCCGTCGAGACTGCGTGTCTCTGGGCATTCTTATTGGCCGTCGAGAGTACGTCTTTGGGCATTGTTATTGGCGTTCGAGACTAAAGGTCTCTGGGCATTGTTGGCCGTCGAGACTGTACTTCTCTGGGCACTGTTATTGGCCGTCGAGACTGCGTGTCTCTGGGCATTCTTATTGACCGTCGAGAGTACGTCTCTGGGCATTGTTTATTGCCGTCGAGACTGCGGTCTCTTGGCGTGGTTGTTTATTGCCTTCGAGACTGCGTGTCTCTTGGCGTTGTTGTTTATTGCCATCGAGACTATAGGTCTCTGGATAAGTTATTTTCAGAGAGAATAAAGATTGTCGACAATCATCCAGTCAGAATGGCCGAATGTGAACATCCGTTCTTAATGCTAACCACAGGAAGAAATTTGATGTTGCTGTTTGCCCAAATATAGTTTATGGATGATGTCGACTCATGGAAAATGAGTGGAATATTATTAAAAGACTGTTTATATAAACATTGGTAGATTACCGAAATATTATTGTATTGTTGAGTAGTTTTGAGTTTGGCTAGAGCATTGAAAGCTAAACGGTGATCTCAAGCTATTTTTGTATAAAAGTTGTATATTACGGCGAATAATATACTTTTATTGTAAAATTGGCCGTGTTTGATTTAAATACGCATTTAATAGTTTTTATGTAGTTAAAAACATATTTATTTTTTTTTCTCATAAAAAAAAGTTATTATAAGTAGCTTATTAATGTCGAATAATTTCCCAATCAGGATCAGGTCTGTTAGTTTCGATGTGAACACCAATACATTTTTCTTGAATTTGTTGCTTGCCTGATAAGTACAAAATGATTGACACAATTAACATATTTAAGCTTTTATCCAATATTTTATTATAGCAAAGGTAGGTATAGATATACCAATAAATATAATTCAATGTGACACTGGCTGAAGTTCAAAATTTAGGGCCCAAAATCTGAAAATTAAAATTTCAATTGTTACTATAAACACTATATTATAGACGTGACGTGTAACTGCATAAAAAACACTCTGGGTTGTGAGCCGTAGTTAGTGCCGCGTCTGGAAGGTGGTGAAGGGGTGCATCATGGGCGTTCGAGGGGAAAAACGCCCCCCCCCCCCCCATCTCCGGGCCAAGCAGATCTGAGATATTTTATTTAACTAGGATATACATAATATGAGTAGGGGAGAGCCGGGTAAGTTCGGCATTCGGCATAGCGGGCAACATCGTCAATACCTTTATTTTCTCATTATACCGGACTACGGCGTAGAGATCCTAGAATCCATTCATTGTCGATGCCTGGCACATGGTAGTCACGTTGTTGTAGTTTTGTTATACATTCCCTCAATTTAAATCAATTTTCTGTGTTTTTGCTAAACCTGCTGTAAGTATTGACTATTTAATATCTTTATTTATTTTTTTGCCGACTTGTTTTATGTTAAACCTACTTAAATCATGACATTAGTTGTTGTTAGGTTATGTAGTTAACGTTAGCGAATTAAGGGTATAGTCCAGACAAACGAGGTTGTTGACATTTTCTTCTTCTACGTACATTGCGGGCAAGATCGTCAATACTATTGCCGAACTTGCCCGCCAACATTTTTGTCCTTTCTAAATATACCTTTTCTTATTTCTAGGTAAAAGATGGTACATAAATACATCAGAAAGACTAAAAATGAATACGACGAAGAAACACTCAAGCAAGCAGTTTTGGAATATAAAAATGGAAACCCAAAAAATCTTTCTGCTGTCGCAAAGAAATATGGAATACCCAGAACTACTTTACAGTATTGGCAAGATAAGGAGATTCCAGAAGTTTACTGTAAAGGTCGTTTTAAATCCGTTTTTAATCAAGATATGGAAAACGAGCTGAAAACCCATATTGTTACATTACAGAATATGTTTTATGGGATGACTCCTGTCGACATAAGAAGATTAGCTTATGAGTACGCTGTGGCAAATAATGTACCACACCGATTTAACACGGCTAAGAAAATGGCAGGAAAAGATTGGCTGCAAGGTTTTATGAACAAAGCCCATTTATCGCTAAGAACACCTGAGGCAACAAGTATGGCGAGAGTAGCTGGATTTATAAAATTTAAGGTAGACAGATTCTTTCATCTGCTGAAGGAAGTTAAAGAGAAGTATTCCTTTCCTCTTGTCAAAATATTTAACGTGGACGAAACTGGCATAACTTGTGTGCAGAAACCAAGAAAAATTATTGCCGAAAAAGGTGTAAAGCAGCTTGGAAGAATCACATCGGCTGAAAGAGGAAAAAACTTAACGCTTTTAGGCACCATAAGTGCTGGAGGAACCTTTATTCCGCCGATGTTAATCTATCCTAGAACCCGAATGAGTCCCCAGTTGCTTGTGGGTTCATTTCCTGGCACCATAGGATTTGCAAATCCGTCAGGCTGGAGTGATTCAAATTTGTTTCTTGAATATATTAGACATTTCATTAAATGCGTATGACCCTCGAAATATCGCCCTGCTCTTCTTCTACTCGATGGCCATGGTAGCCACAAGTCATTAGAAGCAATAAATGTATGCCGGGAAAATGGGATCGTGATGTTAACATTTCCCCCGCATACTAGTCACAACCTCCAACCTCTTGATGTGGCCGTCTTTGGACCTTTCAAGACATACCTTGCCAAAGAAATGGACAAATATATGACAAATCACCCAGGTGAAAGGATATCTGAATATGTCCTTGGGCCGATCATAAAAGAAGCTTTTATCAGTGCATTTTCATCTAGAAATATTTTAAAGTCCTTTGAAAAATCTGGCATAAGTCCATTTAATTCAGATGTATTTCAGGAAAATGATTTTATTGGTACTTCAGCTGTTTTCTCCTATCCAGTTACTGCAGATTATAATTGTTTTGACAATAGCAAGCCTGGTGGTACTCTTTCTCTGGCCCCATCCGCACCTAGCCCAGTGATTATTAAAGAGTCGGTGCCAATATCAGAAAGTTCGCTTAAAACCGTGAATGTGGCAGTTGACTTTGAACAAGCCGGGCCATCTAAAATAAATTTAACTAAAGAAGTTACTGCAAATTAAAAATATATTGAAGTTTTGACAAAACCAGCCATTACACCTTCGACATCTTGTGTTAAAATAACTGATATTTCTCCTTTGCCAAAGAAAAAAGCTTCAAATACTGCATCAAGAGGCCGAAAACAAGAACGCTCTGAAGTGCTGACAAGCACCCCATACAAAGATAACGTGAAAGAAAAAGTCATGAGTAAAGAGCAGCAAATAAAAAAGGCAGGTGTCAAACGAAAAATAAGTGATGATAATTCAATGTCTACATCAGAGAAACAAAAATCAAAAGCAAAAAGTAGAGCCTACGTTTCAGAGAGCAATGAAGAAACTTTATGCCTATTCTGCAATGGACGGTATGGCGAAACTCAGGAGGAATGGATACAGTGCGATCAATGTAAGCAATGGGTCCATGAGGATTGCAGTGACTATAGCGGAACAAGAACTTTTATTTGCGATTCGTGTAGAGATTAGTTTTTTTTGCTGAATTTGCCCGCCGTTGTCGGGCAAATTCGGCGATCGGCCATTTTTTATATTTTTAGTAATAAAATAAATATTTAAATCATTTTGGACTTTTTATATCGGTCAATATGTTTGCAAAGGGATAATCTATGTTTCCGCAAAATAGGGATAGAAATTACTATCTTGTGTATCATATGTCAATGTTCAAAGCTTAGCATGCCGAACTTGCCCGGCTCTCCCCTATATACATCTATAAATTATTATATTTAATGAGATACGACCGAATTAATAGTGAAAATGTCGTGGCCTTTTTGTTTACTAGCCGATGAGACAGCAAATAATTCAGGAAGTGAAAAATATAAGAGTATAAGAAGATTTTTAAACAATTTTAAAGATATTAAAACTAGCCTTCAATTAATATCAGTAGATACAAATTTTAATACAGCATCGCGACAGCGGCGGCGCCAGGATTTTCGGTATGGGTGGGCATAAGTGGGCCCGATGAATTTTGAGTGGGCACTACTCAAATCAAAAATGACTTAAAAAAAAGTCATCGTTCTCTTCAAAATAACATACCATACCACTTCTTTCTCGTGAAAACTTTCATAGCCAAATCCCCTGGAAATTCCATTACAAAACCGAATCCATCAATTTTGGGTGGGCACTCATGTTTATAGGGTGGGCCAGTGCCCCCCCCCCCCCTGCCCTCGCCCTCTGGCGCTACCGCTGCGTCGTGATCTAAAGCTAATCATTTGCTGCTATATCACATGGATATTTTATTGTAAGCTTATATTATGTAATCCAAAATATTCCAGTCTATTAGAACCAGTAGTAAATATACTACAAGGCAGATCAATAGAGGCTAGAAGTAAAAAAAACATATTGACCACCTACTAAATATGTTTCAAAAACTTCGAAATGAAGAAATTAATTCGACTTTCCCATAAAATATTTTGCGAGGCAAGAACTGTTGCTGAATTGTTAGACATATATCTTAAAGTTCCAAGATTGGCTGGACGACAAATAAATCGTGATAATTACAATTCAACTTCGGTCGAAGAATATTACAGAAGATTGATATTTATTAACTATTTGAATTCTTTAATACACTCGCTTTGTGATAGGTTCTTGGAAGACAATGACCCAAGGGCGGATCCACGGGGGGGGGGGGGCTTTGGGGGCTCAAGCCCCCCCCCCCCCTTTAAGAAGACTTGTTATGTCATAAAAAGTCAAACATTGCTAGAAATACTAATAATAAATAATAAATACAGTAATTATATATTATGTTTAACAAAAGCTTTATTTGAGAATAATAAAATAAATATGATTTTATTAAAATAATAATTTAATTTTATTTATTTTACGTCCACAAAACCAGCCCCGCGGTGAGCGTCTGAATTTAGGTAGTCGGCAAAATGCTCAAACGCAGCTCTTCCCGATTGAAGATAAGACATAAGTGGAGTGACACTGTCAGTGTTGATCTACCAAAATCATCAACAGAAACCTTAAAAAGTATGTCTAAAGAATGCTTTCCCAATATAGAGATACTACTAAAAAATTTTGCCACAATCCCTGTAACAAGTGCTACGGGCGAGAGAAGTTTTTCATTGCTAAAACTACTAAAATCCTATTTGAGATCAACGATGGGACAGGAGAGACTCAATGGGCTAGCTTTGGCATACATTAATAAATCTAGAGAACTTAATATAAATGATATAGTTAAAACTTTTTGTCAAATGAAGTCCAGAAGAATTGAAACTTGTAATAAGTCTACTTAGATTATCGTTGATATAATTTGTTGTATTTATGTATATATGTACTATATATTATAATACATTTTTTTGTCAAATTAAAAAAAAATTATTCAAGCCCCCCCCTTTGTTAAATCTAGATCCGCCCCTGTCAATGACCCAGCTTTCATGCTTTACCAACCATATCCCCATCTCTTAAAAAAATTAAAACTGAGGAATTTAAAAAAATAATTTACAAAATTTATTGTCTTTATAGCCTAGACAATTTTATAGAAGATACCCTTTTATGGCATTATCTTTGGACAAGCCCGAATAAAATTGCAAATATCACAAACGATACATGAATGTCAGAGTTACTGGAACAAGTTTTATCCAGCTATTGGTCAGACAATTGCGATAGAAATTTGTTAACCTCCAACTACGTGTACAGTCGAAAGAATATTTAGTACTCTCAGAAGAGTGAAAACCTGTATAATGTATTTTTTTAAAAATGTTTAATACAAAATAAGTGTATCTAATACTATGTACATAAAGCACACATGTCACACCATTTTTAGTGTTTGTGAATGGATAAGTTGACCCAAACCCGGGTGGTACTACCTGCACTTGATGAAAATAAAGAACTTTGCAATGAAATCAATGCCAAATTATAAAAGTGAATTAAATATTCGTTGGGTCATCCTCTTTTAATACTCTACACCTTTCTGAAATATACTATAGTGCCTATACTTATCTTCCGTTTCTTAAAAAAAGTTCTGTCGCTATAACTCGCCATCCCTCTATCTTGACTTATAATAAAAAAATCGAAAAGCTTGCCCATATTGTCAGTCTGTCAGTATATTAAATAAAGCCCTTATTTTAAAAACAAGCCCCAAAAAACAATAGCCTTGGTTTTTCAACAAATCCTAATAGATATATATATGTATGTTTTATTGTCTGTATGATTTGTTGATTATTATGATATTATTTTAGTCAAATAATGCGGATGACCAATAAAATTAAATAATGTCCTGATGTTAACCATTGATAAGCCTTTATTATAATGAAACACGAGGACGTATTATGGGTTATTCCCAGATGTAAAATTTGCGTGTCCTGATTTTTATTTATACCTATACCACGTCAGGTTAGGTTAGGTTAGGTAAGAGTGGCAGTCCTATTAGGTCCGTTGTGATATCACACGTGTTCCGTAGAACCCACCTTCATCAGATCTCTGATGGTTATTATTACGGCGTATACCGCAGAAGGATGTTAACAACTTATTCAAACCAGCCACTACTATTCAGAAACGAACTCAGCCGTCCAAGTTGTAAGTTGCTTAGTTCCTCCAGGCTATCGAAAGATGGTTCACACAGAGCAGTGAACATTCTTCTTGCGAGGCCAGGGCATTCACACAGAAAATGTTGAATACTTTCTTCCTCATCTCTGCAACTTCTGCAGAAGTCATTAGCGGGTATTTGCATACGTTCGGCATGTCTACCGAAGAGGCAATGTCCGGTAATAACCGCAGTAATATTTCTCACGTCTTTCCGACTATGTCTCAATAGCTCTGCGGTTCTCTTTTAATCCAATGTGGGCCACAGTTGCCTGGATGTACTACAGGTTATCAATTATGTCCATTTGTTTTGTGCAAGCTGCTTGGCCTTGTAATCAATCTCCTCTTTGACTAATCCCAGTGGTTTGTTTACCATATTGTCTGCTAGATCAGCTTGCATGCCTGCGCCCTTTCTCGCGACACCATTGGTAGACTCGTTGCCATCTATTTTGGAGTGTCCAGGAACCCAGCACCGAGTAACCCGATGTTGGTTGCCAAGTGCGCATAGATTGTAGCGGAATCGCTTTACGAGCTTTGATTTGACGCTGCTGGAACAGATTGCCTTAATCGCCGCCTGACTATCACTGAAGATGGTGATTGACGAGGCTACTCCCAGGCCAAGGTGTTCTCGCAGGATATTGACCGCCTTCGCTACTGCCAGTACTTCTGCTTGAAAACTACTACAATAGTTGGGGAGTCTATACGACTTCTGTATTTGTAGACTTTCGGAAGAGACCCCGGCTCTCACACCAACGTCGATTTTTGAACCGTCTGTGAAGATTGAGTGATCTGTTTTCGTTATATACTGATTGCCTTTCCATTCTTTACTACTCGGAATGAGTATAGAATACCTTCTATCGAAGCCATGTTATTGGGATAGAGGAATCAATTCAGTCTCGTAAATTATTCCCCGGGTGTATCTTTAGTATATTGATGTGTCCGTGGTTGGTTTCATTCCAGAATTTAGACACCACGTCAAAATTAAAAATTTTTTCAGGAACGATGTATTTTTAGGCGTAGATTGTGAATCTCACAGCCGTTTTTTCGGAAACGCTTAGTTTTGAAAATATTTGTTTTGTATACAGATTAGGTTTCCGATGCATTTAATTGTTTATATAATATTAAAGGAAACACTAGTATGGGGAGCAATATTTTATATAGCCTCTGGTAATTTTTGTCTTATTTTTTGTAATTTTTAGCTAATTAAATCAAAATATATTTAAATGTATATACTAGGTAGGCTCTGTTCGGTTTAAAAACAAATGACAACGATAATTCATTTTTATTAAGTCTAGTCAACTTTTAAATTTTAAATGGAAACCCCTGATTTGTATCTAATGTTTGAATCCTATGGAAGATTCTCTTTTCAATGACATAACACACTTTACTTATCATTTGTTTTTAAAAAAGCCGCCTAGACAATTTTCCCTGTTTTCTAAAATGTCCATAACTTTAATAAAACAACGTGAGTGGTAAAGAGTAGGCCATGAAAACTTTAAAATGGTTCATTTCAACAGGCTTTGTAATATAAAATTGACTTGCTTGAGAAAACTGTGCCCGTTAGGGCTATTATATTTACAACCTGTTATGAAAAAAACGGAATTTCTAGAATTTTTCAAATAGCAAGCCTTCTTTGTTTTATTATAATAAAATTTTTCATGTAACTTTTTTACTATAACGGTGTATCACAAGCTAATAATTATTTTTTAGGTAATAATTCATTTCTATCTTCGTAATTATTATTTAATACCATTTGACATTTTGGTCTAATAAATGCAGAAATAATATTTTTGTTTTCCACGACATACTAGACTGGTCTTGACTAAAACTCGTATAGCTTATTTGAGTTTAGAAATTACATTTATGATGTTTCTTGTTAATTTCTACCATTACCTAATGAATAATTTCAACTTGTGTTATATCGTTAGAAAGAAAGTTAAATGAACAATTTTATTATATTAAAACAAAGATGGGTTGTCATTTAAAAAATTGAGAAATTTCGCATTGTTTCTTTAGAAAACACATTCTAAATAAAATAGCCCTATAACGGATACATTTTTCTCAAGCAACTTAGTTTTATACTACGATATGAGCCATTTCAACGATTCCATGGCCTACTCTTTACCACTTACCTTGTTTTACCAAAACTATGGACACTTTAAAAAATAAAAGAAAAATTGGTCCAGGCGGCCATTTTCAAACAAATGACAAAGTGTAATGTCATTGAAAAGTGAATCTTCTATAGAATTTAAAAATATAATTAAAATAAGGGGGTTTCATTTAAAATTTAAGTTGACTTTACTCCGTGGTTTCGAAGGTTTAAATTGATCGAAAAATGGCAATTTACATACTAATTAACGTCTAATATTTTTAAATCTTTACTGATTAAATTACGGAAACAATTGTGTCACCCGGTATAACAAAAAACACATTACATATGGGTGTTACTGCAATGTGTTTTAATATTGCGTGACATATCATTTTGTATATTAAAACCTGAGACATAAAATCTATTGCATACATATTACAATAACCATTTTTTGCGAATTGAAAAAAAAACTCTACATGGAAAATATCAGAGTAAAAGGATTAATTTTTTAAATATTTAAATTGAAGCAAATGGTTTGTCTATACAGGGTCTAATCTGTGTGCGGGCCTGGTTATCAAAACATAGCCCGCTATAGTTTCTGTTGTTTTTCATATCTCTAATTAGTATTAGTCATACGGGTATCGTTGAGCAATCCACTTCGGTGTGTTTTTCTGAAGCAAGTTAATTTTAAATTGGTGACACGCGAAAATGGTAAAATCTGAAAATAATGAACTAGTAGATATGGTGCTTATTTACTGTGAGTGTCGTAAAAGTGCGAATGTTTCTTCGAGGTTATACGCAGAAAGCTTTCCCTTGCGGGCTCATCCAACACCCAGAAGTTTTTTTAATGTTATTCAACGGGCAAGTTAGACAGAACCGTATTTGATTCGTAGTGTAATAAATGAATGTAAGTACTTTATTTTTGAGTTTTTTGAAAAAAGGTATTTGAAAATGTTGTTTATTTTAATGCCTTCTATAAGCAGCCAAAAGGAAGTATCAACTTAGGAATCACCCTGTAAATTCAGAGAAATTCAGTGACAGCGGGAGACACAGTGGATTTATTTTACATGTGGTTATGAACTCTTAATTCAAGCAGATCACAATAATCCGATGCTATTTTAAGAGCCTTCCATACCAGCTTAAAACGCGGCATGATATCCTGGCTTATTTATTTGAAAATTTAATACACAAATTTTACTAAGGAGTTCACAAGAATTTATAGTTTGCCGGCTGGTGCCTTATTTTTTTTCAAAAAAAAAATTGATAATTTATTTTAAAGATTCAATTACTTATACAGGGTGCTACAAATTCGTGTGCGTACAAGGGTATCTCGAAAACTGTAAGAGATACAAATATGGTTAAATTGAGGCAAAGTTGCGTATTTTGAGGCTTAATAATTTGGTGAAAAAAAAATTTTATTATTCTGAATGCTTTCGGAGATATCCGAAAAAAATCGAAATTTACATTTTTGGTTTTGTTTTTTTGCGCCCTCATTTTTAACTTGAGAAGAAAATAAAAACACTTGTTCATAGCCGTTTTTTATGCTCTACAGGATGGCGTTATTAGTTTTCAAATTCGACGTTTCGTTCTTTAGTTACCAACCTCAAGTCAATTTTTTTAAATACGGACCTGGAATTTTAAATACATTTTTAGGGATTTATAAGCTTTATAAATTTAATACAATATACATATCTTTAAAATTTTAACGTTTTGTCATCTAATAACACATTTTTAAAAATATCTTTTGTATTTCATTACGGTCCTGAACATTTAGAGCCAAACTAAAAACAAAAAATTTCTGATTTAAAAAAACCGATCATTTTTACTGAAAGATGCCTAATATTTGATATTTTGTAAGAGAAAAGACCTAAAGACACGGCCTCGAATATCTAGGTCTGTTTATTTTTGTTACATGTTTTGCCTGAAATCATCAGATCTTGTAAACAGTAAAAAAAATTTAATTGTTTTTGAAACAAACATAAGCGCATCACAGTAACATAACTAGACTAACACTCCAGTTACCTTTTCTTCACTCGGGATAATTATTTTTAGCGTTTTAAAGTATTTTGTTCTAAGTCTAAGGAAAAAACCATAGGACTTCAGATATATAGGTACGTTATATTAATTAAATAAATAAAATACTACTAACAAAAAGAATTACTTTTCATGCCTTAAAAATTTGCTTACTTTCTAGCTTAGAGTATTGTGACGGGTAATTTTATTGAAAAAAAAATAGCTTAAAGACCATAACTTGCTGTTATGTAATTTTAATAATTAAGTAATCATAAAAATAATTGCTAGGACCGTAATAGTAAAGAAAGGATAATTTAAAATGCTAGTGATGTGTTATTTGATGACAAAACGTTAAAATTTTAAAAACCTTTAAATTGTATTAAATTTTCAAAGCTAAGAAGTCCTTAAAACTGTTTTAAAAATTCCAGGTCCGCCTTTAAAAAAAATGAATTGAGGTTGGTATCTAAAGAACGAAACGTCCAATTTGAAAACTAATAACGCCATCTTGTAGACCATTAAAGACGGCTATGAAAAAGTTTTATTTGTTTTTTTTCCCAAGTCAAAAATGAAGGCGCAACTGTGCCTCAATTTAACCATCGTGGTATCTCTTATCGTTTTCGAGATCCCCATGTACGCACACGAATTTGTAGCACCCTGTATAGGTTCAAATTATATCATCCGCCATGCAGAACATAAAAACAGAAATATTGTAGCTATTTATGTTAATTTATTATTTTCCATTACAATTACAAACGATGCATCGATATTTTCTTCAAGATCCCCACTGACGCCGTGCCACTTAATTCTCGTGCAATTTGTTTTTATAATAAATTATATATTAAAAAAAAAACATTTTATTGCCATCGCCAGACACAGTTACAATATGCGCGATGTGGTGGAAATGCACTATTTGTTCGTGATGACTGATCGACTACTATGTGCTCTTAAGTATCCCCTTAAATATTGATAGGGGAAACTTGCCTAAAATGATATACTCGAGTAAAATGGCATATCGATGACGTGACGTGACAATGCCGCCCTGAATATCTAATTGTAATCGTTTTTCATCCGTTAGGTACCTCAGTCAAGTTTATTCAGCATGGCAGGTAGCATGCGTTTTGACGAAATAACAAAAAGTCGTTTTCTCGATTCAAAAAAATATTTGTGCGGTCACCTAATTTGGCTGTAATAATTGATAAGGTGCAATAAGCCTAAGTTGGCTTAGTGCAGGTAAACAAATAGACTTTTTCTTTATTTTAATGTAATTAAACTTTTGTTTTATTTTTTTTAACTAGTTTCTAAGAAATCATTATTTGCGGTAAAATGACATACTTACCTATATGTCATTTTAGGTTAAAGTGCTTTTTTACGTTCTAGTTCGGTATTCTATTTTACTACTGTTTACTTTACTTTTACTCTTGTTTTTGGAATAAACCTCTTTTGTAATGCTTCTTTCTTTTTTATTTTCAACGTTTTCTATAGAAAGGTTACCTATAGTATGTTATTTTACCCTAGTATAAGCCTAACATACTGCACATTTTTTAAATAATTTGGGTGTAATTGTTCCAAAATGTAAAAGTATAAGGTTTTTTGCCTTTAATAGGAAGCGGCATAAATTAACGAACCCATTAAACTCTAAATGGACAGTTAAACTTTGCTCTTCCCAGTTTTGTGAAAGGTTTTGCTCAGAGTATGTCATTTTAGGTCAGTTTCCCCTACTCATAGAAAGAAAAGTTAGCGGCAAGATGACTTTCCTTTTTTTTCCAGCGGAACTTTCTTTCAATTTTATAATTAAATTTTTTTCAAAATGTAATTTTTTTTAAATGCCATTTTTTTAAAACTAGGAATGACCCGTTTACGATTGTTCTCCTGGGAATGGAACGTTTGCGTGGCGTACCGATTGATCAATCAGTAATTATTTTAATACGTTGAATTATTTTTATGTATTTTCGTACCTCTACACCTTCGAACAATACATATTTTATTTAAACAATATACGCTACAGAATCAATTTACCTACGAGAGTAGGTATATTATAATTTTGAAATTATATGTCAGTGGAATATAGCTATCACTGACGTAGGTAGTTATTATATATAATATCTCGAAGAAAAATGATTTTCCCGAAAATAAATATAAAAGTTAATTTTAAGTTACTATTTATAATTGGTTTGATCGGCGCGTTTCTTTTAATAATGGGAGCATATTTAGGATTTACATTTATTCCTAATAAAATTGAAGAAAAGGTGTGGGAGGTAAGTAACATTTTAAAAAAATGCTCAGTAGGGCTTATTCTAACTAGACGTGCAAGGCATGGGTTCGATATAAGTACAGCAGGCATATCCATAGGTAGCAAGCAAATCTCGTAAGGTTACATAATAATAGTGACATTTTGCAAACCAACAAAATCCCTCTAAACGCTATTTCAAACGTAATTTTCTCGGAATCCACACAAACAATTTTGTAAGAACCTCTCTCATATTCAGCGGCAAATATAATTATTTCCAGCGAATCGAGAACCCAGTTTCAGGTATCAGCCAGTACGGAGATTTTAGCGACTGAAAAATCGATTAGCGGGATTTTGCTGATTGACAAAATGTCACAATTCATGTCACTGCTAGGAACCATAGCCTAAGATGTTTTGGACATCATAGATCATATACATGGTTTTTCACATACCTATTATATCGTTAACAGATGTCGTAATACAGATATAACACGATATCTGTCCTACCAGCACATATAATTTTCATATACACCATTTGGCAACATTTTTTTCAATAATATATTTCACCACTGAAGTTTCCGTTCAGTGTCAATATCATTCTCACCCGAGTTCTCATCTAACATTTCTCATTTTGTCACTTTAAATACTCTTTATCAACCATTCTCCTATCTTTATCTATACAACTTGGTAGTAACTACTTATGTTTTTCTCCCCTACTTCTATGGAATTTCTTCATCACTTTTTTTTAATAAATTAACTTCCTCAAAAGCTCTATGAGGATGTCACTCACAATTTCCTGATGTTTATTCCAACATAAGCTAGACTTCTCCTGAAGATGAACGTTTATACGTTCGAAACATGTAGAGTACAATAAAATAAAGGTTTCTTTTTGAATATATCTTAGTGAAGGTTGACTTAGAGTATTATTTCTCCCCATTTAACTTGGCACTTCATTTCAAGTATGGACTACTTCATCAAATTAGAAATGAAATATATTAAGAAATTTCAATATCAATCTCTCTACCCCTTAATGTAATTATCAGCAGTAATTTTTTGCTATAATATTATTATTATTATTACATACAGGGTGTCCCATAACTTTTGGGCCGTAGAGTAACTAGAGATACTAGATATCAAACTAAGCCGATTAAGTCATATACGTTTTTTCGGATTGTTACTCGTTCTAGAGTGTTGAAAGTAAAAGTTTATTCTCGAAAATAAGCCATAATTTTAAAACGGTTTAATGAGCCGAATTGAAAGTTGGCAATATTATGTTTTTATGAGCAAGAAATAAGAATTTGTAGAAATTTTTAGGTTTCAAGCTAGAGGGCACTAGTTGCATACACTGACCTTCATAAATCTATGATTTTTTTTTCTTACCTGTGATATTAGGTATTTTTCAATTATAGTTTCTTAAAGAAGGGCATTTTCTAAGTCAAAAAGGTGTACTTGATTGATCTTAATATCTTTAACGGTTTTCGAGATATTTCCCTTTAAACATCCCAAAGCATAAAAAAACATAATTAAATTAATATTTTAATTATCAAAAAAAAACTTATCTGACATAATTGGCTTAGTTTGATGTCTAGTATCTCCAGTTATTATACGGCCCATAAGTTATGGGACACCCTGTATATCATTTTATACCAAATTGTCCAAATTTTATAAGGTGAAAGTGTCGTCGGTTCCCTTGTTAGTAAAAGAAAGCAGGAATTGAAGCTTTGAAGACTTTGCATGATTTTTATCTTTTTACAAATTATTCCTTTAATGGGAAAAGCTAATTTTGCATAACGAAATAACAGGAAGCTTTCAATTATATATTTAAAAAAAAATTATTTATGGTATGAAAATTTATAATTGAAACTAGTTATTTGACAATTGCCTGTGGACATTTGGATACTTTGGTTCCAGCTATTCCTATGTTAGCATAAAATGTGTACTTATTTGTATAAGTACGAAAAATTGCCTGCCTGGACAAAACCCTATTAATACAAATTATTATCTACCATTTTTAGTCGAAAATTCTAAGGGAAAACTCAGATCAGTGGGACGTTTTTATGAAGATCCCCTTTCCATTTGATTTTAAAGTTCATTTGTTCAACATTGAAAACCCAGAGGAGATTTTATTAGGAGCTAAGCCTGTAGTTAAAGAGAAAGGCCCTTATGTATATAAGTAAGCAAACAAACTATTTTACTTCTTTTAATTTAATACAGGGTGTCCCTGGATGGGGTTACCTGTTATACTACAAATGGATTTAAGTTTTATTTCCCGACAAAAAGGCATTCTTTATAAAAAAAAATTGCTTGTCAAGAAATTAGGATTTATCATTAAAAAAATTTAATTTTTGTATACAGAAAGGTCAAAATCTTAAAAAATATTAGTTTTACTAAATGCCATTATTTCCTAATAAAAGCTCATTAGGTATGCAAAGGGGCTACAGAGTGACCCAACGAATATTTAAGTCACTTTCATAAAATAATTTGGCATTGATTTCATTGCAAAATTCTTTATTTTCATCAAGTGCAGGTAGTACCACCCGGGTTTGGATCAATTTATGGGTTTTGCCTATTGTTATACATTCACAAACACTGAAATTGGTGTGGCAAAGGCGTGCATTACAGCATTAGGTACACTTATTTTTTATTAAACATTATAAAGTAAATATAAAATACATTATACAGAAATTAAATTATAAAATATTCGTCGTCATCTGAGGAACTGTCATCTCACTTGACGTTATAATTAACGAGTCGACGGTCCGATCGATCAGGTGGTTAGGATCCCATATTTTCTCCTCTTCTTTAATGCCATGATGGACTGTTTTTTTACCAGTTCTCTGGCGTCACTTCCCTAATGGCTTGATCAAACAGTAGCTTAACGTCTTTCATTTTGAATGTCGTGCTGTGTCTGGCTACAAATCCTTTCCCTTAATATAAGTTCTATAGGATTGAGTTCGCAATGATATGCCGGTGTGCGCAGCACAGTTACAGTACGTTTTTCAGCTATATCTTCCATGGCATATTTCATAAGACGATATTTGTATAAATTTGCTATAGCTAATAGTTCCTTCTTTATCAAATTATGTATAAGTATTCTTTTTTTCTTTGGTTAGTTATCATAAATAATTTAATGCACAAGATGTACCTGCGCCTATGGCCGACACCGAAATTAAGCCGAACTGGTGGATTTTCCCATTTTATTACTCCACACCTTTCTAAAAGATTATAAATGTAAAAAATCCAAAAAAATTAATTTAACAACATTTTCTTTTAAACTTGAATTATGACAAAAAAGGTAATTGTAACCAATATTTTAATGGCCTTTTCTTTAAAAGCGTAAAATTAAAATGGTTTACTTTTAAGTGAAATTAACATTTTTTAAAGATTTTGCCCTCCCTGTATCCAAAAACTAAATTTTCTAATGACTAATCTTATAAAACAACTTAAACATGTCACGTTACGAATTTCTTGTGATTTTCAAGCATTGATGGCCGGACTGATGTAAATTATCATTAGAAATGAGGCTATTGCAACGGCAACCGTCAGTCCGAATGATTGTGTAGGGTCTGCAAAATAAATTTTTATGTATAAAAAAAAATCCAATATCCATTTAATTAAGAATTTCTGTTAAATAAAAATTCAACAAAGATTTTGTTAGTTTATTTATTTATTTTTGTAGCTAGAACATGATAATTTGTCTCTGGTTCGGGTTTTCAGTCTATGCTTATGCTTTTTAGATTGTACAGATGGAAAAAGGAGGTTGTGTGGAATTATACGAGTGACGAAATTTCTTACTATGAATATGAAAAATTCGAATTTGATCAAAAAGCCTCTGGCGGACTAAGCGACGATGATGTGGTTACTGTTTTAAATGTACCTTATAATGTAAGAATGCACGAAAATCATATTTTATACGGAAATGAGGTTAATTTAAAAAGTTTTGTGAGTTATTAGTTTTGTAAGCTCCGTTTATATCAAGTTTATTAAGAAAATTGCCAGTTATTTTTCTAGGCGATTCAAAGAAAGTGACAAGATTAAATTTATCAGAGGTTTGTTGGTGTGTTGACTTTAGGAAAAACTAAGTCAATAGTAAATTTTCTTTTGTAGGATTATTATATTATTGTTATTTGACGAAGCTACAGTGTTAGGGAAATTTGTCATTTTCTTATTAATATAGTGGAAGTTTACAAGTTTAACTTGATTTTAATGTATCTAAGTGGCGGTTAAAATTTTTCCAAAAAAAACTTACCTTTTCTTATAAATAGTGGATATGATCGCAAATTTTGTTATCACTATGTCACTAAAATTGTCTATTTCGGGGATTAACTTTTTTTCAATAAAAATATTTAGAAGAGGTAGTACGCCATTTAATGTAAAGCAGGGAAAACAGTACATTTTTTGGTTATATCCACAAATTCATTCATTTTAAAGATAAATGTCTCTAATAAATTTGCGTG
This sequence comes from Polydrusus cervinus, assembly GCA_935413205.1. NCBI lineage: Eukaryota > Metazoa > Arthropoda > Insecta > Coleoptera > Curculionidae > Polydrusus > Polydrusus cervinus. The sequence continues at coordinate 32,395,090 of OW284516.1, forward strand.
TGTAAATTTTCCCTCTACTTACACCAGATTTTTCATTAATAATATCTGATAATGGCCTAACTTTTCCTTTAATTCGATTTTTTCTTCATTAAATTAAAGACCACTTCCATAATACACAATTAATAATTATTATCAGCGTATCGCAGAATCACACGCACGCACTATATTATTAATCGTAAATCCAGAAAGTCGCGTAAATATTTTATACAACCTTACCCAATACTGCGCTCGCGCTGCACTAAATGCAGTTAAATCACGGCTTAGTTTTTTAAACGGACACGGGGGGAAAGCGGAGTACTGTGCGGGTGTTTCAAGCAGCTCGCAGAGCACAATCGCGTAGCTCAGATAAATAATAACTCGTGAGCCGGTAGGTTATTCCACTGGTCGACTTTAATTGCGTGGTTCGAACTTCCCTAGCCGGTTTTTTATCATTTACAACATGAATGCTGAGTACCTATTGTTTTTTGGTAATAGAAAATATTTTAGTTAGAGCTCTGCAGAACTGCAGCGCTTATGCACCAGCTGTCACTGATGTATCTCATAATATTATTATTATTTCCACCTATAGTATCGGCTGAATCAATTAATAAAATAAATCACAGTATTCTTTATTTTAGGCTTTGAATTTCTAAACTAACATTTCTGCCCAATAAAATTGATGCTTTTTACGTGATTAATGGCGCTCTCAAGAGTACTAAAACCAATATGTAATTAATCTTTTTCATCAACAAATACGCTTAACTAACTGATATTTCTTGCATTTTTAGAGCTTTCTTTTTACAGCTGAATCAATCAATCCAGGTTTTTTATCCCTAATAAATTCTAATCTACAACAAGTATTTGGTGAAAATGATGGAATTTTTCTGAAAACCAAAGTAAAAGATTTTCTATTTGATGGCGTAAAACTTTGCGAAAACAAAGGTATGGATGGTGGATTTGCTGCTACAGCCATTTGTTCCCAAATTGAGAAACGATCAATAGAAGCAAAGCAAATGATGATTGATGAAAACAATATTAAATTTTCCAACTTTCGTTATGTAAGTTAATTATCTATAATTACGAGCAATGAACGTCAGTAAATCGAACCTAAATTTAAGTAGTAATGACATATGCCAGGTGTTTTCTTGGTTGTGTGTTGTACTATGTTTATTTGCATTTAAAGTGTGCTTCTATATAAACAATCCTGTTTGTTTTTTTAAAATCAAAGCTTTCTTACACACTAATGTACAAAATATGTTAGCACCATTCCTATATCAAGTCAGGGTGTTTACCGATAATCAAAAAAGTGTGATATTTTGGGACACCTTACTGTTTTTTAGACATTTTTAAATTCTAGGGACTAAACTAAGTAAACTAAAGGAAGAAAACATTGTATCGAAACCACTATTATTCATTAATAATTAAATGACGAGGGGGGAGACTTTACTCTTAGACTTTACCGATAATTAAAAAAAGTATCACTTTGGTTTTTAGATATTTCTTAACTTTCAGAGCCAAAACTAAGTAAATTAAAGGAGAAAAACTTTTTGTATAAACCACTATTTTAAATGTTAATTATTATGTGGTTTATTAATATTAATAAATATGGAGGGGGTTTACAACCAAGCACGTAATACGTTGAAATAAGAAAGTCGAAGATGTTTCGACCAACGAAAAGGTCATCAGCTGGAACTAAATTATTAAAATATAAGGTAGCAGAAGATGAGTCAAGGCACGGAACTGTTAGATTGAACAAAATAAATCATTATTATATTATAGGATACAGTAAAACAAAGTTGAACTTGTAAATTTCCACTATATTAAAAAGAAGAAACATAACATGTTTCGCTGCACGGCAGCTTCGTCAGATGACAATTTTTTTTTTTTTTTTTTTTTTTTTTTTTTTTTTTTCACATTGTCATCTGACGAAGCTGCCGTGCAGCGAAACATGTTATGTTTCTTCTTTTTAATATAGTGGAAATTTACAAGTTCAACTTTGTTTTACTGTATCCTATAATATAATAGTTATGGATTTCCACCTAGTATCGGCTGAATCAATTAATTTTTTAAAAATAAATCATATTTAATAACAAATACTTAGTTGTAAATTAGTTAAGGATAGTACTTCATAGAGAGTAATACATTATGTACTTTTTCACACCCACTTCGTGATCCCAGTTCCTTGCACTAGTTTGTGTAGGTCAACTGGGGAGAGGGTAAAGATGTCCTCTGGTTCTAGTTTTGGTTGCCCGAGTATTTGTTGCCTCTTCCGATCTAATGACTCGCATGGCAAACTAAACTGTACAGTTTCTCTGTCTTGTCAGCATAATCTGCAGTCAAGGTCTCCATTATACAGTTGGATTCTGTGCAGATGGTTCTTGACAGCCATGTGTCCAATTCCTGTAATGGTTCTCAGCTGGTTCCTGGTCATTTGAGGCAGCCGTATCGTAAGTCTTGGGTCTGGATCCGCAATGAAGCTTTTGCTATGGGCTAATCCCTGTCAGTTACTCTAGTGGATTTTGTGTTTATTCCTGATCCATTGCTTTATACTTTATAGCATCTCGTGCCGTGCATCTTGGCACTCCGAGTGCCGATTCTGGACCAATGAATGTATTTTCGGAGTCTTTTCTCGCAAGTTTAGCGGCTTTTTCGTTTTCTGGAATACCTTCGTGGCCTGGTACCCACTGCAGTATTACTTTGTTTATCTTTTCCAGGGCCAGTTCCTCCTGACATTTCCATACCAGTCTTGAGATTATCTTGTTGCATATTAGCGATTTTAGCGCATTATGTCCTTGAAAGATTTAATAATCTCACCGCTTAAGTCGAAACTTCATAACATTAATTATCAAAAGTTTGAGAAGGGAAGATTGGTGGAAGTTAGCAATATTAAATTAGTGAATTGAGTGCTGTGATATAGATATTTAAAGAATATATAGTTTTTAAATTAATTAAAAGTCGATTCAAAATTTAAACCTCTAAAAGATGTTAAGTTCTACTCCGCTTAGTTTGGAATAGATTTTCGTTGAATTAAGATTTAATCTTAAAAAAAATGAAAAATATAGCTAGTTGAAAAATTACATTTCTACACATTTAAAACTTAATATTTATGAACAACACGGCTCAAACATTTTTTTATTCTCTATTAAAAAAATACTAACCTTTTTAATTGTTAAACCAGGTTTTACTGGAAGTGAACTTTGTTGAATGGAGAATCAAAACCTAGAAATATGCAAGCCGATTTCGTCTAAGATCTAAGATATCATGGATTATGTGTAGAAATATGTCACTTTTCAATTATCAATAAATCAGAAACGACTAGTTTAAAGTATAGAAAACATAAAAAAAAACTTAACTTAGTTTAGTTCCTAGAATTTTAAAAAACTCTTTCCATATATGTTTCTCGATAATATTATATTTTTTAAATATTTCTAATTACAAAGGAGTTATTTTATTTTGTCGCACTATTAGTTGGGAAACCCTGTATATGTCAATCATTGAAACCGATTTTTGTAAGATTAAACCAAATAACTAACCAACAATTTAATTTAAGTAGGTACCTACTCTATTCTAACTATGCATGTTCAGTGATTGGTTTCTAGTTAGTAACAATTTTTAGAAAAATGATACCCACCAAGGATATTTTACAATAAAATCAGGAAGGAATGATAAAAATACAGTTGCAAAGTTAATATATTTTGAAAATAAAACTTATATAGATACTTGGGTTGGTAACACATCTTGCAACGAGATTGGTGGAATCACTACAGTCTTTCCAGCTAATGTTGATACTACCATGATTTTTAATTCTTTTTCAGAAGATATTTGCAGGTGGGTAAATAAATAAATTAATTATCATGACATTATTATTCAATTAAAAACTTCTAAAACTGCCTACGTATATCCTAAAGTAGTCTACACATTCAGTCGGCCCGCCGGAGTTTACCGGAGAGACAATGGCCTGCCGGCCGATTTCGATACACACACAGTTAAATGACGGGCTAAGACCAGCCGGCGGCGATTATCGGTTGTTAAAACGGAACGTGTGTAGTCGTTTGCCGGCCGGCATTGGACTGCAGGCCTACTCTTACTTCAGACGAAAATTTTGTCATGGAAAATGGCTGAAAGAACTTATAAAGGTTAAATTATCAAAGACTTTATTGATTTGTACCGCTCTCGTCTCGTATAAGCTCCATGTAGGAGAAAGTGTAACGTCTCTTTAGACGCTCTTCCATGCATGTATTGCTTTTTCTTTCCTTTTTTTCATCTTGTGTAATATAATAACAGTTACCGCTGCGCTCCATTCTTGTGATATGTTTGAACTGACGATAAAAAACTGTGCGTGTGTAGTGAAATGGAGGTCGCAATCGAATCCGGCCCAGAACCGCCGGTCGTTATCGGTGAATAAAACTGAAGGTGTAGTGTGACTATCGATAAATGCCGGCCGGCGGACGGACAGCCTATGGACTGACGACCGCCGGCCGGCCGACTGAACGTGAGTAGACTTCTTTAGACAAACCTGCAGTAATTAAAAGTATACAGGGTGATTCCTAAGTTAATACTTCTTTTTTAGCTGTATATAGAAGGCATTAAAATAAACAACAATTTCAAATACATATTTTCAAAAAACTTAAAAATAAGGTACTTACATTCATTTATTACACTATGGTTCAAATACGGTTCTGCTTAACTTGCCCGTTGAATAACATTAAGAAAACTTCTGGGTTGAGGGATGAACCCGCAAGGGAAAGCGTTCCATTTTCTCGTGTCACCAATTTAAAATTAACTTGCTTCAGAAAAACACGCCACAGCGAATTGCCAAATAAATAAATAACTGACCACCAATTGCATGACTATTAAGACAAACAACATAAAGTATAGCGGGCCACGTTCTGATGACCAGGCCCGCACTTAGATTTTTTACTTCTGTATCTCGGCTATTTTTAAGTAAAAAAAAGGTACCTATTTGAAAATGTTGTTTATTTGAATGTCTTCTATACACAGCTAAAACAGAAGTATCAACTTAGGAATCACCCTGTATATTTTCTGTGATCCTATCCACTCTTTTGTGAAATCCGATAATGTATTTCTATGTTTTATATTCTAGGACAGTAAAAATGGATTTCGATGGTGTCGAAACTCACAAAAATATAAATGGATATAGATTCGCAGCACAAAATACGACATTCAATAATACAGAAAGTTTTCAAGAAAATAAATGCTTTTGCATTAACCAAACAATGAACATTGATGGAGACTTCGGATGTTTTTTCGATGGAATAACAGACTTGACAAGTTGCAAAGGTATTATAAAAAAAATAAATAGGTACTACCTTTACGATATTAACATACAAGTCAACTGGTGAATTAAGAAATAGCAAAGCCATATTTTAATTTCTTTCTTGCATAATATATTACTCAATATTCTGCTGTATGCAATTATACCTCAAATGTCAGGACCGTATTTATTTATTAATCATCAAATTTCCTGATGATGTAAAGATACCATCAAAACGTCTAAAAATTATTAACTCTGATACATGGTTGAATTAAGGGCTCAAAATTTCAAAAAATAAAATAAAAAAAATTAAAGTTTATATCAGTTCCATAAAAAAGAAATGTTAGACCGGAATTCTAAGAACACAATAGTATACTTAAAGCTCAGAAAGTTGCTTTCACAATGTCCTATTTGCTTTTCTGTAGCGGTTAAAATAAGTCAGATAAATTTAAAAAACACAAACTCAAAATTTTAGTTTTTTTTCGAATATTTCAAAAAGTGAAGAAGCAAGATCAATTTTTTTTTTGCTGTATCTCTTATAGTTTCCGAGATACCCATGATGAGCATTTGGGACGCCCTGTACTATACTATATGCACGTATATATACCTACTGTTTTAAGTTACTTGGAGGCATATAAAGTACTTGTAGGATCGTGATTCTTTTACTCTAAACAAATATATCGATAAATAAACCACTACATTCATATTAAAGGTCATACCTACAAATTTTGAAAAAATAATCATAATTTTACAAAGGCTACGACGTAGAATGCCGACAGTTGCTTACAGGACAACTCAACATATAAATGTTGTATTAAATAAATAATTAAACATAAAGACACGTTATGTATCCTAGATATTCATTATCTTTATAAAAAAATATCTGCATTTCACAGAATTCTGTGTTGAGACTGGCAGAATGCCCCAAAGGCGTAATATACCTTTTAACCGTTTATAGTATAATAGTGATTTTCTTATATCAAAAAACTCAAATTCTTGCTGTCATTTCTTAAAACTTTGGACAGGTTTAGTTCTCCGGTACAAATGTTCGTAAAGGCCAAAAAGGTAAAAATCGAATCTTTTCACATTGTTTTTATTATATTAGGAGATAATGTCGCTATCCTAGCGCATTCGCCATCGAACATCATAATATGCTGTGGAACTATCGATGTGACGTCGAACTATGCAGATGCCTTCTGCGGGAGTTTTTATTCTCTCTGTACCTAGGATATTCCTGCATAGTACTTATGTGTATGATAAAAATGTATCCTTCTTTTTGGTGCTAATTTATGTATCATTTTTAACGTGAACGTACCTGTGAAAGTATATTGCTGGTTTCTACAAACTATAGGAGAGGGCAATATTTATTAAGGTTTCCTTAACTCTAAAAATATCTTGAAGTCTGCAGAAAATTTCACATGTTAGCTATTTCTTCCTAGATTTGGAAAAAATGCCTTTCAATCTATCGGCATAGATGGCCACATACTTTTAAAGCCTGTTTACTTAAAACTCCAATTCAAATTTATTATAGAATTTTCTAATGGATTATTAAAAGACAGACAATTCGTGAACATTATAGTAAAGAAAATCTGAGGCAATCAGTCTGTTCAAGATTTGTCCCTGAAAAACTGTAGGACCACATTAACGCCATACCCAAACTTGTATAGCCTTTGTAAAAAAACGAGAGAAGTCCACTGCTACTCTGTTAAATTCTTCCTACCACACAAAATATAGAGTTGCAAAGGAAAACAAACAAAATTTCGAAAAATAAAATTGTTTGAAAGAGATGCAACTTCATTTGGAGAACAGGAAAAACGATGGAAATTCAATATTAAGAAAAAGACTTACCGAGGATACTGATGATACCGAAGATGAGGAATGTAGCCAAAGTTGTAACAGTATCCAAAAGAAATAAGATTGGTTGAAGTTCATAATTTGCAAGAGGTGGTTTTATGAAAATTTCTCTTCTTTTATAAACAGTTCCGAATATTTGCGGAAAACAAAACATGATAATTGGATTGGTATTGGATACCTAAATTTTCAATTTTTCACTAGAAAGTATTTTATTTTCAGGTTTTGTTACGTTAATTTCATTTATATGTATTTAAAGACCGCTCTCCCTTGGTGCTCTAGCAATCTCAACTAAATGGGGATAGTTGGCCCAATACAACTTCTTATTTATATTTTTATTATTTAGTCCATCTGTCCCGTTTTTACCCTATGGCCTATAAGCCATGGAAATGAACTTGAAATGTGATGATAAATCCATAAATTATGTTTTGATTTACTAACTAGGTAACTTTGATTATGACCAAATCATTTCTGACAATATTACTGATGTCGCGGTTCGTTGTTTGCTGAATGTAGAGAGGGTGTATGTGTGTAATTAGGTTTTATGGCTCTGGTTGAAACCAAAGAAGTAGCAAACCAAGAAGAAAGAAATTAGGGTTCTATTTAAAATACCAAAAATTTTTGCTACATCTACTTTTTGACACACCCTGTATAATTTCTTTTTAAGGCAAAAAATCCGGAAGAAAAAATTATAATCGACGTGTCCGAGCGTTTTTTCACAAAATTAATACCTGATTTTCAATGAATTTGTTCCTTGTTTTAGCCCATCACTGTAGATACAGCACAACACTAGCCTACATTATTAAATATTCATAATGAAGTTGATACCGGCAGTGATTTTAAGTGTAAAGACACTGCTTGAGTTCCTTTTACTTGCTATTAAATAGCTTAGCAAAGCCAACGGCGGACTTGAGCGTCCAACGGCGGACTTGAGCGTTCCTTTTACAAAATAAACTACCATTCCATTTACACGTCACTAAGCAAAGATTTTAACTAAACGTAAAGGTCGAAAAGCGCCGGAGCGGCCCACGCCCAAATTTCGGAAAAAAAATTCACAAAAATATTATTTAATTTCATAAATTAACTTATTTATTTATTTTTTAATTCTTGTTTAACTCAGATTTTTGGTAGTACTATATGTCTTGATCCTAAGAGAAAATTACCAGATCGCTCATTAGAGCAAAAGTGACATAATTGTATTGGGCTCTGGGGCGAATAAATACGCGACTGATTCAGGTCCTCATAAGAAAAAAAAACTGTTAATCTACGCTAAATTGCAAATTTTTTAAACGATCCTGATGATGACTTAGTCTTTAGAAGAAAGAAGAGGGAGGGCATTCTGAGCTCTCTAATTATAGCTTTAAGTTTACACAAAATACATACTACCACGTATGCCCCCTTAGGCGTGACCAGTCAAGTATAAAAAAATAGGAAGATGAAATTTTTGTTTTAGAATAATTATTACCTTTAGATAAATTTGACGTCTTCATTTCACTTCTAAAATACCTTGATATGTTCAAAACTTATTTACTATTCAAAAATTATACCTTTGATGAATGAACTAATCACTAAACAAATAAAAAAAATTATTTTGTTTAATAAAAGGTCATGGTTCATAGAAGAAACATTTTACAGAACCGTTTGGATATATCCATGACACATTTGAACGTTATGATATTTAGAATTACAGCTATTATGTAGTCATTTATAAAATATAGTTGAAAATAGTAAATAAATTACAATAACATATATTTTTTTAAACTTTTAAATTATCATAAACTATACAAGCTAAAAATTTAGGAACATATTTTCACTTACCATTCTGACGGGGTCAAAATGTGTAAAATATTCTTTAAAATTTTAGTTTTAGGGGGTTAACAGTTTGAACCTAACGTATTATGACTAGAGTTGGCCCATTTTAGTTATTAAATGATGGTTTTGACTCGCGCCGCCTTAGATTGGGACAAGGAGAATGCTGAGTAAATAATAAGTAATTTTTTTATGAGCCTGAGGTGCCTATATACCTACAGTGTGTCCACTGAGAGAGTTTGGAAGAGGAAAAACTTTTTTATTAGTAGGTATAGAAGAAAAAGTCATTTCTTATAAAAAAACGTCTGCTTGTGTTGAAACTACAACTTCGAATATCAGATTTGCCATTACTATACAGACTTAGTCAGGAACAACATTTTTAGTTTTTTGGATTTTTTTTCAATTCTAATTTTCAATTCCTTGACTTATTAAATCAATTTTATTTGTTCTGAAACTAAAATTTCGAATATCAGATTTGCGAAAACTATGGAGACAGAAAAAACATTTTTTATATTTTTTATAGATTGAATAAATTAAAGAACTATGATATGTATTAATAAAAATACTTCAAAAGTAGACAAAAATAGTTTTCTTACAACAAAATCGTTATTCGACCAGATATAAAATCATATTCTAAGTAAGAAGGTAACAATAGCTGTTTGTTTTTACGTAAATCTATTTTAAACGAAATCAAAAAATAAAATAAAAAAAAGTCTGGCGAACCCTGTATAGTAAATCTGATATTCGAAATTGCAGTTTTAGCAAAAGCAGACGTTTTTATAAAGAATGACTATTTCTTCTATACCTACTAATAAAAAAGTTTTTCCTCTTCCAAACTCTATCCGTGGAAACACTGTATATATACCCCATTTCTTATTGGTGAGGACAATTTTTATATTTAAGATACTTAAATTTTCTAAGTCATGCTTTTTTGCATATCTAGTACACTTTAAAAACGAGTTGAGGTATCGTAGTAAATTTTTTTTTGTTTCATAGCCTATACTTGAAAGCTTCTTTGGAGGTATAAAACAATATTGGTATTTTTTTTTAAACATACTAAAAATACCGATGACCTTGGATGTTTAGAAACTATGCAGGTACAATTTCAATAATCAAGAAACTTTTTTATTTTTGGAAATTATAATTTTTTTATATCGCTCGACAGTTACTTTGAAACAATGTACCCAATTCACAGGTTGACAAGTCCAATCAATGCTGGGGTCCGCAGCATCATGTGTTCAATTCCAATGAAACCCAACCGCAATCCTATTCAAATAAGTTAAGATCGGGTTGTCCAAAATTGTTTAAACTCCGCATGTGAACTCACACATGGGATTTTCAATGTTTCCAACCATGATGCACCATCCGGTAATCACTTATCCCCATCTTTCTGTTATCGCCACATGAGACGGGTGTCGCCTCAGCTTGAATCGAGTTTGTTGTTAACCAATGCCATGCATGTCAACGGGGAAAGAGAAGACAAAAGAAGCAGTTCGGTGGTAGAAGATCATAATGGAAAATACCTTCAAGAAAATTAAAGAAAATAATCTGTACACTAGTGTAAAATAAGCCTGTTTTATTATTCTTCACATCCTCGCAATGATACTTTTTGAAATTATTATTTTTGGCAAAATGTAGTTCTTAAATTTTAAGTTTTTTTCAATGATTTTCAGTATGTCGGGTATGTGGCATAGGTTGTATCAGTTAAAATACCCAATCGTCATCTTTTTATATAAAAATATATTTCCATTAAACAAATATTGGGAATATTTAATAAGGTTCGATTGTTGTAATTTTTATTTTTGGAAATAACTGAATATGTAATAAAATGATAAGTAAAGTTTATGCAAATGAGGTATTCAGCAGAGTGTTGTTTTTATGGTATCATTAAATGTCAAATATTTTATTTAACATTTTAAGTGTTACTTCCAAAAACAAATTATATAACCAATAATAATATGTTCACAAAAACGCATGTGGTAAAATTATTTTTATCGAACAGCTACCAAGAATGCGTATTAAATCCTGATGCCCCCCTTTATATAGTGGTACCTATATTGATAGGAACCTGGGAAGGCTTCTGTCGTTTCTTGTCCTTTTTTTTGAATTAAGCTTCTCTTCGCTCGCTGCCAGAGCCATTTCAGAGGCGACCTACAGCTTAACGTGGGTTCCGAACCACGATCCTCAGTCATACGGCGCTCTCCCCCAAACCTATTAACCTTTGGTTTCTTGCGTCCCCCACGAAATATCCGATTTCATCTGGCCTGGTTACCGGCGTGAATTGGGTGGGTTGGGATATGATACATTTTTCACTCTTCCCTACATTCTTAAACCTACTAAAATTGGCACAAACATTTTTTATTGTGCGTATGCCCACCATCAGGATCGAACTTGGACCGCCATGGTTGAATTTAGGTACCTCACCACTGAGCTACAGCCGCGTCTGGGACGGCTTACTTATTTATACCAGGTATAATTAAAAAAAGAACGTGAAACATCTGTATCGTAATGCGGGGGAGTTCGCATATTTTATAGACTTGTTTATGAAATAAATCGTTTTTATTATTAAATCGAGCGGTGCATTAAATCTTTCAGTTGTGCCTCTAAGGAGTGAGGTCTAGTGACGCATTCGCCATTTCGTTAATTATGTTAAAAAACTTTAAAAAAGTTGGGCGTGAACTCACGACCATTGGATCCACAGGTCGACGCTTTGCCGTTTAAGCAATAGGATCATGTTAGAAATTATGGTAAAAGCAACTCAATAATAATGGCTACATGAAATTATTTTTCTATGTACCGGGTGGTCAACTAAGAATGACCGCCGGCCATATCTCAGAAACTAGTAATCGTACAGCATCCGGGTAAATTTTTTTATGACAAAAGTGCCCAAGAGAAAATGCTGGAAATTATTTTTAAGTTCCGCGAGTACGATTACTGAGATATGGCCGGCGGTCATTCTTAGTTGACCACCCGGTACATTCAGCAAGTTGCATTATTGATAAAACTCTTATAGATGCGTATGTATTTTGTTATATTGAAAAAATTAATAACATATTGTACCATATACATATAAATTATATAATTTAGTGGTTTGAAAGAGAAGGCGAAGCCTCAATAAAAACCATAAACTGTGTTTGGTCTGTACTTTATAAGAACGCCACAGAAGAATCAATTTTTATAACAATGTTGTAAACTAATGGGAAATTTCCTAATTTGTGAGAACAAAGTAAAGAGGAATGATAGGTTAGCGCTGTCTCCAAAGGAAAAAAGAAAATTTTCACGCATAGTGTTATATTCCTAGGATATTCTAAAGGATCGCTTGTGGTTGTGATTTGCTAAAAAAAGACTTTTTCCGTATTGTGTGCATTCGTGGAATTTTTCTTTAAAAATGGGAAATTTTATTTTTAAGGGTTGCAACACAATAAGAATATGAAATTTTGTCATACAGTTAACTGGAATAGCCTACTTTTCTCCTTACTTAAGTGTAAAGGAAACAACAAATATCCATGTGGGAGTAGAAAAAATATATTTACAAGATCTGTGGAGGGTTAGGTTAGGTTAGGTAAGAGTGGCAGACCTTTGGTTCTGACTAAACAGTCTCACGTAGTCCTAATTAGGTCCGTTGTGATACCACACGTGTTCCGTAGAACCCACCTTCATCAGATCTCTGATGGTTAGTGCGGCGTACACCGCAGAAGGATTTTAACAGCTTATTCAAACCAGCCACTACTGTTCAGAAACCTGCTCAGCCGTCCAAGTTGTAAGTTGCTTAGTTCCTCCAGGCTATCGAAAGATGGTTCACCCAGAGCAGTGAACCTTCTTCTTGCGAGGCCAGGGCATTCACATAGAATATGTTGAATACTTTCTTCCTCTTCCTCATCTCTGCAACTTCTGCAGAAGTCGTTAGTGGGTATTTGCATACGTTCGGCATGTCTACCGAAGAGGCAATGTCCGGTAACAACCGCAGTAATATTTCGCACGTCTTTTCGACTGTGTCTCAATAGCTCTGCGGTTTTTTTTTATCGAGTGTGGGGAGTGTGGGCCACAGTTGCCTGATTGTACTACAGGTTGTCAACCCTGTCCATCTGTTCTGTGCAAGCTGCTTGGCCGTGTAGTCGTTGCATATTTGCTTGAGAAATTTAAAATATTTGAAGAGCACTAATATTTTAATTTTTTAAAATATATTAAACTTTTGTCATTACTGACACCAATTTTAAAAACTTTCTATAAATTAACAGACTAACAAGAACACATGATTTATAATTTTGTTTAAATGGTAAAAATCATTATTTGTGAAGCCAAAAAAATATGAAAATAAAATAATTTCAACATGCACTAACTTTATCTCTCATCATCAAAAGACAATACAAGAACTGTTAGCAGCAAGAAACAGGTATTTTAAATTACAACATCTATAAAATATGCGTTCGGCTCCTATTTCAACCAGTTCAACGATGTTACTCTCGCCGATATCGATTATTTTATTGATCACGTCGTGTATTACATACGCTAAAATTTACGAGAGATGTGAGTTAGCACGCGAATTGAGGAACTTTGACCTTCCTGAGGCTGAGATTCCTACGTGGGTGTGCATCGCCCAACATGAATCGAATTATAACACTTCTGCTATGAACCCTGGCAGTGGCGACCACGGATTATTTCAGATATCGCAACTTTTTTGGTTAGTAATTTTTGTGATCATTATTTGATAAAAAGGGTGCACAAGAATTTTCCGTAATTTAGTTTACATTAAAACTTTTAATGTTTATTCATGTAGGTATAAAAGAAATGATGAAATATTGATAAACATTTTTTATGACCTTTTTCACTAAATTTTGATATTGACCCTATCGTAGAGAGCACGAAAATACAAAATTTTCTATACGGTTTAAGTTTTTAAATTCTTTAATTATTTACTGAGAAAATAGTTAAACAAAATACGCCCTCTAATTAAAACACGCGGAAAAAGGTACACGGCAACCCGGAACAGCTTTCATTCAACACGCTCCGACGTGACTAATCTCTCGAGACTGGTGTTCTATTTCTAATCTGTTCAGTTCTATTTAACTTATCGGAACAAAGATAACAATGTAATCGGTATAACGACTCGCAAAATAAAAGAATTGCGAAGTTAATAGGATGATGTATGTATATGCCTTCTCGCCTTATGTCACTGATAATTTTGCGATATTTTTTAAAAATGTATAAACCTAAAACTTATTTGTTGGTATTTACAACACACTTCTTTAAGTTCGTTTAGGGTTTTTTTTTTGTTAAATTTTGTGTTTTATGTTAACGTACAAATCTCGAAATCCCGGGATTAAGGAAACCTTTCGGAATTAACCTGGTTGATCCGGGGCCCCGAGACACTGCGCCGGTTTACCCTACCATAGCTACGCCACTGACTCTGGGAAGATTTGTATTATTGGGATATGTTTTCAATAGGTTCTAGTTCAGAATGTTAATGCTGAATAGTAAAAATTCGCTTATAGTGAAAGAGCCCATTATTTTACTTACTTGGAACTGTAAAATGTAAATATAGTGTATTTGACATAAGCTTTTAAAGGCCGTCGACGACACACGCCAATTCTAGTAACATTTGTTTTGCAGTACTTAAGGCGTGGTTAGGACCGGACTAGTGTTCCTGTAATAGTTAATTACCAAATAAACAATTATATTTGCCTTTTCATGAAAAGAACACTTCGCAGCTACACACAGTCCAACAGAAAATTTACACACAAAATAAACTCTCTAATAATATCAAATACAACAACAATACTGCCCTTATTTTTCAACACGTGAGAACGAATGAATGCTGGCCAGGTGATATTGAAAGAACGCAGAGAAGACACTTGTATTGATGAAGTAAGGAAAGAGATGTGAGTGCCCTAGATGCAAAACTCGCTAATCGACAAAAGTTTAAAAAATGAGATATGTGCAGGATATGTTCGCTATCATAATATTATCGGTAAATATTTGATGCAAAAGTAGCTTATCAGCATAGAAATTCACATCTGAATATCACAGTTCGATGCAAAACTCGCCTTATGTTGAGCTGTGCGAGATGCAAAAACTAGCTTTTTACAACGCATCCAATCAGCATCGCGCTCATAAACACATGATTTTGGGCTAGAGAAAGGGACAGTCGGGACTACATGTATTTCATGACATTGCACCCAGCGAAGAAGGTAGAAAAGCGCCGCAGGCGAAAATTTTTCGGGGCTATGCCCAAGGTTCGTTTAAAATTCACCTAACTACTATTTCAAAAATTAAATTATTAAAATTGGGATTTGTAAAGGTTTTTTTTATTTTTTTTTTGATATTCCTAGGCTCTTTATTAAAAAAAATATATATTTTTTATATTTGTGAAAAACATGAATATTGGTGTCAATCCAAAATTTTAACAGAAGACGTATGTATGACTCTAACTCCCTTTTTTTCAAGGTCGGTTTTTCATGAGTTAAAATAAAGTAAATATCGCTCACGACGCCAAAATTGATGATTTTTTCTGAAACCATGTATTTTAGGAGCGTAGATCTAAGATAAGTTTTTGGTACAAATGCTTATGTTTTGAAATACTCCTTCTTAAGTGCCGTTTTGTATGTTCATAATAAAGCATTCTCGTTTCTTCCCGCACTATTTTTTTTATTAAAAATTATCACGCTTCTTCAATAAAAAATGTTTCAATTAAAATTTTTACTTTAATTTTTCTCTTTAAAAATAAATACCTAATTGTTTTTTGCTCTTGTAAAAATATTTTATTGCATTGGATTATATTTTTGTTGATTTAAAATAGCTCTAAAAAAGGGAAAATGGAACAGACAAGTAACAATAGAAAAATACTATAAAATATTATTATTTTTACTTGTTTTCCTATAAAATTGTATCATAAATTAATAACTAAAACGATATGCTTCCGAAACCTTAGTCTCTATATAAAACAGAACTTTTAGAAGGAAAAGTTTAAAAATTAAACATTTCCTATAAGACCTTTGTAATCTAAGCCAAAAATAAATTACTTAAAGATTTAAATTAAGAGTCAAAGCATGAGACGAAAAATTAGGCTGCAATTAGACTTTTAGACCCCGAGCTTCTAGGCTCGGAGGGGGGGGGGGGGGGGCTGCGACCCGGCAGCCATTGTACTATACATACATTTAATATTCATCATTTCTCATTACGAGAGGTATTTTTTGACAATATAAACTCAAAAACAACAAATTTTGTTTATCTCCTGATTGACTTTCAAGTTAGAATTAAATTCTTGTCGTATTTATTTTTGCTTCCTACTAGCTAAGTATACAACTTTATTACGCATACTAAATTTAAGATTAATTCTAAACCCCTTCTAATTAGAAAGGGATAGTATAAGTTCTCCATTTTTCTTAATCGACCAATCATCAATAATATCTTTATTCGTGCCTTGAATTTATAACGGTTACCTGAAACGGTAAATTTATTATTACAAGATATACGTTTACTTATTTATTCAAACTAAAGTAATTTTTGTACATTTGACTTTTGAGTAAAGATTAATATTTCTAAAATAGTTGCAGGCACTTAGCATTACAAAATATTACTACAATAACATTTTATTTATACTTAAGCATAAATTTGGTGTTTTTGTTCACCTGAAAATGCATTCGAAACATGTGGAGAATTCACTATGTGAATATTTATATACGAGTGGAGAAAGACTTAAAGTGCCTTATTTCTCTCCAGTTAAATTTCCACTCCACCTTAACTATGGAGTATTTCTTCAAGGTATATACCTACCCATACCTATTTACCTTCTTTACTTTTGTATGCTTAGACTTAAAATACAAGGTCTGTATATACCTAATATAATAATATACCATTACATGAACTCATTATTAATAAAATTAGCAAGTCTGTTCGTGAATCGTTGAAATATTGAGTTTGTATGCTTTAGTAAGTTTTTTAATGTCTCGTTAAGTGTTACTAATAAGACATAATATTCCAAATACAATCTTACACAAGGACAAATTTGTAGACTAGTGCATATATACTAAGTATAGCATTTCCAGGTGTACATTTAACAACTAAGAAATAATAATTACTCGAAAAGTACCGGGCAAAGATAACTACCGATTTTCTTTCTCAAGTTGGTACCTAGTGGGCAATAACCGTGGCAGTGGCTCCATAGTGAGTTACTGGAATCAGACCGTGGCGGTCCGGGTTCGATCCCCGGAGTGGGCATACGCTTAATAAAAAAAATATGCTCGGAACTTAAGTGGATAAAAGAATATAGTATGCTATTAGTGAATCCTAATATATATCGGGCCCTAGAGAGAGAGGGACGGGGGGGGGGACGGGGGGGGGGGGGGGGGGGAGTGAACCGGATAAACTAGTGCATACACATGCTTCGGATTGGATTCTACGCTAAGCTAAAGCTCAGAGGGGGGGAGGCAGTTTCCCCCCCTGGATCCGCGCCTGCTAGAGAGAGAGGCGCCGAGAACCTCTGGGGGAGTAAAAACTAGTGCATACACGTGGTTCCGATTCCACGCTAAGCTGTAGGTCCCGTCTGGCTGAAATTACCCAGACGATAAGGGATATAATGGGCCTTATAGGCCTAAGTATACTGGCTCTTCCGCCAATCCCAGCAACAACAAAAAAAAAAGTGAGCAATAGGTGTTAAATTAAAATTCAGAAAGCACCCTTACAGAAAATATAAGTTTTAATATTGAAATTCACTAAAGATGCGAAAATGATTATTTTTACGAGTTTTTTGTAAATATCGGTATCATTTTAAATATTATTCTATAATTATTATCTTATAATTAGAAAATATAATATCTATCACAATCTCTAAGTATGCATTTTTAGATAGGTAATATACCATATCGAATATAGCAAAACAAAAAGATATTTTTTTCCGTTACAATTTCTATAATATTTTTTTATCACGACTGATGGAAGATTTTTGGACTTGCATTGTCTTTATTATTTGTTTTATATCAAAACGTTTCAACTGGTAAGTATCTCCAGCCGTCTTCAGGTGTAACTACAGCTCTATTTATACTAGCTAGATGCACTGAAGCATGACTGAGATGGGTGCAGTCATGCGTTTAGTTCATGTGCGGTATTTTACGTTTACATCTACCTAACAAAGGTTTCCAGATATTTCTTATATCTAATGATGGCTTACTAAAACAATCTGGGTTCTGGTATATGGTAGCAGCTTCCTTGAACTGCCTCTTCCTCCAATGTGGTCCTTTATGCAGGATTTGAGCTTCTTTCCACTTGATGTGATGACCGTGTGTCCAGGCATGGTCAGCGGCACCTGCTTTTTCGCTTTCTCCTTTAAGCTTGTTGTTTCTATGTTCCTTGACCCTAGTTTCAAGTGGCTTTAGAGTCTCACCAATGTAAGATCGGTCACATTCGCAGGGGATCTGGTAGACACAGTTCTTCCTGTCTTTTTGACTTGCTGGTTTCGTCTTCGTCAGGTGGCTTCTTAAAGTGTCTTTCGAGCTGAATACCGTATTGATATTGTATCTTTGTCCTAGTCTTCTAATTGTCTCAGATACTCCTTTGACATACGGAATGTTGAGTGTTGATTGAAACTCTTGCTTCTTTTGTGTATTTAGCCGATTCTTGCGATTTTCCAATAGTTTATCATTTAAATGCCTGGGGTAGCGATTTTTGTTGAGGTCGGTCTTGATGTAGTTGGTTTCTTTTTTGAGGGCTTCATTTGAATTACAGATGGTAATTGCTCTATCCACCAGCGTTCTTACTATGCCATGTTTTGTGCTGTTTGAGTGATTTGAAATGTAATTCAGATATTGACCTGTATGCGTAGGTTTCCTGTACACTGAAGTATGGATGGTGTTGCCACTTTTCTTTACGTTCACATCTAGGAAAGGTAATTGATTGTTTTCTTCTCTCTCCATGGTAAATTTGATTGTCGGCGTCAGGCTATTAATGTGATGTAGAAATTCCCTGAGTTCGTCATCGTTTCCACTCCAAATAATAAAGGTGTCGCCCACATATCTCAGCCACGTTTTTGGTTTCTTTTTTGCTTGTTTTATTGCTTCAGATTCAAACCATTCCATGTAAATGTTGGCGATTATTGGTGAGAGAGACTCCAAGGAAATAGCGCATCATTCGTAAAAAACTCTCAACACTTCGTAGAACTAATGGGCGGCATGGAAATACAACCAGGAGATCAACTTGTCAGCTTCGACGTCGAAAGTCTTTATACTAACGTCCCTGTAAAAGATGCACTAAAGATTATTAAAAGCAGACTTAGGAAGACCAGACACTACAGGAAAGAACACCGCTACCTATCAAGGCCATCATGGAATTATTAGAATGTTGCCTCGATCATTCTTACTTCCAGGAAAGAGATAGGTTTTTTAGTCTGACAGTAGTTTTGGTCTATAAGTACAAGATCATAAAATGTCTAGTTAAGCCCACTGCCCAGCAAATCGAAAATCCTGTTTCAGGCATCAGCCACTGCCGAGATCTTAGCGGCCGAAAAATCGAATAGCGAAATATTGTTGGTTGGCAAAATGTCACCAATCTCGTGGCGAATAACGTGAACAACCCTGTAGGCTTATTGTCGACAAATGATTTTGTAGTTAAAATCACATAAAATTTAAATACAATATTTTTTTTTGTTATCATATCAACATTTTTTTTTACAAATTTACTTAGCTGTTGAACTGTTCATTCACATTAATATTTAGAATAGCATAATATACATACATACTATATTATACAGTGTGTCCAAAAAGTATGCAACATATGGTAAATTTTTGTATTACCGATCTCTCAGAGAATTTTATTCTGAATAAAACTATGCAATTTAGAAAAAAATTCTAAAATAACTAATTTTTGGAATACAATTTTACATTAAAGTACAAAGCGATTTAAAAAAAAATTATGTTTTATAAAACTATTAGGTTATGTTTCTTGCAATATCCTTTTTTCAAAAATCAGAATTTAAACTTTGATATAAAATCAAATATTTAAAATTACTAACATGAAACATTTTTAAAAAAAGTTTACGGTTTTTTAAAAAAATTTTAATTGATTTTGAACTTCATTGTCATTCATCCGTTTTTCAAAATTATTGATATACATATATTGTAATAACACATATTTTGTAGACAAATTAATTTTTGAAAAAACAAGCATACATGAAGTAGGCAGTAACATAAAAATGTAACCTTTTGCCCTTAATTACTTACTTAATTATCGATTTAATTCTAATATTAGCTTAATAGATACCTTTGTGTTATATGTATATAGGTTAACTATTGTCTTTAATATCTATTAAATGTCGATAAGTAGATATTACCAAAAGAAAATATAGTTTTAATTAAAAGGTAAATAGATGTTTTATTTTATTGGGAAATTTAAACGAATATAAACAAGAGACAAAAGAACAGAAAAAAAATGCAATATTTTGTCAATACTTATCTTTTTTTCAATAAATAAAGTTACAATAACATTTTATGAGAGAGAACCCGTAAAAAATCAACACAGAAATACCGTTAAATTTTTTTAAATATTATTAGATGTGATAGGAATCCCGGATTTCAAAAAGTATTATAATATTATATTTAAAGCAGATTTTAATCATTAGCGATATGAGTAGCATAAAAATCACGATAAATATTATAAAAATAATCACCTTACCTTAAATATGCTAGATGGCTCCACTAGGACATACTCAACTTTCTAAAACTTGTCATCAAATCAAAAATAACTGGGTCCTTCAATGTTTTTTAATGAGTTGTATCCAGTGGTGTAGCCACAGAGGGGCAGTCAAGACAGCACGGGGTGTTTTGGGGTACAGCTGATACGCACAGAGACGTAAACGTAAATGAATTGTAAGCTGCAACAAATATTATTTGTTAAAAGTCAGTTTATTAAAAATATTTTTTATATCTATTTTAACAATCACAACTGTTAATATAAAGATATATTTTAGAATAAAACATTGATTTAGGTATAAAACTTTAATACAAATATATTTATTTTAAATACACTTTTTTTAAAGCACAAGATTATAAAAAATATTATGCATTTTTTTGTATACTTATATGCTAATTTCAATTTTTTTTCAAAATCTCCCGGAAGTCTTATTTTATAAGTAAGTTTCACTATAAATTTACTTATATATTACTATAAAAATATTAATGTAGGGTTGCACAAAGATTTTTAAAAAGAATTAACTAACCAGCATGACTGTGACATAACTGACATTGACGGGCATTATGAACTCACAATAAATGGTGCTTGATTACTAAATTAAAAATAAAAGGTCACCGGGTCAGTATAATGTCATGTCAAACTTGCTGGTTAGTTAAATATTATTAAAATTCTTTCTGCAACCCTACATAAATGTATTTAAATTAGCTCGAAATTTTTTAAATAACCCCATGAGCAATTTCCAATAAACAGTTTCATTTAAATATTAGAGTTCATGATCAAGAAAATTACGGGCAAGGGCCTGTCGACATATTAAGCACCGGTTCCCGCAGATCACCGAAGTTAAGCGGCGTCGAGCGCGGTTAGTACT
The DNA here is from genome assembly GCA_935413205.1 of Polydrusus cervinus. NCBI lineage: Eukaryota > Metazoa > Arthropoda > Insecta > Coleoptera > Curculionidae > Polydrusus > Polydrusus cervinus. The sequence continues at coordinate 32,416,551 of OW284516.1, forward strand.
TGGGCGGGTGACCGCTTGGGAACACGGTGTGCTCTTGCCTCAGGGAAGAGTGTAAAATGAATCGACACCTAACCATCCTATTCACGCCGGACAGGCCGGATGAGATCGGATATCTCGTAGGATGAAGGTGCCGTTTCACACTCCCCAGTCGGTAGATCACATTTGTGGTCGATGACCGGTTCAAGATGGCCTACGTAGTCGGCGAACCGTAAAAAAAAAAAAAAAAAAAAAAAAGATCAAGAAAATTATCATATATAAAAATTTTAAACATAAAAAGCAGGTAATAGACTACCATAAGAATATCCTAATAAATTATTTTGGGTAAAAAATTTATTATTAGGTATAATAAAGCCAAAGCTGCCAAAGTTTTATTCTTAAATAAAAAATTTACATAACAATTTATGGCAACGAACAAGAATTTATCAGATAAATTATAAACTATGAAATTATTTAAATAATATGAAACATTTATCATAAAATTCGATTTGATGCACTCGATCAACTGCAATATATTTTTATTTAAACGTGCCTAGTGTCGATATTTTGGTAACATTTTTTTGTTTGATCTAAATTGATTCGAAGTGGGTTAATGCTGTATTTTTCGACCATTTTTGAATTTAAAAAATGGGTATTAAATAACTGCATCTGGCGTTTTTTGCTGTTGCTTGGGTTGGCGGAAGAGCCAGTATACTTAGGCCTATAAGCCCCATTGTATCCCATATCGTCTGGGTAATGTCAGCCAGACGGGTTGGTTGTTTTAAAGCGGGGGTCGGGCGTTCGGCCCAAGCTTCCTGCACTGCAGCCTAGTGGCTTATTGTCCTCCCCTATCTTCCTAGAAAATATTTGTTCCTTTAATAAGGTCCAGGAAATTCCTACCAAGTTTGTCATGCGGGAGGTTATCCCCACATTGGATTACTCCGAAGTACCAGACGAGACCTACAGCTTAGCGTGGAATCCAAACCACGTGTATGCACTATGCACATTTTTTACTCGTCCAGAGACCATCGGTCCTCGACGCCCCTCTCTGTAGGTCCCGATATTTGGATTCACTAATAACATACTGCATTCTTTTATCCACTTAAGTTCCGAGACTACTTTTTTTATTAGCGTATGCGCACTCCGAGGATCGAACCCGAATCGCCACGGTCGAATGCCAGTAACTCACTATGGAGCCAGTGCCGCGGTTGCATCTAACGTAACATAATACGTAATGGTTAGGTTTGGTTAGAATAGTGTGGAAGTAAAAACTTGAAGAAAAATTATTTAAGGGTTTGTTTAATTTTATTTGCGCTCTACAGTAGACTCCCGATTATCCGAAACCGGACCGGACGTTTGTACCTGACGGATGGATTCTACATTATCTAAAGTCCTTTTCACGATAAAGGGTTCTGATTTATTGACTACAATAAAGTGGGTGCTAAGGGCCGTCGTAAATACCCGTTAATCCCTAGTATTTATTTTAATTAAGGTTAAATTAAAATATGATTAAAGATTAAATGTTTAGAAATCCCCCTATTATATTGAAATATTCAATGTGAGTCTTTATTTCTCACGGGAAGTGTTCAGTTGTTTTGCAATATCATTTATTTTTGAAGCCATAGAGCACAGATGGCACTAATTAAAATCAATTATTATGGCAGAAAATAGTTCTCCGACTTTAAGTTATAATATTGTAGAATTAATAAAAAAATGTGTTAATGATATTCACCCAGGTAGTTGGAAAACTTCAATCCATCTTAGTAATTACTGTATAAAATTCTTATGTTTATCTACATGATTTAACCAATTATAATTAATTTAAATGAGGATAGCGACAGCAAGACAGAACTAAATATAGAATAACATTATACATGTAAATGACTAAAGTAATATTTAAAAATTTATACCTACCATTTGTTTTTTTTTAATTTTATTAAATTAAGGTAACCACTTCATACGAATATAATTTCCTTAGTCCCACCCTTCACTGCACCTTTATACTTTACTTTTTATTGCTAAACACTTGTCCAAGCAATGGACTGGAGCTTTATTGCAGTTAACAGTTCAAAACCATTTATTGCGAAAACAACCATATTTATACAGGGTCCTGCACCTCACTTCCCGCGTATTCTATAGCTCACTTATTAATTAAGTTAGGATTTTGATATTTTGCAGACTTTACCTGTATCCTAGGGCGCATTTCAGAAAAATATTTTTGTTTATACAGGGTATTCCATAAAAGTGTGACGTCATAAGGATATATTTTTTTTATTACATTTCATAAATATTCTTACTTTCTTGGATGCCTCTTATAATTGCCTACATACCCCCAAAATTTTAATTAAATCGGTTCAGTATTATAAGCGAAAAAAAATAAACATTAAGAAAAATCAGTTTTGCATCACTGGTTTTAAAAAATAATAAAAAAATAAAAATAATGCCTCGGTAATTAAATTATACAAAGGTACTTAATAAATAAGGTCAAACAGTCTCGTTAACCAAGTTTGATTAATACGAATTGAACAGGGTGTTCAAAGTTTAGTGTCAAACTTTAAAGCAGTTTATTTTTCTTATTTCAAAATCGAACCTCTGTATATTATTATGCTATTCGATGCAGAATTAAAAATCAAACATTTGGTCTAATTACAACCCTATCGCAATTTCTAACATATCAAGACTTATTGACAGAAAACTTATTTTATCAACTGTTCCATCAGCCATTATTATAAATAAATAAATATCGTAGGTGGCTTTGCAAACGAATTTATTGGTATTGAAGTTTATGAGAGTGAGAAAAGCCCATTTTAACTTTAGTTATTATAGAATTTCAAATATTGTTAGATTATTATTAATTATTTAAGCTATATTATTTTTTGTGATGGAATGCAACCAAGAAGAGCTCGTAGATATGATTCCTAATGGAGCATGCGAAAGAAATTGCGATGGGGTTATAATTAGAAGAAATGTTTGATTTTTAATTCTGCATCGAATGATATAATAATATACAGGTGTTCCAATTTGAAATAAGAAAAATAAATTGATTTAAAGTTTGCAAAGTTTGACACTGATCTTTGGACACCCTGTACAATCCATATTAATCTAACTTGGTTAACGAGACTGGTTGACCTTATTTATTAGGTAAGTACCTTGGTATAATTTTAATAACGAGGCATTATTTTCATTTTTTATTAATTTTTAAAACCTGTGGCGCAATACTGATTTTTCTTATTGTTTATTTTTGCCTATAATACTGAATCGATTTCATTAAACTTCTAGGGGTATAAAGGCAACTATAAGAACCATCCAAATAAGTAAGAATATATAGTATGTAATTTTAAAAAATAGATCTTTATGACGTTACACTTTTTTGGAAGACCCTGTATAAACAAAAATATTTTCCTGAAATGCGCCCTAGGATACAGGTAAAGACTGCAAAATATCAAAATCCTAACTTAATTAATAAGTCAGCTATAGAAGACGGGAGGTGAGGTGCAGAACCTGTATACATATTTTAAATTTAAACAAAATTTACAAAAGAAACCAGCGTAGACTGTTTTGTTTTACAACGTAAATTCTTTAAAGCAATGTTTTTACATCTTCTAATCACTGCTGTTCAATATAAATAGGCGATTTTTGTAATCAGTATTATGCGTAATTTTTTTGTCCTGTTCTTGAATGAGTTAATAACAAGAAGTCTTTCGCTATAAGATCCAGTAGGTAGTTTTGTAATTTGGTTAATTGTTCTTTGTTTATGACATAATTCTAAATCAGCACTAAGAATAACTTTAAAAAGAATTAAATTTTTCACAGGTGTTCCCCACCAGGAGATGGTTACGGTTGTAATTCTCCATGCTCAATGTTTCGAGATGACGATATAGCGGACGATCTTAAATGCATTCGAAGAATATACAACGAGCATACAAGGATATCTGGGAATGGTTTCAATGCTTGGGTAGTTTATTCACTTTACTGCAAAAATGACACTTCCGAGTATGTGCAGAGTTGTTTCGATCAAGAACTACCTATAATACCTGATATTCCGATTAACGCTACTGAAAATGAAATACCATATGAAGAAGTCGATGAGTATGGTGATGGTTATCAATTCCCTTCTTTGCCGAATTTTTCCAAAGACATTAGGAACGAGTATGAATTACCTGAACTGCCGTTTTCTAGAATATCAATTCATGACTCTGTTGCAGCAAAAGATAATAAATACAATTTTCCAAAATTTCCTTCCTCTAAACAATCTATACATGAATTTATATCAGTGCAAACGCCATTAGAAAAGATATCCAGCAAAACGGAACAGGTTAAACAAAATAGAAATAAACCATTTGATGATGATGGATATAATTTTCCAGTTTTTCCTTCTTCTAAGCACTCTATACATGAATTTACAACGGTACATAAACCACTAGAAGAAACAAAGTCTGGTATACTTAAACAAAATGAAAATAACTTATCTGATAAATCACGAAGCCTCAACAGATATAACTTCCCAACTTTTCCTTCGTCCAAGCAATCTATTCACGAATATACAACAGTACATAGACTACTAGAAAAAACTGGGTCTAATAAAATTGATAAGACTGAACAAGATGACGATATCTCACCTGATAAACTATTAAAGAACAATAAATATATTTTCCCAATTTTTCCTTCGTCTAAGCAATCTATTCATGAATTTACAACAGTACATAAATCACCGAAAGAAACAGTATCACGTAAAACTAATACGATCAAACACAATGAAAATAACTTACCTATTATACCAACACATGATAATAGATATAATTTTCCACTTTTTCCTGCATCTAAGCAATCCATACTCGAATTTACAACAGTTCAGAATCCAGCAAAGAACAAAGAATATCATTTCCCAACATTCCCCTTTTCCAAGCAATCTATACATGAATTTATCTCAGTGGATAAACCATTAGAAGACACATTATCTAGTAAAAGTTACCAGGCTGAACAAGATATTAAAAAGAGTCCTGTTGAGGCAACATCAGATAAATATTCTATACGCCATTTTGTACCTGTGCCAATAGCTGCTAAAGAGCATATAAAAAATGTAGCAAAGACAACTGATAAATATGAAGGAAAGTACAGTTTTCCTCTTTTACCAAAAATTTCAGACGAGACATTGAAACAACCCATACAGAAAATTAAATTAGCGCCAAAATTATCAGAAGTAATAGTCTCAAGTAATACTGAAGTCATTAAACAGCTTGCCAACAAATTTGTTGATAAGCCCGTTTATATTAAACAATCTATTATACATAATTTACCCATATCGACAGGTCCTAAAAATGTTAATACACATAAGAAATCCAGCGAAAATGATTCTAAGTATATATTTCCATCAGTATCAACAGAATCCGACATTTTATTTAAAGATTTAAAGCCTTTAGTAAGTAATAAAATAATCCCAACTCGAAAAAATATTAATTTGGAATCAGTTACTGCTACTTCTGAAAGCAACTCCCAAATCACCAGTTATAAAACAAGCACCATCGGAAGACCAATTTCAACTATAGGATCTTCAGTTACAGAGAATGTGGTGACTTCAACACAAAAATTATTTACCTCGGATTTAAAACCATTAGACCAATCGGATAAACACCATTCGAAAGAAACATATACCAAAGCTGAATTGAAAAGTTATAACTTGAGAGGTGCAAGCTCGCCATTCTTAACTTCTAAAGCTTTTACGACGACTTCCAGACCGCTTACAAATCAAAAAACAGCACATGAACCTTTCACACGTACTACAACGACCAAGCCATTTTCAACATCTAGATCTATTGCCATAACAACTTCTCAACCGCTTTCAACACACAAGGCTATCCAGAATGTTAATACTCAATCAACATCTAATAAACTTCTTTCGACTTTTAAGTCATTTACGACAACTTCTAAACCTTTTACTGCAAGGAATACATCATTGGACCGTTTTACATCTCATAGCACCACTGCGAAACCGCTTTCAATATTTACAACGATTTCTCAACCGCTTTTAACACACAAGGCTATCCAGTATTTCAATACTCAGCCAACATCTAATAAACAACTTTCTACTTTTAAGTCATTAACGACCACTTCTAAACCTTTTACTACAAGGAATAAATCATTGGAACGTTTTACATCTCATAGCACCACTGCGAAACCGCTTTCAATATATACAACGATTTCTCAACCGCTTTCAACACACAAGGCTATCCAGTATGTTAATACTCAATCAACATCTAATAAACTTCTTTCGACTTTTAAGTCATTAACGACAACTTCTAAATCTTTCACTATAAGGAATAAATCATTGGAACGTTCTACATCTCATAGCACCACTGCGAAACCGCTTTCAATATATAGTACGATTACTCAACCATCTACAATAGTGACGTTTAAACCATCTACAATTCGAAATACACCATTCCGGAACTTTAATCCACAATTAACAACTAGTAAAACATTTTCATTTCCAACTACTTCTAAGCCCTTTATAAATAGAAACACATTATTCGAACATTATACATCACATACTACAGTGGCTAAATCGTTCTTAACAAATAAATCCATCATCACAACCTCTAGACCAATACCAGCTGAAACTACTTTACTGAAATCGGTACAACCACAAATATCCACGACTAAATCGCTTACAACATTTAAACCGATAACAACGACCAAATTCTACACCAGTAAAAAGACATCGTTCCTACCATTTACACAAAAAACTGGTGTAACATCGACTAATGAACCATTTATACAATCATCAAAGGTACAGACATCTACTACCAAAATGCCAATTCCGTCTCAATTAATAACAACCGTAGAACCGTTACCGAATTTTACTAATAATCAGTTTAGCACGGCTGATTTAAAACAAGGTTATGCTAGTTCAACGACTTCTAATCTTTTAGCTAAACAAATCACCTTTGCTCCTGACTCATTCTTCAGCTGGGTATTCGGAAGTCAGACTTTACCACCTCTTGTACCACCTGGAAGACCTCAAAGGCCATTAAGACCACCTGGTGATAGACCAGGAGGTCCATCACAATCATCATCACCCTTAAATCAAAGACCAGGACCTCCTAGACCTGGAGGTTTGCCTCCACCAAGACCTGGTGGATTACCTCGACCTCCTCGACCAGACCGCCCCGGAGGGATACGTCCATCTGGAATATTTGATCTATCTGAATCACAAGATCTTTCAGAAGAAAGATCAGATTTTAAAAGACCATTTACAAATGGGCCGTTGGGTAAAAAATCAGCTGTTTCATCACCTTTTTCATCTGATGCAGTGCCTACTAAATCACTTGATTTACAAAATTCAAAGCCATCGACAACGACGAGAGCGATACAACAAAAAGGGCGATTTACAACGACATCTTTAGCTTTATCGACTACAACTGCTCCTAAAACTACTTCCTTAAAAAAAATCGTGTCCTCTCAAAAGGAAGAAACAGCTTTGGATAGTAATAAACAGTTTCCAAGTGATACTTCTAGACATAATTCGCCTATCGCCAAAAATATTTCAAATATTTCTGGAAGATCTGAATTTAAACTTAATGGTGACAACCACGCGGTAGAAGTTAGGTTAGACGATAATTTTGTGTTCTTAAGAACTAGGTTTGGGTACCGTTTATTTAGAAATGATAAAACGTAGTTTATCTATTGTAAATGTCGTTTTAAAAAAATAGGTTTAAGATGTAAATAATAAGACTGATATGTGGAAAAATTGCTCAATAACGAATATATAATATAATATAGATGTTAGCTAGAAAATATTAGTGTTATTAATTTATTTTTTTATATATAAATATATTTTTAAGGAGCTCCAGTTTTAGTATCTTTTCCTCATTTGCTACATGCCGATAGTCGATATGTACAGAGCGTTAAGGGATTACAGCCAGACAAAAAGAAGCATGAGACATATGTTGTTCTGGAACCAGTAAGTAAATTTTTTATAAGAATATCATATGTTTTATTTAAGGTTAATTTTTATATTACAATTAAAGGACTTTTTATACGAAAACACTACAATGATCAAAAAAGTTAAAAGTACAGAAAAGATAAATAGTTGCTTTTAACCAACCCGGATGTTTATGAATAGTTGCCAGTCAAAAGGACATTGTATTTTCCATAAACTTTAACTAGGCATCCATCTGGTATCTGTTCAGCGGTTAAATAAAAATTCTTATAAATTGTTGTTTACTACCTACCTAACTTTTTTTAAAGAATGCTAATTTTAAATGAAGTACTTGAATAACCACCGATATCCCTATCGTGAGCATAGCATTTTACTATAATAAAGGGTGGGGACTTTCACCGGAACAAATTCGCTAGAAGTTTAGAAAACATTTTTTTTTCAACCCCCTTAAAAGGGTAAAACATAACTCAACTAATTTTTGAAATTTAAAAATACAATTTTCAGTGTTGGATTTTCTTTAACTATCAGAAAATTTTATATACAGGTTGTTAAAGAAGACGATGATTTTTGCTCCAATTTTAAGGGCGTGTAACTTTCAGAATAATATTTTTATATTTTATCACTCTACGTCAATTGAATCACTGGTTCATAGAAAGTAATTTGTCAAATTTTTGATATCTGCTATATTTGAAGAAATACCGATTTTTTTGGAAAACCTTGCTTTATTTCAACTTGTTGGTAGCTAGATCTCACTGTGCGTTGTATCGTGCAAACTTCGCGAGTGATTATTATACCTTATTGAAAGCTTGATTATGTTCAGTAACAATAGTTGTACCTAAATGTTATAATGTAGAGTGGCGTACTTATAAACACCTATATGTCTATGGTTTATGAGTATCTCACAATTTTTCACGATTGTTTTATATTGGAAAGTACTCGCCCCTAGATTAGGTATATACATACAGGTATATTAAACAGCGAGTTTACAAAATTTTAACAAAGATAATTTGTTTAATTTAGTTTTTGGAAAAAATTTATTTATTAATTTCTAACTTTCTAACACTATTCCTAAAATTAAACTTACATTGAAAAAGACTTTGATATTAAATATCACTAGCTGCCGTCAAACCAAACGCCGTCCATCCGAGTGTATTAATTTAAATCGAGATTATCACAAAAAAAAACAATATTAAGTAATAATAATAAGTTGAAATAGAGCAAGGTTTAATATAGCAGATATCAAAAATTCGAGAAATTACTTTCTTTGCTATGAACCAGTGATTCAATTGACGTAAAGTGATAACATTTAAAAATATTGTGAAAGTTACACGCCATTAAAGTTGGAGCAAAAATCATCGTCTTCTTTAAAATAAAATTTTTTGACAGTAAAAAAAAATCCAACATTGACAATTGTTTCCCAAGGGATGAATATATCAACCATTTAAAACCGTAGGTCGATATCGTATCTGGTTCAGAAAATTTAAACTGTTAAATTTAGGCGAAATTTTTCTTGCTCGAAAGCAATTGTACAGCAGTTTATTTGAACTTCAAATCTCAAATAAGTCCCTGTCAAATATTCATAACGAAAGATAGATAAATGTCACGATTTGAGTGGTTCAATGCAAACTTGATTGTGAAACTATAGGCATCACAATATACCAGTTGTGTATGTTCATGCATCATAACGCACAGTTGTGAGTAAGAATGAATTTACTTATAAAGTAAACTGTACTTAAAACAATGTTTACTAATACAGGTGTAGAAAAACACATTTTTGTTGAGTATGAAGTCCACAAAATATCGCAATCGACGTATTTTTCATCTTTCCCAAACAATTTTTCCTACTAATCTAGCGTATGTACCAGTTTAAGTCCCCACCAATATAGTAAATATTTTTAAATGAGTTTTTGAATTCTGAAGTTTTATTTTAATCCCCGTTCTACTCCCGTGGTACTGCCCTCGAACTTAAGCTTTATAAGGGTTCTGTTGCCGTGAATAATAAATAAAAACGCTTCAATAAATCAATTTTGGTTTACCGCTATAATCAATCCCTCTACAGCGAGAATCGTTCTTCGTTTATTTCATTATCTTTTGTCTAATTTTATGAGGTACAATTACATTTTTAGACAATTATTCCGATTTTTGTAAAGTTAAAACCTTAAATACCTTACAGTTCGCTACTAAAAATAACCAAAATACTCGTGCATCTATTGTATTCTTTTTAAAAAAATTTGAAGGACCTTTGAATCCGAATTCGATATGTAGTGGGTAACGTTCCATTATAAAAATTAAATATTAGCTAGTTTTTGCCACCAACACAACCCCGCTATTTAAATATTCAAATGTTAATATCTTGGCAAGTCCTGAAACCTGAATTTTGGTTCGCTAGAAAGAAATATATTTGCCGCAGAATATAATACAGGTTTTTATCGAATTATTTGTGTAGTTTCAAAGAAATTCGCGGTTGACATATCGTTTAGCCGGATTTTGGTGGGTGGCGAAAACTGGCAATTATCTAAAAAAACTATATCCATATTATACATCAATAGATAGTAAGCTAGATTTACAGATTTCTATAATAATTGATGGATTTTTAATCCCTACGTTATTGTTTTGGTGTTATATGTATATGTATCTAATATTTAATAACAATAAAAAATCAGAAACTATTTATGTTTGGGAGAGATTTTCAGGTTCTGCTGATTCATTTTTTTAACACAAATATAGCAATATACAGGGTAATTCCTAAGTTGATACTTCTTTTTTAGCTGTGTATAGAAGGCATTAAAATAAACAATATTTTCAAATACCTTTTTTCAAAAAATTCCAAAATAAGGTACTTACATTCATTTATTACACTATGGATCAAATACGGTCCTGCCTAACTGGCCCTTTGAATAACATTAAGAAAACTTCTGGGTGTAGGATCAGCTCACAAGGGAAAGCGTTCTGCGTAGAATCTCGAAGAAACATCCGCACTTTTACGACACTCACAGTACATTAGCACCATATCTATTAGTTCATTATTTTCAAATTAACTTGCTTCAGAAAAGCACTACAGCGGATTGCTCAACACACACACACACACACACACACCCGCACACAACACTCGTAAATTGAATGACTCATAAGAAATAAGAAAAACAACAGAAACTATAGCGGGCTATGTCAAATACTGTATTTCCACCACATGTACCTGCGTCTGGCGATGGCAATAAAATGTCTTTTTTTATAAACAAAATATTATGTAAACGAATTTCACGAGAATTAAGGGGCACGGCGTCAGTGGAGGTGGAGATTTTAAAAATAATGCCGGGGCATCGTTTGTAGTTTTAATGGAAAATAATAAATTAACATGAATAGCCGTAATATTTCTATTTCTTATGTTCTGCATGGCGGATGATATAAATTGAATCTATTTAATTTTAAAAAAATTTTTAAAGTTTCTTTTTGACAAAAAATAAGGTAACATCCGCCAAACTAGAAGTTCTTGTGAACCCCTTAGTAAAATGTTTACATTAAATTTTCAACTAGACAAGTCAGTAAACGACAACGCGTTTCATGCTGGTATGGGAGGCTCTTAAGGGTTTTTGTCTTCAGAGAGCCGATGACAGATAGTGACAAAATAAAAAATGACATTTATGTCAAGTTAATTAACTTTGGAAAGTCTATACACTGATTAATGGAGTTTTATAGCCTACCTACATGGCATGTTTTGAAATTAAAATGTTGTTGATTTTTGCCAAAGGCCCTAGAACATTATGAGAATTTCTAATTTTTTTGGTCGAGTTATTTTTATAACATTTTATGTTCCAATACATTTTTGTTTTCTAGATAAGTGGTACCCCGTTAAAAATGTATAAAAGAATCCAGTTAAATATGTTTATCAGACCGATAGAAGATATTACAGCACTGGAAAATATTACACATACTCTCTTACCAATTCTTTGGGTAGAAGAGGTAGGTACGCAAAGTTTAGGGATAGAAAAACTGTCTAAAACCTTTAAGTACCTAAAATTTTGTACAGGGTGTTTTTTGTTGACCTCCAAATACAAGTATCTTTTATTATTGTTAAGTCATATCTATACCTAAATTTACTAGTTTTGCCAATATTTTAATTTTTATTTAAATATTCGTAAAAAAACTATAGTTTTTATTTTTGTAGTTAGCCATGACTAGCAAAGTCAAAACAAATGTAATTAAATATAATGTAGCGTAGGATCCGAACCAATTGTAGGCACTTATCCTTTATACGGCCCCAGCCAAAATATAAGCGAACATTTGTATAAAATATAATTAAAAAAATCAATTTGTGTTTAAAACCCTATTCCCACTTGACGTGCCAGGTATGGACTCGGCATGGGTTCAGTATAGGTATCCCAGGCTTATTAACGGGTAGTAAGGTCACATATATGTGTAATAAAAATTGATGGAAAAACTGCTTTAGATAATGAAAAATAAAATTTGTAGGTTTGATGCCTAGCAGGTGCCTGGCAACATAGTTTGAATATACCTTTAATGGGATGCAGTTGGATTCAAAAGTTATTTATTGGAAAGATATTTTTCTAAATTGCAGTTCTCGATAAATTGTTTTTTTTTTAATTGTAATTTTTCGATGGTTCCCAAAATATTCCAAATTATCTACATTAATTGTGATGAATTATATGTGTAATTACCAGTTTTCGAAAAGATTTATAGGTAATAACAGCACAACAGCTATAAAGCTGATAAAATATAGAAAAATGGCAACAACCAACTCACAAGTATCTTTAAAAATGTATTCGTGTACAGTGTACACGACCTAATACACCAGTTACATTTTTTTATTAAATCAAGCACTCTAAACTTAACCTATCTAGGTTTGTCAATAGATTCAGGGTTGCCTAAAAATACTACTAAGTGAGCAAATTGTAGAATTTTATTTTTAGAAAATAATATTCTATGGTTTTTAAGTCAGTACCTTTTTATTTGCAGCTGTCGGTATTTTTAAAAGATTTGTTGTCTTCACCTGAATATGTTTTGCAATTTTTCATTTATCCTGCCCGACAATCCAGACAAGTAACATGTTACACCAGTGGCGTAGCCAGAAAGTATACTCGGGGGGTGGGGGCTCAGTGGGCGTAAGTAGGACATTTTTTTTCTGTTGAGAGGGACAGTTGGGACTACATATATTTCATGATATTGTATGTGTATTACCTCTCCCCCTCTGCATGGTTGGATTAAATTTTTTTTGGAAATGTTATTTTTTACTTTTTTTCTTGATATTCTTCATTTAAAAAAAAACATTTTTTATATTTGTGAAAAATATGAATATTGTGTCAATCCAAAATTTTATCATAGGTATCTGTATGACTCTAACTAGCGTTTTTCGGGCTCGCTGCAGCAGTCCCAGCAGCTCTTCCCTAAAAAATACGCCACTGTGTTACACTGTCAAGAAAAACAGAGATACATTTTTAGTTTCTTCTCTATACCTAAAAAGGATCGGTTCCGTATTAAATAAATAAACATGTATTTCAATATCACCATCAATCCTATCAGCTGTAGGTACCGGGTGTCCCACTAAGAATGGCTCTCGGCCGTATCTCGGAAACTACTGGGCATAGAAACTCAGGAAAAAAAAATTATAACTAAAGTGGTCATGAGAAAATCCTGGAAATAATTTTTAAGTTCCGCATTTTGCCGCAAGAGGGCGTAATTGAAAAGTAAATTTTAAAAGTTTACATATCTCCGAAAATCCCACATTAAGGTATATTTTTGATGACACCATTATAAAGCTTGGACAATTATGCATCATTTTGGTCTTATGCTCGTTGGCGTACCGACTTTAATAAAAGGGGGGGAAGATGTTGAATGTGGAATCAGTTAAATCGCTATAACTTATAAACGACTTATCCGATTTTAGCAAACTAAAGACTGTTTGGAAGATAAATGGATGCACTTTCACCAATCGTATTTAGTTGTCCATAATAGTTCTCAAAAAAAAAATGCTAGAGGGCGCAATTTGTAATAATAACACATTTTTTGATTTTACTCCGAAAAAATAAATCATACGGTATAATTATGATACCATAGTCGAAAAGTAGATTAAATTTGCTAGAACAAATATTAAAATCGCAGCTCGATATCTCCGTTCGTTTCAGCGTTATCGCCAATAGAATAATTTTTAAAAGTAAGCGATTATATATTTTTTAGAAAAAAAGTGGGACGCCACTGATATTTTTTCATGTGGATATTATTTCTGATTAGCCTGGTCAATTCTGCATAAAAATGGTCTCTTGCGTTTTTCTCCTCAGGCATACCGTTCTTAATTAAAATAATTAAATTAAATTAGACAGGCGGAAGTGAAGGTGGTCATTTCCAACAATTTTTATAAAATTAAATTTTTCATTATCAATGTTAGTAATGATAATAATAAATAGTAGAGCTAATTTACTTTAATTAAGAACGGTGTGCCTGAGGAGAAAGACGCAAGAGACCATTTTTTATGTAGAATTGACCAGGCTAATCAGAAATAATATCCACATGAAAAAATATCAGTGGCGTCCCACTTTTTTTTTAAAAATATATATAATCGCTTACTTTTAAAAATTATTCTATTGGCGATAACGCTGAAACGAACGAAGATATCGAGCTGCGGTTTTAATATTTGTTCTAGCAAATTTAATCTACTTTTCGATTATTGTATCATAATTATACCGTATGATTTATTTTTTCGGACTAAAATCAAAAAATGTGTTATTATTACAAATTGCGCCCTCTAGCATTTTTTTTTGAGAACTATTATGGACAACTAAATACGATTGGTGAAAGTGCATACATTTCTCTTCCAAACAGTCTTTAGTTTGCTAAAATCGGATAAGTCGTTTATAAGTTACAGCGATTTAACTGATTACACATTCAACCGCTTCCCCCCTTTTATTAAAGTCGGTACGCCAACGAGCTTAAGACCAAAATGATGCATAATTGTCCAAGCTTTTCAAAGGTGTTATCAAAAATATACCTTAATGTGGGATTTTCGGAGATATGTAAACTTTTGAAATTTACTTTTCAATTACGCCCTCTTGCGGCAAAATGCGGAACTTAAAAATTATTTCCAGGATTTTCTTATGACCACTTTAGTTATAATTTTTTTTTCCTGAGTTTCTATGCCCAGTAGTTTCCGAGATACGGCCGAGAGCCATTCTTAGTGGGACACCCGGTATAGTAGGGTGGGCCAAAAAAACTTTTTTCTATTTTTGTGAGGAGGTAGTGAAAATATCTGTCTTAGCGTTGTAAAAACTCATACAAAAAAGCTGGGCGCTATAAAATAAATTAGCCGTCCCCCTTCCCCTTTATAGGGATGAATTTTTAAAAACAACAAAACATCCTCATCGAGCTAAGTTCTCTCTATAATACAGTTTAAAAAACTGGACATCATACTTTAAATTTTAGCCGCGCCCCTTTAGCTTTAGAGCTTCTTGGAGTGTACCTTTGTCAAGCAATGCAATAGGGAATAGACGCGATGACAAAACTTGTTCACGGATTCACGGTTAAGTTTTCAAAATGGTTAGTACCCAAAAATACAAAAGGTGCCTGAAATTTAACGACCATCTTTTATCGATCAAAGAAATGACTGAAGAATGATGAATGAACCGGTTGATCTTGTGGTTAGCAAAAAACCTCAGCAAAAGTTGGAAAGGTATTAAGCTTAAAACTCCAGGACATCTTTAAAATGAGTCGACTTAAAAACAGAAAGTGCTAACCGATACTATTCTTAAATCTAAGCAAAAAATAATAATAATAATAATAATAATAATTGTTTTTATTGTTGAAAAATTAGTAGAATACAATAAATCATTGCAATTACAACAACACATACATTTTTCCAACAAGGGCAGAGTTCACACCGGGTGTTTCAAGATGCCACAAAAATTACAGCAGTGGCGGCGCCAGGATTTTTGGGATGGGAGGGCACAAACTGGCTTGATGATTTTTGAGTGGGCACTACCCAAAATAAAAGTGACTTCTAAAAAAAAAAGGTCACATCTTCCGACGCTCTAGAACGCTATGGGCAACGACAAGCAAAACTTCCCTAAGTGATGTCTAAAAAAAAAAGGTCATCGTTCTCTTGAAAATGCCATACAACCACTCATCAAAACTTTTATAGCCAAGTCCCTTGTCCCTTACAAAACCGGATCCATCAATTTGGGGGGGGGGCACCAGGGTGGGCGCTCATGTTTCTAAGGTGAGCCAGTGCCCACCCTGGCGCCGCCGCTGGTTAGAAGACTTGGATATCGTTGCCATGACCGACAGTTCCAAAGTCATTGACAAAAACTAAATTCATAGTGAAAGAGAGAAAATATAAGACCGTTACCAACAAATCATGTTTTCTATATGATTGTACTTTGATGAGCGTAAAGATAATAAATTAGGAAGGAAAACGCAGAGTTTAATTTAAAAACATATTGCACAGATCAAAGAACTTAATAGTATATATTCTGGCCATTAATCCAATAATTGACCAATAATTACTCCTGTAAAAGCAATTGACGTATCAAATGCGAATAATGCGATAATCAACTTTTTCAGAGATAATAATAATATTAACACACAAGAGCTTCAGGTGATCGGATGTAATGGCCCAGATTTAAATACCTATTGAAAGAGAGGAGTGACAACCACTAACAGAATTCTCGGACTTTATATTTCTACCTCAAATCCCTCCGAAAATATGTAACTTACGGCAGAATTTCTAATAAAAATGTAAGCTCGCATCTGGTCAAAAATCAAGTCATAATCATTAATATAGCATGGAAATCGACATTTATGGGACATGATACGCTACTAAATAATTTCCAGAACATGGTAAAATAATTTAAAATATATATAAGTTTTACAAGGCATTGCAGACTGCGAATATTTTAATTTCTATGATGACTGATGATGATGGCAATATGTAAAAGAGTAATGCATAATGAGAACTAATAAAGTTCGAAGAAATTCAACTCCGTTCGAAACTATAAGGATTTTTAAAACGCATAAGGTAAATTTCCAAGCTGACAACTATATAAACATAATTGACTGGTCGCTTATCATGATTTTATAGCTACCCCTAATAATTAGGATGACTGATGAGGATCTTATAAATGTCCTTTAGCCGAGAAAAATATATCAAATGGATAAGGTTTCGTGCCACACGAACGTAGATGTGTGACCACTTTCCTGTGGCGAGTTCTGGGTTAGTTTGGAACTCGAAGTTCCATTTTTTCCAAAAATAACCTGTTTTTGCTATTAGGTTCCGAATTAAACCAATAGTCCGCGCTTTTGAAGAATGCGCTTTTAAATTTTAAAAAATCATTCCTTTAGAGGGGGATGACGGGCGCGGAAGTTTTCTTGGACAGTGCCCCGTTTTTTGTAAAAGTTTCTGCATCGCTAAGACAACTTTTTTTTCTACCCCCTTCAAAAAACTAAATAATCAAAATTTTTGGCCCACCCTACTGTACCGGGTGGTCAACTAAGAATGACCGCCGCCGGCCATATCTCAGAAACTAGTAATCGTACAGCATCCGGGTAAATTTTTTTATGACAAAAGTGCCCAAGAGAAAATGCTGGAAATTATTTTTAAGTTCCGCATTTTCCCGCAAGAGAGCGTAATTAAGAATTAATTTTAAAAATTTTACTTATCTCCGGGTATATCTTTAATAACACCATTAAAAAGCTTGGACAATTATGCATCATTTTGGTCTTATGCTCATTGGCGTACCGACTTTAATAAGAGGGGTGAAAGCTGTTGAAAGTGTAATAAGTTAAATCGCTGTAACTTATAAACGACTTATCCGATTTTAGCAAACTAAATACTGTTTGGAAGAGAAATGTATACACTTTCACCAATCGTATTTAGTTGACCATAATAGTTCTCAAAAAAAATACTAAAGGGTGCAATGTGCAATAAAAACACATTTTTTGATTTTACTCCGAAAAAATAAATTATGCGGTATAATTATGATACCACAATCGAAAAGTAGATGAAATTTGCTGGAAAAAATATTAAAACCGCAGCTCGATATCTCTGTTCGTTTCAGCGTTATCGCCAATAGAATAATTTTTACAACTTTAAATGAAGAAGCGATTATATATTTTTTAGAAAAAAAGTGGTACGCCACTGATATTTTTTCATGTAGATATTATTTCGGATTAGCCTGGTCAATTCTGCATAAAAATGGTATTTTGCGTTTTTCTTCTCAGGCACACCGTTCTTAATTAAAATAATTAAATTATATTAGCTCTAATATTTATTATTATTATTATTATTATTATTATTATTATTATTATTATTATTATTATTATTATTATTATTATTATTATTATTTCAGTGTTCTATTTCACACCAACAAAATTCTGCGAAATAAAGCAATGAATAGTAGAGCTAATTTAATTATTTTAATTAAGAACGATGTGCCTAAGAAGAAAAACGCACGAGACCATTTTTATGCAGAATTGACCAGGCTAATCCGAAATAATATCCACATGGAAAAATATCAGTGGCGTACCACTTGTTTTCTAAAAAATATATGATCGTTTCTTTATTTAAAGTTGTAAAAATTATTCTATTGGCAATAACGCTGAAACGAACGAACGATATCGAGCTGCGGTTTTATATTTTTTCTAGCAAATTTCATCTACTTTTCGATTATGGTATCATAATTATACCGCATGATTTATTTTTTCGGAGTAAAATCAAAAAATGTGTTATTATTGCACATTGAGCCGTCTAGCATTTTTTTTGAGAAATATTATGGACAACTAAATACGATTGGTGAAAGTGCATACATTTCTCTTTCAAACAGTCTTTAGTTTGCTAAAATCGTATAAGTCGATTATAAGTTATTATCTTATTAAAGTCGGTACGCCAATGAGCATAAGATCAAAATGATGCATAAGTCCAAGCTTTTTAATCAGAGATATACCTTAATGTGGAATTTTCGGAGATATGTAAAATTTTAAAATTTACTTTTCAATTACGCCCTCTTGCGGCAAAATGCGGAACTTAAAAATAATTTCCAGCATTTTCTCTTGGGCACTTTTGTCATAAAAAAATTTACCCGGATGCTGTGCGATTACTAGTTTCTGAGATATGGCTGGCGGCGGTCATTCTTAGTTGACCACTCAGTACAGTCTACACCTAAGATGAGAAACACTGTATAATCAATTTTCTACATATTTTATAGGATAAGGGTTTAATAATTCAACTGATTAAACTTTCACAATATATTGATTGTCACTGAAAATGACGACAATTTAAAACTTATCGATTATTGACTTGAAGAGAAATCAGGTGTTTACTTAGAATAGCCAGATAATGAATAATAAAACAATCATTTTTATTTAGCCATTTAACCACATTTTGTTTATGCAAGTATGGAGCATTATTGGCTATTAACTTTATGACTGACTAATAGTAAAATTTGATATTTTTTGATTTTAATACTTTATAGTGACCACCAGAAAGTATGCAGTATAAAGAAAAATTGTTATTTTTAAATTTATTTTTCCGAAAATCGATCAAAAATATTGACATTTTTGATAACATTTCTGAAAGAAAAAGTCAATATTTCCTCACACTTAGTCGTTGCTAGGCAACGGAAAATAACTGTTAGGAAACATTTATTATTGTAGGTAGGTACTGTAAGGAAATATTATTTCTGTATGGCTACTTATAAACTAAAATGTATTAAACTTGACAATTTAATATTACTGTGTTTCAATAAATAACACAAATATTTATTCGCATCCTTTTACGTAAAAATGTTAACAAGTTGATTGTAACAAGTTATGTCCTTTTAATAATTTTCGATTTACGGAAAAACAGTATGTATACCTCGTAGAAAAAGCCACATTTCCGGACTCCGTATTGTCAGTCTCGGCTTGCGCCTAGACATACAATGTCCAGCTTTTTCTACTAGGTATACAATGTACTATTATTTCGAAAAATCTCTACCTTTTATATGTAAAAGTAAAACCCTCAGACTAATTCCTATAGACAAACCTATTTACGTTTTCCCCTAAGGACATCCGATGTTTACAGGATACAAATATAATAATATAAGAATGTGATAGCAAAACAGCACTGCCGATCTGCACTAAATATACAGCGTGTTTCACGGTGTATGGCAAGTTACACGCCTATGGAAAACGGGTGATACGTTTTTTTCAAATATTTGGTTGCTCAGATAAAAAAACAGGATCTATGGTTTTAAAATATTTTTAGTGATGAGGCGTTGCCGCTTCTGCCCGAAACAGGTGGCAATGTCGTTATTTTTAATTATAATATATATGTTATATTATTTTCTAATTCCCTTTATAATCACGGCAGTGGCACAGAGGTGAGTTAATGGCATTCGACCGTGGCGACCCGGGTTCGATTCCCGGAGTGGGCATACGTACAATAAAAAAAGTATGTCTGAAATTAAGTAGGTTTAAGAAAGCAGGGAAGAGTGTAAAAGATATCATCTTCCAACCCATCCTATTCACGCCGGTATACAGGCAGGGTGAGATCGGACATATTGTGGGGTGCGGAAGAAGATAATACACACTCCCCAATCGGTAGGTCATGCAGGCAAAAAACCAAGGGGTAATAGCCCTTGGGGGTGTCGCATGACCGAGGATCGTGGTTCGGAACCCACGTTAAGCTGTAGGTCCCCTCGGGAATGGCCCTAGCAGCGAACGAAGAGGAAAAAAGCCTAATTCGAAAGAATGGCAAGAAATGACAACAATTCCCTATATAAGTCCACGCATATTTTGTATAAAATGTTATATATCTAAATTCAATTGTTTTTGAGATATTTTTAAACTTTGACATTTTCAGACTGGAAAAATGGGTTTTTACCTCCCAATCTGTTTTTTATTCTCTATCTAAAAATTACAACTTCCGGTTTAACATTTTAAACTGTAAAAACATTTTTTTGGTTTACCATGTTAAACCGGAAGTTGGCATTCTTGGGTAAATAATAAAAACTAGGTTAGGGAGGTGAAAACCATTTTTCTCTTAGATGCACCGTTCCATTATTACAGGCAGTCAAAGTCTGAAAATGGCATATTTTAAACGTCAATATCTCAAAAACAATTGAACTTAGACATATGACCTTTTATACAAACTATACGTGGAATTGTATAGGGAATATAATATAATATATAGGCTTTACCATTTAAAATACCGATGTTGCCGCCTGTTTCGGGCAGAAACGGCAACGCCGTATTGCTGAAAATATTTTAAAATGTTGATTGTCTATCTGAGCAACCAAATTTTTGAATAAAAACTATCACCCTTTTTCCATAAACGTCTAACGTTCCATCCATCGTGATACACACTGTATAAACAATAGGTAAACGAGAACGAAACTACGCAAAAGAAAATTATAAAAAATATTCATCTGTAAAAATAAAAAATAATTATTCAACACCGTATTTTACTTTTAACATTTTTTTAACAAACTATATGTAGCGAATATTTTCCTTATCAATATTATTCGTGATACTGCCACCGAGACGCCACTGGAACTCATAATTATCTTTTAGTTAGTGCTTACTAAACGTCTTGTTACAATGAACAACAGTGCCAAATTTCAACAAAATCGGCAGAAGGACCTTCGAGATATTAATAAAAAAAACAATATTTTTTAGAAATTTCGACACCCTGTATCTTAAAAACCAGACTTCAGTACACATGTTTATAAGAACTTTTCTACTTGAATTTGAATCATGAATGCGCCCTTAAAATTATGGCCTATCATTAAGTAACACCCTGTATAATAACTATAGGACTATGTATATTCTTTGTCCTCTCTCAAAATTATTTAAATAACACTTTTGTTTTATTTTAGTCCATGAATTTACCACAACGGTACCTCGATGTTATTAAATACTCACTTCTAAGAAGCCTTTGGATTTTAGATATAGTTAGATGGATTGTTATAGCCGTAGCCTTAGCTATCATTTGTTGTTCCATATTTTTATTTTTATACGCTAAGTAATTTTGTTTGAATAGCTTAGATATTTAGTTTTTGTAGTGATCGATGTAGGTAAGTCAGAATTGCCTTTAATCTTAAGGAGAGTTTCATAGTTAGCCCTATGTGAGCCCTGTATACAATTTTTTTCGGAAGTTATAAAATCATGGTTATACAGGGTCATTCCTAAGTTAATAGTTCTTTTTTAGCTGCGTATAGAAGGCATTAAAATAGACAACATTTTCAAATATCTTTTTTCTAAAAACTCAGAAATACGGTACTTACATTCATTTATTACACTATGGATCAAATACGGTTCTGCCTAACTTACCCGTTGAATAATGAATAACATTAAGAACACTTCTGGGTGTAGGATGAGCCCGAAAAGGAAAGCGTGCTGCGTTTAATCTCGAGCAGCAGCCGCACTTAACGCCAATTTAAAATTAACTTGCTTCAGAAAAACACACCGCAGCGGAATGCCAAATAACTGAGGACCGACCCGTAAATTGCATGCCTAATAAGACAAAAACAACATAAAGTATAGCAGGCTACGTTTTGAGCAACAGGCCTACTTTTAAGTTTTTTGAAAAAAGGTATTGTGTTTATTTTAATGCCTTCTATACACAGCTAAAAAGAGGTATCAACTTAGGAATCACCCTGTATATTTTAAAAGAAAAAATAAACCAAACTAAAGAATACCAGAGTTTGAATAAACTCGAAACACAACAAACATTACTGAAAATTTTAAATTTTGACAGTTGGTATCACTTCTTAGTTTTCCCCATTTAATTAAAAATAATATAATTTTTTAGTATTGGGCTTTGGATAAAAGTTACAACCTAATTTCATTAATAATATAATTTTGTTATATGTGTTGTGGAAAACATTTTTTGCACACCAAAATTATTATTTCGTAACGAAGTTATCTTTAAATAGCAAAAACAGGTGCTAAAACTTTTTAAAAGGTTAAAGGTCTTTCATGTTACCTTGCTATTAATAGTTTTTAGGTAATTATTCATAAGAAACATAATAATATAGTAATTTATTATAGAAACAGTGTTCAATATATATTGTGATTACTTTTTGTTTTGCTGCACTAGCGCACCTTATAATAATCTTACATGTTAATAAAGAAAATGCCTTTTAATTTGTTGTGTTAAAATGTAGGTATGATTTAGGATGCAATTCAGTAAGAAAACTTACCTTACGAAATAATATATAAGGCGCAGCTGCGGCCATTAAATCTTGGGCAGAACTATTTTAGCTTTGCACTCCCCATTTTACTATAATAAAACATGCCTGTTGAACAAATCACCTCTATAACATGGCATCATAGAAAAAACAATAATAAATGACAGTGTTTTAATTTTCGAAAAATGCCAAGCTTAACGAACCAACAGAAAGTTTTAATAATGCATTGTATTGAGCAGAAATTTTGGTCTGAGAGGAATGTTTTAGAAAGGATTCACATTCCAAAGAGCAAGGTTAATTATTAAAACATAGTGGCAAGAAACGAATTCCTTGGAAAGAAGACCTGGAAGTGGTCGTTTTAAACAATCGAATAAAGAACAAGATAATAATTAAGTGAACGTACTAAGAAACCAACCTTTCAAATACATTGCAACAGCTAAAAAGGATATACATTATCCGGGATCTATGAGAAAAGCTCGACGAAGGTTTAGACACATATTTGAATTGCGTTGTCATCTAGCAGATAAAACGACGTTTTTAATTAATGAAAATAAAGAACAACGGGTCGGTTTTGCATTACAGTATTACCTTAAACCTCTAGTTTTATGGGAAAAAGTAATATTTACGGAGGAGAAAGGGTTTCAGTCTTGCTGTAACGGAAGACTAAGAGTATATGGGCCTCCAAGAACTCGATTCGAAGAAATATATTTATCCAAAAGGATCGAAATAGTGGTCGATTTTCTGTAAATGGATGAGTGTTCAGGGAGTTGGTATGTGTCACTTTATTAAAGGACGATTTAATACAGAGGTATACATGAATATTTTACAAAATACCATGTTATTAGAACGATTTTCAGAAAAGGGTTTCATTTATCAGCAAGATAACTGTCCCATTCACACAGCCCGACAAGCAAGAGAATGGATGGAACAATAACAAATTACCATTTTACCATGGCCAGCACCGTAGTCCAGATTTAAATTTATGGAAAAATGTTTGGGGTGTTTTAATAAAAAAAATTAGTTTAATGATATTAATGTTAGGCCACAAAATTTGGATGAATTAAAAAATAAAATTTCAGAAGCGTGGAATGCGGTAAATCCGCAAGAGCTTTGGTAACTTTAATACCTAACTCTGTCTTGAACAAAGAAGGGACGCGCCAAAATATTAAAATTTGATGAATATTATAATGTATTGTAAATAGGTATTATTAGATTTGTATTTGTTACAGTTTGTTCTTTTTTCGAAATAATAAAAAAAAGTTCTGCCACATCTTGTTAATTTCTAATAATAATTATAATTAAAGGTATATATCAATGTAAACGAGCAATTTACCAAAAATTAGAAACAAGTCAAAATCTGACAGATTTCCTGCCCAACATTTAATGGCCGTAATTGTACTTATACAATATAAGAACTTTGTATCGTCTTGGTTACGCGACCAATAAAGAGGGTCATTTGGGATATTACTGAAAAGTAGAGGGAATTAAGGAAGCGATTGACTACAAATGTCAATTTATAAAAAAATAACATACCAACAATCATGATTGTTAATGTCCACTTATTCCGGAAAAATAAATTAAAAAATTTCAGTCAGAAATAAATATATATTTGTACCACGGGAATTATTAGGTCTTGATTATTATTATCGAGGACATTTGTTGTTCTTCGGGGCGGAGGCCCTCGGGCCAGAAACTTGCACTTATTATTTCTGACAGGGATATTGGTAGCTTATATCATTTGGGTTAAGCGACCAATCAAGAGGATCATAACTCCATCGGGATATTATTGAAAAGTAGGGGGAATTACGGAAGCAATTGACTACAAATGTCAATTTATAAAAAAATAACATACCAACAATCATGATTGTTAATGTCCACTTATTTCGGAAAAATAAATTTCAAAATTTCAGTCAGAAATAAATTTATCTTTGTACCACGGGAATTATTAGGTAAGTAGATCTTTATTATTAAAGGCAATTGCTGTCTCTCGGGCCAGCAACTTTGCCCTCGATATAAGACCTTTACACATAATGAACTATAAATAAATTATTTTGAGATCATTACAAGTTTAGTGTAATATTTAATTAAATATAAATGCGCCTTTATATTTCTTAGAGGAGTATATTTCATAAAAATAAATAAAAGTCTGGTTAAAAAACCTAAGTAAAGATAAGTACATAATAAATAAATAATGTTCCAGATAATCAATAGGACAAAGAAGGATTAGTGTATTACTATCATTATTCTCAATAATACTTGTATAGTTGCAAGGCTCGTTTAGAAATTCTTTATATTTATTTGACAATAATTTATTACGTTATTTAAGTAAATATGCAGTGTTTCTTAACCAGCGTCATTATTTTGTATAAAGAAAATGCATGCAATTATGTCTTAACTCTTGACATAAGATACCTCAAAATATATAAATAAGCAAACACAAAGCTATTTTATTATTATTTTTAAGTATGAAAAAGTATATATCACTCAAAAATACCGATAGTAGATATAGCTTCAAAATAACTATAGATGACCCAATTAGAAAAGGTCATTTTGGTTATAGTTTTAAAATGGAGGTCCAACAAATTACGTCACCAAAATCGACGTAAGAAACTCTGCTATAGTCTATTTCAGAAAGGTGTAGAGTGATAAAAGCTCATTAGGTATGCAAAGGGACTACAGAGTGACCTAACGAATATTTAAGCTACTTTCATAATTTGGCATTGATTTTATTGCAAAGTTTTTTATTTTCATCAAGTGCAGGTAGCATCACTTGAGTTCGGGTCAATTTATGGGTTATTGTTATCCATTTACAAACACTGAAAATGGTGTGACAAAGGCGTTCATTATGTACATAGTATTAGGTACACTTATTTTTTATTAAACATTATAAAAAAATACAAAATACAAAAAATACATTATTATACAGAAATTAAATTATAAAAAATCATAATATTCTTCGTCATCTGAAGAACTGTCATCTCCTCTTGATGTTATAATTAACGGGTCGACGGTCCGATCGATCAGGTGGTCAAGATCCCACATTTTCTTCTCTTCTTTAATGACGGACTGCTTTTTGTAAGTTCTCTAGTGTCACTTTCGTAATGGCTCGATCAAACAGTAGCTTAACGTCTTTCATTTTGAATGTCGTGTTTTGGCTTGATACAAATCCTTTCACTTGCGCCCATATAAGTTCTATGTTCGCAATGACACGGCGGTGTGCGCAGCACAGTTACTCTATGTTTTTCAGCTATATCTTCCACGGCATATTTCATAAAACGATGTTTGTGTAAATTTGCTATAGCTAATAGTTCCTTAAATTATATCCTTTTTTTTTTTGGTTAGTTATCATAAATAATTTAATACGCAAAATTTACGGAATTTCTCATTTTGTTACTCTACACCTTTCTGAAATAGACTATAGTAGAATCCTTCGTTTCTAGATAAAAACAGTAGCAGAGTATCGAGAAACATGTATCCTATATGTTTCCGGATAAAGGTGACCCCTACAAAAAATCCAAACATGGTCACTCTATAGGTACATTATATAATGAACAAAGACTTATCTATGGAGTACTTAATGAGCTTTTAAAAAATGATAATTTTTTTATCATGAAATAATAATTGGCTTCAATTTTGTACGTAAATTTTCGGAAAATATTAAGAACAAACTGTGCGTATCTTAATGAAAAATATTTTTTTTAAAATAATATTAATTTTATTTCAAGTGTACCAATAAATATACAGGGTGACAATTTGAAAACGAACAGCATTTAATATTGCCTCTACCAATGGTAGTATGAAAATTTGGCGAAACACGTCAATTGATCTATCGAGGGGGACATTTTTTAAGGCATTTGTTGTTGTGTTACTTTCAACCCCCTAACCCCCAGGGCACCTACCCCTAAAATTTTTAATGGCAACCCCTATTTATTTTGCCATTTTTGTGTTCCTTATAAAATTCTACATAAACTGTATCATTTTTTTTTCAAAAAATGTAATTATTTTATATTGTTTAGTGGCGATATCGAAGACGAAATGTAGAAATACATTCCAAATTCCTTTATTTATTTACATTTCGTCTTCGATATCGCTACTAGAAAAAATAAAATAATTACATTTTTTGAAAAAAAAATGATACAGTTTATGTAGAATTTTATAAGGAACACAAAAGTGGCAAAATAAATAGGGGTTGCCATTTAAAATTTTAGGGGCAGGTGCCCTGGGGGTTAGGGGGTTAAAAGTAACATGACAACAAATGTCTTAAAAAATGTCCCCCTCGATATATCAATTGACGTGTTTCGCCAAATTTGTTTCGCCAAATTTTCATACTATCATTGGTAGAGGCAATATTAAATGCTGCTCGTTTTCAAATTGTCACCCTGAATATTTTGCAGTGGTGATCGGTAGCATGAGGCAGGTGAGACTAAGAGCTTCACCGAACACTAAACGAATTTCGAATAATATACAGGATGATTCCTAAGTTGGTACTTCTTTTTTAGCTGCTTATAGAAGGCATTAAAATAAACAACATTTTCAAATACCTTTTTTCAAAAAACCCAAAAATAAAGTACTTACATTCATTTATTACACTACAAATCAAATACGGTTCTGCCTAACTTGCCCGTTGAATAACATTAAGAAAAGGTCTGGGTGTAGAGAAAAAACATCCGCACTTTTAGGACCCTCACAATAAATTAGCACCATAATTAGTTCATTGTTTTCAAATTTTACCATTTTTACCAATTTATTAAAATTAATTTGCTTTAGAAAACCACACCGCGCAGCGAATTGCCAAAATAAAAAACTGACGACCGATCCCTAAAATGCATGACTAAGAATACAAAAAACGGAGAAAAAAATATAAAGTAAAGGGCTACGTTTTGATTACCAGGTCCGCACTCAGATTTTTTACTTCTATAACTCGGCTATTAAGTTTTTTTTGAAAAAAAGGTATTTGAAAAAGTTGTTTATTTTAATGCCTTCTATACACAGCCAAAAAAGAAGTATCAACTTAGGAATCACCCTGTATATTATCATGTATTATTTCTTTGTAGTTTCTTACTATTATTTTATGATTTTTATAAGTTATTGGCAACAATGTAATAATTTGGCAACTGAACCTGGCGTCACGCGTCGGCTAAATTACATGGCGCGACGCTAACTGAAAATGCCGAGTAGCATTCGGGTAACATCGCAGAAAAGTCGGTGCGACGAAAGCCCTTGCCAGACTCAGGATTTGCAATTATGTATGGAAATGGTTAATTATTTCTTAAAGTAAGATAAGTAATTGCGTAAGAGGATTAGGAAAGGTATGTTTTCTGACCTGAAGTGTCAAAATCGAAATATTGTGTAGGGATTAGTTAGGTAGGTTATAAGATTGATAAGATATACCCTTTAACAGGTACCGTGTTTGGCTCTGGCCTCTGTGGCTGGATCATATAAACAGGTGGTAATTTGGAATAAAAAAAAAGAGGAGGACTTAGAATATTATGATATTTTATAATTAAATTTCTGTATAATGTATTTTTTATTTTTTTAAATAATTATTGATAAAAATAAGTGTACCTGATACTATGTACATAATGCACGCCTTTGTCACACCATTTTCAGTGTTTGTGAATTGATAACAATTAATAGGCCAAACCCATAAATTGACCCAAACCCGGGTGGTACTACCTGCACTTGTCAATCAATGCCAAATTATGAAAGTGGCTTAAATATTCGTTGGGTTACTTGGTAGTCCCTTTGCATACCTAATGAGCTTTTCTGAAATAGACTACTTTATTTAAATTAATTTTTTTGTTAGAAGTTTCTCTACATGTTTCGAATGTATAAATATTCATTTTCGGGAGTATAACTTTAACAAAAGGAAAACAAAAGTGAGGTAATTAAATGTGATTAAAGTGTTAATTGACCATTTTTCTTTTTTTTAGGGGTAAAAAAGGTATCTTTAGATTTTAGAATTAGACTTTTATTCCCGAGCTCCTAGGCTGGGAGGGGGCTGCGGTCTGGACAGCGCCCCCCCCCCCCTTACTACATATATACTGCTATATAGGATTAATTAAAATAATTTAGTAGGTACTTGCCAAAAAAATGATATAAATGTCTTTTCATATCGACTAATTAAATTTAAGTACTTATACTTATTTATTCGATAGATGTCAAGAAAATCAGAGACATCGTAAATAGAAAGATATCGTTCTTTCACTAGTCGTGATACGTGATATACCTATTTCAAATTATATTTATGACTTCACCTTGACTAATGCATGGTCCAATTTTTAACCCCAATTCATTGGTCAGGTAAGCAAAACAAACCTCTTACCCCCGTGATATTACATCTGATTAATCAAATAACAACAAAAATAATCGACAATTTTAAGATAAAACAATTATATATTATCTTTGAAGAGGTTGATAACATGTTTCTATACTTGTTAAGATTTTTTTAGTCGCATAAAGGTGATAGTGCGGGTTACCGTGTTAAGCTCCCTAATAAATCTAATGTTAGTGAGCCACTGAAAGATTTAAAGCTAGTTGTGTAAATATACGATAAATAAAAATGTGTCATAGATGTTGTACCGCCCGAATGGTTTTTATCTGGACCGTGATTGTAGCTTTATTATTAGGTGGATCACTACTTCTGGCTTTTTGGGGAATCCCGAAAATCATTACTTCAAAAATTCATGAGGTATATTTTAATAAATAAGTTAAACTTTTCTTCCTTTTTTTAACAATTTTTTTTTAAATATACAGTGTGTCCCACTTATAATGGAAACAAGCTTATATTTTCGGTAGTTTTTAATTGATTGTTTTGAATTTTGGTAGACTGAAACAGTGCCTGATGGTAAGCCAAATATTTGGCTAAAACAAAACACAAACTATCTTTTTCCGGGGGCATTCCAGAAAAAAATCACGTTCAGCGATATTACTGATTTTGTTAGTTGAGGTTTTCGTCACGAAACTGCACATATACCAGCGGCGACGCCAGGATTTTTGGGATAGGTGGGCACAAGCGGGCCCAATGATTTTAGAGTGGGCACTATCCTAAAAAAAAAAGGGCGCCGCCTCCCCCACGCTCTATAAAGCAATAAGCAGGAACAAACAAAACTTTCCTTTGTTCAAAGCCACGTCTAAAAAAAAAGGTCCTCGTTCTCTTGAACTTGAACATACCACCACTTTCACAACTTTCCTAGCTGAGTCCCTAGGAAATTCGCTTATAAAACCGAACCCCTCAAATTTGGGGGGGGGGGGCACCAGGGTGGGCACTCCTGTTTCTAGGGTGAGCCAGTGCCCACCCTGGCCACCCCTGGAGCCGCCGCTGACATATACGCTTGTGTGCAGCAGGGGGCAGGGCGTCCGAAGGAAGGAGGAGGGGTGCTTGCCCCCGCCCCCCTCCACTACCTGGGCCAAGCAGATTTGAGATATTTGATGTAACTAGGATATACATAGGTAATATATATTATACATCTTAAGTATAAATTATTATATCTCAATATACATATTTAATGAGATACGACCGAATTAATAGTGAAAATGTCGTTGAATTTTCTTTACTAGCCGATGAGACAACAAACATTTCAGGAATTGAACAGCTTTCTATCGCGGTAAGATTTGTTGAAAAACAGGAAAACCTTCCAACAATTTATGAAGAATTTTTAAAATTTGCTCCTCTTAAAAGAAATGAATGCAGAATTTATTACAACCGAAATTCTTTCATTTTGCAGTAAATCAAACATCGATATGGCTAAACTAGTAGACCTAGGATTTAATGGCTGCTGAGCTCTACAATGGCAATTTTCACTGTGCCTCTCATAGACTAAACCTTGTTGTCAATTATTTTAGCAATGTCCGCGAAATTCAAAATTGTGTAACAATTATCAACGAAGTTATTTGCTTTTTCCGTGAAAGCACTTTAAGAAAACAGATGGCGCCTCACCTTCCTTTACTCTCCGAAACACGTTGGTCAGAAAATTTTCAAACAATTTTGAAGATATTAAAACTAGCCTTAAATTAATATCAGTAGATACAAATTTCAATACAGCATAGAGATCTAAAGCTAATCATTTATTGCTATATCAGATGGATCTTTATTGTAAGCTTATACATATAATCTCAAAATACTCCAGTCTTTTAGATCCAGTAGGTAGTAAATATACTAAAGGGCACATAGATATGCTAGAAGTTGAAAAACATATCGACCATCTACTAAATATGTTTCAAAAAAATCGAAATGAAGAATTTCGACATTCCATAAAATATTTTGCGAGGCAAAGGCTGTTGCGGAATTGTTTGACATACATCCTAAAGTTCCAAGATTGGCTGGACCACAAATACATCGTGATCAGAGGTCCCCAAGCCTCGGAGCTCTGGTCTAAAAGTCTAATTGCAATCTAATTTTTCGTCTCACGCTTGGACACTTAATTTAAATTTTTAAATAATGTATTCTTGGCTTAGATTCCAAAATTCTTGTAGGAAACGTTTACTTTTTAAACTTTTCCTTCTAAAAGTCCTGTTTTATATAGAGATTAAGGTTTCAGGCGCATATCGTTTTAGTTATTGATTTATGATGTAATTTTAAAGGAAAACCGGTAAAAGAATAATATTTTATAGTATTTTTCTATTATATACTTGTCTGTTCCGTTTTCCCTTTTTTAGAGCTATTTTAAATCAACAAAAATATAACCCAATGCAATAAAATATTTTTACAACAAAAACAAAAAACAATTGGGTATTTATATAAAAAAAATTAAAGTAAAATATTTTATTTGAAACATTTTTTATGGAAGACGTGTGATAATTTATAATAAAAAAAAATAGTGCGGGAAAAAACGAGAATGCTTTATTATGAATATACAAAACGGCACTTAAGAAGGAATATTTCAAAACCTAAGCATTTGCACCAAAAACTACTCTCCTAAAATACATGATTTCTGAAAAAATCATCAATTTTGGCGTGGTGAGCGAGTTAGGTAAATTTTAATCGAACTTTGGGCGTGGCCCCGAAAATTTGTTGGCGCTCCACCTTCTTCACTGGTTACAATATCATGAAATACATGTAGTCCCGACTGTCCCTCTCTCCAGAAAAAAATATGTCCTACTTACGCCCACTGAGCCCCCCCACCCGAGCATATTCTCTGGCTACGCCACTGATCGTGATAATTATTACAATTCAACTTCGGTCGAAGAATATTACAGAAGATCGATATTTATAACTATTTAGATTCTTTAATACAATCGATTTGTGATAGGTTTTCCGAAGACAATAACGTAGCTTTCATGCTTTACCAACTACATCCCCATCTCTTAAAAAAAATTAAAAGTGAGGAATTTGAAAAATAATTCACAAAATTTTTTGTCATTATCTTTAGACCAGTCCAAATAAAACTGCAAATATCACTGAAGATACATCCATGTCAGAGTTACTGGAACATTGCAAGTTATTGAAGTCACTATATTTTAGATTTAATTTAATAAACCTAGTTAGTATATAACCGCACATTCCATTAAATTAACTAAAGGACGTAGATTAAATTAAAAAACAACTAACTTGAATATTATTTATCATGACAATCAGAAACCTCAGTATTCCGATGTCCTTATATTGTATTGCTTTCTTAGCCATAGCTTGTATTGTTAAAAGTAGCAAAATAACTGATCTGATAACAATATGTATTGCAGCTCTTATACTAATGATAAGGTATTGTTAATTTAACCATATATGTATTTATATGTTTACGATAATATATTTTTCAATGTAAGAATCTTTAGAGACAACTTCAGCCAAATTTGGCATTTGGTTTAATCGAAAGCACTTAAAATTCTTGATCAATATCGCATTTATAACATGTCATGCAAGTAAATACTTTTATTCTATTATTACACGCCACCTGCTGTTTTGCAAAACAAACAATAACTAATTGAGTATATGCATATTATCACTGACTATTAATCTGATGATTTGTCCACCGGAATACCTAGTGGTCCAGACAAAAACGGCCACTTCTCGGACTCATTCAACTTTTGGCTGTGTCGGATTTCCTATTTTCAGAAAGATGTAGAATAATAAAATGGAAAATTCCGTCCAGTTCGGCCCAATTTCGGTGTAGGTCATAGGCGCACGTAAATTTTGTGCATTTAATTATTTATGACGACTAACTAAAAATTTTAAAGAATTAGGTTAACGGATATTAAGATAAAATAGTATTATTTGTTTTGTAATATTAAAATTTCAAGTAATTACGTAATTCAATTCGGGAGATTACCACGAGGACATGAATTCGAATGTTTTTGGGGACTAATTTGTTGATATAATAAAATATCTTCCAGCTGATTCACTAGTAGTTATGGATAACGTATAAGCTTATCATTCACGACGCACAGACGACTCCAACTTCATTTTGGAGAAAACAAGAAATTATCGACTGGTTAACCACAGTATTGAGTTTGAAGATAATTCGATAAAAAAGAAACTATTAGGTATAGCCAATTTACACAAACATCGTTTTATGAAATATGCAGTGGAAGATATAGCTAAAAAACATAGTGTAACTGTGCTACGCACACCGCAATATCGTTGCGAACTGAATCCTATAGAACTTATATGGGCGCAAGTGAAAGGAATTGTTGCAAGACACAACACGACATTCAAAATAAAAGACGTTAAGCTACTGTTTGATCAAGCCATTAAGGAAGTGACACCAGAGAACTCGCGAAAGCAGTCCATCATGTCATTAAAGACTAAGAGGAGAAATTGTGGGATCTTGACCACCTGATCGATCGGACCGTCGACCCGTTAATTATAACATCAAGAGGAGATGACAGTTCCTCAGATGACGAAGAATATTATGTTTTTTTATAATTTAATTCTGTATAATATATTTTTTGTATTATGTTTAATAAAAAATAAGTGTATGTAACCAAAAATGAGCTTCATCTGAAAAGATGATTTTTTTTCGCAAAACTAGGATCCCTTTTAAGTTGTTCTAAACTATAAGCGGAAAATTCTCTGGGCCGACGATGGACTTGTGGCTTACCTAAGTTCTTGGGTCAAAACAATCTTATACAGTACAGGAACTTACGAAGCATATCAATTATTATTTAGGATACATGGTGTCCCACAACTAAGTAAAAGTAAAGTTGTATTTTTTAAACATATCCTCTCTGTGTCTGTTTGAAGGTTGGACATTATTAGCGCCGTCGACTCAACAAACATAGTAGAAACACAAGCTGAAGAATTCAGATGGAAAGTTAGAGAAGTTCTAGAAAAATCAAGGCCCCCAAAACAAAACATCAGTAAAGAAGAAACAATCTCACTTGCAAAACTACGTAAAGATTCGAAAATCAAGATTCTACCGGCCGATAAAGGAAATGCAACCGTCATTATGGATATTCAGACTTACGATCAGGAAATCAAAGAAGTTCTGCAGATAGGGAACTACACCCCCATGTCCAAGGATCCTACCTCCACCATTGAGGGAAGAGTCTACCGAACACTCAAGAAATTCAAACGTTACATACCAGAAAGACACGGAGACGCCTGACACCACACCACAGTAAGCCTCCATACCTCTATGGCTTGCCAAAAATACATAAACATAACATGCCTCTCAGACCCATAACGAACTCTCGAAATTCTCCTACCTACGAACTAGCGAAATTTTTACTTCTCCTACTTCAACCACTCCAAGGAAATAGTACATCATTCGTAAAAAATTCTCAACACTTCGTAAAACTAATAGGCGGAATGGAAGTGCAACCAGAAGATCAACTTGTCAGCTTCGACGTGGAAAGTCTTTACACTAACGTTCCTGTAAAAGATGCACTAAAAGTTATCAAAAGCAGACTTGAGGAAGACCAAACACTACAGGAAAGAACACCGCTACCTACCAAGGCCATCATGGAATTATTAGAATGTTGCCTCGATAATTCTTACTTCCAGGAAAAAGATAGGTTTTTCAGCCAAGTGGACGGACTACCGATAGGCTCATCTCTCTCACCAATAATCGCCAACATTTACATGGAATGGTTTGAATCTGAAGCAATAAAACAAGCAAAAAAGAAACCAAAAACGTGGCTAAGATATGTGGACGACATCTTCATTATTTGGAGTGGAAACGATGACGAACTCAGAGAATTCCTACACCACATTAATAGCCTGACGCCGACAATCAAATTTACTATGGAGAGAGAGGAAAATAATCAATTACCTTTCCTAGATGTGAACGTAAAGCAAAGTGGCAACAACATCAGTTTACACGATACCCACGCATACAGGTCAATATCTGAATTACGCTTCAAATCACTCAAACAGCACAAAACATGGCATAGTAAGAACGCTGGTGGATAGAGCAATTACCATCTGTAATTCAAATGAAGCCCTCAAAGAAGAAACCTACTACATCAAGACCGACCTCAACAAAAATGGCTACCCCATGCATTTAGTTGATAAACTATTGGAAAAACGCAAGAATCGGTCAAATACATAAAAGAAGCAAATAGAGACTCAATTAACACTCAACATTCCGTATGTCAATGGAGTATCTGAGAGAATTAGAAGACTAGGACAACGATACAACATCAATACGGTATTCAGCTCGAAAGACACTTTAAGAAGCCAGCTGACGAAGACGAAACCAACAAGTCAAAAAGATAGGAAAAACTGTGTCTACAAGATATCCTGCGAATGTGGCCAATCTTACATTGGTGAGACTCTAAGGCCACTTGAAACTAGGGTCAAGGAACATAGAAACAACACACTTAAAGAAGAACCCGAAAAATCAGGTGCTGCTGACCATACCAGGACACACGGTCATCACATCAAGTGGGAAGAAGCTCAAATCCTGCATAAAGAACCACATTGGAGGAAGAGGAAGTTCAAGGAAGCTGCTACCATATACCAGAACCCAGATTGTTTTAGTAAGCCATCATTAGATATAAGAAATATCTGGAAACCTTTGCTAAGTAGATGTAAACTTAAAATACCGCACACAAACTAAACGCATGACTGCACCCATCTTGGTCATGCTCCAGTGCATCTAGCTAGTATAAATAATAGAGCTGTAGTTACTTTACTTATTTAGTATTCACCTGAAGACGACTGGAGATACTTACCGGTTGAAACGTTGTGATATAAAACAAATAAAGACAATGCAAGTCCAAAACTCATCAATCAGTCATATCCTCTCTGTGCTTCGAATCTTTAGTTCTTACCAATCCGGATATCTATTATTAGTTGACAACATTGTTATAAAATTTTGATTCCTCTGTGGCGTCCTTATCAAGTAATGACCAATTTATTGTATTTACTGAGGTTCTGCCTTCTTTTTTAAGAGACTAAATTAAATAATTTATATGTATATGGTACAATATGTTATTAATTTGTTCAATATAACAAAATATTTACGCATCTATAATAGCTTTATCAATAATGCAAACTGCTGAAAGTGCATAGAAATTTAATTTCATGTAGCATTATTATTGATTTGGTTCATATGGCAGAAACTGCAAAACGGCGAACTTTGAATCCAATAGTCGTGCGTTCAAGCCAGGCAGCCTGCAAACTTTTTTAACATAAGGTTTGTAAGTTTGGTGGTAAAAAATATACTGTTCATTGGTCAACTCAAGTGGATTGTCCATATCGCACTCGGAAGTTTAAGCACTCCGCATACGGTGTTGTGGTCAATTTACGTCCTTACCGTCCTACTATGAACAATTTTGAATTTTAGAGATCAAATTTAATTAAGTTGCCTAAAAGTATTCTGTACTTAAAACTTTTAATTTTTGAGACATGTGCACTTGAATTTAAATTATCTTTTTATATGGAAAAGTTAGGTAATGTAATCTTGGCTTAGATTACAAAGGTTTTGTAGGAAACGTTTACTTTTTAAACTTTTCCTTCTAAAAGTCCTATTTTATACGGACTAGAGATTAGGGTTTCAGACGCATATAGTTTTAGTTATTGATTTTTGATGCAATTTTTAAAGGAAACGAGTAAAAAGAATAATATTTTATAGTATTTTTCCCTTATATACTTATCTGTTCCGTTTTTCCTTTTTTAGAGCTATTTTAAATCAACAAAAATATAACCCAATATTTTTACAACAAACCAAAAACAATTAATTGAAACATTTTTTGAAGTAATAAGTCTGATAATTTATAATAAAAAAAAATAGTGCGGAAAGAAACGAGAATGCCTTATTATAAATATACAAAACGGCACTTAAGACGGAATATTTCAAAACCTAAAGATTTGGATCAAAAACTGCTCTTAGATCTACGCTCCTAAAATACATGATTTCTGAAAAAATCATCAACTTTGGCGTGGTGAGCGATATTTACTTCATTTTTAATTATGAAAAACCGAGCTCGAAAAACGCTGGTTACAGTCATACATACGTCTTATGTTAAAATTTTGGATTGTCACCAATATTCATATTTTGACAAATATAAAAAATGTTTTTTTTTTAAATAAAGAGCCAGCTAGGAATATCAAAAAAAAAGTAAAAAAAAAACATTTACAAAAACAATTTTAATCCCACCATGCAGAGGGGGAGAGTTAATAATTTAATTTTCGAAATTTGTTAGTAGTGAATTTTAAACGAACTTTGGGCGTGACCCCGAAAATTTTTCGTCTACGGCGCTTTTCCGCCTTCTTTACTACGTACAATGTCATGAAATACATGTAGTCCCGACTGTCCCTGTCTCCACAAAAAAATATATCCTACTTACGCCCCCTGAGCCCCCCCCCCCCCCGAGCATATTTTCTGGCTACGCCACTGGGTATACCGCACATCTACTCAAGGTATTAGTAGACGCCTTATTTTTTTTAGCAAACTCGCTTAGAAAAGGGTACTAACCAATGGGATAGATTTGAGGAACTTCCATTTCCTATTAATTATACTATAAGGTTTTTCAATGTGACCAATTACCTTGATGTACGAAATAGTAATGCTAAACCTAAGTTAAAAGAAACAGACCCATATAACTACAAGTAAGTATGTAATAACAAAAATTAGAATGTTTGAATGTAAAATATTTAGTATTATTTTTAGTTTTAATATTTATTTATAAAATTAAATGGTATATGTTATCATTACAGTAATGAATTATTGTGATCATTATAATTATTTAACACAAAACAATAGTACATTGTTTACCTAGTAGGAAAAGCTGAACATTCCCGGGCGACCGTAAAGATTTATGTCGAGGCGCAAGCCAAGACTGGCAATACGTAGTCCGGAAATGTGGCTTTTTCTACGAGGTATATACTATTTTCCATAAATCGAAAATTATTAAAAGGACATAATTTTTTACAATCAACTTGTTAAAATTTTTACAAAAAAGGATGCGAATAAATATTTGTGTTATTTATTGAAACACAGTAATATTGAATTGTGAAAATTTTTAAATAAATATTATTACCTTTGTTCACAAATAAAGGATGCCAATAAATATTTGTGTTGTAACTATGGAAACACAGTAATATTGAATTGTCAAGCTTAACACATTTTAGTTTACAAGTCACCGTACAGAAATAATATTTCCTTACAGTACAATAATAAATATTTCCTAACAGTTATTTTCCGTTGCCTAGCAACGACTAAGTGTAAGGAAATATTGACTTTTTCTTTCAGAAATGTTATCAAAAAGTCATAATTTCCGATCGAGTTCCGGAAAAGATAAAATTTAAAGAACTTATAAATCAATATTTTTTAAAGGACTTACAGTGGGTTGCATAAAGAAAAATTGTTCTCGGTTAACTTAACCGCATATTAAAAAGATAAAATTTATTTAGAGGCTGGCCAGGCCTACTATGTACTTGCGCAAAATTGCCTTAGATTTTGCTAAAGATGGCCGCTGTCAGTTACCTATTATTATTAAACATAAGGTTATTTCGCGCAAATACGAAATTTACCTTGCGAGCCTCTGCTTAAATTTTGTCTTTTTAATACGCTGTTAATGAATTTAATAAATTAAATACCTATGTCAATTAAAACTCAAAAAAGCCTAAACCCATTTAAAAACAACCAAGACACGGCAGGCCCGATACTAGATGTCTTGGTAGGTAGTGGGCCCCTCGGCTAGAGGACATTTTCCCTCTTTTTGGTGGGCCCCCAGGCCAGTGGGCCCTGTATCATAGATACAGCGGTTGCTACACCACTGCTAGGTTGTTTTTAGTTCTATGATTTCACGCCCGGTGGCTTTTTCTTCTGAATTGGAGTTGATTCCAACAGATAATCTTGAAAACGCATTATCACTGTTTCTGAAGTTGCTAACGGATTTTGGCTTTCTAATGAGTGTTAATAAGGACGAAATAGCTGTCTTTGTCTACCGGTGCCCCAGGGAACCCATTATTTTGTCGTCCCTGTGCACTTTAATGCAAAAGAAAGATGCACCACTTTGTCCGCTTGCCGCTAACTTTACTTTTTATTTAATCTTTAATATAACATACTTTCTAAAATCTAGGTGAAAAAAAATCAAGTAAAATGTAAAAATTCTATCACAGAAGTTTTTTGAAACATTTTCTGTCCAAATTAAATAACAGAAGTAGCTCTACTGAATAAACAGATTTCTAATGTGCGTTAAACTTTGTCCGCTTGTTGCTAACTTTTCTTTTTATTTAATCTTTAATATAACTTACTTTCTAAAATCTACGTGAAAAAAATCAAGTAAAATGTAAAAATTCTATCACAGAAGTTTTTAGTAACATTTTCTGTCCAAATTAAATAACAAAAATAGCTATACTGCATAAACGGATTTCTAATATGAGTTAAACTTTGTCCGCTTGCCGCTAACTTTTCTTTTTATTTAATCTTTAATATAACATACTTTCTAAAATCTACGTGAAAAAATCAAGTAAAATGTAAAAATTCTATCACAGAAGTTTTTAGTAACATTTTCTTTCCAAATTAAATAACAGAAGTAGCTACTGAATAAAAATATTTCTAATATGCGTTGCGTTCAATAATGTTTACATATTTTTCAGGCTTAATTTAAAGAAGGTAAATATCAGATTCGATGATGATGACGAAGATAGTGTTACATACAATAGACAAATGACGTTCGAGTTTGATGAATCTGGAACAACAAAAGACACTAACAACGTAACCATACTTAATTCTGTGCTTTTGGTAAGTGACCAGTTCTGTGTGAATTTGGTTTGAAAAAAGTAAATACATGTTGAGAATTTAATCATTAAAATTGTAGGCACATTTTTACCAAATACGAAATGTTTCAAAAACTCTGAAGTTTAAGTACGGAAATCCTCGATAAAACTCAATTTAATTTTGATCTTAGAAACCGAATATGAAATAATATACAGGGCATTCCATTTATAAAAATACGACTTTGATGAGTTTCGTGTTTTTGGGACAACCCGTACATAAGGGGGTGGTCCATGGTCCTATGAAAATTTATTTTTGTGTCCGTAGTCGATCTTCACAAGCTTGTCTTCCTTCCTTTTATTAAAAGAAGTATCTATATCAAAACTGGTCTTTTGAGCCATATTAAAGGGTCGCTGGGATTTACGACTTTTTTTAACAATAATTACGGAAATATATCTTTCCTTAATGGTGTAAAAAAAATGTGATTTTGTTGTTATCAACGGTGGAGGTAGACTAGAAAAACTTAGGTGCCTGCACTTTAATTGAACGAGTGCTTTGATTGCTTGCCATCATTACAGTTTTGAAGTCATGTTATTTTAAAGCCCAGATGTTCCCTTTATTAATGCTTTTAGAGACAAGGGTCGACAAAAAAAAACACTTTACAGCAGGAGATAACTCGTTATGTAGTATAAAGAGTTGCTTGACCCTCATCGTGAAGGATTGCATAACAGCTATATGGGGGCTAATCTATAAAAAGTCCACACTCTGAAGAGCCTAGAGACGATTTCCTTTCATTGTTAACACCTTCTAAAATATTTAAGGATGACCAAATGAAACTAACAATAAGTATTTGGGGGTAGAAATGGTTGGAAAATGGTCAGTAAAACAGCTGCAGAAATTTAAAATGTGTATTTTTTTTAAACTAAAAATAAGGTTCGTATATCAGCAGGATCTTTATATCAAGCTCAATGGATGGCAAAAGCAATTTTTTACCTGAAAACATATTGTTTTAGTTTATTTTTAATGTACCAGATACAAAATCTTTAACTGAAGTGATTTTATTTGTAAGTCTCATTGGAAATAAAGCCAACATTGCCGAAAAAGTCTTTCCAAATGAGGCTATCTATAGATTGGCAAAACTGCATTTTATCGTCATTCGTATTTTTTAAAACTTTCTCATTCTGATTTTTAATTGGTAGGTACAGCTTTTTTATATTCCCGATTTATTTGTCCAGAAGAGAATAAGGGAAGTAATAAGTTAAAAATAGATGGTTACAAATAATAGCTAGCTAATACTTAGATATATATTGACCTTATGTGTAGTTTTCCTTATCTCAGTTATACCTTAAATCACCCAAACAGCTCAAAACATGACATAGTAAGAACGCTTGTGAATAGAGCAATTAATCTTTAACTGAAATGAAGCCCTTAAAGAAGAACTAACTACATCAAGACCGACCTTATAAAAAATGGTTACCCCATGCATTTAGTTGATAAACTATTGGATAATCGCAAGAACCGACCAAATACACATATAGAGTCACAATCAACACTCAAAATTCCGTATGTCAAAGGAGTATCTGAGAGAATTAGAAGAGTAGGACAACGATACAACATCAATAAATACAGTATTCAGCTCGAAAGAAACTTTAAGACGAAGACGAAACCAATAAGTCAAAAAGACAGGAAAAACTGTGTCTACCAGATCCCTGCAAATATGACTGACCTTACATTAGTGAGACTTTAAGGCTACTTGAAACTAGTATCAAGGAACACAGAAACAACACGCTCAAAGGAGAAACCGAAAAATCAAGTGCAGCTGACCATGCCTGGACACACGGTCGTCACATCAAGTGGACAGAGGCTCAAATCATGCATAAAGAACCACACTGGAGGAAGTTCAAGGAAGCTGCTACCATACACCAGAACCCAGATTGTTTTAGTAAGCCCTCATTAGATATAAGAAATATCTGGAAATCTTTGTTAATTACACCGCATACAAACTGAACGCATGACTGCACTCATCTCAGTTATGCTCCAGTGCATCTAGCTAGTATACATAGAGCTGTAGTTACTTTACTTATTTAGTATTCACCTGAAGACGACTGGAAATACTTACCAGTTGAAACGTTGTGATGTGAAGCAAATAAAGACAATGCAAGTCCAAAACTCTTCTATCATTTATGTTTTTCTAGTCGTAAGATGTCGTTCGTTCCACTGAAAACGATAAATTCTAACCTTCTTTAAATATTGTTAGATTGACTTTAATTCTGTACGAGACATTATTTGACTCAGATATTAGTCAGCATATTTGTAATAAATTAAACCTTGTGGAGCACTAACATTTATTATTTGAA
Organism: Polydrusus cervinus; assembly: GCA_935413205.1. Taxonomy (NCBI): domain Eukaryota; kingdom Metazoa; phylum Arthropoda; class Insecta; order Coleoptera; family Curculionidae; genus Polydrusus; species Polydrusus cervinus. The sequence goes on from OW284516.1 coordinate 32,459,101, forward strand.
TAAAATGGACCACCCCACTGTACATTATTATTCCAAATGTTAATATTTTCTAAAAATCAAAAATGTAGCTATAATAAAAGTAAAATTTATGTAATTTAACTAACTTGATGAATATTTTTCTTCTCCAGAAGTGTGCCTACATAAAATATTCGTTACTGCCTTAAGTGTCTTATGCTACCAAAGTTCTTTAATTATAGGCATCACTGCAACTCACCAGTACTATAGAAAGACTAGCATTAGCAGGATGTATAGAAAAGCTGCTAACGCCCTTTGGAATGGGCGATATATTTCTAACTGCTCCAGTGCACAAAATTTTATTTGACGGCATATTTTTTTCATATGCAAACGCTTCAATAGGATATGCTTGTAAAGTAATTCGTACCAAAATGATTAAACTTATTGGTGGAATAAGGGTTATTGAGCATATAGAAGGAAACGGAGATGATTATTTGAAATTCTCAGTTTTTAATTACGTAAGTACATAGATTATTCCTAGAATTAGAAGTTATAGTAATTGGCGTATACAAAACAACAGAAAATTGGATAGTTAGATGGATTTTTAACTTAAAATCCATTAGGCTAAGGGGGAATGGAGCGCACTTAAGCGGAAACGGTGTTTGTCACCAGGGTATGATAGCTGACTTAATTTTAAAAATGATTTAGTCTACTGTACATACGTAAAATTATATTTGAACAAAATTTTGAGAAGTGAAATATTGCATTTACGCACCATTGCCCACCACCACCTCTGCGAGTGACGACGCGCAATAAATCTGGAATAAGAAGAAAGTAGTAACATATTATATTCTTTTAATTCGGACGCAATGGCTTCGGAGAGGCCCATATTCATAAAACTGCAGCTTTCAACAATTATTGTTATAGACTTTTTAAGATAGTAATTCATAATGCCTACCTCCTTTCTTTCATTACTAATTCATATTATAAACACTTTTCAAAATTCTTTAATAAAAAAAATTAGCTACTCCCTCACTTGATTATTCACAAAACCAAAAATATTACTTTATATCCTTTTTCAGTGTATATAAAACGGTGTGATGGGTTTTTCTTAGAAATAATTATTCGATAGTAGGGATATCCTGCGAGATTACTACTGAACAGTAACAGTTGTATATTGACTTTCTAGTAATATAAAAAAAAAGTGAGACATGCAGCCTAAATAATTATGGGATATATCATCTTAAAGTTTTATGAAATGTAATAAGGAAGTATATCTTTCGGTATTAAGGTCCGGTTGTATAATTACGGCTTAAGCTTAGTTCAGCGTTAAATCAAGCTTTCAATTCCTATTATTGTATAAATAAAGTTGAATCTTGGTTCAATGCTGAACTAAGCTTAAGCCGTAATTATACAACCGGACCTTAATACCGAAAGAAATACTTAATTATAACATTTCATAAAACTTTACGATGATATTTCTTAAAATAGAGAATTGTGAGTAACACTATAGAGCTTTTAAAAAAAAATCAAAGAAAAACTTTCTGTAGAAATAAGGGGGAACACATACTATAGTTCATTCAATTACTGACTGGATGCACGTCACAACTCGCAAATACATAATCATAACAGAGACAAAAAAATAAGGTAGGTATGTATGTCTGTTATTAATTAAAGGGTCCTGATTGTGGTACCATCAAATGCTAAAGGTAGAGCGGTGTAAGAGTAATCTCTGTATTGGAGGAAACATGTGGGAGAAACGTATTATATAGGTAGTTTATGGTGTCTTACGACATATTCAGATTTGGTACATTAAATGACAATGGACCACTTGAGAGCGAGTGTAGGTATAACAATTTGATACTGAAAAATTATTTAAAAGCATGATGGTAAATTAGCTGAATGTAGTTTTACGTTTAGTTTGTGGAGAGTTTATTGAAATTAAATTTTGAACTGTAGAAGGCTGGATTTTACTCAATCAAGAGTAGGTGAAGAGTTGGTCAAAAACGCTCTATCTGTTTCATGAGATACCTGCTTGTATATAATTTTTTTATAAAGAAAAGAAGCAAGCGGACAGAGTAGTGCGTCTATCTTTTGCATTAAAGTACACAGGGACGCCAAAGGTGATGGAATCCCTGGGGCACAGGTAGACAATGACACGCTGTTTTGTTCTTGTTAAAACTCATCAGAAAGTCATTACCCGTAAGCGACCCCCAGTACAGCGAGCCCGTTCTTTCAAGGCGTTTTAAGAAATAAAAACGCGATGAAAACCCATTAATGCCATCAGAAGGTATCAACTCAATGCAAAAGATAGCCATCTAATGTGAAAACGTAGAAATATAAATAAATCAAGCACGGAACGGCCACTTCACCAGTATAGGAAACATTTTTTCGCTTCTCCATACATCTCCACGGCTTTGTGGATTCAGATCTAGATCGCGCTGCAGTCGCCCACTGGTTTGCAGCACTATTCCGTAAACGGACACTAAATTCCACTATAATTCTTTTATGTCAAAAAATATACAATAATCTAAACATTTTCCATGGATATTTTCCCTGTAATATGAATTTTATACGGGACTTTTGGGAACCCCAATAGGAGTAACAGAAACTACCATCCTTTTAAATCCGGGGTGCCATAAATTCTTGTGCGTACATGGGATGTTCAACATAAAATGTCGGTTTTTCACCAGTTGAGGTAGGACATGTTTTCCTTCAGGTTTGTGTTAGGACAAACTCAATTGACTATTGTGAATTAAATAAATAATGTTGGGTTAGATCTTTTGCAATACTTGTGAAAAATCAGGCAGTAATAATATAACTCCTTCCGAATAAATAATCTAATATCTACTTTATTTCTGCATTTAACTTAATTTGTAAAATGTTACTACCAATCAGCTTCTGATTGGTGTTCTGAACGTTTCCAAGTTTTTATAGGAAATGAAAATATATTTTTTAGAAAACCGACTCCTATGTGAAATCAGTCAAGCCAGATGGCGTCTACACTGTAAATAGAGGAATCAAAGATATGTCACAATTAGGAACTATTATGAGATGGAACGGAGAAACTTACACAACTACATGGGGGAACAGTAGATCTACAAATAATGATACTTGTAACAAAATCGGTGGAACAGACTCCACAATTTATAAACCCCAGCTTGACAAAGACGAACAACTAGAAATTTATAATACGGATATCTGTCGGTAAGTAAAATACTTATTATACTGGGGAACAGCAAAAATGTTTCCGAGAACATCTTACTTATTTTGTTATACTAATTAACAATATGTCTTGTAAAAGTCTCAGTTGGCTTCGGTTCTATTATAGATCCATGCGAATTATGATAATTACCTACCTGCCCTTAATGTATGTGAAAATTCGACCAATAAATGAGAAATACCAGGTGTACTTTAGAAGGGGTTTAAAAACATATAACGTAGATCCTAAAAAATTTACTAATTAAATCCTAATTTTCTAAATGTTTTGCTCAATACAAAGATCGATTTTTCTTCCAATTTTGGCGACAGCCCATTCAACCGATCTTCTCCTTATCCTACCGAATACAAACTGTATGTAAATACCTAATATAAACTTAATACAAACTTCTTCATGAAACTTATTTGTAAAAGTTTTAAATAAAATAAAGTTTTTAATTAATATTGTAATTCGTTGCCAGGACTGGACTGACAAGAAGTATAAAAAATATGATTTTAAAAAGATAAGCAAGGATAATTCATCATTATGAGAAAATAATATCGCCATTACATTTTGAGGGTAGGAGCGTTTAAAAATCGGTTACAAAAAATCCAGGTCCGTATTTAAAAAAGTAAAATTGGTGATGGCCGCTCGGAGACGAAACGTCGGATCTTTAGTTTAGTAAAGTCATTTTGTAGAGGAAAAAAGTGGCAATGACAAAGTGTCATTTATTTTTAAATAGCTATATAGTCAAATGAGCTCAGGAAAAAATAAAAACGATTTTGCAAAATTTCGTTTATTTTTCGAATAAAATCGGAAGTATTCGGAATTTGAAAGGTTTAAAGCGGCATTATAATCAGCATCGAATTGCACAACTTTGCCTCCATTTAACCGTTTCTCTAGCTCCTATGGTTTCGGAGATTCCAATACTGGTATGTCGAATTACAATTAAACACCCTGTATATATGATCCATAATGCTCCAAGACATCCCAGGCTATGGTTCCCAGAAGCTATATGGGTTGTACTCAAAGGATACACATATAATGTGAAAATTAGTGTTGAAGGTTAAGAAAGCTTTTTTTTAAGAATATGAAGGTTTTATAGAAATTGCATTGTGGATATGCGAATGGTATTTAAAGTGTTATGTTATTGAATACGTTATTTGAGAATTAACTCAATTAGAGTAACTTCATTATTATAGTTTTCTTAAACATTTCAGTTAAAAGGGCCGTCTCTGCTGTGAAGATTTTTGCTTAAAAGAAAAATGCGGCAAAAGTATTCACCACTGAAGTTGCTTTTAGTTTCAATATCATTCTTACCTAACTTTTTCATTTCGTCACTTTAAATAGTATATTACATAACAAGTGATACTTTTCAAACGAGGAGATATTTAGCACGAGGCGTTAGCCGAGTGCGGAAATTCTCCGAGTTTTAGAATAATCACTTTCACACGTATAATGTACACTATTTTTTCTACGACCATAAAGAATTATTAAAAAAAACCTTTGATTTGTGAAAAAAATATTTCAACTCTAGAGTTGAAAAAAAATATTTCAACTCTAGAGTGAAAATACAAGGCACACTATTTAATTTAAACATATGATGCCAATTTAATAGATCGAAAGGTCACAGGTTCAAATTCCATCAGGAGTACTTGACTTTTTTTTTATAAAAACATTAAATAAATTATTTTGAATTGAAATCTTCCTTCTTGAATGATTTTTTTTATTTAATCAAGGAAAGATACATTAAAAATAAATTTAAAAAATTCACCCAACAAGGAAGATTTCAATTCAAAATAATTCTATAAATTATTTAATGTTTTCATAAAAAAAAATTAAGTGCTCCTGATGGGATTTGAACATGTGATCTTTCTATCTGTAGGTCATGGCTCTAGTGTCTACACTATGGCGACCCATAAACATTTCCTGCTTAAGTTTAATATATGACATTTTCTTCAGCGGGGCTTGTTTTGACTGGTAATAGATTTTCCAGTAATATATTCTCAACTTTTTTCTAATTTCAGATGGCGTATTTTCACACTTTAATTCTGAATCACTCGACAAATACGTGATAAATAAACTAAACTGCTTTCTAAAATTTGTTCTTTTTAATAAATAGATGTGGTCTGTCAAATTGGCATCATATGTTTAAATTAAATAGTGTGCCTTGTATTTCCACTTAAGAGTTGAAATATTTTCTTTCAACACGCGTGTGATATTCGGCGCTTTCGAGCCAAGTTAACCGTGCTTTTTTTTCTCATTTTCATAGGTGGTCGTAGGAAATAGTATATTACGTAACAAGTGATGAAAGTGATACTTTTCAAACGAGGAGATATTTAGCACGAGGGTCAGCCGAGTGCGGAAATTCTCCGAGAGAATAATCACTTTTACATGAGTAATGTACACTATTTTTCCTACGACCACAAAGAATTATTAAAAAATTCTTTGATTTGTAAAAAAAAATATTTCAACTCTAGCGTTAAAAAAAAAATTTCAACTCTAGAGTTGAAATTAGCATACATAGGATTATGTTCCACTTAATATCTGGTTTCATATAGTTTGTCAATAGGCTTTTCCTTTATTTGTAGTTTAACTTTTTCATATTTTATAATTATTATAGGAAAATCTAATCCTGAATTGACTTCTAGATTAACCAGAATTAAAAATTTTAAATTTCAAGGAAATATACATTAAACTAAGATTTTAAAAATCCACCCAACAAGGAAGATTTCAATTCAAAATAATTCTATATATTATTTAATGTTTTAAAAAAAAAGTCAAATATTCCTGATGGGATTTGAATCTGTGACCTCCCGTTCTGTAGACCAGAGCTTTAGTGTCTACGCTATGACTTGAAAGTTAAAGGACAAAAACATGTTAATATTTTAGTTTAAGAGAGCATATCGATAAACTTAAACCTACCGATTTTCAAAAAAATATTTTCAGTAGTTTCCTCAAAAGTTCTAATGCAAGCTCGTCGTGAATCACCCGGTATAACTTGGTAGTATGTTTTTCTCCCCTACTTCTATAGAAGTTCTTCATCATTTTAATTAATTAGCTTCCTCAAAAGCTCTATGAGGGCGTCACTCACTATTTCCTAACATCTATTTCAACATAAACTATACTTCTCCTGAAGATGAACGTTTGAAACATGTAGAGTAAAATAACGGTTTCTTTTAACTATATCTTAGTGAAGGTTGACTTAGAGTGTTATTTCTCCCCATTTAATTTACTAATAGTCATAAGTACCATTGTTTTTCATTAATACCCGAAATTTTTATACTACAATTGAAAAAAAAACCAATGAAATCGTATTATTAAATTTATTTTAATATAATAAAACCTATGGTATATAATATAACAATATATTTAAAAAAAATATGTTTAATTAACAATGCATTTCAGTGACTCCATATTTCTTTCCTGGTCAAATTATAATACTAATTCATTGAGCGCTGCGCCCTATTTTACAACGGTTTAAACTAAAAAATGGTTGTGCTATGAGATTGTGCAAATTTAAATAAGAAATAATTTTACAGTGCCAGCAAAAAAAACTTCGTTAAGGCTGTAGGGCCCAAGCGCCGAAACTTTTTGCGCTTGCGGTGCCTTGTCTATTGACGTTTGGGCTGTAGCCGAAAGTTAAGAAAATAGTTATAATTAATTAAATAAATAAGTAATAATTAATAAGTACTTAATTTTTCCATATTTTTGCGCACCATGTACTTACATGGTGCGCAGTTAGATAAATAATCCAATGTCAAAAATAAAATTTGTAATGAACTAAATTTTACAAAAATTATATATTTTTAAGAAAAACAATAAAAACTTTCCCAGCTGGTTTTGTCGGTCAAACAAGTAAAAGTCTCGGTAAAAGTTAATCAGTTTTTCATCTATAAAGTGTTTATAATTGCCATTCTGCCACTGAAATACATTAATCTTCACAAACTAATACAACAAAAATTAAAATTATTCCTCCAAGCTACCATATTAAGGAGTAAATATTAAGAAATAGGTGTTATAACTCCGTTTTTACACACCTGTGTGTAACTGAAATGACCAGAGGTCAGATTTGTTAATCACACGTGTGTACTAAAGACTTATTTACGACACATATTACTTACAATAGTCTACAACGTTTGCTAATATGCAGTTGTCTATATTCTTAGCTGCACATGCTAGACCCTAGAAGATTATGGCATATTGCACCAGTGCAGACTGGTTTTAGAGCATTTTCATTGGTAAATTGGTGCCTCATTGGCATTGAAATTCGATTAGTTTTCTGAATATTCAGCCTCAATCTACGGGGTGTCCGGTAACTTATGGGTCGTAGAGTAACCGGAGATAGACATCAAACTAAGCCGATTAAGTCATATAAGTTTTTTCGGATTGTTACTCGTTCTAGAGATACAGGGTGTTGAAAGTAAAAGTTTATTCTCGAAAATAAGCCATAATTTTAAAACGGTTTAATGAATGGAATTGAAAGTTGGCAATATTATGTTTTTATGAGCAAGAAATAAGAATTTGTAGAAATTTTTAAGTTTCAAACTGGAGGGCGCTAGTTGCATACACTGGGCTTCATAAATCTATGATTTTTTTTCTTACCTGTGATATTAGGTGTTTTTGAATTATGGTTTATTAAAAAGGTATTTGCTGAGTCAAAAAGGTGTACTTGATTGATCTTAATATCTTTAACGGTTTTCGAGATATTTCCCTTTAAACATCCCAAAGCATAAAAAAAAACATAGTACTTACATTATTAAATAACCAAAAAAAGTGACAATCCGAAAAAACGTATATGACTTAATCGGCTTAGTTTGATGTCTAGTATCTCCAGTTACTCTACGCCCATAAGTTACCGGACACCCTGTATATCAATGAATCAAATATTTATAATTTAAAATTAGTTTTAGATGAATTTGTCTTACAATCCATAACGGTTAATTTTATGTATTTTCAAGCTTGCCTGCAACAAATGGCTATTAAAATAGCTCACAATTTTTTTTATTCATAAAGAAAAACTGATTGATCATAGTAACAGCACAAAAAAATAAGTTGAAGATTTTATACAACAAAAAAAGAATTGCGGTGATGCGGAATAATTTCCATTGCAACACTTGTTATCCAAGAGGTAAAACAATAAACTAATCAATTTAGAATATGATTTAAACCATTGCCATAAAGAATATATTACCATAAAGTGGCGGAAAGTTCATTAAAATTATCTTACTAAGTTATTAAAAATAAAATAAAAGTTGTATCATAACCACTACCAATATTTTTCCAAAGACTTTACCATATCTTTAGGATTTGTGCTGGGCCCATGCCTTTCGACTGGTTGACCATTTTTGTCAACAATGAATTTCGTGAAGTTCCATTTTATGAAATCTCCTAAAGTACCACCCTGCTTGTACTTCAAATACTTATATAAGGGATGAGAGTCGTTGCCATTGACATTGATTTTATCAAACATATCAAACTTGACATTTCTCTTAGCAACAAATTCACAAATTTCATCATTAGTACCAGATTCTTGGCCACCAAACTGATTGCAAGGAAAAGCTGCAAATAATTTATGAATTAAAGTGAGCTATTATGAATATATTAAGTGATAACAATATTAAGTAACAAATAAATAAATTATATCATTGTTGTGGTGGTAGGTACCTATTTTAAAATTTATTATTTTAATTAAAAAAACACTAAAACTTATTTGTTCTGAAATAAACTTTATTTATGGTACCAATATATAAGCAATTTTACAGTACAATAATTTATAGTGTTTTTAAAATACACTGTAAATGTGATAGACAAGTCTTATCTATTACTATATAAATTGTAAGAAATAACATGTAGGTAAATAAATAATAATAAAATAGTAGAATTTAGTGTCCGTTAATATATATGAAAGAAAATGGACGGCAAGCGGACAGAGTAGTGCGTCTATCTTTTACATTAAAGTACACAGGAACGCCAAAGGTTCCCGGGGCACAGGTAGAAAATGACAGGCTGTTTCGTCATTGTTGGGACTCATCAGAAAGCCATAACCTGTAAGCAAGTCCCAATACATACAGGGTGTTACAAATTCGACATACCAGCATTGGAATCTCGGAAACCATAGGAGTTAGAGAAACGGTTAAATGGGGGCAAAGTTTTGCAATTCGGTGCTGATTATAATGCCGCTTTAAAAGTTTTCAAGTTCCGAATACTTCCGATTTTATTCGAAAATAACCGAAAATTTCCAAAATCGTTTTTATTTTTTCCTGACCTCATTTGACTAGCTATTTAAAAATAAATGACACTTTGTCATTGCCACTTTTTCTCCTCTACAAAATTACGTTACAAAACTAATGATCCGCCGTTTCGTCTCCGAGAAGCCATCACCAACTTTACTTTTTTAAATACGGGCCTAGACTTTTTTTAACCGATTTTTAAACCCTCCTACCCTTAAACTGTAATAGCGATATTACTTTCTCATAATGATAAATTGTCCTTGCTTATTTTTTTAAATTCATATTTTTTACACTTCTTGTCGGTCCGGTCCTGGCAACTAAATTATAATATTAATTAAAATATTTATTTTATTTAAAACCTTTAGAAATAAGTTTCATGAAAAAGTTTGTCTAAAGTTCAAGTTAGGTATTTAAGGATATCTGGAAGAAATTCCTTTAGCTAGGTTACCCCATGTTTGGCTCCAGCAAGATGGGGCGCCGCTGCACAATACCAGGGCAGTAAAATTGTTCTTAAATAAACAATTCCCTGATAGGTAGATCGGAAATGGTGGGGCAATAGAATGGTCAACGAGGTCGCCAGATATTTCGCCGGTGGATTTCTTTTTATGGGGGGGCTTTAAAAAATGGTATTTATAAAAATTACGTAGATACCATAGAAGAACTGAAAGAACGCATACAGGTTGCATTTGGTAGGATAAGGAGAAGATCGGTTGAAAGGGCTGTCGCCAAAATTGGAAGAAAAATCGATCTTTGTATTGAGCAAAACGGCAATCTCTTTGAACATTTAGAAAATTAGGATTTAATTAGGAAATTTAGAATCATTAGAAAATTCTTATAAAATAAATTATATTACTTATGTATGGATGTTTTAAATAAAATAAAGTTTTTAATTAATATTGTGATTTAGTGGCCAGGGCCGTACTGACAGTAAGTGTAAAAAATATGAATTTAAAAAAATAAGCAAGGAAAATTCATCATTATGAAAAAGTAATATTGCCATTACATTTTGAGGGTAAGAGGGTTTAAAAATCGGTTTAAAAAATCCAGGTCCGTATTTAAAAAAGTAAAGTTGGTGATGGCCGCTCGAATTCAAAACGGCGGATCTTTAGTTTAGTTTTTGTAGAGGAGAAAAAGTAGCAAAGTGTCATTTATTTTTAAATAGCTAGTCAAATGAGCTCAGGAAAAAATAAAAACGATTTTGCAAAATTTCGGTTTTTTTTTGAATAAACTCGGAAGTATTTGGAATTTGAAAACTTTTAAAGCGGCATTATAATCAGCACCGAATTGCACAACTTTGCCCCAGGTAACCGTTTCTCTAACTCCTATGGTTTCCGAGATTCCAATGCTGGTATGTCAAACACCCTGTATATGATGAAAACCTAGTATCACCATCTGTTGGAATCAACTCAATGCAAAAGATAGCCATCAAACGTAAAACTATAAATAAACCAAGCACACATCCAGTATAGGAAACATTTTTTGCGCTTTCCTACACATCTATTTTTTGTAGATTCAGATCTAGATCGCGCTGCAGTCGCCCACCATTATAGTAGAATTTAGTGTCCGTTAAAATATATAGAAAGAAAACTTCTTTAGGTGAATAAGATAAGTAAAGTAACTACAGCTCTATTTATACTTGCTAAATGCACTGGAGCATAACTGAGATGGGTGCAGTCATGCGTTCAGTGTTTTTTATGCAGGATTTGAGCTTCTTTTTACCTTTTGTGATGACGGTGTGTCCTGGCATGGTCAGCTGCATCTGATTTTTCGGTTCTCCATTTAAACGTGTTGTTTCTGTGTTCCTTGATCCTAGTTTCATAGTTCTTATATTGGTGAGACTCTAAGGCCACTTGAAACTAGGACCAAGGAAAACAGAAACAACACACTTAAAGGGAAAATCGAAAAATCAGGTGCAGCTGACCATGCCTGGACACACGGTCATCCCTTTAAGTGGACCGAAGCTCAAATCCTGCATAAAGAACCCACTGAAAGGATGAGGAAGTTCAAGGAAGCTGCTACCATATACCAGAATGTTTTAGTAAGCCCTAATTAGATATAAGAAATATCTGGAAATCTTTGTCAAGTACATGTACAGCACCCATCTCAGTTATGCTCCAGTGCATCTAGTTAGTATAAATAGAGCTGTTACTTTACTTATTTATTACTTAAAGTTTCGAATTCAGGTCAAAAAATTGTTATTGGAACACGTGTATTACACCGTATCTGAGTATTTTGTAGAAAGTTTGTAATAGTTCGGTCTATGTATTGTCCTTTATTTGCTTTTGTATAATTTTCTCTGTAGGTATATATTTTGTTTAGCATGAGATTGTGTAGATTTTATTATTGTCGTATAGATTTTATTATTGTTGTGACATTTCATTTTGACTTTTATTTTATTTAGTTCTAAGTTTTTCAGCTTTGTCAACAAGAGTATAAACTCTTATGATTAATAAAGCATATTTTGAATTTGAATTTGAATTTAGTATTCACCTGAAGACGACTGGAGATACTTCCCAGTTGAAACGTTGTGATGTAAAACTAATAAAGACACTGCAAGTCCAAAACTCTTCTCTCATTCAATTAAAAAGATGTTGTAGAAAAAGAAAGTACTAAAACAAGCAAACTTAGCAGACATGTAGGTATGTCATCACATAACCCACAATTATTTTTAGTTTTAGAGTTTAGTGGAGGCATCATTCAGGTGGCATGTTGGGTAAAAGGTGCATAGGTCATTTTTTTTGTATCTAAATTGATGTTTAAACCTGAATAAGAATACCTACTTAATTACTAAAAGCAAAACAAAAATCAAATTGTGTGCAAATTAAATATTTACCGAGATATTAAGCCTTAAAATGTACTAGGTACCTACTTACTGTAAAGTTTGTAATTGAAAAATATATAGAATCATCAGTTGTTTTTGATCACTATATTTTGTACTTTGTACTGGTACCTCGACTGTACAGGGTGAATCAACGATAGCGCCAAGTATAGTCATTCACACAATAATTTCGCCAGGGCGAAAAGGCGAGGAAACACAAACACTTAAGTGCAAAATTGGAGGTCAAGGGTCTAATTTATTTTTGCTTAAATAGTTTAAATTAAAATAACGTGTATTTCTGTGGCTTTTTTAATCTGTATTTAGTACTGAACCAGCCAACAATATTGCAATTTTTTTTCTGTATTCTTTAGGTGGCTTCAGAACCGTGTGTCAGATAATAATTTTATGCCTTGAAGATAAAATGTGTCGATAATAAGATTTTGTGTCGAAGTATGGTTGGATATTATGCACATTTTAAAAATATTTTAGATTAATCACTATTAAACGGGATGTGTTTAAAAAGTTACATTTTTAAAAATGGAATACTATTTATATTATTGCATTTTTAAATTATAAGGTATATTCTTATTTTCACCAGTGAGGCTACCGGTTGAGCCGAATCGCGTTCTTTAATTTCCTATTGCGTTACCGGTTGGACATTATTTGTGTTCTTTTATTTGTTGTGGATTTCTATCAACGTCAACAAGAGACAGATCCCAAAATAATTAACCAACCAGTTGATGACGTCATTTCACCAGCTGTCAATCACAAGTTCATCAGTATCACCACCACCACCCATACTTAGAACTACTCTACACCTATTTTATATACCACACTACCTGTCTAAATTCAATTATTTTTAAGATATTGACATTTATTCCTCTCAGGATTTCACTGCTCCGTCCAAATGATGCATCTTAGAAAAAAATTAGTTTCACATTTCTATTATAGCTTTTTAGTTTCTACCCAAAAATACTAACATTCTGTTTAATGGTTAAACCTGAAAAACCAGGTCCACACCCTGTATAATCCTAAATATTTATAAAATGTGCAAAATATCCAACCATACCTCAAACAAAAAAAAAGCTGATTATCAACACATCTTATCTTCAAGGCATAAAAGTACTTTGCGGTGTTGTTGACTCACCCTGTACCTAAAGTTTTTTCAATTTTGTAAGGTGAAATACGATTCTGTATAGATATTTATAGTATTTATTAAATAATGCTAATATGAAAAAAGTGTCATCAATAAAGTGCCTGGGAATAATTATAGATGACAATCTTAACTGGAAGGAATATATCAATAATCCAGCTATCGATGTAGAAATTAACAAAAGAGTATAATGACTATTATTGACACAGTTACCAAGTTTAAAATATTGTTGACTTGATATTTAAAATAATAGAAGTTAGGGCCAAATCCTTAAAACAATCAACATCAGATTAGAATTACTGTCAATACGGGGGTTGATTTTAACAAAATAATGTTATCTTACTTAAAATATTATGCCTCACGAATCCAGAGCTAAATAAATAATGAATGCATATTTGAAATGTACTTTGCTGAATTATGCTTTTTCATAATTTACCAATTCAGATGTAAATCTAAAACATGACTATGTTTTATTCTCTAAGCACTGCCATTTTTAATTTTTGGTTAAAATTATATTTTAGGCATTTTATCTCTCCGGTTCCGAAAGCATTGTAGCTTTAAGAATTATGTAGTTCCTTAGGAAAATAAACAACTTACTTACCTAAAATTCGTAGCCCTTTACTATCACCAAACTCATCAAATAATTCCACAAGTTCTGCATAATTATTTTTTGTGTATCCACATTGGGATGCCACATTTACAATAATACAAACATGATCTTTATACTTTTCTAGTGGTACTTCGTTTCCTTTTATATCCTTGGCGGAAAACTCATAGATGGATTTTGCTTCTTTGTAATTTTCCGGGTTTGACATTGCAATTGATGTTGCCTCAGCCGTTGTCAGAAAACGTAATGATTTGACCGTATTGTTTACCAGTCGGAGAACCGGTGCGATCATTAATTATTAGTCAGCGCTTATTTATCGTATGTTTAATTGAAAAATCGATTATGACTGATAAAATTTTGAAGTGTGTTTTTAAGGTTAGGTTTGCTAATAGGGTTGTCATCATGCAATCAATTGTACTAAATAAATGGCACTTTCCTTTTAGAGACTTTTAAATAGCAAAGCACTGACATCGGCCAAGTTGGGAACTCCAGCTCAGTACCTCGGCAGTGGTGGGCATAGATACAATAAAAAAAATTATGCCCGGAATTTTAAGAATGCAGGAAAGGGTGTAAAATGTATCATCACCTAATTCGAGCCGGATATCTCGTGGGGTACAGAAGAAGGTACACATTCCCAAATCGGTATCATGCAATGGCAAGAAATCGAGGGTTGATAACTTTTGGGGGGCGTCACATAACTGAGGATCGTGATTCAGAACCCACGTTAAGCTTTAGGTCCAAAGAACAAGCTTGTTGAATGTTCGAAAGGACAAGTGGCCATCAGTAACTCAGTAGCGGCTCGCGGTCTTAAAAAATGGTGAAGAGCTAAAAGTATAGTGCGGATACTTATAATCAAACATTGACTAATTTATATTTTAATTACCTACGTACTTACATAGTTTTGTAAATCAGATCGATTCTTCGGTTGAGGTCTAGCGTTTTCTTTTAAAGCATCGGCAATAGTAGGTATTTTGATTTTCTTCAAAATTTCTGAAAATTAACTGACATTTTAAGTGTTCTCCAGAATCCTCGTGTTTACGCAACGATCGAGTAATATTTAAAAAATATGTAAAACCGTCCCTATTCCAAACGCAATGTTTATTCGAAAAGAGGAAACACGACCAACAAAACAATTTTTGTAATGCGGCACTAGTACATATAGCCAATTATATTCTGAAAACCAGGAACACTTAAAATTAATCTTATAGGATCTGCCACGTTTTTTAAATTCTTTTTTAAAATCTATTAGCGATTTCGGTTTACAGATCTCGGGCACTCTGAGAGCGCTCTGTGACGTCATAGATCTGCCCGAGATCTGTAACAGCCATATATAGTGAGATATCTCGATTTCGATAATCGAACACGCAAATCTCGGAGAGAGCACTCTCAGAGTGCCCGAGATCTGTAAACCGAAATCGCTATAATGTTTGATTCCAGTATATAGGTCGCCTGTGTAACAAAACGTCTCTCTTATCCTCATCTGTCCAACGACTCAATGGAGTTTCCAACAAATTACAAACTATGTCATTAATTGGGTTCATTTTTAAAATACACAATAAAAATTTAACTAAGTAGGTACATACTTACACAATACTGAATTAACTTAAAATAAATAAAAACAAAAAACTTTTTAATCCCACAGTAAATCATGTAAAAACGATATCTATAACCGTAAAGTTAAGCGAAGCCTCAAACTAAATACCTGAACCGATGTTAAAACAAGGGTGTATACGACTGATCTATTTCTAAATTGCCCTTCATTATTATAATGCAAATTAATACATGCTGGCGCGTGATGGTGACGTCACGTAACCATAGCGACAGGAAATCAAGCCTCTTGAATGTATGTTGCTCCTCTGGCTGCTTTCAGCTCACCGACATGGTCGACTGACTGGGGCGTGACAAAATGCACGAGTGTTTATATTTATTGTCCATCGGAGTTAATGTGGCCCTATTATGCATAGCTACATTCGGATTAAATTAATAATATTATTCGAACATAATTATTTTTTAAGGGCTAAAATGATAGCTGTATTGGTACATTAATATTTAATATTGTTGTTTTTTTTTGGTGAAATCTGTTGAATGACTGCTGGCACAGTAGATTCGTCAACACGTCAGTTTGCAGGGGCCAGCCTTTCCTACTTTTAAAACAGATGTCTTAGAAGGTCATGGTTTAAACCCATATCCAAATAGTGTATTGGTATGCTTTTTATCAATTTTACTTTGGGTTACATTTATAGTGTAGGTAACACAAAATTTAGTTTTAACTTTGGTCTTAATAAGCCGCGTTCTCAGAGCTACGGTTGTCACAGGCGACAGATCTCCACTTCTTCTCGCCACACGTAAACGAAGTGAAGTTGAAATAATTCAACTACAGACTCTCGTACATATCCTAGTCCGCTGCCAAGGTCAGGCGGATGGCAGGACATTTAAAATATAGGTTGAAATGGATTTAATCATTTTTTTACGTCACGGTGATGAGTCATAGTCGAGGTATTAAGTTTTCTTAGAAGTTAGAAGAACAGTTTGCCGGTTTGTTAATTTGCGGCCTGGTGGGGCATAATTAAAATGGAGGGCAGGTTATTAATCAGTAAGTTTTGTTATGGCATGCGGCTGACACAAAATATTTTGAAAGTAAAAACCTAACCGTCATTTTTTAAATAGTAGAACAGTTTATGTGTGCACAGAATGTGGAAGGGAATGCAGTACAAAATCAAATATTAATGTCTTCATATGAAATTTTTGAGAAGATTGGTGTCTACATCAAGAAACAGGGTGCCCTCTAAACTAAAAGCTGAACAGATAGCCCACACTATTGAAATTTTTGAAGACAATTCTGAACAGAAATGGTTTATTGCTTCATCTAAGAACACGGATAGTGCTGCAGCCCTTGAATATTATACAGTCGAACGTATTAGTGACACATATGCGAATGCAATTTTAATTGCAATGAATGTAAAGGCTGTCTTCACACATATTCTTGCAGTTGTCATGATTATGCCATACAGTATAACATGTGCAAACATAATATATACATATATGGTTTGTATAAGATACCCTCCTGAACCACAAAAAAATATATGCATTGAAGAAAACAATGTAGAAAATTCTTTATCACATATTAATCAGCATAAAAGTTTACATGATAATTATGAACATATATTTATATCCAGCCAACTTCATCAAACCACCAGAAGTACCCTTGAAACAGAAAAAAAGTCGGCTCTACAAAAATGCAAGATTATAACAAGTTTAATATCAAGTAGTAATAATTTGGAAGAAATTCCTTATGCATGAAAAAACGCCACATCCATCATTTCTGGTATTAATGCACTAAAAACAACAATAATCCCTATGATTTCTTCTAACAATGACCCTCATAACAAAAAGTCGGAATTAAAAAATCTAAGACTGTCAACACTGGCCACATCTTTGAATTCCTTAAAACGTAAAAGAAAAATGTAAATAAAATACCGTAATATAAAAAAAATGTACATGTAATAATTGAACTCATTTCTACCTATGTAAATTTCAAATATCCCGCCATCGCACTATTAATATTAATACCTCGACTATGACTCAACACCGTGACGTAAAAAAATAATTAATCCATTTCAACCTATATTTTAAATGTCCCGCCATCCGCCTGACCTTGGCAGCGGACTAGGATATAGACGCAAGTAACTACAGCGACCGAACGACATGGAGGTGAGGGGTAACGACGTAAACGATCCTGATTGGTCTAGAGTCTAGATGATGTCGCTGGCGACAGAACGTAGCTCTGAGAACGCGGCTTTAACATCTTCACTCTATCTACTCGTCGCATATATTACTAGTTAAAAATTAAATTGTACTAGAAATTTTATTGTAAACACGTTCAATGAATTGTTTCACATAAGTACCAACTTGTCAAAAGATAAACACAATCTTGTTGTTCCTGAGTAACTTGTCGATTGATAACATCTAGTAAATAGGTATATACCTACAATATCAGTAAAAAATAATTAAAGTCTATCTCATGATGTGCACCAACACCGGTATGCCAATGCTCACAAATTATCTTTCTCTCTCATTGTGACGTCACGGACGTGAACGCTTTTAAGGCTGGTTTACATTAGGAGCGAAATCCAAAATTACAATAAAAATAATCATATTATATTTAAAATAAATTAAATACTTAATTAAAGTTTTCAATTACTTCTAGTGTAACCGAAAGTGATAGAAAAACGCTAATATCTTAGTTAAAGTGGGCGCATCAGAAAATATAAACTCGCAGTTTCAAAAACAATATTTGCAGTACTTTTCCCAACTTTTAATGGACGCTAGTCGCGAATCACCCTGTATATCAGGCGCGTATACAAGGGAGGGGTGGTGTAGGTCTCTTCCAAGAAAATTCTTTGTTAGTAATGTTTTCATAAAAAATTTACCCCCCCCCCCATATTGAGGCTGTATATGCCTCTGCTGTATTACATCAAGACTAAACTTACCAGCGTTGCCACATCTAGTAGATTTTCTACTTTTTGGTAGATTTTGACCCTTCTTCAGAAAATTTTAGTAGGCATATTTTCTTTAGTAGATTTTGGTAGATTTTAATATCAATTTCAATAATGTAAATATGCCATTAACAATATAATTATTGTAAAAATTATTTTAATTAAGTACTTATTTATTTTAATATCGGACACAAGAGGAAGGTTATGGTTATTGCTGCCTATGTCGAGGCCGCGACCCTTTTTTCACTATTATTTTTAGTGCTCACTCAAAAATCACCGAGCCCATTTGTGCCCTCCCCTAATTTAGTAGATTCAAAATAAAATAAAAGTAGATTCGCCAAAATAAATGTGGCAACGCTGAAACTTACTATACTAAGTACACTCCACTTGCAAATCGTACTAGAACACTTTTTATTCTGATCTGCCGCTCTGTAGTCTTCCAGACAGGCAGACCCAAGTGGCAAATCTGTCACAGGTACTCATCTACTTTTATTCATTTTAAAGTTTACAATAAATTGAAAATATATTATAATCTTCTCAAACTAGTGAAGGCAGTCAGGTTTTTCTGTTGTTAGTGATTAGGATAGTGAGTTCAAGTAGTTTTGCAATTATTTATATATTTATTGACGCAATTTGTTAAATACCACATGTATTTTCCTAAATGTAAGAATTTTGAACATACCAAAATACTTCATAACCATAAAATGCCCCAAACAAAAAAAAATATCTCCCAAATTATTCAATTGAAAAGTAAAGGGTTAACAGCAAGCGCCTTTGTAATATCAGGTGGTGTTATAAATTGAGTTGTCTGTGAATAATCAGAAGTTTTTTTTATTATCTGCTTTCGGTAGAATGGCCTTTGATAATAAAAAAAAATGCGAGGAAACAAAATTTTATTGTATACACATTTTTTTATAACCAAAAACAAGTTGTCGCAATTATTTGCACTAATGATACGTTTTAAACCTGAAAAGTCATAAGATACTAAGGATACATTATTAAATTCTGGAAAAAAGTTAATCAAAATGAACTAGTTTTCATATTTAAAAAAATTAGCTTTAAGAAAAGTAAGTAGTCATGAAAAACAGAAACGGAAAATCTCATATTTATATGCTGTCTTTTAGACCACAAAAAGTGTCAATAAGTTAATAGCATTTAATTTGAAATAAATGTTCAGATAAAGTATTTTAAAAAATTAAACTAATTTTCAAAATTACAGATTTTTCCAAAAATCTCCAAAACAAAAATTTAAGTGCACTCTCTATTACACAAATTTTTAAACTAATCCACATTGTCCAGCTGAACCTAAGAAACCTAGATTCATACAAACAAACACTGTTAAATCTTTTTCTGAACATTTCTTCAATAAGGAGCATTTTTCTTTAAAATTCTAATTTCTGAATTTCAATCACCAAGAGTAGGCACATTATTGACATGATTATTTTAACTGTCATTACACTGTTTTTTCTTATACCTAGGTATACAATTAAGTTGGTAAGTCAGGTCACCTTTAGCTAGTCCAAATTCTGTAACTTAAAATGGTTGTTGTAGGCGAAGAACAGTGTAACCATCAATGTCATTAAAGTACTTGTACCAATAATTACAAATTAGACAGTATTTGCCCATACCCGCCATTTTTGACACATTGTGATTTGTCTTATACCCACAATAAAAAAACACTTAATATAAGGGGATATCAAACAAAAGTATGATTATAATATATAAAATAGGATTTCAAACTTAAAATAACTGTGTTAGGTATCTACTTACTTTAGACTTGACAGATTAAGTCAACCTTTAACTTGCTAAATTCATTTAATACATAAGTTTACGTAGGTAAGTACCACTTTTACAGAAAAACATTTAGGTAGGTCGTACTTACTTTACAGTAAAAAACAGAAAATTTTCCAAAACACGTGTCAAGCACAGCCAAAAATAAGAAATCGGTATTGAACATCAGTAAGTATAAAAATACAAAACACTTAGGTATTAAGTAATTCTAAAAAATAAACAATAAAACAGTTTTACCAAAGATTATCCAATTCTTTAACCAATGCAGAGGGCTTTATACCTGGTTTGAATCTTTCTACTACTTGACCCTTCTTATTTATCAAAAATTTTGTAAAATTCCATTCGATTCTGCTTCCCTTGGGCCCTTCCTTTTGGCTA
Organism: Polydrusus cervinus; assembly: GCA_935413205.1. NCBI lineage: Eukaryota > Metazoa > Arthropoda > Insecta > Coleoptera > Curculionidae > Polydrusus > Polydrusus cervinus. The sequence continues at coordinate 32,479,731 of OW284516.1, forward strand.
GCTAGAAATTTCCATAAGGGATGGGCATTTTTTCCATTTACCTCAATTTTTTCAAACATATCAAAGTTAACATTTCTTTTCTTTGCAAACTCACATATTTTTTCATTATCACCAGGTTCCTGTTTTCCAAATTGATTACAAGGAAAGGCGAGAATTTTTAGACCCTTATCTTCATTAAATTTATCATAAATTTCAACAAACTCTTTGTAGTTTGATGAAGTATGTCCACATTTTGACGCCACATTTACAATGATACATACATGACCTTTATACTTATCTAAGGATATTAATTGGCCATTTATATCCTTGGCTGTAAAATCATACACAGAAGTAGCATCAATAAGTTCATTATCATCTTTTTCGGTTACAATTATATTTAGTTTACCTTGTTTCTCTGCTGGTTCCCCGTCATCAGATTGTGCAGCTTTTTTCTTATTACCCCTTTTAGCTTTTGCTGTTGATTCCACGTCTTTCACTTCTTTCCTCGCAGTTTTTCCTAACTTTGTTTTAATGGTTTTTGTTGGTTCGGCCGGTGCAACTGGTAGCCTGGGTCTTAACATTCTAGATGAAGTCTTTATATCTTTCTTGGCTGGTCTTTTCTCATCGTCTATGTTATTTTCTTCAGTTTCAGGTACTTCTGGTACTTTTCTTTTTGGCGGCATTTTCTATATCGTGTCTGGTGTCTTAATTTTGGACAACACGTAATAGCAAATTTTAAATCTTATTAAGTACTCATTAAACTATTTATTTTTAAATAGTTGAAATAATTATTCCCGTGTTTTTAATCGAAGAAAGACGATAATTTATTGTATTCGTGATAATTCATATTAAAGCACAAGGCACAAACACATTCCACATTCGCAAATAGTCTTTTTCTTCTACTTTTCTTCCTGTTTTCGTGGCTTCTGCGCCTTCTGCCTTCTGCCTTTCCTTATAGCACAGAGAAATGATAGGTCGGTTATATCTTCTTCTTCTCTTTTTGGCGTCGGCTGCAGTTAGCGCCATTCGCCACGTTATGTCCTAGGCTAGGCGACTAAAAAAAAATATGGTCGTTTGAACCATTTATTTTGTTAAAACGTACTTAAGGTATTCTTTTATATTATCCAGAATAACTAAAGTTTACTTAAGCCTAACTTAAAGCGTTCTTAACGAATGATGCAATCCACCCTTAGTCTGACACCCAGAGGACAAAAGGGTGTCATCCACTTAAATCTTGTCTTTGATTTTTTTTCCGAGGGCCCGTCCGTGCGCCGAATGAACTAAAATGTTTTTTAGTATTCACCTGAAGACGACTGGAGATGCTTACCAGTTGAAGCGTAGTGATTCTAAACAAATAAAGACAAAATGCAAGTCCAAAACTCTACTGCCGTTCAAGAAACGTCATTGTCTTCAACCTTTAAACAGACACTAGTTATCACATTTGCCCCAAACTATGGGGTAAATGTGATATACCTATTGACATTGTTCAAAAAGAATATTCTAACATATTTTAAAAAGGAGCTGAAAAGATCTCAGTCCTAGAATCAATTAAGAACTATATTCAAAGCAATGAGTATTTTTTATTATTTTTTTGTTGCGTTAGAAGTGTAAGTTTTATCACTTTGTTCGTGAACTATTCAAAAACTATATCTCATATTTACCCCACTTTACCTCTTATTAAAAAGTAGGGGAGAGGGGGGCACATTGGGACACGGGGCACAATTGGACATCATCATTTAAATTGTTACTCTGCCACCGAATTCGCGATCGCCGTATACCAATAGGTGGCAACACCGCACTGTATTTGGCGGAATATTTTCGTGGCCAATGGACGTGATTTGCCGGCGTTCCACAAACATTTGTGTTTTGTAGACCTTTTTGTAACTTTTTCTACTTTGCTTGGTAAGTAAATATTTTTGTTATTTATAACATAAAACAAATATAATACAGGAAATAGGTATAATCATTCGTTATTTTGTCAATTTTAAAGTTGGGAAAAGCCTAACCTAGAAATTTGTATAATCGGATTTGTGTTAAGATGATTTCAGGGGCAGTTTGGGACAGATGGATGGGGGCACATTTGGACAGTGTCCCATTGTGTCCCACTACAATTAATTTATTGTTCAGGTATCCTTTACTAGACAATGTTTTTTTTTTATAGAAATCGACATGGTACGCACGTATAAAAGAAAAACCGATAGGGCCTTCATATCGGAAACAAACATGTTATCCGCAATACGTGATGTGTTGGAAGGTCGCCTGTCAATAAGAAATGCAGCTAAAGCATACAATCTGAAAAAGTCTAGCCTAGGAAATCGAGTAAAAAACATCAAAACAAGGAAGATAAGGGAAAATGAAGGCAGAGGGCAGGAAGACGCAAATAAGGAGGAGCAGATAACCTCTGACAATGATGATATACCAAAGCCTAGAGACGTTCCATTTGTTCCTGCGATCAAACGTCCATTTCAGTCGAAGTATTCATCACAGCAGGTTTTTAATAGCGACCAAGAAAAGCTTCTTTGTGATTATTTGCTTCAAAGTTCAAAAATAAATTATGGTCTGACATATTTACAGTCACGAAAATTGGCATTCGAGTATGCTAAGAAGCTAAATAGAAAATATCCATCTGCATGGGATAAAAACGAAAAAGCGGGGATAGACTGGATGAAAAGTTTTATGACAAGATTTCCAAATTTGGCACTAAGGAAGCCTGAAAACACCAGCCTAGCACGGGCTACAGGCTTTAACGAAACTAATGTTACCCAGTTTTTTGACAATTTGGAAAATGCTGTAAGAAAATATAAAATTCCTCCTGAAAAAATTTACAACCTAGATGAAACGGTCGTTTCCACGGTCCTTCAAGCACCAAAAGTAATAGCAGCGACTGGAGTGAAGCAAGTGGGTCAGACAGTATCAGCAGAAAGAGGAGAGCTTGTCACGTTCTGTGCTATTATAAATTCTCTTGGAAACACTGTACCACCTGTTTATATTTTTCCAAGGGCTAAATACAAGTCAGTATTTTTGAAGGGTTCACCTACCGGCAGTCTCGGCTTAGCTAATAGATCCGTGTCAGGTTGAATGACAGCTACTCTATTTTTAGAAGTTATGAAGCACATCCAAAAATTTACAAGGTGCACTAAAGATGAACCAATTTTGATAGTGCTAGACAATCACGAGTCCCATACTAGCCTAGAAACTATCCTTTTTTGTAGAGAAAATGGTATTCATTTTGTGACATTTCCACCGCATTGCACACATCGAATGCAACCGTTGGATGTAGGTCTTTATGGGCCTTTTAAGACATATTTAAAAGTTGCATTCTCGCATCTCGATTTATGAGATAGCGGAGTTATCAGGAAAAGCATATCATAGAGCATTTACGATGGACAATATTTGTTCTGCATTTAAAAAATGCGGCATCGTACCACTTAATAGACAAGTTTTTAATAGAGATGACTATGCAGCGGCATATGTTACCGATCAGGAGCCACCATCTAGCAATAATCAAACTTCAAACAACCGTAACGACCAGCTATCAACGTCATTCCAAACTCCACCTCCAAATAATGTAAAAGACAATAACTTTAACGACCAGCCATCAACGCCATTCCAAACTCCACCTCCAAATAATGTAGAAGACAATAACTTTAACAACCAGCCATCAACGTGATTGCAAACTTTACGTTCAATATGTAACACGTCTACCGCCATTATTACGCCAGAGAGCATCCAACCTTTTCCTAAAGCACAGAGGAAATTGCCAACAAGTAAAGGAAGAAAATTGGGAAAATCAAGAATCCTTACTGAAACTCCAGAGAAGGACCGTTTGGAGCAAGAAAGACGAGAGAAAGAAAAAGGAAAAAGAAATGTTTTTCCGAGTGAGGAAGTAAAGAAGAATATTGCAGGAAAGAAAACTTTGAAAGATGCCCAGAAAAAGGAAAAGCCACAAAAAAAATTGCAAAATTATTCAGATGACAGCGATATATCAGAAAGTGGTGACTTGGTATTGAATGACAGCGAATCAGATTGCATTAGCGAATTTAGCAAAGATAATTCAGACGATGAATTCATGGAGCAGGTTATTCCATTACATGATCCCGAAACTATGATGCCTAACATTTTTCCGGGGGACTACCTTCTGGTCAAACATGCTTCAAAAAAGATGATTAAATATTTCGTGGGTGAAGTTGAAAAAATTGTTGACGGACAATATCAAATAAACTTTTTAAGAAAAAAGAATAAAGGTGTTGTGTTTCCAATTGTTGTTGACAAGGACCTAATTGACTTTGATCAAATTGAGCGAAAGTTACCGAAGCCAAAAGATCAAACTACTACAGCTCGTGCAAGATCAATAAAAAAGTTTTCTGTAGGCTTAATTGGTTACAATATTAACTGATTGATAGGTATGTTTTAAAACTTTTCTCATTTTTGTATTAAAATATATTTTTTTAAATAGATTTAAGTTTGTGCGATATAAACTGATTTGTAAGGTTTATCAGTTTCATATTTTTTTTTATTCACATACAGCTTTTGAGTTTTTTTTATAGGTCTAAGTGGTTGCAATATAAACTGATTGATAGATTTATAACCTATGTTTATATTGAAATATATTATCTTTCATGTTTTATTGTATTTTTATTAGTATTCAATAGGTGTCCACAAGTGCCCCTAGGTGGTCCAAATGTACCCCGTCATTGGGGTACATTTGGACATTTGCAGCATTATTTTAAAGTGAGAATAAAATATTTATTTTTAATATAAATACTTTCAATCCCTCATACTGTATACATAAAAATGTGAAGTTGATATTTGCTGAATTAATTTATTACATATCTTGATACGTATTGGTTTTATACGAAAAAAAAATATAAATGTCCCAATGTGCCCCCCTCTCCCCTAATAAGATAAAAAGTGAATGTTTTGTTTGTTTTAAAGAAAATGTTAATTAATATAATTAAAAGTTGATGGTTCTCTTCAAAAATTCTGCAATTATACCCAAATATCGTAATATCATTTTTTGCAAGATTGCAGTCAAAAGTCTGTTACTTATTGTGTTAAAAAAATAAAACCAAAATTTAAATTACTTCTTTTTTTTAGACCAGTAAAGCTAGATTTTAAGAACTCCGATGAATCTTACAAAGGGATTAAAACTTATCGATATGAAACCAGTCCAACAACATTTAGACCATCTACCTCTAATGTAGAAGATGATTGTTTTTGTGCAAAGGCAACAAAAGATGTTAACGGAAGTGACAGTTGCTTTTTAGATGGAGTGTTTGATTTTAAACCTTGCTTAGGTAAGGTGTAACAAAAAATAAATCATATGGATATTCAATTTTTTTATAACATCGTTACACTATTAAATTTCATTTAAATTCTTCTTTTTCGAGATGGCTCTCTCCCAAAAGCTTATAGGTGTGAGGTATGAATATATAGCGTTTTTATGAGTGTTTTTTTCATCCCAGCAGCCAGTAGTTGTGGCTTTTCGTTAAGTCCACGCACCCCCTGCGAAAAATACGATAATTTTATTTTTTTAGTGTTTAATTCATCGGGAAACCATAAATAAATTTGGTAGTTGTACCGATAATTCAGGAAGATTGGCAACACTTCCAGAAACTCTGTTACCATCTTAGTTACTAATCCACGTGCCTTCATGTAATGCGCACTGTTGTGGCTCGGTACCGAATTTTCTGCGGCAGGTCCTTTCTAACGAGCGCGTAAAATCAGCAATCGGACAGCCTAATATTCTACCCACAGTGTAACTGAAAACAGGCTGATTTTCGTTGATTTATCCTCAAATGTAACGCAGCAAACGGTAAAGGACCAATGTAAAGTGGGAGACGCGGAAAGTGAATCCGAAAGCCTTAAAATTTGTAATGTAAAATAGGGGCTTTTTTTTTACCCAAATTACAAAAAAACTAAGCAGGATTTTATATTTCTGTTTTTACCAATGGAAAGGTGAGCGTGAGAAAGTTATTTTCATACAAAAAAAAATCCAGGAAAAAATATAAGCCAATGAAAACCATTAATATTATTCTGTCTAAACTACAATATTTTTTATTTATTTCCACCATTTAATCTTAAACCACTACAATTATAATATTAATATTATTGTTTAATTTCATTGCATTGTTAAAAATGTTTGAAATAATTTTGTTTATTGAAATTAACTCTCTTACACTCGTCAATATCTGCGGGTCCAATTTAACAAGTTTTCAAAAATCTATTAATAAATCAGTCAGGATTCGAGTCAAGAGAACCCAATGTTTTTATTATATATATATATATATATATATAATCGCATGGAGCTGGTACAGGCGCGGATCCAGGGCCCCTTCCCTTCGCCCCTCTCCCCCCTGAGCCTTACCAAATGGGTGTTTTTTTATGTGAGCCTTAAAAATTGTAGGGCGTGTGAAGGCTCAAAATTTTTTTTAGACGTCACTTTTGAGAGTAGAAGAATTTTAGAGCTTACGCGATTTTTTGTCGCTGCATCACTTGTTCAACAGTTCACAGAAAACCCAACACAAAACCCCGCCCAAGTCCAAAGCATCAAGAGAACCACCCAAATCTTCGACTAAACCCCCACTATCCAGGATCCAGATATTCCAGCCGTCAGCCTGCAAACCATACAGGACATCATACGCAGCACACATCCCAAAAAAGCACCAGGACATGATGGCATCACGATCACCACGCTCAAAAACCTAGCAAACAAACAAATCCAGGAAATAACAAAAATAACAAACGCAGTGCTAAAACTACAACACTTCCCCAAGAAATGGAAACACGCGGAGATCATCCTAATCCACAAACCAGGCTCAGACCCAAAAACAACGACCAGTTACAGACCGATCAGCCTCCTGTCACACCTGGGGAAAATAGTTGAAAAATCATTCCTGCAAATCCTACAGGATAAAACCAACGAACTAGGCATACTCCCAGACGCCCAATTCGGCTTCAGAACAGACCATTCAACCACCCACCAGACAACAAGACTTGCAACTCACATAATATCAGGATTCAACAGGAAGAGACAGACGGGAGTACTCCTGCTAGACATCTCCAAAGCCTTCGAAAAGATTTGGCACGAAGCGATAATACTAAAAATGATAAGGGCAGGATACCCGACATACCTGATCAAAACCGTCAGGTCATTCCTAGCATATAGAACCTTCATTGTAAAAGCAGACAATCACAAATCAGCCACCCAAAAATATTCTAGCAGGAGTGCCCCAAGGCTCCCCTCTCTCGCCCCACCTGTTCAACATCTACATGGCAGACATCCCACATGATCCCGAAAACCAACTGTTTCTGTTCGCCTACGATACAGCCATACAACAGCAATATATATATATGAACCCATTGCAGTAAGACTTCAAAGACACATAAACGAAATAGCCAAATGGATGACCAAATGGAAAATCACCCTAAACCCACAAAAAACACAGGCCATTATATTTACCAAATCTAGGAAACCGCTACCCAGGCCAATCATATTAAATAACACCCAACTGACATGGAAGGAACACCTGGCCCAAACATTAACCAAAGCAAACAGGCTCTTATAAGCAAACCCGCATACAAAGTTACCATCTACAAACTATGCATAAGACCAGCATTACTGTATGCCGCCCCATCATGGTCAACACTCTGCATGACGGGGAAAAGCAAAAAAATTGCTACGAATAATAACTAACGCACCATGGTTCGTACGTAATACCACATTACACAGAGACCTTAAAATGGAAACGATCAAAGACTACATCACGAACACCAGCAACAATTACTTCAACAAAGCAGAACAAAGCCAGAACCCGCTAATCCGCCATTTCCACCAACAACAACACCAGGCAGGTCCATACAGGCTACCACGATAATGAGGGACCCAGGTTCAAACCCCTCACACAACACGAACATAATGTACTAGTTTTAAGCTAATGTTTTGTCAATAATTAAGAGGAGTTATAGGCCTAGCCTCGCTTAAAATTTTAATCAATGAAGATCCTAGTCCTCTCAATAAAATCCTGGATCCACTGGGCTGGTAGTTTTTCAGAAGAATTTAGAAATGTTGTTGGGATGCTCTTAAAAATAAAGAAACGTGTATCTTATCGTGTCCAATTTTCTTAGCTAAAGATTCGATATGTCATGCATTTTAGAAATTTCCTCAAAAATTAGAAAAATCTATCAGCAGGCACGCGCCCTCCCATAATTAATATCTACAAGCCGCCACTGTATCCCAGCGTTATTGTATCCATAAAAAGAACTAAGTATGTAATGGAAATTACATTATGTCATCGTTATACAGGTTACGTTCTCGTATATCGTTCTTCTGGGTACCAATAGGCCACTATGAGTGAAGAAATTCTCTCAATGAAAATCGATTTGCCCTAATTTGATGCGAAAAATAATGTTTATGAAATTATCGCTTTTTGGTAGTCTGCTCAAAAACGGAACTTGATTAACTCTATATTTAATATTTTATTTTTAGGTGCCCCTGTTTTAGTTTCGCTACCTCATTTCCTCCATGCAGATGATTACTATGTCAATGGTGTGGATGGTCTATCGCCTGACGATTCTAAACATAATATATATCTGTTATTGGAACCTGTAAGATATTTATATTATTAACGAGTCTTAATTTGGTGACTTTAACCATACATTTGGGTGGTGCAAACATGAAAAAAAATACATTTTTATCATAGTTATTTAATAAATATATGTTAAAATTGCATAAACAAAATAGGTGTGCCATTTAGGGAGAAATAGAGGTTTAAGGAAAACGATTAAAATTCAGTTACATAACTCAAATTTCGTATTTATTGTTTTTAATTTGCAACATTTGCATGTTTCATAATTATGATACTTTACTCCTAAGGCAATTTCGAAAAAATGTCATTTGCTTCCTTACTATTAGCCCTAGGTAAAAACTGAAATATGCATTTATAGTTTAGGGGGCATGTATTAACTTTTATCAGGAATAACATTTTCTGAGAAATCGGTAATACATAAAGTTTCCATAAGTTTTCCTACTATTTAAAAAAGCAAAGTTGATAATAGTTTTGAAAGAACGAAACGTCAGAATAAAAATCCGATTATACCAACTTGTAGAGGATAGAAAATGATAGTATTAATGTAAACTTTATATTAACATATCTGTTTAAATAGTGTCAGAAAAAAATAAAAAGAAAATCGCGAAAATTCGGTCTTGCCCAAATATCTTCGGAAGGATTCTGAGTTTTTTTAAATTTAAAAACACAATGTTGAAGAGTTTAGTAGGGCACAACTTTTTTCCAATTTAACCATCTCTGTATCTTCTATGGTTTACGAGATCTCTGTAGGGTGCATCCGTATCTTAATATTTATGAAGAGTTGGTAAGAAAAGTCATGGAAATACAGGGTGATTCCCAAGTTGATACTTGTTTTTTAGCTGTGTACCTATAGAAGGCATTAAAATAAACAACATTTTCAAATACCTTTTTTTTTCAAAAAACTCGAAAATAAGGTACTTACTTACATTCATTTATTACACAATGGATCAAATACGGTCCTGCCTAATTGTCCGTTGAATAACATTAAGAAAACTTCTGGGTGTAGGATGAGCCCGCAAGGGAAAGCGTTCTGCGTATAATCTTTAAGGAGCAGCGCACTTTGACGACACTCACCCTAAATTAGCACCATATCTAATAGTTCATTGTTTTCAGATTTTTACATTTTCACGTGTCACCAATTTAAAATTAACTTGCTTCAGAAAAACACACCGCAGCGTATTGCCAAATAACTCACCACCGACCCGTAAATTGCATGACTTATAAGATATAATTAGCACTTAGATTTTTACTTCTGTATCTCGCCTATTTTAAAGTTTTTTGAAAAAAGGTATTTGAAAATGTTGTTTATTTGAATGCCGCAGCTAAAAAAGGAGTATAATTAGGAATCACCCTGTATAAATTAACTCTTTTGTAAAAACATTTCATGATAATCTAATGGGTAGTATAGGTAAATATACTATATTAATTTGTTAAATTATCATTACATAATTTTTGGTTTACTCTAAAATATTACCACCAAACAGCTCATTTTATTTTCTTTATTTTTGCATTTAGAAGTATTTTTCTATACAGTTTATGGATAACTTAATGAGTGATATATCTCTGATGTCATCAAATACAAAAATTAGGCTAAATTACCTCATTCAGAGAAATATATTTTACTATCAAGCAAAAATGCCACCTAATCCTACGTTTTATTTTATTTCTGAGGAGTCACTTTGCTTCTACAGTTTTGTAATAAACAAAAACAAAATCATTGTTATCTTTGACTTTGTACCTATTTAGTTTAATTCATATCATGTTATTTGATTTTTTTTATAAAACTTGAAATATTTCAAAAGTAGTAAATTTGTATTTATTAATAAAATTAATACAAATGAAAAAACAAAAAAAACTTTTGCCATAGGTTCCTTGTACACGAAAGACAATACACATTGAAATGAGCACGAAAAATGGTCAATATACTGTTTCAAAACGTCTTTCGCCATAGTCCGATGCCTAACTTCCAATAAGAGTTTCTGTCATCCTGTCATCTGGCCATCTCTCAGATCTCTTGAGCTCATTGTTCTGGCTACACATTCTTTCCATGTCTCTCTAGGTCTTCCTCGTTTTTTCCGATTTGGTGGTATCCATTGCATAAAATTTTTGGGCAGTCTAGATTCATCCATTCGTTGAACGTGACCGTACCATATTAATTGTTTTCGTTCAATATCGGTTGTCAATGATGATAAAATGGTCAATAAAGATTATATTTTATTATAAACCTTATAATAAATTCATTTCTTATTGCATTACCACAAAAATACAGAACGTTGCAATCGTAACAACTAATATAAAATTGGCCATAAATTCTTAAAAGTATCTCGTACAGTTCTAAAAAAATCTTATATTGAGCGACATGGGCGTCCATATATAGGGGGAGGGGACAAATGGGGCACTTTCCCTCCCCCTAGCACTCAGAAATGTTGTAACAAAGATACTGAGAAAAGTTAGCCGAAATTAACTATGGAATGAAAACGTGTCGTAACTGTCGTATTTTAGAGTAAAAAAGATACTTATCTATATGTTTGATTTGACCGCAATTTATGAAATACCATGGATGTTACAAAATATTCTTACAATGTATTCCGTAGGATCAAATAAAATTTATGAAAACATTTTTTCTAACACCATACATAAGGAAATTATTCACTGGGAAAATTTTTTTAAAAAATTCAGCGGTCTGCGGTCACGAACATACTATTAGTGAATTCTAAATGTGGCTTGGCTGTTGTTCATAAATATAAAGTAATGAATCTCGGTTTGGTGTTGAAATAAATCACTTTATATAATAAAGTACCGTTTAATGTCTTTATTCAAATATTGTCTCCGACAATCTTGGAAAATTTAGTGAAGAATAATGAAAGATTTCGCAAAAATATCAAAATAATGAAAGAGGAAATATTAAGGGCGGTGGGAGTAACACATGATGACCGACGACTGTTAGAGTTTGTAAAGAGTTTTATCCTACCTTGGAACATAAAAGAATATCTTCCAAATCACATTATTTCATAATTTCTATAGTTCATAGAATAAAGTGGTTTAGTTAGCATGGACCAAATTGACTAAACTATATAAATTATTATATTTTACATTTTTATTCTTTTTCTATTTCAACTGAACTTTATCTTAAAAACTAGAACTAATTAAGCCATTCCGCAATACGAAATCACCATAAAACAGCTCATAAACCCCCGCGCGGCCACACTGTTCCTCAGTGATTGTAGGTACTTTGTCGCCCTATTTGAACAACATTTATATAATTTTATTTTTTCATATAAGTATAATACCAAATTTTATTACAATGAATATGTTAGTACTTATGTAGGTATGTAATGTTTTAGAATACCGGAACTCCAATGGTAGGAATGAAAAGGATTCAGTTAAATTCAGTTATGAGAAAAGAAAAATATATTTCCATGATTACTCCTGACACTATGCATGAAGCAGTTGTGCCAATATTGTGGCTGGAAGAGGTAAGAACTTATACAAGAAAATAGTGCGAATTTTAGGAAAGACAACAAAAATAATTTATATTATACATTAATCCTTTATTGTATTATTCAAAGCTGCAACGTTGGAGTTGAAATAGCAAAACGCCGGATAGGGCGGGCAAGAATAAGCGACATAAGAATTTCCCAAACTGCTGCGAACGTCCGAAAATTTTTGCGAGCTTTCTATGCCATTTAGTTTGGTTTTATTGAATTGGGATGCCTTGCCTACGGCGTCGTGCGCAATTTACTTCCTCCTGAGATATATACATCATATCCACTCATGTTGTACAAACTACTGATGTGTATTATATACCGGGTTAGTAAAAAGTACCGGAACACTTTAATATCTTTAAAATCGCTAAAGCTGCGCTTACAAAATTCGGCATTTCGTCGGTCTAAGATGCAAATGGCCTAAGTCACAATATAATAATTTTACAAGAGCCAAAAACGTACCAAATTAATAACAAACTAAAAACGAACTATTTTTTCGGTGTTTTTGTTATCATATTTTATAATCTGGAAAGTAGGTACTTATTGTTTTAGGCATAAAAAAGTTATTTTTACAAAAAAAAACGGACTTAGATCATTTGCATCTTTATTATATGTATAATTTCGGACTTTGGCAAATTCTTGTTTTATTTTATGTAGCCTCTTCGCGCCTGAGAGATTGCCTATCAATTTTCTGGGAAAAAGTGTATATTTTAAGAAGTTTTAAAGAATAGAAACTATTACTGCACTAAAAAACCCCTTAAAATTGCCTAAGTCCCATACTCACAAAAGTTATTTGAAAAATAAATTGGCTGGCCTAACTCCATGCGTAAGTAAAATAGCTTTATTTTAGTAATAGTTTGTAACAAATTAACAAAAGTTATTACATTATTTACTTAACAACATACTTATAATTGTGTAAAAACCATCTACTTACGTTTTTGTTCAGAAAATCTTCGACAAAACACGAAATAGGTAGCCAAGATCTGTTTACTAAATATTCTTATGTACTATTAGGACTTCGGCAAAATGCGAGCTCGGTTGTAAATACGACGGACTTAGGCAAGTTGCGTTTAATACATTTTTGGCGCCAAATATTTATAATCTGGATTTAGGAAACTAGGAAGTGGTAGGTTTGAATAGTTTTCAAGAGATGGCATCACAATGTTAATTTTTGCCAGCAATGGACTTAAGACATTTTCATCTTAGACCGACGATTTAAGGGTTTCTGGACATGCAGAATTGTAAAATAATATAGGCACTTTTGCCAGATTGCCAAGTTTTGCGCTACACGTTGTCGTAACCTTAATTAATTTTTTTGAAAATGCTGTGTTGTCATATCTCAGCAACTAGTACAGATTAAATATTGAAAATTTTGGAATTTGGAAGCGTGTGACGCCCAATTCATTGCAGTAAAAATATTAGGGGCATTCCATGCCAGCAAATTGCTAGCAGTTCGTTGTGCTTTCCTATGTGGCAATTTGGTTAAAATTTAAAAAAACAATGACGATCACACTATGGCGTTATTTGGTTTTTGCGGAAAAATTGATCGACTTGTTGCGATCTTGAGGAATATCTTTTTAATATGTTTGGTTTTTTTAGAATCTAATATTTTCAGGGCGTGTATAAATGAATAAGGAGTGATTTCTGTTTTTGTAAGAAACCCCTCAAATAGACTTTTAAACTCGAGCACCTAAGCCGGGTTGAAGCCTCCCCCTGGTTACCACTGCATGCATTACGTAATTATTTTAAGATACATCAGGATATATTCTGGCTCAACATATTATACAGGGTGATTCCTAAGTTGATACTTCTTTTTTAGCTGTGTATAGAAGGCATTAAAATAAGCAACTTTTTCAAATACCTTTTTTCAAAAAACTTAAAAATAGCCGAGTTACAGAAGTAAAAAATCTAAGTGCGGGCCTGGTAATCAAAACGTAGCCTTTTACTTTATATTGTTTTTCTCCGTTTTTTTGTATGTTAGTCATGCATTTTACGGATCGGTCGTCAGGTATTTATTTTGGCAATTCGCGGCTCGTTGTGGTTTTCTGAAGCAAATTAATTTTAATAAATTGGTGAAAATGGTAAAATTTGAAAACAATGAACAATATGGTGCTAATTTATTGTGAGTGTCGTAAAAGTGCGGATGTTTCTTCTCTACAACCAGAAGTTTTCGTAATGTTATTCAACGGGCAAGTTAGGCAGAACCGTATTTGATGTGTAGTGTAATAAATGAATGTAAGTACTTTATTTGTGGGTTTTTTGAAAAAAGGTATTTAAAAATGTTGTTTATTTTAATGCCTTCTATACGCAGCTAAAAAAGAAATATCAACTTAGGAATCACCCTGTATATTAAATAGGTAATCTACCTATTTTTAAAATACTATTTTCTATTTTCAGGGAGTAAACTTACCTCAAGAATATGTAGATCTAGTAAACGACCAGTATTTCAAAGCAGTCAAAATAACAGATGGATTGAAATATGCCCTAATAGCTCTCTTTGCTGCTCTATTTGTAGTTTGTTTGTTTTTCATGTGGAGGAAGGAATATTTTCAAAGAAAAACAATTAGCTAATACACAACTCTTCTATAGTTTTTAAGCCCAAAAACATAATGATGCCCAGCGTTTAAATTAAATAAATGGTTGATATTTGATAAATTTCTTAAGAGTGAAATCTGGTGATGCATTCGCCATTTAATTTTTTGATCAATATTTCTTATCCTATTCGCTTTATTCAAAAAGGAGCCAACTAGCCGTTCTTTAGTAGCAATTACCTACAGTTTTGAACTAAAAAAAATTTGTTTAATGATTTAATAACACGAAAATTTCTGAAAATTGTCCATTTTTCTTTTTCTACTTTTATTACTTAATAAATTCAAACTTGTTTAACTTCAAATAAGTAAGTAATTATGCTTCAAATATCGGTATTTTATCGATTTTTGGATAAAAGTATAAATTAACGAAATACTCTTAATAATTAAGTAAAATAGTTGGGGATGTTTCCATTTTATAAATTGTATAACTTGTCATGTAAAATATAACTTAATGCTAGAGTAAAAGTATCATACGTATATGCAATAATTCTTTTTAAATTTATTAATTTCGTTTGCTCTTTCTCTCCTATGATATTCCAATAAAATTTTTTTAATACAACGTTGAAGGAGGTATATAATTATATTAATTTCCTGTTCACACAAAAAGAAAATGGAATCCATAAATCCATATAGAGGCTCATCTAGTTAGAACAATAATATTTATTAAAAGGAAATAAATAAGAACTCAAAGTCTTCCTCCACTCTTGTATTAATGGCATTTTTTTTTGTTTTAAACTAGAAGGTCTCCACATGTTTCGAATTCAGAAGCATTCATCTTCAGGAGAACAAATGAAAATAAGAAGAAAAGGGTAGATATCATCTTAACGGAGCCCTAAAAAATTATAATATTAGATGAAATAAAGGTTCAATGAGTAGAACATTGTCACTATATAATTTGAGATAGTATGCTAACATTGATTTATCTGGGTAATTCTATAGGGTCTTTCGTAATAGTGTTAGGGAGCGTTATGTAATTCAATAATTATTTCCTCTTTTTTTCTCAATGTATTCATAATTCATAACTAGGCTAATAAGTACTAAAAATACATCTGTACACTACTTAATGTATCACTGTATATCACTTTAAACTTCCAAGTCTGTAGATATCCCTTGAATGTTAATAAATAAATAAACAGACCTACGTCATCCTATAACCCACAATCCTTTTATTTGTCAGACGGGAAGCAAATTATAATGTCATATTTGGTTCGAAAACTTCAATAAAAAGGAACAGCTGGGAAATAGAAAACTCTAGACATCATTCAGGTAGGAGCGCGTTGGTCGATCAGAACGCCGCGCCGTCGACTTATTGAAGCGTTTACATTATGTTAAATTCAGAGTCTAAATTTGGGGTAGTGAAGGGGTTCTAAATTTAGGCTGTAGTGGCGGGTTCTTTACACTGTGCTTATTAGTCAATTCAGCTAAGTAAACAAAAATGCTCTACGTGATAAAGAAGTGTATTGGGACAAAATGGCACCCTGGTGTTGTCAAACTAAATTTTAATTAATAAAAAGAGACAGAAAAGATGCTGGGTTAAAGAGTATTTACTGTTGAGGAAAAATGTATTCAATATATGAACATTTTAACCGCCTTAAGGAGAAATTGCTGTAGAAAATTTAAGATCTTCATAACTCCTTCCCGTAGCCAAGAATCTTAAAGTTGCCATCAATCGTTCATCTGCTGGCATTGCATCGTTATGGTACCTATCTTGTTGTTTTGTCAAATGTGATTCCATTAAGTTAAAAAGATGATCAAATGTTTCACAATCCATTCGAAGATAATTTCTAAAATAATTTGGGCATAGGCGTAGTTAGACGGTCAACTCTGGGGGTGCTGAAGTCCTACAAAACAGATTGTGTGTATTTATTTAATTAGGTATTTTATTTTACCTTAAAAAAAAGTAAATGTAATTTTTTTTGGGGGTGCTTAGCACCCCCAAGTACCCCCCTAACTACGCCTATGAATTTGGGCTGTTTTTTTCTACGAATGGCCATATCTTGCCCTTTATTCAAAAAATTTTTTTTGTCCAAATAAATCGTTCTTTCTTTTCTAGTATCAAGTTTAAGGAATACGCATATAATATATAGCACATTGTCGCGTACTTTTTAGGGGTAAATTAATTTCACCCTCAAAAGGTACTTACGGCTTACGGCAGCTTTTCATCGGTGAGCAGATGGTCGTAGGCAAGCGACGCTTATTTTTTTTTAAGAGGGCGCCACTTAGTTCCAGTTTAGTATAGTGTTTTATGAGTCTTTCAACTGAGAAGTAGACTCTGTTTTTCAAGAAAGCTGGTAATACAAATAATAAAAGGGCCGAGACAAGTTTCAATAAAGTTCAATGAAAATAAGTAATCTCATTCTTAACACGCAATTAAAAAAAAGGTTTATGCCATTCTTATTTAAAATGAAATAAAAAATAGAACGCCTGTGTTCTAACGCTGAAATTGAGATCAAAAATACCTCAGAGCTTATTCATTTAATTAACCCGAAACGCTTTATATATCTATATATACATAACCCTTCTTTGGCCAAAGATACCCCCTGTTATGTACACTATGTACAGTAAATAACATGTAAGTTAAACCGGCTGAAATACGAAAAAAAGTATCCAGAAAACACGCTTACAATAATTATCCTAGAAAAAAACTAAATATTGAAAAGGAATAAAAATGTTATCGTTAAATAATGAATGAAATTGTCCAGAGGTTTAGATAATAAAAAGGAATGAACTAGCCTTAGATCCAGGTATAGGTGGACTTTCCAAGTACAGATCCAACTAGTTGTGGTGGTTGAATTGACGATAGCCCTCCAATGGTCACTGGCTCCCCGAACAGTTGTTCGTCCGGATCAGTTATTGCATATGGACCAAAGCCCAGAGAAAAGGTGAAATGCGTTTTCAGGCATGAAAAATGATGAACGTACAAATTACGTGGAAATGGGCCCCGTAATACGACCCTCTTGTCTGAGGGAAACACACTCTAGAATACTGGTTCCCAAAGTGGTCCAGGTGGACCCCCAGGGGTCCACGGAAGACTTGACGGGGGTCTACGTTGGCGTGACAAAAAAATGGGGGTTCACAATTCGTAAGCGGGGGTCCACGAAAATGTATCGGGTTTCGATAGTGAAGAACTAAAATGTTGACTTGACTTCACCTATCAATGTAGGCAGATAATATTTTAAGAAACTCAGCGACTGTTACTTGTAAAAACTTGAATACTTATTTCATATTCGGTACAACGTGTCGAAAACACAAGAAAATATACTATTTTTCTTTTCCTTTTTACCACTTCGGCAGTTTTCTAAATAAAATAAGTGAGAATTGATTGGTTTCTTGTGCTGCGAGTAAATGTCAAAAAAGTAGAGTTGGATCGAACCACTTTTTTGATTGGCCCACCCTAGAAACATGAGTGCCCACCAAAATTTAGCTATTAAAGTTTTGATGAGAAAGCCCCTGCTGATTGCGTTATAGAGCGGCGGAGAGGAGGCGACCTTTTTTTTTTAGAAGTCATTTTTGATTTGGCTAGTGCCTACTCAAAAATCATCGGGCCCACTTGTGCCCCAAAAATCCTGGCGCCGCCACTGCTTTTTTGACATCCACTTACAGCACAATCAATTCATTAATTTACCGATCAATTCTCACTTTTTTTCGAAAACTGTTAATTCATGGTTGGAACTCAATAAACCGCAACAAAAATTTCCATAGTTAAATTTAAGTTCCACATTTTTTTGTCAAGTTTTGGGAATATGGTAGAAATGTAGCTGCAGGGGGTCCACCGGAACCAGCAAAATTTTTAAAGTGGTCTATAAGAAAAATAAGTTTGGGAACCTCTGCTCTAGAATGGCTCTATTGCAAACAGATAGGGAGTTATCCCACGTATTAAGTAAAGGTAAAAAAAAATGAAAATAAACCTTTAGTGGGTTTTAATCATTTTCCACTTTTTACCATTAAAATTTGTTACGTCAACTTGCACCGATATCCAAAATAATTTTTATCACCAAGAGTGACAGCTCGGTTCAGGAGTCTAAGCCAGAGAGCATCAATTCCACGCATCGAACCATCAATCGCACCTGACCGACGCCATACGGCTGGTGGTCAGAAAAATGTATGGTGGCGAATGCGCTAGAATAATAACAAAATTTACAGAAAAATATTACAAACCGTGGCGTTAAAGTTATAAACGCTACAACATGCAATAACTTTTTCTTTTATGGAATATCATTATTAGTTAATTAATAAATTAGCCTCTCGTACAATTCACTGACTGTCAAAATTTTTAAAATGCCATTATGCCGTTCCCTTCCCGACTTAAGACACTTCTGGCCCACTAACGAAATACTTCGGAGTTTAACACAGTGTCGACTTAACTCGCATATCATTTTTACGCTTAATGACGCTCCAAGCATCTGACTCCGGAACGTCTCATACCTACGCGCGCTCTGAAATCTTTGTGTGTGGCTGACTATTAACCGTATACCAAACTAACTGACTAACTCACATTACATCTTGCTAAAGCGTATCCTACTTAGATTTAGAGCGGCAGAGTCCATACGGACACTCTAATTAGGTACTGTGCTAACCAGTCTAGCTGTAATTACACTGTGCTCAATTTAGAGTCTAACAGTCGATTGCATAAAGAAAACCCGTTCTCGGTTAGCTTAATTGCGTATTAAAAAGACAAAATTTAATCAGAGATTGGCAAGGCCTACTTCGTGTTTGTACAGAATTGCATATTTGTTGTCAGATACCAGTTATTGTAAAATATAAGGTTATTTCGCACCAATACGAAGTTGGCCTTGCCCGCCTCTGAATAAATTTTGTCTTTTTAATACGCGGTTGAGCGAATCGAGAACTATATTTCTTTATGTAACCCACTGTAATTCATTTAGTGCACTAAATTTAGCATAATGTAAGCATAAAATAAGGCTCCTTTACTCGGGTCAATATTTTCGTGTGTTTTTATTAGCAAGCTTATTTTGTTGGATTTTTCAGTAAATACTTTTTAGTATTTTTTCTCAACACACAACACTTAGTCGTTACTAGGCAACGGAAAATAACTGTTACGAAATATTTATTATTGTACCCTAAGGAAATAGTTAATAATATTTATTTCAAAATTTTAACAAGTTGATTGTAATAAGTAATGTCCTTTTAATAATTTTCGATTTACGGAAAAATAATATGTATACCTCGTAGAAAAAGCCACATTTCCGAACTCCGTGTTGTCATTCTCGGCTTGCCCCTCGACATACAATCTTTACGGTCGTCCGGGAATGTTCAGCTTTTCCTACTAGGTATACAATGTGTGTACTATTTTTATTCGATATAAACAAAATTGATTGATTTAAACCAATAAAAACAGTGTCATATTGTTGAATGCTCAATACTGGAGAAAATTCAGGATATACATATAAATAAAACAACTATATTCCAGGTTCAAAATTACTGTCAGTGACTCATCGCTTTTATTTCGAGATCAGGTGGTTGTACAAAGTCAAAGGAACAACATTCTATGAAAATAAATATTCTGGTGTATTAGAAATTCAAAAATACCCTGAAATTGTTTCATCTGACTTATTTATAAAAAAGCGATGAATCAGTGACACAATTTTGGACTATATATATGGATATATTATGCTGTACTGGGAAACATAATTTTATTTTCCTTCTTTTTTGTGAACAAAATTTTTGTAAACTATGAGATATACTTATTTTTCTAGGAATACAAAATTTTTGAAACACGTCATCATCTTATTCATACGCTATTCTAGAATTCATATTCAAATTTTTATCTATGTTAAACCCACAGATAACAAAATATATGTAAAAAAAATATAAAGGTTTTATTGCCCTCAGAGCATAAGATAATAAATAATTCTTATTATGGACCCTATAAAATTGTTTTGGGTCGGTTCGAAAAAAATGTTTCGTATATTCTGATAGACTACTAGTAGCTGCAAATGTTTATAGTGGTCAAGATTTAAGTTTAGAATAGAAATATCGTCAAAAGACAAAGATTAAACTGAAGGAATAATATATCGGCATGTTAAAAAAGAATGCGAGAACGATACAAAATTTGAAAATGTACCCTGTTTATATCCTCGGAAAACTTTGATGAATTTTAATAAAAACAACAAAATCACTGGATATGCTTGAGTTTCATAAAAAGCACACACAGAACGATATACATTTCTTATTATGTACAGGGTGTCCATTTTTGGGCACTTTTGTAGGGTATCTCTCTTATATTTAAAGATAGAGGGTTGCGGTTCTCGCAGCACTCTGTATTACTTTTTTGTGAAACTAAATATGCCGTAAACAAAATTTTCATAGCCGTCTTGGTTTTTGAGATACAGGGTGAAAATGAAAATTATCACTTTTGGGACACCTACCGTATCTCAGTTGTCTTTTAACTTATTAGAGAGATAAAAAAATATTCTTGCAGAACTATTTTCGTAGAATCCAGTGGCGTAGTTAGTTTTTTTCTTGTGCCATCCGTTTTTTAGTTATGAAGCAAACATCTATATTTTTAAATGGGACACCCTATATATTTTTAACCAATTTAATGAAGCATTTTCTGGGCTTTTCAAAAATATATAATGGTATATATTTATTTTGAAAAATAGCTGAATAAACTACACTTTTTAACAAATTAATATGTTATTTAACAGTAGGCCATGGCGCTGATGAAACAAAAGAAAAATATCCGCATATTATTTATTCCGAAAATGTTTTGAATTGATTTTTGGTCGCGCAAATGATTCATAATTAATTAAATGATCTTTAAGTATAGAGAACCTATATCTTTCCCGATATCTATAATAAGTATAAAAACGCACAATGATAAAAAATAATTTTGGATTATGAAAAATTGTACCTTTTAAGATATGTATATTTCAGAGGCCTAATGCGTATTTTCATGTATTGTATGTAGCAAACTAACATACAATACTTTTCTGTATACGTTCTGATATATTCCCAGTTCAGCCATTTTTAAAAGAAACACAAATTTTTAACTTACAACTTTTAAGTCAATATTGAATACTAATTTGACAAGCGATCTAACTTATCGCCATTAATAGATTATTTTCTTTTGTTTCATCAGCGCCATTGCCTACTGTTAAATAACGTATTAATTTGGGAAAAAGTGTAGTTTATTCAGCTATTTTTCAAAATAAATATATACCATTATATATTTTTGAAAAGCCCAGAAAATGCTTCATTAAATTGGTTAAAAATATATAGGGTGTCCCATTTAAAAATATAGGTGTTTGCTTCATAACTAAAAAACGGATGGCACAAGAAAAAAACTAACTACGCCACTGGATTCTACGAAAATAGTTCTGCAAGTATATTTTTTTATCTCTCTAATAACTTAAAAGACAACTGAGATACGATAGGTGTCCCAAAAGTGATAATTTTCATTTTCACCCTGTATCTCAAAAACCAAGACGGCTATAAAAATTTTGTTTACGGCATGTTTAGTTTTACAAAAAAGTAGTGATGAGAGAACCGCAACCCTCTATCTTTAAATATAAGAGAGATACTCTACAAAACGGCCCAAAAATGTACACCCAGTAGGTACTGATGCCTAAAAAAAAATTTGAAATTAAAATTTAAGAATTATTATGTTTGTTTAATTCCGCTAATTTACGGCAAAAATTTGTTTCTAAAAATCCCTTAAAAAGGTAAAACATAACTCTACTTAATTTTTTGAAAAGGGAAGATACCTTTTGTGGTTCCTTTTTGGAAAGCTCTTATAAAGATAATAACTAGTTTAACTAATCAATTAATTATTCCTATATCTGTGTGTAATCTTTAAGAAACATTTAATCATTCACTCTTACCAGCCTTTTTAACCCAATTTTGAGGTTTGAGAAACTCAAAAAAGGGATTTTTATTGTAAGACAAGGCACCACATCGTACGTAGTTCCTTTGGAACCATAATTTGATTTCTTATTGAGTCTTAAATATTAGTGACTATAACCCATCATAATATCCTTTAAAAACTTTCTAGAACATATTAACACAAATGACTATTAAAATGTTATAAAGGATAAAACATTTATAACAAACATTTTATATCAATAAAGTTCGTGAATAAGTTATAAAGGACATTGGCGATAGATACAGATTTCACGATGACAAATTGTGAATACGTAAAATCGCTGTAGTTATAGACACTATAACTTGAGCTTATAAGGAATGGAATATATATCTAAGAAATCACAATCAATTAAAAATATAAATAAAATGACCGATGATACTCTCACTAAAAATTGGATAGCTAAATGAAGTTGTGACAACATCGCCCTGTAATTTAAAAGTTGAAAAAAATATATAACTGCGTATTTATTATTGAAATTATAGTATATAATGAATAAATTACATAGGGTTGTTAAAAAAATTTTTTTTATATTTATATAATAACTTTTTTAATTAAGGACCGATTTTATCGATTTTTGACTTGCTTGAAAAAGGATGAATTAAGAGAAACCGTTAATCTTAAAAGAGATTAGCGGTTGAGATTTCTTGAAAAACAATATGGTGGACATACCTCAACTTGGTTAAACTTTTAAACTCGCTGGAACTTTTTTGAATAGCCCTGTATATCTTTACGTGCAAAATTCTGAAATCCTAAACATATCTGTACAGAATAAGGTGCCGTACATGCAAATATGTGAAAAAATAGCTGAAGTATGATAAAATACGTTACTTTTCAAAATCAAGTCAGCGATGACAAACGTCGCTTATTTTATATTTATCGCTGCTATTTGCGTTCTTTGACAGTTACGAAATTCCACTTATTTTCATTATCAAATTGTTTGACTTGATTTCAAAATAACGGAAGAAAAATCGAAATCAACATGTTAAAACATAATACATGTCTTTATTTTGTCACACGTCAGCTGTTTATACGACCTCTTATTCTGTTCAGAAATATTTGAAACTTCAGAATCTTGAACTTAAAGATATACAGTTCTATTAAAAAAAGTTCCAGCGAGTTGTAAAGTTTAATCAAGTTGAGGTGTGTCCGCCATTTTGTTTTTTAACAAATTTTAAAAACATGAGATTAGCTGTCACTCTTAATTCATCCTCTTTCAAACAAGATAAAAATCAATAAAACCGGTCCATAGATCAAAAAGTTATTATATAAAAATAAAATTCTGATTTTTTTTAGCAACCCTATATGTTAAAAAAAATAATAATAGTGGAAACAATATTTTTAGTTCCTATAAAATGTAAAAGCAGATGCAAAACGCAATTAATATAAATTAAATGAAATTGAATAGTAACACAAAAGTGACAACAGCATAAATTATAACTAAGAGTGATTGATATTGATTTGTTTTAGGCGATGTTCTGAAATTATAAAAGAAAAAGGGGCGACTAATATTTAATAGTCGCTATCGTTGGATGAATTACGTAACTATATTATAAATAATTATTATTCTACTTGTTTAAAAAAAAAATCACAGATTAAACTACGATTAGGTAGCCTAAAACTATAATTAGCTTATGTTAGGTGCATAGCGTATTCTCAACGTCCCTTGGAGTAAATATTTTATTTAAAAAAATTGTTGCTATGCCTTTTTTAGTTTTCAGAGGCAATACACTTAGAGCTAATCAAATTTGATATCTTGTTTTTGCAATTACTCACATTTTTTTCGTTAGAAGGATAAACGATTTACAAATCTGATTAGTCTAAAGAACAGGGAGTCGTATTTGAGTAAATTTCGTACGTTTATCTTCTTTTTTTATTGTATGTTTTGTATAATTCTTACTGGTCAATGATTAATGTGTTCTTGTGACGTGATCTGCACGTTCGCAATTTGCAAGTTTTTAAGGTGTAAAACATGAATTTTCAGAAATTATATTTTTTATACGGTGCTTCTAACTGATGAAAGTCATCAAGAAAATATATTAGCTCTGGCTTTATACTTTCGCCGAAAACTTTCATAAAAATATTTAAAGTAAAAACTCATTAATCCTTGAAAAATTTCTAATAATTAAAAATAACTAAACTAGTTATTTATAAAAGAAAAATTACCCGGGTTCCAGCCGGGGCGCGAACCCTGTGGCATCAAATTTTCAATTTATTCCCGACTCCCTGCTTGAGACCCTAGAACAACGCCACGATTTCAGCCCTTATAGACTCTTCAGTATGATTCGATAATCTCTATAATACTGACGTAGGTACCCGTTATGAATCCTACCATACCAAAGAGTATTAGGAACAAATTCTTATATAACCTCCAGTTGTATTTGCCCAGACCGGGTTCTTCGTAGAATGTTACTAGATCTATGATAGCGGGAAAAATGAGACCTAACATGGACAAACAAACTGCACCAACAAGGGAAATAAAGCCACCGAGATTTGGAATCAAGATGGCTAGTACTACGGTGATTGTGACAAGGATAATTCTGATGGCGTAATTGGCAATATTTCTTTTGCTTTCGCTAAATTGGTTTTTGAGGGCTTTCCAGATGATTTCCATTGGGACGTAGAATTGCAGAGCATAAGTAAAGAAAATGGCAACGGCTATCATTAGTTTGACTGACTGGGCCAAGCTAAAATAGAAAATTTAGTTATTAATTATAATTCAATTTGTAATAAGAGTGCGAAATTTTCGGATATTGGTACAGGGTGAGTCAACGATATAGTAAAGTTCATTTGCTCCTTTATCTTAAGAATTAGATACAAATTTGAAATGCAAAAGTTCTAGAGATCATTGAGGTGCACATTTTAAAATTATATTGGAGTATACAGGGTGGTCTAAACAAACCTGGCGAATATAACTTAGGTTATTTTTAAATAGAACACCCTATATATTGTATTATTTTCTAATTCCCCACTAAATTCTACGCTTATTTTGTAAATGTCATATGTCTAAATTCAATAGTTTCTGAGATGTTGACGTTTAAAATATGGAATTTTCATACTTTGACAGACTTTAACATTGGAACGGTTCATCTTAAAGAAACATGGGTTTCCCATCCTTATGTTAATCTTTTATTCTCTATCTAAAAGATACAATTTCCGGTTTAACATTTTAAACTGTTAAAACAGGCTTTTTGGTTTAACATGGCCAATTGTAAGTTGGTTTCTTTAAATAGAGAATAAAAAACTAAGATAGGGAGGTGAAAACCATCACATACTATAGTCGATGATGACATATACCTCATGCTTCTGCAGGTATGTATAAAGAATAAACCGAGACAAATAACTATTAACGATTTTTTGATAATCAAGAATGTATTGTTAAATTTAAACTAGACTTAGATAATTAATTAAGACTTAAAAATGTTATTGATCAATTGTAAAATTACGGAAGTGGACTCACCTACGGTACCATGAAATTACTTAGTTTCTTTTAGTGCATGTAACTTACTAAGTATTTGTTCTCATGCATTGTTTGTAGAAATGTAATAAGAAAGTTTCTCATAGGAAACTTGTACATAATTTAAAATTGTGCTACAAAAAATACTTACGGCTGGTCCTGGGGAAGATTCAAAGTGATACTGCCGTCTGTCTTTGCCCCATATTTCAAAAATCCGAAGAACCCGGTTGAAGCGTAAAGGCAGACTACGCAAAACATACCAATGTTAAGAACACTTGGGCATCCAATAAAATGCTGGGGATTTTTCATATTATTTTCGAGTGGCATTACTACACCAATACCTTCCAGGGCAAATATGGCTGTTCCAAAGAACATAGGGAGCTTGGTCGCGCTCTCGTAAGCTGGCTGAGAATCGAAGGATGGAAGTTCGGAGAAAATATAATAGAAAGTAATACCAATACCAGTGGCGACAAGAATATTGGCACACATGGATAAGGGAGATAGGTATTTGAGGTTTCTAATAAAGTTGATAATGATAAGGAGAGGAAGCAAAGCAGCCATGTAGATTCTCAGATCATAATGGTAATCTACAACTACGTAGGCATCTACTACTTGTTTGACATTTTTTCCTACGAAGACAATATACACGCAACAACATCCAAGAAGATCTATCACCAGAAACATATTTATCATGGCTTTGGCAAACTTCGCCCAAGGTCTGAAGCGTTCAGGTCCGGCGAGGAAGGCAGCCTCTGCGACTTCGGCAAAACCTAAACTAGGTACCCTAGTCCGTCGACAGAGTTCGTGAGCGCTCTTGACTAAAATATGCACGCAGTAAGTGCAGATAAGACCTATCGCGAAAGTGCAGAAGAGTCCCATGTAGAGACCTGCATGAGCAAACGCTAAGGGCATAGCCAAGATACCGCTTCCCAAACTCCCTTTAAGTAGATGGACGAGAGTGTCCATGTCACTGAAAAAGAAAAAAATATTGTTTATTTTCTTCTTATCACTAATTATGGAAATATGCATAGGGTTCATTAGAATGAAAGTTTTTAGCGACAGGTGGACAAACTAGTGTATTTGCATTAAAGTACACAGAGACGCCAAAGGTAATGGGTTCCCTGGACCACAGGTAGACACTGACAGGCAAAAGATAGATGCACTACTTTGTCCGCCTGCCGCTAAAAACCTAAGTTTCTATTTTACTTATATGGACACTAAACTCTACTTTATTTTTTATAGCGTTCAATGTTCAAGATTTTTATGAGAAAAGAATTTGTGTACATAAATATTTATTATTCGTATTTTATAATACCTAGTTATTTTCTTTTAAAATAGTAACACAGCAGAAATACTTACGACGTAGGATGACTGACTTTTCTATTCTGGAAAGGATCATAGTCACCAGCCTCAAGGTCAGGTTTTTGATTGTCAAAAAGAGGTACAGTGGACCCATTTGCAGAAGCAGCCTGGACGGGCTCACCGGCTTTGTCAGCTTTATAACTGTAATTTTTACTTGAATTAAAAATTGTAATATTTTCCAAGATCCTATTTACACATTTAAAATTATATTTACAATGAAAAAAATAAATTTAAATTTAAGCTGAATCATTGCAAAAAGAAAAATAGTTTTTTTATATGATAGCACAAGTATAGGATATAATTAATAATATATAAATACCTAACAAATGTAACGTTTTATAATTTAAATATAATATAGAGAAATAAAATATGACAGCAATATCCAATGGGTTTATTGGTACACCTGTGAGTTTTTGTGTAAACAGGACCTTATTTATAATAAATGGTACAATAATGGAGTACGAACTGTGTTAGCAAAAGGTTGAAAAAAATATATTTAGGAAAAAATCCTATTTATATTTTTTTATGCATCTTCAGTTGAAAATCGTTTTGAGTTTATGTATGTAATCAAATGATGATGATTATAATAGGAAATGAAGGAATAAAAGGATGTTTTATAGCAATTTTTTAAATAACCCTTGAGTTTAGACCTAAAATAAGTCGTTTGAAACCTAAATTAAAAAAATGTAAACACTATAGCTACATATCAATAAAAATTAGTAGTTATCAATTTATTTTACATTTCTTATAGACAAGATATATTATTGTTTATTCATTCTAATGTATCAAGATTAAAAAATATCAGAAAAATAATTAGAAAAGTTTTTGATTCAACAAGGTCTCCCGAATTACTATTAAAGGAATTGTTAAGGTTTTCTAGTCGTCTCTCTTTTACCTTGCCTTTAGAAGCGTAAACGTTTATTGTTATTTCTTTAAATGCTTCAAAGTTTCCTAAAATCAAAGAGTCATAAATCTATATATGTAAAAAAATTTTTGTTTATACAGGGTGATTCCTAAGTTGATACCTCTTTTTTAGCTGTGTATAGAAGGCAATAAATAAACAACATTTTTAAAACACTTAGAAAGCCTGCTATACTTTGTGTTGTTTGTCGTATTGGTCATGCAATTTACGAGTCTGTGGTCAGTTATTTGACAATACGCTGCGGTGTGTTTTTCTGAAGCAAGTTAATTTTAAATTGGTGACACGTGAAAATGGTAAAATTTGAAAACAATAAACTAGTAGATATGGTATTTAGGTGAGTATCGTCAAAGTGCGGCTGCTGCTTCGAGATTATAAGCAGAACGCTTTCCCTTGCGGGCTCATCCTACACCCAGAGGTTTTCTTAATGTTATTCAACGAGCAAGTTAGGCAGGACCGTATTTGATCCATCGTGTAATAAATGAATGTAAGTACCTTATTTTTGAGTTTAAAAAAAAAAAGGTATTTGAAAATGTTGTTTATTTTAATGCCTTCTATACACCGCTAAAAAGAAGTATCAACTTAGGAATCACCCTGTCTATCATGTATTTTGGGTGTATTATATGGTCGTTTTCAGATTTATTTTCATTGGACGTAGGTACATCATTGACCGTTTCTAGTTAGTTTAGGACGGCAAAGAAGCAACTCTTAATTTAAAAAAAAATATTTTTTCAAGAAACCATTATATATACAAAACTGACAAGCAGAAAGTATGTAGCCATTACAAGAAGTAAAACATTTGCAAAGTATTTCAAAAAGCGGCGTAAATTAAATTTATTTAAGATTTTTCGAATTTCAAATTGTTCAGTGATAACTACTACTACCTAAACGTATTTTCGTACAATTTTGGAAACTAGCTAAAACTTCTTTTTGACGACAGAATAGTTGCACAATTTACCGTTAAAGCCATAAGAAACAGTATTAGTCGTATTCGCAAACGGGTTCTAAATTTTAACACCGGCCTAAATTGACAGTTTTGGGTTTAAAATGAGAAGTGTCCAAATAAGCCAACTAAGTTTTTTTGTTATTCTTTAAATTTATTTAAAAAAATGTATTTTAGTATACACTGTATTCTTTAATAGAGCTAAAACAACATCCTAGTAAAATTATTTATCGGTGAAACGATTTAATTACAAAAAATCAAATTAACACAACAGCATCACATGGCATGTCACCATAATGCCACTGTAAGAATACAACTGTAAGACTATAAGTACTTAAAATTTTGAGGGTCTAAATTTAAAACCCTTTAGTGAATACGGGTGTACAATTTTTAGAGAGTTGTTAGAGATTAAAGATGAAGAAGTTTTAGTGGGGTAGTAGTAGACAAATAATGATATCTTCCAATGGGATATTTATTATACTGCTATAAAACGTGGGATAAGGTGTTAAACTGAATGCACATTATAATTATGGGGTAATGACAAACAGAAATAAAGATAAATAGTATTTACTGTTTTATAGGGCTAAACAAAATATATTCTGAAGTTTTTGCAAAATATAAAAAAATAAATATTGTGCAGTTGTACCGTGGACAATCCAAAGACAGAATTTCCGCAGCTTCCCACTCAGCAGCATAACATAGCTATGCCTAGCTATGCCTAGCTATGCCGCCTTCAGCACACACCACGAAGGGCCGTACTTCTTGCGGGCTCCGAAAACTAGACTTGTGCCAATATGATTGACTAAACTTACAAAATATTATCAAAACAACACTATGCAACCATGTATAAACGCATTGGCATTCCTATAAGTCTTTCCTTTATCGCTCTCTCTCTATCTGGGTAGTATCAATTATTTGTTTTTTTCTCGAAAAAACTAAGCAAAGAACTTGGATATTGATATTAGTAACACTCAAAATAGACAGTGTCGAAGTATCAAGGATTCTATGTAACCAGTAAATATGTTTTACTTACAGAACATACGATTTTTCTAAATGAAAAAAAATATTCCACAATGATCGTATGTAAAAAGAAAGGTATAAACTGCAACATGGCAATTTTATAGTTTCTAGACATTTATATTTGTTTGAGAAAATATTGCAATTAACACTAATTTATAGCTGCCACGAACAAACTACTAGCGTGCACTCTGTAATAGTTATTGAATGGGTGGTCAGATGCGTTTACGGCCGCATAAATCAGTTAATTTTGAGATTACAAATTTACTGGTTGTTTTACAGTGATGATGAACCCCTGGAATGGCATATCAGATTAACTAGTAGTGACTCAAAAACAAATTGGATAATAAGCGGAAGAAATATTAGTTGCATGATTTTATATTTAAAAATCTTTAAGTATCGATAATCTTGCGAATTTTTGAAATATTTCTATAATATATTCCCTGTACATAAAACTCAAAGAAAATGTACAACTTACATATCTTATGATTGCGTTGTTTTATTTTATTAATTTTTATTGTTAAAATCAAAAAATATAAGACTAGTCAGAGCTCTGAATAATATATTTATTTTGTAAAAAAAAACTTATAAACTAAATAGGTACTCTTTCAAAAATCTAGTTTATACGAATCTCTTCCAAGTGGTAACAAACATAAACCAAGGACAACACAATTTATTTAAGCCAATAAAGTAGCCATAATTCATAAAGCCATGCTGTGCCATGATGAAGATTAGCGATTTTTAAGAGACAAAAAAGTATAAAATGCGATGGCTTGTGAAACAAGGCTTCTTTTTTGCAAATGACCGTAGTTACATACATTTTGTGAAAACACAAATTGATTGTGTGTAAGAAAATATTTAATATGATGCTCTGTAAGAAAAAATACTTAAGGGTCGCACAAAAAGGGAAAAGCGCCCTAACTAAATTACTTGCCTGCAGATATACATGGTTTTAAAAAAATTACAAAATCAACAATCAATAAATATTTCCAAACACCAAATATAAAAATACTAATGATTTAAAAATATTAATTAATACACAAAATAAGTTTTATTTTGAACATTTCAATGTATAAAATGTAATTTATTTAATTAAATTTTATTTAAAGCATTTGAAATTTTTAAAATTAAATTAACTTTACTTTATACCTTTTAAAAAAGAAGCATTGTGATGTTCGATGGATGATTTTTTTTAGGATTTGTCCAGAAATCTGGAACTTTGGTTACTTACGTGGACATTATGACTGTGTTTACACCGCCTCTTTTGTTGTCGACTTGGGCGATAAGGTGGGGCTGCAACAAAAAAGAAAAATATTGTTAAAAAAATAATAATAAACAATATAGCAATAGTTCCAACATTGTTATTAAGGCGACGCTATTGCAGAAGTCCATTTACCTCCAGCATATGGCAATCTGGTCCGAGAGCGTTCAATTTCGAGAGTTGGAAATAATTCTATTGAGCTTACAACATACATAAATAGAATAATTTTAAAAACGTTATTGATTCACCTAATTAAAAAATTAAATTAATATACCCATTATGCATAAAGATAAAAAAATTTGAACAATACACATGCTACGAAGTTTAATTTTTTCTAATAAACATAATTCACAATAAGTTACTTACCCATTATTAACCTTTGATGGCACTGCATAACATTAGGCATTTAAAACAGTGCTATTTTTAGTAATTTGACGTGTTATCTCTTCGCCATTTAAAGCGAAAATATTTATAAAAGCGTATACTTTTAAAAGAATATTTCGGATCAAAAATTTAATTTGAAAGTTTAGGGACGGTCTATAAGAAATAGTTTCTGATTTAATTGTTTGGAAAATAACTTTAAAAATGATAACATACAAAAATACAGAAAATTTTTATTTGATAAAAAATATCTAAAGAGTCATAGAAATTATTGACTTAATCCTTTATTTGACAAAATAATTATAATGATACTAAGAATTAGGAATATAAATAATATAAAGTCCATTTAAATAAAAAAATTAACCACTGTATCTTTTTTGAAATTTTGTTTAAAAATTACTTACAAATCCTAATTTTATGATAAGATACAGTTTAATCTTCACTTCAAGGAAATAAAGTTTAAAGTTTGTTAACAACCCGGTTTCAATTTATTTATTCTGATATTATGATTAATAAAATAAAACTGTGGAATTTAGTGTCCGTTAAAATATATAAAAAGGAAAATGTGTACTTTAATGCAAAAGATAGATACACTACTCTCCCCGCTTGCCGTTAAGTTTTTTCTTTTGATTATGATTATTTTTTATAAAGGAAACTAGAGCAGTAAAAATAAAATTGGTGTGACAATAAAAAAAATTGTTTAGAAAGGATGAATAATAATATAGAAAACTTTTTATTAGTTTGTACTTTGATTTTTATTCATAAGTTAAATTTAAATAAATCATATTATGAAATTTTTAATTTTAAATTAAAATATTTTAAATTAATTACTAATTTTTGAGGAAATGTCTAACACTTAACTATTTACAAACTCTTATCGAAAACATTAGCTAGGAAAATTGATCACGATATGATTCACGTTTCTTTATTTTTTTAAGAGCATCCAAACATAGTTACCAGCTAGCTTCATGCGAAATTATATACAGGGTGCTACAAATTCTTGTGCTTACAAGGAGATCTCGAAAGCGGTAAGAGATACTACAATAGTTAATTGGGGCAAAGTTGCGTATTTTGAGGCTTTATAATTTGGTAAAAGAAATTTCTAAATATCTCGAAAACCTTCGGAGATATCCGAAAAAACCGCTATCTTGCGAATCAGTCGCAGCAGTTCATAAATATATCGCCCTGAGGATAACCTCATAGAGGTCAAAACGTATGCTAAATACAAAATTTGAACGTCTAAGCTGTTTTACTGACCATAACCCAACAATTTCTACCCCTAAATATTAGTCAGTGTGGTCACTAATTATACCAAGAAAAAAACTATAAAATTAAAAAAAAAAAAAAAGATTGAAGTACAGTATTTTTGCAATATTTTGTACAATAAGCATTTTTAAAAAACTTCGTACTTTAATTTAAAATTATATAAAATAAATTACTTAGTGAATAATTTTTTAAAAGTTTAAAGTAAAGTTTTTTTTCTTAAAAATTTAAAAGATTAATTCACGAGCGATGAAATCGCACAGCTCAAATATGAACATTTTTGTGCTGTTAGTTAAAGAACAAAAATTATCTGAGGCGATTTTAAATCAAAAATACTTTTTTTTTGATATTGATGATTAAACAAAGTCATTCTTCTAATTGTCATTGTGCTGTCAATATTTATTTCTTCTATGGTGTGGTTCACTGTGATTTTTAGAAAAAGAAATGAGTAAAAACAATTAATTGTTACCATCAAAATCTCGTTTTTTACTTAAAAATTAAAGTTTTTAATCTATCCTTAATGTTAAGGTATCATATTTAATCTACATTTGACGTTGAAGTGCTATTTTATCGATTATTTTAAGTACATTAAAGGAAACTTCAACATTAGTTATGGAAAAAATAAATTAAACAAAAAGTAATTATTATATATTTAATTAACACACATAGGTAAACTGCAAAAAACTCAAAGTTAAGTATTTAAAAAATGCAGTAAACAACTAATAGCATTTCTTATACATCGTCCGATGTAGGTTAATTGTTGTAAAATACTTTCTTCTGCAGAATAGTTGAAATGTTCCCAGATTTAATTACATTTCTATGAGCGTGTAAGAGATGAATAACCTTTTGTTACACCTATGTCTATTTTTTTTTGAACAGCTATAAGAAATAACGCTATTTATACAGGGTGCCACAAATTCGCGTGAGTGCATGGGGATCTCGAAACCGGTAAGAGATACGAAGATAGTTAAATTAAGGCAAATTTACGTATTTTGGGGCTTAATAATTTGGTGAAAGAAAATTCTAAATATTTCGAATAATAGATATCCGAAATAAACCGAAATTTTCAGTTTTGGGTTTTAATTTTTTGCGCCTTTATTTTTGACTTGGTAAAAAAACAAGAAACACTTTCTCGAAGCCGTTTTTTAAGCTCTGCAACATGGCCTTTTTAATTTTTAAATGCGACGTTTTGTTCTTTGGATACCACCATCAAGTCAATTTTTTTAAATACGGACCTGGATTTTGATGACAAAACATTAAAATTTTTAAAATGTTTTAATTGTATTAGGTTTCTAAAGCCTATAAGTCCCTAAAACCGTAATAAAAAATCCAGGTATGTATTTAAAAAAATTGACTGGATGGTGGTATCTAAAGAACGCATTTAAAAAATTAAAAAGGCCATGTTGCAGAGCATAAAAAACGGTTTTGAGAAAGTGTTCCTTGTTTTTTTCCGAAGTCAAAAATAAAGGCGCAAAAAATTAAAAACCAAAACTGAAAATTTCGGGTTTTTTTCGGATATCTCCGAAGGCATTCGAAATATTTGGAATTTTTTTTCACCAAATTATTAAGCCCCAAAATATGCAACTTTGCCTCAATTTAACCATCTTCGTATTTCTTACCGTTTTTGAGATTCCCATGCACTCACGCGAATCTGTAGCACCCTGTATAGTAATAGTCTACATGTTATTTGTAAAAGTACACTTTATATAGGGTATCTAAATATTGGCGGTAAAATTAATTCATTTTTTAAGAAATGCATAAAAAATTAATTTCAAACCACCTAAAGTGAAACTTTACTATTGGTAGCATGTCACCACCTGCAGACCGGTTCCGAACTTTGTTGTTCTCGTTATTATCGGGAAGGTGTTTATACGATACCAAACAAAACCTTTTATATCAAAGCCTATGGTATCAATGTCCTTGGGTTGTATATAGCCCTTAGCGCCATCTCTTGGTTGTCCCACACCAAAAACCCAAAAAATTATTATTAATTTATATAAAATATTTTCATTATAAATACAGTAAAAAATAAATGGATGTAATTTTTCATAACAAAAAGCGCAAAAAATATTTCTGGCTAGTAGATTTT
This sequence comes from Polydrusus cervinus, assembly GCA_935413205.1. Lineage (NCBI taxonomy): Eukaryota > Metazoa > Arthropoda > Insecta > Coleoptera > Curculionidae > Polydrusus > Polydrusus cervinus. Next base: position 32,514,948 of record OW284516.1, read on the forward strand.
TTGAAATTTACAATATCCATAAAGAAATATTACTTATTCATAAAAATGTGGCCTATATAATTATGGTGAAAAAAAATAATCAGATACTTTATAGAGCGTACAAAATACAGTAAATATTGTGAAACTTTACCATTATTCTTTACAGTGAATAATATTTTGATAGAATCCATTCAATTAGCTTTGTTTATGCTAGAATAAGCGTTAGTATAAAAATATAAGGAATAAAGAAGTAGTAATGGGACATCGACCTCAATACGTCGATGTTCGGTATCGATGCTGCCAACGAAAGTAACATCACTGTCAACAAAACAGTGTTTTGAGGAAAAATCGATGTTGCCCAAAATTTCTGAGTTGACTTTTAAAAACGTTGCTCTTGCCACCAAATCGTTTCCCGATCTAAATTGACTTTTAAATAAACATAAAACGTTATACCCAACTATTTTGAGACAAATTGATTTTATTTGTATACAACTCATTCGTGAGTTACACAATCATGCCGATCAAATATCGAAACGCCAACGGTCAAACATCGATGTTTGTGACCCTTACCATCGATAGCAAAATATCGAACATTGGTAACTTTACATATACATAACCTAGACGTATGAAGAAAATGTAATAGTTCACAGACTCCTATAAGAAAAAAATTGCTAATATTATTTAACTATAATTTATAGTCGTGTAATAAATAAGAATAACAAAGTGCCACATGATTTTATATTCTCTGTAATGAAAGCTCTATAAAATACTATTATTTCTCTTTCCTAACGAAACATCATTAAAATATGGAAGTTATGGAACTAATAGTCATAAAATAGGGTCTATAATACTCGAGTGTGTAAAATAATTTTTCCATACCGATAGACAGAGATAAATATCTAAGGCTAGAAAACTAGAGGCACAGACTATATTGCTACGCGTAGCTATATATTCTGTGCTAGAGGCTTGCCTGTTATCGAATTTAAGTATAAAGGATGTGGAAAAGATCTATTAAATTTAAATGAGTGACTCCTTGGTGCTATTTTTTAAGTCGACCATATAAAACGATTGGTAAGAACAACCCCGGCCTTTGACAAAGTACTGTTAATACAGTAGCGGCTGGCCATAAATGTGGAAAGATAAAATAAATGATACATTTTCCTGCTTATTATACCAAAGCAACATTTAAGCAAGGTCAAGATCGGTTAAAATATAGTAAGTCATTTCCATAACAATATAATTTTAGAACGGCAGAAGAATTTTGGACTTGCATTGTCTTTATTTGTTTGAATCACAGCGTTTCAACTGGTAAGTATCTCCAGTCGTCTATAGGAATACCTTTGCACGGTCAAAATACCGCGGCCATTTAAACTTCATTGGGCAGGTCAGACCTTAAATTACGTATTGTGAAATAATTTTACACTACCAATATTTTCGTGATCAATACGCTACGTAGGTACTAACAGGATATTTTTTCTTTATTCAAGGCACAAAACCAAGCAGTCTTCCTCTTACACATTATGTTAAATCCATTATTATTAAAATAGAAAATAGTCTTATATTAATAATCCCTTAGTAAATGGAATTCAAGGTTAACTTATGTGATAATTAAGTAAACTGTTAATTTATTTATTTCCAACAGTCCTAATTTTTTTTTGTGTCAGGGAGGAAACCCTTTATGGGCACCGGTTACTTGTTCTACCTTTCGCCGGTAGTGTGCGAGTCCAGTTTTAATTTATATTTAATAATAGTTTTAAATCAATGTTTTAGTCCTATACTGTATTGGCAATCTTGAATCTAGGGTGCCGATATAGACGCATCAGACAGAGATTATTAGTAGCGTTTAACACGTTAAACAGAGAACACGCTATCCCCTACCTCCCACCTTCCATTCTTTAGAACACGCGGTCGAAGCAGGCACGGGAGCGATCGATACGTCGACTCTGCCACACCACACATATATCCCCCCTTTCAAATATGTAGAAGAGTGGTTAGGTGTCTCTTTTTAACTGAAGGTTTTGCCCATATGTGACTTTTCTCTTGGTTGCATTAGAGATTTCGCAACCTAGATTCGAATTTGCCAATACGGTATGCTTATAATAGTAGTTTGTAAAACAAAAGTGGATATGATGTCCATACCGCACAGGAAAGTAAATTAAGCACGATGTAAGCTAACTTTCGAGCGCAATATGGACAATCCACTCGAGTTGTACAGTATATTTTTTCTACGACTCTATTTCCGAACTTCATACTAAAAAAAAATATTTAAATCAGATATTATAACATGTCATTGTAGTTGGCCGTGAACTTGTGAGAAAGATAATAAAACACAATTCAAGAAAAATTCATTTTGTTGGTCCATAATCCACGGACTAAATTACACTTTAACATATTTATTTAATTATATAATTTCTGTTCTTATGTGTTTGGATAAAAACAAACACATTTCACAAAGAAAACGCGCATATCACGTTGAATTTCTCACATTCGACATCTTACAAAAAAGCAATACTTACATATGTATTTATGTATATTATATATTATACGTATTAAAAATGACAATTTATTTTCATCAACCATAGTCAGTTTGATTAAATTGTTCTTCTGAAATGCACAGAAGAAAAAAGGGTTTGTTCGGTTATTTTTTCTTAAATTAAATTGGTTGCCTGCTTGCGTAAGAAACTTCAAAAATACAGCAAAATAGCTGTATATAGAATTTGTTTTAAACAGTTAAAAACGGCTTTTTTTGTGCATTAACATGAACTTTTAACGTTCGCCATGGTAAATTCTTTTTAAATAATCGTCAATTCACGTACTAGCACAATAAAAGTTTTAGGGTCTTTTGGGATTGGAGCCCCGTCATCGTAAATAACCAACAAGGCAAGTTCAATTTGTATATACATTTTATACATTAAATATTATAAGTATTAGTTGTCTAGAAATGAGTGGAAAACTAGAAATTTTTGAAATAAGAAAGTGCATCTGTGCACAAATCTTTAGTTCGCTCAGAAAATAAGAATAGTTCGGTAAAAATATATTTTGGTATTATAACTTTAAATTTTGCACCATTTCATGTACTCTTTAGGGAAAAATTGTGTACGCATAGACTCTGGGATAAATGTTTTGATTTAAACTAAAAAAAAAACACATTTTATTTGACAGATTTACATTCTTATGAAGTATTTTTCTTAACCTCACTTCTGTTAAGTGCCAGAAAACAACTCGTAAAATTTACAACTTGTAAATTTGGTTTCTAGGACTCGGATAGATATGAAATAATGTCTGTTCAGTTACTCGGAATAGTCCACTTTAGTATAAAGGAAAAAGAAAATTTCTATGTTGGAGTAGACAAAATCAATTTTCATGTAGTAAGTAAAGTACATAAAACGTTTTTATCTTTAAATAAATAACTTCGGTATATACAGAGTATATACAAATTACCAACACAAAATGATTTTAAATATCAAATTCCCCCTATATATTCTACTTTGTTTCAAAAGAAAATCACATGTCCTTTAGTAAGAACCTACGTCGTAGAACCTAATTGGTAAATATATTCTTATATCAATAAATCAATATGATAACAATAGCGGCATAGTCATTGCAAATATGAACAGAATAATTTATGAATTTATTTTTATTTCTTTTTAAGTTCTCTCTCTGCTCGAACAATGCTAAGTTTTGTAAATAATTAAAATAGTATAAGAGGTTATAGCTGCTCTCTGGAAGGGTCATTTTTAATTGTTTAGGAAAATGGGGGAAGTTAAGTTCTATCTACCTTCTTAAATTTAGTAATATGGCCTACGCGTTTTGGCTTCAGGGCGTAGAAGACGTGAAAATTCCTATTAAGCGTGATGCACACAATCAAAACACACTAGACAGTATATTTAATTATAATATTATGTAATTAACATTAAAATAAGATTGAAAATACACTTTTATAGTTCTTCTTAGATACGCAGCGCGCCGCGACGAAAGAGAAAAACTGTCTTTTGAACGACTTATAGATGGTTAAGCTTTAATAATAGCGTTATCTATCTTTAATAGTGAAATGAGAAAATTAAAATTGCAATTAGCATTTAACAAAAATTAGTTAGAGAAGCCGTTAAGTTGTACAACAAGATGCGTTGCTAATAATAAAAGTTATAAAATAAATAATAATTGTTATTTATTAGTAAATATGCAATAAAGCAATTCAAAGAATGTTTGCTTGGGTTGTTTGTTGCTAAAATTAACTAAAATCAGCTTTTAATTTATTTTTGTTAAGTTAAATCTGTCAAGTTAACACTATTTACTATAACTTGACTTGAGATCTACTTACACATTACTTGTAGATAGTTTGAAACAAAAGATGTTGTTATACTAGGAAGTTGTGTTAAAGATAAAGAAACGGCTGGGGCCGTTATATCATTTCAAAATTCAAAAGAGTATATTATGCCTAATGAAAATTAATGTTTATAATAATTCTCAAGTAGACAAAAAAAGTTCAGGTTTTTTTTTCGAGGGCCCGTCCATACGCCGGATACACTTAGGCCAGGTTTTGCCCATTGTACTCACTCTGTTTGGTTCTTTATGCCCACTCGGTAAACCCTTACACCAGTTTGTGCAGGTCAACCTGGGACAGGGTCAGGATCTCCCTCGGTTCCAGTTTTGGTTGTCCGAATATTTGTTGCCTCTTCCGATCTAGTGACATGCAATGGCAGACTATGTGCTGTACTGTTTCCCTAGCCCTGCAGAATTTGCAGTTAAGGTCTCCATTGTATAGTTGCATTCTGTGCAGATGATTCTTGACAGCCATGTATCCTGTCAGAACTCCTGCAATATTTCTCAGCTGATTCCTGTTCATGGATTTTGTGTTCACCCCTGATCCATCGCATTATGACGTTTCGTACCGTGCACCTCGGTACCCCGAGTGTCGGTTCTGGAGCAATAAGTTTATCGGCTTTTTCGTTCCCTATAATACCTTTTTATCCTGGTACCCACTGCAGTATTACTTTGTTTGCTTTTGCCAGGGCCTCCAGTTTCCCTTGACATACCCATACCAGTCTTTAGGTTACCTTGTTGCACATTAGCGATCTAAGCGCAGCTTGACTTGACTGTGAGTATATATGAATGTCCAGGTTACTTATTTAGCAGGTACTGAAGTCAAAAATTTTAAAATTTATATATTGAGGTACCTATTTAGTTGACACTTATAACTAATCCATTACATATATTTGGGTGGGAACATGGGTGGTCGGCACCCCTAGTTTCCCTGGACATCCTTAGTTCCACTAGGCACTGGCCCACCCTAATGCCGCCGCTGATTTCTTTGTTCTGTATCAAGAACATTTTACTTTTATGGTTTGGAAAATTTTAAATTTAACTTTTTTAAAATCACTCACAGAGTAATAAAAAAAGGAGGAATTCAAATTATAATGTGTGTCATTGCCTTTGAAAAAGACCTATTTTATTTACGCTTAAAATAAATATGTTAACTTATAAATAGAAATAAACTCAAAAGTCTCATCCCAGAGGTCATGCCATTAATTTTTTGTGAACGCAGTTTTTATTTTTGAAAATAATTTTTATGTCTTTGTTGATTTTCACTTGACCCACACTGGATATTTTATTGCAAAATATATATGTACTATGTACCTATATAAAAATATCTAAACTTTATACCAAAAACTCTAAAATAAAGAAAAATTAGAATACCTAGTAGTTTTTTAAGGGCAACTTTAATACTTTAATGTGAATTACTCATTTTTTTTAAATGACAACATAGTGGCTCATTGGATTAAGAACTTAGGAGCAAAGAACACTTTATTACGTATTACGATTAATTTGATACACACACATATAGATGTTAAACAAATTTCCATTAAAAACTTTAAAAATATAAAGTTAGAACATACCTATATTTCGCGGGGGGGGGGGGGGGTGTACTTACATTTTTTAGAAATAATTTTAAATATACAGGAGGGTGTTTCAGAAATGCTGTGCTGCAGAGTATACCAAACATACATTTTTTAAATGAAAGGACATATATTTTTGTAATGATGTTAAATCTCGTATAGGTTATTACTTAATTCCAAAAAAATTATTGGTGATTTCACTTTTGCCTATACGATTTGGTCCAATTACTTTGAAGGTTCAAATTTTATTTCGAAAAATAGTACATTATATACCTAGTAGGAAAAGCTGAACATTCCCGGACGACCGTAAAGATTGTATGTCGAGGCGCAAGCCGAGTCTGACAATACCGGGAATGTGGCTTTTTCTACGAGGTATACATATGATTTATCCGTAAATCGAAAATTACTAAAAGGACATAACTTATTACAATCAACTTGTTAAAATTTTGAAATAAATATTATTAACTTTGTTCACAAATAAAGGATGCCATTAAACATTAAATATTTGTGTTGTAACTATGAAAACACAGTAATATTGAATTGTCAAGCTTTACACATTTTAGTTTACAAGTAGCCGTACAGAAATAATATTTCCTTACAGTGCAATAATAAATATTTCCTAACAGTTATTTTCCGTTGCCTGTCAACGACTTAGTGTAAGGAAATATTGACTTTTTCTTGCAGAAATGTTATCAAAAATGTCAATATTTCCGATCGATTTTCGGAAAACAAATTTTATTTTAACAATTTGATTTGTGAATTTATATTCTTTAAACGTAACGCAGTTTATCTTTTTTAAATTATAAAGTACCAATGTTAAAGTTTGACGATTTTTATTTAACAGGTAAAAGTGTGTCATAAAATAGTAGGTAATCAAAACAAATCAAACCTTGAAATAGATTAAACAATATCGCTTAAAATCAAAATTGAAGGTAAAAGTCAGTAATAATGTTGTTCTATAGTTTTCCGCAGTTTTTCTTGACCTCCATTCTGCAAAATTTATGTATGCAATTTAATTTTAGAACCTTGTTATAGATTTGTCCAAAGTCTGGCTTTTCGCAAACCATTTAAATTTTTAGAAAACTAAATTGATCTGATTGTTGTTAAGAGCAAACAGTAGTCGATGAGTCATCACAAACAAATAGCGCATTTGGCAAATAAAATGTATTTTTTTATATACACAATATTTTCAAAACGAATTTCACGAGCATTAAGTGGCGCGGCGTCCGTGGAGATTTTGAATATAATATCGGGGCATCGTTTGTAATTTTAATGGAAAATAAAAAATTAACATAAATATTTCTATTTTTATGTTCTGCATGGCGGATGATATAATTTGAACTTATATAATTAAAACTTTAAAATACATTTTCAATTTTGTTTTTTTTTGAAAAAAAAATCAAGTATTATTCGCCAAACTAGAAGTTCTTGTTAGTAAAATTTTTGTATTAAATTTTCAATTAAATAAGCCAGGAAACGATGCCGCGTTTCACGCTGGTACGAAAGGCTCTTAAGGTATATGTATGTATCTACAAAAATTTTCTGATATTGATTTAATTATGACGCTATAAAATATAGTAAATGTGATTTTTTTTTGCTAATGAGTAAATCATTTCATAATTTATTAAATTGGATATGCTTTTGCTATTGACCAAAAGGAAATAAATACTTTTTTAGCGGTTTGCACAATCAAGGTTAAAATTTTAATTTGATATTCCTATTTAAATCCTCTTCCAATTTCAATAATATTGTTAACTACGAGTTCTTAGCTAACGTACTATGGCCAAAAAAATCTTAAACAATAATATTATTTGTTCTACTTCCACATGGATATTTGCTATTTCCTTTATACTTAAATGACGAGAAAAGTAGACTATTCCATTTAACTGTACGGCAAATTTCGTATTTATAACTGTTTTGCTTCTCAGTGTTGTAGCCTTTAAAAATAAATTTTACCATTTTTAAAGAAAAATTTCACGAGTGCACATAATACTGAAAAAGTCTTTTTAAAGCATATCCTACGTATATATAACACTGTGCGTAAAAATATCCCTTTTCCCTTTGAAGACAGTACCGTTCATCATTCCTCTGTGCTTTGGATTTTTATTTCTCACGAAACCAGAAATTTCCCATTAGTTGACATGTTGGCAACATTGTTATAAAAGTTAGCTTAATCTGTGGCTTCCATATATGACATTTAATACAAAATATACGTGACATTGTATAGGAAATTAGAAAATAATATCATATATAGGGTGTTTCATTTAAAATAACGATGTTGCCACCTGTGTCGGGCAGAAGCGACAACGCCGCATTGTTGAAAATATTTTAAAACGATAGACCATGGTTGTTTATCTGAGCAACCAAATTTTTGAAGAAAACCTATTACCCGTTTTCCATAAATGTATAACGTTCCATTCACCGTGAAACACGAAACACCTTCTATAGTACGATATAGACGCAAAAAATTACACACTATTCTTGATTTCCTTAATAGAAAAGAACTTTTTGGTAATTAAGCGTAAAATTATCAACCGCTTCTGTTACTAATCAATGAAAGTATAAATTACCTTAATTATTAGGAGATTGGATTTTCTTGAAAACTATTACCCAACAAGATCTCAAAAATCAAAACTAACTATTTTAGTTCGGAACACCCGTGCAAATTTTTTGTAAATAATTACATATGATCAGCACAAAATACTGAACGCGCCCGCCACCGCGAACAAAATAATTTTCATTAATATCAATAGGCCTCTCACATCTTCTGTTATGTTGCCCGGTTTAATTTGGCAATATTACGATCTAAAAAGAGGGTGTCCCAAACCAGTTATGCGATTATTTTAAAAAGCCTTTCACTCCGATGTTTGCCAATTTGTCAGTAGCGTCACTACATCAAACATTTATTAAGAAGGTATTATCAACGTGATACTGTGACCGGCAGAATTTTCGCTCTATATGGAAAATCTTTTTATTATTGATTTTAAAGAAAATTGTATTCTTGATTTAACCTTTTATGTCGCGTCGCCTTAAACTAAAGAAGCGCTCAATAAAATTGAAAAACTGTAGTGCATACCAGGGTTATTTAATTAATTGTTTAAAAGTCGCTCAAGACTAAATAAAGTACCTACCCTTATTTTTAGTTTTAAATACAATTTTCATTTGTAAGAGTTGTTTATTCGTAAAAGTTATTCGAAAAGACTTGGTTTAGGTATGAAGAAAATTATTTTGAGCCCAATTTAATCTTCAACAACTTAAATAATTAATTCCATTCATAGAAATAACATCTTGTTTCCCCCCTTTTTTTCTTTGGTCCATTTGACAGTCCTCTTTTTCTTTCTCTTATCTGGACACAAACTGACTAAAGCGGACACACGGGTCTCGTGGGTTATTTTTGATTATTCTTCAGAACGTTGGTATATTCCCACTTCGTGCCCTTATCATTTTAAAAATTTTAATATTGTCTGTGTTATTTATAATGTAGATGTTTTTGTATTTTTTAAATGCTTTTTTGTTTTTTAAAGTATTTAGGTAAGGTATTTCTTTTCTTTTCTGTAATTTATAGTAGGGGAAGCCGGGGCATAATGAGCACCGTAAGAAAAAAACGTAATTATAAACTCGTTGGTAGTAATGTAAAGATTATTTTAGGTGCATTTCGTTATATATTTGTAAACTCATATTACAAAAGTTAAATTTTAAAATAAATGTACTTTACGAACCAAAAAAAAAAAATAAAAAAATAGTTTATTGAATAAAAACTCATTGTGCCCCGGGTATGGGGTAAAATGAGCACCGCAACGGGCCACAATGAGCATGGGTTTACAACAGCATCAATTGCTTGGGCCATTTATTTTTTTGTCCAGGACTGTCTCTCAGTCTTCTTTTTGTAATTACGCACCACAATTGAATAACTGAAATGAAGAAAAAAAAATTGTTCACAAATGCATCTACTAAGTTTTTATCTATGGGGCAATATGGGCAGGGGCATATTGAGCACATTAATAGTGCTCATTTTGCCCTGCCCATCATGCCCCAGGTGTCAAATTGGATTATTTTAACTATTGAAAAGAAACCTCACCTATTCTGTTATTTGTATAAAATAAAAAACTAAACTTACCTTTTAAACCTAAAATTATAACAAGCCAAAAAACAAGACACTGGTTGGCGTAGTAGGCTATTCAAAATAGTATAAAATTATATCACGTGCACAAATTTATGTCCTCTAGTAATAACAACCGCCGCGAGCGGTGGACTCGACTAATGTGTGGTGACTCTTTTGTCCACTCGTCTTTTACAATATTTCCAATTGGTATTGCCAGACTGCGTTGAAATTTCTCCAAATTATAGGAGATGTTCATTATACCCCTGTGCTCATTATGCCCTGGCTTCCCCTTTGACTAAAGTTATAATGTTTATAGGTCTGTTGGTGACTTGAATGAAATTTTAATGAGACAGTGACTTTATGTCTATTTTATTTATAATAAAAGTTATGTCCGATAAAACTACGATCTTCTATTCAAAAAAAAAGGAAAAAAAAAATTATTTGGTCTTTTTTTTTGGTCTTCCCAATTATAAAAATCAATTTTAGTGAAGAAATTAAAGTCTATGAGTAGGGCGCAACTTTTTTCTAATTTAACCATCTCTGTATCTTATATGGTTTACGAGACCCCTGTAGAGTGCATCTTTAGCTGGGACACCTTGTATATTTATATTATACGTTTACCACGCCAAATTTAATGATTTTTTCAGGAAGATCTATTTGGAAAAATCGATTACGAATCTAAAAACGATTTTCGTCGAAAATAGAACAACTTCACTCTTAAGGATAAAATTCATATTTGATATGGTTTAAGCTAAATACTATATTTTATTCAATTTGAAGGTCTTTTAAATGAAAAATGTTTCATTCTTCATTTAAATCCTAATTACTTATATTAGACCATATTAGATCAATTATTATAGTAAGTTTTGTTATAATCCATATTTTTAATTCAACAAAATTTGGTAGATTTATTTCAATGAAATGTTTTAACTCCAGAAAAGAATAATAAATGTGCGTTAAGAGTGGGGTCTAGTGACGCATTCGCCATTTCGTTCTTTGATCAATATTTCGTTACTTGTTCGTTTACTGTATCAAAAAATCGGCCAAATACCCATATTTAAAGCACAATTACCAACAATTTAAACTTAAAAAAGTTTGAATTTATAAAGTAGAACAGCAGAAAAAGAAAAATGGATACATTTCACAAATTTTCATTTTTTACTTTTATTAATTCTTTAATCAAAATTTCTTTAGCTTAAAACTAAAGGTTATTGCTCCTCAAGGACGGGTATTTGGCCTCTTTTTGAATAAAATGAAAAGGCTTAGAAATATTGATCAAAAAATGAAATGGCGAATGCATGCATCACTAGACTTCACCCTTAACTGGATCCCAACAATATGTTTAAGTTCTTTCCCAAAGTCACCAGCTCCATGCAAAATTATATCCATAATATATATATTAAAAACACTGCGTTCTCTTCATGCGAATTCTGTCCATGTTTATTAAAAACTTTTTAAATTTGGACTCTACAGTTATTGGAGAACGTGAGAGAAAGTTATATTTATTAAAAAAAAATCATTCTCAATTATTTTTCGAACTCAATGAATTTTAGTAATTATTTTTTAGGATTTTTATTGGCTTATATTTTTTGAAGACTCTTTTTTGAACAAAAATGATCAGCACCACCTGGAGGCGGTATAAGAATGACCCTCTTCTTTGATCTGAGATTTATTATCCTTGGAAAACTCGTCACGGCGGTCTCACGTGTCAACTCTTTTGCCGCACCGACCGCTGCGACGACCGGACGGATTCTGCATTTTGACAACCTCTCTCAACTAACCAACTTACAAGTGTGGGACTGGGACATCTGCAGATATGAAGGCATTATTGACAGAATGGAAACCAGAGTCGCTCATTGTAGTGGTAAGGGGTGTATACAACTAAAAAGGGACTCCTGCTGTTTCTTGGGAACCATTATAGAGCTTTCGGGAAAAAGAACAAAGTGGCCAAGAGAAATAACTGGAAAATAGTTTTAAGTTTCTCAGATTGCCACTAGGGAGAGTAATAAAATAGATAAACTAAATGAAGAGGAATCGTGCAATGTTAAAATCTTACTGTTCATAATTTCTGAATCTGTAAAGAGTTACGCTAAACGCTGCCTGTAATAAACACTTATCGAACTCGAATACCCGTCTATAGTTATTTCGCTTCTCGGCATTTACGCCTCGGCCTTGATCCTCGCTGTAGCGCTTTTAGGTTGTATGTCTAGGTTTAATTAGTTTACGGTAATACTTATGCTCCTAAGCTAATAAGTTAAGCTCAATTCAAAATGTATGTGTTATTATCTTTTGGGCACTTATTGCTCCAGCTTCTCAAATAAAGAAATGGGGAAAAGACAAGCATTCTTTTGGGAAACATTGAACGAAAATGATTAGACTTGGTCTAGTTTAAAAGAGATTTTGGTGTCATCGCCGTATTTTACATCATCGTAACAATTTGCGGTTTGTCGTAACATTTTTTTATTAAACCATATGTCGGAATTTACATAGCCAAAAAGACAACTAAAATTAACCGAAGTCAGTGAAAACCGCAAGTTAATATCTCTTTCCCAGCTTAAGATAATGGTGACATTTTGCAAACCAACAAAATCCCTCTAAACGCTATCTCAAACGTGATTTTCTCGGAATCGCACTGACAATTTTGTAAAAACCTGTTTCATATTCAGCGGCAAATATAATTATTTCCAGCGATTTGAGAACCCGGTTTCAGGTATCAGCCAGTGCGAAGATTTTACGGCCTGAAAAATCAATTAGCGGGATTTTGTTGGCTTGCAAAACGTCACCAATATTAAAACATTTTGAACGTAAAAGAATTTGAATGCCAGTATTTAAAGTATAAGTACCGAATTCCTAAAACTATCAGTATCAAGTAGTGTTGACTATTTGTTGCTCATAAAACAATATCTTATGACACTTAAATAAATTAATAGTATAACAAAGAGTTAAAGTATATATAGAATCAAGAAACCCCAATCCTAATATTTAAGAATAAGCTAGTATGGGAATCAGGTATTGTTTTATTTAATTATCGATAAAACTAGCCTATAAAGTCCGCCAAATTACTGGCTGGATGCACGTCACAGCTTCTGACGTAATTTTTGATTCGAGTCATCATTGATTAAATAATCGTATATTTTTTCAATTCTGTAAGGATTTAATTAAACTTTAAAATAAGCATTTCTTCTTTGCTAATTGAGAATATCTTCCAATTAATCATTTTTCACTTTTTCCACTTTTCAATTATACGTAAAATTAAAGTTCTTCGAAATTACAAAGTTTGTCAAAACGAATTTTATATAAATTGACAGGACAATTTAATTAATAACAGACCTATCTTATTTTTTGTTTCCTGGCAGTAATTGAATGAACTATACTTGAAATATGCGTATTAACTTTGAATTTCAACATTTAAAGAAAGCCGAATAGATAGACACACTATGATTCATTCGCTACGTAAGAACCGACGTGACTTCGGAGCGCGTCGTCTTTTATTGCATAAAATAATACAATATCTTGTGTCTGAAATCGATCAAAAATTGAGACCACCATCAGTTCGTCTCCAAAAACGGTTGCCACATTTTTGCACTAATCCGTCGTTCTTTAAATATCGAAATTCAAAGGTATTAATCTTTTTTTCGTGTTGCATTTTTTCGTGCTAACATAAAGGATGCCTAACCAACTTTTTTTTTCAAATTAGACGATACTACTTTTTGGAAAACTTATTGAAAAAAAAGTTTGTCCATATTTTTTTAATCTGTCAAGCCATATTTGTTAGAAATTTGATGCGACAAGTGGTGTTGTCTAATTTTAAAAAAAGTTGGTTAGGGCTGCGCCGCCCTTTGAGTGTCCCAATTTTTTATGACACAAGCGATACCCATAAAAAATCTTTGAGGACGTATTTATTTTTGGATTTAGAAATCTTATTCCCAGAGCCGCTATAATTAGCGTTCCATTTTCCATTTCAAATCCCCACACACTGTGTGGATAGTCTATCCAAACCTAATAGAATTTTAAAAGACGATGTTTCGCCACCGAAATAAATGTATCCATGGGCGTGCCGTAGAACGATAATTATGACTTTAAATTAATGCAATAAATATATTATTTTTTATAATTATTTGTAATCCAGTATAAACATGGTAAGCATTTTAGAAACTTGTCAAATCGAGCGCAAATAGCTATTTTCCTAACAAGTGCAGAAAATCGATTTTTCCGCACGCAAATGCCGTTGACAGCACGACGCGTAGCGGAAAATGCGTTTTTCCGCACGCTAGTAGAAAAAATAATTTACCTATTATTTTAATCAAAACTTTTGAAGGCGCGTGTTGTAATCAAGCGTAGAAATTGCTAATTGGTCGCAAAAAAGGGCTCCCTTCTTCCCTACATCCTTTCCAATCCCATCCTGTATTTATAAGAATAATAATCATTGTTAAAACTTTCGAATCAAAAAATCAAATCTAAAATAAAAAAATATGTATTCATACGCTGTTGGAATCGTCAGATGATTCGGAACTGGATTCATTCGCATTTTGAATTACTAGTGGTGCTACTGGCGGTAAAATAAGATATTCTCTCACTTTTTTTATGACTCACTTACTACTTGCCGAATATTATCGAGTAATATTGCGCTTAGTGCTGGTGACTGATTATATTTACGAATACTTTTTTTATAGTGCCCCAAATCATTTCTATAGGATTAGATATGCAATAATAAGGAGGTAAACGCAATACAGTATGGCCGTGTCTAGTGCAAAGATGATCAATTATGTACCTATTCATTTTTAAAATTTCGACTCTTTATCATTTTTAGTAAATCTTTTTTTACCGGGACCTTCTCAGGAATTTTCATCATGTTTTTACTCCTCATAAAATTTAAAATGTCCTCCTTTTTAGTATTATTATTCGGGATTTTGTTTAATATACGCGAATGGTATTATGCATTGTCCATGACTTATACCGAGTTTGGTGGAATGTTTGGTAAGAGCTGATCGACGAACCATTTTTCAAATAAATCCCCAGTCATGTCCTCATGATAATCGGCAGAAGATGTTGATATATTTTTGGTTGAGAAAAGCAATGCATTGGGCACGAAACCGTTTTCACCTCCGGCATGAAGTATTATTATGTGCTTTCCTCTTGAACACGGTGTATTTAAGCTACAATTTTGAGTTTCATCTACCCAACCAGACTGAACAACATCATGAGTATCAAACCATGTCTCGTCTAGATATACTATATACCTTTTTGATTCGCGATATTCTTTTATTTTACGCAAATATTCTTGACGATGTTTAACGAGACTCCATTATTACCATTCGATTATTAATTTTTTTATGTTTAAATCCCCAATTTAATAAAATACCCCGAAGCGTTTCCAATGACTGATACTTATAATCAGGGTAATCGCGTAACTTATCCCAGATAATTTGTAATGTCGATACCGTATTTTCCTTGTATGAATTGTTAACAATTCGTCGAATAACATCTTTTGCTGCATCGTCAACTTGCCGAAACTGTTGGTTTTTTTTTCCGCTTTACCGAATGATCTGTAACATCTCCTGCCTTAATTACGCGATAAATTGTAGATATCGAAAGTAGTGTTAATTCGTTAAATCTTTTTATTATGAATTTATCTAACTGTTCCGGATTTTCTTTCTTTAAACACCCGTAAATATTTAAAATTATTCGTTGACTTTGAACATGTAAATCTTTATTAAACTGCGAACATTTTTCGGCTAGCAATGCGGTCGTTAGCGAAGGTAATTCAACATGATTCCCGTTCATCTACATCAAACGAGCGCCAAAAATACATTATTATAATAAAAATATACTTATCTTAGTTATTATCGAAACAATCGAAACACGTCCACACACGACACTGCTCTTCTAGAAACTATTGAAACTAACCTTTTTAAAATAATATCTCAATTAAATAGCATGCGATGATACTATAATATTATAAGTGGAAAAGAGACAAAGCGTTAGAAGTAAAGACAGAATGCCGATGGGGACCGCGCAACCTTTTTTAACTGAAGAGTAAGCCTAAAATCTGACCGCCTAGCGCTTAGTAGTGAGCAATCCTGGTATATAGTGGGGTCGGCGAATTTTATTTCGATTTTTATTGCCATTTTAAAAACACGTTTATTTCGATCGAAACATCGTCTTTAAAAATTCTATTAGGTTTGGATAGACTGTACATATATTATATTGATTCTTGAACAGCAGTAGAGTTTTGGACTTGCATTGTCCTTATTTCAACTGATAAGTATCTCCAGTGGTCTTCAGGTGATTACTGGTTATTATATTGTTTTTATTATAAATGTCCTATTAAAAAGTGATACGCTCCTGTCTATTCAAATAGTTCTATAAAGTTCATTAATTCATACTGTTCTTGCCTTCTGTCGATCACGTGATTCAAGGCTGATCACATGCTAATTACTTTAATTATACAGAGTGATACCTCATGATATACTGCTCCCTAAATTATTTGTGATTTCAATATCTGCATGTGTTATTTATTATTATGAGCAAGACAGTATTATATTATTATTATTATTATTATTATTATTATTATTATTATTATTATTATTATTATTATTATAAGAATTAAGAGGAATTTTTCGTGTTATTTATTTTTATGAGCCAGACAGTATTATATTATTATCACGAGAATTTAGAGGAATTTTATATTTTTCACGAGTAGGAAAAGCAATCTTGAAACATTTTCAAAATAACGAAATACAGAAGCAATTATATTGCTTTTTGGGTACGTCAACAATCAGCCAAATTAAAGTAAACTTATTAATTAATTTCACTTGGTCCCAAAATCAAATATCTCTCTCTGGTATACGAATAGGGGGTTATAATAATAATAATAATAATAAACAATGTTTATTCAGATAAACATTTAGTATACATTTAGATAAAACGAAACAAAATTATATTATAGTTAAATGTTACCTAAAGAGGTAAAGTTCACAGTCCCTGCTAATAACAGGGACTGGGCTTACACTTAATAATGGGGTTGCTTAAAAAAAGATGAGAGTTAAAAATGGAATGTTAAACATAATTTTAATCTATCCGATTATGTATTTTTTTACTATGAACATAAACTAAATAAATTTAGACATCCCACCTAAATGGGAGAAAACGAGGCGTCATGCTTCGATGTATACCTACCGCGCGTAGCTTGAGACGGATGTTCGCGTTGATGTTTAAGCGCCACAAGGTTTGACCAACGTTTGACTTAACTCGTTGCACATTTGGACTCGAGTCCAAAATTATGAGGGGTAAAATTTTATATTAGATGGTTTCTCTATGGTATGAACTTAATTCAACAATTTAGTTCTTTTTTTTAGCTTTTGTCTTATAAGCAAAGCGAGTTAAATTCCGCCAATTTTTGATAAGGTACAGATTTAGGAAGTCACTAAATCAAAAATCACACGCACTCTTCTTTAGTCATTAAAACTTATATTTATCCACTAATATATTATAATTAGGTACCTATCAAATTTAATTTATTTCGTTGTCGTTTTTTTATTAAATATATTTAAATATTTACTACTTTAAAAAACGGCCCAGGAAATGTTCTTGTAATTAAAAAAATTCTAATAGAAGTAGGTAATGAACGGCAGTAGAGTTTTGGACTTGCATTGTCTTTATTTGTTTAGAATCACTACGTAGTAGGTAATATTTTGATTTAGTTTAAAAAAATTTGTAGGGAATGAACTAAAAAGATTTTCCAAATAAACCTAACCATGATTACTAAAGATAAAAGAAACGCTTGGTTTTTACTGGGTTTTTATTAAAGAAAGACATGCATGCTTAATTCCATAAATCCGACTTTGTGCTTACCCTAAGCACTTATTTAAAGAGAGTGCTTTTCTATTGAAGCGTGTAATTAATTAACTCCAAAATAGTAACAATGGGTCATTTCCCTATAATAATAAGAATTTATCTTATTCAGCACTAACATTCTGAATCTATAAATAATCCAAAGAGCAAGCTGGCTGAATGTTCGAAAGGACAAGTGGCCCGCAGTAACCCAGAACAAACAAGAAAACTTTTCATGAGAATATGAACTGGTGCGCGCCCATTTTAAAAATATATTTCTACTCTACAAATCTTTAAAAAAAAAACAATGATGTTAAAAAACCTCTAGTTTTCATTGGTGGCATTATGTGAAACGTTAAAATTATTGGAGAAATACCCATATTATACGTATGTCACCCTGTAAAAAATATCCATTAAAAAAAGTAGTTTAAGAATAATCGGTCTTTCAACTTTTATTACATTTAACATAAATTTGAAGGTCACTTCGCGTTTTTATTTTACCACTTTT
This sequence comes from Polydrusus cervinus, assembly GCA_935413205.1. Classification (NCBI taxonomy): domain Eukaryota; kingdom Metazoa; phylum Arthropoda; class Insecta; order Coleoptera; family Curculionidae; genus Polydrusus; species Polydrusus cervinus. The sequence continues at coordinate 32,533,267 of OW284516.1, forward strand.
AGGAAGTAAGGAACACCGGTACTACTTATACTCGTTCCTATTTGTTTCATGGACTTTGTAGGTACACTCCGATAATAAAAATGGTAATAGTTTAATACAAAATTGTACAATATTATATTTAAATTAAAATGAAATATTTCTTCTACTTCCACATGGAAATTAACTGTTTCCTTTAAACTAAAGTGATTGGAAAACTGGGCTATTCCGGTTAACTGAACGGATATGATTTCATATCCATTCTACTAAGGCTATGAAACTGACCAATCACAGTGGTCATGGTCAATTACAAAGAAACCAAATTTACATGTTGTAAATTTTACCAGTCGTTTTCTGACACTTAAGAGAAGTGAAATTAAAAATATACTTCTAAAATATGCAAAGCTGTCAGATAAAGTTTGTTCTTATTTAATTTAAATCAAAACATTTAGTTGTTGAGTTGAGTCTATGCATACTCCATTTTTTCCTAAAGAGTGCACGAAATAGTGCGAAATTGAAGGTATAATACCAAAATTAATACCAAAATATATGTCTACCGAACTAAAGATGTTTGCCTGCACAGATGCACATTCTTAGTTCAAAAATCTCCAGTTTCCCACTCATTTCTAGAAAATTACTATAAGATTTAATGCATAAAATTTACTATATACCCACAAAATGAACGTTTTTACTAATCTTGGTTGGCTCATTGTCATACAAATATTGGCTCACCGCGATATTTTCTAATATACTTTCAACGGGGATCCAACCCCAATCGATCTTAAAATTTTTATAATATGCAACAGATATAGAAAACTAACTTCCTAAATGGTAGAACATGAAGATGAGTACATAAAACTAGATAAAACAAATGATATTATAAGATTTCTAGAAAAAAAATCCATTCCTATCCACGTTAACAGTGTTGCGAGTTTGTAAATTGGCGATTATTTTAAAAACTTTACCATAGTGAACGTTTAAAAGTTCATGTTTATGGACAAAAGCCTATTTTAACTGTTTAAAACGATTTCTACAGCTTTTTTGTTGTACTTTCGGAGTTATAATTCTTACTCAAGCAAAAAAAAATTCGAAGTAACCCCTTTTTCGTCTATGCATTTTATCCGAACAATTTAATCAAACTAGCTATGGTTGAGAAAAAGAAATTGTTCATTTTTATTAATAAATATATCGTTTTTTGTTATTCTGCAAAATATTGATTGTGAGAAAGATAGGTTACATTCAAAGTGATTTTGTGTAAATATGTTCATTATATGTATTTCTGTGTAATTTGGTCGCGAGACACAAACGTGACACTGCTATTAGCTATTATCTACCGTTTCGTTAATGCCGTGGGCAGGGGTGGAAAAAAAATCTAGTAGCACCTTACTTTAAATCTTTTATCTCTATCTAAAATATAAATAATTTCCTGTTTCATATCTTAGACACATTACTATTTAGATAAATAATCGATTAAGAAATCAGAAAATCAATTAATTGCGAGAGTGGCTTGCAAAATGACCACTTTAGTTGTACATTTTCACTGCAAGAACACGAAGTACCTACGAGATTTTCAAAACAAAGAAATCTATCTGTTAACCAATAAGTTAACAAGGAATAACTGATTATTTTTTTAAAATATAAAGTTTCTAAAGAAAAAAATATAAATGGGACATGAAGTCTACTTTTTATAAACATACAGAATGTATCAAATATTTTTATTTCCATGACTGTATCGCGTATTCCAGTAGGTATGTGTAAAAAATCTAATAATATCATTCTATATATACCTCAACAACCTCACATTGCACCGTCCAGAGTAATTATTCAGTTATTTTTTTCTAATCTGGAAGTCATTAATTAGTGCGTAGAACTTTATAGAAATATCAACATTTCTCCTCTTAATGAAAAAATTATCATTGCCGTTTTGTCCTTATTAAAATATGAAAAAGATAATATATTAAGGAAAATATTAAAAAAAAATAAAGTACCTACCTACCTACTTAAGTACCATTTTTGTAAAATAAAATAAAAATGTGCTTTATTGTAAACTGACATATAAACATTAATTATTTGAAGAATTTTTCTAAACTGCATAGTAATATAAAAACTGAAACAGCCTTAAAAACTTTATTAATGTTTTTGTAGCTAGTTTTTGAAAATATTTATAATAAGAGCACAACTGACATATAACCCTGACATCAAAAAAAATTACAACAACCCACTTAGTTACTTTTGATCTTACATCAATTACTTAATTTTATCAATAAACTTGAAAAGTAATTAATTTTTTAATTTATAAAGTATATTAAACAATTCATAACTAATATTATCATTGGTCTTAATTTGTAGTAAAAGCGATTACCCCTGATCTAAAAGACCCTTTTGAAAACGAACAAATGTAAAATTAATAAAAAGGTTATTAGAAAAAATAGGTTAGAAAATTGGAACAGCAATTTCAAATTGTAAATAAAAAAAAATTAAGATATATAAATTTAGTTTACAACAGTAAGATCGAGTTAACCCAGGTTTAAAATTAAGTTTTAGTAATACATTCAAATAATTAAAGTAAGACTATTTTTGCTACACCACTGGCAATGGCTGGCTATTCGTCTGTTCAACGTCTACTTTGCCCAGTACTTTTCCATTGCGTGACGTCACATGCCAATTCTTGGTAGGTATTCAATGGGTGTATTGTTAAGACCTAACACTGGTAATATATATCTAGAGGCGCCATAATTTATTGGTTTAGGTAACCATAATTATAGAGATAATGGGTTTGTTCGGAGTTAATTTTTTTTTATATATATGTAAATCGAGGTGTAAATAATTAGCATTTTAGCTTGATCATGGTTTAATACTGATATCAATTACATCATGTAAAATATAACAAAATGATTTTGATATTTTCAAATTCACATAGAATATAATAATATTTGTGGTTTTATTTGAGCAAAGTAGAAATGTTTCGACTGAATCCATCAGCCATCTTCAGGTGACTAATTTGGTGATTCAGAAAAAAAGTTTAATGAATAGTTTTATTTTCTCTGTATTCTTATCTTTTTATCAGCTAAGCCTTCCGCAAAACTTGGATTTAACGTCTCAATATAAAATATTAACTGATAACATCCCACGAGTTATATATTATTATCATTATTTACATTATTGGTATTACAGGAACTCTTTGCAAATACCTGGCTGTAAAAAGGTATTTTTTTCGTTATCTATGTATGAACTAGATGTATTGCATCATATGCACAAAAAGTGACATCTGTTTCAGAGTACAGAGGTTGATAACAAAATCTGAACAGTTTTTTAGAAAGGTAATAAGAATTTGTATAATTTTAAAACTAAATTTTATTACATAAATATTGGATGTAATATGCAATGTACGAATGTACCTAATGTGGTGTTTTATGCCGTTTATCAATGCAATTAAATAAATTAGTTTTAACCAGTTTGTTTAATTTTCTTAATAACAACAAATATATTTAATTCAGGACTGTACTTCCTTCATTCCCTTATAAAATTTAAATAAAATAAGTTTTAGAATGCAATAAATACAGAATAAGGAGATAGTGCTAATAAACTGACGCAATAATAAAAACAAAAAAAAGTTAAAAATCCCGAACAGAATCACAGAAAAATAAACAAATTTAAAATTAAATAATAAACAAAGTTTCAATCTACCACATTAACCAAATAAAAAATACCTATACAAAATTTTTGAAGCGACTGTACCAATTCGTGAACGGAAAACTTTGCCCAGTTGGCAGCAATTTGACTTGAAAGCTTGAAACTTCCATCGCTCACTTGATGGCGCTGATTCAAATTCAAAAAAATTAAAAAATATATTACCTTGTAAGCCCCGTGTTGGGGTACAGTAGATCCGTTTTTCTTAACCATTTTTCCGGGTAATATAAAAATAAATAAATATTTATCACAAAATCACAGACTAAACCGGAAAACAGTGCTTCCCCCTTTATTGTCGGACTAAAAATGAAACGACTGTATGAACGCACCGGTTGAGCTGCGAAACGTCGCGCGAAAAACATAAGAGGGGAGATAGGCATAAAAGAGCGAATGACTAAAATACGCTAAGTTCACTAGGATCTATTTATACTGTGAATTGTAAATATTTACTCAAATACGTTTTTAATTATGATGGTAGATCTAATTTTTATGAATCAAAGATCAATTAGCATTAAAGGATGTGTCAATTTTTTTAAAATATATGCGGCCCACTTTTGGTGGCTCCATCTCCATAGTAAAGTTAATATATTATTTAAAACAACAGCAACGTATAATTCTCTTGCTAATTGCAGATTGATTCATACTCAAATATTTTTCAAAATAGTATTTTTATTATTATTATAATATTATTATTATTATTATTATTATTATTATTATTATTATTATTATTATTATTATTATTATTATTATTACAGCTTTTTGTTGGTATTGCTGGTGTTATTTACAGTAGGTACAGAGAAGAAATTCATCTTAACCTGTACTGTTTAGAAACTTCCGGACTATATGGCACGTTTGAAGAATGACTCTTTTCTAAACTTGTTGGTATAATTAACCTGAAAGCAGTGGCGTCGCCAGGTTTTTGGGATGGGTGGGCACAAGAGGGCCCGATAATTTCAAGTTGGGCAATACCCAAATCAAAAGTGACTTCTAAATAAAAAGGTCGGCGCCATCCCCATGCCCTATAACGCCATAAGCGGGGTAAAAAAAAACTCCCCTTTTCTCCAAACTGACTCATCTTATATTACATTCTATAATACCACTCATTTCTCCTCAATAATTTCATAGTCAAATACCCCTTCCCCTGCGGAAATTCCATTACAAAACCGATTTTCTCAATTTTGGGTGGGCACTAGGGTGTGTTTGTAGGGTGAGTCGGTATCCACCTTGGCGCCGTCGCTGCCTGAAAGGCCAAGTTTTTCCAAGTTGGGCTTGAAATTTTTCGTCATAGCTCCCTTCACCGATATTATGATCGGAATGATGTCTATTTTTTCTAGCTTCCATATATTTTTTATCTCTATCGCCAAATTCGAGTATCTACTTAGTTTTCTTCTTCGATTCGGTTTTAGGGAGGTTGTGTGTTAGTGGACAACCTATATCGATTATGAAAGCTTTCTTGGTCGTCTTTTCGATAAGAAGATTATCCGGACGGTTGTGGTCTACTGTTCTATCCGTTATTATTGGCCTGTCCCAGTATAAGAAATATGTAGGGGATTCAAGAACTGACTCGGGTGAGTATTGGTAGTATGGTGGGAGGTTTTTCTTTAGACCCAGTTTATGGGCCAGTTCCTTGTGGATGATCTTTGCCACCTGATTTTGTCTCCCCAGATAAGCATTGGGTGCCATATAGCACCACAACCCGCCGTGATATGTTCTATCGTTTCTCCGGGGCAATTGCACACATCTTCCACATTTCTTTTCAAGATGACCTTTTCATAGTTTCGAGTTCGAATGACACGGACTTGGATATAGATTATAAAACATTCTGTTTCAGCGTGTAGCTGCCTTTTTTTATGACAAATTCAGTGACATTTCTCTATCTATGAGTGGATTTTAAAGTGTAGTAGGGTATTTGCCATGTAGAGCTTTCTCTTGCCAACGTTACAAGCTATTGACTTGGCGGCGCGCGGATGATATTAGATAATCCGTGTTGTTGTAAGTTAAGGGCTGTATATCCAGTGTCTGCTGCTACCACTTTTTGTAGAAATTCCCCGTTTGACTCTTGGAAGTATTTTCTCATAGAGGTCTCTTGCGACTTGTACAGGTTATTATTATTACCATTATTATTAGTATTATTATTATTACGTGCCATTGGCCATTGACCGAATTTCGTTAGCATTTTATACAACACTATAGGTATTTAAAATTAGTATCCAACATACTTTTCTTTTTAAATAGAACAAACACCCTACATTTTTTATTTCGCTCATAGTATATTTTATACGAAATGTTATATGCATAAGTTCAATTGTTTTTGAGATATTGACGTTTAAAATATGGCATTTTCAGACTTTGACAGGCTCTACATTCGCAAGGAGCATCTTGGATTAAAATGGTTTACACCTCCCTATCTTAGTTTTCTATTCTTTATCTAAAAGCTACAACTTCCGGTTTAACATGTGAAACCATTTTTTTGTTTAACATGGTAAATCGGAAGTTTCTATCTTTGAATAGAGAATAAAAAACTAAGACATGGATATGAAAACGATTTTTCTTTAAGATGCGCGATTCCAATGCTATAACCTGTGAAAGTCTGAAAATGCCATATTTTAAACGTCAATATCTCAAAAACAGTTGAATTTAGATATAGGACATTTACTGCAAAATATACGTGGAATTTTATAGGAAATTATAAAATAATATAGAGTGTTCCATTTCAAAAACATGTTGGATATGCCCTGACTATGTGTGCCACCCTGTATAATTAAAAATAATTTTGAATTTTAGGTGTAATGGCGTCTTATAACTTTTTTTTAAATATTGAAAAGTTGAGTATAGTTTAGATGCTATAAAATCCTGCTTTGAGAGCTGGCCACCCTGGATACATATTTTAAATTTTGTAGCAATTGTCTCGAAATGAGTGGAAAACTCAAGATACTTGATAAAAGAAAGTAAACACTTGTGCACAAAACTTTAATTCGGTCACAAAATAACATGGTTCGGTAAAAATATATTTTGGTTTTATATCTAATTTCCACACTATTTCGTGCACTACTGAAAATATTGGTATTGGTTTTTGAAGTATGTATTTTCTTAATATCACTTTTATTCAGTGTCATAAAGCGATGCGTAATAGTATATTACGTAATAAGTGTTGTAAAAAGCAATTTACGCACAAATAGAAAAGTTACGCACGACGCCGCGTAGCGGCGAGTGCGTAATTCTATGAGTGCGTAATTGCATTACAACACGTATTACGTACCATACTTTACCTACGACCTACTTATTCACACAACATCATTTAGTTTTAGTTTTTCATCTTAACTGGTAACAATATTATTAATTTAAGAACGTGATAACATCAACGAGAAGGTATATATTGTAATAATTCTACAGTATGATTATTTAAATTTACAAATGTTATTTTTTATAATATTATTTATTCTCATTACAATAATTATTTATAGTTACAGAACAATTATTGAAGACAAAAGGTATATCGTTTCTTTTGCTTGTTGAAGCATAAGTAAGATTTACATTATTAGTTGCCTCAATGAAATTTTCATTAATACTATTAGTACTACTACTAGTACTTGCTATTGCAGATGATATTTTAGACGAATTGTTAGTTTGATTATTTAGGGAATTATCCACATACCCTTCAGCTACGGTTGAGGACTGCCATCCGCCGTGTCTTTTTAAATCTAATAAGTCACCACCCGCGTCAACAAGAATAGTCGCGGACGAGCGTCGAAAACAGTGTCCTGTATAATTCGCTGCTTCTGGTAGTCCCAGATATTTGGCTATTTCTTTTGGAACCTTTCCTAACTTGTTAATACCAACAGACTGTTTGGTACATTTTCCGTTTATATAGTTTAGAAAAAAAGGTAAATTTGGAGCTGTACTTACTGCAGAGCGAATGTTTATATATTTTTTAACCTTTGGGTAAAAATATTCTGACACCACAAAAGAACGTTGCCGTTTAGTTTTTGAATCGGGAATATTAATAATTAGATTCTTCCCTGTGTCTTGGATATCTGACGGTTTTATATTACGCAACTCTTGTTTCCTGCATGCACCGCTTATACCAATTATAAGAGCAACCTAAAAGACGATTTGAAATAAATTTACACATTTAACATTATATTGAGCTCAATATATTACCTTCATAAACAAATGTTTATCATCTGGTGCGTTTTCTAGAAAATCGTTTATATTCTTGCTTGTCAAAATCTTGGATTTTTTGGATTTAAAGCCGTCCGATTTTCTCTTCAGAAGAGCTTGTAATTTGGAGTAGTTTGCAATATCGACATTGTGATTTATATTAATTGTGGCCTTTAACATTGAGTAAAATGACCAAAGTGAGGAAGGCTTCATCGTTTTTGATAGTTCTTGGAAATATGCCATCATTACATTCTCGGAAAATGATTTAACGTCGTTTTTTAATCTCCATTCCATAAATCTTTGGTAAGTAAATTTGTATCGATATTCAGATTTCGCCGGTAACAAGTTGTTTTTAGCAGCTTCTGCAATTTCGCTAATATTGGGTGGAGTTAAATTTTCTATTTCACTGTCACTCGACATTTTTTATGTACCTAATCAAACTAATTTCACTTTATAATATTACTCACATACAAATTTGATCTACGATTATGTCAGTTTTTGAATAAGTTTGTTTGTATTGACCGTTGCTAAGCGGTTGCTAGGAAAACTGTGCGATTTTTTTACCAAGCTGTGCGATTTTTTTACCGTGCGTAATGGGAATCTTACATTGATCGGAAACGGTGTGTTTTTAAGTATTTACAGTAGTGGTCGTAGGTAAAATTTATAACAAGTAAATTTGGTTTATTTGTAATCCTTCTCAAGTTATAATGATCTGAACACTGATGTGATTGGTTAGTTTCATATTCTACCTAGGATGGATATAAAATTATACTCGCCTAGTTAACTGGACTAGCACATTCTCTGCTTATATAAAAAATAAAAAAAAAGATTTCTGAATTTTAGGAACAATTCTAGCAGAAGGTAAACGAAAGACGAAAATAATTTGTTGATCACTCTAAAAAATGTTTGACCGCTTAAAAGCTAATTTTTTCTTGAGAGATATACTTTAGTATACCTAACAATAATCTTTAGTTTCCCACACCAATTTTAGCTATTACTTGGTTGATTTAAACAAAATTCTCTAGTTTAGGAAACAAGTTGTTTATTTATTTTAACCAAACACACCAGCAGTACTAAGAGATTTCGCTAAAAGTTATGTACAACCCTAGAAGATTGATAATATTGTAATTTTTAGTATTAAGGCTACGTTTGGAAAGTATAGACAATAGACACCTCTGTACGGAGGGAATGAAAGAGTTCGAAACCGGTCTGAAGGTGGCTGCATCCTACCAATAGTAATAGTAAGTCTTCATTTCTCGGTGGTGCAATCTGATTTGTAATTGAACACAGTGTTGACAAAATATGACTTTATATTATAAGGAACTTTCAGCAGTGACGGCTTGCGATCTTAAAAAATGATGAAGAGCTAGGTATAGGCGGGTCCTTAAACAAACATTGACTAAAAACCCGTGTAATAAAACGTCTCTCTTATCCTCATGCATCTGTCCAACGACTGAATGGAGTTTCCAACAAATTCCAAACTATGTCATTAATTGGGTTCATCTTTAAAACACACAACTAAGTAGGTACGTACTGAATTAACTGAAAAATAAAGGCAAAACTTTTTAATCACACAGTAAATCACGTAAAAACGAGGTCTATAACTGTAAATTTCGCGAAGCCTCAAAATAAATACCTTAAGGTTAGGCAAAACAATGGTGCATCATACGACTGATCTATTTTTAAATTGCCCTTCATCATAATGCAAATTGTTACATGCTGCTTGCGTGACTGACGTCACGTAACCATAGCAACGGTGAATATCAAAGCCGCGTTGGGTCTTCACTTGCTTTGAGCTAACGGACACGTTCGCTGGGGCGCGTCAAAATGCACGAGTGTTTATAATTATTGTCCATCGGAGTTAACCGTGGCTCTATTATGCATATAGCTACATTCGGATTAAATTCATTTCATTAATTCGAACATAATTTTTTTTTAAGGGCTAGAATGGTAGCTGTATTGGTACATTAATATTGTCGAAAACTTTTCTCCTGGTTTTATTTCTTTTGGTGAAGAGCCCCTTCACCTGACGAGCCGCCACTGACTTTCAGGTGGTTCGAAAATAAATATTTATGCATTTTCCAAACAAATTAGTATCTACTGGCAACAAACATACTCTTTAACCTAAAAAGCAGTTAGTTTGCTAATGACGAGTGTGACTAGTAACCAATGCCGGAATCGGCCTAGCAATAAAATGTAGCCTTCGTTACTATTTCCTCTTGGGGCTAAATTAACTAACTTTTCTTGCCACGGAAACTAAGATTCTGGTATGATTATGCTATACAGTTTGTAGGCCCATAAAATAAACAAAAAATACTTTTATATTGCTTTAATATTTCACACACTCATATAGTATAATATACTAGGCCAGTTTTAAGAGTGTGTAAAATATTAAAGCAATATAAAAGTATTTTTTGTTTATTTTATGGGCCTATAAACTGTATAGCTTTTCAAAAATGTAAATTGGTCTGGCACAACTTTTTCGCCGCTAATTTCGCAAAATTTCAGTTAGTATTAGTATTTTACAAATAATGAGTACCGTAAAACGGGATTACTTTGCACTCAGTACGGTAACTTTGCACCAACGCTGTAAAATATTATTTTTGGTAGCACAGTGCTTAATTTTAATTTGAGGCCCCTACTAATGTCATGTGCAGAAAAGAACACTGCAATATATCATCTCAAGAGGGTAGACACTCCCGCATTCCGGCATTTGTCAATAATTTCCCGCCATAATATATAACCTCTAAATTGTCACGTTTTAAAGCTGTGCACAATCTTCTTGCCGAGAAAACCTAAGCTGATAAATATTGGTAAGTACCCGTTCAATCGCATGTACAATTATTAGTTTAGAGATGCAGGTAATAAAATAGGTTAATAAAATATATATTTAGGTTTTTCTATTTATTTTGTTTACATTGGCAATTTCCATATAAAATTGGGAATACTTTGCACAATATACAACTGGTGCAAAGTATGACTTGTATGCGGTTACTTTGCTTTAATTGTAGATAAAACGGTAAAACTAGTTTAAAATGAAGTGGAGCAAAGTATACCCTTTCCGTGGTATACTTTGCACCAGGATGTAAGTCGATTTTTGTCCTAATCTTGCAATAAATCAACTTAGAAATGTAATGAGACTTAGTTAATGAGCTTAATGATATCCACCGAAAATCATAAAATAGTTATATTAGTATTAAGATATTTTTATCTTTCAATAAAAAAAATTGTGCAAAAAGCGGTGCAAAGTAACCCCGTTTTACGGTACGGAAAAATTTTGCATTTCTAGAAAAACCACCACAAGTTTTTTTAAAATCGACACTATCATAATTTTAATCCGTAGGAAGTCTTATATCATAAAAAGTTATAACTTTCCTGTTAATTTTGATATGTAAGCCAGTATACCGGTATATACTGGATTATCAGAATTTTTGCCATGTCACCCATAAAAATATAACTGCGATTAAAATAATGGTTCTGTTCTAGGTATGAAAGCATAGATAAGAAAATAATTTTTATCAAAATATTTTATGCAGGGCCGTTTAAAATAATTTTCTTAGAAAAAAAAAGATAACGAACACCTTACAGAAAGTGCAAGAGTTTCGAAAGTGAGTAGACTTTTTTTTATATATTTGTACAAAAACAGTATTTTATTTGTTCCTTCGGTCACAGCTGACCAGGACATGCAATGTCAAAGTGTCGATTATTATATTTTGAAATAAAAACGTTGCTAAATACACAGGCCTGCGTTTAAATACATTGTAAAATGTGAATTCAATTTTTCAACTGAAATTGAGTATTTCAGTACTGCTGATTTCAAATCTGTTTTCAGTTTTTTTTCTATCACGTAAGGTTTTTAAACAAAATGGTAAAACAATACAAAAAGTAAAAATATTTATATATATTTAGCAAAAACAAGAAAAATAATAAACCAACAAAACAAATAATGAAACGGCGGAAATAGTAAAAAAATAACATAGGTGCATTAATCCTTTATTTTCTTGGAAAATCTTTCTCTTTTTCCAGAAAAGCTTCTTTAACTTATTTTTTCTACTGACGTTTTATAATAACCTCTTTTTGATTGTCATTATGGTTTTTTAATAACCTCCTTTTAGGCGCAGCGTGCTTAAAATTTTTTTAAGCACGTTACCAGGAGCAACGTGTTTAAAAATAACGCAGGTAATTATTTACAATTAAAACGTAACCACAGACTAGGTATAATTTAATTTTTTTTGGCAAGTGTCAATTTTTGAAAGAGGGCAAATGAAACATAGGTAATAAAATGTTAGTAAAATAAATTAAGTTTTTTATTAAAAAACCTCAGTAGAAAAAATATTGTATAGAACTCGTTACAAAACAATGTCTTTTAGTCAGTTTGACGTGTTGTCCAACTCGGCTTCGCCTCGTAGGACAATTCACGCCGCGTGCCTAAAAGACACTTATTTCGTTAGTTGTTGTATAAATAGCTATTTCTTGCATATTCTGCGGTAAGATGGTCCCTTTTAAGCATCCAGCAATAGTCGGCCATCATTTTAACATCCCAACGCCCCTGGTATCGCCGTTCCATCTCTTTTGTGTCTAGGTGGAAGCGCTCCCCTTGCTCTTCACTGACATCGCCAAGGTTATCCGGAAAATAGCCAGATGAGCATGTAGAAAATGAACTTTAATGCTCATGTTACAGCCTAACTTTGTAAATTTGTCCAACATGTTTCCAACAATACTTTTAAATTCCGGATCTTTGTAGTTTCCTAGAAACTTCACCATGTCAACTAAAACATGTCACCATAGTTGATTTTATTATATGATTGAGACCGTGACTTTGTGATTTTTGTCTTCCTATTTATGTCCTAGAAATTTATTTACAACTTCTTTAAAAGTTGTCCATGCTTCTTTTTCGTCTGCCTGCATAACCATCTCAATTTCATTACTTTTCATCAACCTATTTCTGGCCCAACAAAGATTCCTTCTTTTAGTTTAGCTTCAGGAAGACCCGAAAATGTTTCACACAAGTACTTAAAACAGCCACCATTTTTGTCTAGAGCTTGGACAAATTGTTTCATCAGTCCCAATTTTATATGTAGTGGGGTAATAAAATTTTTTGGGGGTCAACTAGGCTTTCCCGAATTACGTTTTTGAAGCCAGGTGTTAAATTTCGTCTGTCTGAGGCAGATGGCTCAAAAATGTCAATCTCTGAATCTGTTGAAGGTTCAGATTCGACGGACTGTAAGACTTTCGGTGGAATAGGTACAGGTATATCAGCATCATGTGGAACTGGTATTATTGCCGACGGAAGATTAGGATAGTTTATATACTTTAGAGATTTTGTGTTATGACCTTTAATATCACAAAGACAAAAATAGCAGTCGTCGACGTGATTTCTGGGTTCTCTCCAGACCATTAGTACACCAAACAGTAGGGCTTTTTTTGTTCCTTTAAACCAATGCCTCAAGGCTTCTTTGCAAACCTTGCAGATAACGTGTGGTGACTAAACTTTATCTTGATCTCCAAGTTTTACTTAATATGTTAAATATACATTTTTTTCGAAATCAGTAATGTTTCTTTCAAACTTTTTCACTATGAACTGTCCACAAATATAACAAAAGTCATCAGGTCTATTTTTACAACACCTAGTAGACATTTTGCACAATGAAAATAAAACGTACACAACGAAACGCCGATAGATTTCGGTGAACAACGCCCGAGAAAATGCCTATATCAATACCACATCGATACTAAATAATGTTGCTCTCTGAGCCTAAATAAACCGAGTCTTGGGGAATCCCTAACAATATTCTAGTAAGGATTGATAAGTGATAAATCCCTCAACGAATGTTCAAATAAACACCGTGTTTTAACGCGTCTCGACGTTTCGAACAAAAATAAGCAATTTAATTTAATTTTTTTTGTAGTGTTCAGAGGTATAGGTAGGCCTATTTCCATATTACCTGTTGTCGGTAAGGTTTTCGAGAGTGCTCTTAAAGCCCAAATTTGCAATTATCTGGAAAGTAACAAACTATTAAACCCAAAGCAGTTCGGATTTAGAAATAATATGTCAACATTTACAGCTATTCATGAGCTTACTAGTTATATCCAGGAATGCTTCGAGGGAAAAAAATTTGCCCAAGCCTCATTTTTTGATCTGACGAAGGCGTTTGATTGTGTGTCACATGCCCTACTGATCCAGAAGCTCTCTCACTATAATTTCAGTAATGACAGCATACACTTAATTAAGTCGTATCTATCGAATCGACTCCAGTATGTATCTTTTAATAATGCTAATTCAGACAAGAGATATATCATGCATGGCGTACCCCAAGGCTCAGTTTTGGGGCCTATATTATTCTTGCTATATATAAACTATATAAATACATGGATATCTAAGAAACCTTATTATTGTTTACTGATGATACCAGTACAATTAAGAGCTCTGAAGATCTTGAGGAACTGCATCGGTAGGTCATGGAGACGCAGATGGATGTACAGACGCAGATATTAAATTTCTCACTAAGACCAGGTGTCATAAATACTACACCGGTTAAATTTTTGGGAGTCTATCTCGACACAAAGTTAACCTGGGAGGAGCATACAACTCAATTAGCTAGCAAATTAAGTAGAAATATTTATATCATAAGTAACTTAAAGGGTATTGTTTCTGAAAGCGTCCTTATGACTAAATACTATGCCTTCATAAACTCACATCTATCTTATGCTATCCTTTACAGGGGACATTCCCCACATGCCTCTACAGTGTTTGATATACAGAGGCGCTGTGTAAGAGTAATGGCTGGCTTGAGGTATATTGAATGTTGTAGAAATAGCTTTGTCTCTCTGGGCATTCTCACTGTGCCATGCATCTATATATTTAACTGTCTAATGTATATAAAGAAGAATCATGATGCTTATGCTCTTAATGGCGATTTTCATACATATAATACCCGGGGAAGAAATGACCTAGCTATAAACTATAGTAGGACTGCAAGGGCCAGAGATAGGGCGAACCATTATGGTATAAAGTTTTTAAATATACTGCCTATAGATATCAGAAATGCCGACATAAAAGTATTTGAAGTAAAAATTAAACGATACCTTAAAAATAAAGCTTTTTATAGTGAGGAGGAATCTTTTCAGATAGCAAAAGCGCTCTGGAAGGAATAACTAACTGTAATAATAATGCACTTACCAATCATATTATCGTGGAAATCTTAAAAACATTTCATATTCTAGAGTACAATAATATTATAATCAATTTAGTGTGGATAAGAGCCCACATAGGAATATCAGCTAATGAAATAGTTGATAAACTAGCTAAAGAAGCTACCACAATCGATTATATAAATATGGAACTTAAAATTCCTTCATCTGACATAATAAAAAACGCGAAAGAAAAAATGATTCATGAGTGGCAGATGCATTATACTGAATGTAATAAGGGATTGTTCTATAAGGCAATTTTCCCTATAATTCCAAAAACTTCTTGGTTTAATAAAATATCAAATAGAAATTTAATAAGAATTATTTCAAGAATCCGAACTTCTCATGCTTTATACCCGAAACATAAGAAGAGGATAGGTTTAGTTGGTACCGAGTATTGTAGTTGTGGAAGAATAGGCGATATGGAGCATTGCATTCTAGAATGTATCAACCTACAAAATAGCTTAAACTCGCTGTTTGATGATCTGGGTGACTTCGTGACAAGGCCGTTCAATTTGAGTCACCTCATATCATTGAATGATGTAAATATTTATAAGGCACTATACAAACATATTATAGATAATAGAATAGAAATATAAAAAAAAAAAAAAAAAAATAATAAAAAAAAGGAATATAAGCACAGCTATATTAAAAAAAATAATAATAAAAAAAAGGAATATAAGCACAACTATATTAAAAAAAAATAATAATAAAAAAAAGGAATATACCTAAGCACAGCTGTATTAAAAAAAAAAAAACATTATTTAATGTTATAGGTACCTATATAGAGATAAACACCCAAATTTCAAAATGTAAGGTATCATAATTCCAGTAAAAAAAGGATAGATTGTTTTTCTTTCCTCTCTCCTCAAATATTTTCGAAGAAAGGAACGCTCCTTCTTCAGACTACTGAATCAAAAAATCGAAGCTGGCCATTTGGTTTAAACCAGTGCCATTAACGTAATACACACACACACATAGTGAGGAGGAATATTTCCTTAATGATTTGAGCGATCTGATTTAACTGAGAGATGTGCCCCCTCGACCTCAAAGTGTTTGTATGATTTCCTTTAGTTGGGTGCGATTAATTGAAATGTAAATCTGTTATTTTAAATATATGTTTGTATAATGTTCTTTAAAAAAAAAACACAATATTTTATTAAGTGAGATTCCTTTAGTGGGAAAAAAATTACTAATAATTATTATGCTTATATATATGTAATTTTACTTTGACTTGTGAAATTATTGTTATGTACATTCATGAATAAATTTTGATTGATTGATTGATTTGATTGATAATAATATGATACTGGTTTACAAAAAAGTGTACGTAATAGAATCAAAAGGGGGTTATTTAAGCTAAATGTAGTCCTAATTATGCGAAAAAAATGAAAATGGCTTAATCACAAATTTTTCGCAGGCCTGTGTTATTGGTATCTTAAACAAGCCCGACAAGAGGGGCGAGGCAGGGGGGCAAATTTCTCGGGCCCACGTCTCTTTTAAGGGCCCGAGCTCGAGCTGCGCAGTTAAAAAATATGAAAAATTATGTAAAACTATAAAGTTTCTGTTGACAAAAGATTATTTTGTAAACATTACATGTGTAAATTATTATATTTTAAAATAAAAACGTTCCTAATTATTGGTATCTTAAAGCTTAAACGATCGAAGTTAAAAATATTTCTAGCCTGATGGACGATTTAAGTTTAATTAGAAATAATTGGCAGTCCATAAACAATGAATGCAAGTCAGTTGCTGAAAAGTTGGGTTTAACGGGGACTTGTGTGGGTGACATTTTGCCAACCAACAAAATCTCGCTAATCGATTTTTCAGGCCGTAAAATCTCCGCACTGGCTGATACCTGAAACCGGATTGCCTATTCGCTGGAAATAATTATATTATTTGCCGCTGAATATGCAACAGGTTTTTACAAAATTGTTTGTGTGGATTCCGAGAAAATCACATTTGAAATAGCGGTTAGAGGGATTTTATTAGTTGGCAAAATGTCATCAATAGCTAGTTTTTGCCAACCAACAAAATCCCGTTAAACGATATTTCAAAAGCAAATTTCTCTGAAACTACAAAAACAATTTGTTAAAAACCTGTTTTATATTGAGCGGCAGTGGTGTAGCCCGTGGGCCCGGGCCCCCCGAAATCCAAAAAACCAGAAGATTTAAAATATAATTTGAAATCATCTTATATTATACATAATGCTTGCAAGATAAACTGACATCCACGCAAATCTTAAAACTTTTAAATAGGTTCACCCGCGGCGCGCGACACTCTTTGGATTTTTTTTTATTAATTTAAAAAGTTTTATTGATGTTTGCATATATAATCTTTACATGGCTTCTAATTATTATCGATTATAGTTAATATATTTTTTTGGTTTTCAATAAATAAAAAATAAACCTTATTTTTAATATTTTTTGCTCGGTTATTCTTATTTCATAGAGTTTTTTTATGAGTTTTAGAATATTTATATTAGTGTATTAGTATAACTCCATACAAGTTTTTTTAAAAATATTATATGTTATTTCTAATTTTCAATTTTTTTTATGGCCCAAAAAAGGGTTTTTTGAGCGTGGCACCCGAAAAATTTTTCTCGCTACTTACTCGATTTCAGATCCTTTTGGGCCCGCGATGGCACACAGCCCCTTAGCCCGACCTGGCTCTCGACGGCCCTGGCCATGAATGAGTTTATCTTAGCTTCCGCTTATAAAATTTTTAGGGACATGATTGCCATTTTACTAAAACTTGTTGTTTAGTGTTTGCTGGAAAATGATTGAAAAAACCAGCATGAATTTATTTAGCTACAAAGTAGCTTGTTAAAATTAAGAATTTTTTTTTCAATTTCTAAAGATGGATAACCACAGTATCTACCTAGATATATAAATTAATTGTAACTAAAATTTTAATTTTGCTAAAATGCTGAATTTGGTAACTGTGAATAAGTGACGACTCCTGGTAAAACTTTTGCATTTTGCATAGGTTTTCTGCAATTTTTGCAAAAAAAAAACTATTTTTTATAAATTAGGTATATTTTACATTAGTTTCTGTTTGCAAATTTTGTAATAATTTTGTCAATAAAATTGTCTATTTCGGAGATTAACTTTTATTCAATAGATAACATGAAAAGATCGGTTACCACGATTTCTAATAACAATCCATTAATTTTTTAAATAAATGTAACTATTAAATTTTATTTATTATATTTCAATAATAATAATAATATCTGGTAATTGTCTACCGTTTCCTCTTAATTAGATCTTTTCTTCGTACGAATATTTAAAAAATCGTTTCACATTACGGAAATTAAAGGCCCACTTCCATAGTACATAGTTAATACTTATTGTTGGCGATACACAAACACAGAATCACACGCACGCACTATATTATTAACCGGAAAACCCGAAAGTTGAGTAAAAAT
This sequence comes from Polydrusus cervinus, assembly GCA_935413205.1. Classification (NCBI taxonomy): domain Eukaryota; kingdom Metazoa; phylum Arthropoda; class Insecta; order Coleoptera; family Curculionidae; genus Polydrusus; species Polydrusus cervinus. The sequence goes on from OW284516.1 coordinate 32,551,712, forward strand.
TCTATACAACCTTTCCCAATACCCCGCTTGCGCTGCACTAAATGCAGCGATCCCATCAGTTAATTCATGGCTTAGTTCTTTAGACAGACACGGAAAAATCGGAGTACTGTGCGGGTGTTTCAAGCAGGTCACAGAGCACGATCGCGTGGCCCATATAAATAATGTTAAGACAATAGCATGAGTCAGTAGGTTATTCTACTGGTGGACTTTACTTGCTTGATTCGAACTTCATTAGCAGTTTTTTTATAATAATTTACAACGTCTATGCTGAGTATAATAATATTTACTTTTTGGTAATAGAAAATAATATATGTTAAATATAGTTAAATTACTTAATTTTTTTTTTGGGACCACTGTAGCGCTAATACACCAGCCGCTACTGGGACGAATAACCATGACTTAATATTAATATATCAGACACAAGGCACCGAATACCGAATTGATTTCCCTAAAAATTAATGATGTAATTCTGGGTAGCCAGGTCGAATGCGAGGCAAACTAGGGGCATACGGGTAAAAATCAATATCGTGAGTGTGTTTTTAATTGGAATATGGCTAAAGCTACACACCTCCATTGCCAATTAATACAGAGGGTTCAGGCAATACTACTACACCGCTATTAGATAAGTATTACAGAAATATGCGGAAGGTTTACAAACTCAACTTAAAGAGGTAAAAAAATTGAAGTTATTTAAGGTTAGAACAAAGAGCTTATTTTTTGAGATAAGACGAAGTCACTTTAATGCGAAATGCTATCGACAGTTAGCTGGTTGTGCTCGTGAGTGGTTATTGGCCTTAAGTGTCTGTGGTATTAACTGGATTGATTTTTAAAAAAAGTAACCTGCATAGTACATATGCACGCTTATTGTCTAAGCTCATGCATGCAGACCAGGAATAGTGAACAAATAATTACCAGCCGCAGAGAATGCAACTCTAATAATTCTTTGTGACATTCAGTGAGATTTACAACATTAATCCACAATCCGTAAGATTAGGATTTTTAAAAATACCTCTATCTTTCAAGCAATGAAGAAAAAACGTTGATCGGTTATTTTTATAAAAAACTCACCCTCTTAAATAATTAATCAATGGTTTTTCTTCTTCGCTTAAAAGACAATTTAAAAAAATAATACTAACGTAACTATACTACTAATGTTATAGGTTTTTAAAGAATATTGCAGAGAATTTCCACAACTAGGGTTGTTGCATTCAGTGCGGCTGGTCATTATTTATATTTATATTACTATGCAGATCACATTTCAGAATTAAAGGGATAAGTGGATAAAAGTGCTAACTAACTAATTTTTACTTCATATTTTTAGAGGATAAAAGTCCTAGAACTGGTTTCCAACTGACCTTTATTCACTACAATTCTGTGAATAATAATAATTATAATTTATAGAATCGTAGTTGTAACCCAGTTCTAGCAACCTTTTTTTACGAAAAATGGCTGTTAACCAAGTAGTCACCACCTTTATCCACTTACCCCTTCAATTGCATTGCAGGTTCTTTGGACTGATGCATTTTAACATAACTTAAGAAGGCCTGGGGTAAAAGATGACATAAAGAGTAAGGTCTATGACGCATTTTTATTATTTATTGCCAATTTTTAAGAAGGTTTGAATTTTCATAATAAGAAAGGCAGAAAACTAAATGTGAGCAAATTTGAGTACCTTTAGTTTATTGTGTTTATTAATATTTATCAACCAAATATTTTTTAATTTAATACATAATTGTAGGTATAATTGGCACCAACAGATGGACATTTAGTGGCTTTTTGGATAATGGGATACTAAATATTGATAAAATAATGGCGATTCCGCTACTAGCCCAAGCTATATAATATAGTCATAATTTTTTTTTATCAAAAATAAATTTTTAAGGTTATTGAAAGAAAATCAATTTTAATCAAAAGAAGTCAAAATGGTGGGGAATGAAATAAGTCTAAGGATAAGAGCCAATTTATATTGCCCAATAAATAAATTTTTTCTATTTTGCTAACACTAAGATTACTTCAAATACGGATTAAGGAATACAGGAACAAAAAAAGAGACACAACCAACACTCAACATTCCGTATGTTAAAGGAGTATCTGAAAAAATAAGAAGACTAAGACAGCGATACAACTGCACCGATGCAGTATTCAGCTCGAGAGATACTTCAAGAAGTCACCTGACGAAGACGAAACCAATAAGCCAAAAAGACAGGAAAACTGTGTCTACCGAATCCCATTCGAATGTGGGCAATTTTATATTGGTGAGACCATTCAAAATACGGATTGAGGAACAACAATAATACGCTGTAAGGAAAGACCGAAAAATTAGGTGCAGCTGACTATGCTTGGACGCACAGCAATCATGTGAAGAGAAGCCTAAATAGAGCACACTGGAGAAACAAGAAGTTCAAGAAAGCTACACTATACACCAGAACCCACTTTGTTTTAATAAGCCCTCGTTGGATAAAAAAAAATATCTGGAGACCTTTGTTAAGTAAACGTAATCTTAGAATAACACCATTCATAACTGCACCCATTCCAGTTATGCTCCAGTGCACCTAGCTAGTATAAATAGAGCTGTAGTAACTGTACTTATTTAGTATTCACCTGAAGACGGTGGATATACTTACAAGTTGAAACGTTGTGTTTTAAGTCGTCCAAATCTTCTATCATTCAAGAAACTTCATTGTCTCAGATCTTTAAATAGACACTTGTACTTTAAGCAGACATTTGAATGTCCATTGTTATAGTCTATTTCAGACAGGTGTAGAGTAATAAATTGGGAAAATCCGTCCAGTTTGGCTCAATTTCGGTATGGGTCATAGGCGCAGGAAAATTTTGTGCATTAAGTTATTTATGATAACTAACAGAAAATTTTAGAGAATTGGGCTAACGGGTATTAAGATAAAATAGTATTGTTATTGACTGGTTAACCACCAGAAGTATTGAATTTCAAGATAATTTGATCAAGAAGAAACTATTAGCTATAGCAAATTTACACAAACATCGTTTTATGAAATATGCCGTGGAAGATATAGCTGAAAAATATAGTTTAACTGTGCAGCGCACACCGCCATATTATTGCAAGCTAAATCCTATAGAACTTATATGGGCGCAAGTTAAAGGATTTGTAGTAAGACGCAATACGACATTCAAAATGAAAGATGTTAAGCTACTGTTTGATCAAGCCATTAAGGAAGTGACCTTAGAGAACTGGCGAAAAGCAGTGCATTATGTCATTACAGAAGAGGAGAAAATGTGGGATCTTGACCACCTGATCGATCGGACCGTCGACCCGTTAATTATAACGTTAAGAAGCAAAGACAGTTCCTCAAATGACGAAGAATATTATGATTTTTTATAATTTAAATTTCTGTATACCTTTGTACTTTTAAAAAAATGTTTAATAAAAAATAAGTTTACCTAATACCATGTAGGTACATAATGCACCCCTTGGTCACACCAATTTCAGTATTTGTAAATGGATAACAATAAGCAAAACCCATAAATTAACCCAAGCCCGGGTCGTACCTACTACCTGTACTTGATGAAAATAAATAATTTTGCAATAAAATCAATGCAAAATATTCGTTGAGTTACTCTGTTGTCCATTAGCATACCTAATGAGCTTTTATTACTCTACACCTTTCTGAAATATACTAAAGAATAGGCGTACTATAATAGGCCTAGACGAAGGTCGCATCTTGGTCTGTGAAACTGTGAGGCATTAACCACAAATCAATTTATTGTGAATATTTTTAGAAAAAAATAAAAAGTTGCCAATAAAGACTACTTTAAAATGATTAGGCAATATGGCTCTAGGCCAAGTAAAATATCCGATCTTTAAAGGTTTGTGCAATAAACCAAAGCATGGAAGATGGATAAGGGTATAGTGTTATTTTAAACTAGAAATCAACAAAAATCTAACGAAAAAAATCTAACCATCAAAATAGAACAATCACTACCTGGCAACATTTTTTTAAACTTTATTTTTAGAAAAAAAATTAATCATTCTATTCCTTAATAATATGTTTATTGCTCCTAATCTCTTATTGACCAATATTAATAGTAAGTGAAGTGATAAGAAAGAGAACAATAGAACTGTAATTTTTTTTATTGCTAAAAAATGTAAGCAGCATTCTAATAGAAGCCTTTTTGAGCCTCCATATAACTGAATCATAAAAATATTACATATTTTAGTATAAATCTGATAAACTGATTAGATAAGGTGACATTGGCAGCATCTGGAATTTTAAGCCCCAAATATTAAAATGTAGCTTCCTACGACTTTTTATGTTATTCGTAAAGTAAATTTTTTTAAAATATTTATTCAATGGCGTCACATGAATGGGCGAAGGAGGTATACGTCATAATATGGTGATTAGCCATAATCTTATTGGCAGAACAATGTTAGTAATTGGTAGAAGTTGCAAAAAGCCAATAAAAAGAAGTTAAATAATAATTTTAGCATGTATTGTGTTTTGAGAAAAGAGGCTCAGAAAATACATTCATTCGGTCCAGAACCGGCACTCGGAGTACCAAGGTGCACGGCACGAGATGCCATAAAGCGATGGATCAGGGGTGAAAACAAAATCCACTGGAACAACAGACAGGGAATACATCATAGTAAATGCTTCTTTGGGAATTTAGATCCGAGACAAACGAAACAGCTGCTTTAAATGAACAGGAATCAGCTGAGAACTATTACAGGAATTCTGACAGGATACATGGCTGTCAAGAATCATCTGCACATAATGCAACTGTACAACGGAAACCTTAACTGCAGATTGTGTGGACAAGCTTGGGAAAGAGTACAGCACATAGTCTGTCACTGTGAGTTACTAGATCAGAGGAGGCAACAAATACTCGGGCAACCAAAACTGGAACCAAACGACATCCTGACCCTCTCCCCAGTTGACCTGCACAAACTGGTGGAAGGAACTGGGATCACCAAGTGGGTGTGAAGAGTTAAACAGTGTGAGTACAATGGGCCAAACCGGGCCTAAGTGCATCCGGCGTGTGGACTATTCCTCTATATATTAATGATAGGCATTGGCTTGGTAATAAGTCTTATGACGTTAACAGTGAAGGTGCTGCAACCACTGCTGCTACCCGGAGGTACCACTAGCCGCAGCTCGCGTTACTCTCAGTGGATATTTTATCAAACTTTAAAACTGTTATTGTAGCTATATAATACGTGGGTATTATTTATAATGAAAAAAATATACAGGGACCCCCACGACCTCCACGGCGCATCTTAAATAAAAATGGTTTTCACCTTTGTGGTGTCTTGCCCTTTACACACACACACACATAGTTTATAATAATACTCTATTATATTGTTCTGTACAAGCTCTTGATTCCACACATGCATGTAACAGACTGCTCTCAGTCGTGTTATTCCCTTTCGTGTGTCACCAGTTGCCCGATTTATTTATTTACCATTATGTAATAATATTATTCATATGTTACAACCTTCCTATCTCAGTTTTTTAATCTCTATCTAAAAGTTACAACTTCCGGTTTTACATGTTAAACCGAAAGTTGGTATTTAAATAAAAATTAAGATAGGGAGGTGAAAACCATTTTTCTTTTAGATACGACTTTCCAATAATTTAGCCTGTCAATAACTCAAAAACAATTGAATTTAGATATTAAATTTTATTCAATATATACGTGGAATTCTATAGGGAATTAGAAAATAATATAATATATTATAGGGTGTTCCATTTGAAATAACGATGTTGCCACATGTTTTGGGTAGAAGCGGCAATATAGCATTGCTGAAAATATTTTAAAACGGTAGACCATGGTTGTTCATCTTAGAAACCAAATTTTTTAGAAAACGCATCACCCGTTTTCTATAAACGTCTAACATTCCATCCACCGTGAAACACCCTGTAGATATTTAGAATGGTCAGTGCATTAAATTTTCTGAAAAGTACTTTACTTATACCTGTATAATATGTAATACCTAGATTTATTGATATGATGATATTGATGGTTAATGACGAATAGAGCACATTAGGAAATATTTTCGAAAAATTCTATTATTAAGAAAAAACATAAACATTAAACCTTTTATTAAATGGTTGGTTAAATATATTAGGGCAAATAAACATGTAACTAATGTTTTATGAAAAACCCAAAAAATTGGAATGTTACTCATTTCTTGTTCAATCATGTCTAAACTAAATGTATTAAAAAATAATTAGTCAGTGAATAAACAAAAAAAAAATGTATTTAATTGAGTCATCTGTTACTTTCAGACAATAAATTATGGAAAATGAAACTAATTTATACTGTACTTTAATTATTCGACACTATAGGTACCTATACTGGGTGAAACAAGAAAGTGCTAATTTTTTTCCGTAATTTTAAAAATTTAAGTGTGTAAATTATCATTTTTCGCACAATTCAAATCTTTAAATCCACTTCCGGTTTAATCGTAAGTAAAGTCAACTTTTAAATTTTAAATGGAAATCTTTTTTGAATGACGTATCACACTTTATCATTTGTTTTAAAAATGGCCGCCTAGATCAATTTTCCTTTGTTTTCTAAAATGTCCATAACTTTGATAAAACAGGGTAAGTGGTAAAGAGTAGGCCTTGAAAACGTTGAATTGGTTCATTTCAACTTGTTTTATATTATAAAATTGACTTGCTTAAGAAAAATGAGTCCGTTAGGGCTATTATATATACAACCTGTTAAAAAAAACAAAACGGACTTTCTCGGATTTTTTAAATAGCAACTAGTCTTGTTTTCATATAATAACATTATTCATTTAATTTCCTTTCTAATGATGTATCACAAGTTAATAATTATTTTTTAAATAATAGTGAAAATTAACATAAAATATCATAAATGTAATTTCTAGACCCGTATATGCCATAAGAAGTTATGTCAAGTATGTTGTGAAAAACAATTCATGACATTTTGGTCTAATAAATGCAGAAATAATATTATTGTTTTTCACGGCATACTAGACTGGTCTTAACTAAATTTCTTTTCGAGTCTATAAATTACATTTATGATGTTTCTTGTTCATTTTTACTATTACCTAATGAATAATTTTAACTTGTGATACATTGTTAGAAAGAAAATTAAAAGAAACAATATTATTAGAATAAAACAAAAATGGATTGCCATTTAAGAAAATGGAGAAATTCCGCTCTATTTTTTAGAAAGCACATTGTAAATAAAATAGCCCTAACGGACACATTTTTCTTAACCAAGTCGATTTTATACCATTAAGTAAGTTAAAATGAGCTATTTTAACGTTTTCATGGCCTACTCTTGTTTTTAAAACAAATTATGAAAACAAAGTGTGATATGTCATTGAACAGAAATATCTCTATAGAATTTATATATAAAATAAAAATAGGGGTTTCTTTTTAAAATTTAAAATTTGACTTTACTTCCGGTTAAACCAATTGTTCGAAAAATGATAATCTACAAACACAAACTTATTAACGTCTCATATTTTTAAATCTTAGGGGGGGAGGGGGGTTAGCACTCTCTTGTATCACCCAGCATAGTGAAAAAAGTTTATGTGGTCAAACTTGAATCATAACTATTATAAGTATTATTTATACGTGTTTAGTTTAAATAAAATAACATTTAAAACTACATAGTTATAAATTCATCACAGTTACAATAATTCTTATAACTGTAATAACAACGGCAATGCTTACGGTGAATATAGAATTTGGGACACACTGTATATTTACAATTCTAAAAACTTTCTTTCCTTTAATGACTTTCCTACTAGTTATCGGAATCGGTAATACTCCTGATTTTATAACATGCAAGTTTGTTTAGTGTATTGCCAACTCTTAATACTATCTGCGTAGGTGTACTATGACGTCAGGAGTAAGGTCTTGTGACGTTGTGTTGAAAGGGACGCCTGAAATGGCGACGTTGAATTGGCAGACATCCAGAGATTTTGTTTATTGAACCCGTGCTGATTAGATTAATGTATTAAACGAAGTCGGAGGATGTTTGTTATGGTAAAACTTGTTATTTAAGGTTTTGTAAAAACGGGTATTATATTTATTTTATCCGCCTTCTTATCCCTTTATCGGTGTAATATTTATCCCTCTATTGGATAACTCAAAAAATATAAAAATAATAAATTAAAATGGTACTTGCATAAAATGAATTTCTAAATTCCGAATAAATAATATAATAATAACATATTTTCTACGAACTTTTTTTTTTACTTTTAATTCATACCAAAAAAAATATTTATATTATTATCATTATTACATTTAATAACGTACCTATGATATCACTTTAGTAGTGCTAGTAACTACTAATATCAGTAATACTGTCATCAGTAATTGTACTGATCGTGTAGGGTAGGTACTCATTAAATTTTTTGTGTTATTAAATGAAACTTCCAAACAATGCGACTAATAAGAATATACCATACAAAAAAGTGCAACCCCCCCAATTTTTTTCGTAATTTTAGCAGTAAAAATTTAAAAATATGAGACGTTAATAAATATGTAAATTGCCATTTTTCGACCAATTTATACCTTCGAAACCATTTCCGGTTTAACCGGAAGTGAAGTTAACTTAAATAAAACCCCCTTATTTTTATTCTATATTTAATTTCTATAGAAGATTTTATTTTCAATACCATATTACACCTTATCATTTGTTTTAAAAATGACCGCCTAGATCAATTTTCCATAGTTTTGGTAAAATTAGGTAAGTAGTAAAGAGTAGGTCATGAAAACGTTAAAATGGCTCATTTTTACTTACTTATGTCGTGTTGCACAAAGAATTTTAATAATAATTATTTAACCGGCAAGTTTGACTGTGACAGACGTATAACATTGGCAGAAATAATTTTCTCACAATCATACTAGCCCGGTTATCTTAATTTTTAATTTACTAATCACGCATCTTTGAATGTGAGTATATAATGCCTGTCATAGTCAAACTTGCCGGTTAAATAATTATTATTAAAATTCTTTGTGCAAACTGACATTAATGGTATAACTTGCTTAAGAAAAATGTTTCCGCTAGGGCTATTTTATTTATAACGTGTTTTCTAAAAAAAAACAAAGCGGAATTTCCCCATTTTTTTAAATGGCAACCCATAAATATTTTTGTCTTTGAATAAAGATGGACGATTTCTCTAAATCACAAATCTTTTTTTTTTAGTTTGGCTCTAGATTCCAGGTCCGTTTTATTGATTCGAATCTCTTTGTACGCAATAGAGATTTAATATTTTTTTTATGGTTAACACCTAAACTAAAGTACTGTAGTAGTACTTTATCATACTTGAGTACCAACTAACAACAATATTTAAAGTACTATAGGTTCACAGGCGCCGGTATTAAATACAGATAATCTATATGTATTATGGTTTCAATAAATCACAAAATTGAATTTAAAAGATTTTGAATTGATAAAAATATAATGAGTTTTATGTGTACTTGATAAATATGGTAAGAACTTACTTAAGAACATGTATGTTAATAGCACGACACCATACTAAAGTAAGCCAAATTTTAAATAATGGTAGACATAAAACAAACTTAACCTAATATTTGTTTAATTAATTGTATAGGTCAGATAAGTTTTTGAAACAATGTATTATATTATAGATCTAGCCTTTAGTCTATTTGTTCATATAAATAAAAATTAAGTTATAATAATAATTTAAAAATAGACATTATTAAAATAAAATATTTTTAAGGGACGGTGACGTATCATATTCAGCATTAAAATCCTGAACTAAAATTTATTGGAAATTTATCTTAATAAAAATCTTCCTAAAGTATTGCAAAACTTTTCTAGAAACAATTTAAAATACGGCGCGAACGCAGGAAGTTTAAAAACTTAAGATGAAAAGAGATGTATACGTCATCCTATTAACCGCGCAAATCTTTTATTTGCCAGTCATGCGACCAATTATATTTTTTTTTTTCGATTTCTTAAATAGACTAAACATTATTTATCCCGACGTTTCGTTTTTAATTTAAGTTGGAATCTGTACATTTCCAATGATGTATTATCACTGTTTTTCCGAAAATGTTCTTATCAATAAACATAAAAAATTTTCGTGTTAAAAAAGTTTTAATTAAAAACGAAACGTCGGGCTAAATAATATTGAGTTATTTGTTGTCTGCCCTCATTCTCACTACACTCATCCTATATTATCATTCAGGACGCTACACTTACAAAACCTATTCATAATATACAGGTAGCCAGCTCTCAATGCCGGATTCCATATCATCAAAACTACTCAACTTTTTAATATTTTAGTGTTTTATTTTCGATCTAAAAATTCTAATCCCCAGTTTAATATGTTAAACCGTAAAACCACTAAAGGTATTAAAATATCGTCAAGATATACAAGAATTTTTTAATTTTTTTAATTTTATTTGGCACGATGGGCTTCTAAGTAAATTGCGATCCTACGGTATGCCTAATGGATTTTGTTTATGGTTCCTTAAGAACCGTTCTCTGAAAGTGGCGATTGACGGGTTTCTCTCAGACACCTTCACCATCAATGCCGGTATTCCTCAAGGGTCCATATTGTCGCCTACCCTCTTTTTACTGTATATTAACGACCTTCTAGTGAAAACCCAAAATCCAATTTATAGCTTTGCTGATGACAGCACACTTGTCTCATCTTTTACCTTGACTCCCCAAACATCCGCTGCCGACGCACATCTTCGCAGGCAGCATGAAGTATTGCGCCTCAACAATGACCTGGAAGAAATTTTGGCTTGGGGTGACAGTAACCAAGTCGAATTTAATGCTAAGAAAACCCAGGCAGCAGTCTTCTCCAAAAAGGTTAACATTGCAGAACCGGATATAGTCATGGCAGGACACGCAATTCCCCTGGCACCGTCTATTAATTTGCTGGGGGTCAATCTGGGAGGTAATATGTCTTGGCATGATCACGTTGCCGCAATTGCCAGGGCAGCTGCACAGAAACTTGGTGTACTTTTCCGCACCAAAAGGTTGTACACACCTCATCAACTTTTGACACTCTACAAAGCCCAGATTCGACCATCATTAGAATATTGCTCTCATGTCTGGAGCTCTGCACCCAAGCACACCCTTCGGCTACTGGATTCCATTCAAAGGAGAGCCGTTTGTCTGATCGGCGAGCGCCTTAAAGGATTTTTCCTACAGTGCAGGTGTTTTATCATAAAAAAAAAAAATAGCCTAATTCAATAACCCAAAATCATATTAATTATCCTTTGAAAAAAATAGGGTGCATTGGTTCATCCAAAAGGAAGTTTTAAGTTTCATATTTTCCATTTGGAGTGAAAAATGTTGTTATAGGAATGGAATCTGTGCAAACTTTAATTTGATCGAGAATCTTCTATTAAGGGGAAAGCATACTTTTCTTTGACAACTTGTTTATTTACCAATCTGTAGTCCATACGTACTCTTTGTTGCCCTGTCATTTTTGTGACCATTATCACCGGACTAGCATATGGCGATTGTGATGGACGTATTGTCCCATTTTGAACAAGTTTGTTTATCAATTTTCTTAATTTAATCCTCTCAGCTTCAGCTAACCTATACGGTCATTGAACAATGAGAATGAATACTGTTTTTAATTTGATTGTCATCTCAATCCTATAGAAACGCATTCTAATTTTCAAGTACTGTTGTGAGAACATGTAGAAATTTTTCCTACAATAGTTTTAATTTGAGCTTGCACCTCGCCAACTATTAACAGTTAGCGATGTATTTATGATTTAATAATAACGCGTTTTCTATGCGCATGAAGTAAACTGGCTATAAAATAGTAACTTATAATTTCTTTTTAGTATTCTGTATAATAATTGTCATAAAATACAGAATCATATTTTATTGCCAGATAATAATAATATAAAATTACATTAAACACAATTTACTAGAAAAGTAATACTCTGTATAATAATTTCTTATAATATTAAATTACGATATTTTCTAATAAGAAATATTACTTGCTTCTACCAGATTTTATTGTAAGAATTATAAAATATTCTTATAGTTATTTTATTAATAGTTATAGGAAATTAATATATTTAATTCTAAAAGATAAGATTAATTTTCTTTTAACCGATGGGTTTGCCTTCTGCATTGGAGTTCCTGATAGATGGAGCTGATACGTTTTTACTACTTATTTATTATATACAAAGGGATTCTTAAAAACGCGATTTTGCTGTTTCTGTAGTTGCTTATGGGTATTGGCTTTCCGTAGAGACTTCCTAAGGATGAAACGGTCGTCATTGTCTAACTGCGCCCCAGGAAACCTATTGTTTTGGAGTCCCTGTGTATTGATGCATATTCTATTTAATAAAGCGAAGCGCAAACCAAAGCAGTTGCACCGTCGTAGCTCACGCCTACGCGGCGTGACCGCTTGGGTTTACAATAAAATCTAGTACCTCACACAATAAAATGTAGTAAATTTTACAATAAAATCTAGTAACGTTAACAATAAAATCTAGTAACTCTTACAATAAAAGGTAGTAAACCTTAAAATAAAATCTAGTAAATCTTACAATAAAATATAATAAAATCAAAAAAAAATATTTCTTCTTAGATATTATCGTAATATTTAATAAAAACTTTCATAAATTTGAACTATTAGGAAGATTAAAACCTATTATAATAATTTATATTACCAAAAACAATATCTGTCACTAAATGATATATAATAATTTTATTGTAGAAATTATAATAGATATAATTATATTTTTTATAGGTTGTATTATAAATTTCCGTCGGTCCAAGAATATTTAATTTTTATATCTTCAGTAAAATTTTGACCAATAACAATGAAAACACTACTTGTCCACTACAAAAAGATTAAGTAAAAAAACATTTTCACCTCCTAAATACGTTTGAATTATGCAGGTTCAATGATGAAATTGAATTTATATAAATTAGGATTTTGTAAACAGATTTAGGGAGTATGACTTGAAACATCCAGATTAAAGTAGAAATTGTACGTTTGTATAATAACGTATTGTATAATAACGTAGACCTAACATGTTTTTCTTTTTCTTAAGTCTTTCTAAACCTTGTTAATATGATCCAGGCGCGATTTGTCCATAAGGCCATCTGGCCAACGACCTATCACTTTGATCCATCTAATTATTTTTTTTTAAAACAAATAAAAAATATTATCCTTTAAAAAATGCAAATTTTCCAAAGTGTGTCATGCGAAAACTTCCCAATATAGATCAAAGCGCTCCGATCGCTTGTATTTTAGTTTTGCTCACGGTTGACCTTAAAGGTTTAAGATTACATAAATGAATTTGAAACTAAGAGCGAAACAGACATACGCGCTCTCGGATGTTAACAAGAGACAAATCCCGCCGTCGACCTCGCGTTCCATCGGTCAGTGGTTCGATCACATTTAATAGGCATTTATGGAAACATAGTCGAACCGCTCGGGGAATTGCAAGCAAAGCTTTGCGTTAGACAAACAAAAACTTATTACAAAATTGGTGGATTGTATTTGCAAGATTTGCATAAACCTTTTGTTTCATTAGGAATGCCAAATAGCTCGTAGTATACCTTTAACCCTTATTTAGCTCGTTTTTGACATGTGCTTATGTGTGTTGGCTTGTATTAACACAATGACTTCAATAGTTCAAGAAATGTTACAGTTTAACACTTGAAAAACGTTTAGAAATGAAAGAAATAGTACGCCCCAAACCTTTTTTTGGATCTGAAACAGATCACAAAAGACAGAGGAAAAGACAGAAGCAGTTATTGTAAGTAAATTATGCACAGTATTTGTGACTGACTTTGCGGGTGTTGTAACGTAATACATTTTTTTTGTTTCTCGTGTATTTTGTTTTGTACTAATAATTCGTTATGGACTAAAACTAGAGTGACTGATGACATAATACATTTAAAAGCAAAAGTGACCAAACATGCTTGTCTTAATGTTTATATGAGTAATGCTAGTAATAGAATATGTTTTCAAACAAATGGATAGAAGGATCGATTTGATATACAAACACACAACGATATAAAGGTAAGAGAATTATATAAAAAAATAATAATAAAGCAAAGCTGATTGATGCAATTAAAAAAAACATCACAGCAAAAATGCAATTTTAGAGTTTTATGTTTTTGCGGTGTTTATTATCAGGTAAATAATTACTCCTTGGCAAAACTTTGCACTAAACTGCAGTTGGCTTGTTAGGATACTGTTTAAACATTTGCCTCATCTGTAAAAAACTCACAAGCCGCGCCTGGTATGAGGACCTTTTCCTTATCGACTATTCTGAAACTTTTGTGCACGTGCAAAAAGTGCCAAGTTAAATGAAGGTCCAAGAAGATAAGATTAACTTAGTCGCGATAACTAAACAATATAAGTATGTTACTTTTTGTCCTAATTGAAAGACGCCACGATTCTTAAAATAATAAAAATATTTTCACAAACCTTCAATTAGATCCAATTTAAAAATTTCCTAATTTGGTTGAACCCAAGTGATCATATGATTTTCACGAATTTGTCACCGATCTGCTGATTAGTAAACACTTTACATCAGTTATTAAGGTGGCTATTAATAATTGGAGACTAACCACTTTTATACAGTTTGCAATTATTGTTTTGGGGCTAATAATTGCGTGTGACGTCTGATATATAAACACTTAATTTTGAGAGCACTTCAGAGATCATCACTGCATTTAAAATAGATCCACTTTTTGCCCTCCCCCCAGTGGCGGCGCCAGGATTTTTAGGATGGGTTGGACAAGTGGGCCAGAAAAAAAAGGTCGCCGCTTCCCCCACGTCCCCCCCCCCACTATAAGCGGGGTGAACAAAACTCTCTATTGTCCAAAATGACGTCTAAAAAAAAAGAACATCATCGTTCTATTTATCTCTTATTACATTATTACATCCATCTATACATACACTCCTCTTCTATCAAAAATTTCATTGTCAAATTTCCTTCCCCCACGGAAATTTCATTTCAAAACCAAATCCCTCAATTTTGCCTACCAAAAAATAGCATTTTAATAGATTTCAGCTACACTATTGACTCCAAATATCTAAAAGAAGTTGACCAAATAAAAGACTTTAGTGTTCTTTTGGACAGCAGATGGTCGTTTCGCTCTCACTTTGATTATAGCCGATACGAACAGAATGTTAGGATTTATTATAAGACGTTGTCAAGTTTTTACGAATCCTAGAACATTCCTATCACTCTACTTTGCTTTTGTTTTCAGTAATGTTTTATTGCTTCAGTTGTATGGAACCCAAATTACAAAGTACACACTTACATAATTTAAAATAAGTTTCTGAAGGTTTTGGCAATTAAAGCTGAGTGTACTCCCGAGGCTGCTGCCCATAAATTTAAAATATTACCTCTTGCCGCAAGGCGAAGCATATCAGACCTATATTTTATACACAAACTTATTAACCATAAAATTGATTCGCCACCTCTGATATCCTTTTTGAATTTCAATATCCCTGCAAGGAAACTTAGAAATCAAAAATTATTCAATGTACCGTTCAGAAGAACATATTTGGGATGCAATACTCTTTAATTAGAATGCAGATTATTTCTAATAAGCATTGTAACGACATTGAAGCATTTTCTACAATGTTCACAACATTAAAGTCGAAATTAAAACAAACGTTTTTTGCACATGTATTTACTAATATAATTATCTGACTTTTGTCTGAATTGTATCTTTTGTCATTTTTCATTTAGGATTAGTCAAAAAACCCACTATTAATATAATGTTAACAGCGGAAGTTTCTTTTGGAACTCAGTTCTGTAGCCTCCTAAACTTGCATTAAATAAATTAGGCCATATGGCCAACAACCTATCACTTTGATTCATCTAATTATTTTTTTTTAAAACAAATAAAAAATATTATCCTTTAAAAAATGCAAATTTTCCAAAGTGTGTCATGCGAAAACTTCCCAATATAGATCAAAGCGCTCCGCTCGCTTGTATTTTAGTTTTGCTCACGGTTGACCTTAAAGGTTTAAGATTACATAAATGAATTTGAAACTAAGAGCGAAACAGACATACGCGCTCTCAGATGTTAACAAGAGACAAATCCCGCCGTCGACCTCGCGTTCCATCGGTCAGTGGTTCGATCACATTTAATAGGCATTTATGGAAACACAGTCGAACCGCTCGGGGATTTGCAAGCAAAGCTTTGCGTTAGACAAACAAAAACTTATTACAAAATTGGCGGATTATATTTGCAAGATTTGCATAAACCTTTTGTTTCATTAGGAATGCCGAATAGCTCGTAGTATACCTTTAACCCTTATTTAGTTCGTTTTTGACATGTGCTTATGTGTGTTGTGGCTTGTATTAACACAATGACTTCAATTCAAGAAATGTTACAGTTTAACACTTGAAAAACGTTTAGAAATTAAAGAAAAAGTACGCCCCAAACCTTTTTTGGATCTGAAACAGATCACAAAAGACAGAGGAAAAGACAGAAGCAGTTATTGTAAGCAAATTATGCACAGTATTTGTGACTGACTTTGCGGGTGTTGTAACGTAATACATTTAAACATTCATAGGATTAGTCAAAAAACCCACTATTAATATAATGTTAACAGCGGAAGTTTCTTTTGGAACTCAGTTCTGTAGCCTCCTAAACTTGTATTAAATAAATAAAAAAATTATTTGTATCAGTATAATAATTATGCCAACTATAAGAATTATTTTCTTCTAAAGGAAGCCCTAAATAAAAAATCTATTACAAGACAAACAAAGTGTAAACCTTTACCTGTGATACCAAAGTTATTTTTATTCAATAAAATATTACAAGTGATATTTGATAACACTTATCCTCTTGTTACGTTTTGACATATTTCTGTTCGAATGTTTGAATAATAAAATGCCACGAGACGCGCCTGTTCACGCCGCACCGCCTGGATGGAGTCAGCGGCAAACAGAATCGTATTCAGGACGCCGTTAGGCGTGGTTATTTTTTTGTGGAAAATGAAATTATCTTTGTCAAGAAATTAATGAATTTTTATATTATCAATGTTTTCAAAAATAATATTAATTTATGTCACAGTCAAACTTGCTGCTTAGTTAATTGTGGTTAAAATATTTATGTGCAACCCAATATTACTTTTATATAAATTGTGAAAGATTGTTAATGGCTATATGCAACTCTTGAAAATTAAAATAAAATACCTCTCTTGTATTTCAAGTGCAAATTTTTTTATTGCAAATAGGAGAACGCTTTCATCCTCAGTCAACTTCAGTGTTTCCTGCAAAGCAAGGAATGAGGTTTGAGACGGAAATTTGAAGCTTTAGTAAAAGTTAGTGTAAAAACCTTTTGTTAATGAAATTTAAAGTAAAAAAATATACTGAAATCGAAAGGTAATGTGAAATAATTATAGAAATTTTTAAAGTTTATTTAGATTAGATCGAAAATGAAAATTTTGTATGGTCATTTATCAGGTAGAACAGGTACTGCAATGAAAATTAAACTTGATTATTCAAAAGGTAGAGTTCAAATACATTTGAAACATTTAACTCAATAAAATCTTTGGTGCATTAGCATTACACAGATTTTCCAAAAAAATTGTATGCTCACATCTTTGATGGTTTGTGGTGAAAAACATGTGCTAGATAGCTGGATAGTTCCAGCAGGGATTTAATTTAAAAGGCAACTCTCCAAAGTTGGTAGTATCCATAAAATGGGAGTGAATTTTAAATTTGTCTTAAGACCAGAAGAAATTCTCAGCATTTATACATATATTTTCAAGGATGATTAAGATCCGGTTGTACAGGGTGAGTCAACGATAGAGAGTAAAGTTTATTTTCGCTTTTATCTTAAGAATAAGATAAAAATTCGAAATACAAAAGTTATAGAGACCATTGAGGTGCACATTTTAAAACTATGTTGGAGTATACGGGGTGTCCCAAAGAAACGTGTCTAATATAACTTGGGTTTTTTTAAATAGAACACACCATATATTGTATTATTTTCTGATTCCCCATAAAATTCTACGCTTATTTCGTAAATGACATAATATGTCCAAATTCAATAGTTTTTGAAATAGTGATGTTTAAAATATGACATTTTCAGACTTTGACAGGCTATAACATTGTAACGGTTTATCTTAGAGAAAAATGGTTTTTACCTCTCTATGTATGTTAGTTTTTTATTCTCTATCCAAAGAAACCAACTTCCAATGTTAAACCAAAAAACCTGTTTTAACGGTTTAACATGTTAAAGTTGTAACATTTAGATACAAGACAAAGTGAAAACCATTTTTCTCTAAGATGAACCGTTCCAATGTTACAGCCTGTCAAAGTCTGAGAATGCCATATTTTTAACGTCAATATCCCAGAAGCTATTTAATTTAGACATATAACATTTTATAAATATAAGCGTAGAATTTAGTGGGGAATTAAAAACTAATACAATATAGAGTGTTCCATTTAAAAACACCTAAATTATATTCGTCACGTTTTTTTTGGGCCACCCCGTATACTCCAATATAATTTTAAAATGTGCACCTCAATGATCCCTATAACCTTTGTATTTCGAATTTTTATCTAATTCTTAAGATAAAGGAGAAAATGACCATTACTCTATCGTTGACTCACCCTGTACAATTAGGCTAAAGCTTATTTCAGCTTTGAATCAATCTTAAACTTCATATGTACATGTACATACAACCTCAATAGAAATTAAAAGCTTAGTTCAACGCTGAAATAAACTTAATCCCTAATTGTATAACCGGGCGAATGATTTTGATTTAGTTTGTCATAGAGAAGGTATAATGGTGGGTCACACAGATTGGTAGCCTTATTTGCTTCTAAATAATTTATAATGAGCACCCGAAAATTAGAACAGTTCATATGCTAAAAATACAATAGTAGGTTACACATGATTTATATCAATAATGTGTGTGAGTGATATAAACGCCGTCAAATAAATAATTGCAATAACAATGACGATTTTCAAATTTATTTCTATTAGCTGGTGATGGTCTCCAAGGAGAAACGTGCGAAATTTAGCTTTATAACGGGATGCAGGATGCAAAAAATTAGTTTATTAAAATAATTGATTTATTTACAAAGAATTTTGAATTGCAAGCATTTTTAAAATCAAAAATGTACATGTGGCATGGGGGCAGTAATAATTGACGAGACTTGTTGTAGGTCTGGTGTTAGCACAACAAATTAACTCAAGTCATTTCAATTATATAATAACAAGGAAATAAGTAAGTAAAACTATTATGTTACCAACATTTTACTTATTTAGTGCTTATTGAGGTAGTGTAAAATTAGGATAATAACTGCCAATTAATCCAAGGTTACATTTACTATCTATTTACCAATAAAAAAGAGAAAATATTTCTTTTAGAGCGATTCTAAAAGTTCTGTAAAGAGATCAACCCTTAATACCCATATTTATAGTCATTCCACGCCCTGAGATTTTACTCAAGGAAAATTATTTAATAAAGTCATAAGCTAAGATATACGATTTTTCAAACAAAACTAATTACTTACAAATTTTTTTATCGACTAAAATACACGGTATACAGTATACCGAAAAAATTTTAACTTACTAAAAATCTTATGCCTGTAGCAGAATTTTTGACTTATGGTTATAATATATACTAACGTCAATTCCATTAATCGTAAAATAGTTTTTGGTATGAATATATTAACTTATGACCTTTTTAGCGGGTCGCAACAAAGAATTTCAACAAAATATCAAATTCAGTTTTTAGTTTTGGCACATTTTTCTCATATATACACTTATTTCGTTTTAACTATGATACTATTTCTCCAGATATCAATCAAAAGCGCAAAATCACAAAAAACTGATTTATGACCTTTTAACTATTTACCACAATATGATTCTGTAGATCTACCACTATATAATACATATTATTATACTTCTTATATATTCTTTTCTTTCTCTTAAAATCGGCTTTTTACCTCCTCGTTCGCTGCCAGGGCCATTCCCGAGGGGACCTACAGGCTAACTTGGGTTCCGAACCACGATCCTCAGTCATGTGACACTCCCCCCCAAGCTAACCCTTGGTTTCTTGCGTCATTGAATGACCTACCAAATGGGGAGTGTGTAACTTCTTCCGCACCCCACGAGATATCCGATCTCATCCGGCCTGGTTACCGGTGTGAATGGGTTGGGTTGGAAGTGATGATACATTTTACACTCTTCCCTGCATTTTTAAACCTGCTAAATTTCTGACATATTTTTTAAAATTGTGCGCATGCCCACTCCGAGGATTGAACTCAGAAAGCCCCGGTCGAATGCCAGTAACTCAAATCTGAGCCACTGTCGTGGTTTTCTTATATGTTGTATTATAAATGTCTCTCCGTACATAGGTAAAATACAATACTGTCAAAGTGTTGGTGGTATTATTAATACGGGACTAAAATCCCACCTAACGAAAGATTTTTCATAAGGAATCCTTATCCTTAGCCATTTCACCACTTTCGATACGACCGGGTATTTTCGCTGTTTAACCTAAAATTGTGTAGTAATACAATTACCAAATATCGCCCATTATTAATGGTTAAAACAAGGTAGTTACATAGAGTTGTGTACAAAAGTAGTTAGCAACTAGTGTAAATACCCAACGAAAAGGGAATTTACAAGGAACATCGGCATGTGTTAAAAACAATAACTTTTAGTAGATAAAAAAAATATTGCGTGCTAGGGCTACGGTATATTATCGGATAGTTCCACCACATACCTAAATAAAGGTTCTCCTAAAAATACAGGTACAGCAGAAGGTCTTATTAAAATTAGAAATTCTCAGATTAGATTTATATAAATTTCTTATTTTTATTTTAGAATATAAGGCCGAATTTATCCTAACTTATTCTTAGATCAGTCAATTGAATGATCTGATAACGTAACTTTATTTAGGGTTTTATCGTTTATCCTGTTTTAACCATTGATTATTGAAACTAATTTGCAGACAAGTGATGTTACCGGATGATTTTTAAAAGTATGTGTATTTGTTGGTTTGCTGATTCCATTAGTTTAGTTTTCATTCTGGAAGTATTGAGGGCGTTTCTTGAGGCTTCCTTACCCTAGGAAAATTTAGGGGTGTCCACTTGACATTGATTGATATTGGCAGTTTCTTAAGGAATCCTTAAGGACTAATTCTTATCTATAAATACGGACATAATGCCCCGTTCTTCCTTAAGAAAGCCTTGACACTGAAGGAAGCTTCACGTGCCAAACGGTTTTTATAGTCTTTTAGGATTATTCAAGAGAGTTTATGTATTATCAATATCAAAGTTTTTGTCGAGTAAGACGCCTCAAGGAACGACTATAAATATAAGCATATCATGTCTGTAAATCAAGAATCTCTAAATCATCTTCAAATATTTTATTTTCAAAAACAAAATTCAAAAGTCCGTGTAGCTTTTTCATACGTTAGGATTTAAAAATTAAAATCTAACTCCAGTATCACCCTTGAATTTTGGACCACAGAAAACAAATTCAGGATTAAAAGAGCAATGAAAACGATGTTTTTACTTTAATACAAGATTAAACACTAATCCGCAATAATCTATGATTAAATAATGCGGTGCAAACGGACATTAAAAGTACAACACAGTAGATGAACTTGGACTTCTTATGATTGGAAATATTTTTGATAACTCCGTTTAAAAATGAAACTTTAGTTGAGAAACTAGACATAGCATTTATTAAAAAAAAAGCCTTTATTATCAATTCCCACGGTATATTCGTAGGAGAATTTCAGGAACTGATTTTTCTTTACCCCGTATGGGTATATATATACAGTGGCATGCAAAGCCGTTTGAACAGGGTAGGCAAACATATAATTTCCAAACAATTAAAATTTTCAACATAGTTGACATCGCCATTACCTCAATTACATATACGTGGACATAAAGATAGATAAAACAAATATTAAATGTAGTTAATTAAGTAACGTAAAGGTTGTTGTTATTGTAAAGTATAAAGTCTTCGTATTACAAAACGTTGTCTTTTTGGCTAAGTGGCCAAGGTTAACGTATGCGAATGTACTATAAAACAGTGCACTTTTTAATTGGAATGATATCAAGTATTGACGTCCTGGAACGGGAGAAACGAATACAAAAATACAAATTTTACGCATGTGCATTTTTTGACAGTTGCATGTCACAATACTAGTAAATAATGAACAAATACTTGGCTAGGTTTGAGTAAATAAAATTATATAACACAACATCAAAAACACTTTACTGAAAGACTCACATGTTTTAACGCTGTTATTAAGATTCCCACACACTATTCTGTCTATTACCTTATCTCTTGGAATTTCCAGCAGTTCCATTTTTTTGTAGGGTAAGCACCAACTTGGCCACAGAGAACTGAATTTTAAATAATAGAAGTTGCACAGTACCCTATTGTTTTACCACCACGGGATCACAACAACAAACAACAAATATACATCGGTAACTAGATATTCGGGAGAAGAGGAAGGGAAAACAAATGCGAAAAATAGTTGAAAGAAAACTCAGCGCCCACTGTTCGAAAGTTTCGGCAATCACACAATTCGCACGATAGTGTAAGTTTTCTCAGGAAAGAACATTGCCAGGGGGACTAAATTTAAATGTCCTACCGGCGTGATTATTTTGAATTCTGACCCGATCTAATTTGGGATACGATTTTTATTTGCATGGCGTTTAGGCGTTTATGCAATACCACCGAGCTTGTTTGAGACTTTTGCGAGTGTGTGCGTTCATTTTTGATTTAACTAGTATTGAATCAATTAGATCAAATTAAAGTAGAGAGTTGTACTATATAACATTTAGTGTAACAAATAGCTATTATAGTTTATTTTGGTTGTTTTATTTTCAATATTTGCAGTGTAGGAATGTTGGCCTGTTTATACCTTCCATTTTATTGTCATATATACAAGTGCATTAATAATTATCGGTAATTTTAGGAAAATATGCTTGAATGCAATTTGAAGTCGCTTGCTCCAAATTGTATTCAAGCATATTTGCCTAAAATTACCGATAAATTATCAATTCCCACGGTATATTCGTAGGAGAATTTCATGAACTGATTTTGCTTTACCCCGTATGGGTATATATATGTACCTGTTATTTTTTTTTAATATTAAGTATAAATTCAATGAATGATTTGTTCGTGTATCATTATGACTGACAAAAAAAAATATGTTCAAAAATTATCATGATACTTTTTCTGTTAAAATATCATCACGATAATTTTGTGCAACAATAGAATAACCAGGGTAACACACAATGAAATTATGGTATTTAATTGTTAAAATATGGAGTTTGACAGGTAAATGAAATTTAAATGACAGGTAATTATTAGGAGTTGTCACTATGATAAAATGCTACTATGAGGGAAAAGCTTAAGTATTGTATCTGATATGTTTTCCTTTTATTTCCCTGATAGACCCATTCCTACCAAGTCGTCAATAGAAAAATGCATTACTAAGTTTGAGGCGAAAGGCGATGTAATAAGCAACTAAAAATGATAATCATGAGAGGGCTGAAGAAAACAATGATAGAGATCTTAATATATTAGGTTCGTTCCATCCGGCGTCAGAAACAGTTTCTAACCATCAGGATTCTGCGCAATGGTTCGTTCCAACCGGCCTCAGAAACAGTTTCTAACCATCAGGATTCTGCGCAATAAGCGAAATGCGTTCCAACCGGAGTTACTAACGATTAGTAAACTGTCGGTTTACACACAAACACAAACCCGAACCATCCATTCGGCGCATGCGTATTGCTGTTTTGTACGATTTCATTTTATTGCTACGTAACCTAATCTGTCAAAGTGCGATATTTGTCCTAAAATTCGTTGTTATTTGTTAATATTTCTTAGATTTGAGTAGCTTGTTGGTATTTTACATTCTTTTTGTTGAGTGAAATACTGTAAAATATGAATGACGAAGAGTATAGTGACCTTTCGACCATGGAAAGTGGTGATGACGATGATTTTGATTGGCTACTAGACGAGCAGATTCATCAGTTCAGTCACAGACAACTTCAAGTACATTGTCGGCTGTTCCAACCACAGACAAATTAATCGTTTGCCAAGAGAAAAATAACAATCATGCGCGTTAAGAACGATTTGTAAACTGTTGGAAATCTGTATTTGCTTCTCGGATGAATGCACGTTTACCATAAAGAATGAGCCAAAATTATCGGTACTGGAGCCTACAAAATGAACATCGTCTTGCATGCACTTAACTCCAATACCCTCAGAAAGTAAATGTTTAGGCAGGAATTTTTGGATACCATTGGACCATTTTTTATTGACGAAAATCTAACGGGTCCACATATTTACATCTTCTTGAAAATCAAGTGGTATCTGCACTGGACATCGGCGTAGCTAGCCTTAGTTTTCAGGGGGAGCCTGGGCCCCAGTGTACGGTGGATATTTTTTTCTATTGAATATTTCAGGGGGGGGGGCAGGGGGGCCCCTAGCTATACCGATGGCACTGGAGGAAATCGCTGATGAAAATCAGGAGATTTATTTTGATTAGATAGTAGTACGCGAATATCCAAATGATGACTTTAATGTTTGAAGGTTGGAGACAATGATCTTTTTTGGCTGATAAAAGAGTTTTGGACTTGCATTGTCTTTATTTGTTTTATATCACAACGTTTCAACTGGAGATACTTACCAGTTGAAACGTTGTGATATAAAACAAATAAAGACAGTGCAAGTCCAAAACTCTTCTATCAGTCAATGCCTTTAATGGGTACGTTCTGCGGTTGTTACCGGACATTGCCTCTTCGGTAGACATGCCGAACGTATGCAAATACCCACTAACGACTTCTGCAGAAGTTGCAGAGATGAGGAAGAGGAAGAAAGTATTCAACATTTTCTGTGTGAATGCCCTGGCCTCTCAAGAAGGAGGTTCACTACTCTGGGTGAACCATCTTTCGATAGCCTGGAGGAACTAAGCAACTTACAACTTGGACGGCTAAGCAGATTTCTGAACAGTAGTGGCTGGTTTGAATAAGTTGTTAAAATCCTTCCGCGGTAACGTCGCACTAACCATCAGAGATCTGATGAAGGTGGGTTCTACGGAACACGTGTGGTATCACAACGGACATAATCAGGACTACGTGAGACTGTTTGGTCAGAACCAAGGGTCTGCTACTCTTACCTAACCTAACCTAACCTAAAGGGTACGTTGTCGGTTCGAACTCAAGAATTAATTAGCCTAGGTCTTCTGACCTCTCACCAAACGACTTCTTCCTCTGGGGGCATTTAACACATTTTCTTTATAAAAGTGTTAGGTTTGAAAATTTGGAGCACTTAAAAATTCAATTTTAATGCAATCTGAAACAATTACCCAGTACCTACCAACTCGCTAATGTTCCTAGTGAATTTTACGATCGTTTAGGATATATTAGGCAGCAAATGCCGGTTTATTTAAACATTTAATTAAGAATGAACAATATCTCAAACGATTGCACAAATAAAATTATTAGGTATTTTTTATAAACAATTGTTTTAAACACCCTCTTGTTTTCTTCCTTTTTTTACAAATTCTTGATGATTTTATTACTATTTAATAGGTGTTATTGTTAAAAAATGAATTCGTTTTCTATTAAAAGATCCATTTAAAAAATAATGTTGGTATTATTTGAATATATTAGTTAAATCCAGGGTAAAATGTATGTGTTAAAGATTTTTAAAAAGTCTACCGTTTGCAAATTACATTTGAGAATTACAGATTACAGGTTGACAAGTCCAATCAATGCTATTGTCCGCAGTATCACCTGTTGAATTCCAATTAAAAACAACCGCAATCCTATTTAATAATAAGTTAAGATCGGGTTGTCCAAAACTGTTCAAACTCCGCATGGGCACTCACCATACAGAAACCCTAAAAAAGTTTCCCTACAACCACGCTCTAAAATCAAAAGGGGAACAAATATTTGGACAGAACTTGCATGGAATTTCCTATGTTTCCAACCACGATGCACCGCCCGGTATACTGCTCCATTACTCTAGATAAACTAATCATTTTTGACCACCCGTAGTCATAAGATCAGACACGAAATGGGTTACCGGGTTTCTCGCATAATTTTTTAAATTTGTTACAAGGACACCAGAACAACTCTTTTTTATGGGGACCAGAAATTACGCTTGTTTCTATTATTGATTACGTATAGTCCTAGATAACAGCTAACTTTTTGTCATTTTTTTTTTAGTCAGAAATAAACCAGTTAATAGAATGTTGGACAGTCTGAAAGTTTTACAAATAAAACTAATATGTGTAAGTATGTAAAAAAAGTTGATTAAAAGCGATATTTTATTTCTCTCTATTCAAAATTTCGGAAATGTTGAAGTTCAACAAAACAAGCAAGCAAATGCGTCGCACGTAAAATTTTTACATAATGTAGAAAGAAATGAGATATTTTAAGTCTTCTTCCACTAATACTTATATTAATTTTTTTTTTAAATTTAGACCATCGAAATATTTAGATCTATAGTCTCACGGTTTTGTCTTCATCTTGCCATTATTTTATATGCCATAGAACGCTTTTGTGTTAAATTGATTTTTTTTATAATTAAATCGTCTTACCGATAAATAAATTGGGATGTTGTTGTAAATACAGGTTTAGTTCTATTAAAGAACACAGTACGTAATAAAATACGGTTTTCTTTATTTCATTTGAAGAAAAGATTTTTCAACCTTCTTAATTTGCATTTTAGATTTTCTATTAATTAGACATTATTTAAATAGAATTAAGTATTGAAGAAAATAGGGAAAAATACATTTTCCAAAATGTGTGCTCCGACAATATCATTTTTAGGAAAATTTCTATATAAAATATTCCATAAAAGAAAGTTTTAAAACATTTACTTCGAAAGATCGATGACACATGCCTTTTTTATCCTTGCCCCAACTTTTTATTAGAAAATACGTTGTTAAGAAAACTTTTTACCCAAAAATTACAGATTTTATTAGTTTAAAAGCGAAATCTCAGGCTATAAATCTATGGAATTATTTCATAACATAAAATTTATTTTTAGAACGAAACTATCTTGATTTGGGCGATTAAAGGGTCAGTGACTGCATACTTTTTTTTATAAATTCGCTGTAAACAATCATAGCTTTTATTTGGCCCTGGGCCACATATACAACGCCCAACAATATGTCGGACTTCAAACTTGACATATTTTAGTGTTCACCTTTTTCTCGGAATCTGCTTTATGTTTATTCAAAATACACACATTCGGACGGCATTTAGAACACAATATAAATAATTATTTTCGAAAAATTAAATTTTCTGTAGTTTTAAATATTTGGTAATTATCGTGGGCGAAAAATGAAAATAGAGAAGAAAGGCGTATTTTAATTTTCGTCCTAAATCAAGTTTCAATTAGATTAAGAACTACTTCTTTTTGTCCAGCCATGGCTGATGTAGGAACTTGGTTAAAGACAGTGGGGGCTCGTCAGGTGCAGTAGGTAAAGGGGCTCTTTACCAAAAAAAAATTAAAATAAAACCAGGAGGAAAGTTTTTCGACAATATTAAATATTAATGTACCAATACAGCTACCATTTTAGCTCTTAAAAAATAATTATGTTTGAATTAATAACATTAATTTAATCAGAATGTAGCTATGCATAATAGGGCCACGGTTAACTCTGATGGACAATAGTTATAAACACTCGTGCATGAAGAGCAATTTAAAAATCATCAGTCGTATGCACCATTGTTTCAGCATTGGTTCGCCTAACCTTAAGGTATTTATTTTGAGACTTCGCGAAACTTACGGTTATATATATCGTTTTTACGTGATTTACTGTGTTATTGAAAAGTTTTGTTTTTATTTTTCAGGTAATTCAGTAGGTAGTGTATGTACTACCTACTTAGTTGTGTGTTTTAAAAATGAACCCAATTAATGACATAGTTTGTAATTTGTTGAAAACTCCATTCAGTCGTTGGACAGATGAGGATAAAAGAGACGTTTTGTTACACGGGTTTTTAGTCAATGTTTGTTTAAATACCCGCACTATACCTAGCTCTTCACCATTTTTTAAGACCGCGAGCCGCCACTGGTTAAAGAATAATATGATGTGTAGCTTGACACAGTGCATGAACTTTCAGAGACACTTTAATGCGTTTTCAGTTTTCAATGATTGTATAGTGTATCTTTCTCGCTAATAAATTTATAGGCTTAAGATTTTTTGACAACGAACAGGTTTTTCATAACCATTTTAATTTTTCTTAAATATTTGAAAATTTTTAGTTTTCAGATCTTAGTAGTTGGCTAAAAAAACTAAGATTTACAAAAGTATTTTTAATAATAAATCTAGTAGTACCTATACTGGGTGACACAATTTTTTTCGTAATTTTAGCAGTAAAGATTTAAAAATATGAGACGTTAATAAGTAAATAAATTTCCATATTTCGATCAATTTAAACCTTCGAAACCATAGTCAAGTTTTAAATTTTAAATGAAAACCGCTTATTTTTATTCTATATTTAAATTCTATAGAAGATTTTCTTTTCAATGACATATTACACTTTATCATTTGTTTTAAATGGCCGCCTAGATCAGTTTTCCTTTGTTTTCGAAAATGTCCATAGTTTTGGTAAAACAAGGTAAGTAGAAACATTAAAATGGCTCAAGGACACTTGTTTGAACACCTAATATAAAAAAGTTTTTTACTTTTTGTTTTTCTTGCTGGTCATTTCTCTATTAATTTATTTCCTACATAATATATTACTCATATCCGGCTGTATGCAAATATACCCTAAATAAATGCCAGCGCTGTATTTATTTAAAAGTAATTATTAAATTCCTGATGATGTAAAATAACATCAAAACGTCTAAAAATTATTAAGTGTAAAACATGGTTGAAATTGGGGCTTAACCCTAGATTGTCAACCTACGTAAAATTTAATTAAAGTTTTTTTAAAATCAGAAATAAATGGCCTATTATTGGTATTCTCGTTCTACCGCTCAAGCAGTGCATCTATCCTCTCCACAACATTTGGCTGCCGACGTGTTTCTGATGTGGCAGTTGTGCGTTGTATTTTTGTGACCGAATGAAGAGTGATTGTTGGTGCGTAAATTTTACGTATAGATGTGTTATGAATGCGCTAAGTTTAACTAATCTTCTTATGTGTATTTTTTAGTTATTTTATTTGTTTTAGATTCAGTAAATGTTTGTTAGTTTTGAATCAAAATAAGTAATTACTTTTCCCTAAAAAATTTAAAGGTTTGAGACAATTTTTGCACATATTTGAAATATACGTAAAATTTACGTATTGTTGGCATCGACGTGTATATTTTTAACGTTGGCAATCTAGGGTTAAAGAGATTTCCAAAAATAAAATAAAAAATGCAGTTCCGTATTTAAAAAATTAAAGTTGAGAACAGTTCCACAAAAACGAAACGTTAGATTTATTTTTCTTTACCGAATAAAATAAGGCAGATAAATTAAAAAAACAAAAAGTCTAAGTTTTGTTTCGAATATTTCTAAAGGTAAAAAACAAAAGTCAATTTTTTTTTTACGATATTACTGGGAAAAGAATTCTACAACTTTGCCCCCATTTAACCGATGCTGTATCTCTTATAGTTTCCGAGATACCAGTGATGAGCATCGAATATGGGACACCCTGTACATATCAAGCGGTTTCTAAAGTAATCAAGATTTCCTAAAAATTCATTTAAAAAAAAACAAGGCTGTCCAAGTATATAATAAAATAAAAGCTTGGTATAATAATACAAAATGTTTAAATTTGGCAATATAATACTTACGGGCCGTACGGATAATTGAAACTTGATTTTAAATTAATCCTAACACGTTAAAATTTTCCATGTTAAATTGAGGTTTTTTGAACCGAATTAAAAAAAACTAAACAAAATTTTGAAGTTTTGTTTTCACCAATGGAAAGGTAGTATCTATGTGGACGTGAGAAAGTTATTTTTATGCAGAAAAAAACATTGAGGAAAAAGATATAAGCCAATGAAAATCGTAAAAAAAATTATTATTGTTCATTGTATTTTAAAAATTATTGGGAATTATTTTTTTTTAATAAAAATAACTTTCTCACATTAATAAGTTTTTAAAAATCTGTCAATAAACATGGACAGGATTCGGTTCAAGGGAATGCAATGTTTTTAATATATGTATATACATATAGGTACTAGATATAATTTCGAATGGAGCTGGTAACTTTGAAGAAGAATTTAAAATAATAATAATAATAATAAAGGAGTTAAGTATTTCTACTATTAATGAACCTAAGAAAGTACCTAAGTCCTATCCTGTTCAAGCAATAAAACAATAACGATCAAGAATTATTCACGAAACCATGAACATAAAGCATTGTTGATAAAAATGTGTCTCGCGTATGCAAAGTGAGTGGAAATTTCCACAAGTTCTTTGGCAGACGTATTGTTACTTCATACCAATACACCATTGGGGTATCACTCTAAATTTATTTATGGAACATGGCAGTAGCGCATCCAGAATTTTGTTGAGGGATGCAACTAAAAAAATGATTTCTAAAAAAAGCGTATCTCGGCTCTAAATATCTTTTTACTCTCAAAAGTAACTTCTAAAAAAAATTCTGATTCAACAGAAGCTCTACAGTTTTTAAGGCTCTAAGTAAAAAATACCCATTTTGCCTCCCTCCCTTGGATCCGCGCATGTTACATGGAGCATTTTTCTAATGCAAAGAAACATTTATATTTTCCTAGATTTTTTGTATTCGTAAACGTGATAGTTTAATACCACTTTTGCTTTGAAGAAAAGTTTCTTCTGGACAATAATTTAAAGTATATAAACTAGGTACTATGTTTAAATATAAGAAACATTTTTGATATAAACAGATATAAACTGGAAAAACTAAAATATTTATTTAGAAATCAATTATATTGGATTGAAACTACATTGTATTTGCAGGCAATTAGAAAATCAACTAAAGAAACATAGCCAGTACATGTAAGTGTGAACACCCTTTCTTAATGCTAACCGCAGGAAGAAATTTGATCTTGCTCTTTGTCTGAATATACTTAGTTTATGGATGATGTCGACTTATGGAATATTAACAAAATACCTACTGATTATATAAATATTTGTAGATTACTGAAATGTGATTGTCTTGTTTTTGGTTTGGCCAGAGATTTGAAAGCTAAACGGGGTTCCCAAGCCATTTCTTATAGAAAAGTGACCTTAGCTGTTTGTGATAGGATAGCTGTAACTCCTAGACATTCACATCATAAAGAAGATCAGTTGTAGCACCTCTATGATGAAAACTAATGGGTGTATGGAAACAACACCCCGAAAAAAAAAATAACACAAGCGCGCCACTGATCTAATTATCGACCAGTTCTTGAAGATGCAGAACAGATCATGAACGAGACATACTTCACAAGACCATTCAACATCAGGTGCGACTATGATCTGTGAACAAAAGGGACACCTCCATCATTATAGTCAAAGGACTAATTTGGTACACTGATGGGATAAAACACGGCTGACGGAGTAGGTGTAGGTATATTTAAGGAAAGATCTAGAATGGAAATTAGCATCCCTGTGGAATCACGCCACAGTATACCAAGTATGCGGATAGAAGAATACTGAATATATACCAAGACCAAGATATATACATTCTGTTAGTCTGTTAAGCTGCCCTTAAGGTTCCAAACTCAAATCAAAGAATCACAATGGTGTGCCTAAACGACCTGAAATACCTTTTAGCAAGAAAACAACAAGGTTGACCTCGGGGATAATGAGCAACGAAAAAGTGGATAAACTCGAAATAGCCGGATCTGTTCAAAATCACAGGGCCCTGACCTGCTCGTGGATGAATGTTAAAACAGGCAACTAAGGCAATATTAAACAGATGAGCACAACAACAACGTCCATCATCTATCTCGATGATACAAAACACCTGGTTAATTATATTGAGGCTGCAATTAGCGAACCTTCAAAGAAACTATTAACTGGAATGATTTTAACGCGCATTTAGATAAAACTGGTCTACTTACAGACCACTGCCATCTTAAAGAAACATCGAATATAAATTTACAATGAATCCATTGAATGCAGAGTTTGCGGCGAAGAAGACGAAACCGCCACACACATAATATATAAATGTAAAGTATTGACCCTTAGATGATTTAAAATCTCCGGAGAAATCCAATGCGGTGACAACTTCCCGCCTGACAAAATTGGTATGAATTTAATGGACCTTATTATAAAAGGAACAAATATTTTTTAGCAAGCCACTAGGCTGCAGTGTAGGATGCTTGAGCTGTGCATCTGACCCCATCCTTTAACCAATAATTAACCAACTAACCAACCAACCTTTAGCATCTGTCGCTGAGTCAATAAAAGGGGTATTCATCCCCATGAATGACCCAAAGTATCAGCATCTGCCCATCTTCCTAACATGCTTGCATAGGGCAGTATTATTGTAGCGACTTTATTTAGAATGCTGGTGCCGATTTAATGGGAAAACCCATAGTATAGTTATTTAAAATATGTCTTTATCTTTTATCTATTCAAATAGTTTGTTACGTACAACTAAAATCCAATGCTCTTTTTTATTGGACTCAGTTTTTCAAATTAATTATCTTTTTTTGCACCCCTTCTCCGTTTTTCACGACCCTAACCGCCGCTGTCTGTATACAGGGTGTTCCTTAATGACGTGCTAATATTTAAGGGTCTGATTCCTTTAGTCATTTTATGAAGAAAAGTTCATATAAACATGTCCTAAACGGCTTAAATTTTTTGCTACAGGGTGTTGAATTATTTTTTTTTAAATGCTTTTTTGGTAATATCTCCGAAAGTACTTTAGATAATATTTTAAATTTTGGCATGTGCTAATAGGACATGAAACCACATATTTTAGTAATAAAAGTTTTTTTTTGTCCCACCAGTGGCGTCCCTGCAAACATTTCCTCTGATATTTTTTAGAAAAAAAGTGGTACGCCACTGACATTTTTTCATGTGGATATCATTTATGATTAGCCTGGTCAATTCTGCATAAAAATGGTCTCCTGGGTTTTTCTCCTCAGGCACACCGTTCTTAATTAAAATAATTAAATTAGCTCTACTATTTATTATTATTAACATTGATAATACAAAATTTTGTTTTATAAAAATTGTTGGAAATTACCACCTTCATTTTAATAGGCATGCTTCCGCCCGTCTAATTTAATTTAATTATTTTAGTTAAGAAGAGTGTGCCTGAGGAGAAAAAGGCAAGAGACCATTTTTATGCAGAATTGACCAGGTTAATCAGAAATAATATCCTCATGGAAAAATGTCAGTGGCGTACCACTTTTTTTCTAAAAAATATCAGAGGAAATGTTTGCAGGGACGCCACTGGTGGGATAAAAAATAACTTTTATTACTAAAAGATGTAGTTTTATGTCCTATTAGCACATGCCAAAATTGAAAATATTATCTAAAGTACCTTAGGAGATATTACAAAAAACGCATAAAAAAACAATATTTAACACCCTGTAGCAAAAAATTTAAGCCGTTTAGGACATATGTTTATATGAAGTTTTCTTCATAAAATAACTTTAGGAATCACACCCTAAAATATTAGTACATTATTAAGGAACACCCTGTATTATGGCATTTCATTACTTATTTATACTCCCTCAAATCCTTCGATAACGACGCGATACAAAACAATCTCAAATCATTCCATTAAAGACTATAATTTTTGGTTTAGCGACTGCCAAAAATAAAAATAGATTCAGTTACGAGACGCTATACTGCTCTAATGGAACCTCATTATTTGCTACTAAAAAGCAATTTATTTTAATTTGCACCAATCAGTATTGCCACTTAAAATGATTGTCCGAGTGCAAATTTTGGAACAGGAAATCATCATAAAATTTTAAATGTGTGTATGTGTGTGCGAATGTAGGATAGTAAGGATAAAACAAATCATTAATTATTGTAATAATATGCTTATGTTTTTATCCTTATTCCTTATTTAAAAGGCATTAAAACGAAGAGCGTAAAAAAGCTGATCAAACCAGTAGGGTCGAATTTAAAAAGCAAATATTTCTGTTTCATTTTATTAGATGGGGAGCTTCTTTACCATTTTTCGGCATATATACAGTGTTGTCGATTAAGTGTGCAACAAATGGGATTTTTTTTTATTGGTTGCTCAACCGAAATTTAAATACCGCCAAAGGTTGGTGCATGTCCGATAAACATCGGGTGCACTTTAAGTTAAGCAGCATATAGGATAGGTCAAAGAATATAAAAATAGTTTACGAAAAAGTAACTTTATGTCGCAAAATAGAGATTTGTCTCTATAACGTTTGCATTATAAAGAAAAGTTGTTAAGAATTTAAAAATATGTCCAAATAGGTACAAAGTTAATAATTCTATTTCTATATTTAGGTATAATACCTTTTCAAATTAACTACACTTAAATCACACAGCTTTTATCCAATTGAAACCAATTTGTAAAATTTATTGATTTGTTTATTTATTTTAAATAATCAGATATGTCATGTCTGGTGCAGATATAAGTGGGTACAAAAAATAAGTTTTCAATTTCGTAAATATATGTATGTAGTTACATAATAAAACTAAATAAATAAAAATAAAACTAATGGCAAGAGAAATCGATCCCCCGTGGAATAATAAAAAAGTACAAAGAGGATAAACAATAATCGAAACCTAAAACTATCCCGGATAGCCAATAACACATTGAAACAACGTAAACATTTTTAGGAACCTGTAATATACAGAAATATTATTTTAGGTGTCTCATCCGCATAAAAAATAGAGGTTTGGAAATTAGAAATCCTATTTTTTTTGCAGATACATAATTTTTTTTGGCCGACATAACTATATTATTGTCAAACATGTCAAATTGCAAAACGTGACAGATACGATTCCATTTTGATTTATTTAATTAGCAATTCACTTTCATAACTATACCAGTATATTGCATTTTGCTGTCCGATTTCAAGAATATAAAGTTGTTGATGTTTATTTTCAACCGTTACGGAGATATGGGGCTTCAAAAATTGTATTGTTTGTACAAAAAAATTGGGTCTCTTATCTTAAAATTTCTATTTTTTTAATGATGTGAGGTTGGAAATAAACAACTATAATATATTTTTAAAATCGGACCGCGAGATGCACTATACCGGTATAGATATAGTCGGTTTACCATTTAAAAAAATTCTAAATACGTCGTATCTGTCAATTTTTGACATCCGAGATATTTCACAATAGCCATAGTTAGCTCAACCATAAAAAATTATGTATCCGCAAAAAAGTTGGTATTCTAATATTCAAACTTCTATTTTTTTAGGGGGTGGGCCGAACGCCCGACCCCAGCCTTAAACCAACCAACCAGGAGGTGAGATACTTAAAAAAATAATGTCCCTGTATGTATTTAGGTACATCTAAATAAATTTTCAAAATTTACTTCGATTTAACGAAAGCGGTCTATAAGTGATTCGATTGTGGTTAGCTTGAAAAGGTATTATCCCTAAATTAAAAAAAAAAGTTTTGTTGTTTTTTGTATTTGAAAATATTTTTTTTTAGTTCTAAACAATTATACTTTCCACAAATTCAAATAAACCAAACGTCCTTTTTTTAATTATTTCATAATATCACTCATCGATAGAAACCAAAAATACGCTATCAAAGAAGACCGATGGCACTCAGTCAGAGACTTACATGTAGATTAAATTATAAATGGTCTACAGTCCTTTATTCCTACATTTCTCCACTATCGAACTATTGACTTTCCAAGAAAATTTAGGAAGGAAGATAGGGCTTTTTTCCCAACTCCTAAATTTTTTAAATACATTTACTTCTATGTTCTTGCCTACAGTTCTTGTCTAAATTAAAACTCCTATCTAATATCGTTATATTAAGTTTGATGCATGTTAACATGTCACTGGGGAGTCGGGAAATACCAAATTGACCCCTATTTATTACAAAGTAAGTAAGAGGGTGGTAAATTTATAGCAAGAATTCACGCGATTGCATAAAGTAGAAAATTGATTTTTTTTGGTGATTTTTTTTAAATTAAAGTCTTTGAAAGATCTTGAGTTTTATTGTATCATAGTTGGAAAAACGATGATTAAATATTATGTCTGTCTTTCTGTCAGCCTCAGACATACCCTTGTCTCAGGAGTTATACCCTTCTATTATTTTATTATCTCTTGCGTTGCGATCATGCTGTGACTGACCCATTAATGGTGATGATGATATCTATGGATCACTGGCGTAGCTAGGGTTTTGCCTCGGAGGGGGGGGGGGGGTTTAGATAATAATGAAAGAAAACGCGCTGTAGGAGAAATTTTTTTGGAAGCCATGACTAAAAATGCCTTTTCGGTTATCAAATTTCTTTTGGCGCTTTTACCAATTTCTAATAATTAGGTAATATCTTACTTATATCTAATATATACATTTTTTAGAGTGCATTCAAAATGTTTTTAATAAATGTACGAAGGCAATTTTTTTTACGTTTGATTGGAAAATAAAACTATCGATAGTAGCTTTTATTATTTTTATGTTTTTGTTTTAGCACGGTAATAAAATGCAGCACTATAATGTATTATTTGTATATATATATCCAAAAAATCAGAAGATTTAAAATAATTACGGCAACCCTATCAATAACGCACCAAATGAAATAATACATCATCTTACATAATTATATAAAATGCTTGCAAGACAAACTGACATTCACACAAATCTTTAAACTTTTAAATAGGTACACCCGCGGCGCGCGACACCCTCTTTGGATATCATTTATTAATTTAAGTTCTATTGGTGTTTGCATGCAACATCTTTACATGACTATGGCTTCTAATAATTGTCGATTATAGTTAATATATTTTTTTTTTTTTCAATAAATAAAAAATAAACCTTATTTTTTTTTTATTTTTTTTTTGCTCAGTTATGCTTATTTAAAATTATTTATATTAGTGTATTAGTATAACTTCGTACAAAAATATTATATATTTTTTCTAATTTGAAATTTTATGGTCCAAAAACGGGTTTTTTGGGCTTGGCACCCGAAAAATTTCTCGCGCTAGTTGCTCAATTTCAGATACACTGTCGTTTCAAAAATGAAATATGGTACCGCAGCAGGGATACATGAATTAAGACCTGAGAAAAATGTTTACTTCTTTCTGGGTAACGATTCTACACAATTCCAATTCAATAAATAAGCTAAACAACATTTATTCTGATAGTCGAGGAGCCCTTAGACTTAGAGCGTTAAAGTGCAACAAAGGTGACATCAACATTAAGACCGAATATATAAATATCAATAAAAAAAATAGTGGCCTTGGCAAAAGCTATTTAACCCTTAACTGGCGACCATGCGTCTCACAGACTCCGCAAGATCGTTTACGCATCGGCATTTCTCACCACAAATACGTGGCAAGCGACCGTTCCGTGTACCTTCATAGCTTTTAGTGTTCTTGCAGATGGCTTAGTGGGGGGTAGGTCTGTCATCTCGTTTTTGAATTATTTATATCACGGAGTCCAGTAGACGCTAGGTTACCATTAATGTTATTATAATATGGCTTGTTCCCGCCACACTGTAAGCGCAATAGACGACGATTTTGAGAAAGTGTGCATAGAATGATTTATAGAAATACTGGCAGATGAGCTAGTTTCCTCACATTTACATAGAAGGTTTAATATAACAACGATACAAAGGCAACTGAAACAGCTTATTGGAAGTATCCTTGATATTCCGGAAAATACTGCTAATGAACAAGAAGAAAAGCTTGAAGTAAGAAAGTATTGCCATATCTGCCCATCCAAACTACGAAGAAAGACTGCATATCTGTGCACTAAGTGCCAAAACCCCATTTGATTGCAGTGTTCGCGAAAGATCTGTAAAAATTGTACCAGAGTAGAGCAAGACTAATGTTTTTTTTTGTCTCTTTTAGTGATTTGCAGGTTTTGTGTAGGATCTATATTTTGATTTTTTTTACATGTTTTTACATAAAATGTACTTATTTTAAAACATTTATTATGTTAATTTGAATATGGTTCAGATTTTTTTTGGGATATGCCTTGTATTAATTTTGTGTAACAAAAAATTCACCTTTTTTTATTTTGACACTTTAAATTTGATTTTTTCTTTTCAATAAATTTTAAAATATCATGAGAACATTTATTAATAAAAAAAAATGTTATTTTAATATTTTTTCAAAACTCTTGAAAAATTCGCTGTTTTTAGCTAGGAGTCTGTCAGGCTCATGGTCACCATTATGTAATTAAAAGTAGGGTCACCAGTTAAGGGTTAAGTAACACTGCCTTGGGTACCAAGACACGAAGGTATTAGCGAGACAGCCCATGAACTTGCAAAAAGAAATTAGTAGAAGACACTCATAATTATGATATGTCCAGAAACAGCACTCTCAACCAAGTACGAGATGCCATAAAGTGATGGATCAAAGAATGAATACAAAATCTATTGAAACAACTGACAGAAATAGTGCCACAGTAAATATTTAATTGGGAAATCAAACCCGAAACTAAATAGGTAACTAAAAGTAAATATATGGAATTGGTTGTACACTGTGTTCTGAAGAAAGGAAAAACGTTGTATTTTAGTGTAACTGTTTATTTACTGACGCCAAGCGCTTTCGGCCTTATTTACTTAACCCTGCGTTGCCCGCGAGTCTTAAAATCACATTGTTACTCGCAGGTGAGCGTTGTGCTCACTTGTCGTATTGAGCGTTGTGCTCGTGTGAAATAAATATCTTTTGGTGGAAAAAAAAGTATGTTTGTTTGCTAATACAATATTTTATTTTGAAAATTAAATGAGTTGACATAAAATGGAACTAAAAATTAACATAAATTCTAAACGGGCGTGCATAAATTAAAAAAAAAATTAGAAAACTACTTAGGTGTACTTGTACTCAATACAACTGCTGAGGATTAGATGGACGCGCTGGTTGATTAGTGCAGAACTCTCACTGCAGTGATGAAAAAAATAAAAAGGTGAGCGCCGCGCCGCGCTCACCCCGCGTGTAACGCAGGGTTAAGGCCATCATCAGGGCTTAACCCTAAAAGTAAGTATAAAATTTAGAAGTTGTAAAATAACAATAAAAGAGAGTACTTACTAGTCAAAAAGAGTTTTGAAAGCAATGCTTAAAAAGTTTTTGTGGTACATAATTTATGTTTAGAAAGTAACCTAAACTTTTACAAATGACATTTCAAACAATAAACACATTGACGTTGTGAACTGAACTTGAATAAATAAATAATTAAAATATAAATATGCCATTTTACAAACAGAAAGATACGAACAAAGGTCATGAAAATTAAAATAACAGACTTGAAATCAAAAATCTGACAAGGCCAGGTAATTTAATTTAAGTAGTAGTAAATGCTTACAAATTTAAATTTTTTTATTTAAAATAATTATAAATGAGGTAACCGGCAACATTGTATGTATGCTCAGAAGATGAAGCCTGAGCAAAATGCATGTTTAAAAGGCAAGTTTTTGTGGACTCCAAACATGGGCTGGATTCTGGATATCGGCCATTAGAAATTAACGAAAATCAACACAATCAACTTATGATCTTATAAAATAATGGTTGATTGTGTTGATGTTCGTTAATTTCTAATGGCTAATATCCAGCCCTTGTCTGGAGTCCATAAAAACTTGCCTTTTAAACATGCATTTTGCTCAGGCTTCATCTTTTTAGCATACATACAATGTTGCCGGTTACCTCATTTTTAATTATTTTAAATAAAAAAAATTTAAATTTGTAAGCATTTACTACTACTTAAATTAAATTACCCGGCCTTGTCAGATTTTTGATTTCAAGTCTGTTATTTTAATTTTCATGACCTTTGTTCGTATCTTTCTGTTTGTAAAATGGTATATTTATATTTTAATTATTTATTTATTCAAGTTCAGTTCACGACGTCAATGTATTTATTGTTTGAAATGTCATTTGTCCAAGTTTAGGTTACTGTCTAAACATAAATTATGTACCACAATAACTTTTTAAGCATTGCTTTCAAAACTTTTTTTGACTAGTAAGTACGCTCTTTTATTGTTATTTTACAACTTTTAAATTTTATACTTACTTTTAGGGTTAAGCCCTGATGATGGCCTTAAGTAAATAAGGCCGAAAGCGCTTGGCGTCAGTAAATAAACAGTTACACTGAAATACACAACGTTTCTCCTTTTAAAAGAGGTAACTGTTTTTGATGAGCAGAAATCAGCTGAGAATCTCCAGAAATATTCTGACAGGACACACGCCATGGCATCGATCCTGCACGTCTTAAATTATTACTTTAGAATTAGGGAAGCGTTTTCTGGGCGGTGATTCGTGAACACTCAGGGGAGCGAAACTTTTATAAATCCTAAACATCACAACAAATAACAATCTGTAACCAAGGGCGTCCATAAGTGGGGGAGCCCCCCCCCCCCCCCCTCCAGCTCGTTATTAAATTTTTCTCGGCATGCATACAAATTCTCAGATTAATTATAAATTAAAAAGTTACATATTTTATCGATATAGATAATTTTAAGGTTCATTATTATATACATATTATAATAGTCACCACCACCACAGACGGAAAAAAAAATGTGGAAATTTGGAATATGGTTAGTGCAGTAAAAAAATGTTCAGAGAGCAAAAAAAACAAAAATTGCCAGTTTCAAAGCATTTATAAAATAAAACGATTAGCAGGACTAGAAAGTTTTCATTTGTCTAGATTTATTTCAAATAATATAGCATGTGTTCGCGTATATCTTATTTATATCCCAAAATAGTTATTTTCTTGTCAGTTATTATTAAACTAAATTCAGTTTCCTTTATAATAAACACAATTTTAACACACGTTGCGCTACCTAGCGGTTCAGTGGTAACCTATTATTTAATGGCCCCCGCAGGATAAATTCCTGCTAAAAGCTCTCGAAATTAACGCATAGATGTCGCAAGAAGTTTTGTGTATGTATACGCGTTGTAATGATAATAAATGCTTGATTGAATTATGTCAGTCGTATAGAAATAGAGAGAGTAGCAAGACTATGGGTTTACTATATAACTACACAAAACACAGATGTCGCACTAGTTGTTAATTTTACTCTTTGGTTATGGTTAGTATTACTTCATACAAAAAAGTTCTAGGAAAAAAATTGAAGCCAATGAAAACCATTAAAATTATTGTTTAATTTAATTTGTTAAAAATATTTCAAACTATTTTTTTTAGTGACAATAACTTTCTTACATTCCTCAATATCTGTGAATCCAAATTTAATACATTTTCACAAATTCATTATTAAATATTAGCCAGATATGGGTGAAGAGAACACAATGTTTTTAATATTGTATATACAGGGTGATTTCTAAGTTGATACTTCTTTTTTAGCTGTGTATACTTACACATTCATTTATTACACTATGGATCAAATACTGTTTGGCCTCACTTGTCCGTTGAATAACATTAAGAAAACTTCTGGATGTAGGACGAGCCCGCAAGGGAAGGAGTTCTGCGTATAATCTCGAAGGAGCAGCCGCACTTTGACGACACTCATTGTAAATTAGCACCATATCTATTAGTTCATTGTTTTCAAATTTTACCATTTTCACATGTGACTAATTTAAAATTAACTTGCTGCAGAAAAACACACCGCAGCGGATTGACAAATAACAAACTGACCACCGATCCGTAAATTACATAACTAATAAGAGATAAGACTAACAACATAAAGTATAGTAGGCTACGTTTTGATGATCAGCCCCCCACTTAGATTTGTTTACTTCTGTATCTCGCCAATTTTCAATTTAAAAAAAGGAGGTATTTGAAAATGATGTTTATTTTAATGCCTTCTATACACAGCTAAAAAAAGTTTGAACTTAAAAATCACCCTGTATAATTTCGCACGGAGCTGGTAACTTTAGAAAATAATTTAGAAATATTGTTCAGATGCTCTTAAATTTTCCTAGCTAATGTTTTCGATATGAATTTGTAAATTAGTGAAACCTCTCTTAGACGGACACCTACGGGACTGTCTAAATGTGGCCGTCTAATAGAGGTGTCCGCCTATGGGAAATTTGTTATTAGGTAATACGTAAATGCAAAATTATTACTACATACTTATATATATGTACAAATAAATATTTATAAAACATAACAAAAATACACTAGTTTTAGTTAGGATGTAGTACTAAAAAACGCGACGTTTTTCTGCAATTGTTTACGATTTTAACCTTCTAACTCACAAATAAATGACGGACTGCTTTCGGGGAATCACACTACTTTCATTCGGCGAAGTCCTTTCGCGCTGCCACGCATACGAGATATATTGCCGGTCTGTCTTCAGGGAGTTTTTGCACCGTACTTATTCGTCTCCCAAATACTTTTAAAATCTTTTTGTCCGTTTAAAGGAGAGTTTTCGCACTCTTTGTATGAAAACAGCCTGTCCGCGTCCGCCCAAAAGAGGTTGACTTTCATGGAATATCATATACCTAAGTCCGGACTATAAAAAAATGTCTGCTTAATAGAGATGTCCGCTTATCAGAGATGTCCGTTATGAGAAGTTTCACTGTAATGCATTTTAGACATTTTCTCAAAAGTTAGAAAAATATAAGCAGTCACTTAATTTTGCGTACTTAGAGCAGAGCCCTCCCATACTCAATATCCTGAGCCGCAACTATAATTGTTATATACAAAAAATAAAATTAGAAAACGGATGAGCGCACATTCTATATAAATACCTGTAAACTTACCTTACGTAAACTAAATAAAAAAGTATATAACTGACACTATTATGTTGGTAGGAAAATTTATATATGACACAATACAATTTTATCCAACATTTTGTTCTTGAATTTTTAAAAGTGTTTTCGATTGTTTAAAAACTTATTATAAGTAAACTGGTACGGTAAATAATATTTAATCACTGATTAGATTTTGATTTGTAAGCCATAATCAACTTCACTTCACACCGACCAAGAAATTTCTCAACAATTAATTACTTTGAATTCATTAATAGTTACAAACCGGCAAAAATCCTTGTTGTTGTAATTCGTTCAAGGTTCTTACGTGGACTATCAAGATGAAGAGAATTGTTTGTAGTTTTTATACCTGCATTTTAACTGCATTTTATTATTTTACTAATTGGGATATCCTAGTATTTTATTGTTATATTTGTATATTAAGTTCTGCATACACATTATAATGAGAATATTATATTATATCAGGGACAGCAAAACTAGAGGTACAGTTCCGGCCATTAAATCTTGAGCAGAACTTTTTTTTAGG
The DNA here is from genome assembly GCA_935413205.1 of Polydrusus cervinus. Taxonomy (NCBI): domain Eukaryota; kingdom Metazoa; phylum Arthropoda; class Insecta; order Coleoptera; family Curculionidae; genus Polydrusus; species Polydrusus cervinus. The sequence continues at coordinate 32,594,955 of OW284516.1, forward strand.
TTTGTACATCTCATTTTACTATAATAAAACATACCTGTAGGGGGAGTTTGGGCATATTGATTCAAATTTTTTTGGAAGGAAAAAAAGTGTCTAATACAGTTTAAAAAAGTAATATGTTATATTTAAAGGCTAGTGCTTTTATTTTTAAATTTTTTTAAATTAGCTCTAATTTATTAGTAATAGATGCTATAATATATTATTTCTAAAGTGGAAATTGAATTAATCTGACCTAGGAATTGATACATGGTATCTGGCACACTGACACACAAACTTCATCACCCATAATTACTCAAATTAGGAAAGATAGTTTAAAAAAAATTAACATTCTTTATTTAAAAAAAGTAGGAATGAAATAATCATACATAATATTTACTAATTAAAGGAGGAAAGATTAAATTTAAAATTAAGGAGTGACGCCGTTCTATTGATACCTATGGTAACGGTTGGCATTGGCAGCTGTAGAATAATGTCAGATATGTTAACTGAGGCTTCATCGTTTATATCTGGAACTACAAAGCTTCCTGATTGTTTTTTTCTCAGATACGACACTTGGTACTCGTCACTATTATATTTTAAAAGAATTTTACCAACATAGTGTTTAATGCTTTTTTTTTCAAACTTAATAAGGACAAAATCTTCTCTTTTAAATTTTCTGGCTTAATTTGAGTAGGCATCAATTACTGATTGTTAGAAGTATCGTCCTCAGATTTACAAAAGTTTGAATCAGATTAAAAATCCTTAACTTCAAAATCACTGTTACAACTTGAGGGACTACTATCTATTCTTTCTTTTTTTTGTTTTGATCGGATTTTTTCGAACATCTGGACTCAAACAAACCTAATAACTTTCTTGCTGTTTTAAGTTATTTAGCGCGTTGCGTCTGTTCTTTCTTATTATTTTTTTGTTCATTTATTTTTGCGAATTCCTCAAGCCTTTCTTTTTCGGGTGTGTCAGTGTAGATTCTCGATTTTCCTTTTTCTTTTCCTTTCCTTTTTGGAACTGTTTTAATAATTTTTGGCAGTGGCCTAACAGATTTTCCATTATTTGCTTCAGTCTTCTTTTTTTCTATTCTATGTTGCAAGGTAGGTGCTATTACATTATATGTTTTAGCGGCTATTCTTATTGACAGTCTTCCTTCCATCTGCTATTCCACAATTCATAGCCCTTTCATTTATATCAGCCCTTGCTGTCCTTTTCTCATACACTCTAACCATTTCCATTTAAAAAAAACGTTTTATTATTATAATATTTATCTCACGGGGTCTACGTCTCAAAGTGTCCCACATGCACTGAGAGAAGATTCTTGCTGTCCTTATAAAAATCTTTATACCGCTTATAAAGAAAGATGCTAACACAGGGGACAAAAGAAAAACTACCTGAAATAGTAAAATCCATTTGGCTGTAATTTCTTTGCTGTAGTAATAAAGTCACTTTATAAAGAATGATCACTTAGCTCAAGTAAACAAAAATGCTGGATTAGTAAAGTAACTGACCATCAGCTATAAAGAGACTTTGCTAGAACAATAAAGATACTTTTCTACGCCACCTGCATCGTTTTTGAAACAAGAATTTTTTTTTCAATATCAGTATAAAATTTTGCTATATTAGAAAGATTTTTTTATTTATTTCAAGAAAGTTACTTTGCTGCGTCAGAATGTACCTACTTACTTCAGGAACTCTTTTTTAGCTACGGTAGCAAGTAAGCATTGCTGTAATAGTAAAGTGGTTTATTATGACAGCACCACTTATTTGCTATAATATGTGGGGTGTGGCCCAAAAAAGAAGCCGTATATTTTGTTGAATTTTTAATATACTCTAGAAAACATATTATGCTTAATAACACATTTATATAAACCAAGTTTTTTTAAATTTGGATACGTAAGTTTCAAAAAATTTTGATTCATTTAAAATTGTGTTATTAAAAATAATATTTTCCATGCTATATCAAAAATTAAACATAGTATAAAGCTTATTTTTCAGGTAACTCCATCATATTTTATATCATGCAACTCCCCACGTCTGAATAGGTTGTCAAAGATTTGAAACTAAAAAAAAAATGTTCTCTTTATTATTTAATACAACAGAAAACAACACTTCATAACCTAAAAATAGTTTCAGTTTAAGCTGCTTAAAAAAACAATAATATTTTACTGCTTTTTTCGTTGAGTGGTTAAAACATATCTTATTAAAAAATATCTGTTCACTTTAAATTTAAACAAATATCCAAAAGGGAATGCCGAAAAAACTTTTTTCTGCATCTAGCCCGAATATTAGGTAAAATAATAATTACATTGTATTTTATTTAGAAAAAGAAAGTATTTTACTTTTGAGATATTTCTTAAAATCTTCCTTTTAAAAATCATACCGTGTTTAAAACTTTGGTAAGTTGTATTATTTTAGTTTATGGACTTTTATTATGAATAGCATTTGCTAAAGAATTACTAATTTTCTTTTTTCTAAAACTTGACACACAAAAATTATTATTAAATAAACAACAGTTTAACTAAACACATAACATAAAAAAATTAACATAAAACTAAAATAACTTTGGTCTTTTAACACTGATATTAAAAATCTACACTGTCATTGATGTCACAATCCAATAAAGTACTGCACACTGGAAACATTTTTGAGCCTAGACAATGTTTATTAGAAAAAATGAGACAAATGTCGAGTCATAATGGTCACCAACAACAGCCACCGATGCGACGATTTTACTTTATGAAGGAAGGAGCATCTAAATATCAGAAAAAATGAATACCTGAAGACATGTGGAGACAGGAACGGGACGACTGATGCTCAATATAAAAATTGACCCAATCAGACTGAATTTGTCACCACGAAATAATCCGATTCGAACCGAACAGTTACGATTTTTCCAATTCCAACAAAAAATTTTGCTACCCCTTTAAACACGCTTTAGAGCGCTAGAAAAGATTTTTTTTATAAAGATTTTTTTCAAAAGCAGCAAACTGCATTACTTCCTCAGCAAAGCAAATAGTAGTCCTAGAAAATAATTTTTTATAAATACTTACTTAGCTGTTATCATAATGTAAGTTTTCTATAATAGCAAAGGGCTTTGTAACGGGTGTAAAGAGTTTTCAGGTAAATTGTTTCTTTTGCAATAAGAAATTCATTTTGCTATCGTAGGTTGAAAATTTAATATTACAGCCAAAATAATCTTAGCAAAGAATTTCTTGCTGAAGCTTTTCTCAGTGTGGATTGTATGAATCTGCCCCACACCGCCACATTTAATAAAAAACACTGTCACCAAAAAACAAAATAAGCCATATTAAATTTCGATATATTTTAGTAAAATATAAACAATTTCTTACCTTTGATATCAATTCAGGTATTTAGATATTAAAAATACCCCAAAAATTACACTTGAAAGTCAAATATGGCAATTTACTTAAGATAACGCGATCTACATTCGAAGCGATCGATATTTAGTTAGTCACTGAAAGCGCGCCAAGTATTTATGGTAGTTGCGTGGGTACTAGCGTTGCCTACGGGTGAGTAGACAAACATCTCAAAAAATACCCATTTAGAGTAAGATAAAATGTTTCGATGTACCCCAACTCTCCCTAATACCTGTTGAACAAATTACCTATTTAAAATGTCATCACAAAAAAACAATAATAAATACGAGAGTTTCAATTTTCGCAAAGGGCCAAACTTAACGACCCAGCAGAAAGTTTTAATGATGCAGAAGATCGAGCAGGAGGGTTAATCTGACAGGGATGTTTAAGAAAGGCTTTACATTCCAAAGAGCACGGTTAATTTTGTTAAAACAAACTGGCAAGGAACGCATTCCTTGGAAAGAAGACCTGGAAGTGGTCGTCCCAAACAATCCAATGAGAACAGGATAATCATTTAGTAAATGTATTACGGGACCAAACTTTTAATTCCATTGTAAGAGCCAAAATGAAGATACATTTCCCGGGATCTATGTAAACAGCTCGACGAAGGGTTACACAAATATCTGAATTGCGCTCTCATCCAGCAGCTAAGCCGTTTTTAATTGATGAAAATAAAGAACAACGGGTCGATTTTGCGTTACAGTACCTTACATCGCCAGTTTTATGGGATAAAGCATTATTTACGGACGAGAAAGTGTGAGTCTTACTATAACGGACGACTAAGAGTATATAGGCCTCCAAGAACTCGCTACGGAAGAAAGAAAAAAGGATCGAAATGGTGGTCGATTGATGGCTCTAAACCCAAAAAGGGTGTACAAGGAGTAAGACCAGAGAAAAATGCTTTTTTCTCTCTCTGGGAAACTATCCCAAAGTGTTCCAATCAGAAATTTACGCCATATTGCAATGTGCGTACGAAAACAATAGGTAAGCTTACCTCAATAAGCGGATCCATATATTTTCTAACAGTCAAGCAGTCCTTAGATCGCTAATATGCAACAAGGCAACTTCCATACTGGTATGGGAATGTCAAGAGGAACTGGAGGCCCTGGCAAAAGTAAGCATCCAGAACCGGCACTCGGAGTACCAAGGTGCACATTACATGCCATAAAGCGATGGATCAAGAGTGAACACAAAATCCACTGGAGTAACAGACAGGGCTTACACCACAGCAAAAGCTGCATTGGGGTCCACACCCAAGATTTATGAAACAGTTGCTTCAAATAAACAGGAACCAGCTGAGAACCATTACAGGAATTCTGACAGGACACATGGCTGTCAAGAACCATCTGCACAGAATGCTACTGTTCAATGGAGACCTTGACTGTAGATTATTTGGACAAGACAGGGAAACTGTACAGCACATAGTTTGCCATTGCTTGGGCAACCAAAGCTGGAACCAGAGGACATCCTTATCTTCTCCCCAGTTGACCTACACAAACTAGTGTCAGGAACGGAAATCACGAAGTACACTCTTAAAAATGACTTGGTATTTGGTACTAATTTTTATTTATTCTCGTGTTTACGTTACCAAAAATAACTAATTTTAGTTAGGAAAACAAAAAAGATTTTTTTCTTGGTTATATTTACCAAAAAATGATGCCATCAGAACAAAGAAAATATCTTGTTTTCATATTAGTTGGCAGAAATAAAATATTTTTAACTGAATTTTACTTTGTATATTATATCTTAAATATTTAAATGTTACATCAAGGTTCCTACAAACTTATATTTATCAATTAAGCTTGTTCTAATAACACATTATGGATTTGTAGTCCCTATCATTTTGTTAATTTTGATTAAGGTACATTCTTAGTTACCAGAACTAACTTTTCTTTTCAAGTAATATTATTCTTCATATTTATAACTAACGGCATCAACAGAGACTTGACGGCCTTGCTCGGTGGGTGACATGTGACATCATTCTAGCCAGGACTGTCAGGAGGTTATGTTTATGTTAGGGTGCTTTCGCGGTTCCGTGTCCATTTTTTCGTGTTTTTAAGGCAATAATTGGCCATTTTCATGGCCGTGCCCGTGTGGAAAATGGATGTGACAATATTTGGTGTAATTTATTTGTGTTTATTGTCTTTCTTGTGTACGTTCTTATTGGCAGAAGGAAGTTAAATCATAAGTAAGTAAACATTTTATTTTTTATCATTGCAGTTGTACATTAGAAAGTTTAAATGAGATTTTTATACAGCATGGCAAGGTGACCCGATGAGAAATAACTTAAAATATTTTTTTTTGTTTTGTTTTTGGTTCTATGTTCCATTTCTATGAAAGAACGTCATATTGATGACTTTTTAATTTGACCAAGTACAATAAATTTCATATAGCTGTATATTTTAAATAGAAAGTGCAGGGGGTATTTTTTTATTTTTAAAAATCGCAGTTGCAGATAAGAAAATTTAAATAAGGACAATTTAGTTCTATAAGCAATTGAAAACCCCAAAAGGTTGAGTAAAATAAGTTAAAAATCTAGTGTTCGTGTTTTGTATTGCATAAGTATGTATTATAAAGAACATGAGAGAACAAAGACATTGGAAATAATTTTTTTTAAAGAAACCCTTAATTTATTAATATCCCTCATAATTTATTCCAATTAGTTTACGCACACCTAATAGAGTAGTAATACCAATGCATTTTTTTATTTATATGGGGACCTAGGAAGGAATATTTTTCGTTACTAAGTATAAATTACATAGGTATGAAATTTTTTTTAGAAATAAAACAGACTTTTTAAAAAAAAGTTATTTCTATCAAATCAACTTGCTAATTTTGCCATGCGTTATAAGCAGTTCATTCAAATGTGCAACTGCAATGACAAAAATATTAAATTTTTACTTATTTATGATTCAACTTCTTTGTTACAATTAGAAAGTACAGAAAAAAGATAATAAACACAATGTCGTGACTACATACGTAATTGTTACTCTATGAAAATTTCAAGTTTGGCCCAAATAAATGATTGCTTTGCCAATATTAACAAAAACAATATTGCCTTAAAAAAAATTTTCAATTTTCCATATTTACACATTAGTTGTGACAACTAATTTTAAAAGCGGGTGTACCATATAAATTTAGTTATCCGTATATAAAATTTCGTTGTGACAACTAAAATTTGTAGGTTGGGTTGGTTAATGTTATTAATTAGTTCAATAACGACAATTTTTTTTGGTTGTACAAACTAATTTTTGGGTTGAGTCCGATTTCACGAAAATAAATAGTTGTTAGAACCAAATTTTAGTAATCCATACCATGTTATTTTTAAGAGTGTAGGTGTACACTACAGGGTGAGCACAATGGGCCAAACCTGGCCTTAGTGCATACGGCGCAATGACGGGCCCTCGGAAAAAAGCAAAAAAAACTTATTTTTTTAAGATTTAAAATCACGCTTTTTTGTTTTTATCTTAATATTTGTTCCTAACATTACTTATTTTTACACCATGCTATTACATTCCAACGATTATATTATGTAAATTATGATGGGATTAGAATCTAGTATAAAGTTGTTTTAACTTAATTTTTAATTTTAGTTTTAGGAAAGGGGGGGGGGGGGGAGGATAGGTGTTTTATTTATTTAAGGTTGAAAATAATTATAGTTTTATACGGTAATGACCTTAAATGAAAGAAACCATGATCACAAGCTTCTCGTTCTGGGTTGATTAGAGCCATTTTATAGACAAATAGGTGGGCCTGAGAAGAACACATAATATTAGGAAAAAGGAAATTAATATCGACCTACGGTTAAAGTTTATTTAGTTTAAAATTAATTATTTTTTTCTGCTCCTATATTAGTAAACATTGTTTTACGTACAGTTCACTATATAAGTAAACCATTCTTATGCACAACTGTGCGTAAAAAATAAAAACGCACAACTGTGCGTCAGCGGCGGGACCAGGGGGGTGCCCACCCTGGTGCCCACCCAAAATTGATTGATTCGGATTTGTAGTTTTGTTATGGACCGGGGGGAAGGGGGACTTGCTTGTGCTAACCCATCCCAAAAATCCTGGCGCCGCCACTGCTGTGCGTTATATTGCCTAGTATAACAATCAAGTTAGCCTTAAACCACTCAAATCGTAACATTTGTCTATCTTGCGTTTTGAATATTTGACAGTGACTTTGTCATTTTTTAAAATTTGAAGTACAAATCAATACTTTATAAATTATAAACCGATCTTTAATTTATTAGTAAGAGTCGTAGAAAAACTATACTATGTATTGCGTGTTGTAAAGCAATTACGAACTCATCTAATTACCGCACTCGCCGCTACGGCTCATTCACAATTTTTCCATTCGTTTGGTTTGTAATATGCTTTAAACCACACTTAAGACGTAATATACTATTACGTAAGAAGTCTTGGTCTTCTGCGCCTTGACATTTTTCACCTCTATTACGACGCGACGTGGCGTATGTTTAGAGGTGCAAAGTGATCAAGGTGTTATATAAAAATATTCTTGGAGTATTTTGAGCATGAATATATGATTCAAATCACACAACCGTAATGACAGAAATATGAAGAAAAAGCATACTAAATAAAATTATCGCCAAAACACCTAATAATTTTTTGTTGCTTTGGTATCTTTAGATATTATGTAATAAATTATTAGAAAGAAAGTCTCGATAAATAAAAAAACTACTTACCAAATGAAATTATCAGCGGTGCTATAATATTTCTTATTCTTTTCAAAAGCTACCAAGTTTTAGAAACAACACTAATGCTCCAAGGCTTGCTTACTGTTAAAAATGTATAGATTTTTAAAGATGTTTCTTTTATGAAAAGTCTAATCTTTTTATTGCTTTTTTTGTATTTTGTAATAGTACTTGTAAATGTATTTAAATTATTGTTTAATAGAGATGTTTTACAAATGATGTAAGTATAGCATATAGGGAAGGGTGGGGTAATCATATCGTTATATAGGGGTATTGAGTTTAACTAAAGCTAATCTTATACCGGTTGGTGCGTTTGGACTCACGACGGAACATACAGGGTGGTCCATTTGTCTGACAAAGTAATATACCTACCGTCTCTACTATCAAAAAAAAGGTTTTTATAAAAGTTGTGAGGTATAGAAAAATATATGTTCTAAAATTATTTTTAAACATATAGGATGGTCCAAAAAAGTAGGACAATAAAAAAATACATTTTTTTAAATGGAACACCCTATATATTTTAGCATTTTTTGTTTCCTTACAAAATTATCCATATGATGCCATATTAAGTTTTTTAATTTTTTGCAACGTTGCCAAACAAAATGCAAAATTCTTAAAATTTTGGAAAAAACATGATTGTAAAAAATTACCTGTATTTCTCAATAAGAGTATCGAAAATCGAAAATTTCTTGTAAGCTTTTAAGTTTAGGGATAGAAAAACTGCATAAATAGGAAGACAAAAATCACAAAGTCATGGTCTCAATCATGTAATAAAATAAACTAAGGTGACATGTTTCGCTCTTTACGGAGCATCATCAGACCTAAAATTGTATAGAGGTGTGACCTACATTACATTTTAATACTATTTAACAGCCTACCTTCATTAAAACCAATAATGTCGTCTTGTTTTTAATGTGTTATTTCATTTATTGGTTTTAATAAAGGTAGGCTGTTAAATAGTATTAAAATGTAATGTAGGTCACACCTCTATACAATTTTAGGTCTGATGATGCTCAGTAAAGAGCGAAACATGTCACCTTAGTTTATTTTATTACATGATTGAGACCATGACTTTGTGATTTTTGTCTTCCTATTTATGTTGTTACTTTGGTCTCTTTGAGAAAATGGACGATTTTTTCGAATAGAAAAACTGTCTTAAATCTTTAAGTACCGAAAATTTTGTACAGGGTGTTTTTTGGTGACCATAGTTAGTTAGGTATTTATTTAATTAAATGAAACTTCTTTTTTATTACGCAACTTGATATTAAAAATAGGTTCACAAACATTATAAATATAAATATAAAAATTATAAATTTGACATTATGTTCAATTACATTTGTTTTGACTTTGCTGGTTATGGCCCACTTAAAAAATAAAAACTATAGTTTTTTTAACCAAAATTTAAATAAAAATCGAAATATTGCCAAAACTAGTAAATTTAGGTATAGCTACCTATGACATGATAATAATAAAATATACTTACAATATCTATCAGACGAGCCTAATAAATATAGGGTGTTTCATTTGAAAAAACAGAGTTATTGCATTTTAAAATTTTGTATATTTGGATATCAACAGAAAACACCCTGTACAAAATTTTGGGTACTTAAAGATTTAAGACAGTTTTTTTATCCCTAAACTTAAGAGCTTACAAGAAATTTTCTATTTTCGATATTCTTATTAAGAAATCCAGGTAATTTTTTACTATCATGTTTTTTCCGAAATTTTAAGAATTTTGCATTTTGTTTGGCAACGTTGCAAAAAATTAAAAAACTAAAAATGGCGTCATATGGATAATTTTGTAAGGAAACAGAAAATGCTAAAATATATAGGGTGTTCCATTTAAAAAAATGTATCTTTTTATTGTCCTACCTTTCTGGACCATACTGTATGTTTAAAAATAATTTTAGAACATATATTTTTTTATACCTCACAACTTTTATAAAACTTTTTTTTTGATATCTTTAATAATAGAGACGGTATAATACTTTGTCAGACAAATGGGCCACCCTGTATGGGATTTCCCATGTAAATTTCGAGGTGGTCAAATATTCGCTCCCGTATTTATTTTAGCCCAAAAACATACTTAAAATTTTTAAAGAATACAATAAGAAGAATGTTTGTTGAATTTAAAGCGTATTTTCCTAGTTATTTATCAAAATGTGTTTTTAAAGTGTAAACTAGGAAATACTGACCTGACATATTTCTGTCAGTATACTTGAGCAAATAAATGATTAAAAGTTTGTCAAAGTCGTTTTGTGACAATGTTAAGATTGTAGTCTATATCAGAAAGGTGTAGAGTAATAAAATGGGATATTCGGTGCCGGCCATAGGCGAAGGTAAATTTTGTGCATTAAATTATTTATGATAACTAACCAAAGAAAAAAAATGCGATTGCCCCCGCGTAAGGCTGTTTGAAAAGAAGAGTATATGTCACTAGACCTAGAAATCTGAAAGGGTTGAAGGCAAGGATTCGGGCATAGATAGGTACGTTTAAACAGATGTAAAAAAAATTATATCGACAAATTCCTTTTTCGATAAGCTTTCCAAAAAGGTGCCAAAACTGGTATTCTCTAATTTGAAAAAAAAGTTTATTAGGCTGCACCCACTTGTTGGGATCCCAATTTTTTTTACATGACAAAAGCAAGGCCTATAAAAAATCTTTGAGGACATATTTTTGGATATTAGAGAAATCTTTTTCACAGGGCCGCTATGATCTCTTTCTGAATTAATGAAAAAGTAACCTAAGAAATATTTTAAAAAATTATTGTTACAGATAACGTTAAATTATATTAAAGAAATTGTTTAGCATTTTGTTCATTATTATAAATACTAATTCCAAACTTCAACAAGTATCTCCTTTTATTTTTATTTACTTGTTTCTTCACGTCAATGTGGAAATTTTACTTGCAACCGTTAATTCTGAAGTGTTTTTAATCTTTTTTTATTTTATACGATAATCACTTATAATCAGAAAACAATAAAAAATTAGTTCATAGAAATTGTTTGTTCTTCACCGATTTAATATTTACTTGGTGTAAATATTCTTGGTATGCACTTACAGGGAAACATGACTTATTTGCTTATACCTATAAATATTTACTGAATTTATCGGATTTTTTTTTTATATTGGACGGTCTTTATAGAATATATTATTATTTATTTCTAGTAATGAGCGTATAAATTAAAAGTAAAATGGGTCGGGAAGGGGAGGTCAGGCCGTTATTAGTGTTTTCCGGGGTCCACCTGATGCTTAAACTCTTACTTATGGTAGAGTTTAAAAACAAGAAATGATGATTATAAAAAGGAAATTTATCTCCCTCTCCCTTTCATCGAGTTTGTCTGTAACAAATACTTATCTTGTAAAATTACTTTGATTTTCCAATTACAAGCCAAAAATGACAGCAAAAATTGTGGTGAACAGAATAACATTTTAAATTGAAAAAAAACTATAAATATTATTGTTATTTTTTATGGAACACCATATCAACTACCTACTGAGGTAGCGAAATTCAAATCGAATAACCTCATTATTAAACCCTTAATAATTTTATTTGTAGTTTACCTCTTAATTTTTGACTTTTTACTGCAATATATTTCTTCTACGACCCAACTTATAAACTTAAAAATTTTAAAAAAGGTTGCAGGCTATGGGGCTTGAACTCACGACCATTGAATCCAAAGTTCGCCGTTGGCCAAATAATCATATTAGAAATTATGGTAAAATCAACTAAATAATAATGCTACATGAAATTAATTTTCTATGCACATTCAGCAGGTTGCATTATTGATAAAACTATTATAGATGCATATTTATTTTGTTATATTTGAACAAATTACATAAATTAAATAATGTAGTGTCTTAAAAAAGAAGGCTTTAGTAAATACAATAAACTGCGATTGATTAGTACTTTATAAGGACGCCACAAAGGAATCTAATTTTTATAACAACGTTTCAACTAATGGAAAATTTCCGGATTCGTGAGAACAAAGCGGAGAGGAATGATAGGTCGGCGCTGTTTCCAACGGGAAAAGAGATATTTTTACGCACAGTGTTATATTTCTAGGATATTCTTTAGGATTACTTGTGGCTGTGATTGCTAAAAAATACTTTTTAGTATTGTGTACATTCACGGAATTTTCGTTTAAAAATGGGAAATTTTATTTTTAAATGTTGTAATACTGTGCAGCACTGACAGTAATGAATATGAAATTTTGCCGTGCACTTAACTGGAATAGCATACTTTTCTCGTCACTTAAGTACAGGATGATTCCTAAGTTGATACTTTTTTTTAACTGTGTATAGAAGGCATTAAAATAAATATTTTCAAATAACTTTTTCAAAAAACTGAAAAATAGGCGAGATACAAAAGTAAAAAATCTAAGTGCGGGCCTGGTCATCAAAACATAGCCTAATATACTTTATTTATGCTGTTTTTGTCTTATTAGTAGTTATTAGTCATGGAGTTTACGGGTCGGTGGTAAGTTGGCGATCTACTGCGGTGTGTTTTTTTTTGAAGCAATTTTAAATTGAAAGTGACAATGGTAAAATTTGACAACAATAAACTAGTAGATATGAGGTGCTAATTTACTGTGAGTGTGGCAAACTGCTTCGAGATTATATGCAGAACGCTTTCCCTTGCGGGCTCATCCTACACCCAGAAGTTTTCTTAATATTCAACGGGCAAGTTAGGCAGGACCATGCTTGATTAGTAGTGTAATATGTGAATGTAATGGGTATCTTATTTTTGCGTTTTTTGAAAATGTTGATTATTTTAATGCCTGCTATACACAGATAAAACAGAAGTATCAACTTAGCAATCACCCTATATAAAGGAAACAGCAAATAATATCCATGTGGGAGCAGAAAAACTACTATTTCGACATAATAAACTCACTTTAATAATAATTTTCCATTACACATTTGTTTGCATGTATGTAAGGTCAAACGGTGCAGATTATTTTTTCACGAACTTTTCCTTAATCATATTTGTCATTTTCTTGTTAGTAGATTTTAGCACTTTCGTAATTTGCCAATAAACCTCTCTTATCTTCGGGATAATTTACAGCTCTTAGACGCTAAAAAGATTTAGGATCTCATAAACTTTTAGTTGACTAACCATTATTCTCCTAAAAAGATCGGTATTAAAAAATTAACATCTGGTGAAAAATGGGTAAACAAAATAATCGTTCGTACAGATACCAGGCTGTTCCACAGAAAGAGAATCGAAAATCACAGCAGTAAGTAAAGAAGTTAAAAAATCTTTAAGTCTAAATAAGCTAAATCAGGGGGTTTTCTTTTCCGACTTCGTGTAAACGATAAGTTTACAACCTAATTATTATAAAAGATACATACAAACGATTTTTAAAAAGAGTTTTAAAAACAAGTTACAAAAACGTATTTATTTCTTTATTGTTAATCAAAATACTTTTATTTCTTTATTGTTGATAAAAAAACGCTTTTATTTTTTATTGGTAATTCAAAGATTTCTTCTATAAAATTGTCACTGAAATAGTATATTACATAACAAGTGATGAAAGTAATACTTTTTAAACGAGGAGATATTGAGCATGAGGCGCCAGCGGAATGCGGAAATTCTCCGAGTTTTAGAATAACTACTTTCTCACGAGTAATGCACACGATTTTTCCTACGACCACTAAGAATTTTTTTAAAAAACTTTGATTTGTAAAAAAAATATTTCGACACTAGTGTTGAAATTAGCATACTTAATATCTGGTTTCATAGTTTAGTTGACTTTTCCTTTATTTTTAGTTTTACTTTTGCATTTTTTTTATATTTTATATATCAAAGGAAGAACGAATCCTGGATTTACTTCTAGATTAACCAGAATGAAAAATTTTAAATTTAATCAAGGAAAGATGCATTAAACATAAATTTAAAAAATCCACCAACTCAATAAATTATTTAATGTTTTAAAAAAAAGAGTCAAGTACTCCTGGTGGGATTGGAACCTGTGACCTTGCGATCTGTAGGCTAGAGCTCTATTTTCTACGCTATCGTTACCGATAAAGATTTGTTGTTTAACAACTCTTTACAATTACTGCTTTCTAAAATTTGTTCTTTTTAATAAATAGGGGTTGTCTGTCAGATTGGCACCATATGTTTAAATTAAATAGTGTTCCTTGATGTTTCAACACTAGTGTTGATATATTTTTTTTTTCAACACGCGTGTGATATACGGTAATTTCCAGCCAAATTACCCGTGCTTTTTTTTCTCCTTTTTCATAGGTGGTCGTAGGAAAAATATATTTTTGTAAATATAATACCAGAATATTTCATAAGATGAAAGAGAAGAAAATTGGCTAAAAATCTTGGGTCTATTAATTTCGATTAATGAAGATCTGGCTTATTCAATTGATTTATTTATACTTTACTTAGTAAATAAGTGGTTCGATACTTCAAAAACGTAATGGAAATATCAAAAAATGACAAAAAAATTGAAAAAATATTTTAATGTTTATAAATATATAAAAACTTTTTAAAAAATTTTTAGAATTGAACATAACATTAAAGTTCGAAGCGTTTTTAAAAATTATGATATAATAAATGGCTCTGGTAAAAATATACCCTTTGCAATAGCTTTCACACCAAGCTTTTTTATATGCAATGTGTTCAAAAAAGTATGCAACATATGGAAATTTTTTTTTATTACCGATTTCTCAGAAAATTTTGTTCCCGATAAAAGTTAGTGCAGGCCTTAAAACTATAAATGTATATTTCAGAATTTATCTAGGGCTAATGTAAGGGAGCAAATGGCTTTTTTTCGAAATTGCCTTGAGCCTAAAGTACCTTAATTGTGAAAATACAGTAAAATCGTGTATAGAAATGTTGTTGCAAATTAAAAAGTTTAAATTTTTTTACACCTCAATTTTTCCCTAAACGGTACGCCTCTGGTCGATTTTTTATTTACGCAATTTTAACATATTTATCAAATAACTTAACCATGAGTTTATAATAAAAATGTATTAAGTAGTTGCAAATCTTTTAAAACTTTTCAATGATGTGATTTGGTTTAGATATTAGCGTGTTGCATGCATATTTAAATACATTTTACCCAGCTTGTGTTCTAATCAAAATTACAACAGAATCAAACTCTACCTATATTATGGAAAATAACTGATAATTTATTTGTCATTTTTACCCAGCACGCTCAAGTCCAAAAATCTACTTTAAAAAATGCATATAAAATTAGTATTATTTTAGATTACGCCGTGAAAACAATTAACAAATTAAAAATAAATAGCAACTCACACTTGTCGATTGATTGTTATGTCAGCTTACTTCTTTATTGTGTATATGCCCACTCCGAGGATCGAACCCGGACTCACCTCAGAGTCACTGCCGCGGTTGTGTAATTTGTTTAGAAATAATTATTCCTAAAGCAGTTTTTTTTAAATATGCATAAATCTGATACCTACGTATAAAAATGTGACCGATGCATATAAGAGATTAAAATCTATCTCTCTGCTCCAAAAATATTGAATCCTACAAAGAACCTACAGGTTTTCCATAATTGACAACAAAATGGTATCGTTTTTCAATCTTTTTTCCTAAATTACCGTATTGGATCCATTATATACATTTTTTTGAAAGCTTAGTGTTATACATCGCGGTCTTAAAGCCTGACTTATATCTTATAATATTTATATTTTTGGTTTTACATCTACCACGCCAGTGCAGTAGTAGGTACATTTAGCACAGGTGGAAATTTTTATAAATTAATACTAATTATTATGCAAATACAGCACCAGCTACTGTTATATTTTTAGAATAGAAGCACGTGTTGGCAATTAGAACTAAAGTTATTTAGATTTAATTTTAATCTTTTTCATCTAAGGTATATTTTATGAGAACTGACTGTTTAGTTATTTTAAAAATTAAAGTAAAAATTTTAATTGAAACATTTTTTATGGAAGAAGTGTAATAAAATAATTTATAATAAAAAAATAGTTCGGGAAGAAACGAGAATGCTTTATTATAAATATACAAAACGGCACTTAAGAAGGAGTATTTTAAAACCTAAGCATTTGCACTAAAACTGTTCTTAGATCTACGTTCCTAAAATACATGATTTCTGAAAAAATCATCAATTTTGGCGTTGGGAGTGATATTAACTTTATTTTTAATCATGAAAAACCGAGCCCGAAAAACGCTCGTTGAAGTCATACATACGTCTTATGTTAAAATTTTGGATTGACACCAATATTCATATTTTTCACAAATATAATTTTTTCTTTAATAAGGAGGAATATTAAAAAAAAAGTAAAAAAAAAATATTTACAAAACAAATTTAATCCAACCATGCAGAGGAGGAGAGGAATTAGTTTAATTTTCGAAAATTGATATGTAGTAGTTGTGAGTAGTAGTGAGTGAATTTTAAACGAACTCTGGGCGTGGCTCCGAAAATTTTTAGCCTGCGGCGCCCTTCCACCTTCTTCACTAGGTACAATATCATAAAATACATATAGTCCCGATTGTCCCTTTCTTTAGAAAAAAAATGTCCTACTTACACCCACTGAGCTGCATCCCGGCAGCCCCCTCTCCCCTAAATACGCCACTGTATTTAATTATTTATTATATTTTTATTAATTACTAATTTTAGCAGGTCAAATATATCCATCTTACATGTACACATATTAACCTGTAGGTATTTGTTGTGCAATCGACTTTTTACAAATTGAGTACAATATAGAATAATCTATTTAGGGAAAAACCTAATATAAAATGTCAAAATAATACAACTAGCAAAAGATGCTAATAATAATTAATTATGAATGATTGGTTCTAATAATTAAACTAAATCAGTCATAAAGGAAACGTATCTAAAAAAATATTTTAATGTACAGGGTGACTATAAGAGATACAGCATCGGTCAAATGGGAGCAAAGTGCAGAATTTTGTGCCCAGTAATAATGTAAAAAAAAATGTGTGCTTTCTTTTTTACTTTTCGAAAAAACCTAAAACTTTAATTTTTTTAAAAATTCATCTGACTTATTTTAACCGCTTCAGAACAACAAATACACCATTGATGTTAAAGCAACTTTTTTAATTCTATGCTACCGCGTTTTTAGAATATCGGTACAATGCTTCGTTTTTGTGGAATTGTTATTAACTTTAATTTTTTACATACGGACCTGCATTTTTTATTTCATTTTTTGAGACTCCTTTAAGCCCTAAATTTAACCATGTATCACATATAATAATTTTTTAGACGTTTTGATGTTATCTTTATATCATCAGGAGTGTTTGTTAATTACTTTTAAATAACTACGGCCCTGACATTTATTTAGGGCATATTTACATACAGACAGATTATGAGTAATATATTATGTTGGCAACAAATTTAAAAAAAAAGTCCAGCAACAAAATCAAAAAGTAAAAAAACTTCTTTATAATAGGTGTTCATATAAGTGTCCTTCTCGAATGCATTTTTGAGTAAGACTCCGTAAATTAAATATCGCCCATTGAACATAACCACAACTCAAACTCACTACCTGTTGACATAATAGAGCCAAACATTTAAGTATAAAGTTTCCGTCATAGCCACCTTTGGTTTGTTTAACTTTATTTCATGCTTTGTTATAATTTATATTAAATCTTAAATTAGAGTTTTTTGTCCGCGTTTTTGTGTGGTTGGATTTAACTTTTCATTTATTAATTTTTTTCAAAATATTTGTTTGTTTTCTAATTTTTTCCTTTAAATGTATTATTATCAAAAACTAGAATTAAGATGTAATTTTTGGTTAATAGTTTAATAGCCCTTTAATCTACGCATCGGTAAATCTAAGTAATAAAATTTGCTCGAAACAGATATAAATAGATATTATATAGTTATTTTATTCTATAACTGTTAAATTCCGCATTCATTTGCATATTGCAAAAATGTTTACGAAACTGACACCAGAGTTGTATTCATTTAAAAGTAATTATAAAATTCCTGATGATGTAAAGATAACATCAAAACGTCTAAAAATTATTGTGTGTGATACATGGTTGAATTTAAGGCTTTAAGGGGTCTAAAGAAATAAAATAAAAAATGCAGGTCCTTATTTAAAAAATTATAGTATCTAGATAACAGTTCTACAAAAACGAAGCTTTGTGCCGAAATTCCAAAAACACGATGGTATAAAGCTAAAGAATTACAATATTGTATTTGTTTTGCTGTAGCGGTTAAATATATAAGTCAAATAAATTTAAAATACAAAAACTCAAACTTTTCGTTATTTTTTCGAAGATTAAAAAAAAAATTTTACAATATTACTGGACACAAAATTGCGCACTTTGCCCCATTTGACCGATGCTATAATATCTCTTATGGTTTCCGAGATACTCACGATGAACATCGAATTTGGGACATCCTGTATAGTGATAAAAATGAGTTATACTTATTATCGATTTAAATCAATAATAAAAATGAAAAAAAATCTATTTCTGATTGAATTATGCATCTACTAAAACGAGACGATTGTTGTCACTGTACTAATATAATTATAGTTGCTGACAATAAATTGGCTGACGTAAATCGATGTAAGACGGGGTGCGCAGCAAAGAATAACTTGTTAAATTATTAACCAATTGAATCTCTACGTTTTCAAAATTAACTGACGATTGTTTTTCTTGAAGCTCATGCGTCAATGTAAAAAAGTTCGAAGGAGATGAAGCAATTATATTATTTATTTTTATCGCAATTTGAGCCAGCCTCGTTTGAATAAGTAATGCCACAAGATAATGAAATAATGGAATCTGTTGTGGGTTTTCTTGTACCAAAATCTCACTTTGCTGAAACATAATATAACTATTTTGGAGCAAAGCCTTATTAATTCATTAGTTTTTTATTTGGTTTCCTGGGGACGAAATCGCACAATTGGGTAAAAAACAGGTGAAACAGTTTAAGAACATAATAGAAAAGTGAGATTGGCCATAAAACTCACGACTTATTTTTATTATTTAAAAAAAAACTAATATACCGAGTGACAACCAAATTACTACCCAGCTTGACCAGCTTCTCACATCCTGATTATAAAATAAAATATTCCGTGATCTAAGTTCCTTGCACTAGTTTGTGTAGGTCAACTGGGGATAGGGTAAGAATGTCCTCTGGTTCCAGTTTTGGATGCCGAGTATTTGTTGCCTCTTCCGATCTAGTGACTTGCAATGGCAAACTATGTGCTGTACAGTTTCCCTGTGTTGTCCGCATAATCTGTAGTCAAGGTCTCCATTGTACAGTTGCATTCTGTTTAGATGGTTCTTGACA
The DNA here is from genome assembly GCA_935413205.1 of Polydrusus cervinus. Taxonomy (NCBI): domain Eukaryota; kingdom Metazoa; phylum Arthropoda; class Insecta; order Coleoptera; family Curculionidae; genus Polydrusus; species Polydrusus cervinus. The sequence continues at coordinate 32,614,306 of OW284516.1, forward strand.
GCCATGTATCCTGTCAGAATTCCTGTAATGGTTCTTAGCTGGTTCCTGTTCATTTGAAGCAACTGTTTCGTAAATTTTGGGTCTGGATCCCTAATGCAGCTTTTGCTGTGGTGTAATCCCTGTCTGTTGCTTTAGTGGATTTTGTGTTTACTCCTGAGTCCTGATCCATCGCTTTATGGCATCTCGTACTGTGCACCTTGGTACTCCGCGTGCCGGTTCTGGACCAATAAATGTATTTTCTGAGCCTTTCCTTGCAAAAATAATAATAATAATAATAATAATAATAAAAATAATAATAATAATAATAATAATAATAATAATAATAATATTAATAATAATAATAATAATAATAATAATAATAATAATAATAATAATAATAATAATAATAATAATAATAATAATAATAATAATAATAATAATAATAATAATAATAATAATAATAATAATAATAATAATAATAATAATAATAATAAGGAACAAGGAACAGCTTACAATCGATGCCGTTATTATAAAACAGGCAGAAGTTAAAAGGCGAAATCTAAATATGTGCTACATAGATTATAGTAAAGCATTCGATTCTGTTCCTTACGACTGGCTAAAGAAGATATTGCAAATATACAAAGTACACCCCCCTAATACGCAACATGTTAGGCACCCTAATGGAGCAATGGAATACCAATCTCCATATTGGACAAGAGAAGCTTGGCAATATAAATATATCAAAAAGTATATTTCAAGGCGACTCTTTAAGCCCCCTCTGGTTCATTTTGGCCATGAACCCACTGTCCTCACTACTAAAATCAACATCCTACGGATATCGTCCCAACTTAACTGAGAATTTTAGAATAAACCACCTTCTATTTATGGACGATATCAAACTCTACGCTGAAAGCAAAACCCACCTACAGTCCCTAATTCAAATAACCAAGACATTTAGCGATGACATCAAAATGTCGTTTGGCTTAGACAAGTGCGCAATCTTGAATGTCGTACGCGGAAAGACTGAACAAAATCGTGGACTGCTTGAAGGCATAGATATACTAGATGAGGACAAAACATATAAATACCTAGGCATCTCCCAAAACCAACAAATAAACCACACAAGCCTAAAAAGGGAGTTTAAAAACAAATACAAAAGCAGACTAACAAAGCTTTTTAATACTCACCTGAATGCTGGTAACCTTACTACTGCCATCAACACCTGGGCAATACCAATACTTACCTACTCATTCGGAATCCTTAAGTATTCAGACACGGATTTGCACGAACTAGATAGGCTTACGCGCAGGCTGCTAACAAAATTCAGATTCCACCACCCACGCTCTGCACTTGAAAGAATCTACCTAAAACGAAAGGAGGGAGGAAGAGGTCTCATTAATATATGAGGGGTTCAAAGCTAAAGTGGACCAAGTCCACATTTTGAAATTTTGGACTTACACCCATCTTGCGGAAGCGTTTTGCATATACATTTCAGTACTATAATGAACCAAGTCCTAAGTTCAAATTTTTATCAACAGATGGCGCTAGATGGTTTTTCCAGTGAATTTATTTTTAAAATGTTCAGTTCAAAAATGAACCAAGTCCATTTAACGGTTTTAATCATTTTGCGCGCATTTAAAATTAGTATTATTTTAACAAATAGTGTAGTAAAATAATAAAAATGTTGTTTAATGTTAATATAGGTAAGTTTAACGTTGTGTTTACTAAAGATTGTCTGTTATTACGTGAGCGGGGTTAAACTTTTTTAAAAGTTTAAGGATAAGGGAGGTTATGTAGGTTTTGACGTTTTGGTTTCTTATTTGAACATAAACATTAAGGTTTTCAAAAATGTTCGCTGTTATTTTTAGACTCGGATTCTGATGAAGATCTACCTCTCATACATTTTGTTCGACAGAACCGACTTTCTCCACATTTGCAGACAGTGGAACTAAACGGTAAGATGACAAATCTTTTATTATTATTCAGGTAATCCTGAAACTTTTTCTGTTTCAGAAATTCCAGTGTCTGTAAACCGAGAGCAAGAACGGGGTAGGAAACGGTCAATAAATAAAAATAGCTGGACTAAAAATAAAAAAAAGAATTTAAGAAATAGTGGAAAATCATATGTGACAAAGACTGGTAAAAATATCCCAGTGAAAGCGTTTAACCCACATTTTGACTGCGAATGTGGCAAACAATGTAAAACCAAAATGAACTCAGAAAGTTTGTTGGTATTCTTTGAAACGTTTTGGAAATTAGCAGACTTTAGTAAACAAAATATTTTTTTGCGTGGTTTAATAAATATGTCAAAAACTCAACGAAAACGCCCGAGGAATGGTTTAGGGAAAGAAAAAATGTCAACATTTGAATACACAATACGGATAAAAGAATCCAATATAAATGTCTGCAAAAAGTATTTCCTTGGTGTGTTGCAAATTAGCTGGGGTAGGTTGTACCGATGTTTAACAAAAGATGAAGTTTTTGCAGTTATGGATAATCGTGGCAGAAATACGCCAACTAACAAAATTGACGATTCTGACGTTATCGTTGTCAAAGCCATTACAGTAGAAAAGATAATGAAAATAGGCGATATCTTAACCCGGATTTAAACATAAGAAAAATGTATCACCTTTATGTTAAAACATGTTGTGAAAACAAGAAGCAACCAGTAAAGAAAAAATATTACTATAAAGTATTTTCTACAAAATTCAATCTCCACTTTAAAATTCCAAGTAAGGACACCTGCCGTTTCTGCGATGAGTTACAGCTAAAGCTGCTTGCTAAAACTGAAGAGGAAAAGAAAGAAGAACTGCAAACCCAAAAAAATATTCACTTGGCCCGTGCTGAACAGGCCAGGGAAGCTCTAAGAACTGACCAGAAAAAATCTTCTGATCAATGTTATGTTGGTACATTCGATCTTCAAAATGCGCTTCCTTTTCCAAGCTTTCTACTTCCGTTGCATATTATAAAAGAAACTTGTATGTATACAACTTTGGCATACATTCATTTAATTTAAATACAGGTTTTATGCATGTTTGGGATGAAACGGAAGGTGGTAGAGGCTCTCAAGAAGTGGCTTCGTGTATTTGCAAACATCTCAAAGAAAATGCTTCTACCCATAGAAGCATTGTTCTTTTTTCTGATTCTTGCACGGGACAAAAGAGGAATATTAAATTATCTCTGACTTTATTAAAACTTGTTCAGGATCCTGAGATGAACGTAGAAACGATTGAACTCAAATTTTTAGTGTCTGGTCACTCGTTTTTGCCCAATGATTCTGAGTTTGGAATAATAGAATCATCCAGCAAGAAACACCAGAATATTTTTGTTCCACAAGATTGGTATGACATCATTGGTAATGCAAAGAGGAAAACTCCCTGTTTTAAAACCATCATAATGCAACGAAATGAATTCTTAAGTACATCTGCATTAGAAGATAGTGTAACTAACAGAAAATAAGACACTGATAATATTCCTTTTAGTTGGCTAAAGATACGATGGCTTAGATTTGAGAAAGGAGAGGAGTTTAAAATAAAATTTAGAGAAACTTTAAGTGACCTAATGCCCTTTCGTGATATCGATTTAAAAAAAAAACAGTACTGTAGGAAGGCATTTGTTATCTTTAAGACACGTTGAACAACAATGCCTATACACTACAAGACGTCCTGTAACTAGTGCAAAAAAAAAGACATGGCTGACCTTCTTGCTTACATTCCTCCTGTACATCACAATTTCTTTAAAAACTTACCACTTGCCAGTTCTACCAGAGCTGCAAGACAACCAACTGAATTTGTGGATGATGAAATGGTTTACGATGACTAACAAAGCTGTTTGCTTATTGTATTAGTATTTTAACATGTATTTTTCAAGTTATTAAAGTAATAAAAATATGTTTACTGTATTGTACTAGGTAATTTTCAGAATTAATTAGGATTTTCAGAAATAATTAGAAAAACATTCACTGGAAAAATGAACCAAGTCCAACATGATGGCCCAAAAATATCCTTGGAGTACTAAAAATATTTTTAAAATACCTAGATATAATAAAAATATTTAAGTTAGGGATATACTAAAACTATCCCACAAAGAAAACGAAAAATAAATTTCATTCAAATTAATTATCTGTAAAAAACTATTTTCATTGTTTTCTCCATGTTGCTTTTTTTGGACTTGGTCCACTTCTTCTTTGAGCCCCTCATATATAACTTGTGCAAGTCGCAAGAGACCTCTATGAGAAAATGCTTCCAAGAATCGAATAGGGAAATTCTTAAAAAAGTGGTAGCAGCAAATGCTGGATATACAGCCCTTAACTTAAAGCAAAACGGATTACCTAACATCATCCGCGCGCCGCCAAGTCAACAGCTTGTAACTTGGCAAGAAAAAGCCCTACACGGCAAATACCCTACTGCACTCCAAAATCCACTCATAGATAGAGAAATGTCACTGAATTGGTTAGAGAAAAGGCAGCTTCACGCTGAAACAGAAGGTTTTATAATCTCTATCCAAGACCGTGTCATTCGAACTCGAAACTATGAAAAAGTCATCTTGAAAAGAAATGTGGAAGATGTGTGCAGAAAATGCAATTGCCCCGGAGAAACGATAGAACATATCACGGCGGGGTGTGGTGCTATGGCCCCCAACGCTTACCTGGGGAGACATAATCAGGTGGCTAAGATCATCCACAAGGAACTGGCCCATAAACTAGGGCTAAGGGAAAACCTCCCACCATACTACCAATACTCACCCGAGCCAGTCCTTGAATCCCCTGAATATCTCTTATACTGGGACAGGCCAATAATAACGGATAGAACAGTAGACCACAACCGACCGGATATTCTTCTTATCGAAAAAACCACCAAGAAAGCTTTCATAATCGATATAGGTTGCCCACTAACACACAACCTCTCTAAAACCGAATCGGAGAAGAAGACCAAGTACTCGAATTTGGCTATAGAGATTAAAAATATATGGAAGCTAGATAAAATCGACATAATTCCGATTATAATATCGGTGGAGGGAGCTATGACGAAAAATTTCAAGCCCAACTTGGAAAAACTGGGCCTTTCAGGTTATTTATACCAACTTATTCAGAAAAGCGTCATCCTCCAAACTTGCCATATAGTACGGAAGTTTCTAAACAGTACAGGTTAAGATGAATTTCTTCTCGGTACTGAAAATAACACCAGCCTTACCAACAAAAAGCTGAGAAACAGAACACTAAAAACATAATAATAATAATAATAATAATAATAATAATAATAATAATAATAATAATAATAATAATAATAATAATAATAATAATAATAATAATAATAATAATAATAATAATAATAATAATAATAATAATAATAATAATAATAATAATAATAATAATAATAGATAGAACTGCCGCTGGTCTACCCAGAAGAACAGAAACCGGTCGAATCAAGTGGAGTCGAGACATGAATAGAAGCTTTATCAAAGCATTCCTCTTGATTAACGACTGTGAAGATAACCCCCGCCCTGGCTGGAGAATAAAACTCCACCGAGAAATAACCAGACTACACCCGGAATTAAAAATGACCGAACAAAATGTAGCGAGCCGTCAAAGAGCTATATATGCCAACCACCTGCTACCCCAAGCTGAAATAGATCAAATACGGCGTGAAGTTGGCAGAACGTTGCACAACCTTCAGCATGTGGAAGAACTAACAGCACAGCAGGAAGTAATACATGAACAAGATCAAATTATACAGGCTGATACGGACAATACGAACCAAAAATATTTGGAAAATTTGTCCTTATTTGAAAATAGTGACCCGACCTTGAGACCGAGTATCCCTAAGCTAAGATTCAAGAAAGGAACCCACGAAATACTAGCAAGAGTAAACCTAGCAGCAGGGACGTCCTTAAATAGAACTGAGGACCTCGAGACATTACACAGTGGGTTATATGCAGCAGCAGTAACTGTAATTGAACTCAATGGTCAGGCGTTATATCTCAGAATTGATAAGAAAACAACCAAGAAACAAGCGGTGCCCGATTGGAAAATGAGACTTGAAAAACAAATCAGCCAGTTACGAGCACAAAGTGATATAATTGGAGAACATCTAAATGGAAACTCTAGCAGCAAGGTTGCTAAAAAGGTTAAAGATATACTGAAAGCAGAGAGCATTCCTTTAGACAGTCCCGATGTAAAACGGTTGCTAACAATCGTAAGAGACAATACAAGACAAAAATCTAAGGCTAAAGGAGCTCGTCTAAGACGATACAACAAAGCCACAAAGAGGAAGGTTCAAAACCAACAGTTCACCAGTAACCAAAAAACCTTCTATAGGACATTGAGCCAAGAAGAAAACGACGTTACTCCAACTAATGACATAAATAAAGACCAATTTAATGCATTTTGGAGTAATATTTGGTCCGACGCGTCCCATTTCGACGAAAAAGCAAGCTGGCTCGAAAAAGTTGAAGCCGAGGCTGAAACTTTGCAAGAAATGCCTGAGCCGCAAGTAACATCCAGTGATATAAGGGATGCCACTAAGAACTTGGCTAACTGGAAATCACCGGGACCTGACCAAATTCATAATTTCTGGCTCAAAACTTTCACCACCCTACACCCTGTTATCGCAAACTGCTTTAGCAAGGCTCTCCTAAACCCCGAGCACTTTCCAGCTCATCTTGCCAGTGGCAATACCTCCCTTTTATTTAAAAAAGGGCAGGTAAACGACCCAAAAAATTACAGACCGATCACCTGTCTGTCAGTGGTGTATAAACTTTTAACATCAGTCATGTATTCAAAAATATACACACACTGCATAAACAACAACCTGGTAGCTGATGAGCAAAAGGGCTGTATTAGGAAAGCTTTGGGTTGCAAGGAACAGCTTACAATCGATGCCGTTATTATAAAACAGGCAGAAGTTAAAAGGCGAAATCTAAATATGTGCTACATAGATTATAGTAAAGCATTCGATTCTGTTCCTCACGACTGGCTAAAGAAGATATTGCAAATATACAAAGTACACCCCCTAATACGCAACATGTTAGGCACCCTAATGGAGCAATGGAATACCAATCTCCATATTGGACAAGTGAAGCTTGGCAATATAAATATATCAAAAGGTATATTTCAAGGCGACTCTTTAAGCCCCCTCTGGTTCATTTTGGCCATGAACCCACTGTCCTCACTACTAAAATCAACATCCTACGGATATCGTCCCAACTTAACTGAGAATTTTAGAATAAACCACCTTCTATTTATGGACGATATCAAACTCTACGCTGAAAGCAAAACCCACCTACAGTCCCTAATTCAAATAACCAAGACATTTAGCGATGACATCAAAATGTCGTTTGGCTTAGACAAGTGCGCAATCTTGAATGTCGTACGCGGAAAGACTGAACAAAATCGTGGACTGCTTGAAGGCATAGATATACTAGATGAGGACAAAACATATAAATACTTAGGCATCTCCCAAAACCAACAAATAAACCACACAAGCCTAAAAAGGGAGTTTAAAAACAAATACAAAAGCAGACTAACAAAGCTTTTTAATACTCACCTGAATGCTGGTAACCTTACTACTGTCATCAACACCTGGGCAATACCAATACTTACCTACTCATTCGGAATCCTTAAGTATTCAGACACGGATTTGCACGAACTAGATAGGCTTACGCGCAGGCTGCTAACAAAATTCAGATTCCACCACCCACGCTCTGCACTTGAAAGAATCTACCTAAAACGAAAGGAGGGAGGAAGAGGTCTCATTAATATATATAACTTGTGCAAGTCGCAAGACACCTCTATGAGAAAATACTTCCAAGAATCGAATGGGGAAATTCTTAAAAAAGTGGTAGCAGCAGATGCTGGATATACAGCCCTTAACTTAAAGCAAAACGGATTACCTAACATCATCCGCGCGCCGCCAAGTCAACAGCTTGTAACTTGGCAAGAAAAAGCCCTACACGGCAAATACCCTACTGCACTCCAAAATCCACTCATAGATAGAGAAATGTCACTGAATTGGTTAGAGAAAAGGCAGCTTCACGCTGAAACAGAAGGTTTTATAATCTCTATCCAAGACCGTGTCATTCGAACTCGAAACTATGAAAAAGTCATCTTGAAAAGAAATGTGGAAGATGTGTGCAGAAAATGCAATTGCCCCGGAGAAACGATAGAACATATCACGGCAGGGTGTGGTGCTATGGCCCCCAACGCTTACCTGGGGAGACATAATCAGGTGGCTAAGATCATCCACAAGGAACTGGCCCATAAACTAGGGCTAAGGGAAAACCTCCCACCATACTACCAATACTCACCCGAGCCAGTCCTTGAATCCCCTGAATATCTCTTATACTGGGACAGGCCAATAATAACGGATAGAACAGTAGACCACAACCGACCGGATATTCTTCTTATCGAAAAAACCACCAAGAAAGCTTTCATAATCGATATAGGTTGCCCACTAACACACAACCTCTCTAAAACCGAATCGGAGAAGAAGACCAAGTACTCGAATTTGGCTATAGAGATTAAAAATATATGGAAGCTAGATAAAATCGACATAATTCCGATTATAATATCGGTGGAGGGAGCTATGACGAAAAATTTCAAGCCCAACTTGGAAAAACTGGGCCTTTCAGGTTATTTATACCAACTTATTCAGAAAAGCGTCATCCTCCAAACTTGCCATATAGTACGGAAGTTTCTAAACAGTACAGGTTAAGATGAATTTCTTCTCTGTACTGTAAATAACACCAGCCTTACCAACAAAAAGCTGAGAAACAGAACACTGAAAACAAAATAATAATAATAATAATAATAATAATAATAATATTAATAATAATAATAATAATAATAATAATAATAATAATAATAATAATAATAATAATAATAATAATAATAATAATAATAATAATAATAATAATAATAATAATAATAATAATAATAATAATAATAATAATAATAATAATAATAATAATAATAATAATAATAATAATAATAATAATAATAAAAATAATAACGGCGTAAAACAGTTGAAATTGGTAAACAGAGATCCATAGCTACCTTAGATGAAACTATGAATAAATCAATTGTTCCTTGAAGGCTAATGTCACCAAATTTTTAATTGCCTATATCTTAAAAGCTAATAAATTTAAACATAGGGAGGCATAAAAAAAATATTTTGGAAAGTAAGATGATTTTGAAAATTATATTTAAAAGGGGGAGTTTCGTTAAAATAACTGGAAAAATTGGTTTTTGAATGTCAAATTTTGCAGCACTTTCGGTTAAACTGGAAATAAAATAGTTGTAACTCATTTATATGGAATACCTAAAAAAATTTAAAACAATAAATGTATGGTAAATTTGCTAATTTCCAACGCCATTTTTTCGGAAACTGTCTTAGATAGGTATAGGATATGATACATCTTTAAATGCGTAGAATTATTCGTAGAATGAATATTTTTTAAAATATATAGGATATTCCATTTAAAACAACAAAGTTGTGTAAACTTCCGGTTTAACCGGAAGTGACAGTCATACGTTTGAATACTGAAAATGTGCGCACAGTGCAACCAAATAATCTACCAAAATTTCATATTAAGGTTGGTTGGGGTAAGTGCATACAGAAATTAGACTCTTTACGTGCAATCGAAAATGCGATATGTGATAACAGTGATAGAATTAGATGTATTTGATAAGGATGTGGATAAACTAAAGTTTTAAAATAATGACATTCTTTTAACAAATTTTTTTTTGGTGTCCAGCTGGCGCACTTACCCTGGATGTTGGGGAAAGTGCGGCTACAGTTGTTATTGTTTGATTATATTGCAATAGCTTTAGTTTGGGAAAAGTGCGTTGTGAATACCAAAAAACCTTTACAACGCTATTTACAAAATTAACAAACCTTTATTAATAAAAAAGTTATAAACCTAAATAACCCTGACAGTAACTTGTTATTGAATAGAATATCCTGCAAATAATATCGAAAATTTTATTTTTTTACTTCCATTTCGGATTGCCTCTAAATCAGACTGTTAGTCTTCTTTAGTATAGCTACTAGCTTTAACTGTTTTCCTTAAGTAATTTCTGGGCATAATTAACTAAAACAAAAAAAAATGTTGAAATTTTCGTAATGGGGTAAGAGTGTTATTTGACGTACGCACTTACCCTAGCGGCTACAAATTTGGGGTAAGTGCGACATCTGGTTTAATATTTACAAATATTAAATTTATTCTGTTCTAAATGCTTAACAAGTTGGTTTAACTATTATTAACTTAGAGTAACACAGAAGTTAGTGTAATATTATAATATTTAAAATATTGAGTTTCAATAAATAGTATACATGATACAACTACAAGCAGATATGATATCGCGCAGGTGGGCGTGACTTACGTGACGTCACCTAGTGAGTAAAATTATGTACCAGTCGTTTATTTCTGATAACTGATTTGTATAGTTACTGAAAAATGAGGTGTGCGGTATATGGTTGTATAATGTCGATAATAAACGCAAGAGTTTTTCGCCTGATGTCCAATTTTAAGGAATATTACAAGGTGTTTGGAAGCATGTGTGTAAACGCAACGATAAGTTTAAAATTAAAAATGCTGGTGCTTGCTCCAAACATTTCAGTGACGATGACCATAAACGAAATTTTAAAACACGAATTTTTGAAAAATTCACCTGACAAATATCGGCTTTGTTTATTTTTTTTACTATGTGCGTATTCATTCTTGAATTCTTAAATGTTATTGTTTGATGTAGGATGTATTTTTTTGTAGCAGACGAGCAGAGAATTAAAATGATGCGACCCTTTCTAGAAAAAGAAAAATAATAAAAAAAAACAATAACCTAAATTTTATATTAAAACTTTTTATGTGAAATAAATTCAGAACATTTTTTTTTTGAACGAATACTTAGACACGGGTAAAAATATTTTAAACTCTTTTCTATACTAAAAATATTGGACAGTGTGTCGTTTTCCAATTTCCATATTCGCAATGTATACCTACTTAACTTGTTTGTGTTAGGTATATCAACTTTGAAAGTGAACTGTTAAATATTCATTCCTATTGTCTATTTTTGTAATTATTTTAAATAAAGATATTTCTTATTATTATTGTTATTTTTATTATTATTAACTTTCCCAAACAATGCCATAATTTATTTTTGTGCAGGTTGTCTTTAAAGTACTCAAAGTCAAAATATTTTAATATCATTTAAAAATTTTTAAAAAATTTTGCTTGTAAAATAAGTAACATACTATTTCTATGTAAAATTTTGGTCGAAACTAATTCCTAAATACTTTAATTTTTCTTCCAACATAATCACATTTACAAGTTTGAGTTAAAAGGTAAGTATATTAAGTTTTAAATCTTGATGACAGTAATCAACTAAAATGTGTTTCAATATTTCAGTCACAGTACAAATTCTAGTGCTAATATGATTTATCATAAATTTATTAAAAATGTCATATAAAATTGCCTTTTAATAACGTAAACTTCGCGTTGCCGTATCATTCGGCGCGTTCAATTCAAAAATTACTCACTAGGTGACGTCACGATCCACTGCGCACCCTGTTGATATAATATCGTATGTAGTTGTATCATGCTTACCAACCCACCTGTTCGCTTCACAATAATAGATTATGTTAAAATTCCCACTGCTGGTGTTCTATTTATTGCACGGTTGCCAAATCGTTAGGGCAATACTGAAGTTAAGTAACTGTGACATATGCAACTTTTAAAACATATTTTTAGTACACGAATGAATAGGGGATGCAGTTTCCCCTGACGTGCAGTTACTCCAAGTTACCTTAATATATTATTTTATAAGCACGTGACAAGCTGGGTAGAAATTTTATTGTCACCTTTTATAAAGTAAATGAATAAGCAACACTGCACTGTCATCTATTACTGAAAGTAATAAAAGTTGAGTGTGCAATTTTATTGCATAGCTCATTTTAGGCTAATTTATTACTGGTATAATATCAAAAAAACGTAATTAAACGAAGATTAAAATAAGCCATGGAAATTTTTCCCTAGTCAGAATAAGCAATGTCGTTTTTCTGTTGACACAGATTTTATTTAATGTCCCATTATAATATTTATGTGAACCAAGTGTTTGCAATTTTCTATCCTTTCATGGCGTATTTTCACACTCTAATTCGAAATTACTCGACAAATACATGATAAATAAGTTAAACACTTTACAATTACTGCTTTCTAAAATTAGTTCTTTTTAATAAATAGGGGTGTTCTGTCAAATTCATATGTTTAAATTATATAGTGTACTTTGTATTTCAACTCTAGAGTTGAAATATTTTTTTTCAACACGCGGTTGATATTTGGCGCTTTCGAGGCAAGTTAACCGTGCTTTTTTTCTCATTTTCATAGGTGGTCGTAGGAAATAGTAGTTTATACAACAAGAGTGGATATGATGTCTATATCACACGAGAAAGTAAATTGAGCACGATGCCGTAGGCGGAGTGCTCAAACTTTCGAGTGCAATATAGACAATCCACTCGAGTTGAACAGTATATTTTTCTACGACCTTATGCCAAAAAATGTAAAAAAAAAGTTTGTATTATTTATATTTATATAAATTAATAACTTATTGTACCATATACATTTAAATTATATAATTTAGTGTCTTAAAAAAGAAGGCCTCGGTAAAAATAATATACTGTAATTGGTCAGTACTTTTAAGAACAACAATGGCTTCTCTGTAATTGACTACTGTGATTGGTCAGTTTCATTACCTATCTAGGATTGTTATAAAATTTTGCCGCACAGTTAACTGGAATAGCCTACTTTACCCGCCACTTAAGTATAAAGGAAACAGCTAATTTCCATGTGGAAGTAGAAAAAAGCATGTTATATGACATACTAGCCCATGATAATGATAATCCCTTTTTTGTCATTTTAAATACATTTACTAGTGAAAGATAATTCGAAAAATTTAAAGAAAAATCTAAAAGACAATGAAGTTAAAAAAGGTACCTAAGTATTTCAGTTTTCAGAAACATTGTCTTTAAGAAAACATTATTCAAATAAGTTTGAATTACATTTCAAATTAGACAATGCGATTTATATAAAGTTCCCTCTTACAATAATGGACTTTAGCTAATAATACCGGCATTTGACCTGTTTATTTTGATGACATTATCTAAAAATTAGGTCAAGTACACACTATGCGAACTTGTACTATACTCACCGGACCCCATTCAACAAACAAAACAAAAATAGATGGTCATTATTCTATTCAGCAACTTGATTTAAGTTAATAATATTTAAATATAATAACGGTCATTTGACATCAGAAAGTTTGTTGTGTCCATGAATTCGCACACGGGTAGCAGATCTATAAATTCCAATACAAGGAATGTGAATATCGGTGTGGCTCAGGGCTTCATTTTGGGTCCATTACTGTTTTTAATATTTGTTCACGATCTTCATGAGATTAAATTAACTTGACTGCCTTGTATCAGTTTGCTGACACTTCCTGCGTCATTTCTGACCTCAGTATCACTGCCCTTTCTGGCTGCGACTTAACATTGGTAAAACTACGTTTAATTTTTTCAATCAGTATATGATAAGGATCTGCAAATTATCATTGATAATGCAGGTTTTATCAATTCTGATAGCGTCAAGTTTCTTGGAGGAATCGTGGACCAGAAGCTGCAATGGAACCGGTAGGTTGTTGCGGTCCTTTCAAAAATGAGCTCGTCCATGTATGTTATTAGGTATTTAAGGGATCAGTTGGGTTTGGTTGGCATATTAACATTGTATCATAAATGTGTCCAGTCTATAAGATCATATAGCATTATATTTTGGTATCCTGTTTCAGTGATAAATTCACATAAAATTTTTGTCGCCCAAAAAAAGATAGTTCGGTTATTGCTTAGACTGGGCTATAATGAAAGTTGTAAAGGTAACATTAGATATCAGAACATTATGACTGTGCTCTCTTTATATATTTTTAATGCTGGTAAATTTACCAGAAATCATTTGCAGATGTTTTAAAAAAATAGTGATTTATATAATACTATGATAACGCATGGTAGAAATGATCTTAGTGTTCTCATTCACCATTCAGCGTTTTATGATAAAAGTTCACTTCTTGGATGTATAAAGGTTCACAATGCCCTGCCTTTAAATATAAAATGGATGCAAAGTGATGCAAAATTTAAGACTGTTCTTAAAAGGTTCTTAATTGAAAAATAATATTACTACATATTAACGAGTATTTAAACCATAGGTAAAGTTAAAATCAGTTTTTGTTCACTCTTTTTAGCATTGTGTTTCTTGTTTTGTGTCGCTAGCATTTATATAATGTTTTAGCTGTATGAACACTACTTGTAATATGTTAATGATAAGCCTACTGATTTATTTGTGTTGTTTGTAATTGTGGATTTTTTGTATTTATTTTTTGTAATTGCACTCTTTTATTATTAACTCCATTTACTCATTTACCCCTTTTAGCTTCAGGCCTGACGTTGTCGTTGTTTAACTTCTTGAATTTTTATGACAATTAACGTTTTATTATCATTTTAATTTGTCAGCTCTCTCCAGTTTCTTGTATCGATGTGTATGTTGCTGGACCTCTAGACCTCTGGAGGATCCCGATTTCCTTTTAACCTGCTTCAGAGAAAAGGAGGTTATCAATCAATTCTACATGAATTGAACTTTTAATGGGTTTTCAAGATTCCTACCAATACATGTAGCAAACTGCTACAATAATTTCTTATAATAATAAATTACGACTTAAAAGAAATATATATTTTTTTTAACCGGTGGGTTTGTCATCTGCATTGGAGTTCCTGATAGATGGCGCTGCTACGTTTTCACTACTTATTTATTACTAAGAAATTCTTAAAAACGCGATTTCGCTGTTTTTGTAGTTGCTTACATTGGCTATCTGTAAATGCCTAATAAGGTCGAGCGGACATCATGGTCTACCTGTGCCCCAGGAAACCCATTGTTTTGGCCTCCTTGTGTAACTGATGCGCCGCTTGCCGCTTACTTTTTTTGTTTTATAAACCGTGGCGCAATAAAATCTTGTAAATCTACAATAAAAGAGTGAAAGTAAATAAAAATATAAATATCGTAATATTTAATAAATTTTTTTATAAATTTTAATAGAAACTATTATGAAGATTACAAACTATTATAATAATTTATATTATCAAAAATTATACTCGTCACTAATAGAAATATAATAATTTTATTTTAAATGGTATTATCCTCCATTATGGTCCCATACACTACTAGAAATGTACAATACATATTTCTTAGTGTCTGTTTAAAGGTTGGAGACAATGACGTTTCTTGAACGGCAGTAGAGTTTTGGACTTGCATTGTCTTTATTTGTTTAGAATCACTACGTTTCAACTGGTAAGCATCTCCAGTCGTCTTCAGGTGAATACTGAATAAGTACGGTAACTACAGCTCTACTAACTAACGTACGGTAACTACAGAGCTGTAGTTACCGTACTTATTCAGTATTCACCTGAAGACGACTAGAGATGCTTACCAGTTGAAACGTAGTGATTCTAAACAAATAAAGACAATGCAAGTCCAAAACTCTACTGCCGTTCACATATTTCTTATACATTGTATTATACGTTTTCCTCCGTGTAGTAAAAAATGACGTAATGAGATATTGCTTTTATATAGTTATAAGTTATGGTTCATCAACCATTCTGACATAGTAATTTATTATTTAATTTTTTATCGGAAACTAGTTTTTGAGGCAATTATTTCTGGTTGTGTTAATTTTAGTTTGTATTTTACTTGTTAAATTATGGGATAATTTTTTATAACTAAAGGTATCATTACGCTAGTCAAGCATGTTATTATTGTATTCATTTCTATTCATGTTTGCAAATATTTTCCAAAAAGAGTAGGTATACGTAAATATTGGTAATGTTTCTGTGTGGTTTTTAATACATTTTTCTTAAAAGTGCGATTCCAAACATACTTAGTTATCATAGTAATATTAAGAGGACAAAATTTTAAAATCATGAAATATAAATCTAGAACACTATCAGCATATTGCACTTGCACAAAGACATATTTCTCGGTTAGTTTTACCGCATACTTAATAAAAAGACAAAATTTAATTAGAGGCTGGCAAGGCCAGCTTCGTTTTTGTTTGAAATTTCCTAAAATTTTACAATAATTACAATCTGACAGCACTGAAAGCTGCCAACTTCTACAAACTCTAAAGGAATTTCTCGCAAACACGGAGTAGACCTTGCTAGCATCTAATTAAACTGTGTCTTTTGAATAGGTGATTAAGCTTACCGAGAAAGATTTTTTCTTGTGCAACCCGCTGTAAATATGTGGTATTTAGGTAGGTATACAGGGTGATTCCTAAGTTGATACTTCTGTTTTAGCTGTATAATAAACAACATTTTCAAATACCTTTTTTCAAAAAACTTTAAAATAGGCGAGATACAGAAGTAAAAAATCTAAGTGCGGGCCTGGTCATCAAAACGTAGCCTGATATACTTTATGTTTGTTTTTATCTTAGTCATTTTACGGGCGGTGCCGGTTGTCAGTTATTTATTTGGCGATCTGCTGCGTGCGTTTTTCTGAAGCAAATTAATTTTAAATTGGTTACACGTGAAAATGGTGAAATTTTAAAACAATGAACTAGTAGATATGGTGCTAATTTACGGTGAGTGTCGTCAAAGTGCGGTTGCTGCTTCGACAATATACGCAGAACGCTTTCCCTTGCGGGCTCATGTTACACCCAGACGTTTTCTTAGTGTTATTCAACGGACAAGTTAGGCAGGACCTTTTTACTTGAGTTTTTTGAAAAAAGGTATGTATATGTATACTTTCTATACACAGCTAAAACAGAAGTATCAACTTAGAAATTATAGATAGTATATTGTAACAATATACACGTGTTAATAACAACAAATTGCTAAATAAAAACCAAAGAAATATTTATAGATAAGTCATTATGATGCCACACCTTACATGTTTATATTCTTTTATTTAACGACTATATAATATCATAATATTATCTGGTTTTATGAATAAATTAATAAAATCCCAGTTAATTTGATTTTTTTTATATGTGATTCGAAGAAAATAACTTAATTTTTTCATCGTAAACAAATAATAAAAATATTACCAGACTCAACGAAGTCTTAACTATTCTCCAGAAGGGACATTGTAAATAAGGGGTTTGGAAAGAAAGCCCTATCTTCCTTCTTAAATTTATTAAAAATAAAAACTAGTGCCTACGCGTTTTGGCCAAAAGGGCCATCACCAGGACATGAGGCAATAAGGTCCAAAAACACAAAGACAAAGTAGGGCGCACATCATTTAAGAAATAACATTGCCTTCAACGTAAAAACAAACACAAACATTTTAATAATTATTGTATTAAAATAATCGGCTCGCAACCAGGGCAGTGCATTTCTGTAGATCTATCAGCAACTCTTTGCTGAAGGTGATTCAGGACTAGTTTGTCCCAGAGATAGGCGAGCGATGGAAAATTTGATTTTTTTCTATTAATAGTCGCAAAGAAACATTAAAAATAGGTTAGATTGCAAACCATTAATACTCATATCGATCAATGATTTTACGTAAATCTCTAAAACTTTAATTTGTTCTCTTGAAAAATTATATTAATATTATAATTAAAGCTACATTATAAAAATTGTTTAGGTTTAATGGTATTTATTTTAAGCTAGTTTAACACAACTCCGGACCTGACTGACAGTGGCGTGCATACAATATAGGCAAAAAAGCATTGTCTACCCTGGGAACAATAAAGCAAATAGAAACAATTTTTTTTATATATTAGTTTTTATCCGCGTAATCCAACTTTGGCAAATTATCCCTATATCAATATAATAAATAAAGCAATGTATAAGCATTCCGTAAGACAGTTCTAAAAGTAAATATCTCGCTGTACATTAGCGTCTTATGCAAAAGGCGAGAAAGCTGGTAGGCAGTAGGGTAGAAAGAGATGTAACAAATAAACCCGTCGGCGTTCCTTTATCTATTAACCCGCGCCAAGAAAGCACGCGTTCGGTAAATTGGTGCCAATCTTCAAGTTTTACAGTAGTTTGGAAAATACTTCGCTTTCTGAATATAAAATATGAAACACGCCTTTATAAGTTTTATTATTAATTAGTTTAGTTAAGATATTTTTAAAGGGATAACGGATAACGTATCGTAAAATAAGAAGCACTTTTGTGACAATTAAAATAATTTTTGCTGATTGGTTCATAATATTTAATAATCAGTGAGCTTATCATCATATTTCTCATAATAATTGACCTCGTTTTTGTCAACATTGGTTCAATTAGGTGAATGATGGATTTTTAATTTATAACTAGTGTTTCGCCCATTTCATCGCGTCGGGTTTCGAAAATAAATAAATATTGAAGCGTTAAATGTTACTATTCCGGCTATCAGCGCGTCTGCAGAACGATCCTTTTCTGGACCAAAAAGAATTCATACCTATTTACAAAACACTCAGGGAAAGCCACGCATATTAACAATAATGTCTCTGAAGAGCGACCTTTTGCAGGATTTAAAACGCAAAACCAATTTTTATGACGATGTTTTAAAATAATTTTTACGTAAAGACCGCCGCGCCGTGTTAAACTAATTTATTTTTATCCATGTATGTCATATTGACATTCCTGTCTTTTTAGAAATTTGAAAATGTCACATTTCTGTCTTTTTACTTCCGATCCACATTTTCCATCCTAGGACGGAAAATGCGTTTCCATCCTAATTCATTCCAATCCTCATTTTCTTGCCCGGTATTTTTAAATAGATCTTATAAAAACGGGGTAAAATAAGAACACAGCAACGATCCGATTCTTTGTTTATTCATATTTTTATTTATACACGTTAATTGTTAAATTGGCATTGTTATTTATTACCGAAATTTTCAAACCCTTTTGAAGTTGAGTTTGATTTGAAATTCGTATTTCTTGCGATGCAGCTTCACTTGAAATACTTGGTAAATCAACAGTTTTAGAGGAAGATGATAACATTTCAGCAGTCTTTCGTTTATTCTCTATTGAGGATTCTACATATCCCTCCGTAACTGCACTCGATTTCCAACAAAACGGTCTCTGATGTAACATTGATTGTTCCTCTGCTGCTGCACTATGCTTGGAATGTATTAAAAGCTTTCTCATAACGTAGCTTACTTTTGGTAGGTAGCAGACTTTCTTTAATCGTATTCGCTGCTTCTTTTAAATTAGGTGGATTACAGCTAATTAACTCGTCGTCACTATCGGAGAACATCTTTAATCTGTATTATTTTTCTTAAAAAAACGCTGACTTTCAAAAAATTTTAAGCGACAACTGCTGTCAACTCGTGACAACGGCTAACAATGGAAATGGAAGGTAATAACCGGTGCGACACAATTTATTATTTCAAAAAAGTCTATCGTGCAAAAATATTCAATGTTTACTTGAATCATAATGTCATGGCTGAAAATAAAATAGTATACAATCCTCGGCGGAAAATTTCATTGCGGTCTCGAGATTATAGTTTATCGAGACGCTACGCGTCTCGACCAGCAATCGTCTTGTATTGTAATATACTATTACATACACTCACCGGCACAAAATTCCGCCACCCTGAAATTTTAGCCAAGTTTGATGTTTTATAACTTATTTATTTTTTATCCGATTTTCATGATTTTTTTATCAGTTTGTAGATCCAGTTATTCTGGTTTTCTTTAATTATTTTATAAAGTATCATTTTTCGATTATACTATATTATACAGGAGGAAATCAAAGTGTTGTTTTTTGTCGTAATTTCAAAACACCCTGTAGGGAAATTGAGGTGGATAATTTTGTTTACATACTATCTCTTGTAATCGCTGATGTATTCTAAACATTCCTTTTTTTGATTCATTCCATTATCTAATTTTTGCTGAGAGCTGCAAGATTTTAAATGAAACGCTGTTATTTTTTGAAAATGTATGTCAAGCTTTAGGGTAAAAATTATCCAGGTTGGCTAAGGCCGCGATTTATTGTGGCAGAATGTTAGACAGTGACAATATTATAATTTGTTGTGTGTCAATATGGTATTAACTCCAGCAGACGTGGGTAGAATTGTTGCGTTAATAGAGGATGGTCGTAGCAAAAGTTATGTCGCCCGTACTCTGAGAATTCCGCGGTCTACAGTTTGAGATGCCTGGAATAGGTATTTACAGACGGGAATTTTTACTAGACAGCAAGGCTCTGGCAGAAGGAGAATGACCACTGCAGCTGATGATCACTTTGTTATTATTAGTTCTTTAAGAGATCGAAGATCTACTGCAGTGTGTCTAAAAAATGACTTGCAAATGATTCGTCGAGTGAATGTAAGTGAAAGAACGATACGTAGAAGATTGGCAGAAGATGGGCTTCATTCACGAAGGCCAACAATATGTCCACGATTAATTCCTCGGCATCGACAACACCGACTGAGGTTTGCAAGATCGCATTCTGACTGGACTCTAGAACAGTGGGGAAACGTACTATTCACAGATGAATCCAGGGTTTGTTTAAGGTCGCCGGATGGTCGTGAGCGGGTATACAGACGTAGAAATGAAAGATATGCTGACTGCACCATATCAGAACGAATTTCATATCATGGCGGTTCAGTCATGATTTGGGCGGGTATTTCTACCGAAGCACGCACCAATCTTGTATTTGTTGAAAATGGAGCTCTAACCGCCCACCGTTACATTGAGAAAATTCTCCAAGAAGTTGTTGTTCCATTTGCTTCTTTTATTGGGAACCATTAACATTAAACATTAATGCATGATAATGCTAGACCTCACGTTGCACATGTAGTAAGCGAATATCTGGATGAAGTTGGACTTCCAAGATTGGAATGGCCTGCATGTAGCCCGGATCTCAACCCAATCAAACATCTTTGGGATCAACTTAAAAGGGCCGTTCGTCGTCGTCTTGTACAACCACAAACCTTGCAAGACTTAAGACTGGCGCTAAACGAAGAATATCAAGCCATTCCTCAAGAAAGAATAAGTGATCTTATTCATTCGATGCCACGAAGACTGCAAGCTGTCATTGCTACGAGAGGAGGAAATACACGTTATTAAATTGTTTATTAACTTTATGATATACCTAGTGTTTGTTTTTCTTAATAAAATTAGGCTTCAAATCAGCGTTTTATTTAAAATTTTGCAGCTCTCAGAAGAAATGAGATAATGGAATGAATCAAAAAAAGAAATGTTTAGAATACATCAGAGATTACAAGAGATAGTATGCAAACAAAATTATCCACCTCAATTTCCCTACAGGGTGTTTTGAAATTACGATAAAAAACAACATTTTGATTTCCTCCTGTATAATATAACCTAATCGAAAAATTATATTTTATAAGATAATTAAAGAAAAACAGAATAAATGCATCTACAAACTGATAAAAAAAGCATGAAAATCGGATAAAAAATAAATAAGTTATAAAACATCAAACTTGGCCAAAATTTTAGGGTGGCGGAATTTTGTGCCGGTGAGTGTATAATATCGTTTTATTCTTCTTCTGTCAGTGTTCTTTCCCCAAACTTAAAATCGATACATTTTATGACAAAATTTGAAATTTAGATGCTTGAATGTTAAGGAAGATAAATTTTTGTGTTAAATGCAATTTTTGCCTACCGTGGTTAAAACAGCATTGCACGCCACTGCTGACTGAGTAGGATACCAGACTAATTTTGCACAATCATTAGATGGTTTCATTACGTTTCTTATCGTGCAAAAAACAAGTAAAACAAATATTTCTTTAAATGTCTCAATAATTAATTAAAAGTTATTACTTTGTAAAGAGCGCAATCATCCAAAACTAAATAAAATCCGCCTATAACTAGTTCTGTAAATAAAAGTTAACATTTATGAATGCAATGCTCTAATCTATTATTAATCAATTAACATTTATTTGGTTGACACAAAAATTAAGCAGTGAAGAGAGTAACCTGAAGTCAGTTAAGTTTCCTTTAAATTTAATGATGACATTTTGCAAACCAACAAAATTCCTTTAAACGATATTTCAAACGGAATCCACAAAAACAATTTTGTAAAAACATGTTTCATATTCAGCGGTAAATATAATTATTTCGAGGGAATCGAGAATCTGGTTTCAGGTATCAGCCCAGTGGCGGCTCGTCAGGTGAAGTAGGTGAAGGGGCTCTTCACCAAAAAAATAAAATAAAACAAGGAGGAAAGTTTTTCGACAATAGTAAATATTAATGTACCAATGCATCTACCATTTTAGCCTTAAAAAAAAATTATGTTCGAATTAATAATATTAATTTAATCCGAATATAGCTATGCCTCATAGGGCCACGGTTAACTCCGATGGTAAGTGAAGTGAAGACCCAACGCCCAACATGACTTTGATATTCACCGTTGCTATGGTTACGTGACGTCTGTGTGATTAAAAAGTTTCTATTTTTCAGTTAATTGAGTAGTGTAGGTACCTACTTAGTTGTGTGTTTTAAAAATAAACCCAATTAATGAGATAGTTTGTAATTTGTTGGAAACTCCATTCAGTCGTTGGATAGATAAGGATAAGAGAGACATTTCGTTACACGGGCGAGCCGCCACTGTATCAGCCAGTGCGATTTTAGGGCCTGAAAAATCGATTAGCGGGATTTTGTTGGTTTGCAAAATGTCACCAATATCTTAATCCTGCTACTTAAGATGATATAATAAAAACAGCTCAAGTTCACCATGTAGCTTAATTTCTGGCCTAACTTAAAATAACTTTTCACTAATCTATAACTGTTTAAATTGTTAATTTGTTAATATTCCACTCATTTTCCATGAGTCGACATCATCTATAAAGTATATTTTTGGCCGAACAGCAAGATAAAATTTCATTCCATTTGGCACACAATTAGTTTTCACATTTTTTATTCGTAGTTTTTATTGTTACCTCGGCCCAAGCTTCCTGCACTGCAGCTTAGTGGCTTATTGTGCACCCCTATCTTGCTAGAAAATATTTGTTCTTTTTATAAGGTCCAGTAAATTCCTACCAAGTTTGTCATGCGGGAGGTTATCTCCACATTGGATTCCTCCGAAGGTCCGAAGCTTTTGAATCTTCTTCGGGTCAGAGCTTCGCAGTTATATATGATATGTGAGTCGGTTTCGTCCCCCTCGCCGCAAAGTCTGCATTCAATGAGACCATTGTAAATTCCTATTCGACGTAGGTGTATTCTTAAGTGGCAGTGGCCTGTTAGTAGGCCAACCACCCACTTGTTTTAGCTGGGTGCGCATTAGAAGCAACACTCCAGTTGATAGCTTTTTGGAGGGTTTCCCAATTGTGGCCCTCGCTTGGGTTTGACCAGGTATCCTGTTCCATCGGGATAGGTGTTGTTGTTGCGCCCACCTATCTGATGTTGCTTTGGTTGCCTGTTTTGATATGCCAAGGGTGGGTTCAGGGCCCCTGAGTTTTTGAGATGATCCGGCTCTAGCCAGTTAATCGACTTTGTCGTTGCTCTATATCTTCGAGTAACCAGGAACCCATAGGAGTTCTATTCTGTTGTTCCTTGCTGCTAGGTATTTTAGGTTTTTTAGGCACTCCATTATACGAACCCTAATCTACTAAATATTGATGGTGAAAAATAAAATGTGTTTTTTATAAATATATATATATTTTTTAAATTTATTACATACACTAGTTTACAGTTTCCTAGTTACAAAACAGGTAGAAAACAGAATTTAATTAATTATTAATCTATAGATTACCAATATCTAGATTTCTAAAACTAACAATAGAGTGGTAATAATAGTAATAGGTACCCTACAACAGAAAAAAAAGTTACCACATTCGCCCAATAGCTTACGTACTAATGATAAAAATATCTTTTGACAGCGCTCAAGCTATAATTAAGAACATCATAGGCATTTTTTATGTTTCTATTTCTATGAATAGATTATTTTTTCTAGATTTGTTTTAACTTTTTTATTATAGGTCAGGTGTTCAGTTAACCCAAACGGTCAAGTTACTGATCCACTTGTTTTGCTTATTAAACTTATTGGTGGCTGAAAAACGTTTAAAGATGTATGTATCAGTGCTAAGGTTATGCTAAAATAGCAAGTAACGAACCTATTGACACAAATATTTATTGAAAATATGGCATATATGCGAAATTGTAATATACCTAAAAAAAGTGGACCAGACAATCCCACTCTCCTTTACGTCGAAGTCGTTAATCCCAGTAGCGTATTTAGGGGGGGGGAGGGTCTAAAAGTCTAACTGCAACCTAATTTTTCGTCTCACGCTTGGACTCTTAATTTAAATCTTTAAATAATGTATTCTTGGCTTAGATTACGAAGCAGTTCTTGTAGGAAATGTTTAGTTTTACCTCTAAAAAACCAAGTTTGGGCGTAGCCCCGAAAAATTTTACGCCTGCAGCGCTTTTCCGCTTTCTTCAACCAAGTTCAAACCTTATTTTGACAACATCTTTAAATCAAAAAGTTTGCGCTTGGTTCAACGCTGAACTAAGTTCAAGTCGTAATTGTACAACTGGGCCTTACTCTGTAGTCCCTTTGCATACCTAATTAGCTTTTATTACTCTAAACTTTACTAACATTGACTATAGATGACTATTTTTAAAATAAAATATGTCATTGAAAAGAGAATTTTCTATTTAAGCATCGAATAAAAATGAAGATTTTTCTATTTGAAATTTAAAATTTTACCTCACTTCCGATTCAACCGAAAGTATTTATATTTTTGAAGGTTTGTTTTGATCGAAAAATGGCAGTTTACACACTTATTGACCCCTAATGATAAAATTTGTATTTCAAGAATTACGGCAAAAATTGTGGAGAGTAATAATTTTTGTGTGAGTATACCTACTCATATATTTTGTTTAACTTTTAGTATTCTTAAACGGTGGAATTTTGTGGTTAAAAGCAAACAGTAAACTATAAGTCATCACGAACAAATAGTCCATTTCCACCACATCACGCATATTGTAACTGTATCTAGCGATGGCAATAAAATGTTTTTTTTTGTACAAACGAATTTATCGAGAATTAAGGGGCGCGACGTCAATGGAGACTTTGAATAATATCGGGGCATCGTTTGTCATTTTAAGGGAAAATAAGAAATTCACATGAATAGCCGTAATATTTCTATTTTTATGTTCTGCATGGCGGATGATATAAGTTGAACCCTTATAATTGAAACTTAAAAAAATAAGGTAGCATCCGCGAAACTAAAGTTCTTGTGAAACCATTTATAAAATGTTTGTATTAAATTTTCAATTAGACAAGCCTGAAAACGATGCCGCGTTTTACGCTAGTATGGAAGGGTCTTAAAAAAGAGTCTTATACCTTCTAACTTATAAGAAAACTTTTTGTTAGTGTTCAATTATCTAGAACTGAAAAAATTAATTTTTAAATAAAAAATGCATTAAAATCGAATAAAATTAACATTTTTATTAAGAAATAAGATGACTTAACAGTAATTTTATGACGAACAATAAAAAGAGTATTACTTTAACAGGAAGAAGGACGCATTAAAAGAGAAATATAAAAACAATGATATGGTGTGTGGAAACGTTGCTAAAATTGCGCATATTTTTGTGATAAACTTTTCCGTAAAATCTGTATAAAACAAACAGCCATAAATCCTTTGCAGTATTCTCAAGTTAATGTACCTACTAATAAAACATTTGAGATAAATGTTTTGAAAAAAGATCTTTATATAAACATCCTACTTTTTAACGATGTATTACTTAATTCATCAAAGAGAAAATTAAAACAATGACTTACATAGTTTTATAAAAAAGTTCATATTAAACGCCATATTAACAGCCGTCAATACGCATCTTACGTTTAAGGTTCCATAATGGAAAGTTTTTATAGAAAAAATTCTATATAGGTAGTTTTGAATATAAAAAATAACCTTAAATTTCGTTGAAGAAAAAAGAAAAACAAACCTGAACTAAATAACACTTCACAGTAAATTTTTAAAACCTAATTTAATTCCTTTACGGCTTTAATTAAGATTAAGGTAAGGGATTAACCAGTGGCGTAGTCAGAAAATATGCTCGGGGGGGGGGGGGGGGGGGGGGGGTGAAGTAGGACATTCTTTTTCTTCAAACCTTATTTTGACAACATCTTTAAATCAAAAAGTTTGCGCTGAACTAAGTTCAAGTCGTAATTGTACAACCGGGCCTAAGCAAAATAATATTTGGGCCACTTTCATAATTTGGCATTGATTTCAGTGCAAAATTATATTTTTCATCAAGTGCAGGTAGTACCACCCGGGTTTGGGTCAATTTATGGCTTTTGCCTATTGTTATTCATTCACAAACACTGGGAATGGTGTGACAAAGGCGTGCATTATGTACATAGTATTAAGTAGGTACACTTATTTTTTATTAAACATAAAAAAAATACAAAATACAAAAAATATATTATACAGAAATTAAATTATAACAAATCATAATATTCCTTGTCATCTGAGGAACTGTCATCTCCTCTTGACGTTATAATTAACGGGTCGACGGTCCGATGGATCAGGTGGTCAAGATCACACATTTTATTCGCTTCTTTAATGACATGATGGACTGCTTTTCGCCAGTTCTCTGGTATCTTCCCTAATGGCTTGATCCAACAGTAGGTTAGGTTAGGTTAGGTAAGAGTGGCAGACCCTTGGTTCTGACCAAACAGTCTCACGTAGTCTTGATTAGGTCCGTTGTGATACCACACGTGTTCCGTAGAACCCACCTTCATCAAATCTCCGATGGTTAGTGCGACGTAACCGCGGAAGGATTTTAACAACTCATTCAAACCAGCCACTACGCAGTACTCACCAGTAGCTTAACTCTTTCATCTGGAATATAGTGTTGTGTCTTGCTACAAATCCTTTCACTTGCACCCATATAAGTTCTATAAAATATATGGCGGTGTTCGGGTCTGTTCAGCACAGTTACACTATATTTTCCATGGCATATTTCATAAAAATATGTTTGTGTAAATTTGCTATAACTAATAGTTCCCTCTTTATCAAATTATCTTCTTTTTTTTTCCTTTGGTTAGTTATCATAAATAATTTAATGCACACAATTTACCTGCGCCTATGGCCAACGCCGAAATTAAGCGAAACTGGATGGAATTTCTCATTTTATTACTCTACACGTTTCTAAAATAGACTATAGATCAGTTTTCCTTTATTTCCTAAAACATACCAAAATGTTAAATTAGTATTGATATTTATCTGGAAAGTGATAACTTTCCACCCGGGTAAATGTTTCCACCTGAATAAATACTAAAGTTAGAAAGATGTTTCCTTCAAAGTTTTAAAAGTCTGAAGTGTCCACATTACAGACAGACATGGTTGTAAATAAAGGCATAAATTACCTTTTTTCCCAGGAAAAAATATGTTTCTAGAAATCACGGTCACCGTGACATTGACGAGGAGGTAAAATTATACATCAATAAAATTTTAAGACTCCAATTGTAATCAGTCACAAAGTTTAAAAATTATTTGTTATACAAAATTGTTTAAATAAAGGTTAATTATTTTATTGTAGATTTTAACATCGAATAAGTCCCCTTAATAATAATTATCATGAAGTGATAACTGCTATATTAAGTACATACCTATTTTTCAACAAAAAAATGTGTCTTTGGCTTAAAATATCCATTCCAGTAGCGCAGCGAGAAAATCCATGTACCATCAAATTATAATAAACAAATTAATTCATATTTTATTTCAAAGCCTACCATGATTCTTAGGCAAAACCATTACTAAATTAACCGTTTTGCAGGGTTTTGCTAGTATTTTACCTGAAATATTAAGGGATGTAAACAGTTTAGGAACGTATTCACTTGGCACAGATTAAAATGAAAGACATTTTGAATATTTGCTGTAGTTTAGACTAGTCGCCTATATATTAATTTAATATTAAAGCCTTATTTTCAAACATCATTTATGAAATTTGCAACTTTTTCGAAAACTGTCGGAAATAACTTATATATTTTTATAATAATTATATATTTTTAATAACTTTTAAATTTGGACTCTACGGATATAGGAGAATGTGAGAAAATAATTCTTAATAAAAAAAAATAATTCCCAAAAATACAATTTTGTATTTAAGACAAAAATGTACCTTCCGTAGCATTCAAGCATCTAAATTTCAAGTTTTGTCACAAAATGTCTTGTTTTTGAGTTTGTTTAAAGACATTATTTGTAAATTAGTTCAACATGGCGGTCCTTACGTTGGTTTAGCATTTTAAATCCTGCAAAAGGTCGCTCTCCAGAGAGATTATAGTTAATAAGCGTGTCTTACTCTGTGTGTTTCGTAAATGGGTATATGAATTCTTTTTAATACAGAAAAGGACCATTCTGTAGATGCGCTGCTAGCTGGGCTAGTGACAATTAATATTAACATATTAATTTTTTCCCGAAACCCGACAGCGCGAAGTCTAGCAAAAGAGCGAACACACTAATTATAAATTTAACATCGATCATCCACCTGAACCAATGTTGCCAAAAACAAGGTCAATTATTATGTGAAATATGACGATAAGCTAACTGATTATTAAATATTATGAACCTATCAGTAAAAATTGTTTTAATTGTCACAAAGGTGCTTCTTATTTTACGATACCTTATCCGTTATCCCTTTAAAATATCCTAACTGAACTAATAACTAATAATAAAACTTATAGGGGTGTTTCATATTTTATATTGAGAAAGCGAAGTATTTCCCAAACTACGGTAAAACTTAAAGATTGACACCCATGCACACACCAAGCGCGTGCTTTCTTGGCGCGGGCTGATAGATGAAGGAAGTTCGAAGGTTGTAACGGGTTGATTTGTAATATCTCTTTCTACCCTACTGCCTACCGGCTCTCTCGCTTGATTTCAGACGTACAAAAACAGTGTTTTGCTTTTGCATAAGACGCTAATGTACAGAGCGATCTTTGCTGTTAAAACGATCTTACGGAATGCTTATTCAGGGATCTAGCTTACGATATATTAAGCAAAGAATGCGTTTATGGAAATGATATAGGATTAGGTTTCGGTCCTATAATATTATTATTTATTATATTATTTAATGTAGGGATACATTGCCAAAGTTGGATTACACGTACAAATACTAATATATAAAAAAAAATTGTTTCTGTTTGTTTTATTGTTCCCAGGGTAGGCAATGCTTTTTTGCCTACATTGTGTGCACGCCACTGGCTTGTATCTTCTCCCTCGATTTTTTTGGTGGAAACAGAAAATTCAAAATCTTGCTTAGTTTTTTTGTAATTCGATTAATTGGTGACATTTTTGACGTATCGACTTTTGTTAGATGTCAAGTTTGTTAAGTATGTATTATATTCAAAACAAAAATCATAAGAGTAATCATTATACATTATACATTATATTATATGTTAATAAAAAATTTCCATTTAGTGAATAATAAGACATATAATAAAAAATAACATTTTATTAAGATGGAACATTTTTATTACGTTAAAACTAACAAATAATTTTAAAACATTCTTATCTTATTTATAATTACGTATTATTATCAGCTTTTATCTTCTGGAAGCAATTACTGCGGGACTCCACTTTTAACTGATTTTTTTATTACATGTGATATCAGTTAGTGATATATTATTTACATGTATGCAGATTGCATACTCAAAAATGTTCCTTATATTAATTATTGCGTGTTGATTATTTATTTAAGCTATATGTTATAGCTAACATTGATTGCATTGACCTGATTGCATACATTTATATTAAAATCAAATTAAACTAAATTACATTTTAGAACAATATTATGAATATTTACCAGGTATTGAATACGATATTATAAACAAGCATACATGTCATACAGATAACCAACAAAACATGGTCATTTAGGCCCATTTTAAATAGCAAGGTGAGTTAAGTGGCTCCTTATTTTAAAGCTATTTTAATTTCCTTCTCATCAATACATACACTTTTTAATTTTGGACACTGAAAAAAGCTTTACAGTGAGGTGCCACTTGGGCCACCTTACCATTTAAAATTATAGGTGTTATTCCACCCCCTGCTCAAGGCGTTAAAAAAACTAATGATAAAGTATGCAATACTTTAGTTCCTGTGTCCGAGCAACCTATAACGCTGTTTCGTTTTCGTTCATTATCATTTCTGTTAATTTAGTTGTAGCACTAGTTTATCTTGGTTTTCATCTATTTTGGGTTTATCTTCTAGCATATATTGCATGCCATGTTGTACAGCAAAACAACTATAACGGATAATGAGGTATTTTTCCAAATTTAGGCTAAAACCATAGGCCACAACTCGGAACCTTATTTTCCAAACACGCAATAATCGCTCCACACAGTTGTTGCGTAGATATTGTAAAAAGTTTGAAACATTTTATTCGTTATATGATGCGTTAAATATCTCCATTAAAGACAAGATATATTTTTTAAAAATGAATTCGAATAAGGTTAGGAACCCACCAAATATGTTATATTAGAACAACATTCGGTGATATTATTTAAAATAATTTTTGTTACGTTTTTAAAAGTATATAATTGTTATATAACCCAAGACGATATTACTTTTCTTATTTCAGATTGATATTAGTAAGTTATATTTCCTTAACATCACAAAGTGATAGTCTATGAATTTGAGTGTCCACCCAGACTATATAGATGTCGCCCTAGGTAACGTTCTCTCCCACCCACTCCGTGATCCCAGTTCCTTGCACTAGTTTGTGTAGGTCAACTCAACTGGGGATGTCCTCTGGTTTCAGTTTTGATTGCCCGAGTTCCAATTTAGTGACTCGCAATGGCAAACTATGTGCTGTACAGTTTCCCTGTCTTGTCCGTATAATTTGCAGTCAAGGTCTCTATTGTACAGTTGCATTTTGTGCGAATAGTTCTTGACAGCCATGTATTCTGTCAGAATTTCTCTAATGATTCTCAGCTGGTTCCTGTTCATTTAAAGCAACTGTTTTTTAAGTCTTGGGTCTGGATCTCCAATGAAGCTTTTGCTGTGGTGTAATCTCTAACTCTTGCTCCAGTGCTGATCCATCGCCTTATGGAATCTCGTACTATGCACCTTGGTAGGTACTTCAAGTGCAGGTTTTGGATCAATGAATGTATTTTCTAAGCCTTTCCTTACAAGTTTATCGGCTTTTTCATTTACTGTAATACCTTCGTGTCCTGGTACCCACTGCAGTATTACATTGTTTACTTTTGCCAGGACCTCCAGTTCCTCTTGACATTCCCATACCAGTCTTGAACTTACCTTGTTGCATATTGGCGATCTAAGGACTGCTTGACTGTCAGAATATATATGGACCCGCTTATTGATGTAAGCCCTCCTATTGTTTTTGTACGCACATTGCGCGGGTGTTGCTGCAATATTGTTTTAATATTGCGTGACATTGAATATCACTCTGATATTACAATTTAAGGACGTTAAAAGAAACATGGACGCGATATTGCTATTCCCTTTGTACATGTCAGCTTGACGCCTGTTATTTACGAAAATAAATAAACAAACTTCTACATGTAGAATCTCTATCTTTTTTTATTTTCAGTCTGTCTCTATTATCATTCTAACAGCTGATAAATTTGACGTCTCGTTTGTGCAAAGTGTACAATCGAAGGACGTGACTCAAAAGTTCACAGACGAAATTTAGGAAAACAAACAGTTCTGTGATCCTCTAATAAAATTGCATTTACTTATTATGCGAGTTCCACAAAAGATATGAATCATTCAGAATCATTTATTAAATGGGAGCTACTTTATTTAAAAACGTGAGAAATGAAATTAGTCAATTTGAGGCCCTAAACAATGTTTCGTTATTTCCATATGAAATAAAAAGGTCGTTAATAGGGGGATGGATATGGATACTTCTAATATGATTAAATAATTATTACCAAGAGTCGTGGTATTAGTATTAGTACCAATAGTCAACAAATATTTTAAATTTACCATTTACAGAACATGAAAAATTATTGTTTCACTTCATAATAAATATATGACTCCATTCTAAAACTCAAATACTATGGCAGTTTTAGATAATAAAAAAACTAGCTGAGGCACCCTTTTCAAAGATAGAATAGGTAGATTTTAAGTCGAAGTTGTTATAGGTATGATTTAAATTTCTGTATTAATTTTAAAGCATAAAATTATTTGATAAGCGTTAGCGCTATTTTTATAACTATTACTATTAGATAGCACCTCACCTAACCATATGATAGTTTTCAAGTTGACTATATCCAGAAAAACCATGAAATTGTTAAGTATTTTATATACCTTGCTTAAATAAAATAAAAATGAAAATTTGAATACATAATTTATTTTCATAAATAACTGTTCATTTACGTGTGCACATGATTTAATAGTATCTTTGGCTGTTATGCGTTTGCAGTATCGATGATCAATAGGCGTACCGTTTAACATTTATTGAAAAAACGATTTTTCAAGTTTTTTAACCCTATCTATCAACTATATTTATAATTTATAACTAAAAAAAGCAAACATCAAAAATATTTATTTAAAACACACTAATTCTATATTTTCCTTTTATGGAGGATCACATCTTCTCTCGTCAAAAACCAGCAGTAATAATCACCCATCATGTCTGAATTCCATCGTTCTTGGTACCGATTTCCATTGTCCCGATATCTTGATGGAACTTTTCACCCTGCTCATAGTGCTCATCGCTAACAGTGCCAAATTCTTAGAAAAAAAAATAAATGAGAATGGAGAAAGTGAATTTTTAATAACATTCGGCAACCAAGTTGTTCGTAGTTTGCAGGCACAACCTACAAATTTTGAATTCCCGGTTGAACTTCACTCCTTTCCGGCCAAATTTTCGTCACATAATGTTCATTCCCGGCACGACTGTCCCACAAAAATAGAAAACAGCAATATTTTGTAAATCCTCCCTAAAGTCCCGCTCAAATTGCTATAATTTTTAAATCCTTACAAATCGTCGGAGCTACCTGATAATGTGTTATTATCTCCATTGTCTCCCAAAACAATATCTTGCCAATCTAAACGTGCAGTCGGTACTTATAGATTTGAATCGTGAAGAATAGGTCTTATGGAGAAAGGCAAATTCGGATAGTCGATCTTGAGCTTTTCTTTTTTTGAAATAAGCTTCAGTCTTTGTCATGCAAAAATAGAAATCTTCAAAATGATTGGTGGATTTTCGCCACAGCATTGGAACTGCAAAAGGCATACTTTTTCTATTTTCTTTCATTTCTTATTTACCGCACACTTTACACACACAGTTGCTTTTTCCACTCAAAAATAATTAAATTTAATACAGAAACACTGACAGCTGTTCATCACGTACTAATAAACGTCAAACAGATACGAATGACGGGCGTCCCAAAAAGAGCTCAAAACAAAAAAACGTTCTGAACGCTCGAACTCAACCTGACGTCCTTGTCTAATTAACACAAAACGACAAAGGTAAATTATACTAATTTTCCGAATTCCCCGAGTGTTTTTTCTGAAAAGTTGTTTACAATGGAGCTAATAATGGGCATTATTTGTGCTTCAAAGACTGTGACCCAATTTCGTATCCCCCTTTGCTTTAATATCCTTGTATGCAATAGATAATGTCTTAGGTTGTAACAAGGATAATAAAACAACCTAAGACATTATCTATTGCATACATATTACAATGCCATCATGACCACATATCTCCGAATGTCACATTATTACAATGTTAGAAGTGTGAGTGCAATGTTAATAACATATTGTTTGGTGGAAATAAGCTAAGAACACTTTGGGAAAACGGCGAATTTCATTTAAAAAGTTTTTATCGATGTTAAGTCTTTCTTAAACGTGAGTACAATACAATTTTATGTCCCTAAGAGCGACTTAAGTCTTAAGTCTCTTAACACGTTCACAATCGGCGTGCTATAGCTGCTCGCTTGTGGTATATCAAGTGAAATAACTTTTAAACGATTGTAATTTTTTGCTACATGAAATGAACCAGAGGCCACTAAAGTGTCCGCGTGCGCACGCAGTTCAGTTCCTCATGGACAGCAAACAACATACAAATCTCTATTCGTGAACCGCCTGAAATTATATTGCACAGAAGTAGGTTTGAAACTACGGCCACTATAGTGGCCGCGGTCCACAGTGAGAAACCCCAATGGCCACTATAGTGGCAGTGTTAAGTTTGATTCAAGTGGCTATTTAATATTAAAGTAATAGTACATACCTACTACTAAATAAAAAAACTTATACATTTCTTTTCGGCCGCCTATACGAAGAACTAAAAATAATTTGAATCCCCATTATTGTTCTGAATGTTGTTATGATGCATGTGATTTATTTGTTAATGTTAATTGGTTAAAAATGGTGGAGGTTGTTGAAAATAATACTAATCAATTTTAAATTCTGTTCTAATAATATTATTTTTTTTTAAATTAGATTGAAATAAAA
Organism: Polydrusus cervinus; assembly: GCA_935413205.1. Classification (NCBI taxonomy): domain Eukaryota; kingdom Metazoa; phylum Arthropoda; class Insecta; order Coleoptera; family Curculionidae; genus Polydrusus; species Polydrusus cervinus. Next base: position 32,648,708 of record OW284516.1, read on the forward strand.
TATGTACCGGGTGGTCAACTAAGAATGACCGCCGGCCATATCTCAGAAACTAGTAATCGTACAGCATCCGGGTAAATTTTTTTATGACAAAAGTGCCCAAGAGAAAATGCTAGAAATTATTTTTAAGTTCCGCAATTTGCCTCCGAAAATTCCACATTAAGGTTTATCTTTGATAACACCATTGGCGTACCGACTTAAATAAGAGAGGGGGAAGCTGTTGAAAGTGTAATCAGTTAAATCACTGTAACTTATAAACGACTTATCCGATTTTAGCAAGCTAAAGACTGTTGTTTTGTATTTAGTTTTCCATAATAGTTCTCAAAAAAAATGCTAGAGGGCGCAATTTAGAATAATAACACATTTTTTGATTTTCCTCCGAAAAAATAAATCATGTGGTATAATTATGATACCATAATCGAAAAGTAGATGAAATTTGCTGGAAAAAATATTAAAACGGGAGCTCGATATCTCCGTTCTTTTCAGCGTTATCGCTAATAGAATAATTTTTACAACTTTAAAAATGAGGAAGCGATTATATATTTTTAAGAAAAAAAGTGGTACGCCACTGATATTTTTTCATGTCGATATTATTTCGGATTAGCTGGGTCAATTTTGCATAAAAATGGTCTTTTGTGTTTTTCTCCTCAGGCACACCGTTCTTAATTAAAATAATTAAATTAAATTAGATTGGCGGAAGCATGCCTTATTAAGTGAAGGTGGTCATTTCCAACAATTTTTATAAAATAAAATCTTATTAAAGTTGGTACGCCAATAAGCATAAGACCAAAATGATGCATAATTGTATAAGCTTTTTAATGGTGTTATCAAAGATATACCTTAATGTGGAATTTTCGGAAATATGTAAAATTTTAAAAATTAGTTTTTAATTACGCCCTCTTGCGGCAAAATTCGGAACTTAAAAATAATTTCCAGCATTTTCTCTTGGCACTTTTGTCATAAAAAAATTTACCCGAATGCTGTACGATTACTAGTGTCTGAGATATGGTCGGCGGTCATTCTTAGTTGACCACCCGGTACTACTATGTTTACAGTATTGTATAAAATGCAGTTTCTGAGACTTTAGTTTTAACAATAATTTTCCGCGCGACAAAAAAAAACACTAAATTCAGTCAATTAAAAATCATTTATTAAAATTTAAAAATAGGTTTACATATTTGTGGTATTGTTACTAGGCATTCACTATTTACCCATTTAATTATTAAAATTATAAAAATATATGGCGAAACGCCTAGTCTAGAGATGGATCTGACGAAATGAAAAAAAAATCCTATTTGATTTTCTTTTTCCAATTTGGTGGACTTCTTTCTGAACGTGCATATCTGGATTTTGTTAGCATGGCAGTGTTATCGATTAAATAATTTATAAAAAATAAAATTCTCATATTCTTACAAAAATTTTATTAAAAAACACCTAATGTCAATTCCCTGGCTGTCGAGAAACATGTTAAAAACTTTCGCGCTGCAACAACCCCACAAGAAAAATTTATTTTAAATGCTGATGCCGACCGGACGTGCAGCTATGTATTCCGTTGTGCCGTTCTGTATTTCTATGGGGTCACGTGTATACCTTTTTCTACCATAAAGCCTAAGACCTCTTAAATCTAAGTTTAGACTTAGGTTTAAACCGAAGAATTTTTCTTAAATCGTAGAAATGTCATAATTGGTCGATCAATCTAGTCATAACTTGTATGTTATGTTACATTATATTAAGTTATGATCAGGTAAATCACTTTTAACTTGAATTTTTCTGTAAATCCCACATTATAAAATGACCTTTTTTAACATTTATTCGATTTAATCTGGACCGCGGTTTTAAACGGACGCGGACGTGTCGACTTATGCACAGATGAAAAAGAAAGATATTTGGAACATTTAATCTAGTAATCTAATCGCCTATGCTTAATTTTTATAATAAAACTCTATTTAAACATCATAATTTATGAAATTCGCAATTATTTCGAAAACGGCTGGACATAATAAGTATAATACCTACCAATACCGTAAAACCCATGTAGGTATCAACTAAACCAATACGATACTAGCAACTACCGTTTGTATAATACCGCGGGTATTTTTCATCCGTAGTCTTATTATCTTTTATTCTATTTATGAAAACATCTTAATCTTCACAAATTGACATTACAAAAAAAAATTCTACAATAGTATTCAGGATGTTGTTACGTTTGAAAAACTTCAGAAAACATATTTTTAAATGTTCTTTTTTAAAACTTCTTATGAACACAATGAATAAAATAGATATACACTATTGGACTCATAGTATCTCAAGACCCCTTGTCATAAATTTTATACAATGTAATGGTTTAAAAAATGATTTTTGATGGTTTTGCGATTCTTTTTCCAGAACTGTAAAACTTTTTTTTTTACTTTTAAAATGTATTGTTCTTAAACTACCAAAGCAAATTAAATTTAATATTGAGCCATTATACAAAATACTAATAGGAACCTAATAATTCTATTTTAAAAAATTAAACTTTTTGTTATTACACGTTTTTGGGCCACATGAAAATATATTTTCCTAAAATACACCCTATGATACAATAGTCACCATATAAATTAAATACAATATTAAAAATAACTTAATTGTTGTAGTTGCTAACGGCTTCAAAGAATCAAAACAGTTTTTGAAAATTGTGAAAACAGAAGCAAAATAGAGTTGGCTTAAAACATTGTCCTTTTTCTGTTACGGTTTAAGCGCGCCAATTAAATTAAAATATAAAATTTCCGTTCTATTGTTTTTTGTTCAGAATTTTGAAAACCAAAACAAATAGGCAGGATTATGAACTTAAATTTTTGTAAGAACTGACTCCGCTGCCGTCGCCAGCAGATGGATACCAGTGCCGGCAACCCCGACCGAAGCGTAGCCTTGCTGGGTGCCGGCACCGGAAGTCCTGACTGTAGCCTAGCTGGGTGCCGATACCGACCGTCAGCAAGCAGCCATGGGTAATCCCTATAAACTCTATTTTGATCAACTAAAACATCAATATCACTATCGCTCCAATGATATGAATTTCTTAAATAATGTATAATATGCCGTAGTCTTAAAGTGAAATCTGTCAAATCAAACGCCGACATACATATTATACTGTAAAGCAATTTTGGTATATTATCTGGCACTTATGGTCATAAATATAGTAAAGTAATGGCCATTTGTACCAACATTAGGCTTAAAGGACAATTAGTTAAGGAATAATTACATTTTAAGAAATGATTAGTCTAGGAAGCCATGCACCTACGTCATTGGTCACCTAATTAGTAAAGTACTGATTAATCAGATATCGTGTTTAGCACCGTCAATTTTATACTAGTATTTTATTGTGAATGTATATTTAACCAAATTTATTGTACAAAAGCGGACCTAATGGTACCAGACACAAAATTCTGTATATTTTCTACAATTTTTACGAACTTTTATCTCTTAAAGTTTTTGAGTTCCTAATGAGGCTCAATTTTAAACCGTCCGTGTTTATTATTACTACTAAACAATCCTAGATATAATGCGCGCACTCTACATTCCATTACACTATTCTCTGTTGTCACCTTCGTCAATTTAGATAAAGAAAAAAGTGGCAGTATATAATAATATGCAGCCATCTCAATCAGATAGTATATCGTCCTGGGTTTAAAGTGTTTTCGCTAATAATAAGTCCTAGTCCTGTCACTCCTTACAATATTTTTTCCAAGTGAACTTATACGAATTCGCCAGTCCGCGATTGCCAGCCTTTGTGAAAGGTCATAGAAATAACAAGTAAACATACCGAGTGTTTATAAATTTGCCGCCAATAGTGCGAAATTTCAGCACGTCATAATTTCGAATTAAAGTGTCGCTGAATTGAAGCATTTTTTTTTGTGAATGTTTGGCGATTGAAAATGAGTGAAAAAATAAGATATTTACAGGCCGAAGACAGAAATGACAGTTATAATAGGTAAATGTTTTTTAATTTTTTTTATAATAATATGATAACATTTAAATTGTTTTAATAAATACAAAATAAAATTGATTTAGAAAAAAAGTAAAAATGCCTAAAACACAAAGTAATAATATTTAATAAATGAAGTAATAAACCGATTGGAAATATATTTTTTGAAATAAAAATATCAGGTACTTATAAATAAAATAAATTTATTTAAGACAAGAACGTATTTATAGTATATTTAATTTGAATTTAATAAATTAACGTATGTTCTATTTTAGAGATTACAACCCTCTAACTAAGTTTAATAATAAAAAATAAAAAGTAAACTAACCAATCAAATTAAAAAATAAATCAATTCAAAAAATAGCAATATTAATTTTTACAGAATCTTGATTATTCTGCATATAAACAATAAATTTTTTTTTTAGCAAATTTAAAAACTCGAGACATTTGGATGACTAAAAGGAAATAAAGTTTCTTTAAAATCAAAAAAGTAAAAAAAAATAAAATTTAAAATAAATAAATGTTTAATTTTAAATTTATATTTATTTTAAGCTTTAAAACAAATTTTATAGGTACATACATATATACACATTACACATATCCTCAATCTCATATTTTTTAATTTGTATACTTGTGGAGCAACATCCAGTCTAGCACAATCATTATAAAATATTTGGATATAATATATTATTCAGAACTTAAAAATTACGTTCGATCAATGTCAATCAACATAGATGTTTCTCCTGTGTATTTTAAAGTCATGGTGGCACTAAATCACGATGTTTTTGAAAAAATCAATAAATCTGATTTTTTCGATGAAATCGTAATTTTTTGATTTTTATCAATATACACCGGGTCGTCAACTAAGAATGACCGCCGGCCATATCTCAGAAACTAGTAATCGTACAGCATCCGGGTAAATTTTTTTATGACAAAAGTGCCCAAGAGAAAATGCTGGAAATTATTTTTAAGTTCCGCATTTTGCCGCAAGGGGGCGTAATTGAAAAGTAAATTTTAATATTTTACATATCTCCGAAAATTCCACATTAAGGTATATCTTTGATAACACCATTAAAAAGCTTGGACAATTATGCATCATTTAGGTCTTATGCTCATTGGCGTACCGACTTTATTATAAGCTGTTGAAAGTGTAATCAGTAAAATCGCTTTAACTTTTAAACGACTTATCCGATTTTAGTAAAGTAAAGGCTGTTTGGAAGAGAAATGTATGCACTTTCACCAATCGTATTTCGTTGTCCATAATAGTTCTCAACAGAAATGCTACAGGGCGCAATTTGCAATAATAACACATTTTTTGATTTTACTCCGAAAAAATAGATCATACGGTATAATTATGATACCATAATCGAAAAGTAGATGAAATTTGCTAGAAAAAATATCAAAACCGCAGCTCGATATCTCCATTCGTTTCAGCGTTATCGCCAATAGAATAATTTTTAAAACTAAGCGATTATACAGGGTCCTGCACCTCACCTCCCGTCTTCTGTAGCTCACTTAATAATTAAGTTAGGATTTTGACGTTTTGCAGACTTTACTTGTATCCTAGGGTGCATTTCAGGAAAATATGTTTGTTTATACAGGGTGTTCCAAAAAAGTGTGACGTCTGAAACCACATCAGAAGACATGCAGCAAAGGATCGTAAATGCATTTCACAACATAACCCCCAACTTATTACGAAGAGTAGAAAGGTCATTTCATTCTCGTCTTCGGTTGTGCCTCCAAGAGAACGGAAGACATATCGAACACATATTCTAGTCGGTAATTTTATAAATGTATACTTACATAATTTAATATTTTCCTTTATTAAATTTTAATGTCAATAAATTGTTTTTCAAAGCCACCTTCGATATTTATTCATAATAAAGCCTGTTGGAATAGTCAATAAAAAGAGTTTTCTGCAAATAAGTCTTAATGCGTTAGAAATTGCGATAGGGTTATAATTAGAACAAATGTTTGATGTTTAATTCTGCATCGAATGACATAATAATATAGAGGGGTTCCAATTTGAAATAAGAAAAATAAATTGCTTTAAAGTTTGCAAAGTTTGACACTAAACTTTGGACACCCTGTACAATTCGTATTAATCAAACTTGGTTAAAGAAACAGTTAAAACTTATTTAATAAGTCCCTTTGTATAATTTTATTAACGAGGCATTATTTTAATATTTTATTAATTTTTAAAAGCAGTGGTGCAAAACTGATTTTTTCTAGTTTTTATTTTTTTTCGCCTATATTACCGAACAGATTTCATTAAAATCTAAGGGTTATGTAGGCAACTATAAGAGGCATCCAAATAAGTAAGAAAATATATGGCATGTAATCTAAAAAAAACATATCCTTATGACGTCACACTTTTTTGGAACACCCTGTATAAACAAAAATATTTTTCTGAAATGCACCCTAGGATACAAATAAAGTCTGCAAAACGTCAAAATCCTAACTTAATTATTAAGTGAGCTAGAGAAGACGGGAGGTGAGGCGCAGGACTCTGTATATTTTTTATAAAAAAAGTGGTTCGCCACTGATATTTTTCCATGTGAATATTATTTCTGATTAGCCTGGTCAATTCTGCATAAAAATGGTCTTTTGCGTTTTTCTCTTCAGGTACACCGTTCTTAATTAAAATAATTAAATTAAATTAGCTTCATGCACGCCTATTAAGTGAACGTGGTCATTTCCACCAATTTTTATAAAATAAAATTTTGCATTATCAATGTTAATAATAGTAGAGCTAATTTAATTTAATTATTTTAATTAAGAACGGTATGCCTGAGAAGAAAAACGCAAGATACCATTTATATGCAGAATTGACCATGCTAATCAACTAATCGCTTAGTTTTAAAAATTATTCTATTGGCGATACCGCTGAAACAAACGGAGACATCGAGCTGTGGTTTTAATATTTTTAAAATCAAAAAAAGTGTTAATATTGTAAATTGCGCCCTCTAGCATTTTTTTTTTGAGAACTATTATGGACAACTAAATACGATTGGTGAAAGTGCATACATTCCTCTTCCAAACAGTCTTTAGTTTGCTAAAATCGGTTAAGTCGTTTAAAAGTTACAGCGATTTAACTGATTAAACTTGGTACGCCAATGAGCATAAGACCAAAATGATGCATAATTGTTCAAGCTTTTTAATGGTGTTATCATAGATATACCTTATACCTCTTGCGGCAAAATGCGGAACTTAAAAATAATTTCCAGCATTTTCTCTTGGGCACTTTTGTCATAAAAAAATTTACCCGGATGCTGTACGATTACTAGTTTTTGAGATATGGCCGGCGGTCATTCTTAGTTGACCATCCGGTACTCATACTGATTTTTTCCTTAAATATGGCAATAATGAACTTTAAAATAATTTATTTTCATTAAAACCGCTAAATTAGTTTTCCTGTATAAGCAATTACAATTGACTTATATTATATTACATAAACTGTTTTTGTTGTTGTCAAAACTGTTTGTGTTTTCTTAAGTTTAATTTACAAATATTTTTTAGGCTGGACTGAGGACGATTAGTTATATTTTTACACTTACATAATGTATCTAAACAGTTTGTTTCTTCCTTTTTTTGAATTTCCTGATGAGTTATTTGCTTCGGCGACTTATTGTTTTTACATCAATTTATAATTTGATTTAAATCACGATTAAAATTTTAAAAAATCAGTTTATTTAAATCGTCGCAACCCTGATTAAACTCCTTATTGTAAAATGGAAACACTTTAAGATATCGATTTCTTTACTATTTCAGTATTTTGTCAATTTTCATTAAATATAACCTATTTTTTTCGTCATAGTGATTAAAGATATCATGACCAGACAGGAGATAATAATATCATTACCGGCAAAAATTGGACAATAGCTTATATTCAAATCCCTTATAGATATTATATTTTTTGCCTTGTCATATGAAATATTTCATGATCTCATTATTTCGAAGATAATTTTAAAACAAAGCCCAATTGTAATGTAAAGATTGACTTAAATGAAATAATCGCTCACATAATGAAATTTTAAGAACATCAGCACCAGTGGCGGCTCCTCTTTAAGGCCGCGTGACCGCACGCCCTTCCTTACAAAAAATCAAAAATAAATATATTTGGTATATCTACCGATAATTCAACAAACACTGCCTGCAACTCTCTTACTACCTTTGTTACCTACTAATCCACGCGCCCTCGTGTAATGCGCTCGGTTGTGGCTGGGTACCGAATTCTCTGCGGCAGCTTTTTTCTAAAAAAAGGAAGATGTAAAATCAGCGATCTCGGATTGCCCTATTTCACCCGTTGTGTAACTGAAGACGGGCTGAATTCTCGTTGATTTATCCGCAAAGGTATTGCGGCAAATGACAAAGCACCAACGTAAAGTGGGAGAAGCATCAAAAAATCAGCTATAGATATTGAATGTTTTTGCCAATAGAAAGTTATTTTCGCGAAAAAAAAATCCAGGAGAAAAAGTCAATGAAAACCATTAAAATTATTGTTTAATTTATTTGATTGTTAAAAATATTTTAAACAATTTTTTTGAGAAAATAACTTTCTCACGCTCGTCAATATCTGTGTGTGTCCAAACTAAAAAAGCTTTCAAAAATCCATTAATAAACATTGGCCAGAATTCGAGTCAAGGGAACCCAATGTTTTTAATATATATTTTTAATATAATATATAAATAATTTCGCACGTAGCTGGTAACTTTAAAAAAGAATTTAGAAAAATTGTTTTGATGCCCTTAAAAAACGTAAGTTATATCGTGGCTAATTTTCCTAGCAGTAGCGTGCATATAATATAGGCAAAAAAGCATTGCCTACCCTGAGAACAATAAAACAAACTCAGTTCTACGAATGCATTCGCTGCGAATTAATCGTAAATTCGATCGCTGTATAAGCATTCCGTATAACAGTTCGAAAAGAAAAAGATGTCATATTATATTAGCACCTTATGGAAAAGCAAAAGCCCTGCTTTTATACGAGTGGAAGCGAGCGAGAGAGCCGGTAGGCGGTAAGCTAGAAAGAGAACAAATACAAGTAACTCGCAACCTGAGCCTCCGTCAGCCATCCGCCTGCGCTTGTTAAATGATTGGTGCCAATCTTCAAGTTTTGTCGTAGTTTCAAAAAATACTACGCGTTCTCGATATAAAACATGAAACATATTCCTATATAGTTTAATATTTAGGTTAGTTAAGATCCTAATTAGTAACATAAAATAAGAAGTACTTTTATAATGATTAAAGATGATTTTTGCTAATAAGTATCTTATATTATAATTTAAATATTAATAGAATTGGGGTTTAATCAAGTGGATGTTTGATTTAGAATCTGAATATAAACTGAATGTAGAAGAAATTTATTCATAATAATAATATTAGTGTTTTTCACCTGTGTTTGCTTTCGCTATAAAAATCGCGCGTCGCCGTCGGTTGTCGGAAATGCAGAACCTACATGTAATTGAGGCAATGGCGATGTCAACTGTGTTGAAATGTTTTAAAGTCATTTGTTTGAAAATTAAATGTTTACCTATCCTGTTCTAAACGGCTTTGCACCCCACTATTTCCTAGCTAATGTGTTCGATATGAATTTGTAATTCACGCATTTTAGACATTTCCTCAAAAATTACAAAAATAACCGCAGGTACTTAATTTTGCGTACATAGATCTGCGCCCTTCCATACTTCATATCCACGAGCCGCCACCGATCAGTACTAATAAGGTTCATCGCTCTGTAAAATATGCCTCTCTCTCGAAACTTCTACATCGATCAAAAATGTCTCCCTCCCAATTTTATTTCGGTCAGATGTAACTACTAAAAAAATAGTCTCTTTTCCCAAAATACTCGTCGCACGATGATTTATTTGGTTGGCTACGCCACTGTGCGCCGTTCACGCCGACATTGACATTGAAAAAGATTAATAATGTTGTTTAAAGTTGGCATGATATTGAATAGATTACTTCGTCGAAAAAATGTTTTTTGTTAAGGAAAGTCCTTCAATTAAGTTAATTCCTGGGACTACTAGTTTAGTGCTAGGAAGTTTAGTTCACTTTACCGATTTTAATCTTTCGATCTCGTTCAATAAAGTGAATAGTACAAAATAATAGTTCATTTAGTTAATTTAGTTGACTGATTTATACTGACACAGTGAAGTAAAAGATGTATTTCAAATTATAAATATTGTTGAGATGCGGTCAACTCCCTCGTCTATGGATGTAGTAAAATCATGAGAAGACAGTAATCAATTTATCTTTTTCTATCTAATACTTAAAGCACTATACACCGATCATATATCGATCATAATCGATCTTTATTTGTAAAATAAATGCTCGCCAAAACCAAATACAGGGATATTATTTTAAGTGTCTCACCCGATCGGCGACTTTGCTATCGACCACAATAAAAAAACAATTATGTATTCCCTAATGGCTTTTAGTGAAGAAGCCAAATTTGATGTAAAAAAAATCTATGTTTACAAATTTGACAGATCCGACGCCATATTGGATTTTCTTAAATGGCAACCCTATTTTATAGTAAGCCAGCTGCCTTCGCTTATTTGTTCCAACATTAAAAATGTATAATTTGTCAACATTTATTTTTAGCCGTTCCGCAGATACGAGGCTTTCGTTGGTGATTTTGTTATTATCGAATTAACAGAAGCTTTGAGATTAAAAACTCATTTTTTTCTGGAGATACGTAATTTTTTATAGCGGAGCCACCCATGCTATTGTCATATATGTCAGATGTCAAAAAATGACAGTTACGACGCTATTTTGAATTTTCTTAAATGGCAATCCACATTTATAACTAGGGCTGGGCGATTATCAAAATAAATAATCGATTTTCGATTATATGAATGAATCGATTATTTTCGATTAATCGATTAATCGAAAATAATCGATTAATCGAAAATAATCGATTAATCAAAATAATCGATTAATCGAAATAATCGACTAATCGAAATAATCGATTATCGATTTTTTTTATTATATAAGTACTTTAATAACATTGAAATAATATCTAAATCATAATTATTATTAATTTTGGCAAGGCAAACTTGAGGGTAATACGTAATAGAGGCCTCAAGTTATATCGTTGATTTTGTCGCAAAATATTTTTATTAATCTATTCGATTAATCTAAAAATTGTTATTATTCCGATTAATCGAAAAAGACATATTTTAATCGAAATTATATCGATGATCGAAAAATCGAAATAGTTGTTTCGATTTTTTGATTAATCGAAAACATTTCGATTTTTTGATTAATCGATTAATCGAAAAATCGAATAATTTTCGATTAATAATCGATTAATCGATTTTTCGATTAATCGATTAAAAATATATCCTTAATCGAATAATCGATTAATCGATTAATCGATTTTTCGATTAATCGATTAAAAATATATCCTTAATCGAATAATCGATTAATCGATTAATCGATTATTACACGATTAATCGATTATTTTGCGCACCCCTATTTATAACTACATCAACCATCGCGGTCCGATTTCAAAAATATATAGTTGTCGATATTTATTTCCAACACTTACTAATGCGACCGCATCAATAACTGCATCATTCGATTATGTGTTTTAAGTGTCTCACCCCATTAAAAAATAGAAGCTTTGTGATTAAAAATTTAATTTTTTCTGGAGATACGTAATTTTAATGGGGTGAGATACTTAAAAGACATAATCGAACGATGCAGTTTTTGATGCGGTCGTATTTGTAAGTGTTGGAAATAAATATCTATTATCGTTATATACTATATATTTTTGAAATCGGACCGCGAAATGCAATACATTGATGTAGTTATAAATGTGGGTTGCCATTTAAGAAAACTTAAAATAGCGTTGTAACTGTCATTTTTTGACATCTGACATATATGACAATAGCATGAGTGGCTCCGCTATAAAAAATTACGTATCTCCAGAAAAAATTGAGTTTCTAATCTCAAAGCTTCTGTTAATTCGATGATAACAAAATCACCAACTTCGAAGCCTCGTATCTCCGGAGCGACTGAAAATAAATGTTGACAATTATTATACATTTTTAATGTTGGAACAAATAAGCGAATGCAGCTGGCTTACTATAAAATATGGTTGTTATTTAAGAAAATCCAATATGGCTTCGTATCTGTCAAATTTGTAAACATAGATTTTTTTTTACATCAAATTTGGCTTCTACACTAAAAGCTATTAGGGAATACATAATTGTTTTTTTTTATTGTATTCGATTACAAAGTCGCCAATCGGGTGAGACACTTAAAATAATGTCCCTGTACATCTTCATTATGCTATCCACTTTAAAAACATTAAAATCTTTTAGTTGTCCGATTCTATCTTTTGAACTATTTCGTTCGCAAACTACATACCTCTTCACTAGTTATTCATCTTAAGGCCATCCTAGATATTGTTTTTTATAATGATTTTAGTGGCGTGGAAAGAAAATGTTTTCCATTTCCAAGAACGGCAGCTAGTAGCCGAACTGTAATGTTTAGAAATTATTTTGTTGCCAATGTTATAGCCTCGGCTATAGCCTTAAATAAAAAAAAGTACCAGGAAATGTGGAAATACTCCTTTCACGTTTCTTTGTAGAAAGGCTAACAAATAATATAAATCTTGTAGCAAATTACATATTTAATATTTTGATTAAAACTTTCATTAAAAATATTTTCCGTATTGTTGTTTCTATCTATTCCGTAAATTAAAATAATTTATATTTTTCCTCTATTGTTAACATTTTTAAATAATTCAATAAAGAAATTACACAAAACTGACTGACTGATTCAATTAATTATATCTGAGAAAGCCTAAAATTGTTGATTATTGTTTCATAAGCTTTTACTTGTGAAATTCGAAGAATTCGTCCATTTTTACTCAAAGAGACCTGATATTTGATATTTTGTGAGAAAAGTCTCGGCCTCAAAATTTTTCGATCTGTTTATTATGGTTACATGTTTCGCCTTAAACTGGCATCATCAGACCTTATAAACAGTTAAAAATTGTTTTTAAAACAAACACACGTACATTATAACAGGAATAAAACGATACACGAAAAATTTTGAGGCCGAGACTTTGTGTCTTTTTTCTTACAAAATATCAAATTTCTTGTGAAAATATTACAGTTTAAGAAGAAGTAGTGTAAAATTGTTAATTGTTTTTCAAGTATATTTGTGAAATTTTTAAAGTTTAAGAATAAGCCTAAAATTATTGTTAATTGTTTTCCAAGCCTACTTGTTAAAATTATTAAAGTTTAAGAAGAAGCATAACATTTAATAGTTTTTGTAAATCTTGGTGAAAAGGGGAATTAAGGTACATAGCTTGTAAGTAACTTAAATTAAGTGATATTTTTCGCTGATTATAACTGAGGAATACATATTTTAAGTATACGAAAATGTGATAATAGTCCAAGAATATCCTCCAGTTTCCCCAACATCTTTAATATTAAAAAGTATACCTTATTTTAATTAAGCCAATAAAAGTTTCTCTTTTTCTACATAACATTTTTAGTTTTTATCCTAATTTCTGGTATATTTAGTTTAAAGTGTGTAGGTATGTCCATAAGCTTAAGATTTAAAATAGGATAAATAAAATTTTCCACTATTCAGAAAAAATATTGGACGCTTCAGCTGCTGACAAGATTAAAGAATGCTGTCTCTTGAAATATGAGTGGTTTATTTTGTGCTAATGAACCAAATTCTAATCTGTAAAAAATATAGCCAATGACCTAGATTATGTTAGAGGGTAATATGATTAAGATTATGATAGATAAAGAAAAATATATTTATTGATTTGTATTCTCGTCAAAAAAAAAGACTCTATATTCTGTAAATGCCAAGATGTTTTTAACTCAAAACAAAAATTCGTCGATACTTTTTTAATGAAGGAATTCTATTTTTATTAATAAAATGGTTTATTCCACTCGAAATCGTCTCCAGAGAACCAGGTTATTCTATGTCCTTTTTTTTCAAATTGCGATTTTGTCATCAAAGTATTCTATGTCCGAAGCTCTATCGACTAAACTATTCTATGTCAGACTGCGCCAATCGGTTCACTACATACAATGATTCAAACTTATACTATGTTTATATAAAATTTTTCATATTGGGACCATTTTAGTCGATGTCCTCGCCAGCCAATAGCATTTGGCCATCTGCACCACGTGAGGACATAAACTAATTTTTCATAAATATTTCTTTCATAAAATTTTGCACAACGTGCACGTGTGATATTGTGTACTATTATCAGTAAAAAAGGTTGTGGACATAATTTTTTTGCTAGTTAAATGTTTATGTAAAAAGCAATTTATTCTATGTCCGCAACAGATTTTTTTTATGATAATTTTTTCCAGACAGGCAACATTTTTAGTATATTTTTGCATTACCCACTTTTGTAAACCCTTAAACCTAACTAAATTACACTTTTAGAACAAAAAAACTAAGATGTACCCAATAAAAGCTGGTGAATTTTAAAATGCTCTGCTGTAGTATTTAAAAAAATGAATATTGAACAACCTGGTTCTCAGGTGACAAAATATATCTACTGTAGATAAAAGATTATTATATCACACCACATTTTAAATCCACCTTTTATATCCATCATCTTTATAATACCTACTTATTTATCCACCGAATTGACCGAATTTTATAGCAAAAACTTTTAAGGCAAGCTAAATGCAGTCATGTTAGTATAGAAGAGATCATCGAAAATTCATTTATAAAGGTTGCCGACATCAAACAGCTTAACCGGCATCTACCAGGCCCAAGAATAAATTATTCTAAAAGAAATTCTGTTTTACTGTTCGAAACGCCATAAAAAAACGGTAAAATACATATATCATTTTCGGCGCTTCTGTAAACATTTCTCTATCCGAAGAATTACCCATTAATTTAATATTTTTTTGTCGATGGACTCGCTTCTTATATGACTTACACATGATGACGCAGATGTAGATATTTCAATGAAAATGTTTTTGCTTTTTTGTTTTTATTAGGCTTCATCAATAAAAATTCATTTTCAATAGTCTCCTGTCTAATAACATCGTTGCTGCTAGGCTAGATCAAGTAGAATAGTGTGGAGTGACCAACCTATTTCGTGGTTAGGTTCATAAATGGTAACTAGGATTATGTTTTCGTCACACAACTCACAAACTGCTTAGCAACGTGTAACCAGTAAATCTAGGTGCTTTAGTTTCCACTTTAATTTCAACAAGCAATTAATAATTTCAATGTAATGTCGTCAATTGAAAACTAATTTTTTTTTTCAAAAATTGATAAAATCTCATGTATTCATAATTAAATGTTATTATAAAAATGATACTATCTGCGACAAGTTAACGTATTGTTAATTTTATACACTAAATTCATAATGATAGGTAAAGTATTATTTATTATTATCATAAGCTTGGTCAATATTAGATAATGTGATCTTGATAGAATGTTGAAAAATGTAAAGAACGAGTAATGTAATTTAGTTTAGTATATTTAATTATATCTTAATTGTAATATCTATGACTAATCCTTCGCTATCGAATGAGTTTTTAAAAGGATAAAATAAAATAATTAACAGAATAAACTCAAATTAAAGGAAATATTTCCTAATAAATCATGGCACTGTGAAAACGGGAACAATTTTTATTTTACTAAGTTTTAGGTAATGTGCCTCCCACTGCACTAATTAAAGTAACCAAAGTAAGTAAATTCCTTTAAAAACAGGTAGGTACAGTTATTCGGACGTTTTCTCATAAAAGAAAAATATTAACAGTCATTAATACTTGAAATTTAGCCAACGTTTTATTAAAAAAATATTGATATCTTTGCGGTTTGTATGTTCCTTTATATAACAAATATTATTTATTTTTATAACACATATTGTGAGGCACTTTTACGCATTTGGTACAAAAATAACTATTGTCACTTTAAAATTACTAAAAATGTTCTTATGCAAATTGACTTTACTAATTTTGTTATTTATCTTTACTACGCATTTGGATATAGAAACAAGCTATATACGTCATGACACACCCTGTAAACATTTCGCACAGGCATCGTCAAAGTGTTTTCTGTATGTCGTGCCAATTTTTGGCGATATGACTTTAAAATAACGTAACCTACACATACATGTGTCTCACAAGAGTGGTTTCTAAATCTTGTTTTTTAATATTATCTTTCTATTTTTGTAAATTTCCTGATGTAATGGTTAGAAATATATTTTTTGATATTTCATTCAATTTTATATAATACTCACACACAATAAATTTTTTGAACCAATGGCTGATAAGAATAATAATAATATTGATAATATGATGACGTGACTATGGTTTTAATCTAGCCTACGCCGCCGCAGGCCGGAACGATTATTAGGTAAGGTTAGGGGTCTCTGAAAAAGTTCTTGTGGGTTTTATAGAGATAAATATACAGTAGGTCTCCGTAAGTTGGAACCATATGGAAAACTTTTTTATTATTAATTTTACGATAAAAAGTTATTCTTCATAAAAAGGTCTGCAGGGTCTAAATCCTAAAATACAACTATCAGATATTAAATTATTTTGGGAGTATACGATGTTTGTCATAAAATGTGAATTTTGCCCAAGAGCAAAGTACCTTTATTTTTAACAATATCGAAAACTGTAATCATGAAAAGTTGTTTGGCATGAAAAACTATGTTCTAATACGCAATTACAAAAAAAATTATTTTAATTTTTACAAATTTGTCTCAAATTACCGATAAATTTGTAAAAATAAAAAAAAAATTCAATGTAATTGCATATTAGAACATAATTTTTCATACTGAAAAATATTTCATAATTACAGGTTTCGATATTGTCAAAAATAAAGGTACTCTACTCTTGGGCAAGATTCATATTTTTTGACAAACTTCGTATACGACTGAAAAAATTTAACGTCTGATAGTTGCATTTTAGGGTTTGGACCATGCAGACCTTTTTATTAGGAATAACTTTTTTCCATAAAATTAATAATAAAAAAGTTTTCAATATGGTTCCAACTTACGGAGACATACTGTATTAAGGCCGCCTATGAAAAATTTAGAGAAATTTGTAGAAAGTTTACAAGTATACAAAAAAGTTGATTCGCTCTATCAGATCATTCGGACAAAAGACACTAACTTTGTGTCAATATGGTTTGTACTATGTTTTTAATTTCACTGTCCTTTAAAGTTGATAATATAGTTTTCCGTCGACCGTGTATTTACATCCGATATTAACGTTCCCAAAATCATTCATTAACCCCTATTAATGCATGATTTTCTGTAAATGCACGATTTTGGTAATTAAAATTAAAGGCAGCCATGCAAACAAATCAACAAAATAATAAAACGTCAATCCAAAACGTCGTCCGATGTCATTAGTATTTGTAGAATTGTGAAATCTGGATTGTAAAATAATAGTTGTTAACTGTTTTTCTTCACTTTAGTAAAAAATACGGTCGACGAAAAAACATTGTAACCAACCCTTACATTAAAATGCGATTAATGATCTCGAACATTAATTATTAAAATATTTCGATCATTAATCGCCATTATTAATGTACTTGTTGGTTAAATTACTATAAATAATTTATATTGTTATAAAGCAAGTAGTAATTAATTTTATAGAAAAAATGTAGAATAAATAAGATGAAAGCAACTGAAATTAAATACATTGCCAGAAATTTGCTTAAAATTTAGATTTGTGCAGCATTTCTTTTCATTCATTCTAGTTAGATTAAATATTTAGGAGTTATTATAGACCAAAATTTAACCTTTCGTGATCATGTGGACTATCTTGTAAAAAAATTTCAAAAAATAGGAGTATTAAACAGATTAGAAGGATATTTAAGTACTTATATTAAAAAAACGATTTTTAATTGTATTATTTTACCTCATTTTGTTTTTTGTAGTTCGATTTTATATATGTGTTCACAACAAGATAAAAACAGATTACAAGTTTTACAAAATAGAGCAATGAGAATAATATTGGGGTGTGATAAATATACCAAGATAACTGATATGATAAATTGTTTAGAATGGATGAATATAGAAAACTTCTTATTATTTCGAACTTTGATTTTTATTCATAAAATAAATTTAAATATATCAGCACCATATTATGAAATTTATGTTCACTATACAAGAGGAAAAAACAACTTTTTTTGGATCATACTAATTTATAATCTACTCATAAATCAATATTTTTTTGAGGAATAATAGAATATAATAAATTAGGGAATGCAATTAAAACATATAACTTAAAATTATTTATAAAAAAAAATTAAAAAATCAAATTTTATATAATATAAATTTAATAAGATTCTAGATTTCTAGGTTGTAATTATTCAAAAAGTAAAACATGAAAAATATAAATGTAGTTAAATAAGCTAATAAAAATTGATTATTATTATTTTTATTTATTAATATTTTATCTTTATATTAAAAAATATCTACAATACTTTCTACTGTTCACAGTGCATAAATATACAAGAACACACTTTAAAAAAGGATTCTAACACTTTCATTAAAACTCTGCTTTTATATAATTATTTAAAATTGCAATTTTAAATATTACGTCAGCCTATCACATTTATGATTTAATTTCCTTCTGACAATTAGAACGTACACAAGAAGGACAATAAACGCAAATATATCACGCCAAATATTGTCACAGCCAAGCATGCGTGCAATAACCAGGCAATCAAAATGAGAATGGTCGATTCTTGCCTTGATTATACAAGGAAATGGACACAGCACATTAAAATCATTCTTTCGTACTACGACTCCCGTCCTCAATATTGTCATGGTCAATAGTCTCTGACCGGAATATAGTAAAGTGATCAAAACAGCGATGCCGTTAGTTATACATAATATGAAAAATAATATCACTTGAAAGAAATGTATTATGACAATTTTTAACTTACCTTGATCTGGAAAAGAATATTTTAAACTTCCAACGTCTCTACCGTAACTTAAGACATAGAGAATACTACAGTCGAAGTGTTGTCAGACACAGAAAACATATTCCTCGAAAAAGTTCCGAGAAACAGTCGGTATGTGATTCTTGCCTGGAAAGGACACAGCACATCCAATTCATCCTTCAGTACTACGACTACCGTCTTGAAATTTTTTGGAAAATAAAATATAATTATTGGAGCTCAACTAACTAACTTTTCGTTTTTAAATTATTATAAATAAATCTAATTTTGTTGAATAATTTTATCATTAGATATTACACATCTAAGGATGTTTACGTTGTTACTTTGTTAGTTGTAGTAATGATAAAGCCATTTTTGCTTGATTGAAATGCTTGTTACTACTAAAACAATCATTCACCAAATAAATACAGCGTCATAATTTGTTTTCTTTTAAATCTCAAAACTCAAACCTTAGTTGTTATAAATCACTGCTAGAACAAACAAAATTGAGTAATTTATAGTGCTTTAAAAATATTTTAAAAGTTCCTGAATAAAAGTTTATTTTTGAATTACGTCCTTGAACCGTTAATGATAGTATTTTTTCTGTTATATTTATTTTTTATTATGTAATTTAAATAATAAAGTAAACGTTTTCTGAAAAAAAAGTTTTATCAAGAAGATTAAAAAAGAGCGAAAATTAGGATACGCTAACAGAATCGGACTACTCAAAAAAAAAATATTTTTCCGAAAATCGATCGGAAATAATGACATTTTTGATAAACTTTCTGAAAGAAAAAGTCCATATTTCCTTACACTTAGTCATTGCTAGGAAACGGAAAATAACTGTTAGGAAATATTTATTATTGTGCTGTAAGGAAATGTAATTTCTATACGGCTACTAAAACTAAAATGTGTTAAGCTTGATAATTCAATATTACTGTGTTTCCATAGCTACAACACAAATATTTAATTACATCCTTTATTTGTGAACAAAGTTAATAATATTTATTTCAAAATTTTAACCAGTTGATTGTAATAAGTTATGTCCTTTTAATAATTTTCGATATTCGGAAAAATAGTATGACCTCGTAAAAAAGCCACATTCCCAAACTCCGTATTGTCAGTCTCGGCTTGCGCCTCGACATACAATCTTTACGGTCGTCCAGGAATGTTCAGCTTTTCTTTCTAGGTATACAATGTACTATTGTGCTACGTGTACTACAACAGGTGTTAATTCAATTTTGAAACAAAGCCGAAATTATGGCATTAAATTCCTAAATTGTTGAAATAGATAATTTATGTGTTTTTTAAAAAAATATTTATTAATACATACCACATTTTTATTAATCCTTTTAGTCAAATACTGGTATTTGGTAATTTATTCCATTATAATGAGAGGAAAAATATTTTTGGAAGATTTTAAATTTATTCATAATTCTACGAAGAACGAGTTTCATTGTATCTACTAATTTTTACACCATTGTCATAATTGTGAGTAAACATTTATAGTTAAGTTGTTGTTATGTTGTTTTACAAGAAATGGCAACTAACGACATAAAACAAATAAGTAGTGGACGGACTAAACCGTCATAACATCATACGCGTGAGTAAAGGCGAATCTACACGGTACCAGGTACTTGTACTGTACAAGTCACTAAATTTCAGTACTAAAAGCAAGTGCTTTAAAAGAAAATTGGACAACTTTTACTGCTAAAAACATGCCTTTTAGTGACTTACTGGCACCTCGTACAGATTCGCCTTTACACGTACGGCCGAACTGACACAATCTGCTTATAAAGTGTATAGTTTTTAGACAGATTAGTATATTGTATACCTAGTAGGAAAAGCTGAATATTCCCGGACGACCGTAAAGATTGTATGTCGAGGCGCAAGCCGAGACTGACAATACGGAGTCTGGGAATGTGGCTTTTTCTACGAGGTATATATACTATTTGTACGTAAATCGACAATTATTAAAAGGACATAACTTATTACAATCAACTTGTTAAAGTTTTGAAATAAATATCATTAACTTTGTTTACTAATAAAGAATGCCATTAAATATTTGTGTTGTAACTGTGGAATTGTCAAGCTTAACACATTTTAGTTTACAAGTAGCCGTACAGAAATAATATTTTTTTACAGTACAATAATAAATATTTCAAAAGAGTTAGGTATTTTCCGTTGCCTAGCAATGACTAAGTGTAAGGAAATATTGACTTTTTCTTTTAGAAATGTTATTAAAAATGTCAATATTTCCGATCGATTTTCGGAAAAATAATTTTAAGCTTTCGACTTTATCGTTTCCATTTCTGGTATAATATTTATTGCAAACAATAATTTTAAAATTTACTTGTGCATTACAGTACAATTTATCTACTAACAGTTTTTGTTTTATTATAATAGAGAAGAGTCATTTTATTTTAACACTTAGTTGGGATAATTTGTGTACAGGGCGATTCAAAAGTACTTTGACAAACTTCGGGATATGGTTGCTGACATTATTTTAAGAGGAACAGTTTTGTTTTAATGAACTTTGTTCTTTAACGATTTTGTTTCGGAAATACAGGGTGTTCAAAATTAAAACAAAAAGTTATAATTTTTAAATAATAAACGAGTAGAGATTTTTGGGTTAAATTTGGCGAATTAAATGAGCACGTTTAAACGATTGATTTGAAATTACAAGGCCTTTTCAGAGATAACCAAAGGCGTCAAGACAAAATTACTCTTAAATATTTTTTATACCACCGTTTTTTTTTATTTAATTTTTTTATGAATTCTTATAAAAACTAGTATATGAGTTATTAAATCAAACGCGGCCAATTTTACAATACAAGTTGATATATTATTCGCCGTAATATAGGTACAACTTTTCTACAAAAATAGCTTGGGATCACCGTTTAGCTTTCAAATCTCTGGCCAAAACTAAACTAAAAACAAAACAATCACATTTCAGTAATCTACCAATGTTTATATAAACAGTATTTTATTAATATTCAACTCATTTTCCATGAGTCGACATCATTCATAAACTATATTCGCAAACGGACAGATCAAATTTCTTCCTGCGGTTAGCATTAGGAACGGATGTTACTTTGATTGTGGTACAAACGCTCCCTAGTATTTTCGTAATGATGATTTAAGAGTAAATAATTTGCCTAGGCTTAAATAAACGAAATGCATTAATTCAAATGATCCATAATACATAAAAGATAAAACTTACAGAAAACAGGGTAAAACTATGACAAAATACCAAAAAAATCGAGTAATTATTTATATCGCTAAAAATCAAATGATGATTTCAGAGTTATGTTTTAAAAAATCTATTTACTCTTAAACCGTCCCCTGTATCAAAAAAATTCAAGAATGCGTTTTAATTACAATTTAATTAAGAATTCGTAAAGAAATAAAATATAAAACAAATCAGTGGCGTAACAAAATTTGCATAAAAAATGTAAATAATGTTGTATTGACATCACTGGTTAACGCTGAGAGTGCATTGTAATTTTAAATTAGTATTATTTACCTTTTTACCTAATTCACCATATTTTTTTACCTTAAAATCTTTACTGGGTTATTAATTATTTAAAAATTACTACTTTTTTTTAAAATCTTGGACACTCTGTATTTTTCAAACGAAGCTGTTAAAGAACATGGTTCATAAAAATAATAATGTCAGCAACCATACCCTGAAGTGCAAAATATGACAAATAAAATTATTAAACAATATATTTAAAACTTTTAGTTCGATATCTGCTTAAAAAACGTATCGTCTATAACCACCGTTCTATAAGACTGCCTCAGTGCCTCCTTTACATTTTCAATACTCAGGCCTATTCTTACATAAACAAAACCATCTTAATGGGTTCCGTCAAAATCCCATAAATAAGGTTCAACGGTATCGCCGATGTTGGTGTTTGGTGTTGCATATCAGTCTGTATATAAGCCTGTCCACAGGCTTCACGCTGAACTGAAAATGAAAAACAGTAAAAAAAATGTATTGATGTTTCCATTTTAGAGATCCATTGCTCTCCTCAAGTTAAAAATCAATCGATATGTTCGTATATTAGAGATCCGTGTTGATCTCTTCGTATTTGTGTATTAGAGATCCGTGTGGACCTCTTCGTATTCGTGTGTTAGAGATTACTTTTGAATTTGTCAAAGTACTTTTGAATCGCCCTGTATCGTATGCAGTAAAATGGAAATTATTTTAATTTACATAGTAAACGCTTTTTGCCTAATACAATTATCTACGAAATAACATATTTAACCTTTAAATATGTGCACCTGATATGAATTACTATATTTTTTTTTTGATTATTGTGAAACAAGTAAAATGGAAGGAATTTCAATAATTTCATAGTTAAAAGTAGAAATGTTGAATTTTATGCACTAATGGTATTATAATTGTAGTTTTAACGACTAGTTTTTAACGTATAATGCTACAGAGGTAATGTAGTTTAGATTTACAAGTTAAGTGTTTAAGCGTGAAATTTCAATTTCTTAAAAGTAGGTTAGGTTAGAGTAGCAGACCTTTGGCTCTGACCAAATAGTCTCACGTAGTCCTATCAGGTCCGTTCATACGTGTTCCGTAGAACCCACCTTAATCAGATCTCTGATGTTAGTGCGGCGTACACCGCAGAAGGATTTAAACAACTCATTCAAACCAGCCACTACTATTCAGAAACCTGCTCAGTCGTTCAAGTTGTAAGTTGCTTAGTTCCGCCAGTTTATTGAAAAATGGTTGACCTAGAGCAGTGAACCTTCTTCCAGGGCATTCACATAGAAACTGTAGAATATTTTCTTTCTCTTCCTTATCTCTGCAACTTCTGCAGAAGTCGTTAGTGGGTATTTGCATACGTTCGGCATGTCTACCGAAGAGGCAATGTCCGGTAACAACCGCAGTAATATTTCTCACGTCTTTCCAACTGTGTCTCAGTAGCCTGCGGTTCTCTTTTTTTTTAACAGTAAGCAAGAGCTTAAGCAAATCGTAATTGGTTAAAGCTGTTTAAGGAACAAACCCTAAATTAATAAACCTTATTCTAACCGGATTATTTTTAAGAAAAATTTTCCCATTAAATGTTATTAATTTTAAGTGTAAGAAACTAGGAATATTAATGTTATAAACCATATTATATATCAAAATATTATATTTATTTAAACAAAATATACAGAGTCCAAAAGCATGCAACATGTGGGACATTTTTTCTTACCGATTTCTTAGAAAATTTTATTGCTGATAAAATAAGTGCATGCCTTAAAACTATAAACTCATATAAGTACAGGGTGATTCCTAAGTTGACACTTATTTTTTAGCGGTGTATAGAAGGCATTAAAATAAAAAACTTTTTCAAATACCTTTTTTCAAAAAACTCAAAAATAGACGAGATAGAGAAGTAAAAAATCTAAGTGCGGGACAGGTCAACAAAACGTAGCCTGCTTTACTTTAAGTTTTTTTTTGTGTTTGTCTTATCTCTTATATTATTAGTCATGCACTTTACGGGTAGGTCGTCAGTTATTTCGCAAACCGCGCGATGTGTTTTTCTGAAGCAAGTTAAATTTAAATTGGTAGCACATGAAAATGGTAAAATTTGAAAACAATGAACTAATAAGTGCGGCTGTTTCTTCGAGATTATACGCAGAACGCTTTCCCTTGCGGGCTCATCCTACACCCAGAAGTTTTCTTGATGTTATTCAACGGGTAAGTTAGGCAGGACCGTATTTGATCCATAGTGCAATAACTGAATGTAAGTACCTTATTTTTGAGTTTTCGAAAAAAACGTATTTGAAAATGTTGTTTATTTTATTACCTTCGATACACAGCTAAAAAATAAGTATCAACTTAGGAATCACCCTGTATATTTCAGATTTTACCTTAATTAAATGTTATTTTATCAAAATTTCCTTTAGGGTAAAGGACCTTAATTATGAAATATACAGCAACATTTTATGTTGAAATGTTGTTTCAAATTAAAAACTTATTTGAAATACGGAATTTGAGTTATATAATTGCAATTTTTAATTTTTATTCTTAAACTTCTATTTTTTCCTAAACGGTACGCTTCTGGTTGATTTTTTGTATTAGGTAGTTGCAAACCTTTTAAGACGAAAACAACACAAACAAGTACATTTTTGGACTTAAGCGTACTGAGTGAAAAAGACAAATAAATTTTACTTATTTCCCGTATTATGAATAGAGTTGGTTTCTATTCTAATATTGATTAGAACACCAGTTGGATAAAAATGTGTTTAAATGTGCGTGCAACACGCTAATATCTAAACCAACTAGTATCCTTGAAAAGTTTTTAAAAGTTTGCAACTACCTAATACATTTTTATTATAAAGCCATCGTTAAGTTATGTGATAAATATATTAAAATTGCCAAAAAATCGACCAAAGGCTTACCGTTTAGAGGAACAAAGAAGTTTCAAGAAAAAAATTAAGAATGGAGATAAATAACTCTAATTTCGTGTTTGTTGATTAATTTGTAACATTTCCATATACAATATTGCCTTATTTTTCATAATTACCGAACTTTACTCTAAAGGCAATGTCGAAAAAAAGGCATTTGCTCCCTTACTATTAGCCGCATGTAAACTTTAAAATATACGTTTATAATTTTAAGGCCTCCACCAACTTTTATCTGAAAAAAATTCTTTATGTTGCATACTTTATTGGCACACTGTATAAAATATGGTTAAACTAGTAAATACATAGAATTTTTCCATTTAAAATAATCGGGGAGTCCCTGGCCATTCACACCCATTTGACCAGAATGACGGGAATCCCCATTTAATAGTAATAATATTAAATATATTTATTTGTGCCTAAAATAACAACAATAAATTACGTGTAATAAAATGAACTTATAAAAATTTTACTATAATTAAATAACTAAACATTGGTGAAAATAAGATATCAGTTGGCACAAGAAGTTATTAGGATTTGGATTAGTAATTAATCAGTCTTCCAATTCGACTCTAAGACAATGTTTTTTAAAATGATATTTATAAGTAGAATAGTTTATTTTTTTATTCAGATTGTATATTATTGAACTGTTATTTAAAGAGACTATTATATTTTTCTGTACGATGTAGGTATTGGTATTTCTAAATTATTTTTATTTCTAGTATTTATGTAAGTGAATTTGCAGTTTGCGTTTATTACTAATTAATACGTTATTTATTCGGGGCGTTGCGTTGTTTGGTAGTTGTGTATTATTGTATTTATTTGCCATATTAAAGTCTATTTCAGAAATGTGTAGAGTAATAAAAGCTCATTAGGTATGAAAAATGACTACAGAGTGACCCAACGAATATTTAAGCCACTCTCATAATTTGGCATTTATTTCATTGTAACATTCTTTATTTTCATCAAGTGCATGTTGTACCACCCGGGATTGGGTCAATTTATGGGTTTTGCCTATTGTTATTCATTCACAAACACTGAAAATGGTGTGACAAAGGCGTGCAATATTTTGAAAGTATTAGGTACACTAATTTTTTATTAAACATTATAAAGAAAATACACAATACATAAAATACATTATATACAGAAATTAGATTATAAAAAGTCATAATATTCTTTGTCATCTAAAAAACTGTCATCTCCACTTGACGTCATAATAATTAACGGGTCGACGGTCCGATCGATCAGGTGGCCAAGATTCCATATTTTCTATACTTCTTTAATGACATGATGGACTGCTTTTCGCCAGTTCTCTAGTGTCACTTACTTAATGGCTTGAACAAACAGTAGCTTAACGTCTTTCATTTTAAATGTATTGTTGTATCTTGCTACAAATCCTTTCACTTGCGCCCATATAAGTCCTATATAATTTAGTTTGCAATAATATGGCGGTGTGCGCAGCAGTTTTTCAGCTATACCTTCCACGCCATATTTCATAAAACGATGTTTGTGTAAATTTGCTATAGCTAATAGTTCCTTCTTTATCAAATTATCTTCTTTTTTTTTCTTTGGTTAGTAATCATAAATAATTTAATGCACAAAATTTATCTTTTTTCCATTTTATTACTCTACACCCTTCTGAAATAGACTATGGTACGGTGCGTTAAAAGCCATCGGATGAGTAGAAGTAGGTGAAACAACCTAAATCTACCCCTAATAAATAAATGTGAATAAATCTGGATTATCCGAGTTTTCGGTTATCCGAAGTACGTCACCTCGGATAATTGGGGTTCTACAGTTCTGCATTTTAGCGTCTTTTGTAAAGTTTACTTTTTGCTTTACTAAAAGTTTTATCTTCCAAATCATTATAGTATAGGAAATATTTCCGCTTAATATATTTGTATATTTTATTAAAAATATGTTCTTTTTTAGTTTTTCAGCAGCTATTAACTCGAGGGAACAGCTGACACCAAAAGCCAATGCACAAACATATGCCATCGAATTAAGTGAACTTAAAAGGAAAGAAGCTGGAGACCATTATGACCCATACGACCACAGCGATATTGAACACCCCACCACGTAAGTATTCCAAATAATTCGACCAAATTAATTTTGTCGAAAACGCAATTTCTTGAAAAATAAAACAACTAAAATAAAGTTTGCTTAATTTTTGAAAAAGTAACGTTTTATTTTTTTTTTATTAATTATTATTAAAAATTAGTTGGAAAAATGATTTTTGAATATTAATTAAATTGTATTAATTTATTTTTAAAATTTTGAGTAGTAGGTACATGAGTTCCTTCAGTTCGTAACGCTAAGTAAAACAAGTATTAAATTTGCGTGTGCTTTTCTCTCTTACTAGCATTTTTTAATAATAATATCTGTTAGCGATACACAAAAACCGAATCAAACGCACGCACCATATTATAAATTAACCGTAAAACCAAAAAGTCGGGTAAAATCTGTTTAAAACCTTATCTAATACCGGGCCCGCGCTGCACTAAATACAACGAACTCTTAAGTTAAATTACGGCTTAGTTTAAAGTACTGCGCGGGTGTTTCAAGCAGCTCGCAAGCAGCACGATCACGTGGCCCAGATAAAAAATAATTCGGCGATAGCGGGAACTGGTAGGTTATTCCACTGGTCAACTTTACTTGCGTGGTTCGGACTTCATTACATTAACAGTTTTTTATCATTTGCAATGTGAATGCCGAGTATTATGTTAGGTATTTGCTTTTTGAAAACGACTCGTGAAATTTAAACTGTGTGTGAACGCCCGTTTTTAATGCTAATCGCAGGAAGAAATTTGATCTTGCTGTTTGCCCGAATATAGTTTATGGATGATGTCGACTCATAGAAAATGAGTGGAATATTAATAAAAGACTGTTTATATAAACATTGGTAGATTACTCAAATTTGATGAGAAAAATAAAAGAATTACTTTTACCATATTCGTCGTCCTGGCGACACAAGAATTTTTAATGGAGCCTTCTTAAACTGACGAATGCTAAAACTTACATATTTGTCTGATAATTTTGGCGCCCAATACAAAAATTATTGCCACAGTGGAAAAATAAATAATTAAACTTACATGTGAATGGCGTGTGTTATCCTACATCGCTAATAAAATTTGCTTTCGTGCCAAATTAAGGATTAGGAATATTCTCTATAGCCAAAAATAGATGGTATGTACCTACTTATTATACAACGTCTACAGACACGGAAAAGTCTGCACCATATGAAAAAAAAATTTTTTTGCTTAATTAGAAATCAAAAAATAGTCTAAAATATTTGACATATATGGCCTTGGAATGGAAATTATATTAGTTATCCAAATCATAATAAAAAGTTTTTTGCATTATATTAAAGTACTGTTTTAGAAAATTTCTTCTTTTTATAATTTTTTCAATAGAAATTTAGTTACAAAAAAGAAATGATAAATATACAACAAGAAGTAAGAGTAATAATAATGTTTTAATACAAAAGTGTAATTTAACTTTAATGCAACAACATTCTTTGGCAACAACAAACTGGCTTTTAAACAATGAGGATATTCAAATTTAATACAAAATTGTTATATCATTAAAATAAATTCAAACAAATGAGTCTAAAAACAATTTTTTTTATTTATTTCTATTTTAAACCTAATTTAATGAATGTTAGGTATATTTTTAATTCACGTTTTACTTCTATTTACTATAAATCCAATAAATATATATTATTAAAATACAAAACTATTTATACACAAATATACATATATCTAAATCCATAATATTTAATATATAGACTTCATTTTTATTTTTTTATTATGATTCCGATATTATTTTAATTGCTCTTTTAATGGACAGGTTTGAAACCTATATTAAAGGGCAATGACAATTTCATTCTATAACTAATATATTATTGAGTTTATAATTAGGTATTTAAATGTTATTATATTGGCATATCTATAAATTAATAATTAAATAATATCAATAAGTTAATAAATAAAAATTAATTTACATGGAGGGACCTTTTAAATCCAGTTTGGTGCAAAATTATTATTTTTTATATTTGACCTAATAAAAACACTATCAGCCGTATTCACTAAAGGGTTCTACAATTTAAAACCGTGCTACAATGACAGTTCTGGGTTCTGACAAGTGTCAGAATAAGTCAATTAGATTTTTGTATTGTTAATATTTTTTCGTTTCTTTTTTTTAATATACAAAGATAAAAGCATTTTAATACATACCTACCGTGTTCTTTATAAGAACAAAAACTGTATTTTTTAATTTTTAAATTGGTATTAAGGACCACACTGACTAATATTAACGGGTAGAAATAGTTGGAAAATTGTCAGTAAGACAGTTCAGTTTTGCCAACGTTTTGACCTCAATGAGGTTATCTTCAGGGCGATACAGTTATGAACTTCTTTGTTATCAATAAAATTATCAGGTACATTTTTATATAACCATGGATGACTGCTTCTTTGTTAAAACGTTGTTTTATGTCTTGCAAATATAAACAATATTTAAACATATGACATTTTACACAAAATATACGTGGAATTGTATAGGGAATTAGAAAATAATATTATTTATAGAGTGTTCCATTTAAAATAACGATGTTGCTACCTATTTCGGCTAGAAGCGGCAACGCCACATTACTGAAAATATTGTAAAACGATAGGCCATGGTTGTTTATCTAAGTAACCAAATTTTTGAAGAAAACATCTGACCAGTTTTCCATAAACGTCTAGCGTTCCATCAACCATGAAACACCCTGTATATCACTGTCCAAGGCGTGATAGCCAAAATCCTTAAAACTTTTGATTCATTTACATTGTTTGCATTTACATTGTTATTGCTAATGTAAATATTTTTAAAGCAATAATAGTTGTATAAAAAAAACATAAAATAGTTGTCTATAGATAATACAAAATTAATTTGGGGAAATTCGATAATGTCAAACAAACATTAAATGAGGTCATTACCGACATATGTAAAAAATATTTGTTTTCCATTAATTCTGTGATGTTTATTTACCCCTCGAAGTATCTTATCTAAATATCGGTAAATAAATCAAGGGAATAAATACGAAGCTGAGTACTAGTACTTTTTTGCTTAAGTAGTCGAAATTAGAAATGAATAAAAATATTTAAACAGGTAACACTTAAAAATTTACAAATCAGATTATTTGAGGAACAACCACCCGAAAGTTAATAAGTCCAAATTTACGATTTTTGTGTTAAACATCGATTTGTCATCTAAGTAGTTACAAATATCTATCGGCTATGTCTTCCAAATTCAACCTAAAGTTAATGCTTCCCATGCAAAATAACTACGAAAGTCGGTAAATTTAAGCAAAAGTTAATATTTCCACAGTATAGCTCTTATATGAGCACATTCAAGCAAAACTAAATAAGTCGTATACAGATATCTAATAAATTGGAAAGAAATTTAGACATAAGTTAATAAGTAATTTTAATTTTTGTGATAGTAGGTGACATCTATTAACCAATAGCTGAAATAAGATGTTCAATAGGAAAGATCGTACTACAATATTCTGCCAAATATTTTTTGCTAAGTTTTGATCTAAAGCCCCAAGATTGCGCTATTTCGCGTCAACGGCCGAGGACAACGTGTAAGAAAGACAGATTAGTTATTATACCTTTGGAATTGTGCCAATAAGCCCAGGACCCAGGTACCCCAATTTTTTTTTTTTGGACAGAGGATCAAGCAGGAAGGGGTTGCGTAGAGGTTGCATCTGCATTGTTACATTTTCTAAACTCTCTTGAAATACCACCACAAATATACAGTATTACTCTAATATAATAAAGAAGAATATCATAAAATTTACAAAGAAGTGGGCAACCTTTATCTTTTAGAAACGGATTGGAAACTCATGGATATTAAGAGTTTAGAAAAGTATTTTAAAAAACTGACAGGAATAAGCGATATGAAACGAGTGATTAAAAAAAAAGTATTGAGAAGTCTGGAATAAAAGTACAGGTACGAGGACATCAGAATTATCGGATAGATATTGAAATAAATCAGAATTTGTGCAAGAGAGGAACGCAGCTATCCATCCTTAACCTTCCAGAGATGACAACTGGATGTCCAATACCCACCAAAAATATTGAAAATATTCAGTCTCTCTTAAAAGCAGAATATGGGGAAGAATGGTATAACGATGAAGATTTGAAATGGTATAAAACTATTCTTAAAATCACACAAGGTGGAAGCAACAATGAAAACTGCGAACAACTTGAAGAAGAATTATGTTCATGTCTAGATGAAGACCCAGGTGTTCATATTTAATTTTTTCTTACAGTCGTGCTTTCTTTCTTACAGTCACTATAAGATTTTTGTAGCATATTGTTTATTTAAATAAATATGGTTCAATCAAAACTAAATATGTTCGTTAGCTTATTCAATCAAAACTTGATAAATCCATGATGATCAAGCAAAAGTTGATAATTACAAGAATAAAATGGCTTTTTAGGGGGTGTTTTTAAATTTAAGTTTAGGCTAATTTCACTACTGAAAAGCAATGCAAATCTTAGTTAGAATAGTTTTCTGTTCAAAACAAAAATTAAAGTATTTCACAAAGTATTAAAAAAAAAATTATTTACTCATAATTGACCAAAAGTGACTTATTAACTTTTGAGTGGTTGCTCCTCATTTAGGCTATAGTCAAAGTAGTGATTGTATTAAAAATTAAAAGTGTTCAAATTATATTATACGGGTAAAAAAACACAGAATACTGTCGAGTTGCACGACGATTTTAATCAAAAATTAACTAAATAGACAACTTTGACTGTGACATAAATGATATTGTCCCAAATAATTTCCTTACAAACAACGTGGTCCGGTTACCTTAATTTTTAATTTACTTTCGGATAAAAAATAACCTTTCTTGTTCTCGCTTATGACGATTCTATTACGATTTATATTAATCGCCTGTACTTAAGCATATCCCTTTTTTAAGTATCCACCCTTTCCGGCTGCAGGCTGCAGATTTGACTGCTGTTATGCCCACTCTATTTTAGTTTTATAACCATTTAGTGATCCCATTTCCTTGTAGTAGTTTGTGTATGTCAACTGAATAGGGGGTCTCGATGTCCTCCGGTTCTAGTTTTGGTCATCTACGTATAGCGGTAGCCTTGTCAGATAATCCAATTCAGTTTCACTTAAAGCATCCCTTAAGTAATGATATTTTTTTTTTAGAAATTTTGAAACCCTTATCCATCTTCTCAAAAGCAGTTTTGGCACAGGAATCCTAGCTATGCCTTTAGCATTTTATCACTCAGGATATATCCTAGGCATTATTGGAACGGCACTCATAGGCCTCTTATGCACATATTGCATGCATATGCTAGTGAGGACGGAATATGAGCTTTGCAAGCGCAAGAAGATACCTAGTTTGACTTATCCTGGGACAGCGGAAGCTGCCCTTCTCGAAGGTCCGCCCTTCTTAGCGAGATTGGCGCCTTACTCAGGGTAAGTTATGTAATAATTTATTTTATTACCACGGATTTTGTACCCTGATATTATGTCCTCTAGCCAAAATGTATAGTCATGGCTATAAAAGTGTGGTTACAATTGGATCCATCGAGAACATATGTATATGTATAATCTTATGTCATCTCATGGATCAGCACATGCAGACCGGTCCTACCAATAGTAAAGTTTAACTTATTTCGAAGAATTCGAAATGCTTTTAAATAGAGGTTGCCTTATTTAATTAAATATAACTTAGTTTAGGCATAATACAGGGTGGGGACTTTAACTGGAAAAAATTCGATATTATTAAAATCGCTGAAGTTGCGCCTACAAAATTTGGTATGTGGGGGTTTTTGGAATATGCGGAATTGGATTATGATGTCGGCGCAGATGCCAGATTTCTCAGCTTTGCGCTACACGGAGTAATTTTGTTATTTTAAATAGAATGCCCAATTTATTTTTATTACAGTGAATTGAGCATCTCAAGCTTAGTAAGTTCCCAAATTTTAAAAATTGTATCTCTACTAGTTGCTAAGATATGACAACAAAGCATTGTCAAAAAAATTTCATTGTATTATTTTATTATTTTCGGGCGTTTCCGATAAGTTTAATGCTCATTTGACAATAATAAAATGATGCAATTAAATTTTTTTGAAAATGCTGTGTTGTCATATCTCAGCAACTAGTAAAGATAAAATTTTAAAAATTTGGCAACTTAATAAACTTGAGACGCCGAATTCACTGCAATAAAAATAATTGAGGCATTCTATTTAATTATAATCCAATTCCGCATGTTCCAAAAACCCCACATACCAAATTTTGTAGGCCCAACTTCAGCAGTTTTAATAATATCGAATTTATTCCAGTTAAAGTCCCCACCCTGTGTATGTCTCTTAAGTGCATTTAAACAATATTTCTAAATTTTGCATCAAAGTTACCAGCTTTATGAAAATTATATCTACATCATCACTGTGTTCTCTTGAAACGAATTTTGTGCATATTTATTATTAAATTTTTAATAACTTTTTAAATTTGGACTCTACAGATTGGAGAGTGTGAAAAAGTTATTTTTATTAAAAAACATAATTCTCAATATTTTTTCGAGTACTACAATGAATTTAAGTAATTTTTTTTAGGGTTTTCATTGGGTTATATCTTTTTCCTGGATTTTTTCTGCATGAAAATTACTTTCTCACATCCACATAGGTACCACTTTTTCATTGATGAAAATAATAATTGTGAAACAAATTTCTTTAGTTTTTAGGAAAAACTCGTAATTTAACATTTATTGTGAAATTTTGGCGCACTCGGATCTACTTACAGTGGGTTGCATAAAGCAAAATCGTTCTCGGTTAGCTTGACGGAGTACTAAAAAGACAACATTTAATCAGAGGCTGGCACGGCCTACTGCATGTGTGCAAAATTGTCTTAGATTTTGCAAAAGATGGCCGCTGTCAGCGCTGTTAGATGCCAGTTATTGTAAAAAACTAGGTTATTTCGCACAAATACGAAGTTTTGGCTTTGCCAGCCTCTGATTAAATTTTGTCTTTTTAGTACGCGGTTAAGGTAATCGAGAACTATATTTCTTTTTGCAAGCCGCTGTTGGCATTTTAAAAATATGCTTCTATTTTATTAAGAAAAAATTGTTTATAATACTTTAATTTTGCCATATTTTTTATATTGTTCTACAATGTTGTTTAACGCTGATGAAGGTACAATAAACAGATTACAAATTTAAGCGATGCGAATTACTTAATATGGATAGATATTCAAAAATTAATATAATATTAAAAAAATTAGAATAAAATTTAATATTATTTTTGGTTTTGATATTTATTTACAAAGTTCAAAATGGTATGTTACCTTCACATTTATAAGAGTTTACTATTCTGAAGAGTGATCATCATAATTATTTAACGCGAAATAATAATCATTTTTTTCTTAATACTTTTTCAAAAAACGTTGCCTAAGTATTTTATAAAGGGCTTATTGAATTTAATAATTTAAAAAGGTCAATTAAAACACAAAAAAGCTTAAAATCACTCATACAGGGTTTAAAAAAATATTTATTAACACAAGACAAATAAGAATGTTTCAAAAGGTCATTTAAAATTGTATTAAAAAAAATTTAAATAATTATTTAAATGTATTAGTAGCCATGTGCTTAATAAATCTTGTTACTACTACTACTACTACTACTACTACTACTACTACTACTACTACTACTACTACTACTACATAGATTCTGTATCATCTTAACATTTTTTATATCTCTAAACTAAAAGAAGCTTTTACTGCGTTCAACTCTTGGGACACCCTGAATAAAATTTAAAGTTTTTGGAATCATACATTCTATGTGCTGTGTGTTAAAATACAAAACAAGATATAACCAGTATAGCTCACCATACAGTATACTATTTTAAAACTTGGCAGTCTTATATTAACTGATTAGAAGCTGTTTTATTTTAGTATACATTTCATAAGGTGTGTTACAATCTTTAAATCATTAACGTATTTTTTTTATTTGAAAATATTTTTCTCGAAATAGAAAGCAATGTAGGATTTGCACGCGCTTTAAATCATTTTAAAAATAAATTTTGAGTTGAAATAATACAAGTTAACAATATTTATGTTTATTTGAATAGCCAACAAAAGTAGATTTTTTCATTTAAATAAAATAATGGAAACGTTTTGAACCCACTAAAAGCGTCCATTTATTGATTCTTCAAACATTCAGGTGATTTAACTCATAGAAACAAAAAAGTTTTCCATAAACGCCCACATTATTACTATCGATTTTAACAGGTAATGACTTTTCGCAGCCAATTTTAAATTCAAAGGTCAATATTATCGAATTTTAACAAGATCAGGTTTTATTATAATTTAATGTAATAGGCGTAGTAAGACTGGAAAATTTAGGCGTGCTAAACTTCAGGCCCAGATAGTTGGGTAATATTTATCTTAAAATACAAATAACGACTGCCAGTGTCTGATTATAATGAAGCATCGGGCAAAATAAAAAAGTTCTTGCAGGCTGGAGTTTTTAATATAAAATATAAAAAAATGCATCTTCTGACATAAAATATCTACATTAGTTAGATAAATTTAAAAAAAACAAATATTGGGAGGGCTACGCTATTCTTTTAGTCTACCCGCTGTTGTTATAAATAAGGTTGAAGTTATATTTTTTGATTTTTTACAGATTTGTTTTTTATTTTACAGGAACTGATTGAAATATTTTATTTTTTGTGATCAATTAGTTGGTCAGTGCCCATAAGGTCGAATAAGAATTCGATCGTGATTGAATATACGTTGCAACGCCATAATAATGCCATTAAATGGCAGTAACCTTAAATATACCATATTTCGAAATTTCTTTATTCAATTCTAAGAGGTTTTTTAAAAATTGTTATATTATTTAACCTCACTTTTCCCTGCTTATCGAGGATGGAGAATACGAAAAATACAGCTTTATGTTACGAGCCTGTAACAGGTCAGTGCCGTTCGTGTCAATTTAAAAATTCAATTCTAAAAATTGTTACGTTGCCGATTAAGCCTCAGCAGAAAAATGGTCAATATAAAGATTTTCGGAATCTAAGTTTTTTTTTAAATTGACAACGACAGCACTGCGATGTAATGGGTAAACTAGGTACCTAACATAAAACTGTAAATAACACAATAATAAAATTTAATTTTATTAGGTTCGTATTTTAGAGTAGAGATTTTACACTGCGTAACTTAACTCCCCTGCATCACCCTGTATAAAAAAGACATAAAGTAAAGTCACGTGTTTCAAGAGATAGCATATACAATAAACTGAAAATAAAATGTATTGATTGAATTTTGATGAAAATATGGGCTTTGAAAATTTACATAATATTTTAACTATTCCATAAATATTGAATGGACGCAGTGTATTATGAATTTATGAGCAAAGAACAAAAATCCTTTAGAATTTAAAAAGCTCTCGAAATATAACTTCCAAGGTACCTGTTATTGATTGATACATTTACGGCGTCGCGACGCCTGGTCAATCACTGGCGTTGTTTACGCTACTTTATAGAGACTAACTACACCTACCAAAACATTTTTACAGAAATTAATTACCCCAATTCGGTTTAACAGCATTGCAAGTTTTAAGTAACTATGAAATAAATAAAATTGGGTATATAAATAACTGCCAAAATCCAAATTTAGAAAATATTTTTTATAAGAGAACAACAGGCATAAATCTGATATAATTTATCAGTCATTTCCAAAAATACATTAGTTTTCTTGGGTTGCTGACTATTAGTATTTTATTTTTTTTTAATATAAATTTATCTCTCATATTCTTGTTGTTAGCTTTATAAATACAGTGTTTTAAAAATAGGATTTTTCTGAAGAACAACATAAGTCACTAGTGCTTAAATGTAAAATACATCATAACACCATTAATATATACTATATAATATTTTGTAATCTGTAGGAACCAGTGTTGACTAAGAACACTTTTGTTCACGTTTTCTATAGTTTTAATTTTTTTTATTGATGTTGTTCTTCCGAAAACCCGTCAATTACCTATCCAGGATCTCTATATGGATATCTCTATATGGCAAATTTATGTTGGTTGCACCGCATCACAAAATATAGCATTTAT
The DNA here is from genome assembly GCA_935413205.1 of Polydrusus cervinus. NCBI lineage: Eukaryota > Metazoa > Arthropoda > Insecta > Coleoptera > Curculionidae > Polydrusus > Polydrusus cervinus. The sequence goes on from OW284516.1 coordinate 32,686,113, forward strand.
TGCACCGCATACAGCATTTTTTCCACCATTAACATATTACACCCTACGGCAGACCATAGTTTTAGAAATTTTACATATTTTTATCAAATAATAACTTTAATATTAAAAAATTACATATATTATTTTTAAATGCACCAAAATACATTTTATTTCACACTATAGCTGAAATGTAAAAACGTGAAAATGAAAATAAAGTCTAAAAAGTAACCTCAAAAAAAAAATTATAATTTAATTAATTTTATAATAAAATACTTGTCGATTTATACAAAAGCAATATTATTAAAATTCAATTTAGGTAATGTTAAACCCTTACAATTATTTATTTAATACATATTTTTTCTAAATTAGAATACCTAATTTTCCCACTTTTTCATTAAACTTTCCGAAATAACTAGAGTTTTTGAAATATTTTGTGTATAAATTATTACCCCATAGCCAGTTTTGGAAAATATTTATTATAATAATATAATAACAATCTCATAAATATAGTAAAATTTCCCACCATTCTCCTTAATCCTTTGTGGTTGATTTTAATATTATCATAAATACGCTTTATAATATTTAAGTAAAGCTCCAATAAATTATTTTTAATACAAATTAGAAACAAAAAGAAAACTGTTATTTTCTTTACGGATTTAATAATTAAGACACTTGTAGCATAAATTGATTTAGGAGTAAAAGGTACGCTTTTTGAGTATTCAATTAATTTATTTCTTTATTATTTATTTTAGAAATCTAAACTTCCTTCCACTTACCTACCTTCATAAACAACACGTCGACATATACACTTATACATACGGGCTTCTGGCTTTTTTTACAGATTCGATGTGAAACCTATTAAAATTTGATTGGAAAATGTCAATGGTTGTGGTTATTACGTTTTTGTTAATTTTTATTTAAAGTGCCATCTTTAAAGGATTTGCTTCTCACCTGTCATACTTAAATAATATAAAAACAGTTTTTCTTAATGATTTATCTTTTATCACAAAATATTAAACAGTTCTTGTCGATTATCCTTTTTCCACAATTTTTTTAAAATGTTTACGTCAATATATTAACAATAAAAAAATTCATTAACATCATTTAGAATATGAGTGGAGTAGATATCCTTTAAATAGCACTTAATAATTTTTTTTGGGGCGAGCAAATTGGTTTTTGTGTCACTGTGTTAAAACTAAAAAATAAATGTGCCTCTTTGTAAGGTAAGTGTGCTTGCTTAAATTAAATATGCTTTTATTAGTTTAGGATAGCTTATAAAATAGAGCGTTTCAAAAAAAGGTTTTGCAAAATCTCAGACCCTTATTTTCCTATGTAGGTATTTGATTTATTAACTTTAAGATACTCTTTACTTATATTGGTTCTAAAAAATTTGAGTAGTGACAATAGATAAGGTCACCGATAGTGCTCCGGAACCTATTGCGCATGTGCTAGAAAGGGGAGGTCATCTGATGCATTATGAAGTATTCTTATAGAGTACGTCATCATCGACCTATATTAAAATTTATTTTTTAAGAAAAAAAAAGATACGATCCCGAGCCATCGGATTACAAATCATATACGTGGGTTCTACGGGGGTTGGAGGTGTATATGGAGATGTAAGTCGGTGAGCTATTCCCATTTCGCGGGGAAAGTCCCTAAATTTGTCTGTATTAAAGATAACTAAGTAGCGGAGGGGTTGATCATCAAGCCACCATTTTTTTTTTATACAATTTCAAATTGGCGGTACGGATATGACAAAATACTTCTTGCGAATTATTTCTGTGCTCATCAATCATTATGTCATGCAAATAACTAAAACAAAACTGATCAAGCTCTGGCTCAACAATCGGGTTCATTAATTTTTGAAACGTAGCGGAAGGTGAATGTTATCCAAAAGGCATTACTGTAAAATGAAATACGCACATGCTGTGAACAGTAAAAGTAGTGATCGGTTACCTTCTTTTGATAGTTGTATCTGCTAGTAGCCGCGTATCAAGTCGATGCTATCCGGGTTTATCTTAGTTATAATGTATTGATATATAGCAGAGGTAGGCGCCATTTCGAGAAATTAATATTATTATTATATATATTGATGTAGAATAGATATTTGCCCTCTTTCTACCGGACTATTAAAGCAAGTAAATACCGGCACCCTACAAGTTAATGTAGAATAACAATAAGTTCAACTAATAATTAAGTAACAGTAATTTAAGTATTCGTTTTCGTCAAACTGACTGTTCTGGATTCGATTTTCAGTGGAGACATAAATCTTTTCTAAATTTAAAAATAATTGTCTGCAGGCCGATTAAATATTTTTTAGTATACTCTGTAAAAACAATTACAACCAAATTTAGTTAACTGAAAATTTAGTGCCGTGGACAAGATCGTCTGAGATATTGCTTCACTTTTTAGATTTTAATTAGACAGTACCACAGAAAAGTGTGGATCTCTAACGTATTATTGGGCTTGCTACTTAGAAAATTAAACTACACATTGCTTTGAAGCTGTCTTGTGGTGAAAGCTAAAACGACAAATGGACAAAATATACTAATATCATGATATTATAACAGAATACTGTTCATATGTCAAATCTGCTTTCGATATAGGGACCATGTCAAGTGAAAAAAAAACTATTTGAAAGGCAACTGGTCAAAATTTTTGACTTTGACTAGATCTGGTTCTGCGTATGCCTGGAAACTATTCTATGTGTTACTTTGGAATTTAGCTAAAAAAAACCTAGGTTGTAGTACTTTGGGCTTTTTAAACTTTTCCAAAATAATAAATGCATGCATACATACATAGATCCTAAAAGAAATGTTTAATTTTAAAATTAGCTTAGATTTTCTCTTATGTTTTAGGGTTGTTAGTAATACATTTCTACTAATGTACCAATTGGGTTCCTGCTGTGTATACATTGTTTTCGTAGGTCAAAACATATCGAAGGTCATAAATATGTACTACGAAATTAATGAGAGATTAGTGATGCTTATGACTCTGCTGCCACTGATTCTGATAAACTTTATAAAAAACCTTAAGTTCCTGGCACCGTTGGCATCTGCGGCTAATGCGATTACTATAATATCTTTTGGGATTATTTACTACTACATATTTAATAAAAAAATAACACTTGAAGATAGACTGCCCCTTGGCGACGTACAAAATTGGCCACTGTTTTTTGGTACCGTCTTGTTTGCTTTGGAATCAATTGGAATGGTAAGCGTTAGAATAAAATACTAATTAAATAAGAAAAAAATCAACTTAAAAACTAGTTTAGAACAGCATTTGCATAATATATTTTTTAAAGAATGATTTGTAAACAAATATGTTAATAGAATAATGAATTCTTTTGAGTTCCAAGTAAAGTCGTCAAAATTAGTATTTTTATTACATTTACATATTTAAGGAGTCGCACATTGGGATATTTATTTAAAAAACTTGACCAAAAATATTTTTTACATACTTATACGGAATAAAATAAAAGTGAATCTTTATATTGCTAGCGCAATCCGTACGTACAAGCATAAAAAATACAAAAATTAAATTTGTTCCTTGAGAAATACTAGGATTACTTTATCAGATTAAGAACAAAGCTAACATAAACAAAGAAAATGTAAAATGAAAATCACTTTAGACCAAGAAATTGTTAAAGTTTCATATTAAATTTACGAACAAATTTTCCTCATTAAAATCCCGATTTTCTTGTTCATCTTCTTGAACCATTTTGTTCTATAAAAACAAATGCGCAGGTTCTTTGAAAAATTGATTTCTTTTTTTATCAGACGTTGAACGCAAACACGAGAGTAGAAGATCTGATGTTAGTAACAATCGGTTTATTATATCCGAAAATTACTATAAAGCCTCCATTGGTGTTAACTTCTGCGTTTCATTTTTCTTTAAGGTTGTTATGGCTTTGCGAACTTCAGATGCAATGTCTGGATAGTTCTTTTAACTCTACAGAAGCATCACGTTTACCAGCAGCCCGTAAATTCATTTTAGTTGCATACATTAGCTATAAATGCGATACTTGCTCCTTTAATTGTTTTGCTCCTTTTAGTGAGGTCGTTACACTTCATAGTCTCTTGAAGGGCGACTTTGGTTTCGCTTTAAACAACTTTTTATTTTGAGACTACCTGCAGCCACTTCACATTAATTTTGAGAAGCCGGTCTTCTTCATAAGATGCGATCGCCTACTTTTTTTAAATTACTATTTGAAATACTGTGTAAAGTGGGTTTATAGTTCTTTCTTCTTCTGAATTCTGTATCTTTTCATCAATTGAATGCTTAGGACATTGCCTATTATAATTAAAAAGTTCATTTCTAGTAATTCCCTAGTTACCATGGTTTAGACAGCTATACTATCATAGCCCTCGACCTCGGGCAATAATGATAGCTGTCTAAACCTTGGTTAATACTATAATATTTAATTAAATTTTTTTATTATTTTAGTGTAGACATAAAATATGTACACTATACAATTAACAAATAGTTTATAGACATTTAAGTTTAAACTGTTGCAACTGATTTATGGCAGTCCGATGGGTCCAAACAAGGACGAAATGGCCATCATTGTCTAATCAGACCCCAGGGAGTCCATTCTGTTTGGCGCTCTGCGTACCTTAATGCAAAAAACAGTACACATGCACTGTCCGCGAAGCCAATAATTTAATTTCTCTTTAAGTTTAAATATACATAGCCAAAGTGCCAATATGCTCTTCAATATTGTGTGTGGTAAAAGATCCAAAGCGCGAATCTATTATTTTCTAGTGGGCGATTGTAAACTTGGAACTTTATCCAAAAAGCGATTCCGTCATTTTATAGTTAGAAATCTTATAAATATGCCTTACTCAGAGTGCCATATTTCATTTTATAGTTCATTAACCCATCGTTAGGAACATTTTACCAAAGTGCTATTAAATATTCCCCATGCCCGAATGGGCAATATTTTATGGAATAGTTTTAAATTAAAAACCCATTAGTGGATAGGTACAGCTGTTAAAAGTTAGTTATTTCTATCTTCCTATTAAACAAAACAAATAAAGATTTAAATTAATTTTCTTTTATTATAGCTACTACCAATCTACAATGAGATGAAAACTCCAGCAGATTTTAAAACCCCTTGCGGAGTTCTAAATATTGGAATGACATCGGTTGTCGTAATGTATATATTAACAGGATTATTTGGATATCTTGCTTATGGAAGTACTGTTGGAGGCTCTATTTCATATAGTATCGATGAAAACGAAAAGTAAGTGTATATATTTCTTTATCTACGTCCTAACAAATAACGACTTAGTACGCGACTCTTATATTATTTAACTTACAAAGTAAAATTCATTACCGCACTCTAGTGATATAACGAGCTTATTGCGAAATTTTAATAAAATTTAAATATTAATTTTTTATTAAAAATCATATAGTACTTATGGGATTACTTCAACTCAATCTACTACCTCATCTGCGCAATATTTCCTATTCATAACTGTAATAATGTATGTGACGCACTTCTATTGTAAATAAGACTTGTAAAACTATATTATTTTCTAATTTACAAAAATTATACAAAAACTATTTTTAACTTTTTTAATTTCACGATATTATAAATTAAATTTTTAGGGCCGCCCAAGCATGTAAAATAATGTTGGCTTTCGCCATTTTCGTATCATATTCGTTATTTATGTACGTCGCCATCGATATAATTTGGACCCAAAACTTAAAGGAGAAATTTCAGAAAAGCAATAAACCAGCTGCATGGGAGTATACACTTCGGATTACTCTAGTTTGTGCTACTTGTAAGTATTTGGTAATCTTTTTTGAAAAACATTCTCTTAGAAGCTAAGCATGTAAGCATAAAAAGCGGTCTCTCTGGTATCATTGTAAACTTAAATGTAAATCACGATTTGAAATATTATGGAAGAATGTCGGCACTAAAGAAATTGTGCATCCTGTTTGTAGTTACGGATATTATTTTACTTTATAGTAATAATATTTTTTTTAAAGTATGTCATAATTTAAAGAATTATGCAAGATTTTTTAAATAAATGTAAATCATAATTTAGAATATTGTAAAAGTTATAACATTTTTTTAAAGATGGATATATCTCGAGAGCTCTTCTGCCACTTATATACAATAATAATAAGAAGAACATATTAAACCCTTTTTATAAAAAGCAGCATATCACGATAACTGAAGATATTTAAAAAGGCATTAATAGAAACGGTATTCCGCTTCTAAAAACCATGTTCATTAACAAATCCTAAAGTCTACAATCAAAATAATTACATAAATTAGTTGCAAATTTGAAGAAATTTTACAAATAGGTCTTAAAGCCTTTATGAATATATTTTCACTACTCATATCTTGCCGTAAAAAAGCAAAATGCGAATTTTTTAAAAAAATTTTATTATAATTTGGACTATTACGTGTTGTGAATGTTATATAAACTTTTATTCCAAAAAAAAACCTATATTATTTTTTTAGTTGGATTAGCTGTAGCCATTCCATACATTGACCTGTTTATCTCCTTGGTTGGCGCCCTCTGTATATCAATGCTAGGAGTTGCCTTTCCGGCTATCTTCGATTCCAGTTCCCAGTGGTACCAACTAAAGGGTACCAAAAAAATTTTGGTGCACACCAAGAATCTACTAATCGTTCTCTTTGCTTTCGTTGGACTGATTGTTGGTACTTTTACAAGTATAAAGGAAATAGCCGAGAAGTTTAGTCCAAGTAACAATTCGACGTGATAATTTAGAACTAACTTTCCTGTGTAACATTTACCTTTAAAGTTTAAAGTGAGACTTCTTTAGTGATAGTAGCAAGCAAGATTTCCACTTAATTATCAATAAGTACTAACCGCGTCTGACCAAGAGTAATTATGATTTCAATTATATCAATTAAAGATGGCTAAAAAAGTTTTACTTCAAAAATGAGAATAAACATGCACGAATATAAATAAATATTTGTAACAAAGTGCTCAAATTTTTGAACGGAAATGCGTACGCAAGAAGTTGTTCAGGTAATTAAGGCCAGATAATAAAAGCAAAAATACATTCTGCTAGCTTATCGGCCATTCAAACAAACTTCATAGAGCTGATTGACTAATCCAAGCGTCTTGAAGATATTATTGTACTACGAAAAGGCTGTAACTTTTAAAATATATTTGGTGACAAATAACAAAATAATAACGATTTTCATTTAAATAGGTTATACAGTAATCGCGATAGAATTCTGACTTCATATGGGAAACTTTTTTATTATTGATTTTAGAGAAAATTTTATTATTGGTAAAGGTTACCAATTGCACGAGCGTTAAGTTTAAATCACGAGGAGTGTAGCGACGAGGGTTTTAAAATGAGAGGATATAATAGTACAGCTGTCTAAACCATGGTTAAGACACATTCACAAGATACTTATTTTGACAGTATTAATAATTTTTAATCAAGTTACCTGTGCTTTGGATTTGGCAAGATAATTTGTTTTTGTCTTGTCAGGTGAAATGAAAAAGTCCGTTTTTAATTAATTTTTTATAAGCTTTATGACGACCTGAGTAGGTATCTATTATTCTCCTAATAAATATGGCATATTATTTTGTCTCATAACTTAAATTTGTGATTTACAACATCGATTAAAACATCCAACATCTCTAAGATTTTGATGTATGGTTAATCATTATTAGCTGGTTGCCTACCCACATGAAATTACAATCCATGTTATTATTGTAGAATTAAAAAACAAGTTTCCTGTTTTCATATATTATATCACAAGGCCTATAAATTTAATCGATTAAACTATGTAACATATTTTTATCATGATTTTACTTGGAAAATAGTTGAATGTTCAATAATTTAATAAAAACCCGAGACTGCGAAGCGGTCGAGGGTTTTTATTTTTAAATTAGTGTGCATGAAACTATTTACCAAAAAGTAAAATCATGATCAAAATATGATGCATAGTTTAATCGATTAAATTTATAAGTCGAGTGGTCTACGGCTAGATTATTTCCCGAATAATTTAAAGTAAAGCCAAAAAGAAACAATTTTATTTATATTACTAAAACGTAAATTATTCATTTTTACTAAAGTTAAATAAATACAAAAACGTTTTATAATCAAATTATGTTGCTTCGTTGATGTTTGTGTTTCTTTTACCATGGTTACGCATACGCATCCCATAAATGCTTTGAAAAACCTTCCTTAGCAAAGTGTGTATGTAAATATTACAAAATCTGACATATTTTCATCGCCTTATGTCAAAATATTTGTATAAAAATTCTATCGAAAATTGCGTATTTACTGATAAAAACCAATATTAGGTTATTCAGACGATTGAGAAAAATGTTTCTTTATAAACTGTTGCCGAGAATTGTAAGAATTAATGATAAACGATAAAACAAAAACCAATATGGAGGACGAAAGTTTAACCGCTGTTAAACAGGTCTTGGGATTTAATCAGTTATCTAAACAAAATTTATTCAAAAAATGATGGTGTCTGATTGGTCTATTTGATAATGAGGGAAATAATCGGTCGTAATAGCCGCTTTATAGTTTAGTAGTGGAAAAAAATAATTTCTCGTATGGCTCGTGTCTAGATTTTTAGTAGATTGTAAAGAGTTGTATAAACTTTTCTGAAAGTTTATAAAATAGTTAAATACTTGTTTAATAAAGATATCGGGGCAATGGGTTTTCATTGTAGAATTTCCCCTGGGTACGTTGCTCAATGTATTATTGTATAAAACGATCTCAATCATTATAAACATTTTTATAAATCGTTGTGATGTTTGTAAATATTATTATTAAAAGGATAATTTCACAAAATCTGGGTAGTTTTATTTAATTAAATTTTTTCTGTCCTCTCAAGCGACAACTTTTAATACTGACCGATTATTTTAAATTATCTGTTATTCGCACTTATAGGTACAAAATACATAAAGTTCGCAACTGGCCGTGAAATAAAAAGAATCACAGCTGCTTGCGAAAAATTATTCAAAATTATCACCTTTTAAATTTTATTAAAAGCATCTATTTTCACAAAATTTAGATAATATTTGTTATATTATTATGGCACATTATAAGAAAAAGTTTAGACTTGGAAACGACGTAAGAAATCGTTTTGTAAACAGTGATGATGGCGACGATGTTACAAGATTTGCAGTTTTTTCAGGATCAATAAACGTCTTCTTTTTTAATAATATACCCTACCTATATACTATGGTAGTTTTGAGTTATAATTAAAAAAAGGATACATTTTATGTAGAATTTTCAAATTTAATTGTTTTTGAGAATATCTTTCAAATACTGACGTTCAAATGGTGTATCTAGCAGACTCCGGGTTTTTATATTTCTATTTTTTTTTAATCTGCTCAACTATATCAATTTCTAGTTTAATTCTTAAACTGGTAAAACAGGTTTTACAAGTTATACGAATAAATCAAAAGTATATTATTTTATTAGGAAATTTAAAAAAATACATATACTGGCCTGCTCTCAACGCAGGATTCCATAGCATCTAACCTATGCAACTTTATAATATTTATCAAAAACAAAGTTATAGGGAGGCAACAATTCTATAATTTAAAATTATTTTAAATAATACAGAGTGTTCAACAATGTTCAACTCAATTAAATTAATTTTTGGATATTTATATTTACATTGATTTATCTTGAATAAGAACTTTAGTTATAATTTGTAATTTCTTAATGATCCTATATTTTTATTTAACGTTTTAATAAGTATAAATTGAGATGTCAAATTCCAATTGACTTAGTTGGAGTAAACTTCAATTTCTTTATTTTTTATTTTTAGAGCAATCAGCAATGCCTTTCTGCTTTTCTACCAGCTTGGAATTTGCTGCGTTTACACCGTTTTTGTGGCAGAAAATATCCAGAATGTTTTGAAGCAATATATGACAAATCCTCTAGATGAAAGAATTATTATGTTGATCATCCTTTTGCCGCTGATATTCATTAATTATATAAAAAATTTAAAATTCTTAGCTCCATTGGCAACCATAGCCAATGTGTTGACAATTGTATCATTTGCTATTATTTTCTATTATATTATTTCAACCAATCACATTTCTGTCGAGGACAGAGATCCCATAGGAAACTACAGGGATTGGCCGCTATATTTTGGAACTGTACTTTTTGCATTGGAAGCAATTGGAGTGGTAAGTTTTTTAGAAACATCATATGAGACAAATATATAATATAAAACATGCTGCAATTAATATGTTCATTACTAATAAACATATTATTAAGTAATTTAATAAGGATAGATTAAAAATAGGACTAATTCAGATTAAAATTTCTTGGTACTGTTTATTCAGTTTTTATATACCGGGTGACACAAAAAATTGATGCCCCCAATTTCTTCCGTAACTTTAGCAGTAAAGATTTAAAAACGTGAAACATTAGTAAATTTCCATTTTTCGACCAATTCAAACCATCGAAACCACTTTCGGTTTAACCGGAAGTGAAGTCAACTTTTAATATTAAATAGGTAACCCATATTTTTTTTCGACATTTAAATTATATAAAAAATTCTATTTTCAATGACAACACACTTTATCATTTGTTTTAAAAATTGCCGCCTAGATCAATTTTCCTTGGTTTTCTAAAATATCCATACCTTTGGTAAAACAGGGTAAGTGGTCAAGAGTGGACCATGGAAACGTTGAAATGGTTTATTTCAATCTGCTTTATAGTACAAGGTGGCACATCGAAAACGAAATAGGGACATTTACTGGCAGCTCAGTTCTTTTTTGGAAAAACGCTCAGACCCGTCGATTTTGTTTTCGAGGACACGAAATTTGCAAAAAATCACGTCAACACGTGCAGCCCCCTTGGTGGGGGTGGCACCACTCCTAAAATCTTAAATGGAAAGAGGGTTCGAGTGATACCTTATTTTAAAGATCATTCAATTCACTTTATAATGATGTAAAATACTGAACTGAACTACCAGTAAATGTCTCTGTTTCGTTTTCGATGCGCCACCCTATATTATAAAGTAGATTGAAATATACCATTTCAACGTTTCCATGGCCTACTCTTTATCACTTACCTTGTTTTATCAAAGTAATGGACATTTTAGAAAACAAAGGAAAATTGATCTAGGTGGCCATTTTTAAATAAATGATAAAGTGTGATATGTCATTGAAAAGAGAATTTTCTACAGAAGTTAATTATCGAATAAAAATAAGAGGTTTCTATTTAAAATTTAAGAGTTAACTTCGCTTCCGGTTAAACCGGAAGTGGATTTAAAGGTTTGATTTAGCCGAATAATTGCAAATTACAGACTTGTTAATTCCTCAAATTTCTAAATCTTTACCTTGGAAATTACGGAAAAAATTTGTGACTTGTGTCATCCGGTAAAATTAAAAAAAAAGATCAAAATAAAATGAATATGAAAACGGATAGTCTTTTTTGGTTTCTCAAAAAATTAGTACATTGTTAAAGCTGTATCTGTTGATTTTCACTAAGCATCGAGATCCTATAAAAGATCGAAAACGGGAGATTTTGTTCGTTATAGACTTTAAACTATGTAAAATGATAATGTTACATCCAACCATAAACTCTTTCATTGTTTTATGTTTTACTTTATTATTTTTCCCAGCCATTTTTTGAAAAATCTTGTTCACAGATAAAATACTAATTTAAAAAAAAAAAGTAGAAACTAGAATTTTTATTTCAAATAATAAAAAATTGGTTTGAAAAAACAATTAATTTTGATAAAACTAATTATCTTCCTTTCACTTTAAATCCAAATAACATACCACAAAATATGAATAATATTAAAATAACTGATGACATTTAAATTTTGAGAGTTAATCAAGTAAAATATTTAGGAATAATCTTTGACAGTAAATTAAATTGGAATTTTTATATAGAATATTTGATTAAAAAATTAAGAAGTTTACTACAATTTAAAAAATTTTGAACATAAAATAACTGGAAATATTATATTATGCATTAGTTAAAACTCATTTAAATTACGGAATTTTAGGTTGGGGAGGAATAAATAGAACTTTAGTTAAAAATTATATTTAATAAAGATTTATCCTTCTATAAAATTATATTCTGAGACAAAAAAATTAACATTAGACAACTTTACATTTATAATATCTTAATATACATATTTAAAAATAAAAATCTTATTCAATTTAAAAGCATAATCATAATACTCGTCATAAAAATGAAATAACCATAAAACCTAAAATAAATAAGTCCATAGGACAAAAAAATTTCAAATATTTATTTTTTTATTTAAACGATTATTTACCAACAAAAATTAAAAAATATATTTCATTAAAAAGTCGAAATAAAATCATGGATATTGGAAAAGGATAATTTAAAAAGTATTTTTGGAAATGTTTTAATAATTGATAAATAATATATTTTTCAAAATTTTATTGTACCAAAATATTCAATAAACTGCGTTTATATTTATATTTATATACATATACTTAAACGTTTTTTATTGCAATTTAACTTTTATATAATATTAACAAATATTTAAACTTAATATTCAAATATATTTATATTTTAAAAGACTAAGATTTGTCCCCAACAAGCACGTCTTCGGGGGATCAAAGAAGAAGTTTATTAAGGAAGATAAATAAACAAATTTATTATATTATTATAAATATTGAAAATAAACTTATAATATTATTATTATTTGCCATGTTTAATTTTGGACAATATTGAATTTTAAAGCGACGATGTGGCAACCGTTTTTCATATAGCTTATTATTTAAATAATTTTAAGATAAAATTCTGATTGGCTTATTTGGTCATAAAAAATAAATTATTAGTAACTTACCGTAAATAATAATTGATGTTATTGTATACAAATGTCATAATAACTATTTTTTATATATTTACGTCTGTCGCAGATAAAAATGTGATTTATATTTATTTTATAGATAATGCCCCTTAAGAATGAAATGAGAAGCCCTGAAAATTTTCGTAGCGGCTGTGGAGTATTAAATATTGGGATGTTCTCAGTGGTGTTTTTATACATTATAACTGGATTATTTGGCTACCTAGCTTATGGAAAAGATGTAGGAGGTTCCATATCATACACCATTAAACCTAGTGATATGTAAGTATGTAAATTTAAAGCCAGTTAATATAATAGAAGATGAGAATATTAAAAAAAAATCTTTTAAGTTAGTCTCAATCTAAAAAAATCTTGATTTTATATAAAATTCGTAGTAATTCTAGTTGTTCTCCTGATGATAAATGCTTTTGCATTCGAAGCATGTAGAGAATTTTTATTTAAAATAACTTTTTCATTTAAATAACAATGGAGGATGACTTTGAGTTTATATTTCTTTCCTTCTATTTTTATTTTTGTTTCTAAAATTTGAATCTACGTGAAAAACTACGTATACATGTTCAAAAAATAATTTTGTTGTCACATTTTAAAGCAGTTGCAGTTTTGAAATGAACTTCCAGCTCCATTAATTTATTTTTGTTTTACAAATTCCGTAATTTCTACAATATTTCACTTGAATGTAACATTGACTTTTATTTTTAGCGCCGCACAGGTATGCAAGCTAATGTTGGCCTTTGCTATATTTACAACGCATGCCATCTCTATGTATGTCGCCATTGATATTGTATGGACCCAAAATCTTCTTATGAAATTTGAGAAAAATAATCACCAAACGTTTTGGGAATATTTCGTAAGGACTTGTCTCGTCATTTTTACATGTAAGTATTATCCGTCTCTTCTCTCTTTATATGACATATATAGCTATAAATAAAATGTCAAAGCACATCTCATGTTGTCCATCACAAATGGTACATGAGAAATACTGTTAAAGGTTGAAACTCTTATGAGTGACCCTAGAAGTTTAATATAAATCATGATAATTTTCGCGTTCTGGATAATCTGTATTACAAAGTTGGTGAATCAACTGGCACAATCATTACTTATCACACTCCAGTATCTTGCTTTTGATCAAAGAACGCTGTCATAACTATTTGAGTGGTGAGTTGCTGGCATTCGACCGTGGAGTTCGATCCTCGGAGAGGGCCTACGCTTAATAAAAAAAGTATGCCTGGAACTATAGTGGATAAAAGAATGCAGTATGTCACTAGTGAGTTCTAATATCGGGACCTAGAAGGGCGTCATGGACCTCTGGGGGCGCAAAAAAGGATAACTAGTACATACATGTGGTTCGGAAACCCCTTGTTAAGCTGTATGTCCCGTCTGGCTGACATTACCCAGACGATAGGGAATACAATGGGCTTCATAGGCCTATCTATACTGGCTCTTTCGCCAACCCTAGCAACAACAAAAATTAGAAATAAATAAGTGATAACACATAAAATGTATCTCACAATCATAACTCCTTAATAAAATGATGACATTTTTAGTTGGCCTGGCAGTCGCAGTTCCCTACATCGATCTATTCATATCTCTGGTAGGTGCCTTCTGCATCTCGTTCATAGGAATTGCGTTCCCTGCCATAATGGATTCGTGTGTCAAGTGGGAAGAACTTAGAGGTGCAAGAAAGGTATTGGTTCATAGCAAGAACTTAGCCATAGTGGTGTTTGCTTTCATTGGTCTAGTTGTTGGAACTGCAACTAGTATAGAGAAAATAGTAGAAAAGTTTGCACCAATAGAAGTCAGCGTCAATAGCACTAGTACATGATTTATAATAACATGTATTATTACTCTATGGAATTGTGATATGTATAGTTAATAGAAAAGAGCCAGAACTATGTATAATATTATGTTATATGATTGTTAATGGTTATGTAATTTATTGAAAAGAAAAAGGAAAATTTAAAATTATTATGGAAATGGGGTTGGTAGAAAGTATTTATTTGGTAGCAAATTACTTAGATGGATAAATAACTATGTTTCAGTTCTATCTTTAGTAGATAGGTTCTACTTTAGAACATTTTGTATTTTAATCTTTTTATTCAGTCTATTTTTATATTTTAAGGCAAATTTTGGCACTCTAACATATTCAAACCCTATTAAATTGTTTGTCAGTTTTTATTGCGTGACCCTATCGATAAATCTCGAATATTAGTTTATAGGAATTTCCAGTCCTTACCTACTAGGTATTGCAATACTGGGATATCTACCATTTTACCATACCGATCCCGGGATCCCGGGAAATAAAAATTTAATCCCGGGATTGAAAAACAATCGCTCCTCATGATATTACCAAAAATTTTATTAAGCAAACTCAGTCTTATTCATAAACAAACATAGTCAAACTAAAAAGCAGTCGTAGCCTTAGAATGCACGGAGTTATATTCACCATTGTTAACATACTTTTCCGACCCCGGGCTTACATAAAGAGATCTCGAAAATCCCTAGATTTTTTATTGGCTTCAGTATATTACAATCCCTATTGCCTACCTATACAGGGTGGTACAAATTCGTGTGCGTACAAGGGATTATCGAAAATGGTAAATGGTACGAGATACGAAGATGGTTAAATAATTAAGGCAAAGTTGCGTGTTAAATTAAGGCAAAGTTGCGCATTTTGTGGTGGTTAATAATTTGATTAAAAAAATTGTAAATATTCCGAATATTTTTGAAAAAAAAACCTAAATTTTCAGTTTTGGTTTATATTTTTAGCGCCTGCAGTTTTGACTTGAAAAATAACAAAAAACATTTTTTATAGGCAGTTTTTAGGTCTTACAAGGTGGCGTTATTAGTTTTCAAATTCGACGTTTCGTTCGTTCGTTACCAACTTCAAGTAAGTTTTTTTTTAAATACGGACCTGAAATTTTAAATACAGTTTAAGTGACTTTTAAGCTTTATAAATTTAACACAATTTAAAGGGTTTTGAAATTTAACCGTTTTGTTATCTAATGACACATTGTTTCAAATTATCCTTTAATAATATAAAAAAATAAAATAAAATTAAGGTCCTGAACATTTAAAGCCAACTAAAAAATTCGTATATAATTACTTAAAGGACCTGATATTTGATACTTTGTAAAAAAATAGGCCCAAAGTCTCAGAGTCAAATATTTTTTCTGTTTATTTTTGTTACATGTTTCGCCTGAAACTGGCATCATCAGAGAAAAATTTAAAATTGTGTTTGAATCAAACATAAGCACATCACAGTAACATAACTAGACTTACATTCCTATTACCTTTGTTCTCACTCGGGAGCATTAATTTTTTTCTGTTTTACTGTATTTTGAGGTCTAAGGCAAAAACCATAGGAATTATGGTATACGTTATATTAATAAAATAAATAAAAATAGTTTAAAAACCTAATAAAAATGAGAATTACTCCTCATGTTTAAAAACTTACTTAAATAAACGGCCTAAACACCAAGGTTCCTCTAATGTAATTTTAATATTTAAGTAATCCTAAAAATAATTGCCAGGGCCGTAATAGTAAAAAAAGGATAATTTGAAATATGGGTTATTTGATGAGAAAACGTTTAAATATTGAAAACCTTTAAATTTTATTAATTTTCTAAAGCTTAGAATTTCCTAATCTTACGAACATAACGGCTATAAAAAATATAGGTGTTTTTGTTTTTTTCTCGAGTGAAAAGTGAATTCGCAAAAAATTAAAAGCCAAAACTGAAAATTTCGTTTTTTTTTCCGGATATCTCCGAAATTATTCGGATTATTTAGAATTTTCTTTTAACAAATTATTTAGCCCCAAAATACCCAACTTTGCCATAATTTAACCGTCTTCGTATCTCTAACCTGTTTTCGAGATTCCCTTGTACGCACACGAATTTGTAGTACCCTGTATAATATATTTTTAAAATATAAAACATTTTCGAATATATAAATTAAATGCAACATGTGCCTGATAAAATAAACCGTCGAACAATACTAACTCCACAATAGAAACAAAAGACCTACTTATAAATATGTAAATATGTAGAAACATATAGTATTTTTTAACCTATAATTTAAAACTAGTTACAGTATTTTGTTTAATATTAGTTCCAGTGAGTATTGTGATACATTAGCTATAGAAATGTACTATTTTAAAATATTTTATTGTATGTACATAATGAATTCTATTTTGTAATGATAAATAAATAATTGAAACGGAATTTATATAAACAACATACATTATTTCTAATTGACCTTTTCACTGCCCGCAACTCGCCTAGAGCGTCTTTACTGATTGTCTGTGTCAGTGGCGTAGCCAGAAAATATGCTCGGGGGAGGCTGAGTGGGCGTAAGTAGGACATTTTTTTTTCTGGAGAGAGGGACAGTAGGGACAACATATATTTCATGATATTGCATTTAGTGAAGAAGGTGGAAAAGCGCCTCAGGCGAAAAAATTTTGGGGCACGCCCAAAGTTCGTTTAAAATTCACCTAACTACTATAAAATTTAGAAAATTAAATTATTACCTCTCCCCCTCTAAATGGTTGGATTAAATTTGTTTTTGTAAATGTTGCTTTTTACTTTTTTTTTGATATTCCAAGCTGGCTCTTTATTTAAAATTTTTTTTTTATATTTTTATGTTGTCAATCCAAAATTTTAACATAAGACGTATGTAGGACTCTAACCAGCGTTTTCGGGCTCGGTTTTTCATGATTAAAAATAAATTAAATATCGCTCACCACGCCAAAATTGATGATTTTTTCAGAAATCATGTACCGTAAAACGGGGTTACTTTGCACCGCTTTTTGCACAATTTTTTTTTATTGAAAGATAAAAATATCTTAATACTAATATAACTATTTTATGATTTTCGGTGGATATCATTAAGCTCATTAACTAAGTCTCATTACATTTTTAAGTTGATTGATTGCAAGATTAGGACAAAAAATCGACTTACATCCTGGTGCAAAGTATACCACGAAAAGGGTATACTTTGCTCCACTTCATTTTAAACTAGTTTTACCGTTTTATCTTCAATTAAGGCAAGGTAACCGCATACGAGTCATACTTTGCACCATTTCAGATATTGTGCAAAGTATCCCCAATTTCGTAAGAAATTCCCATATTCCCAATTTTATATGAAAATTGACAATGTAAACAAAAAAAATAGAAAAACCTAAATATGTATTTTATTGACGTATTTTATTATCTGCATCTCTAAACTAATAATTGTACATGCGATTGAACGGGTACTTACCAATATTTATCAACTTAGGCTTTCTCGGCAAGAAGATTTTGCACAGCTTTAAAACGTGACAATTTAGAGGTTATATATTATGGCGGGAAATGATTGACAAATAACAGAATGCGGGAGTGTCTAACCCCTTGAAATGATATATTGCAGTGTTCTTTCTCTGCATATCACTCTAGTAGGGGCCTCAAATTAAGATGAAGCACTGTGCTGCCAAAAATGATATTTTACAGCGTTGGTGCAAAGTTACAGTACTGAGTGCAAAGTAACCCCGTTTTACGGTACCTATTTTAGGAGCGTAGATCTAAGAGCAGTTTTTGGTGCAAATGCTTAGGTTTTTAAAATACTCCTTCTTAATGTCTGTTTGAAGGTTGGAGACAATGATGTTTCTTGAATGATAGAATAGTTTTGGACTTGCATTGTCTTTAATTTGTTTTACATCACAACGTTTCAACTGGTAAGTATCTCCAGTCATCCTCAGGTGAATACTGTATATACAGTATTCACCTGAGGACGACTGGAAATACTTACCAGTTGAAACGTTGTGATGTAAAACAAATTAAAGACAATGCAAGTCCAAAACTATTCTATCATTCAAGACTCCTTCTTAAGTGCCGTTTTGTATCTTCATAATAAAGGATTCCCGTTTCTTCCAGCACAATTTTTTTTTATTATAAATTATCACACTTTTTCCATAAAAAATGGTTCAATTAAAATTTTCACTTTATTTTTTTTAAAATATATAAGTACCTATTTATTTTCTGTTTTTGTTGTAAAGTCTATACGAAGTCAGTTGAGATAGCCTAATAACTAAACGCTGGCTTATAGGCGGCATCTCGTTTATGAAACATGACTCGACGCTGATTTCTCGGATATCTGTATAGGGAGCGATCAATAGATATTTTGTTATTTTTTGTCAATGTGTGATACAGTAAATTGATCGGACCCCGATATTTACGATGTCTCAACTGACTTCCTATAGACTTTACAAATATTCTTTTTTTTTGTTGATTTAAAATAGCTCTAAAAAATGGAGGAAAATACTACAAAATATTATTCTTTTTACTCGTTTTCCTATAAAATTGCATCATAAATCGATAACTAAAACGATATGAGTCCGAAACCTTAATATCTATATAAAACAGGACTTTTAGAAAAAAAAGTTTAAAAACCAAACCTTTCCTACAAGACCTTTGTGATCTAAGCCAAGAATATATTATTTAAAGATTTAACTTAAGAGTCGAAGCGTGACACGAATAATTAGGTTGCAATTAGACTTTTAGACCCGAGCTACGAGGCTGCAGCCCGGCAGCCCCCCCCCCCCTACACTAGTACAGTCATTTGGTGAGAAATATAGTGGTTACCTGGAAAGTTTTCCGGGAGTTTTGAAAATTGCTAATTTTATAGATTTTGAGGTGCTCTTTCCGAGTTTCGACTTTGCCACCTCGTATTTTTACCGCTCGCGCCACCATATTGGAAAAATGGCGCCTAAAAGCGATTTTTGACAACATCTCCTTTCCGACTCATTTTACGATAAAAACAGTTATATACAAAATGAAACTAGTTTACGCGTACGAGCGCCGCAAAGTGTACTCGCGCATTTTGGCCAAAAAAACTCATTTCCACACCACCTTAAGGTAGAGTTAGTGGCGCGTTTTTTTAAATGTGGTATTCCCAATAGGCCTAATCCACATGCAATTTAATGTGCTAAAATTTAGCGTATTCTCCTTCGCTTTATTGTTCTCGATGGACCAGGTGTTGCAGATTCATCGTTTATAGTACCAATCGAAACATCACAGACCGGTATTTTATCTACATCATCCGCGATGGGAGTATCAATTTCATCGCAATCCTCTTCGTTCTCGACTTAATCATATGTTTGCTCAATTATAGTCTCCGTTTCTTCTTCATCGTCGCTATCTGGTGATGGAACATACGAGTTACCACAGGTACCGCTACAATTCGTGCATATAACAGAGCACTTTAACCCAGCCTTTCTGCAACCACAAGCTTTCTGACATCCTTTTTTGCATTTGCAAGAAATGAGTTTTAACAAGCTTTCTAGAGCTGGGGGCTCGAGTGTGGTGACAGGAATTAGCCCATTCTTGTTTTTTTTTCACCCCCATTGCTCTGCATTTTGTTCATTCCCATACCACTGCTGAACCTGGTGCACTGAGAGAAGATTCTTGCTGTCCTTATAAAAATCTTTATACCACCCTTAAAGAAAAATGCTAACATAGGGGACAAAAGAAAAACTACCCGAAATAGTAAAATTCATTTGGCTGCAATTCCTTTGCTGTCGTAATAAAGTCACTTTATAAAGAATGATCACTTAGCTCAAGTAAACAAAAATGTTGTATTAGCAAAGTAACTGACCATCGGCTATAAAGAGACTTTGCTAGAACAATAAAGATACTTTTCTACGCCATCCGCATCGTTTTCGAAATAAAAATTGTTTTTCAATATCAGAATAACATTATAGTATTTATTTCAAGAAAGTTACTTTACTGGGTCAGAATGTACCTACTTACTTCAGGAACTCTTTTTTAGCTAAGGTAGCAACTAAACTTAGCTATAATAGTAAAGTGGTTTATTATGACAGCACCACTTATTTACTATAATATGTGGGGTGGCCCAAAAAAGAAGCCGTATATTTTGTTGAATTTTTAATATACTCTAGAGAACATATTATGCTTAATAACACATTTATATAAACCAAGTGTTTTCACTTTGGGTAAGTAAGTTTCAAAAAATTTTGATTCATCTAAAATTGTGTTATTAAAAATAATATTTTCCATGCTATATCAAAAATTTAACATAGTATAAAGCTTATTTTTCAGATAACTCCATCATATTTTACATCATGCAACTCCCCACGTCTGAATAAGTTGTCTAAAATTTGAAACTAAAAAAAAAATATTTTTCTCTTTATTATTTAATACAACAGAAAACAACACTTCATAACCTAAAATAGTTTCAGTTTTACCTGCTTAAAAATACAATGATATTTTACTGCTTTTTTCTTTGAGTGATTAAAACATATCCTTTTAAAAAATATTTGTTTACTTTAAATTTAAACAAATATCCAAAACGGAATGCCGAAAAAATATGTTTCTGCATCTAGCCTGAATATTAGGTAAAATAATAATTACATTGTATTTTATTTAGAAAAAGAAAGTATTTTACTTTTGCGATATTTCTTGAAATTTTCTTTTTAAAAATCATACCGTGTTTAAAACTTTGGTAAGTTGTCTTTTAGTTTAAGGACTTTTATTATAAATAGCATTTTCATCGCATTTTTATTTCTTAAAAATGGCTTGAAAGCATAGTCTCGCTGTACTGGGGGTCGCTTACAGGTTATGGCTTTCTGATGAGTTCTAATAAGAACGAAACAGCCTGTCATTGTCTACCTGTGCCCTGTGCCCCAGGGAACCCATTGCATTTGGCGTGCCTGTGTACTTAATGCAAAAGATAGATGCACTGTTAGCCTGCCGCTAAAAAACCTTCTTTTCTATTTTCTTATGCGGACACTAAACTCTACTACTTTATCATGAACAAATTTTCTAAATAATAAAATAGAAACATGCTTATTATATCATAAATAAATAAATATGTTATATCTTTATATCTAATACATTTTATAATCAAATTCATTCTCCTTTCATAATTAAGGCAACGATTCCCCGTATGGAACTATAGCCACCAGAAAAGAGAGCAAATATCCCAACGGCAATAAGCAGCATATCCCTTCAGAAGAGAGCAGTTCCTGGTCGTGTAAGTTTTTCTTCCCAGTTCGCAGCAATATCGATAAATGCTGGGAAAATTACGCCTAAGCACGATAGACACAAGGATCCAACCAGTAAAATAAATAATCCAAAGTATGGAGTACTTGTTGCAAAGAAAACTAAAACAAAGAAAATGTGATTTTTTTAAAATTTTGGCATTTAAAACTGACGGAGATCCGGTTGTACAATTACGGCTTAAGCTTAGTTCAGCGTTGTACCAAGCTTAAACTTCATTTGTACAGCCTCGACAGTAACAGTAACTTAAAGCTTAGTTCGGCGTTCAACCAAGCCTAAACTTTATTTATACAGCCTCAACCTTCCTGTATAGGAATCTAAAGCTTGCTTCAACGCTGAACTAAGCTTAGGCCGTAATTATACAACCTGACCTGAATGATTAACTTTACTGAACCCTTTAAGAAAATTTGATTTAAAATATCACTTAATTTTAGTCTTTATTATTAGTTAATTTGTCAAAATTAACGGAAATTGGGGACACTTCGACGATAGAGTTAAAACTGAGCAATCCATTTTAATGTCAAATAAAAGCTAGTGGTCCATGTGACTAGAGTAACTTCATATACATACATTAATATAAAATATTACAATCAAGGTCTTAGTTGTAACAAAATTCACAAAGCGACTCTACACCATTAGTATTACTGATAGTCCTGAATGATATTGATCTTAAAATGATTTAAAGGGGGTGTGCGCCAAAAATTAAGGTTTTGGTACAAAAAAATCTAAGAATAACGGTTCAAACCTCGTCAATCGTCATATTACGACTAACCATTGCTGAGAAATAGCGGGATAAAGTTTGCGTGACGTCACGAAAGGTTCGGCTAACGGCGCTCTATAGGTACATTTTTTTAATCTCCAAACTATTTTTTTATCAGGCAGTAAGGTTTTCATTAAATTATTTTTAACAACGCGATGAATACTAAGCGTTAAAACTTATATAAATTCCATGCACTATACTTATTTATGCAGCGGCCAAGCTTTTGTAACGTCAAGCGCTGAAATATGACATCTTTGCAGAGGCATATCTCCGTTATTACTTGCGATAGAAGGGTGCGGTTTAGACTATTATTCTTAGTTTTTTTTCTTTATTTTTTAAAAATATAGTTGTTTTTTTGGCGCACACCCCCTTTAAGTAAAATTTGTTACTTAGATAAATACCAATAATAATGTAATTATTTTGTAAACGAGTTCCTACATGATCATTAAGACTAACAGTCTTGTTAAAGGGAATGACAGTAATACTGATCGTGTTAGAGCAAATTTAAAAAGAGCATGAAAACAGTGACGAAATTCAGGGGGGGGGGGGGGAAGAGTTTCAACTACCCTTAAATTCTAGAAAAAATATCGCACCAAGTTTTTCTAATCAATCAGAATATTCCATTTGCTTTCGAGCAAGAAATATTTCGCCAAAATTTAAAAGTTAATATTTTCTAAACCAGTTGTGATATCGACTTCCGGTTTTTAATGTTTGATAGATTTGTCCCTTAGGAAATAATTGCCAAATTTTATATACAGGGTGTTAAAAAGACGATGATTTTCGGTTCTAATTTCAATAGCATGTAACTTTCACAACATTATTTTAAAGTTTTATCACTGTACGTCAATTGAATTACTGGTTGATAGCAAAGAAAGTGGTCTGTCAAATTTTTGATATATCTGCTATATTTTAAGAGATAAAGATCTTTTAAAAAACCTTGTTTTTTTAACTTTTTGGCACTGTGCGTGTACTGCACTGTGCGTTGTATCGTGAAAACTTTGCAAGTGATTATTATACCTTATGAAAAGCTTGTTAATGTTCAGTAACAACAATTGTACTTAAATGTTGTGATGTGCAGTGGTGTACCTATAATCACTTATATATGTCTATAATTTATGAGTATCTTACAATTTGTCACGAATGTTTTGTATTGGGAAGTACTCGCCCCTAGATTAGACAAGTGTGTTCCTTATTTTTTTAGTTTTTTATATCCACTATAATAGGTATCTACTAAATTTTAAAAGAAATAATTTTTTAATTTAATTTGGAAAAAATTTATATATTCATTTCTAGCTTTTTAACACAATGCTATTCCTAAAATTAAACTTAGATTGAAAAGGTAT
The DNA here is from genome assembly GCA_935413205.1 of Polydrusus cervinus. Lineage (NCBI taxonomy): Eukaryota > Metazoa > Arthropoda > Insecta > Coleoptera > Curculionidae > Polydrusus > Polydrusus cervinus. The sequence continues at coordinate 32,710,080 of OW284516.1, forward strand.
ATTAATCGCTTTCAAAGTTTGCACATATACAATGCACAATGGAATCTATAGATACCAAAAGGTTTTCCAAAAAAAATCGGTATCTCTTAAAATATAGCAGCTATCAAAAGTTTGACATATCACTTTCTTTGCTGTGAACCAATGATTCAATTGAACTTTTAAAATTAGGCGAAATATTTCTTGCTCGGAAGCAAATGGCCAGCAGTTTAGTTGATAAAGGAAACAACTAACGTAATTTTATTATTATTCGTGGATATTATAGGTGCGAGATTTTCTTACCAAATCTCCTTTGAGTTGGAATTATAAATCCAGACATTTTTCCTGAATTTTTAAGAAAATTTTTAGAATTTTCTTTTATTAATCCAGAAAATTTCCAAAAGTAATTCATGCTTTAGGAAAATTATAAGTGATTATTTACCTCATCCATTATAAAAGCGGGTTGATTTTCACCTGATTATTCAGCGATAATCTCCTGCTCTCCGATAAAAATCACCCTTGTCAAAAGTGAAAATCTCACCCGTCAAAACTGAAAATCGCACTTGTCAACAGTTAAAATCACACGTCTGTAACAACAGGTTTTTTATTGTCGTGGTGATGTTTGATGATTATCTAGATAACGAACAATGGCGTTTTTGGTCGTTACTATGGACAACAAATAAAATACAAACAAACGCCAAAATGTCATTTCGAGATACCATTTAAAATAATATGTGAAGCGTCCCGGTCCTCGAAGGTAGCAGAAGGATACTTAGAAGAATCGGTGCACACCAAAATACAAATTGCAGAAAAAATACAAGGTTCTAATGTATTGGCGTCTTCTAGCACTATCAGCAGCTATACCGATATGGAAGCGTCTGGTTTCAATGAACAAATGAATTTTACAATGACCTCAAATTCGAATAAACCGTTAGCGTTTTCCTTTAATTTCAATATCAATGTGAATTCTGCTTGTAATTGTAGGTTATAAATAAATAGAATACTACTTTAAATATGAACGTGAGTTATAACTCACTAGTGAGTTATGGATTATAACTCACTAGTGTGTTATTTGATATATAATTTACTTGTCTAAAATGACATTGATAATGATAGTCTAACTCTCATGTGATAAAATAAGGAATTCCGAAACGTTTGAAAACTAAAATAAACAGACGACATTTTTTTCACGGCATTGCAAGTTTCAATGATGAGGCTCAATTTTGAAACACAGAAAAATATTTGACTTACATGTTAATAGCGTAAAAAACAATCTTAATCCATATTCATAAACAGCTTTTTTTTATCACTGGCTCCTTGTCTGTCAAGCCTTACAAAAATGTATAAGTCCAATAATACACTTATCGGCACATATGCATTCAATCCATAAGTTACATAAACAGCGAAGCAGTATGAGGCTAATATCACTTGAGCAAATCTAAAAAAATAGAAGTATTTAAAACCAATGTACCGGGTGGTCAACTTAGAATGATCGCCGGCCATATCTTAGAAACTAGTAATCGTACAGCATCCGGGTAAATTTTTTTATAAAAGTGTCCAAGAGAAAATGCTGGAAATTATTTTTAAGTTCAGAATTTTGCCGCAAGAGGGCGTAATTGAAAAGTAAATTTTAAAATTTTACATATCTCCGAAAATTCCACATTAAGGTATATCTTTGATAACACCAGTAAAAAAATGGAACAATTATGCATCATTTTGGTCTAATGCTCATTGGCGTACCGATTTTAATAAGAGGGGGGGCTTAGGCTGTTGAAAGTGTAATCATTTAAATCGCTGTAACTTATGAATGATTTATCTGATTTTAGCAAACTAAAAACTGTTTGAAAGAGAAATGTATTCACTTTTACCAATCGTATTTAGTTATCCATAATAGTTCTCAAAAAAATGCTAGAGGGCGCAATTTGCAATAATAACATTTATTGATTTTACTCCGAAAAAATAAATCATACGGTATAATTATGATACCATAATCAAAAAGTAGATGAAATTTGCTAGAAAAAATATTAGAACCGCAGCTGGATATCTCCGTTCGTTTCAGCGTTATCGCCAATAGAATAATTTTTAAAACTAAGCGGTTATATATTTTTTAGAAAAAAAGTGGTACGCCACTGATATTTTTCCATGTGGATATTATTTCTGATTAGCCTGGTCAATTCTACATAAAAATGGTCTCTTGCGTTTTTCTCCTCAGGCACACCGATCTTAATTAAAATAATTAAATTTAATTAGCTCTACTATTATTATTAACATTGATAATACAAAATTTTGTTTTATAAAAATTGTTGGGAATGATCACTTTCACTTAATAGGCATCCATGAAGCTAATTTAATTTACTTATTTTAATTAAGAACGGTGTGCCTGAAGAGAAAAACGCTAGAGACCATTTTTATGCAGAATTGACCAGGCTAATCAAAAATAATATCCACATGAAAAAATATCAGTGGCGTACCACTTATTTTCTAAAAAATATATAATCGCTTAGTTTTAAAAATTATTCTATTGGCGATAACGCTGAAACGAACGGAGATATCGAGCTGCGATTCTAATATTTTTTCTAGCAAATTTCATCTAATTTTCGATTATGGTATCATAATTACACCGTATGTTTTATTTTTTCGAAGTAAAATCAAAAAATGTGTTATTATTGCAAATTGCGCCCTCTAGCATTATTTTTGAGAACTATTATGGACAACTAGATACGATTGGTGAAAGTGCATAAATTTCTCTTCCAAACAGTCTTTAGTTTGCTGAAATCGGATAAGTCGTTTAAAAGTTACAGCGATTTAACCGATTACACTTTCAACTGCTTTCCCCTCTCTTAGAAAAGTCGTTACGCCAATGAGCATAAGACCAAAATGATGCATAATGGTCCAAGCTTTTTATTAGTGTTATCAAAGATATACCTTAATGTGGAATTTTCGACAATATGTAAAATTTTAAAATTTACTTTTCAATTACGCCCTCTTGCGGAAAAATGCGGAACTTAAAAATAATTTCCAGCATTTTCTCTTAGGCACTTTAGTCATAAAAAAATTTACCCGGATGCTGTACGATTACTAGTTTCTGAGATATGGCCGGCGGTCATTCTTAGTTGACCACCCGGTATATAGGTATCCCAAACTTTTGAACAAAAAATGTAGAGCAAAGCTGGAAACATGCAAAAACCGGTCAATCCATCACTTTTTACATTTTTTGTATTAAGTTTTGATTAATAAAAACTTTGGAGCATTATTTCGATCTTATAAATTCTACAAGTGAAATGGGAAAATTAAATACAGATGGTTTTTAATATAAATATACAGGATAGTTTTTCTTTTCTCTTTAGTATACTCTCCAATATGTTTTATCTCAATATTCTGGAAAATATATAGTCAGGTTTATTATTGACATTATTTTTAAAAAAATAATATGCAGGCGTGGTAAACTCAGTAAATATTTTGGAGGGGAGGGCGGTAAAATCCCATTCATCGCCTTCTGGATACAGTATTGTCTTATACAGTGCTAAATGACCCCGTACAAAGCTTATGGAAAATGGCTTTCGGCTAATTTTTCTGAATTTTTGGTATTTTCTAGATCTTGTGGTCCTGATTAAAAGTGTCCCTGGCCGTAATCCAATCCTATGACTAGTTTTTAAGTTATGGCCTTTTAAATTTCGCAACTGCTTACTTTGAGATTTTATGCATTGTCTGGAGTTTTCACTTTGTTTCATAAAAACTATCAACTTTTTTTTTAATTTGTGGAAAAGTAGACTTTAGGTTTTCTTTCACTTATATTGAAATAAAATATGTTCAGGATGTTGAATACTTTATTGGCGGATTAAATACATAATAATATAAGAGAATTATAAAAATCAAAAAAAAATTTACTAATTTTTTTAATTTTGAAAACAAACGGCTAGATTTTATTCATATTTAAATATCTTGGAGTACCAAGTAATGGATGAAAAAAATGGGTATAGGTTGACGTAGAATATATTGCCGGGTATTTAACGTAATAAACGACTTTTAATTGATTTATTTAATTATTATGCCAATTTGTAACACATTCTTTTTATCAAAAATTATTCTATAATACATTCTAATCTTAGACATACAGGGTGAACTAGTTACAATGATTTACACAAGTGAAAAATATTAAAAATAGGAAATTTAAAAAATGTTTTTTTTTATCACATGACAAAATATTATTGTCAACTTATAAAATATTTTTTTCATAAAATACCTTTTCTCTTGTACATGATACGTTTAGATTATATTATAATTATTGTCAAAGAAAATTGATACAGATTGGCTAATTGCATCAATTAAAAGTCGTTTTTACTTACGTGAATTTTCAATTTTTTTTTAACAAAATACCCGCCAATATATTCTACGTCAACCTATACCCATTTTTTCATCTATAGCTTGGTAATACAAGGTATTAAAATATGAACAAGATTTAGCCGTTTGTTTTTAAAATTCAAAAAATAAGTGAAAATATTTTTTTTTGGATTTTTATAATTTTTTTATATTATTATTTTAATCGGCCAATAAATTATTCAACATCCTGTACATATTTTATTTCAATATAAGTGAAAGAAAACTTAAGGTCTACTTTTTCACCAATAAAAAAAATAAAAAGTTGATAGTTTTTAAGAAACCAGTGAAACTCCAGACAATGCATAAAATCTCAAAGAAAGAATTTGCCAACTATAAAAGCCCATAACTCAAAAACTAGTCATAGGATTGGATTACGGCCATGGACACTTTTAATTAGAACGTCAAGATCTTCAAAATAATTAAAATTCAAAAAAATTAGCCGAAATCCATTTCCCATAAGCTTTGTGCAGGGTCCTTTTAAATCTAATTATTATAAAATTGATTGTTCTATTTGTTAATTTCAAAAGTAGTTTCTTTAATAATTAAGGTTTATTTGATAACTTTAAACCTACTTTTCTGTTATAGGAAAATTCATAGTTATACTAGATCCGACATTCTCACCGTAACACCAATATCCCAAGACGGCTGTAAGAGTATACATGATAGTCAATATAGCAAACGCTATATTAAGAGGACCAAACAATTTATTCATAGCTCCTGGATCTGCCATATTATTTTCAACAGTTATTACCTAAAAGATTATTTGTAATGTGCATGAATCCTTATGAAATTATGTGTGGTAATTATTGCTGATATTAGTTGCAATGTCCTCGCAAAGTATAGTAGATTTAAATTGGGACAACTTAAATAACAAAATTAAAAAATATTTTAAGATAATAAAATATTGGTTTGATAAAAATTTATTAACAATTAATTTTGATAATATTAATTATCTTTCTTTTACTTTAAATCCAAATGATATACCACAAAATATGAATATGTAGTTTAAAATAAATGAAGACATTCGAATTTTGAAAGTTAATCAATTTTTAGGAATAATCTTTGACAGTAAATTAAATTGGAATTTTTATATAGAATATTTGATTAAAAAATTAAGAAGTTTACTACCAATTTTTAGGAACATTAAAAAAATTATGAACGTAAAACAACTGGAATAGTATATTATGTATTAGTTAAAACTTAAATTTATCTCCCCCCCCCCCCCCCCCCCCCTTCATTTTGTAATTATATACAGCACTGGATTCTTTTCACCTTCATTCATAAATTTCAGCTTAAGAATTTACTCAATATATATTATTTTCCGTCACTTAAGAGACTGGAATAGCGCGGCGACCAGCATGTCGGTTCGCGGATATTCGGGTTGCATCGGTCTCCCAATCGTCGCCACTTGGGTAGCTCAGTGTGAGTAGCGTCATTTAAATCTACATGTTTGGTGATCTAGTCGCCCAGTCTCCTAGTGTCCACGAACTACAATTTATTTTGAGTCTCCTCGTATGAGGACTGCCTTAGTTTGTAAGTATATGTTTGTTATTAGTTTGTATCTTTTTCACATAGAATATTTGAGTAAAAAAGTTTACTATTAGTTTTTAGAAACATTTAAAAAATTTTGAACGTGAAACATATGGAAATATTATAATATGCATTAGTTAAAACTCATTTAAATTACGGAATTTTAGGTTGGGGAGGAATAAATATAATTTTAGTTTAAAAATTAGAAATATTACAGCAAAGATTTCTAAATATTATTTTTAATAAATATTATCTTTATCCTTCAATAAAATTATATTCTGAAACAAGAAAAATGAATATTAGACAACTTTACATTTATACCATCTTAATATACATAATATTTAAAAATAAAAGTCTTATACCGTTTAAAAACCATAATCATAATACATGTCATAAAAAGGAAGTAACCATAAAACCTAAAATAAATAAGTCCATAGAACAAAAAAATTTCAAATATTTATGTTTTTATTTAAACGGTTATTTACCAACAAAAATTAAAAAATATATTTAATTAAAAAAATATAAAGTTGAACTAAAATCATGAATATTGGAAACAGATAACTTAAGACAATTTTTGGAAATGTTTTAATTACGGAATATTGTTATGAATAATAAATATATTCTTTAAAATTTTACCTTTAAAAAACTGCATTTATATATTTATATACATATACTTAATCGTTTTTTATTTATAATTTAACTTTTATGTACATAATATTAAGAAATATTTTTTAAAAATATTTTAATTTTCTTATATATTTATAATTTAAAATACTAAGATTTGCCCCTAACCAAGTACGTTTTCGGGGGATCAAAGAAAAAGTTTATTGAGAAAGATTAATAAACACATTTATTATATTATAAATATTGTAAATAAACTTATTATTATTAAGTGGTTTAGGAAGTAAATTTAAGATGCCAATGAACCAATAGTTTTATACATTAGAATCATTGCCGTTTTTTAGAATAAGAACAATGATTGCCATTTTTTTCTTTCAAGAAAAGTGTGGGTAGTAAAGGCCTTTTTACATTGGGTGCAATTGCAAGAAATAAGGCCTGGAAGCATGCGCTTCGACAACATTTGAATCAGCTGATGCACGTTTTCCCATTTAAAACCTGCATCAGCTGTTTAAAACGTCGACAAAGCGCATGCTTTCAGGCAATTTTTTCTTGTAATTGAACCCAATGTAAAAAGGCCTTAAGGAATTGGGTTTTCAACGGTAGCCTTTCCGATTAATATGTTTTACTTACCATAGGAACAGATTGCAGAGAAAACAAAATTGTCCCAAAAAGTAATGGATAGAGTGGTAGATATTTTTCTGTGTAAACTTCAGTTATTGTTTTTATGCTAGTTTCGCAGAACACTAAGTAGATGCAACAGCATCCTGTTTGGTAGAATATAAGGGTAAAATCTGTAAATCCTCTGAAACAATAAAAAATTTAGGATAATTTTTTATTTCAAACTTCTTCTTTGCACACTGTTAATTAAATTTTTGTTCAATCCAGAACGAATTAATTTAAGTGTTTTATTCATATTAACATGAACCTCATAAAAAATGTTTGTAAAAGTATTGAATTGTGACTGCTATTTTTAAATAACTCTCTAATTTTAATGCAAGTTATGAAGCAAATACACAAAATATTAATGTTAAAATCCACAAAACTTATTACTACCAATAGGCTATTGATTATGTCATACATAAGGAACTACAGAGTGTTTGGGTTTTTATTGCATAAATCGTTTAATTGGTTATTCAGGATGAGAAAACCGCAGAGTGCTATTTAATTAGGGGAGGGGGGCTGGAGATAGGGGGGAAAATGCAACCTTTACGGGTTTTTGAGTATATCTCGAAAACGAAGCAAAATTTGGGGGTATTTAATAGGAAAATTTTTGTAAAAAGTTAGATTTTCTATTGAAATGGCGTAATTAAAATATTTAAAAGTCAATTTAGTTCAAATTATATTAAAAACACTTCAACAAAAAGTGCAAAAAATTAAATACTTTATTTTTTTTTACTTTTATGCAAATAACTTTTTTTGAGCAGAGATAGATATAGGCATTGCTTTATAGAAAAGACAAGATATTAAATTTCCTACAGAATGACGTATTTAATTATTATATATATATATATTGTTATTTATAATTGTTGATCAATTAATTTAACATATCTTTATTAAATAAAATTCAATTGCATACATTGAAAACTAAGTAACAAAATGATATTGTTTTAAATTCAATAAAAACCGAAAAATATGACAAAGTTTAAACGGTCACATTTCATTGAAACTTCATCAAAAAAATTTTAATATGTCATTCTGTAGGAAATTTAATATCCTGTCTTTTCTATAAAGCAATGCCTATATCTATCTCTGCTCAAACAAAAGTTATTTGTATAAAAGAAAAAAAAAATGTATTTAATTTTTTGCACTTTTTTGTTAAATTGTTTTTAATATAATTTGAAGTGAATAGATTTTAATTTTTTTAATTACGCCACTTTGATAGAAAATGTAACTCTCTACAAAATGTTTCCTATAAAATACTCACAAATTTTGCTTGGTTTTCGAGAAATACTCAAAAACCATAAGGGTTGCATTTTCCCCCCTATCTCCAGTTTCCCCCCTCCAATTTAATAGCACTCTGCGGTTTTTCATTCTGAATAACCAATTGTACGATTTATGCCATAAAACCCCACACACTCTGTAGTTTCTTATTACCCTGCTTTTTAATCAATAGCCTATAAAAAATTTAAATAATTCTGTTATTTTTTATGCTTAGTTATACTTTTACACAGAACTATTTTACATAGGACCTTTAGTTTAGAGGTTGGTTCTAAAATAAAATCCGTTGTTACTTACGACGCAAAGTCTCCCCATGATCTAAATACTTCTGGTCCTATTTCGCAGGCCACTCTCATAGAATCACCATATCGAAGTAAGCCTGTTCTACGTTTTTTACATAACAAATACTGTCCTTTAAACTAAAATGAAAAGAATGTCATAGGTATCTGTTTAACTACTGTTTATGGATACCGTTTTCTGTAACCTTTCAAAGGCCTTTGACTGTGTGTCTCATAGCATACTATTAGAGAAAATGAGCCTTTATGGGATCAATGAAAGTAGCCTAGAACTACTAAAGAGTTATCTGAGTGACCGAACTCAAATGACATTCTTTACTGAACTATCCTCGAGTGCCTCCATTAAGCATGGCATTCCCCAAGGCTCCTTAATATCCCCTCTACTCTTCTTAATTTACATAAATGATATCAGTAGCTCTGTTCCTGATGGGGACGTTTGCTTATTAGTCCATGACACTACATATTATCAACATGACGAAAGTTTCCAAACCCTTATTAAAAAAAGAATCCTTAATAAACCTGGAAAAATGGTTTAATTACAACAAACTATGTTTAAGCCAAGATAAAACCTCCAAGATCATATTCACTTTAAGGCATCTTCAAGAGGATACTTCAAATCCCCAAGAGGTTAAGTTTTTGGGTGACTACTTGGACTTACCTTTGAAAAGCATACAAAGCACCTTGCAGACCGGCTTTGCAAAGGTGTTTTCTTATTAAAAAATCTTAAAGGCATAGTACCAACATCAGTAATGCTTCAAGCATATCACGGACTTTTCCACAGCCTGATTAGTTTTTCAATCCTGGTGTGGGGTCACTCCGGTCATGTTGGCAGAATTTTTGGTTTGCAGGGGAGGGCTCTGAGGGTCATGGCTGGTTTGGAATACCAAGCAGATGTTAGGCAGATTTTTGTTGATCTGAATTTATGACTACTCCGTCTCAATACATATACCAATGTTTACTACACGCACACAAAAATATTAACGATCTTCCAAAAAATAATGACCTGCACTTGCACGATACGAGGCTTGCAAACAATCTTAGAATCCCCTATTTTAGGTTGAGTAAATCAAGAATCTCATCCAACTATTATTCTTTAAAATTTTTCAATAAGCTACCAAGTAGTCTTCAACAAATCTTCATAAAATTTAAAAATAGTATCAAAAAATTTCTATTAACTAAAGCATTCTATAATGTAGATGAATTTCTTGAGTTTAGGTTTTAACGATCATTAAGTAACTGATCTCAATTCCTATCCGAAATTTTTACTTTTTAAACTTTTATCTTAAATTGAATTAATATGTGTCATAACGTCTGAAATTTAAAATTTTAAATGTTAAATTTAAACTGTGCATAATATGCTCTATAATATATATTGTTTGTTGTATAATGAATGTATTGAAATGTTTTTCACATGTGTTTCTACATATTATCTTAAGTTTATTTTAATTATTAAGACTGACGTGTGTAAAAATTTTAATTTTGTGACACAAATATTTGAATAAATAAATAAGTAAGTAAGTAAGTAAGTAAGTAAGTAAGTAAGTAAGTAAGTAAGTAAGTAAGTAAGTAAGTAAGTAAGTAAGAAAGTAAGTAAGTAAGAAAGTAAGTAAGTAAGTAAGTAAGTAAGTAAAATAAATAAATAAATAAATAAATAAATAAATAAATAAATAAATAAATAAATAAATAAATAAATAAATAAATAAATAAATAAATAAATAAATAAATAAATAAATAAATAAATAAATAAATAAATAAATAAATAAATAAATAAATAAATAAATAAATAAATAAATATATACAACCAATTTTTTTTGTCTGCTGACATTGACAGTTTCGAAATTCATGGCAACCTATGTCGTTTAGATCAATTACAGAATAGTCATTCCGTATCTTATTATGGAATGAAAATACACGCAAAATGCATAAGAAACAAGTGTTCCAGAATAAATATTCCAACTTAAGGACGAGAATTTTTACATTCTATTATCAAAAATGATTTTGGAATTATTGCATTCAGTAATGGTCGTGGAGAAAAGTTATTTTAAGTTTCATGTGATAATATCATGGTATTCTCGAATATCATAAAAATGTTTGTCAAGAAGGTAGCACTACTTTGTTCTTGAACTTTCCGAATTGAGTAATGCTTCTGACAGTTTCCCGGAGCGCATTATAAAGAGAGCTGCAGAAACAAAATGGACTTTTTCGATAAGAGGATATTTTGTAGCCAGAAATGTAAATTTTATCCGAGTTTCATCACGATTATGAATTGTTGAAGAATTGGGAAATTTGGATGAGTGCTTTTTTTTTATAAACATTACTGTACTAAGAATCAAAATACTAGGCAGCGTAAGAATTTTATATGGGCTTAAAGAGTAAATTTTACGAAATATTCTTTTTTGCAAAATTAATAATATTTGTAGTTCTGTTAATTGGCCCCAGTATAGTATTAGATAACTTAGGTGACTAAAGACTAATACATTACCCAGACGATAGGGGATACAATAGGCTTTATAGGCCTATGTATACTGGCTCTTTCGCCAACCCCAGCAACAACAAAAATTAGAAATTAATAAGTGATAACACCTAATATGTATCTCACAATCATAACTCCTTAATATAATGATGACATTTTTAGTTGGCCTGGCAGTCGCAGTTCCCTACATCGATCTATTTATTTCTCTGGTAGGTGCCTTCTGCATCTCGTTCATAGGAATTGCGTTCCCTGTCATAATGGATTCGTGTGTCAAGTGGGAAGAACTTAGATGTGCAAGAAAGATATTAGTTCATAGCAAGAACTTAGCCATAGTGGTATTTGCTTTCATTGGTCTAGTTGTTGGAACTGCAACTAGTATAGAGAAAATAGTAGAAAAGTTTGCACCAATAGAAGTCAGCGTCAATAACACTAGTACATGATTTATAATAATATGTATTATTACTCTATGGAATTGTGATATGTATAGTTAATAGAAAAGAGTTAGAGCCATAATTATGTATAATATTATGTTATATGATTGTTAATGGATATGTAATTTATTGAAAGAAAAAGGAAAATTTCAAATTATTATGGAAATGGGATTGGTAGAAAGTATTTATTTGGTAGCAAATTACTTAGATGGATGAATAACTATATTACAGTTCTATCTTTAGTAAATAGGTTCTACTTTAGAACATTTTGTATTTTATTCTTTTTATTCAGTCTATTTTTTAAGGCAAGTCTTGGCACTTAAAAGTATCCAAACCCTATTAAAGTGTTTGTCAGTTTTTATTGCGTATGTCTATCGAATAATTTCGAATATTAGTTTATAGGGATTTCCAGCCCTTACTTACTAGAGATTGTAATACCGGGATATCTACCATTTTTACCATACTTTCCAACCCCGGGATCCCGCGAAATAAAAATATTATCCCAGGATCGCAATTCATGATATTACCAGAAATCTTATAAAGTAAACTCAGTCTTATTCCTAAATAAACATAGTCAACCTAAAAAGCAGTCATAGACTGACTGAGTTATATTCAGGGTTGAAAGTAGTACCTCCCCTGTAAACTGCTGCAGGTCGGAGAAGAACGTAGGGATTACAATCCCGGGAACCCTGAATCCCGGGATAGCTACCATTGTTAACATCCGATCCCGGACTTACATAAAGAGATCTCGAAAATCCCGGGATTTTGTATTGGCTTCGGAATTGCAATCCCTATTACATACTTATACAGGGTGGTACAAATTCGTGTGCGTTCCAGGAGATCTCGAAAATAGAACGAGATACGAAGATGGTTAAATTAAGGCAAAGTTACGTATTTTGGGGCTTAATAATTTGATGAAAGAAAATCGTTAATATTCCTAATACTTTCGGAGATATCCAAAAAAAACCTAAATTTTCAGTTTCGGTTTTAAATTTTTAGCGCCTTTATTTTTGACTTGACAAGATGCGTTATTAGTTTTTAAATTCGACGTTTCGTTCTTTAGATACCAACTTCAAGTAAGTTTTTTTAAATACGGACCTGGGATTTCAAAAACAGTTTAAGGGACTTCTACGTCTTATAGATTTAACGCAATTTAAAGATTTTTGAAATTTTAACGCTTTGTTATCTAATTGTTTAAATTTATTTTTTTATAAAATTAAGGTCCTGAATATTGAAAGCAATCTAAAAATTCGTCCATAATTACTCAAACGAACTAATATTTGATATTTTGTAAGAAAATAGGACCAAAGTCTCAGCGTAAAATATTTTTCTGTCTGTTTATTTTTGTTACATGTTTCGCCTGAAACTAGCATCATTAGAGAAAAATTTAAAAAAGTTTTTGAAACAAACATAAGCACATCACAGTAACATAACTAGACATACACTCCTGTTACCTTTTTCCTCGCTCGGGAGCATTACTTTTTTTCTCTTTTATAGTATTTCGAGCTCTAAGGCAAAAACCATAGGAATTAGGATATATGTTATATTAATAAAATAAATAAAAATAGTTTAAAAAACTAAAAAAAAAATAGAATTACTTATCATGACTTAAAACACTTATTTACTTCTAGGAGATTGTTACGGTAAATCTTATTAAAAAAATAAACGGCCTAAACACCACAGCTTCCTCTAATGTAATTTTAATATTTAATTTTAACTTTCTAAAGCTTAGAAGTTCCTAATATTGTATTTAGAATTCTAGGTCCGTATTTAAAAAAATTGACTTGAAGTTGGTATCTAAAGAACGAAACGTCGAATTTGAAAATTAATACTGCCATCTTGTAGAACATAAAAAAGGCTATAAATAAGTGTTTTTTTTCTCGAGTGAATGCACAAAAATTTTAAAAAAAAATGGAAATTTCTGTTTTTTTCGGATATCTCCGAAAGAATTCGGAATATTAAAAATTTTATTTCACGAAATTATTAGGCCCCAAAATACGCAACTCTCCCTTAATTTAAACATCTTCGTATCTTTTACCGTTTTCGAGATCCCCTTGTACGCACACGAATTTGTAGCACCCTGTATAATATATTTTTAAAATATAAAACATTTTCGAATATACAAATTAGATGCAACATGTGCCCGATAAAATAAACCGTTGGACAATACTAACGCCCCAATAGAAACAAAAGACCTATTTATAAATATGTAAATAATATGTAGAACAATTTAGTATTTTTTAACCTATAATTTAAAACTAGTTACAGTATTTGGTTTAATATTAGTTCCAGTGAGTATTGTGATACATTAGCTATAGAAATGTACTATGTTAAAATATTTTATTGTATGTACATAATGAATTCTATTTTGTAATGATAAATAAATAATTGAAAATAAATTGAAACTGAATTTATATAAATAACATACATTATTTCTAATTGACTCTTTCACACCGCGGCAGTGGCTCAGAGGTAGAGCTACTGGCATTCGACCGCGGCGATCCGGGTTCGATTCCCGCAGTGGGCATACACAATAAAAAAAGTATGTTCGAAATTAAGTGGATTTAAGAATCCACGGAAGAGTGTAAAATGTATCATCTTCCAACCCACCCCATTCATGCCGATAACCAGGCCGGATGAGATCGGATATCTCGTGGGGTGCGGAAGAAGATATGTACACACTCCCCAATCGGTAGGTCAGGCAATGGCAATATACCAAGTTAATTGCCCTTGGGGGGTGTCGCATGACTGAGGATCGTGATCGGAACCCACGTTAAACTGTATATCCCCTCGGAAATGGCCCTGGCAGCGAACGAAGAGGGAAAAAGCCTAATTCCAAAGATGGGCAGAACGGCAATTGACCCTTTCACTGCCCGCAACTCGCCTAGAGCGCCTTTACTGATTGTTTGTGTAATTTGCCCTTAACGCGTGCAGGAGTACGTCCAGCCCGCAGTTATGTTATGGAACCCAAACCGGCCAATTAGAGGTGCTTTAAGACAGGCGCGTGGGCGGGGTCTTGTTTGAAATCGCAGGGTAAGTTGCTTCTCTAACCGTATTCAAAAATTGTTGTATTAGAGGGCCTAAATGTTTTCTTTTTCAAATGAGGAGCTTCCGTGCAAAACCGGCTATATCCATTTATTTTAGGTTTTCGTTTTTCTCTCAATTTCGCATCTTTAGCTTTATTTCTATCGACTACTAAAGTGATTTGGACCAAAACCGGCCATATACATGTTAAAATAGCATTGTAGCAAACCCGGCTATATCGGTTATGGGTAAACAGGTTTTGACCTTGGAGAAAGGATGCTGTAGTGCTGCCAAGCAGGGATACGCTGTTTTAGTAAGTGTTTTGTTATTATTTTTGAATAATATAGTTTTTTTACATTTATTTTGAGGATTTGAAGCAAAACATCCAAAAAGTTTTTTGAAATTTCAACCTTAATATGAAGTTTTCGAAAATAAAAATATGTATCGTAAATCAATCAGTACAATAAAGCCTACAAGACCTAACTTTGCATTTTGTTTTATTTCTAAAGGCCAGGAAATGGGGAGTTTTTGCAATTTTCCCAACATTTTACTAACATGGATATATCCGGTTTTGCACGGATGCTCCTCAATTGGATTTTGATATTGGAAAATATTGTATCACTACCGGTGCCGTCGCCGTTGAATAAAAAATTTGAAGTAAGTATACTTAAAAAAGAAAGGTAAATTACATATAGTTTTCGATAAACTATTTTTCCATCGTTGTTTAGGTATGTTTACCACCTGGTTGGGAAATAAACATTACCAATAAAAATATAGTAGAGAGTGAGAATAAGTTTCTCAACGTACAATTAAAGTATTTTATTAAATGCGCCAGCAATGAAAAGTTTGGTAGATAGTAAATAGGATTCGAAAATTTAACAAATAATGCATCGTTTACCATCAATTGTACTGACATTGAGGATGGCGTACGAGCCAAATTCAAACAACGCCTAAGGTAATATTTCTATTTATCATTTTTCGTTAGCCATCTTTCTTTAAGAAATAATCTACCGTTTCCGCCACCTGAATAAAGAACGCGACATCCGAAAAATAAATTTAAATAACGCGCCAAATAAACTCCTCCCTCAGGCTTGACGTGAAGCACTTTTAATTGACCGGTTTAAGTTCCATAACATAACCGTGGCCTGGATGTACTCTTGCGTCTGCTTCACAGACTATTGTGTAAAACAGTGATATCCGGTCTGCATTCCCGCAGTTGCTGAAACAGACAGACGCTCGATGTAGGTATGTACTTCGCGGAAGAATCAAAAAAGAAACCTTTACTCTTCTAAACTATTCTATAGAGAGTGAAAATTGAGATTAAACTAATAATTTTTTTAATTGTCTCTAACACGTTCAAGTAAACAAACCGATGTCAACATCTTGTCATTACACTATATCGTGAACGGATGTCAATGCCTTGTCACTATTTGACAAACAAAACTAACCTTAACTTATTTAGTTCTGGTCGTTAACATGGATGTCTCCACTCAAGGTTAACCCCCCCCCCCCCTCATAGACGTTACCGCGCTGAGATCACTTAATGTCCCCAAATGAATCGGAAAGAGATTCTGTCTCAATCACTCTTCTTACATCGAGAAAGCAATGCTGAAAATTCTACACAGTAAGAATGGGCGCCAAAATGTAAAAGTTTGTATTATGTGAGGTTAAGTTGTGTGTAAAGTAACCGTAAATATCTCTTCTTGCTTACTGGGCACACAGGGCTATATTCAATCTCGAGATGGGTAAATAAAATCTCTTTATACAGAATGCAAAAAGGATAATGAATACCTTTTAATGAATTGCAAAGTTACACATAAACGAAGTTACCCGACCTTTCCTCACTCATTACTTTAATAAAATAACGATTCTCGTGGCCAGGAAATATTCAAAATATCCGACCAATTTCTGTACTGTGTGAGGTTTTGCAAATGGCATTCCGCCAAATCTCTTAGTATTAGTTTCTAAAATATATCTAATTAACTAACCCTAAATAAATGGACTACCCTGTTTTATTTTGGAGATGAACCCCTTCCTTTATTTCTTTAGTAGAAAACGCGAAACCACACGTTTCATGCGCCTAAATACTAAATAGTTTAAGCTCGGTTTTGCGTTTTCCAGTAAAGCTGTTGTTTACTTCTTTATTGAAAAATGCGAACACACATTTCATGTGCCAAAACAGTTAGGCGTGGTTTCGCGTCTTGTTTTGTCAACTTAAAAATATTCCGCGGCTTATTTTAATTGGGTAACACTATCCTAATATGTTATAAAATTATTCTGACTTAAAGAAAATAACATGTCAATGTACGATTGTCCTAAGCTTTAGTATAGATCTTGGTTATCAAGAGCTTAGAATGCTGAGATTCGGCCAAATACACTTATTGTGACTTCTTTATCTTACCAATATACCTAAACTTAAATACCTGCATTGTTGTATCTATAAATGTTCTTTATTGAAGTAATAATGTAAAAAAGATGCAGAACTGAACCTTAATCTCTTATTATGAGAGAAAAATACATGCGTTTGTCTTGTTCTATTCCGCTAATCCTCAAAATAAAGTATATGTAGACGTCCACTTCTTTAGTAATACGTCCTGTGTCCATAAGATTGATAAATATTATGAATACGAAAAGAAGGTTTGTTAGCAGCAGGCGGGCAGTGTATCTATCTTTTGCATTAAGTACACAAGGACGACAAATGCAATGGGTTCCGTGAGACACAGGTAGACAATGACAGGCTGTTTCGTTCTTATTAGAACTCATCAGAAACCATAACCTGTAAGCGACCCCCAGTACAGCGAGACTATGTTTTCAAACCATTTTTAAGAAATAAAAATGCGTTACTGGTTACGCCTTCTATAGGAATAAACTCAATGCAAAAGATAGTCGTCGACGAAAGCAACAATAAACCAAATACGTTAGGCCAACACACACACAATATTTTTTCGCATCCCCATTTTTTTACGGATTTGTAGATTCAAATATAGATCGCGCTGCAGTAACACACTGGGCGCTGCCAATCCGTAATACAATGCCGTGTTTTAAAATGTAGTAGAGTTTTGTGTCCGAAGAAGTAAATAGAAAAGAAGGTTTTTTAGCGGCAGGCGGACAAAGTAGTGCATCAGCCTAACGTATTTGGTTTTTTCTTTAAAATGGATTGAAAACATAGTCTCGCTGTACTGGGGGTCGCTTACAGGTTATGGCTTTCTGATGAGTTCTAATAAGAACGAAGCAGCCTGTCATTGTGACACCTGTGCCCCAGGGAACCCATTGCATTTGGCGTCCCTGTGTACTTAATGCAAAAGATAGATGCACTACTTTGTCCGCCTGCCGCTAAAAAACCTTCTTTTCTATTTACTTATATGGACACTAAACTCTACTACTTACTATTTTATTATGAATACGTTTTCTAAATATTAAAATAGAAACATGCTTATTATATCATAAATAAATAAATATATTATATCTTATACAATTTATAATCAAACTCATTCTCCTTCCATAATTAAGGCAACGATTCCCCGTATCGAACTATAGCCACCAGAAAAGAGAGCAAATATGCCAACGGCAATAAGCAGCATATCCCTCCAGAAGAGAGCAGTTCCTGGTCGTGTAAGTTTTTCTTCCCAGTTCGCAGCAATATCGATAAATGCTGGGAAAATTACGCCCAAGCACGATAGACACAAGGATCCAACCAGTGAAATAAATAATCCAAAGTATGGAATACTCGTTGCAAAGAAAACTAAAACAAAGAAAATGTGATTTATTTAAAATTTTGGCATTTAAAACTGACTGAGATCCGGTTGTACAATTACTGCTTAAGCTTAGTTCAGCGTTGTACCAAGTTTAAACTTCATTTGTACAGCCTCAACAGTAACTTAAAGCTTAGTTCAGTGCAGGGTCGCTTTAAGGCAAATTGGTACCCTAGGCACATTTTTTTGCTGGCCTCCTCACACTAATAAAAATTGAAGTAAATTTTTTATAACATATTTTGATTTTAAAAGAACTTTTTAACATTGATTAGTGGTAATAAAAACGTACAAAAACAAATAATAATTTTAAACTTAAATATAAAAGTAAACAAACCAGCCCGATCAGTGTACTAATGCCAGATGCGTATTTAATTTTTTATTTTTTACATTTTCGGATAGTATTTTCATTAAACATTTTGCCGCCCTCCATCAACCTGCCGCCCTAGGTAGCTGCCTTTCTTGCCTAATGGATAAATCGGCCCTGGTTCAGCGTTGAACCAAGCCCAAACTTTATTTATACAGCCTTAACCTTCCTGTACAGGAATCCAAAGCTTGGTTCAACGTCGAACTAAGCTTAGGCCGTAATTATACAACCGGACTTGAATGATTAACTTTACTGAACCCTTTAAGAAAATTTGATTTAAAATATCACTTAATTCTATGCCTTTAATATTAGTTAATTTGTGAAAATTAACGGAAATTGGGGACACTTCGACTATAGAGTTAAAACTGAACACTTTATTTTAATGTCAAATAAATGCTAGTTCTCAATGTGACTAGCGTAACTTCATATAACTACATCAATATAAAATATTGATGTATTTATATGATGGAGAAATTCATAGTTTCGCAGATGATACTGCAATTTTTTATACAGATACAAATTGGGACAACTTAAATAACAAAATTAAAAAAGATTTTAAAATAATAAAAAATTGGTTTGATAAAAATTTATTAACAATTAATTTTGAAAAAACTAATTATCTTCCTTTCACTTTAAATCCAAATAACATACCACAAAATATGAATAGTATTAAAATAAATGATGACATTGAAATTTTGAAAGTTAATCAATATTTAGGAATAATCTTTGACAGTAAATTAAATTGGAATTTTCACATAGAATATTTAATTAAAAAATTAAGAAGTTTACTATTAATTTTTAGAAACTTTTAAAAAATTTTGAACGTAAAACATATGAAAATATTATATATATTATGCATTAGTTAAAACTCATTTAAATCGCGGAATTTTAGGTTGGGGAGGAATATATAGAACTTTAGTTAAAAAATTGAAATATTACAGAAAAGATTTCTAAAAATTATATTTAATAAAGATTATCTTTATGATCTTTACGATCATTAAGACAGTCTTGTTAAAGGGAATGACAGTAATACTGATCGTGTTAGAGCAAATTTAAAAAAAGTATGAAAACAGTGACGAAATTCAGGGGGCAGGGGGGACAGAGCTTCAACTACCCTTAAATTCTCTAGAAAATTTCGCACCAAGTTTTTCTAACCAATCAGAATATTTTATTTTTAATTATTACCATGGGAACAACAAGAATTTCCGGAAATATTCATGCTTTTTGAACTTCTGGTGGCAAATTTGGCCACTGAAAATTTTTCTTCACATGTCATGTCAAAATAATGACACGGAAAGACAGAATTAAATTATTTGTCCAGGCTAAAAAAGCTTATTTATAGTTGATAAAAAAAAACAACTAACGTAATTTTATTATTACTCGTGGATATTATAGGTGCGAAATTTTCGTACCAAATCTCCTTTGAGTTGGAATTATAAATCCGGAAATTTTTCATAAATCGCGAATTCTTTAAGAAAATTTTCAAATTAATCATTTAGAATTTTCTTTTATTAATCCAGAAAATTTTCAAAAGTAATTCATGCTTTAGGAAAATTATAAGTGAAAATTGTCTTTTCAATGGCCTATTACTATGTTGTGCATTTCCTTTGTTTTAAAAAAACGCCTAGATTAATTTTCCTTGTAAAACTTTAGTAATACAAGGTAAGTGGTAAAGAGTGGTTCAACAAAACGATAAAATGGGCCATTTTAAACGTCATTATAATATACAGTTAACTGGCTCAAGAAAAATCTGCTAGTTATTTACAACCTACTTTTAAAAAAAATAAAGTAGAATTTCTCGATGTTTTCCTTTCATAATTATTTTAAATTGAAGAAATAGTCCATACTTAATGTTAAGTGGTAAATTAAATAGGAAAAAATGATACCCTAATGTCAGGTCGCACAAAGAATTTTAATAATAATTAACTCACCAGCAAGTTTGACTGTGAAATAAATGACATTGGCACCTTCATTTTTTATTTACTAATCAGGCATCTTTGATTGCGATTACAAAATGTCGGTCAATGTAATTTATGTCACAGTCAAACGTGCTGGTTAGTTAATTCTGGTTTGTGCAAACCAACATAAGTCAACCTCCACTCCAAGATATATCAAGTCAAAAATATTAAAGTGTGAGTTCTCTACAGACATGTTTTGAAAGTATAAACGTTTATCTTCAGAAGATATATAACTTGTTGGAATAACCATAAAATATAAAATTGTGAGTGACACCTTAATAGAGACTATTGATAAATATGTTAAAGAAAAATCAAATCTATTCTATTGTGAAAATAAAATTTAAAAAGTAGTTTTATAATAAACATTTATTGACATAAAGTTATTTTGTTCTCTTTATGCTGTAATTCCTGTGAAGGGAAAAGGTAGTTTATTTCAAAATAATTAGTGATATATTTTTTATACAGGGTGATTCCTAAGTTGATACTTCTGTTTTAGCTGTGTATAGAAGGCATTAAAATAAAAAACCTTTTCAAATACCTTTTTTCAAAAACGGAAAAATAAGGTACTTACATTAATTTATTACATTATAATAACATTAAGAAATGAGCCCGCAAGGAAAAGCGTTCTGCATATAATCTCGAAGCACTTTGTCACACTCACAGTAAATTAGCACCTAATCTTCAAGTTAATTGTTTTTAAATTTTACCCTTTTCACGTGTCACCAATTTAAAATTAACTTGCTTCAGAAAACACACCGCAGCATGACGTCAAATAAATAACTGACCACCGACCCGTAAACTACATGACTAATAACTACTAATAAGACAAAAACATAAAAATATATCAGAATATAGAAATAAATAAAAAAACATAAAGTCTTTCTCCACTGGTTTATAATAAACCAGTAGAAAAAGACTTTATGTTTTTTTATTTATTTCTATATTCTGATATATTTTATACATAATACATATAATATATATATATATATAATATATATAAAAATATATCAGAATATAGAAATAAATAAAAAAACATAAAGTCTTTCTCCACTGGTTTATAATAAACCAGTAGAGAAAGACTTTATGTTTTTTTATTTATTTCTATATTCTGATATATTTTATACATAATACATACAAAACGACTAAAAATGTGGATTGTAACATATTAAGCATTTAGATAGAAAATGTAATTCTCTACACGTTAGTAAGCTAAAAAATAGGGTGTTCCATTTGCAAAAATTGACTGATGCACATTTATTTAAATGGAAACATAGGCACAATTTTAAGAACTCCCCGTATAAAAAACGTAAAACCTAAGTAATTTAAACTCAAGATCTATGTATTACTTGAAAGCTTACAAAATTTTAAATGTTTACCTTTATTAGTTTCAGAGTTACTAAACTTTCTTCTCGAAGCGTTTTTACACAAAAAAATCCTTTTATAATTCATATCTCAAAAACGGTTAGAGATAGGAATAGATTATTATTTACAAAAGTTATTTAGATTTTAATAAGGTTATCAAAAATGCTTAAATATACAGGGTGTTCCATTTGAAATAGCAAAGTTGTCGTTAACTTCCGGTATAACCGGAAGTAATAAAAACGTCAAAATATAATGTTTTAAAAGCTCAACGCCAATTATGCCTGCTATCAAATTTTAAGAAAGATAAGTTTACTCGTTTCCGAGATCTTCTAATAGGCCACTTAACGTCAATCACCCTGTATTGTTTTCTTTATTTCAAATTAACTAACTCCACGGCATTCCCCACATGAAGAAGCTTAAAGAAACTAGAAGACTAGGCGAAAAGACTACCAAAGTTGCCTCTTATCCTCCTCACACTGCCGATACTATAGTCACGCAGTCGCCAGCTGAAAGCAGCATATGATGTTTCTAATTTATCTCCCCCCCCCCCTTTTATTTTGTAAGTATATACAGCATAGTATTCTTTTCAGCTTCATTCATAAATGTCAGCTTAAAAATTTACTTCATATTTATAATTTTGCGTCAGAGACTAGAATAGCGCGGCGACCAGAATGTCGGTTCGCGGATACTCGGGTTGCATCGGTCTCCCAATCGCTGCCACTTGGGTAGCGTCGTGTGAGTAGTGTCATTCAAATCTACATGTTGGGTGACCTAGTCGCCCGGTCTCCTAGTGTCCACGCACTACAATTTCTTTTGAGTTTTCCCGTATGAGGACTGCCTTAGTAAGTATATGTTTGTTATTAGTGTATCTTTTTTTATAAATTTACCACACTTCTAATAAAATTTATAAAAAGATAAAAAATATTGTGGAGAAAATAATTGGGTTCTCGTAGTCACTGATATTAGCTACAATTATTAACATTGAAGTAAGGTCGATATCATAGTTTTATATATACAGGAAGGCCTATCGATTTGAAAATACCCGTTTATACAGGGTATTCCAAATTCGATGTATTAAAATTGTTTTTTTTTAGGAGCTTTTGACCTCTTGAAAGTAAGGTTTAGTGACAAACGTGACATATTTCTAGTTTTTGAAGGTAAAAGCTAATAAAAAAAAATCCGGTCCGTATGTAAAAATATCAAGTTTACGTAAACAACAAAACGTCGTATTTGAAAAATAAAATGATTTCCTTGAGAAGCATAAAAAAGTGCCTTAAGAAAATTCTCTTAGTTTTTCAAAATAATCCGTATTTTGTCGTAAAAAAAATAACAACCGAAATTAATTGTTTCGTTTTTTATCGGATATCTCCGGAAGTCATCGAAATATTTTAAATGTCTTTTTAACAAATTACTTAGCATTAAAATAAATGCAACTGTACCTCTCTATCTGTTGTAGTTACCGCGATAGCAATGCTAATACATCTAATTTGTAACACCCCGTATATTAGAAAAAGTGGTCTTAAGAATGTTAAGCCAATTTTTCTCTTGGCAGTAAAATGCAAAATGAAAATTTAAAAAATGAAAATAAGGAATTCCGAAGCGTTTGAAAACTAGAATATACAGACGACATTTTTTTCACGGCATTGCAAGTTTCAATGATGAGGCGCAATTTTGGAACACAGAAAAATATTTGACTTACATGTTAATAGCGTAAAAAACAATCTTAATCCATATTCATAAACAGCTTTTTTTTTATCACTGGCTCCTTGTCTGTCAAGCCTTACAAAAATGTATAAGTCCAATAATACACTTATCGGCACATATGCATTCAATCCATAAGTTACATAAACAGCGAAGCAGTATGAAGCTAATATCACTTGAGCAAATCTAAAAAAATAGAACTATTTAAAATCAATGTATATAGGTATCCCAAAACTTTTGAACAAAAAATGTGGAGCAAAGCTGAAAACATGCAAAAACCGGTCAATCCATCACTTTTAACATTTTTTGTTTAAGTTTTGATTAATGGAACATTATTTCGATCTTAGAAATTCTACAAGTGAAATAGGAAAATTAAATACAGATGTTTTTTAATATAAATATACAGGATAGTTTTTCTTTTCTCTTTAGTATACTCTCCAATATGTTTTATCTCAATATTCTGGAAAATTTCAGTCAGGTTCATTATTGACATTATTTAAAGAAAAATAATATACAGGTGTGTTAAACTCAGTAAATATTTCGGAGGAGAGGGCGGTTAAATCACATTCATCGCCTCCTGGATACGGTCTTGTCTTATGCAGTGCTAAAGGACCCCGCACAAAGCCTATGGGAAATGGCTTTCGGCTAATTTTTCTGAATTTTTGGTATTTTCTAGATCTTGAGGTCCTGATTAAAAGTATCCCTGGCAGTAATCCAATCCTATGACTAGTTTTTGAGTTGCGGCCTTTTAAATTTGGCAATTTCTTACTTTGAGATTGTATGCATTGTCTGGAGTTTTCACTTGTTTCTTAAAAACTATCAACTTTTTTATTTTTTTTTTAATTTGTGGAAAAGTAGACTTTAAGTTTTCTTTCACTTATATTGAAATAAAATATGTACAGAATGTTGAATAATTTATTGGCGGATTAAATACATAATAATATAAAAAAAATATAAAAATCAAAAAAAAAATTTAATAATTATTTTAATTTTGAGAACAGACGGCTAGATTTTGTTCATATTTAAATATTTTGAAGTACCAAGTTATGGATGAAAAAAATGGGTATAGGTTGACGTAGAATATATTGCCGGGTATTTTATTTAAAAAAAAAATTAAAAATTCACCTGAAAACATAATAAACGACTTTTAATTGATTTATTTAATTAATATGCCTATTTGTGAAAATTTTTTTTACAATAATTATTCTATAATACATTTTTATCTTAGATATACAGGGTGAACCAGTTACAATGATTTACACAAGTGAAAACAATTAAAAATAGGAAAATTAATAAATGTTTTTTTTTATCACATGACAAAATATTATTGTCAACTTATAAAATATTTTTTTCGTAAAATACGTTTTCTCTTGTTCATGATACGTTTAGATTATATTATAATTATTGTCAAAGAAAATTGTTACAGATTGGCTAATTGAATCAATTAAAAGTCGTTTTTTACGTATGTGAATTTTTAATTTTTTTTTGAAAAACAAAATACCCGTCAATATATTCTACGTCAACCTATACCCAAATCTAGCCGTTTGTTTTCAAAATTCGAAAAATAAGTAATATATTTTTTTGGATTTTTATAATTTTTTTATATTATTATTTATTTAATTCGCCAATAAATTATTCAACATCCTGTACATATTTTATTTCAATATAAGTGAAAGAAAACTTAAGATCTACTTTTTCACCAATACAAAAAAATAAAAAGTTGATAGTTTTTAAGAAACCAGTGAAAACTCCAGACAATGCATAAAATCTCAAAGTAAGAAGTTGCCAACTTTAAAAGGCCATAACTCAAAAACGAATCATAGGATTGGATTACGGCCAGGGACACTTTTAATTAGGACGTCAAGATCTTCAAAATAATTAAAATACAGAAAAATTAGCCGAAAGCCATTTCCTATAAGCTTTGTGCAGGGTCCTTTTAAATCTAATTATTATAAAATGTATTGTTCTATTTGTTAATCTCGAAAGTAGTTTCTTTAATAATTAAGGTTTATTTGATAACTTTAAACCTACTTTTCTGTTATAGGAAAATTCATAGTTATACTAGATCCGACATTCTCACCGTAACACCAATATCCCAAGACGGCTGTAATAGTATACATGATAGTCAATATAGCAAACGCTATATTAAGAGGACCAAACAATTTATTCATAGCTCCTGGATCTGCCATATTATTTTCAACAGTTATAACCTAAAAGATTATTTGTAATGTGCATGAATTCTTGAAATTTTGTGTGATAATTATTGCTGATATTAGTTGCAATGTCCTCACAGAGTATAGTAGATTCAAATTAAATAACAAAATTAAAAAAGATTTTAAGATAATAAAATATTGGTTTGATAAAAATTTATTAACAATTAATTTTGATAATACTAACTATCTTTCTTTTGCTTTGAATCCAAATAACATACCACAAAAATGAATATGTATTTTAAAATAAATGAAGACATTCAAATTTTGAAAGTTAATCAATATTTAGAAATAATCTTTGACAGTAAATTAAATTGAAATTTTCACATAGAATATTTGATTAAATAATTAAGAAGTTTACTACCAATTTTTAGAAATGGCACGTAAAACAACTGAAAATATTATATTATGCATTAGTTAAAACTCATTAAAATTTATCTCCCCCCCCCCCTTCATTTTGTAATTATATACAGCACTGGATTCTTTTCAACTTCATTCATAAATTTCAGCTTAAGAATTTACTCAATATATATTATTTTGCGTCACTTAAGAGACTGGAATAGCGCGGCGACCAGCATGTCGGTTCGCGGATATTCGGGTTGCATCGGTCTCCCTATCGCCGCTACTTGGGTAGCGCAGTATGAGTGGCGTCATTTAAATCTACATGTTTGTTGATCTAGTCGCCCAGTCGCCTAGTGTCCACGAACTACAATTTCTTTTGAGTTTCCCCGTATGAGAACTGCCTTAGTTTGTAAGTATATGTTTGTTATTAGTTTGTATCTTATTCACATAGAATATTTAATTAAAAAAGTTTACTAATAATTTTTAGAAACATTAAAAAAAATTTGAACGTTAAACATATGGAAATATTATAATATGCATTAGTTAAAACTCATAATTACGGAATTTTAGGTTGGGGGGAATAAATAGAACTTTAGTTAAAAAATTAGAAATATTACAGAAAAGGTTTCTAAATATTATTTTTAATAAAAATTATCTTTATCCTTTAATAAAATTATATTCTGAAACAAGAAAAATGAATATTAGACAACTTTACATTTATACCATCTTAATATACATATTTAAAAATAAAAGTCATATACCGTTTAAAAACCATAATCATAATACATGTCATAAAAAGGAAATAACCATAAAACCTAAAATAAATAAGTTCGTGGGACAAACAAATTTCAAATATTTATGTTTTTATTTAAACGGTTATTTACCAACAAAAATAAAAAAATATATTTAATTAAAAAAATATAAAGTCGAACTAAAAGCATGAATATTGGAAACAGATAACTTAAGACAATTTTTGGAAATGTTTTAATTACGTAATATTGTTATGAATAATATATTTTTCAAAATTTTATCTTCAACAAACTGCGTTTATATATATGCATATACTTAAACGTTTTTTATTTGCAATTTAACTTGTACATAATATTAACAAATATTAAAAAAAAAAATATTTTAATTTTCTTATATATTTATAATTTAAAATACTAAGACTTGCCCCTAACAAAGTACGCTTTCGGGGGTTCAAAGAAAAAGTTTATTGAGCAAGATTAATAAACACATTTATTATATTATAAATATTGTAAATAAAGTTATTATTATTCTCAATGTTAGTTTTCACAGCTTTTTGTTGGTAAGGCTGGTGTTATTTACAGTACAGAGAAGAAATTCATCTTAACCTGTACTGTTTAGAAACTTCCGTACTATATGGCATGTTTGGAGGATGACGCTTTTCTGGATTAGTTGGTATAAATAACCTGATAGGCCCAGTTTTTCCAAGTTGGGCTTGAAATTTTTCGTCATAGCTTCCTCCACCGATATTATGATCGGAATTATGTCGATTTTATCTAGCTTCCATATATTTTTTTATCTCTATAGCCAAATTCGAGTACTTGGTCTTCTTCTCGGATTCGGTTTTAGAGAGGTTGTGTGTTAGTGGGCAACCTATATCGATTATGAAAGCTTTCTTGGTGGTTTTTTCGATGAGAAGAATATCCGGACGGTTGTGGTCTACTGTTCTATCCGTTATTATTGGCCTGTCCCAGTATAAGAGATATTCAGGGGATTCAAGGACTGGCTCGGGTGAGTATTATTATTATTATTATTATTATTATTATTATTATTATTATTATTATTATTATTAAATGGTTTAGGAAGTAAATTTAAGATGCCAATGAACCAATAATTTTATACATTAGAATTATTGCCGTTTAGAATAAGAACAATGATTAGCATTTTTTTCTTTCAAGAAAAGTTTGGGTAGTAATAAGAGCTAATGAATTGGGTTTTCAACGGTAGCCTTTTAATATGTTTTACTTACCATAGGAACAGATTGTAGAGAAAACAAAATTGTCCCAAAAAGTAATGGATAATCTATAAGCCTTCCAACTGGTTTCCTATCTGTGAAGTTTGCGTCAAGTTCCTTGAAAATGTAATAATATACAACCGCAAAAGTAACCACCGTTGCTAAATTAGCCATCAGCGAGAAGGGTGCCAATATTTTTAGGTTTTTATTAACCAGTACCATGAAGAAAACAGCTGGAAACATTATCAGCATGTATATGTAGAGTGGTAGATATTTTTCTGTATAAACTTCAGTTATTGTTTTTATGCTAGTTCCGCAGAACACTAAGTAGATGCAACAGCATCCTGTTTGGTAGAATATAAGGGTAAAATCTGTAAATCCTCTGAAACAATAAAAAATTTAGGATAATTTTTTATTTCAAACTTCTTCTTTGCACACTGTTAATTAAATTTTTGTCCAATGCAAAACGATTTAATTTAAATGTTTTATCCATATTAACATAAACCTCATAAAAAATGTTTGTAAAAGTATTGAATTGTGACTGCTATTTTTAAATAAATCACTAATTTTAATGCAAGTTATGAAGCAAATACACAAAATATTAAGGTTAAAATCCACAAAACTTATTACTACCAATAGGCTATTGATTATGTCATACATAAGGAACTACAGAGTGTTTGGGTTTTTATTGCATAAATCGTTTAATTGGTTATTCAGGATGAGAAAACCGCAGAGTGCTATTTAATTAGGGGAGGGGGGCTGGAGATAGGGGGGAAAATGCAACCTTTATGGGTTTTTGAGTATATCTCGAAAACGAAGCAAAATTTGTGGTTATTTTATAGGAAAATTTTTGTAAAAAGATAGATTTTCTATTGAAATGGCTTACTTAAAAAATTTAAAAGTTCATTCAGTTCAAATTATATTAAAAACAATTTAACAAAAAAGTGCAAAACATTAAATACTTTATTTTTTTTTTAATTTTATGCAAATAACTTTTTTTGAGCAGAGATAGGTATAGGCATTGCTTCATAGAAAAGACAGGATATTAAATTTCCTACAGAATGACGTATTTAATTATAATATATATTATTATTTATAATTGTTGATCAAATAATTTAACATGTCTTTATTAAATAAAATTCAATTGCATACATTGAAAACTAAGTATCAAAATGATATTGTTTTAAATTCAATAAAAACCGAAAAATATGATAAAGTTTAAACGGTCATATCTCATTGAAACTTCATCAAAAAAAATTTTTAATACGACATTCTGTAGGAAATTTAATATACTGTCTTTTCTATGAAGCAATGCCTATACCTATCTCTGCTTAAAAAAAAGTTATTTGTATAAAAGTAAAAAAAAAATAAAATATTTAATTTTTTGCACTCTTTTGTTAAATTGTTTTTAATATAATTTGATCTGAATAGACTTTTAATTTTTTTAATTACACCATTTTGATAGAAAATCTAAATCGCTACAAAATTTTTCGTGTAAAATACCCCCAAATTTTGCTTGGTTTTCGAGAAATACTCAAAAACCCATAAGGGTTGCATTTTCCCCCCTATCTCCAGTTTCCCCCCCTCTAATTTAATAGCACTCTGCGGTTTTTTCATTCTGAATAACCAATTGTACGATTTATGCCATAAAACCCCACACACTCTGTAGTTTCTTATTACCCTGCTTTTTAATCAATAGCCTATCAAAAATTTAAATAATTCTGTTATTTTTTATGCTTAGTTATACTTTTATACAGAACTATTTTACATAGGACCTTTGGTTTAGAGGTTGGTTCTAAAATAAAATCCGTTGTTACTTACGACGCAAAGTCTCCCCATGATCTAAATACTTCTGGTCCTATTTCGCAGGCCACTCTCATAGAATCACCATATCGAAGTAAGCCTGTTCTACGTTTTTTACATAACAAATACTGTCCTTTAAACTAAAATGAAAAGAATGTCATAGGTATCTGTTTAACTACTGTTTATGGATACCGTTTTCTGCAACCTTTCAAAGGCCTTTGACTGTGTGTCTCATAGCATACTATTAGAGAAAATGAGCCTTTATGGGATCAATGGAAGTAGCCTAGAACTACTAAAGAGTTATCTGAGTGACCGAATTAAAATGACATTCTTTACTGAACTATCCTTGAGTGCCTCCATTAAGCATGGAGTTCCCCAATGCTCCTTAATATCCCCTCTACTCTTCTTAATTTACATAAATGATATCAGTAGCTGCGTTCCTGATGGGGACGTTTGCTTATTTGCCGATGACACTACATATTATCAACATGACGAAAGTTTCCAAAACCTTATTAAAAAAAGAATTGAATCCTTAATAAACCTGGAAAAATGGTTTAATTGCAACAAACTATGTTTAAACCAAGATAAAACCACCAAGATCATATTCACTTTAAAGCATTTTCAAGAGGATACTTCAAATCCCCAAAATGTAAAGTTTTTGGGTGTCTACTTGGACCCTTACTTACCTTTGAAAATCATACAAAGCACCTTGCAGACCGGCTATGCAAAGGTGTTTTCTTATTAAAAAATCTTAAAGGCATAGTACCAACATCAGTAATGCTTCAAGCGTATCACGGACTTTTCCACAGCCTGATTAGTTATGCAATCCTGGTGTGGGGTCACTCCCGTCATGTTGGCAGAATTTTTGGGTTGCAGCGGGGGGCTCTGAGGGTCATGGCTGGTTTGGAATACCGAGCAGATGTTAGGCAGACTTTTGTTGATCTGAAGATTATGACTACTCCGTCTCAATACATATACCAATGTTTACTATACGCACACAAAAATATTGACCTGCACTTGCACGATACGAGGCTTGCAAACGATCTTAGAATCCCCTATTTTAGGTTAAGTAAATCAAGAATCTCATCCAACTATTATTCTTTAAAATTTTTCAATAAGCTACCAATTAGTCTTCAACAAAATAAATGTCCTTCATAAAATTTAAAAATAATATCAAAAAATTTCTATTAACTAAAAGCATTCTATAATGTGGATGAATTTCTTGAGTTTAGGTTTTAACGATCATTAAGTAACTGATGTCAATTCCTACCCCAAATTTTTACTTTTTAAACTTTTATCTTAAATTGAATTAATATGTGTTATAATGTCTGAAATTTAAAATTTTAAATGTTAAATTTATACTGTGCATAATATGCTCTATAATATATATTGTTTGTTGTATAATGAATGTATTTAAGGGTGTATTTTTTATATTGGGCGAAAACAACGATATTGCTGTCCTCAGAGCATAAAAACAGCGTAAAGAGATAAATACCGCTCTTTTTTTTATTAAATGTATAACTAATGAATTGTTTTGTTAAAATTCACTACAAATGTTGTTATAAAAGAGCTCCAGTGCCTGTTCCGGTAGCTAAGATGGACAGAATGTCCTCATCTGCAACTGTCCCTGGCGCAATTTTCTGTATGTAAAGTGGCACAAATTTAAATTATTCAAAGGCTTTGCAGCCAAAACTCATACAATCACTTAACTATGTTTTATGTTAATGCAAGAGACATAAAAATTCGATATTCCACTAAGTTGTATATCTCTTATTAATATAAATAAAATGTCCCTCACATGATCGTCCAGTCTGCAACAGCATATTTTACATCAAATAATTTAAGATACAATTGACAACATTGCATGCCATTTCATTTCAGTTACGTCAACTGTTAGTGCAACGAAGTGTGATTACTGAGTTATGTGAATAGACAAGCTGAGCGAGTATCAAGATTCCTAGAATGCAGAGCTTGCAAAGAGATAACACCGAACTTATATATTGTCATTTTTAACATTGTAAATTCATTCTTTGCTTCTCATTTGTAAACATAAGTTGCTGCTTATAAAAATAAAAGTTTTTAAAAACAAAATCGGTTGTTTAAAAGACTTAACTGGCGCAGTCGGAACGGATTGGGGTAGTTTTCGAGCAATATTTCTCGTCATCGTGACGGTTGTGCGTAAAACGTGGGTTTCAACCCTTAGACTCCTAAAGAACCTGTGATTGTGACTGTTTTGTGCACCAAAAAGTGGTTGAGTCCAGCTGAGGTCAACGCAGAAGTCCAAAATCACCCCCGTAAGCAGTACAGGATTATCACCGAGAGTAAAGAATCACCCGAAGGAAGAAAAGGCTTACAACCCGTTGGGTAAGTGTCCAAGTATCCCTTCTTTCCTTTCATCATCCCCGGTTAGGCTGGTGAAAATAGTTTTAAGTGTCAAATATTTTTAGTTTTCAAAGATTTTCAAAAAAAAAATTAATTTTAAGAAAAGTACATTTCTCTGATGAAGAAAGTACTTCTATTTTAGAAAAAGTTACTTTCAGAATTATTTTATGAGTGAATTAGACATTGACGACATATTAAGTCAATTCTTTCAAAGTTTAAACCTAAACAGTGAAAAAGATCGAAAAAGTAATAAAATGGACCCTCAAGCTCAAGCCCAAGCTCAAGCTCAAGCAGCTCAGGCTCAAGCCCAAGCTCAAGCAGCTCAGGCTCAAGCTGCTGCTCAAGCACAAGCTTTAATACAAGCGCCAAATATTAATTATACATTGCTTAAAATGTTTATCGATACGATATTTCCCTATAATGGTGACCCAAATACATTGACAAGTTTTCTATCAGCTGGTGATTTCCTTATTACAACCTACGGTAACGGAAATGATCCGATTATAAATGCATTTGTACTAAGAGCGATTAGAATGAAACTAATCGATCGCGCGCAAATACTTGTAGGTTGTAGAATGGAACTTCAAACATGGGATCAAATTAAAACTGCATTATATGATTGTTTTGGTGATAAACGAAACTTGGAATGCTTAGAACAAGATTTGTTTATGGCCACCCCTTTAAGAAATGAACATCCTCTAGATTTCGCGAAAAGATTACAAGTTCTTAGAAGTAATCTTGCCCAAAAAATTAATTCGTTCGCCGCCAATCAAATGGACCAGGCGACCAAATTAATTTATTTACGCCAATACGATCAAGTTTCATTGAGGACGTTTATTCGTGGTTTACCTGGGCCCTTACAAAGTATTATTAGACTTAAAAATCCTGATTGTTTAGAGTCGGCAATGACTCAAATTAACGAAGAAGAAAATTTTCAGTACTCTCAAAATCTTTTTAAGGCTCCAATTCCACCCAAAATCATGCCTATAAGACCAAACTTATTACCTATAAAACCAAATTTCCCAGTATATGGTCATAATAATAATAATTATAATCATAACCAAATAATAAGACCGAATTTCATGCAACCAAGACATTTTAATAACTATCAGAACTATAATAACAATATGCAAAACACACACATGATGCATAATAGGCCGGCGCAGCCACATCAAAATATGCCTATGCAAAATTTCTCTCAAAATAACTCTTTCCCAAGAGCACCTATTAATGTACAACCCCATTTTGTTAACAGAAATTACCCAACAAATAGGCAAGTTTTTGGTCCACCCAAAAATGTTTTTAAGCCTACTGGTCAAGTACCTACCAACAAGCCAGAACCAATGTCGGTTAGATCGCGTTATACGATGCCTAACGAACGTAATAATCAAAATCAATCTAATTTCTTTAAACAAAGCGGTCCGAGAAATTTTGTTTCGCAAGAACTATACCAAATTGACGAAAATCAAAATTATAATTTACAACAAATCACAACAGCATCTGGTGCAGCCAGCGACGCCAAAGAAATCTCTGAAAACACCGGAAACATAAAAAACGAAAATTTTGAATTTCTTGAACATCAAAATCAGGAATTTTCAAATCAATATGACGATTACAACCAATATAATCAATATAACCAATATACTGACGATATTGAATATCCCGAAAATTACCAAAATAATGACCAATACGAAAATTTTACGATACCGAGCCGATCAAATTTTGGAACTTAACATCTGATATGAACACCGAAATAAATAACAGTTTACCCTATATTCAAATTAAAAATCCCCCTTTAAAACTTTTAGTTGATACAGGTTGCTATCATTCAATTATTAAACCTGACATAGCAGAACAATATTTCGCAGAAAAAATTTATCACTGTCCTACGGTAATAAAAACCGGTGTAGGAACAAAAGAGATATTATTTAAAGCAGATATCCCTGCCTTTCCTGAATTTAAAGTAAACACCGATGTATCTTTCATACTTTTTAATTTTCATGAATATTTCGACGGTATCATAGGGCTAAACGAATTAAGAAGATTTAATTTTTCTATTGATTTATTTAATAAACAATTAGTAAACAAAAATATGACAATACCAATTTTATACCGAGAACCAGATAAGGAAACTTATAGCATATCAGTTAACGCCCACGAAGTTTTAACTACAAACGTGCCCGTATCACAAAATAATGTAGATGTAATTTTACCTGAATGTGTTATCAACGATTTATATATTCCCGAGACTTTAACTGTCGCTAAGAACGGTTTTGCACAGACAGAAATTTATAACTACACTGAGAAAAATATAACAATTCATTTTTCCGAACCGTTGAATGTTTGGTCATTTCCAGATTCCCATAAGGAAAATTTCGATTTCTTACATATAGAAAATATTTTACAACAAACAAATAAAACTACAAACAGACAGACAGACATTTCAAAATTAATTCGTTGTGAACATTTAAATGCTGAAGAAAAAACCGCGTTAATAAAACTCTGTAAAGAATATACAGATATTTTCCACCGTGAAAATGACCAACTTACCTTTACCAATAAAATTAAACACGTCATAAGGACGACCGACGAAATCCCCGTGCATACAAAATCATATAGGTACCCATTTATTCATAAGGAGGAGGTACAAAGACAGATTAATAAAATGCTCGACGAAGGAATTATTAGGCACAGCCAAAGTCCTTGGAGCAGCCCAATATGGGTAGTTTCGAAAAAACCAGACGCTAGCGGAAAGAAAAAGTGGAGAATAGTCTGCGATTTTCGCTGCGTAAACGCAAAAACAATCGATGACAGATATCCATTACCGAATATCAATGACATCTTGGATAAGCTAGGCCGTTGTACCTACTTTTCAACCATAGACCTCTCATCAGGGTTTCACCAGATTGAGATGGACCCTAATTCGATCGAAAAAACAGGTTTCAATGTTGAGAATGGGCACTACGAGTTTCTGCGCATGCCATTCGGACTGAAGTGCGCACCGGCGACGTTTCAACGCGTAATGGATAATATTCTGCGTGATTTACAAGGAAAAATATGCCTGGTGTATATGGACGATATTATAATCTTCTCGACTAGCCTAGAAGAGCATATTAAACATCTACAATTAGTTTTTGAAAAACTAAGAGAAGCTCAGTTAAAAATACAACTAGACAAATCGGAATTTCTTAGAATTGAAGTAGAATTTCTGGGACATTTGATCACAAAAGATGGTATAAAACCGAATCCTCGAAAAATCACTGCAATACAAAAATTTCCATTGCCAAAAACTGCAAAAGATATAAAATCATTTTTGGGCTTACTAGGATACTATAGAAGGTTTATAAAAGAATTTGCAAAATTAACAAAGCCATTTACAAAATGCCTAAAGAAAGGAGCCACTATCGAACACACGGCCGAATTTTTAGAAACATTCGAAACATGTAAAAATATATTATGTAATGACCCAATTCTACAATACCCGGATTTCGAAAAACCATTTATATTAACAACTGATGCATCAAATATTTCATTGGGAGCGGTCCTTAGTCAAGGCAAAATTGGTAATGATCTCCCAATAGCTTACGCATCGCGGACATTAAACCCCGCAGAAATAAACTACTCAACAATTGAAAAAGAACTCTTAGCCATTGTTTGGGCTACCAAATATTTTAGACCCTACCTTTTCGGACGTAAATTTATTATTGTAACAGATCATAAACCATTGCAATATTTATTTAACATGAAAGAACCAAACTCACGACTGGTTAGATGGAGATTAAAATTAGAAGAGTTTGATTATGAAATACGATATAAAAAAGGAAAACAAAATACCAATGCCGATGCACTATCAAGAATAGAAATAAATATGATGGAAAATGAGTCACTCTTAGGAAATCCTGGAGATATAAATGACGATATCAATCAGTACATCCATACAGAAGAAAATCAAGACGTCAGTTTAGAACAACTAGAACAAATTACTGAAATATTTAACCCAGAAAAAACAAATGAAAACCCTCCAAAAATAAATATAATATCCGATATACAAATAAGACCAGAGAGAGAAGTATCTGATAACGAAACAGTACACTCAGCAGTAGAAGACCCTATTTTAAACATACCAATAACCGAAAATTGCTTAAATACGTATGCCAACCAAATTATTTTTCATCAAAAAACAGAAGGACATTATCATGTAATAAGAAGTAACCCATTTATAACAAAAACTAGATACACTGTATTTTTAACACAAAATTATAAAAATGAAATAATAAAATTTTTCAAAGAATATTTAAACCCGACTAAATACTACTGTATGTTCATCAAAAACGCAGAAATTAATCTACCTAAAGAAATAAGCGTCTTATTACCAAAAATATTTAGGAACCATGCATACAAACTGACTCTGTCGAAAATTTATTTAAACGATGTCACAGAAGAAAATAGACAAAAGGAATTAATAACCTACCACCATAACAAAACATGTCACCGTGGTATTAACGAAGGGTTAATGGCGTTGAAAAAACTTTATTATTGGCCTAACATGAAGAATGACCTAACCCAATACATAAACAATTGCGACACGTGTCAACAAGCTAAATACGACAGACATCCACCTAGGATTAAATTCGCACTTACACCCACGCCTTCACAACCTTTAGAATCTATTCATATAGATACTTTTCAAATTTGTAATGTAAAATTCCTGACAATCATTGACGTATTTTCGAGATACGCTCAAGCTTATCCTCTAGAACCCGCTTGCACAGCAATCGTAGTTTTAGACAATCTCGCGACCTTTATAAGTCATCATGGCCTACCTCAACAGATAACATGTGACAACGGTACAGAATTTAAGACATCCTTAATGTTAGATTTTTGTAAATTACATAACATGTCAATTCATTTTACGACCCCTGGTAACTCAAATAGTAATAGTCCAGTAGAAAGACTACATTCCACCCTTATCGAACTATTTAGAATTTTAAAAATTAATGACCCAAATGCAAATACCAAGCAATTAATGCACTATGCAATAATTGGATATAACTCTTCAATGCATAGCGTAACTAAACAGAGACCATTCGACGTCATAAATGGACGCGTAAACGCATTAGACCCATTTGACCTTACGGATGAAATAATTTTAAATAAGTACGTCTCTGACAGACGAGACAGATTAAAAATAATATACCAACAAATTTACGAAACATCCCTAAGTACAAAATTCAAACAAAATCAAAAACAAAATGAAAAACGCGAAGACGCACCCGAATTACAACCCGGTAAGAAAATATACGTCACAAACAAAACAGCATT
Organism: Polydrusus cervinus; assembly: GCA_935413205.1. NCBI lineage: Eukaryota > Metazoa > Arthropoda > Insecta > Coleoptera > Curculionidae > Polydrusus > Polydrusus cervinus. The sequence continues at coordinate 32,747,926 of OW284516.1, forward strand.
GCGCAGTAAAGATAAACCGCGAAGAACACCCGCTATAGTCGATCAAGACATAGGAAATAAAATAATAACTAAGAAAAAGAAAATAATTCATAAATCTCAAATTCAAAGACCTAAAGCTTTTTCTTCTTCACAGGACAATGAAACAGCATCTGCTACGCCTTCTTGCAGCTACGCTGTTGATAACGTCAGCGACGACGAAACAAGACATTGACATTATCCCAATAAAAACACCCCTACTTCCATTTAACCTCGGAAATGCTAGGGTTATTGAAAGTAAACACACATTTTTACATTATATAGAAATGGCACCGTTAATTAATCAATTTACAAGCATAGAACGCGCTTATACGATTTTAGAAAAATCGCTTATTTTTACTCCTACGCATATTTCAGAAAACCCGCATTACGTTAACTCAAATAATTTGCTTAATCATGCTACTTACCTTATCTCGCAAGCAAGAATAAAATTAAATAATATTAAACCGCACACTCGTTCAAAACGTGGATTATTGAACATAGGCGGAAAAATATCAAAATGGCTTTTTGGTACCCTTGATTCAGATGACGGCGAAAAATATGAAAATGCAATTAATCAACTACGTCATGATCAAAGTTCTTATAGAAAAGAAATGAGTTTACAAATCTCATTAACAAAACAGCTGATCGACAACTACAATACCACCATAACTCTCTTAGATAAAAACCAAAAAATGATAAAACACCACATAGACGCTTTCGAAAATAGTATAAATAAAACTATGACAGATTTAACTATTTTTGTCAAAATTCAAAACACCCTATTTCAAGTTATTTTGAATTGTCAAAGTTTTATTACATTTTTAGATAATTTAGAAGACGCCATTATGTTCGCTAAACTAAACACGCTACATAGTGCAGTAATTTCAGCATCAGAGTTAGAACAAATAATTTTTAATTTGTCCACCCTATATGGTGACGATAAAATATTAATTTTCAAAAATTTAAACAACTATTATCAAATAGCAGGGTTACAAATTAACTTTGTAAAAGATAAAATTATTTTCGCTATCCATTTACCAATTTTTACAAAAGAATCCTTTGAAATTTTCCATCTTTTTCCTATACCTGTTAACCAAACAATTATCGTCCCTAATTTACCTTACCTAATATTGGGCACTGACCTACTTCAATATCAAGATGAAGCCTGTCCAATGGTAGAAGAACTCTCCATTTGTCAAAATCAATTAAGAGCACAAACCAATGATTGCGTAACAGCCCTGATCAAGAGAGCCGAAAATCAAAATTGTCCTATTACAAAAGCCGCAGTCACAACCCCAATACTGCATGCAATTACCAATAAATACGTCCTGGCCCTACCAAATGGTGAAAAGCTAAAAGTGCAAAAACTATGTAACGACAAGGAAATTATTTTCATTGAGGAACCAAGTATTATTAATATTCCCCCAAATTGTGGTATAACAACCCAAAATACCCAATTTTGGAACAAAGAAGAAATCGTAAAAGGCAATCCCTTGTCACTACCTCAGATCAAATTCGACAACTTCAAATCAACTGAAGCCAACGTGAAACCAATTTAGCTGCACTCGATCGACCTGGAAAAAATCAAAATTCTTCAAGCACAGGCAAAAGCACTGAACATTCCTGAAGCCGATCCTGGAGTCCACCCCGTAGCCTGGAGTCTCTCTACGTCATTGGCAATTTTACTAATTATTATTGCAATATTGTTTATAGCCTGGAAAATGTATATGAAGCGTCTAGCCAACCTAAGACCACGTCCGACGCCAAGGACTCAAGACGTCCCTATCCCAATGGAAGTGGATCCCGAAAACAACCCTTCAACCCCGTTGTTTCCGTCTTCGGTGGGAGGAGTTATGTGAATAGACAAGCTGAGCGAGTATCAAGATTCCTAGAATGCAGAGCTTGCAAAGAGATAACACCGAACTTATATATTGTCATTTTTAACATTGTAAATTCATTCTTTGCTTCTCATTTGTAAACATAAGTTGCTGCTTATAAAAATAAAAGTTTTTAAAAACAAAATCGGTTGTTTAAAAGACTTAACTACTGGTAAGTTAACTTTTTTATGTTTTTTAAGTTTAAACCTAAAATAAAAATTATGGGAAGCATTTGTCAAAAAACTGGCGGTCTTGTCTGCAACGTCTGTTACATTTTTAAAACGCACGGTATAAAATTATAACGTACAAATTTTATTCATCTAGTTTTTGAACACACATAACTTAAAAATAAACCATATAGCATTAATAGGATTTGTAAAACATTTAAAATTTCAGAGGTTGTCCTGTCTGCAACGTCCAGTCTGCAACAACATTTGCGTGCTGCAGAATGGACATCGGCGTTGCAGAACGGACACAATTACTAATTTGATAACTTTACATATCAAAGTTAGTATTTAAAAATGATTAAACAACATATTGTTTGGTGAAATAATTAATAAAAGCTTACTTAGTAACGCAAAGTTTGCAGTGTTTTTTCCTTGATATACATTATTGTTGATTAATTTAATTTGGCTTATGTTTGTTTGGTCGCGGACGATTCGCTACAAAATTCTGGATATCTTAAGTATATTATGTATGTATAATTAATTTTGTTGTATACAGGGTGCGCAAAATCTTACAAATAATTTTGTCTAAGCGAAGGGTATTGTTTGATTTTATTATGGCTATACTTCTTTTGTTTTCCTATTTAAGGAAATGTTTTGATATTTAGGGATACCTAAGATGAACGAAGACAAGAAAAAAATCTTAATTGATAAATTAAAACGAGAAAAAGAAGCGTCACTTGCAAGAAATCAGGCTAAGAAGATTGAAAAAAGAAAGAACCAGGCTAAACAAAGAAAAAAAAGACGATGTGAAAATGATTCTCCCAAATATGATGTAAACTATTTACGTTTATCAGTCACGGATTTAACGAGACAAAACCCTAAATATGACCCATCGGTCAATACGAGCGAGTTGAATATTTTTTCACAAAAGAATGAAGTACCATCTGATTTAAATAATTGTAAAACACAAACTGGAACTATCACTAAACCTCAAATTAATGGCATGACACCAAAATCCCCAGTTGCATCTACCCCTAGGTCAAACCAAAAACAACCAGCTAAAGAAAAGGACACCAAAAAAGGGCAAGAAATCAACTGGTTTAACATCTACCGAAAGATGGAGAAAATCTAGACAGAAAATGTCGTTTCTTGTGTTAACAAACACTAAAATTTCCTTAACATAAACTTAGTAGATGACGTGGTGGAAAATGTAGAGTCAAACTTACCTGAATATATTGACATTTATGGCCCCACCAGCACAGTTACAATTATTGGTACATGGGTAACGTAACATATGGAAGTCTGTGGTATCCTGGTATAGTATTTTTTTGTAAAAAAAATCGAATATTTTCTAGGTTTTCTTATTCTTTAGGTATTGTCCAAGACAAAGTTGAGGATATGATCACTGTAAAGTTCTTGACTAGAAAAGGCAACAACTTTTTCTGGCCTACCAAGGATGACATACAAAGTCTGCCTTGCAAAGATATTTTATGCGTCCTAAAAAGTCCTCCTAAAAGCGTATCAAAATCGAGGCCGGACTTGTATCTCATTCCCGATGAAGAAGAGATAAACATGATATTTGAGGCTCAAGTTTAAACTGCCAAATACTCAGTACTTATTGTTAAAGTATATTGTGGTCAAATATTTACGTACCTACATATTTCTTTTGTAAACGTATTAATAAATAAGTTGTAGTAATCTCTGTTTATTATTTTGAAAAATTGTCCAATCTGCAATAAATTGTCCCCATCTGCAACTCGTAAAATTGTGAACCCCAAAGAAAAATAAAAATGCTATTGCTACTAAACATTGAATATTCTTTAATGAATATACGCTATAGGTATAGAATTATCATATCTTATGGCCGTTTTACAAATAGTTCTATTCAAATGGTAGCTTAAGCTATAATATAAGATATTCCGCGCTTTTAAACAATTAAAAACCTGTTATATATTGTGTGTAAATATTCCTAACATCTATTTTTTCCTTTGGCTTACTGTATCATGTATCAATTAAATATATAGAAAATAATACTTCTAATGTGAATATATATATATCTGTTTGATCACTCGAAAGAATGTGTTGCAGACAGGACAAAAATAGGTGATTGTCATTAAAAATTATTCACGATCAAAAAAGTTGACCATATATGTAGAATCCCATATGAAAATAATATACTAGAGTATTCACGGATTCATAAAAACCAATTTACCTTAACGTTTGAAATACTTTTTTTTTTCGACTATTTTCAACTTTTGGCCCGATATAAAAAATACACCCTTAAATGTTTTTCACATGTGTTTCTACATATCTTAAGTTTATTTTAATTTTATTAAGACTGACGTGTGTAAAAATTTTAATTTTGTGACACAAATATTTGAATAAATAAATAAATAAATAAATAAATAAATAAATAAATAAATAAATAAATAAATAAATAAATAAATAAATAAATAAATAAATAAATAAATAAATAAATAAATAAATAAATAAATAAATAAATAAATAAATAAATAAATAAATAAATAAATAAATAAATAAATAAATAAATAAATAAATAAATAAATAAATAAATAAATAAATAAAACCCAAATAATATTATTAAAATAATTGATTTATTTACCTTATGGTACAAAACATTATCCATATAATATACTATATAAAATAAACAAATTTGTGAGCAGATGTTACCTTTTTTTTAGGGTGGCGTCCCTCATGTAAATAAAACACAGGTAACGAGAAACAGATAGTGAGAGAAATAACCTATTTATAGCCTAAAATAATCTATATTGTAACCCCACAGGGTGGTTCATTAAGCGGGGCCACCAGCCATATCTCGGAAACTACTGGGAATAGAAACTCATTGGGAAAAAAATCGTAGGGGAACATGCGGTAGAACGGGGTAGCGGGGTAGAACGGGGTATGGCCCTTATTGGCGCCAATATCATCAGATATTATGTGGTTAGTAATGCTGCCGCCACTTGCTGCAAGTATTCGATATAACATTTAGTTTTTCAGTCTACGATAGATCGTTGGCTCGGTCAGATGTATGTTAATTGTTATAATATTTCAATAATTTTAAAGCATCGTAGGTACATTGTCTTAAGTTTTTTTACCTAGATTATTTTGGTAGTGAGGATTTCTTGTATACGGCATGTGTGTAAATTGTAAAATTTATTGGTGTTTCTTAAAATTATTTGTATATCGCAAAACTAATGGTATTCGGGGTAGAATGGAATATCAGTGTGCGGGTTGGAACGGGGTATCCCGTTCTACCCCAATATGCCAACACGTTTTCGGCCTATACTATTTTAGGCACATTTTTTACAGTACAGGTAACAGGTAATTATTTACTTGGTTCTACACATTTAGGTTCATTACTCATGTATACCCCATTCCACCCCCCCCCCCCCCCCAACTGAGAAGATGTAATTTTTTTCAAAAATGAAAATAATTATCGTGTGTTAAGATTTTTGTCCATACTATTGCAACCACAACACTAAAAGATGCCAATAAACAGATTTATTGCATTTTTGTTTTCAAAAATTCTAAGAGTATAACCTGGCTTTTATTTGGGCACTAGACTTAGGGACCCCGTTCTACCCGATGTTCCCCTAATTAAAGTGGCCATAAGAAAATCCTGGAACTAATTTCCAATTTTAAATTTCTCCGAAAATTCCCACACGGTACACCTTTGGTAGCATTATTAGAACAATTCTGCATCATTTTGTTTTAAGGCTCATTGGCCTAGCTACCTTGATAGCGCAATACATATCTAAATATTTGAGAATGAATGGTGCATCCTAGAGAAAAACTGCTTTTGCATTCTTGCATTTAAAAGCTGACTTCCGGTTAAACCATAAGTCGTTTCAAAGGTTTGAATTGGCCGAAATATATTAAAATGAGACAAAGTTAATTTTTCCTCTATATGATGTCAAGATAATTATTATCGAAAACGAGAAATTAAAAAATGTTTCTCAAAAACTATTTATACGCCATACATTTTTATATCATATCAACTTTTGAGACTGCCAACATGTTGAGCAACCAGCAGAATACTTACCAAAACGTGGAGTAAATACGTACACAATATTCCTATTAATAAAGTTGACACAATTCCATTTATCATCCCAGCAATTTTAAAAGTTTCTGGTAAAGCTAAAACTCCTGTTCCCAAACAGCCTTTAAATAAATGATATATCGTTTCAATGTTGCTAAAATTTTAAAAAAACACATTTTGTATAAGCATCTTAAAAGTATAACTCTGGTTTTTTTTGCACATACAAACTTTTGCCAGATAATAATTAAAATAAAGAGTAAAATATCCAGCAAGGTTTTTAGTCTAAGACTAACATTTTTCAGAGAAGTGTAGTTTATTTTTTGTAATGAAGGTATTTGTGTGATTAATAAGGATCAGCGGTATCAGAAGGGGGGTAGAACACCCAACAAAATAAAATGGCTAGATATATTAAAAAAAATCTTGGCTCGAATCTACATTAAATGACGAAACCACAGCTGCAATAGTCAACCAAGCTAGGGCCCAAAATAGCACAGAAAAAGCAAAATATATAGGGTTGAAGAAAATCGTGGAATATGGATCAAGCAGAGAAGAACCTTCCAGTGCTGACGACGACAAGGACGGATTGTGCATTTCTTTGTTGCAACCACTTATTTAGTTCGATTAAAATCAAAAGAAGGGTGACTGCAATGTCAGCTTTATGAAAAAGGTCACTCTTCGAATACGTAAGTCTTTTTGAAAGAGAGAAAATGTTCATTCGACAGCTTTGTAAGGAGTGAGACGTAACCCCTTATTAAATGACATACTCATTGGTTTTTATTGTTCAATATTTTATGTATAATGTTTACATGTTCGTTCTATTATGTCAACTTACCCGCCCGAAGCGGGCAAGAAGATTTTTTGTGAAAAAATTTGTTCATGGCATCTTCAATAAAGTTTTTGGAAAAATGATATTTTTAATACTTAACATTTAGAAATATTATTACAGGATACCAGACCTCCTCATCTGCATAGAAGACTTTGGACTTACTTATGTCGTTTATCTTAATTTTTAATAAACACACTAAGTATGTCATCTTACCAGGGCAGCGTCTCTCCTATGCAACCGAACATAGGTTTTAAATATTTTGTTAATTTAAATTAAAAATTCTTTAGCGATTACCGGGTATAAATTTAAACAACCGTTTTCTTTACATTTACTTTCTCCAGATACCCACAATCAAGCTATGGGGATAATGGGTAATGAAGAATCCTCAACACATTAACTGGAACAAGGGATCCTAGTCTCTTACATCATTTTTCCACTATTATAAAAGTGTTGACAACAGATGCTCATTTTATTTATGGTTAATGAAATAAAGATGGTTTGCCATCCCTGGCTTAGTAGGTATACCACATGACCGGCGCATATAAAAACTTTTTTGATCTTACGTGTAGATGATCAGATAACCATGTAGGTACTCACCTAATGGGCGCTTTAAGCATTTCAACTCTATGTAAATATGGGTCATAGTCATCGTCTGCCATTTTTTAAATATTTTAACAAGTATTAAGTTCTAACAAGAGTCTCGTAGATAAACTAACTAAGCAGAATTAATATTTCCCTAAGGTTAAATTTTTAGACACAATCCTGAAGTATCAGTAGTAACTGTCTGGTTTGTGCCAAAAAACGACAGGTAATTAATCAGATTTTTACGATCAATTTGTGTCAATAAATAGAGGAAATATAAGGGGCAAAGGGATTTATTTCAAAATGGGAATTTCTATATACAGGCTGTCTATTAACCTATTGAAATAACAAAAACCATATATCAAAAAGTTGCATTAAAATTTCAATAAATCTGTGGTGTTCTAAATTTATTTTGAAACTGACTTTTTACCTTCCTAAGTGCACAATAAATCGAATGCCAATACAGCAGCATAAAATACTATATTTATATTACCTAATAGGTATCTAATATAAAATTATATCAAATATACAGGGTGATTCCTAAGTTGATACTTCTATTTTAGCTGTGTATAGAAGGTATTAAAATAAACAACATTTTCAAAGAACTCAAAAATAAGGTACTTACTTACATTCATTTATTTATTTACAAGTAGGACACTAAGTCCAATAAAGCATCCACGTTGTGGTAGGTATTAGCTAGTGGGAATTAAATGTTTTAATTATACAAACAAAAATATAAATATAAAACCTTACAAAAATTTTCAAAAAATGACAACAATCAATGATTTGACATATTTTTTAAATCTTATTATAGACATATCGAACATTTCCATGCTTAAAGAAATACCATTGTAGGCACGTGTCGTAGTCCCTTACCGGTGCTACATTAAAGCTTAACTTTGATCTAAGTATTAGCAAATCAACAAGACTGTTAACGAGTTTGTAAATCATAACAAGATCAGAAATCGTCTGCCTTCCAGCAAGCGTTATTACTGAGAATTTCTCCATAATGGGTTTATAATTGCTATTTACTATAGGTACATCTGTCTTACGTAATAAAAACCGTAAAAATTTATTTTGAATACTTTCCAGCCTCCGTTGGTAAATCCCGTACTGAGGACTCTAAACAACTGATGCAAAATTAAGTTCACTAAATATAAAAGTGTAGTATAAGTTTAGAATTCTTTGAGGATTTTAAAAATTTAAACTCTTTCTTAATTATAATAAATTCTAATAATCTATTACACTTATTAACAACCTGCTCAATGTGAGAGCTAAAACTAACTTAGTGTCCATTATAACACTCAAATCACGTATTTCATTTACCGACTTAGGATCGCTATTATTAATGTATTGATCAAATACGGGCCTGCCTAACTTGCCCGTTGAATAACATTAAGAAAACTTCTAGGTGTAGGATAAGCCCGCAGAGGAAAGCGTTCTGCGTATAATCTCAAAGCAGCAGCCGCACTTTGACGACACTCACCAGAAATTAGCACCATATCCACTAGTTCATTGTTTTCAAATTTAACCATTTTCACGTGTCACCAATTTAAAATTAACTTGCTTGAGAAAAACACATTGCAGCGTATTGCCACATAACTCACCACCGACCCGTAAATTGCATGACTAATAAGAGATAAGACAAACAACATAAAGTATAGCAGGCTACGTTTTAATGACCCCCCACTTAGAGTTTTTACTTCTGTATCTCGCCTATTTTTAAGTTTTTTTAAAAAAGGTATTTGAAAATGTTGTTTATTTTAATGGCTTTTATACACAGCTAAAAAAGAAATATCAACTTAGGAATCACTCTGTATAAAGATGTTACTCTGAACAATGATTTCTTATAATATTAAATTACGACTAAAGAAATTGTGGGTTTTTATTAAAAAATATAATAAGCAGCCTTGTCAATAGAAAATTAATATATTTTATTGTAAAAAAATAGGATCTATTTATACTAGAACACAGCATTTTACAAAACCAGGCTTTACGGTTTAAAATCTCATGTATATCATTTATGAAACTATCCAGTGCGATTCGCATACGTTTAATGATAACCATCAATGGGAACGGTATTCAGTCTACATACAGACTTGGATGAGGATCGATGCTACGTCTGCCATACGAGTTCCCCTGTCAAAGTAAATCTCCATTAGATTGGCAATGGACATTGTAACGTGTGTGAACACACCCTTAAAATAACTAATAAGTTAGGTTGGCAACAATGCCATGACGTCATATGTCAAGTAGGTTATAAATTAAGAAACCGATTAATAAAACCCCCCTCTGACATTCAACAGTTGTTCTTATTCAAAACCCTAACCCACGTCATATGGCGCAGTACGAGTACGAATGAAGCCAGCGGGAACCGCCATTTTGTACGAGAAACCGTTGTTCGGGTGCAATTTGTATGGTTTTCACTGTTAGCAACAAATAAACGCTTTCCGAAGAGAAAAAAGACTACAAATCAAAACTAGAATGGATTTCCGAGGCGTTCCACCCATGAAGTTTTCCGGAAATTTAGCAGAAAATTGGAAATTCTGGAGACAAAGGTTCGAGACATATTTGATCGCAACTGAAATCTGCAAAAAGGAAGAAACTACACAATGTGCACAGCTACTAACGCTAGTAGGCGAGGAGGGTATGCGAATATACAATACCTTCGACCTATTAGACACGGAAAAAGGAAAATTGAAACCTCTTTTGGAAAAATTTGAAGGTTATTTCAATTCACGCCGTAACTTAACCTATCAAAGACACAAATTTCTCACGTGCAAGCAGAAAGATGGTGAAAGCATGGACCAATACATCACCGAGTTAAAGAATTTAGCAATATCAAGTGAACTGGGAGGCTTAAAGGACAGTTTAATAAAGGATATCATGATTTGTGGCATAAGGTCAGAGACGATGAGAGAAAAATTACTACAGGAAGATCACGATACATTGGACGAAGCTATAAAAACTTGCATTAACATGGAAAAAACTAAAGAAAGAAACAAAGAAATTACAGAAGCTCAAGAAAATGGTCAAATGGATGTAATTAGACGACAACCGGTAGCACCTTACCAAGGAAAAGAAAAAAATTTTGGAAACCGATCCCACTCCGTGCAAACAAAGTACCATAGTACTAATAGAACAGGTCCAACCCAGAGTGTAAGAAAATGCCAGAGATGTGGAAGAAGTCATGGACATGGTAAATGCCCAGCCCATGGACAGAGATGCAATAAATGTGGAAAGATGAATCACTTTGCTTCGCAGTGCAGATTTAAAAGGGATGGTAACAGTTTTAATTTTAATAAGAGTCAAAACCATTTTAATAAACATAATTTAAAACATAACCAAACTTCTTTTAGTAAAGTTTTAACAATTGAAAAGAATAATACTGAAGATCATTTTGTTGATAATAGTAATTATTGTGAAAATAATCCTAATGTACATAATATAGACGTAGTTAAGACAAATTTTGAAAATAATTTTCTATTCATAGGTAGTATCGAGATAGGCATTGATGACATCGAGATGGAATCATGGGTTGCAACAGTCAATATCAATGAACATGAGGTCAGATTCAAGTTGGATACGGGTGCTGCAGCCAATGTCATGCCCTTGGATATTTTGCGTAAGATTGGTTTTGATATTAATAATTTAACCTTTTCAAATGTAAGTTTGACTTCTTATACTGGGGATCGTCTACCAATTGTGGGTTATTGCACCTTAAATTGTCAATATAAAGACAAAAAGGGGAGTTTATTGTTTTATATAGTAGATTTGAATAGCTATTGTATTCTGGGACTTAAAGCATGCATGCAGTTAAATATGATTAAAAGAATTGACTCATTGAAAGAAAGTAGAGCAAATGAAATGCAGAGTGTGATTAAGAAATATGATTTTTTATTTGAAGGAATAGGTTGTCTAAAAAAGCAATATCAAATAAAGTTAAAAGAAAATGCTAGACCAATAGTACATTTACCTAGAAAGGTACCGTTTGCTATCCAAGAAAAGCTTAAAATAAGTTTGGATCAGTTAGAAAAAGATAAAATTATAATAAAGGATGAAAGTAGTTCCGAATGGGTGAATCCAATAGTTATAGTTAGGAAACCCACGGGTGATATAAGAATATGTCTAGACCCAAAGTTTTTGAATGAGAGTGTATGTAAACATTATTTTCACATTCCAACTTTAGAGGAACATACAGTTAAATTAGCAGGATCAAAAATTTTTAGTACCTTAGATACGACACAAGGATTTTTGCAAATTAAATTAGATTATCAAAGCTCAAAACTTTGTACTTTTGCTACTCCAATGGGTAGATATCGATTTCTAAGATTACCTTACGGCTTAGCTAGTTCAGCAGAAGTTTTTCAAGAAAGAATGTCCGAGATATTTGGGAATATAGAAGGATGTGAAGTGTACATAGATGATATAATTTTGTATTCAAAAAATGAAATAGACCATGTTAAGCTTTTGACCCAAGTTTTTAAAAGGGCAGCAGAATTTAATATTAGATTCAATTTAAAAAAGTGTAAATTTGGAATGAGTGAAGTTAGATACATGGGTCATATTTTTTCCGAGCAGGGCATAACACCTGATGACTCTAAAATAGAGGCTATTAAACATATTTCAGTTCCTAAGGACAAAAAAGACTTGCAAAGATTTTTGGGGTTAGTAAATTATGTTGGACGTTTTGTAAAAAATGTGTCTGAGAAGACAGCTGTGTTGAGAGGTTTGTTAAAGAGTGATAGTGTGTTCGCATGGAATGAAAATCATGATAAATGTTTTCAAGATCTTAAAAAACTTATTTGTGAGGCACCATGCTTAAGATTTTTTGACTCAAAAGAATCCATAACACTTTCTGTTGATGCATCACAAAATGGAATGGGAGCATCCCTACTACAAAATAGTGTTCCTTGCGCGCATGCTTCACGAGCTTTCACTGAAGCTCAAAGAAATTACGCACAAATAGAAAAAGAGTTGTTAGCTATTTGGTTTGGGTGTGTAAAGTTTCATCAGTATGTATTTGCTCGTGAGTTTCAAGTAGAAACTGATCATAAACCTTTGATTATATATATTATAAATAAACCAATAAACTCATGTCCAGCAAGGTTGCAAAGAATGTTGTTACAATTAAAAAAATATAATTTTAAACTTGTTTATAAACCAGGCAAAGATCTAGTAGTCGCAGACACTTTGTCTAGAGCTTTTGAAAACAAAAATTTTGATGAAAATGTAGATTTAGAGCTGGAAGCTCAAGTTTGTCTGATTGCAGAAAGCTTAAATGCATCTAAACAAAAAATAGAGGAAATCAAAAATTTAACTAATAAGGATGAAGAACTTTGTATTTTAAGAAATCAAATTATGATAGGCTGGTCGAATAATATCAAGAATGTACCAGATATCATAAAATTTTATTTTAAATTTAGATCAGAAATAACATTGGCGGATGGTCTACTGTATAAGGGGACAAAATTGATAGTTCCGAGTGCTTTGCGTAAAGAGATTTTGATAAAATTGCATTTGGGACATATGGGTGTTAATAAGTGTATTGATAGGGCAAATAACTCATTTTTTTGGCCAGGGATGAATAAGATGATAAGGGATATGATTTTGGCATGCGGTGTTTGTCAACAATTTTATAAATCAAACCAGTCTGAACCCATGATTCCGCATGAAGTCATAAACATTCCATGGTATAAGGTCGGAATGGATATTTTTCACTTTGAGGGAGCTTCATTTTTGCTTGTTGTTGATTATTACTCAAAATTTATAGAGATACGTAACCTAAATAAGGATCTGACTAGTGAAAATGTTATTAATAATTTAAAGACAATTTTTTCAATTCATGGAATACCACGTATCGTAATGTCAGATGGTGGTCCGGAATTTTCAAGCTTTTTATTCAAGAATTTTTCTAAAGATTGGGACTTTGAACATAAATTTTCGTCACCAAGATACCCACAATCAAATGGTGAAGTCGAACGGTCGATTCAAACAGTTAAATCAATTTTCAAAAAAATGCAGAATAGATAATACAGATCCATATTTAGCACTGTTAGCCTTAAGAAATACACCTCTTGATAAAGAAACAACGCCAGCGAATGTTTTATTTAGTAGAAATTTAAGGGAACTTTTACTTAAACAGAATGTATATTTTGAACGTATAATGTGTAATAGACAGGAATATGATAGACATATTGAAAAATCTCAATGTAAACAAAAATATTATTTTGATAAAAAGGGTGTAAAAGAATTATCAGAGTTAAATGACGACACCAGGGTTTTGGTTAGGAAGACTGTTAAAGGTGAATGGATCCGGGGTATAATTGTAAAAAGGATGGGTAAAAGAAGGTATAAAGTACAGTTGCAGGACGGTGCAGTTTTTATAAGAAATAGAAAGTTCATTAGAGTATGCAATCAAAATTATAAACATAAGAAAACTGCACTACCCAGCACTAATGATAAGTATATAAATAATTTTGACGAATATAGGTATATATCGATAGAACCTAGTATAAGTGACAATGAAATAGCAGATAAGATTATTAATTTAGAACAGGGTAAAAGACAGGAGAATGAGAATGGAAGTGGTGGATTACGCGAAAGTAATTTTGAAATATGCCAAAATATAGATTTTGACAAGAATTATCTAGGATATCGTTCAGACGATTCACCACACAATTCTCAGGCTAATACTGTAAAAGCACAAGCTTTGTCAGATTATGTAAGAGACTTTACTAGTAATAAAATAACCACAAGGTCTGGTAGAATAAGCAAAACACCTACTAAATTTAATAATTATTTCAAATTTAAATAAAGTCTGTTGCATGAAACTATAAAGCCTAGTTTATAGGTTGGTAAAATATACATATAATTTATATTTTATTGTTACACAATGTAAAGCGGATCATAAGTTAAAATTGTACAAAACAAAATGGAATGTCAAATGAGTTGTTAGTGAATAAGTGTAAAATGTGATTATGTGATATATTTAAAAATTGTGATATTAGTAATAAGGCTTGTGATATAAGAAATAATTAAAAGGGGAGATGTAACGTGTGTGAACACACCCTTAAAATAACTAATAAGTTAGGTTGGCAACAATGCCATGACGTCATATGTCAAGTAGGTTATAAATTAAGAAACCGATTAATAAAACCCCCCTCTGACATTCAACAGTTGTTCTTATTCAAAACCCTAACCCACGTCATAGACATAATATTTTATTAACAACCTTGGCTAATGTGACTACTCCCCCGGTCCCCGTACCTCTAACCTGTAAGTACAGGATAAGTCAACGGAAGAGTAAAGTACATTTACTCTATATTTTAAAAACTAGATTAACATGTTAAATATAAAAGCTTAAAATTAATTTTAAATATATTATTATTGCTTATTTGAATTGTATTAAGAATTGTACTAGTAATATTTCATAATTTCTACGCCTTGAAGATGACTTAAGACAGCTGAAACGCGCAGGCACTTTTAAAATATAAGTACATTGAAGAACGTAGATAGAACTTAATTATTCATTAAGTAGTAGGAAGGAAAAACTCATAGTCTACTCCACTAGTTTAATATTTGACTAAACCGTACATGTTTCGAGAGTACAAACTCTCATCCTCAGCGGAAATAGAGAAAGGAGAGAACTTATGACATTCTCAAGGTGGTGAAAGTAACTGTAAAGCAAAAGAAAATGTTTGCTATAAATGGATTTAAGTTAAAGTTTATGATACTTAATGTATATATATAAAAAAAAAATTTATTCCAAAAAAAAAACAAAAAAAAAACTTCAACTTCTTGTAACAATGCATTTATAGCAAACATTTTCTGTTGCTTTACTGTTACTTTTACCACCATGAGAATGTCAAAAGTTCTCTCCTTTCTCTATTTCCGCTGAGGATGAGAGTTTGTACTCTTGAAACATGTACGGTTTAGTCAAATATTAAACTAGTGGAGCAGACTATGAGTTTTTCTTTCCTACTACTTCATAATTCACTCCACTGAGAGATGGATTACTTCAAAAAAATTTATGATTTATGTTTTTATGTACAATTGAGGCATACATTCTTTTTATGAACTTATTGTAATAAGGAATAAATAAATAAATTCTAATTTTTACTAAAAAAGTTTATTTAAAACCCAAGAACTTTAACAAATAATATAAGTTAATTAATAAGCAAAAGATTTAAGTTTACTAACATTTGTGAGGCTGTTTTGAGTATTACTTCATAGGCAACTTCATATCTATTTATGATGGAAAACAATAAAATTTATATAGTTTCATTGGTCTAGTCACTACACTTACATTAATAAAAGAAAACATAATAATAATACATAATTAAACATACAATTTTGGGTCGTGCTTTGTACTTTCTTTTTATAATTCTAAAGTAAAATAATAAATTTCTGAACTTAATAATTTTAAAAAATTTGGTATAATTTTAATAACCAAATAAATAATTTAAAGAAACAAATGAAAAATACACTAATGGGGTTTAAATTTAAAACCATCCTAAACTGATAATTGAGTGTAAAATGGAAAGTGTTAGACGTCATCAAGTATTGTATTATTACTATTTTTTTGTGATTTTCTTTAAATTTATTAGGTACTATTTTCTTAAATAGAACTAAAATAATTTTTGCAACATCTCAGTAAAATTATTCAAATTATTTAACGAAAGCGTGATATCAAAAGAATACCACGGTGAAAACTCAACTGGGACACTAAAAGATCCAAATATTTAAACCTTTTTAGTTAATACGGATGACAATGATTATTTATTTCTAGGTACTTTTCTTTATTTTTATTATGGATGGTTAATGTTTAACCTGTAAAAGTTTTTATTTATACAATATTACATTCTACATACAACTTATTTTAAATTTACAAAAGTTTTTTTTATAATTTGAGGATAACAACAAATTTTTGAATGTGGTTGCTTTAGTGCACAAATACCACTTTAAAACTATTTATAGTGTATTTTAAAATTGTCTCGATGTATAAAACTAGTATTACTTGTAGATATAAACACCATTGTCTTAATATTATAATGATATTAAGAAGACATTAAACTAAAAATCTAATGTACTATATAAGTATGTAAGCGTATTATGAAAACCTTAGCTTAATATATAATTAATAGTATAATAAAAATAATAACATAATAAAATAAACGCGAAAAAAAGCATTTTCACTTTTTTATATAGGCACAGCAAGATTCAAGTTTTTAAAAACAAACCGTCCTAAATTTACAGTTTTGGGTTTAAGTTAACTACATCAAGTTTTGTATTATAAATATTTTTCTACTACCTTACTAGAAAACGTCATTTTCGGCCCCAAAGCAAGGGAGAAAAATGGTTCTTTTTCTCCCGCGGGTAGGAATTTTGTTTTCCTTTTGTTAAGACTTTTATTAAGCAAGAGCAAATGTGCAATTGCATTACCAAAAATATCAGAGCACAAAGCGTTGTCAACAGGATGATACTTGATATTTTGTCATATAGCTGTATATAATTCTACAATTTTCTGCTGTTGTATTATGCATGCATTAAATTTTAGAGCAAAGCTTTAAAAAATGTACAGAGTGTCTAACCTCGATGGACTACTATCGCTATATGAAGAACCGTGTATACGAATTTTCTGAAAACTCGTTGGATTACTAAAATGTGTACATCCTACGTGTACATACAATAAAAATGTTATCAAGATGATGGCACTTTCAGTTGTACCAGAAATAGATACTATTTTTTTAATTTTAAATGGAACAGCTGCTATATATTTTTACATATTTATTTGAAGTTTCCTCGAAATTCCAATACTACTGAATTAAATCGTATTTGATTACCTATTAAAAATCGACTTTTTTCAACTTTGGCGCCTGTAAAATCGATACAGTTAAACTACTAGTATAATATTTTACAATACAAAACTTAGTTGACTTATTCTGACACTTGTCATTTTAAACTCAGAATTATCAATTTAGGACAGTTTCAAATTTAGAACCATCGATGACATAATTTTAAAACGAACGGGTACTAATTTAGATTAGTTTATAAATCTTAAAGGCTTTTCCTTATGTAAGTAAATAAAATTTTACTTCTGTACCATGGAAAATAAATTAAAAAATCTTCAGTATTTTTTCTCACAAAATGTTTATTGATTAACCGGCCTCGACACCTGATTGTTCTTCTTAAATTGTCTTTCAAGTAGTCGTCTGGAGTAGTCTGGTATTTAAACGAATTTATGTCATGCTCAAATATTTTATGGATACATTTTTATTAGTTAACCGGTTATGAACAACGAATTGTTCTTCTAAATTTTCTTTCAAGTACTTGTCTGGAGTAATCTGGTATTTAAACGAATTTATGTCATGCTCAAATATTTTATGGATACATTTTTATTAGTTAACCGGTTATGAACAACGAATTGTTTTTGTAAATTTTCTTTCAAGTACTTGTCTGGAGTAATCTGGTATTTAAACGAATTTATGTCATGCTCAAATATTTTGTGAATACATTTTTATTAGTTAACCAGTTATGAACAACGAATTGTTCTTCTAAATTTTCTTTCAAGTACTTGTCTGGAGTAATCTGGTATTGAAACGAATTTATGTCATGCTAAAATATTTTATGAATGCATTTTTATTAGTTAACCGGTTATGAACAACGAACTGTTCTTCTAAATTTTCTTTCAAGTAGTTATCTGCAGTAATCTGGTATTTAAAGGAATTTATGTCATGCTCAAATATTTTATGAATGAATTTTTATTAGTTAACCGGTTATGAACAACGAATTGTTCTTCTAAATTTTCTTTCAAGTACTTGTCTGGAGTAATCTGATATTTAAACGAATTTATGTCATGCTCAAATATTTTGTGGAAACATTGTTATTAGTTAACCGGTTGTGAACAACGAACTGTTCTTCTAAATTTTCTTTCAAGTAGTTATCTGCAGTATTCTGGTATTTAAACGAATTTATGTCATGCTCAAATATTTTATGGATACATTTTTATTAGTTAACCGGTTATGAACAACGAATTGTTCTTGTAAATTTTCTTTCAAGTACTTGTCTGGAGTAATCTGGTATTTAAACGAATTTATGTCATGCTCAAATATTTTGTGGATACATTTTTATTAGTTAACCAGTTATGAACAACGAATTGTTCTTCTAAATTTTCTTTCAAGTACTTGTCTGGAGTAATCTGGTATTGAAACGAATTTATGTCATGCTAAAATATTTTATGAATGCATTTTTATTAGTTAACCGGTTATGAACAACGAATTGTTCTTCTAAATTTTCTTTCAAGTACTTGTCTGGAGTAATCTGATATTTAAACGAATTTATGTCATGCTCAAATATTTTATGGATACATTTTTATTAGTTAACCGGTTATGAACAACGAATTGTTCTTGTAAATTTTCTTTCAAGTACTTGTCTGGAGTAATCTGGTATTGAAACGAATTTATGTCATGCTAAAATATTTTATGAATGCATTTTTATTAGTTAACCGGTTATGAACAACGAACTGTTCTTCTAAATTTTCTTTCAAGTAGTTATCTGCAGTAATCTGGTATTTAAAGGAATTTATGTCATGCTCAAATATTTTATGAATGAATTTTTATTAGTTAACCGGTTATGAACAACGAATTGTTCTTCTAAATTTTCTTTCAAGTACTTGTCTGGAGTAATCTGATATTTAAACGAATTTATGTCATGCTCAAATATTTTGTGGAAACATTGTTATTAGTTAACCGGTTGTGAACAACGAACTGTTCTTCTAAATTTTCTTTCAAGTAGTTATCTGCAGTATTCTGGTATTTAAACGAATTTATGTCATGCTCAAATATTTTATGGATACATTTTTATTAGTTAACCGGTTATGAACAACGAATTGTTCTTGTAAATTTTCTTTCAAGTACTTGTCTGGAGTAATCTGGTATTTAAACGAATTTATGTCATGCTCAAATATTTTGTGGATACATTTTTATTAGTTAACCAGTTATGAACAACGAATTGTTCTTCTAAATTTTCTTTCAAGTACTTGTCTGGAGTAATCTGGCATTGAAACGAATTTATGTCATGCTAAAATATTTTATGAATGCATTTTTATTAGTTAACCGGTTATGAACAACGAACTGTTCTTCTAAATTTTCTTTCAAGTAGTTATCTGCAGTAATCTGGTATTTAAAGGAATTTATGTCATGCTCAAATATTTTATGAATGCATTTTTATTAGTTAACCGGTTATGAACAACGAATTGTTCTTCTAAATTTTCTTTCAAGTACTTGTCTGGAGTAATCTGATATTTAAACGAATTTATGTCATGCTCAAATATTTTGTGGAAACATTGTTATTAGTTAACCGGTTGTGAACAACGAACTGTTCTTCTAAATTTTCTTTCAAGTAGTTATCTGCAGTATTCTGGTATTTAAACGAATTTATGTCATGCTCAAGTATTTTTTGGATACATTTTTATAAGTTAACCGGTTATGAACAACGAATTGTTCTTCTAAATTTTATTTCAAGTACTTGTCTGGAGTAATCTGGTATTTAAACGAATTTATGTCATGCTCAAATATTTTATGGATACATTTTTATTAGTTAACCGGTTATGAACAACAAACTGTTCTTCTAAATTTTCTTTCAAGTAGTTATCTGCAGTAATCTGGTATTTAAACGAATTTATGTCATGCTCAAATATTTTATGAATGAATTTTTATTAGTTAACCGGTTATGAACAACGAATTGTTCTTCTAAATTTTCTTTCAAGCAGTTGTCTGCAGTTATCTAGTATTTAAACGAATATATGTCATGCTCAAATATTTTAGGAATGAATTTTTATTAGTTACCCAGTTATGAACAACGAGTTGATGTCATGCAAATACAAATTTTGTGAGAAATAGAACTGATATTTTTTCATTTATTTTCCTTACTTGTTTTATTATTATTATTGAGCATTTCAAGTTGCCGACCATCTATCTGAGTCCAATTTTATTATTGAGCCTTTTTAATTTAAACTTTAACCTTATTATTATAAACATAAAGGAAATATTGTCAACTATCTTTTACAGGATTTTTGTTCCATTTTGTATATTTAAACGCAGGGGTTTTTAGTAATTAAAACATTTAAGTAAATTTTTTGATATCTGGCAGCACACTCAAATATATTTTTCCAATATAAATCCACCATAACCGTATCCGTATATACATTATTTAGTTCAACTTTCTTAATAATTATTAAAAAAAATAATTATGAACAATGGACTGAGCAACCACTAGAATTTTTATATACAAATTTAACTCCGCGCTACTCTTTCCATACAAATTCAACATTTTAGTGGTGAATGGTGGCTCGTCAAAAGAAGCATTTTTTTTTGGCAAAATATAGGTAATAATAAAGTTAATTTAAAGTATTATATGTATAAATTATAATAATATTCTTTGGTTAGTTAAATCTGCAATCCAAAATTTTTTAAAATTTGTTTTAATACTCTATGAATTGACCAAATTTTTTTATTTGTTGGCTGGTGTTTTTAAACCACATTTTCTTAACCTGTTCTGTTTAAAATATTTCTTACTATGTGGCAAGTTTGGAGAATGACGTTTTTCTGACTTTGTTGGTACAGATAACCTGGTAGGCCTAATTTTCCTAAGTTAGGTTTGAAGCTTTTCGCCATAGCTCCCTCCACAGATATTTTTATATCGCAATGATGATTTTATGACAAGTAAAAGAATTGATTTAAAACTTTAATCTTAAAGCTAAAGCACGGGATAAAATCGCCTTTAACCAACATTATCTACGATGTCTCGAGTTTCTCAATTACTTAATATTCTCCAGAAGCCAGCTTTCCAACGATTGCATATATGGCACTGTAGCTTCCAGCTGATAAACCAATGATACCAACTATAATCAGCAACATGTCTTTCCAGAAGATAAACGTCCTTGGATGTGATTTTTCCGGCCAATAGGCGCATAATTCAATAATTGCTGGGAAAGCAATACCTAGTGCTGAGAGACAGAAGGATCCTACCAGTGAGATGAAAAGACCAAGAAGAGGTACTGTCATTGCAAGGACAACTAGAAACAAGAAAACAATAATTTAAAGTACCTCTTATATTACCAATATATTTTTGAATTTTTATCTTAAGAGTGAAAGCTTGGATATCTACCCCACAGTTGGTGACGGCGGTGATTCCAACAGGAATAATTTACATGTTAACTTCTTTGCGCGCGATAAACAACTTTCGATAGAAATCTAGGGCTAAATTTCTTTGAAGCCAAAGAATAGAGTGAAAATCTTATATCGTTTCATCAAGCAATTTTTGACAAAGAATAACTAGCTCTGAGTTATCGATGCTTCTGATATTTCCTTGCGTTGACAAAGGACCCCTCACAAAGCTTGTGGAAAATGGATTTCGCCTAATTGTTCTGAATTTTTAGTATTTTGTAGATCTTGATATCCTGATTCAAAGTGTTTATGGCCGTAATTCAATTCTATAACTAGTTTTTGAGTTATGGCCTTTTAAAGTTGGCAACTTCTTAGTTTAAGATTTTCTGCATTGTCTGGATTTTTCACTTTTTTCTTAAAAACCATCAACATCATTTTTTTTTATTGGTGGAAAAGGAGGCCCTGAGTTTTTATCACTTTTAAAGAAATAAAATAAGTACAGGATGTTGAATAATTTATAGGCGGATAAAATAACCAATAATAATTAAGAATTTTGGAAATCCAAAAAAAATTATTACCCATTTTTTGAATTTTGAAAACAGGCGGCTAGAATTTGTTCATATTTTAATATCTTGTAGTACTATAGAGGAAAATAAATGTGCATATATTAATTAGAGTAGATTGCCTGGTAGTTTATTTCTTAAAAAAATCACCTAAAAATGTAATAAACGATTTTAATTTCTGTGTTATAATTGATTCTTTAATTTGTTGTCCAATTTGTAACATTTGTTTACAATAATTATCTGTTAACACATTCTAATTTTAGATATACAGGGTGATTCAGTTATAATACACAAGTAAAAACTTGGAAATTTTTAAAAAAAAATAAATTCAAATGATTAAGTATTGTAAATTCATAAAATATTTTTTTGATTGAATTTTTACCTTGGCTGTTATACAAGATATATTTGTACTATCTTCGTGTTCTAATAAATTATCATTTTTGTCCGTTTGTAAAATAAAAAATTATTTACTAAACATTAAGACATTTTAAATGCTTTTAGAAAAAGAGCCAGTGTGAATTTTATAGTAAATAAAAAAATAAATTCATAAGATTAAAACAAAAATGATTATTTTGTTATTATCCGGTCAAATTACACCAAAAAATTAGAGTGAAAGTACATAAATTTACAACAAGTTGAAAATCAGTAAAAATGTTCAAAATATAATTATAAATAAAATTTGTAAGTTCCCCATCATTCCCGTGTATGGAAAAAATTTACTCGAGGTCAAAGGTCAAAAAAATGAGTTTTTCGCGATTTTTAGCAAAACGGTAAGTTTTATCATAAAAGTAGATTAGAGAAAAATTGTAGGCCATAAAATTATCTATAAAAAATGTTTTAATCCTTTTTTTTTCTATGAACCACCGTTTCTGAGATATAACGATTCAAAAAGTTGTAATCGTCATAATATGCACACGTTTCCACGCCACCTATGAGGTAGTGTACTTAGCGCATTTTTTTAACGTGGTCTCCCCAGTAGGCCTACTCGACAAGTCAGTTGTTATCCTGTTTAATTTAAAACTATTGCAAAATAACGAAAATTAGCAAAGATTGGAAAAGATAAAAGCGATGTTGATTAAAAAAAAGTAGTGAAGTTTATTCGTCTGACTCGTAACTTTCAAATTATTCTTCTTGTTCTTCTTCTTGATTTTCTCCTTGTTCTTCTTCTTGTTCTTTTTCTTCTTCTTCTTCTTCTTGTTCTTTATCTTCATTTTGGGTGCAAGTAAATTGCATCAATAGCGATGCATATATGGCAAGTCGCCTCGTTGGAATCAAACGAATCCTCAATTGTTGGTGATTCAACATTAGAGCACGACCGGCCTCGACAATTTGTACATGCCAGAGAACAAAATAGTCCCACTTTTTTGCAACCACATTTAGCACTGCATCCCTTTTTGCAGTTGCACAAAATTGTGTTTAGCAATTTCTCCGGCGCAGGTGGGAGTAAAGTTTGAACTGGATCTAATGTATTGTTGACCAACTTTCAAGCCCAGTCTGTATGGTCTTGCTGATAACCAAGCCACACTTAAACTTGGTAATATATCCGAAGAAGATGTTGATGAGCAGCAGCTGAGGTTGGAGGAAGACAAGCTAATTGTACCGGTTTTATTTTTAATATTTTTAACGAAACGTGCATATCGATGCTTATCTAAAGCATGTAGTTTTTTTAGGAGCTCCGTACATTGAAAGAAGGAAGCGAATTCTACTAGTGATAACTTCTCGTTGAGTTGAATTACTGTTTTTAAAAACTTCAGCACATTGAACTAAATTTTGTTTTTCGAACATTTTGAAAACTGTCGTTTTACCCATCCTGTAAAATGCAGATGTCGTATCACAGTTATTGCGTGTAAAAATAGTACCTACATGATTTTGACACTTTGCAAAAGTAGATAAACTTTTTGATGAATATATTTCCGATTGATGTTAAGCTTTTCCTGGTTTTAAGAAGAAAATAGTTTTTTCAGTTGGAGTTCGAGCAGTGAGTAATACGAGTAAGTCTACATCTTCACCAACAACAATAGTTGTATTTGTCGAATTGAATTGCTCTATTGCTGTTTCAATAATCAATACATCAGCATCATTATTAGCTTGTTTTACCAATATATTTTTAGCAGTAAACTTTCCTGTCAACATTGAAATG
The DNA here is from genome assembly GCA_935413205.1 of Polydrusus cervinus. Classification (NCBI taxonomy): domain Eukaryota; kingdom Metazoa; phylum Arthropoda; class Insecta; order Coleoptera; family Curculionidae; genus Polydrusus; species Polydrusus cervinus. Next base: position 32,772,327 of record OW284516.1, read on the forward strand.
AACCGAGACTTGTTGTGAGTATTTGTAAGAAATCAACATCATCATATCTCAGAAACGGTGACTCATAGAAAAAAGTATTACAACATTTTTTATAGATCATTTTATGATCTACAATTTTTCTCTGAGGTACTTTTATGATAAAACTTACCGTTTTGCTATAAATAGCGAAAAACTTATTTTTTTGACCTTTGACCTTGAGTCAAATCTTTTCCATACACGGGAAAAATTTTATTTATAATTGTATTTTGAACATTTTTACTGATTTTCAGCTTGTTGTAAATTTATGTATCTTCGAATGTCTAGTTTGACCGGATAATTAGGACTCTAAGGTAGTTTAAATGCATCTTGTATAAGAGTCACGGTAAAAATTCTAGCAAACAATCATTTACAATTTAACAATAGTATTTTGTAATTTGATAAAAAAACTTATTTAATTTTCTTATTCTTAAAAGTTTTCACTAAAGTAAATTATTATAACTATAACCCTGCAAATCGACAAATGTGTTAAAAAATAATTATTGTAAAAAAATTATATAGCTTGGGTAATAAATTAATAAATCAATCATAACATAGAAATTAAAGTCATTTATTAAGTTGTCAGGTGAATTTTAAATTTTTCTTGAGAAATAAAATACCAGGCAATATACTATACATCAACTACATCATTTATTTTTTTATATAGCTTGGTGCTACAAGATATTAAAATATGAACAATATTACAATGCAAATTAAATCAAAAATTGGGTAATAATTTTTTTTGGATTTTAATAATTTTGAAATATTAATAATTATTTAATCCGCCTATAAATTATTCAACACCCTGTATATATTTTATTTACGTATAAGTGAAAGAAAACTTAAAGCCTAGATTTTTACCAATAAAAAAAATAAAAAAGTTGATTGTGTTTAAGAAACAAGTGAAAACTCCCGGCAATGCCAAAAATCTTAAAGTAAGAAGTTGCAAACTTTAAAAAGCCATAACTCAAGAGCTAGTTATAGGATTGGATTACAGCCATGGCCTTTTTTAATCAGGACGTCAAGATCTACGAAATACTAAAAATTCAGAATAATTAGCCGAACGTCATTTCCCATAAACTTTCTGGGGGGTCCTTTATGATGAACTTTTAATTATTTTATTTTTTATTTATTGTCTCTTTATGACTTTTGTAAATTCACACTGAATTTGTAACTCTGTAATTTCTATTATTATGTTAAGTAAACTACTTCTCTTGTACGGGGGAAAACTGAGACTTAATTACTCGTGTACATTTTTAAAATGAGTTATGAAAGAATTTTGGCTTACATGTAATCACGACGCAAAGTATCCTTAGTAAATATTCGTAAAGTATTCTCTTCTTTGCACTAACATTTTCCATTTTTTTTTCTATATAGTTGCTCCACATTATTTGTACAGGAACATATCCTTGGAGACCGTAAGATATATAGATCGCTATTGCGTAGGATATAATAATAACTTGAGCTAATCTAAAAAGAGAAAAATGTCAATACAAATTAAGTGTAAACTGGCTCTTGAATGTCCTAAGGCCCAATTTTATAAAGTCCTCTTAAACCTAGGTTTAAACCGAAGAATAATTATAAAATCGTAGAAATGGTCGATTTATAATGGCAGCAAAGTTCAATTTGAGAGTAATTAACCCAGTCATAATTTGTTGTATTATGTTAAATTATATTAAGTTATGACCAGCTAAATCACTTTTAACTCGATCTTTGCTGTCAATTCCATATTATCAAATGACCATTTTGACATGCACTCGGTTTAAATCGACTTTCAAAAATTGGGTAGAAGAACATCTATGATTTAAACCCAAGTCCACTTTAAATCGAAAAATATCAAAAATAGTAATTTTATACTGTGAGATTGACAGCAAAGTTCCAGTTAAAAGTGATTTATCTAAAAAAGTAAAGAAGTAGATGAAACGAAATCGATTTCGTTATAATTTATAAAAAAATTATGACTATTATTATTTAAAATAAACCACTTTACAGTATTTAAAACTATTTAAATTTAATTTTATTAAAAAAAGTACTTACACTTCCTCTATGGGAAAATTCATAGTTATACTAGACTTAATAATGTCTCCATACTGCCAGTAACCCATCATGCCCATACCAACATATATTACAGTAACAAAGACCATTCCAATATTGAGAACACCCAATGGTTGTCTAAAGTTTTTGGGTGTCGCCATATTATTTTCCAACGCTATCACCTAAAAGTTATACTTGGAAATCAAATCTAAAGTATGCAGAGTATTTCACAATTAGACTGCATCAAGTATTTAAGAAAAACCATACAAAACATATATTTAAGATATTCTAAAGTTGATATAAACATTTAATTTATAATTTTTTGTAAAAAAAAATTGATGATATTCAGACTAGTTTTTTATAACTTTATATAAAATACTATTTTTTATAATTTATTAATATTAAAGGAATGAATTGTGTTATTTATCGCAACAAATTATATAATTTATTAGTCTACATTTATGTCGACTGATAAATTTCCTTTCTTAGGTCCTTCATTTTGGGATGATTTAAAAAAGTTTTTAAGGCTTCTTAATGATTGGTGCACCTAATAACTTGATTCAGAAAAGACTGACCTGACAAGTTAAATGTTTTTAGACGATTGGAAAGTTGATTTTAAGTTTCGAGTATTACAATCTCATAGATTTCTAAACAAATGTTTCAATAAACTAAGCTCTTACAACTATAGGCCAGAAGGGCGCGTATCATTGGAGGCTAAACTGCCTTACTTGGAGCAGAGCAGCGGCTTCGGTAACATTTTGTGCTCGCCCTAACAACTTTGTAAGCTAACTAACTTACCACTCCAACAGCTTGAAGAGAAAACAAGGTGGTACCAAAATACAAGGGATAGTCCATTGCCGTTCCGACTGCTGGTCTGTCGCCGAAATTTTCTAAATTTTGAAAAATGTAGTAACAGACAACACCAAAAGTCACTAAAGTTATAATATTAGCAACGACAGAAAAAGGTGCTAGTAGTTTCAAGTTTTTTATACATAAAATCAGGACGAACGGTATGAAAATGATCAGCATATAAATGATTAGACTCAGGTCCTTGGTGGTGTGAACATCGCCAACATATTTGAGATTTATGCCAACAAATACTACGTAAACGCAGCATATACCCATTTGGTAGAAAATAAGGAAAAAGTTTGTTAAGGCTCTAAAAAATACGTAATATTGTAAAATAATGTAGACTTTTTTAATATACAGGTTGCTACAAATTCGCGTGCGTGCATGGGGATCTCGAAAACGGTAAGAGATACGAAGATGGTTGAATTGAGGCAAAGTTGAGTATTTTTGGGCTTAATAATTTGGCAAAAGAAAATTCTAAATATTTCGAATGCCTTTGGAGACATCCGAAAAAAACCCGAAATTTTTAGTGTTGGTTTTTAATTTTTTGCGCCTTTATTTACTTTGAAAAAAAAACAAGAAACACTTTTTTATAGCCGTTTTTTATGATCTACAACATGGCCTTTTTAATTTTTAAATGCGACTTTCGTTCTTTGGATACCACTATCAAGTCAAGTTTTTTAAATACGGACCTGGATTTTTTATTACGGTTTTAGGGGCTTTAGAAACCTAATACAATTAAAACACTTTAAAAATTTTAATGTTTCGTCATCAAATAATGCATTTAAAATTATCAATTTGTTTCCTTACGGCCCTATAAATTATTTAAAAAATTTTAGTCCTTTTTATAGTTTTAAGATTTTTAGTTAGACATCTATAAATAAAATACCATACAATTATTATTACAAGGAAAAATAAATATTAATGTTGATTAGTGATGTATTAGTGTGTATTAAATTAACATGTTATTAAATGTTTTGATTTTTCTTTATGACTTCACTATTTTTTTAGATGTATTATCTAGTCAGAAAAAATAGTTATAGATAGCGATTACTATTATCTGTCTTAAAGTTTTGCCCTAGAACCTTCAAATTTTTGTTTCAACTTCACTCTACTGCTATGTACCTCTTTTTTATTCATGACTGTTCCTTTTTCTATTTTAAAATATTTTGAGGTCTCAGGACAAAATTATACGAATTAAAGTAAGTGTTGTGATAAGATATAATATAAAAAAATTAATAAAAATTATAATTACTTTCCACGCTTTAAAAACTATTCGTTTTATTGATCTGCTAAAATATTTGACCTTGACTGTCTGACTAATTTTATTAAAATAATTAATGGCTTAAACCATATGTCTCACTTCCTGTAATGCAATTTCAATATTTAATCCTAAAAATAATTGCTGGGACTGTAATGGGTAAAAAGGAATAATTTTAAATATTGATGTGTTATTTGATGACGAAACCTTAAAATTTTTAAAATGTTTTAATTGTATTAGGTTTTTAAAGCCCATAAGTCCCCAACACTGTAATAAAAAATCCCGGTCCGTATTTAAAAAAATAGACTTGATGGTGGTATCCAAAAAACGAAACATCGCATTTAAAATTAAAAAGGCTATGTTGTAGATCATAAAAAACGGCTATGAAAAAGTGTTTCTTGTTTTCAAATCAGTCAGTCAAATATAAAGGCGTAAAAAATTAAAAACCAAAACTGAAAATTTTTAGTTTTTTTCGGATATCTCCGAAGGCATTCGAAATATTTAGAATTAATTTTCTTTCACCAAATTATTAAGCCCTAAAATACGCAACCTAGCCTCAATTTAACAATGTTCGTATCTCTTACTGTTTTCGAGATCCCCATGCACGCACGCGAATTTGTAGCACCCTGTATAACTTTACCGATAATAAAACGAATTCTACTTTAGCTGGTATAGATCAAAAATATATGAAACTTGGTTCCAGTTACTATAGTCACATCTTGAAAACTTTTCCCTTGATATTTTTATACAAGATATACTAAAAATTAGGTAAAATCGTTTCATTAGTATCTACAAGTTATTATGATTAAAATTTACAATGTTACGATTAGACTAGATACTAATAACAAGATTAAAATTAAGTTTAAAATTTACATACAGTACAATCAGTGACGGCACGCGGTCTTAAAAAATGGTGAAGAGCTAGGTATAGTGCGGGTACTTAAACAAACATTGACTAAAAACCCATGTAACAAAACGTCTCTCTTATCTTCATCTGTCCAACGATTGAATGGCGTTTCCAACAAATTACAAACTATGTAATTATAATTGGGTTCATTTTTTAAAATACACAACTAAGTAGGTACCATTGCGCCCAAAAAAAACTGGGACAGCAGTAGTTTAATCTCCCAGAATATTAGGTTTTTTTTTGAAGTTGTCAATTTAATTTAATTTTGTGACTGACAGTGGCGTGTCAAAAAAAAAATTTTTGAAATCGTTAACCACCGAGCAAAAAGCGATCATTTACACTTGATTGAGAGATTGGCATCAAATAAGAAACATCGCAGATAAATTAGGGATTAGCAAAAATACCATGTTGTTGGCTAAGCACAAAATTGCAGAATATTGAAGTATTGTAAGAAAAGCAGGTTCTACTCGCCCCAAAATTTCGAATGACGGCCAAGATATAGAATTAATTAATTTTCTAAAAGAGCATCCCTTCAAAACAGCAATAAAAGCTAAAGAAGAAACACATTTTCCTGGTTCGGCTTATACAGCGCATAGATGAATTCGTAGTTCAAATATCAAAAGTTGTTGTGCTGTCAATAAAATATTTTTGACCAAAGCAAACAAACAGAGAAGAGTAGAATTTGTTTATGAATATATAAGTCAAAATAATATATGGGAAACCGTAATATTTTCCGATGAAAAAACCTTTCAATCATGCAATAATGGGAAAATCCGCGTTTATAGGCCTTCTGGTACGAGATACGATGGAAGGTATACAAATAAGACTATAATCAAAGTGGACGCTTTTCTATAAACGTTTGGGGCTGGATTAGTGCAAGGGGTCCAGGAGTTTGCCAAATAGTGCATGGTAGGTTCAATGCACCATTATATTGCAACATACTAAACCAAGTTATGATACCATCTGTCGACGCAGTATATGGCCAAGGTTTTATATTTCAACAAGAAAGAAAAGAAAATCAAATTCGTATTCTGCCATGGCCCTAGAAAAGTCCGGATTTTAACCCAATTGAAAACGTTTGGGGTGAGATGACAAAATTTATGTATAAACACAACTTCCAGCCTAGAACTCGGGATGAATTAAGCCAAAGGATAATGCAAGCATGGGATGCAATAACGCAAGAGTATACGAGAAACCTAGTATTAAGTATACCACGACGTTTACAAGCATTAATCGATAATAATGGTGCAACTACCAAATAATAAAAATCTGTTATTATATTAAGGTTTAAATATGATTAAAATTAAAATTTATTGGAACATAATATTAAAAAATTTTGTTTTATTTTTGTTACATTTTAAAACACAATATGCGAATTTTTATTAAGAATAATTTTACATCAAGCCTGGTACCAGTAAAATGTCATGAAAATTTGCATGTCAATAAAGATTGTCACTTTATGATTGACTCGTCAAACATACAATCATATATTATTTGTAAATATGCCACAATTAACCCCCCAGCAAAAGGCAATTATTTATAGTCGGTTGCGAGATAGTGTTGCTATTAGGGATATTGCAGATGAACTGGGAGTAAGCAAGAATACCGTGCTATTGGCAAAACAAAAAATAGCAAGACATGGGACTATTATTAGGAATGCAGGTTCTGGTCCCCCTAAAATTTCTACTGATGATCATGATAGAAGACTGGTTAATTATCTAAGGGATCATCCCTTCGAAACTGCAATCAAGGCAAAAGAAGAGACGAATTTTCCAGGTTCTACAAATACCGCTAGAGACAGGGTTCGAAATTCCGATATACGAAGCCGTTGTGCTGCCAATAAAATTTTTTTAACGGAAATAAATAAACAGGGCAGGTTAGAATTTGCACATGAATATATTAATCAAATAAATTTATGGGAAACAGTTATATTTTCTGACGAGAAAACTTTTCAGTCATGCAATAATGTGAGAATTCGGGTGTATAGGCCTTCCGGCATGCGGTATGATGAGAGATACACCCACAAAACCAACCAAAGGGGGCGTTTCTCCATAAATGTTTGGGGCTGGATTAGCGCTAGAGGACCAGGACTTTGCCAAATCGTCGAAGGAAGACTAACTGCAGCAGTATACGTTAATATACTAAACGAAGTGATGATATCATCGGTAAACGCTGTATACGGTCAAAATTACACATTTCAGCATGATAATGCTCCAATACACACAGCGCGCATTGTACAAAATTTTCTCCAAGAAAATAACATAGCAGTTCTTCCCTGGGCTTCGAAGAGTCCCGATTTGAACCCGATAGAAAACATTTGGGGTGCCATGGTCAAATCTATGTATAAACATGATTTTCAACCTAGAAACAGGGATGAATTACGTCATAGGATAAATCAAGCTTGGGATGAAATAACTGTCGAATTATGTAGAAACTTAGTTTTAAGTATGCCACAAAGGCTCCAAAAAGTAATAAACAGAAATGGTTCTATGACCAAATATTAATTTTGTGTTGTTTTGACAAACTTTGTGTTCGCAATTTTTTTCTTTTTATTAAATGTATTTTATTACCTGTATTAGCTTTATTTATTATTTTGTGGTAATGGTAAATATAATAATTTATAAAATATTTGACTTTAAAAAAATCTAATAAATTTACTTTATCCATATTATATGATGTCTCTCAAATTTAACCACCCCGTATCGAAAAATACAAAACATTCCATTATGTAACCTAGGTTACTTTTTAAATTTTGAATGTTTTTCCTTTTTAGCTCTAGACACCTTTTATAGTCTAGGGGATATGTATTTCTTACATTGTTTTTGTAAATCTCTTGTCCCAGTTTTTTATCGGCACAATAGTACACTACTGAATTAACTGAAAAATATAAACAAAACTTTTTAATCACAGTAAATCACGTAAAAACGATATCTATAACCTTAAGTCTCGCGAAGCCTCAAAATAAATACCTTAAGGTTAAGCGAACCAACGCTAAAATAATGGTGCATACGACTGATCTATTTTTAAATTGTCCTTTATCATAATACAAAATTGTTGTATGCTGTTTGCGTGACTGACGTCACGTAACCATAGCAACGGTGAATATCAAAGCCATGTTGGGCATTGGGTCTATCATGCATAGCTACATTCGGATTAAATTAATATTATTAATTCGAACATAATTATTTATTAATACCTAAAATGGTAGCTGTATTGGTACTTTAATATTGTCGAAAAACGTTCCTCCTGGTTTTAATTTTTTTTGGTGCACCTACTTCACCTAACGAGCCGCCACTGACTATACACAGATAAATTTGACTGATCCCCTTAACAGTAAAAATACTTACGGTGCATATGGTGCAAAGCCTCTAAGGCACTCTGGACCCATTTCACATGCTACTTTCATTGAGTCTGGATAGGTAAGTAGAGCTACTTTAAGTCTCTTACACATAACATACTGAGCTTTAACCTAAAATCAAAATGCCATTGTATTTATCTTCTATATTATATTAAAGACATTATGTTAATTAGCGAGAATATTTTGCAGAATCATATATCGAACATTTTAATCTACGAGATTGGAGCCAAATAACTATGTATTTTACAAAAAAAAAGTCAAGAGCAGAAATTAAAAAGAAAAACTTTTTAGTCATAGATAATTAAAACTAACCATAGAACTAATAATGTGTATTTTTTTCAAAATTATTTTTTGCCTCCTTATTACAAACGTATTTCTTGTTCTCGGCATCAACGAAAAACTAGTGGTGGTTGCTAGACGTTATATTTTATCTTATGGAAGTAGTCCATTTTCTCAAAGTGGAGCTAGTGAGATAAGGAAAAGTAAATCTCCCAGTCTTCTCCACTCGAACAAACCCTATTAAGGGGAGGAAATATTTTTTAAAGGTGAAATGTTTCAGGGCTAGTTAGCCTCACCATCAGCACCAATAAGCTTAAGATACACGAGAATGGATCGGTTAGGAGAATTTTTGGGAGATTAATTGAAAATTTATCAAGATTTGTGATAAGTTTATGGAGAAATTTATGTTAAATTGCAATAAGATTTTTGTTAAAAATAATGAATGAAATTAAAAATTAAAAAAGTAAAACGGATTTACTTTCTCCCTCGACATTTGAAGAGTTTTTTCAAAAGGGAATATTAAAGTTGTTCACAATGTTCACTTTAATTCCTGTCGGTCGGCCGATAAGTGAGAACAAAATCGAAAATACTCTTTGACCTTTTGCAGATAAATATTACCGACAGTCTGGCCCACTAATGGGAAATTATCTGCTCTCCAACGTTACCCTCTTGGCATTTTTTTCTTATAATGCTTTATTTTCGAGTTATAAGATAAGCCTATTTTACCCTATTTGGAGGATTGTTTTTGAGGGTACGGGCACAAAGACTCGCCACTGGGTTTTCAAAAGATCCTTAAAATTTTAAAATAAAGCACTATACCAAAATTCAACTTGTCTCTAGTTTGTTATATACAAATTATAAAACATGTTTATTGGATCCAGAGCTAAAAAAAGTTTGATCCTTTACTTTCCATGCAATATTATCTTATCCGAGCTTTACGTTCTACGATCTTTAGATCCGGAAACAGTAGTAATAGGAAAATATTTCATTGTCGCTTGTGTGTCTGTGTTAGTAGACCTATAGATTCAAAACTACTAGACAGGAAAAAACGAACTGTTGTATCACGATTAGGCATTGACTTCTGCCCAAAAACCAGACATTAACCATACGATTCTCTGATTAGGTATATAAAAATTAACTAATTATAATTTTTGCATAAACTTTAACATTGCAACCTCTAAAGAAGAATAATAATTTGTTATGTTGGAGTTTATTTCGTTACTTTTATAAAATACTGACATATTGTCCTCCCCGTTTCAAGGGACGCACCCAGTTATTGGCAAAACATAAATTTGAGTAATAACTACAAAAAGACTTACCTACTGTGGGTTGCATAAAGAAAAATTGGTCTCGGTTAGATTAACCGCGTATTGAAAAGACAAAATGTAATCAGATACTGGCAAGGCCTATTATGTTAGATTTTGCAAAAGATGGCCGCTATCAGTGCTGTCAGATGCCAGTTCTTGTCAAATATAAGGTTATTTCGCAGAAACACGAACTTGGCCTTACCATCCTCTGATTAAATTTGTCTTTTTAAAACGCGGTTAAGCTAATCGAGAACTATATTTTTTTATGCAACCCACTGTCTGTATTATAACCAATTATTCCTGTAGTTATTTTAGTGTAAGTCTGTTTTATGTGTATTGGTATTTTGTGTCTTTTAATCGAAGAATACTTACTAAAACGTGAAGACAATATGTACAAAGTGCTCCGATAAGAAATGTGGAAATTATCCCGTTTATCATGCCAGAAAGTTTAAACGCCTCTGGCATAGCCAAGATTCCAGTTCCGAGACATCCTTTTAGTAAATGGATTAGGGTTTCGCAATTGCTAAAAATACATGTTTTTTAAAAATGATCGCTTAATTAAAAAAAAGTCAGTTATTGTCCATCTCTAAAGATTTTATAACGGACCTTAAACGTACCTTAATGGAAAACAATTTAAATAAAGCTTACTATAGTCTATTTCAGAAAGGTGTAGTGTAGAGTAATAAAATGGGAAATTCCATCCAGTTCGGCTCAATTTCGGTGTCAGCCATAGTTTTGTGCATTAAATTATTTATGATAAGTAACCAAAAATTTTAGAGAATTAGGTTAACGGATATTAAAATAAAATAGTATTATTTGTAATATTAAAATTTCCAGTAATTGCGTAATTCAATTCGGGAGATTACCACGAGGACATGAATTCGAATGTTTTTGATGACTATTTCGGTGAAATGATAAAATATCTTCCAGCTGATTCAGTAGTAGGTAGGTAGCAAACTATCATTCACGACGAACAGAGAAGACTCCAACTCCATCTTGGAGAAAACAAGAAATTTTATCGACTGGTTAACCACCAAATGTATTAAATTTGAAGGTAATTTGATAAAGAAGGAACTATTAGCTCTAGCAAATTTACATAAACATAGTTTTATAAAATATGCCGTGGAAGATATAGCAAAAAAATATAGTGTAACTGTGCCGCCATAACTAAACGAACTAAATCCTATAAAACTTATATGGGCGCAAGTGAAAGGATTTGTAGCAAGACACAACACGACATTCAAAATGAAAGACGTTAAACTACTGTTTGATCAAGCCATTAAGGAAGTGACACCAGAGAACTGGCGAAAAACGGTCCATAATGTCATTAAAGAAGAGGAGAAAATACGGGATCTTGACCGATCGATCACACCGTCGACCCGTTAATTATAACGTCAAGAGGAGGCGACAGTTCCTCAAATGACGAAGAATATAGTTTTTCATAATTTAATTTCTGTAAAATGTATTATGTATTTTTTTTATAATGTTTGATAAAAAATAAGTGTACCTACATAATATGTATGTAATGCACGCCTCTATCACACTATTTGTTTGTTTGTGAATTGATAACAATAGGCAAAACCTATAAATTGACCCAAACCCGGGTGCCCTTGCATTTGAAGAAAATAAAGAATTTTGCAATAAAATCAATGCCAAATGGTGAAAGTGGCTTAAATATTCGTTGGGTCACTTTGTAGTCCATTTGCATATCTAATGAGCTTTTATTACTCTACACCTTTCTGAAATAGATACCTTAAACCTACATTTTAAGTCCGTGGGATAAAACTTTAGAAAGGATTGTATAGTTGAATATTTACTATCCAATGTATTATGGAATCGACACAATATTAATTTTTAAACCCGTAAATCATGATATGCCAACATTCGAAGCAAAAATAATTTTTAACGACGCACGGCGCTTGGCTTTAATAAGTAAGAACAATTCGCCATTTGTGTTTTTGGGTATTTTGGCCGGCACACGTCTTCCCTTTATTACCGCAAAGATTTTTTAAAATTTGAAATATAAAGGTAATAGAACAGGTAATTGCGACGTTGCTGAATACTTATGTCACGTTTTAAGTTAATGAAAACTTTTCGGAAATTCAAAACAAACCTACCTCAAAATATCACAGAGGCACAACTAACATGAAAATTGTATAAGTTATATGGCTGAAGTTGGTTGAGAGCATTTCAGAGTCACCGATAGAGCATTCGAGGGGCGGAGAAATTTAACATTCTTAATTTTAAAAACCTTAGTGTATATGCTGCTAAACATTTTTCATTTATGGGGAAAGTTTATACCATTTAAGTAAAGAATTAGCTATAATAACTAATGTTATAGAATATAAATTATTATGGTAAGACTTATTTCTTTCACTTACGTAGTTGGACTTTCAACTTCTCTATGCAGGTGAGGATCATATTCGTCTATGACACCTTTTTCGGATTTATTGGGGTCCCTAAAAGAAATTAGTTTAAGGGACTCTTTTTAAGTAATATTATATAACTACAGCCACGATATTAATTGTGTGACGATCACACTAGGTGGATTCACACTGGGGAAAAGTTCAATTTTCTTATGTGTACGATGTTGTTCAAAAATTTAACTAATTTATACAGGGTGATTCCTAAGTTGATACTTCTTTTTTAGCTGTGTATAGAAGGCATTAAAATAAACAACACTTTCAAATACCTTTTTTCAAAAAACTTAAAAGTAGGCGAGATGTAGAAGTAAAAAGTGCGAGCCTGGTCATCGAAACATAGCCTGCTATACTTTATGTTGTTTATGTGAGTGTCTTTAAAGTGCGGCTGCTGCTTCGAGATTATACGCAGATCACTTTCCCTTGCGGGATCATCCCATACCCATAAGTTTTCTTAATGTTATTCATCGGGCAAGTTAGACGGAACCGTATTTGATCCATAGTGTAATAAATGAATGTAAGTACTTATTTTTGAGTTTTTTGGAAAAGGTAGGTATTAGAAAATGTTGTTTATTTTAATGCCTTCTATACACAGCTAAAAAGGAAGTATCAACTTAAAAATCACCCTGTATAACAGGCAGAACGTTCACAGTTAGAGTGAAAGGCAGTCTATCCCAAAAACTACATTGTGAGGTACAGCAGTGAACGGTAATATCACCGAAACTATATAACTTGTATATGTCAGACATGACACAAAACAAATAAATTATAACAAAAATAAAATATATAATACTAAATCATTAAATTATACCCAAAGCAAGATTAACATAACTACACATGGTGTTACAAATTGGACGCTCACCATTAACCCTTGCAGAATCTCTAAGGTACCATTTACGCGATCCTAATGGTGATCATCGAATTTGTAACACCTTGTATAAACACCTGTAAATATTTGTAAATACACAAGGAATTATAAAGTTCTACAAAGAAATAAATTAGGAATTAGTGCAATTGAGAGCGTATAAAAGGATTACCTACACCTGACATAATCATGAACCTCCGCCACCTCTGTTCAAAGTTAAAACAGTTTTTACTGACATTTTCCAGTTAAAAATTGATAGAAGTTGCAGTGATTGATAATTTTCCATTTAGGAAAAAAATTATCAAGAGCGCCTTCTCAAAAAAGGCCCACTGCGACCTACTAAGTGCTAGAATAAGTGCCAACATAACCCCCGATCGTTGTCTAGCCGCTTGTATCAAGTAAACATTGAAAACAATGTAATACTTAGAAAACATGTTTTATAATTAGTTTTGATTAGTATATTTTAAAAATATCTAAATATAAAATAAAAATATTTGAAATGTTAGGTTAAGGGATACCATAATATGATGGGAGCAGATGTCTAACCTACTAAAAAGATTGTAATGGCACCAGAATATAATAAATTGTGAATTTTAATTTTACAACTGTCCAATGTTGCTGGCACATTACAATTTGATTTGAATTGAGTTCTTACGACTGTCACATTGTGATGTTATGCCAGGGTTATAATAAATAGCTACCACCCTGTATATAAAGAAGTCAAATATCATTGAAACATTTACTGTGGAATAGCAATTAGTTCGACCTAACTTTCTATTATAGATCAAAATTATATAAAATCGAAAATCTCCGGCCATTACAAAATAACTGGTGCAAATAGTCTCCATTTTTTGACATAGTGTGACAAGCACGAGTTTAAAAATCCATCCGGGTGAAAATAAATAGTAATTTTTGTATTAAGTGCGCAAAATAGGTGTTTTTTTAATGGCACATGAGATTGTAAATTTTTACCGAGACCGTTAGTTCGAGGTTAAAAATGCAATCAAATGTGCCATAAAAACAACCATTGCCCGCAAAATACAAACAACATTTTTTGTACAACTGTTTGTTGTTAACTATTTTTTGTCGTGTTTAGAAAAAAAAATCTAAAATCATAATTCATAGCTTTTAAGATATTATTTCTTACACCTGTTCCCATTACCATCAAAACCTGCGATAGTTTAAATTTTATTGATTGTCAAATCTATCGTTTTTCGTGTCAAATGTTTATAGTTGTTTGCTCAAGTTTGGTACCATTTAAATGTCTGAAAGTGATAGTGAGATACCTCACGAAATTACGGATGCGGCAAAAATCGTTATATCAAATCTTTTACCCGCGAAATCAAGAATCAAATATGAGAAAGTGTACACTCAGTTTCGCGAATGGTGCAACATAAAGAAAGTAAAAACCGTATCAGAAAATGTTTTGCTCTGTTATTTGGAGGAAAAATCGAAAATATTAAAGCCACCTACACTATGGAGTACCTATTCGATGCTTAAAAGTACGCTAAACATTAAGGAAAATATTGATCTGCAGCGGTTTACCAAATTGGTTAATTAATATAGGGAACAATTGCTCTAACTTCACCGTTAATTACTATTCTAATAATAGTTTTTAATTTAATTCACTTTAATAATAAATTTGTTTATAAAAAATGTTTTGGAAATTAATTTTTGCATTTTTATACGAAAACATCAATCAGCTGAGCTTGCCGTGAAAAAAATATCATTTTTTCACGGTAAAAAAAAGAGACGTTTTGTGCATCCATAGTAACCAAAAAAAGTCATCTTTTTTTGACAGTTGTACAAAAATATATATAACACGCTATAAATGGAACTAATTTCATTATTTAACCGATATGTATTTTCCAAGGTGCACAGTACGAGATGCCATAAAGCGATAGATCAAGGGTCATCACAAAATTTACTGGAATAACAGACAGAGATAACACCACAGCAAATGCTACGTTGTGGGTTCAGAGCCGTCTGATGATGAAGTCAAATACATTACTATTGCAAAAGTTCAGTAACAATTAATTGATTTGGCGTCAACTTCACAATAATTCTAATATACAACACACTCATATAATAGAGATAAAATAAAAGTTAACATTTTATATGTAGTACAACACTGTTTATCTGAAACAGCTGCTGTAAATGAATAGGAATCAGCTGAGAACTATTACAGAAATTTCGACACGACACATGGTTGTCAAGAATCATCTTCATAGAATGCAACTGTACAATGTAGACCTTAACTGCAGATTATGCGGACAAGTCAGGGAAACAGTCCAGCGTATAGTTTGCCATTGCGAGTCACTAGATCGGAAGAGATAACAAATACTAGGGTAACCAAAACGGGAACCTGACAGGACAGAGGATATCCTGACCCCACTCCTCAGTTGACCTACACAAACTAGTACAAGAAACAACAGTTCATTCAACAAGCATATAATAGTGTGGCTGTTATTTACAAGGATTTAATTCTCCTACGGCGTATGTGATAAACGTTATCCAAGTAAATATCAGCCATTATATGCGAGTAGAATACTATACTTTGTCCATGACTATCAACAAATTTTACCTAGAATACAATAGAACTACAAGGCACACTATTTAATTCAAACATATGATGCCAATTTGACAGACCACACCTATTTATTAAAAATAACACATTTTAGAAAGCAGTTTAGTTTATTTATCACGTATTTGTCCAGTGATTCAGAATTACAGTGTGAAAATACTGAAATCTGAAAAATCTGAAATTATAAAAAAGTTAAGAATATACTGGAAAATCTATTACCAGTCAAAACAAGCCCCGCTGAAGAAAATGTCATATATTTAATATAAACCTGTTTAAAGTAGACAATCCCCTAACCTCGCTGTTTGAAAATTATAATTTTGTTCAAATTATTAACTAACCTACTAGAGTTTCAAGGACGTCAAGTACCCTTCTAGATCCTATTTTTATCACCAATGACACATTGGTGGGTGATTTTGGAACGGTGGCAATGTCTTATGTTTCTGATCATTTTCTTGTTCATTGTTGTTTGAATATCGAAAAAGCACATATTGAACCAAAAGTTATTCAGTATAGAAATTTTAATAATTTTAACTCGTTTCTTATGCACTTCAATGGAATGATATTTTGTACGAGCACAATATAGATAATAAAATTAATTTGTTTAATAATCTTATATTTTCCCTTTTTGACTAGCATGCCCCCTACAAGGAGTCTAGAATCACTAAACCTAGAGCACCATGGCTTACTCCTACCTAACCTAAAGGTTTTCATGAAAAATAGGGATCGAGCGCTACAGAAATTTAAGAGGACTCGGACCGTTTCTTGATTCTATTTGTGCAGAAAATAATTCTAGAAAAACGTGGAACTCTTTAAAGGCTTATAATATAAGCTCGAGCAAGGATTGTAATATTCCTAATAATTTACCTGGTGCTAATGATATAAGTACATTTTTTGGTAGGTATTTGCAAACAGCTTCAGATTGCAGCCCTAAAGAGAATTTTTATAATAATAATATTTTTAATAATGACCTATCTTTCTCATTTAGAATGGCTGAAATACAAGATATTCACAAAATAATTCACTCAATCACTTCCAATGCTTCTGGTGTAGATGGTATGTCTTTAAAGATGTTAAAATGTTGCAGTCCTCATGTGGATTAGTATGTTACACATATTATCAACTGTTGTCTAGAGGCTAACTATTTTCCAGATCAGTGGAAAACTTCTATTGGTAAACCATTACCCAAAACAAATAATCCTTTAAGTTTTAATGATCTTCGGTCAAATATATATAATAAGTATATTGCCACTACTTTCAAAAATCTTCGAAAAAGTATTGTATGGTCAACTATTTCAATACTGTGTCCTCAATAAACTAATTCCGGATAGCCAATGCGGCTTTAGAAAAGACTTTAGTACCTCAGTCGCCCTTGTTAAGATCACAGATGATATAATGGCAGCAATTGATAAAAAATTAAACACCGCACTGGTTCTTCTAGATTTTTCTAAAGCCTTTGACACCCTTAATCATTCTCTCTTGTTGGCAAAGTTAAAGTATTATGGCTTTGAAGAATCATCCTAACATCTTATTAAATCATATTTTAACAACAGGTTTCAAACAAATTTCCATAAAAACACTTATTCAGAACAAATTGAAATTCTGTCTGGTGTGCCTCAAGGATCCATCCTTGGACCTCTTCTCTTTATTATTTATACTTCAGATATTTTAAAATCTCTAAAGCACTGTAAGATTCAGGCATATGCAGACGACACGCAAATTTTCATTCATTTTGACTGTCAAGATTATATATACGCATCAAATTTTATGTTAAATCAACTTTCTTTAAACCACAATTTAAAATTAAATCCACAATAAGTCATCCTTGATGCTTTTTGGAAATAGGAATAACGTTGATTTTTTGAATCATAATATCAATATACGTGTTGATGGTGTTGTGCTTCCCGTGGTTAAAATAGCCAAAAATCTGGGCATAATTTTAGATACTGAATTAAGGTTTAGAGATTATGTCAAAAAACTAATTCAACGGTCATATATGTCATTAAGAGTATTATACAACAACCGTCATATCCTTAATTTGAAATTGCGCAAAATGCTCTGTGAGAGTCTTATTTTGTCAAGTTTTAACTACTGCGATTTCATTTATGGGCCGTGCCTTGATTTGGCTGATAGGAATAGAATACAAAAAGTGCAAAATACATGCTCACGCCTTATTTTTGGACTTCGAAAGTATGATCACATTTCTCACACTTTCAAAAATCTCAACTGGCTAGTTATGAGCAACCGTAGAACTTTACACTTAGGAAACTTCTTGATCAAAATTCTTAAAAATCCAGCTCTGCCTCGTTCCCCCAAGAGTAAATTTGTATTTCGTGAAAATATACATCGCGCCAGATAAGATTTCCTAATAGAATGACGGTGCACCACCATTAGAGTGCTATGTTTCAGAGATCATTTACATATAACGCTGTAAGATTGTATAACTCCTTGCCTAATGAATTGATCTCACTTGATAATAATACATTTAAATTAAAATATAAAAAACATCTTCAAAATGAGCAAACTCGGTAGCTTAACTTTTTTTTTCTTTCAAAATATATAAGTACCTATCTTAACAATATTCTGCGAGTCATGCATTGATAACATATATTTATCGTCTTCTCCATCGTATTTGAGTGTTAGGTATTAATTTTTCTCTTCTTCGTGCTTATTTTATAAAATTGTTCATTTATTTTCTCCTTTACATATTAATCTTTAAATACTATTTCTACATCTATCACTAGTTATGTATATTCTTTATAGAGATCATATCGCGATAGAAAACGGCGTTTAGACAGTTGAAAGCCACAGATGACATTCACAGCTGATTCTAGTTCCGTCGTAAAGTTACTAGATTTAGTGTGGACCGTAGCAAGTTCACATGTCAGTCCGCGTCCTATTATTTTCGTTGTTTTTTGGTGTTTTTTAGTATTTTTGTGGCTGTTTTTTATATAGTGTATATAGAGTTTTCTGATTGAAAGTTAGAGTAATAACTAAAATAAAGCATAGTGATTGTTTTGTATACCAATATTTTAACCATATATACCATGTTTTACGTATTCTACCTAGCTGGTGCAGTATTACCGGCATTTATTACATTCTTTAATATTCACGAGCAAAGGAGAGTAGTGTGTCGATAAGTTAAATTTCTTAAAAGCTTTGTCGATAATATTTATGTTACTAGTACATAACTTTATTGTAAGTAATTCCTATCACAATATCTAGGTAGCATTCAGTGGATACCTAATAGGTTCTTGACTTTTGTTCCAATTTAGATAACATCTCCAAAAGTTTCTTGACAACTTTAGTTAAGAACGATGATTTAAATAGAAAAATTTGTAAAGTCTTCTATAAATTAAAATGGGAGATAAGGAACTTAATATTTTAATATTTTTTTAGTTTGTTAATGGAACATAAAAATAGTCCGGTCCTGTCTTTTTAGCCAACCTCTAAACGTAAAATAGACCAGACGTCAACAAGGTGCCATAAATGACAATTGACTTGGCGTTTTCTTAAAAAAATTTGACTATACTTAAGCAAGCAGTGCAGGGTTTAGTTGAGTAGCCGTCTAGGCTAGACTGCGCCATGCTTTTGTTTGCATCGCCTATTCTTTGTTACCATATTGTTTATTTTTTATAATAAAAGACCTTTATTATTGTTATTATTATTATTATTATTATTATTATTATTATTATTATTATTTTTCTCAATGTTAGTTTTCACAGCTTTTTGTTGGTATTGCTGGTATTATTTACAGTACAGAGAAGAAATTCATCTTAACCTGTACTGTTTAGAAACTTCCGTACTATATGGCAAGTTTGGAGGATGACGCTTTTCTGAATAAGTTGGTATAAATAACCTGAAAGGCCCAGTTTTTCCAAGTTGGGCTTGAAATTTTTCGTCATAGCTCCCTCCACCGATATTATGATCGGAATTATGTCGCTTTTATCTAGCTTCCATATATTTTTTATCTCTATAGCCAAATTCGAGTACTTGGTCTTCTTCTCCGATTCGGTTTTAGAAAGGTTGTGTGTTAGTGGGCAACCTATATCGATTATGAAAGCTTTCTTGGTGGTTTTTTCGATAAGAAGAATATCCGGTCGGTTGTGGTCTACTGTTCTATCCGTTATTATTGGCCTGTCCCAGTATAAGAGATATTCAGGGGATTCAAGGACTGGCTCGGGTGAGTATTGGTAGTATGGTGGGAGGTTTTCCCTTAGCCCTAGTTTATGGGCCAGTTCCTTGTGGATGATCTTAGCCACCTGATTATGTCTCCCCAGGTAAGCGTTGGGGGCCATTGCACCACACCCTGCCGTGATATGTTCTATCGTTTCTCCGGGGCAATTGCATTTTCTGCACACATCTTCCACATTTCTTTTCAAGATGACTTTTTCATAGTTTCGAGTTCGAATGACACGGTCTTGGATAGAGATTATAAAACCTTCTGTTTCAGCGTGAAGCTGCCTTTTCTCTAACCAATTCAGTGACATTTCTCTATCTATGAGTGGATTTTGGAGTGCAGTAGGGTATTTGCCGTGTAGGGCTTTTTCTTGCCAAGTTACAAGCTGTTGACTTGGCGGCGCGCGGATGATGTTAGGTAATCCGTTTTGCTTTAGGTTAAGGGCTGTATATCCAGTGTCTGCTGCTACCACTTTTTTAAGAATTTCCCCGTTCGATTCTTGGAAGTATTTTCTCATAGAGGTCTCTTGCGACTTGCACAAGTTATATATATTAATGAGACCTCTTCCCCCCTCCTTTTGTTTTAGGTAGATTTTATTATTATTATTATTATTATTATTATTATTATTATTATTATTATTATTATTATTAATAAACTTAAGCAAGAAATGTTTATGGGTCGCCATAGTGTAGTGACTAGAGCCATGGCCTACAGATCGAAAGATTACAGGTTTAAATTCCATCAGGAGTACTTGCCTTTTTTTTATGAAAACATTAAATAATTTATAGAATTATTTTGAATTGAAATATTCCTTGTTGAGTGATTTTTTTAAATTTATGTTTAATGCATCTTTCCTTGATTAAATAAAAAAATTCATTCAATAAGGAAGATTTCAATTCAAAATCATTTTATAATTTATTTAATGTTTTTATAAAAAAAGTCAAGTACTCCTGATGGGATTTGAACCTGTGACCTTTCGATCTGTGAAATTCGCATCATGTTTAATTTAAATAGTGTGCCTTGTATTTCCACTCTAGAGTTGAAATATTTTTTTTCAACTCTAGAGTTGAAATATTTTTTTCACAAATCAAAGGTTCTTTTTTTAATAATTCTTTGTGGTCGTAGGAAAAATAGTGTACATTACTCGTGTGAAAGTGATTATTCTAAAACTCGGAGAATTTCCGCACTCGGCTAACTCCTCGTGCTAAATATCTCCTCGTTTGAAAAGTATCACTTTCATCACTTGTTATGTAATATACTATTATAAACAAAATGAGTAATTACAACTAAAATTTGTATAGCATTGTTATAGGTAACTATCAAGATTTGTGAATAAAGTTTTTTCTCTGTACTTGTATCTTAGTATTTATTGCTATAGTCGTAGATAAAGTATAGTATTCAACTTGCGGTAATGGTCATAACGCACTTGATGAATTACAGCACTCGCCTGCGGCTCGTGCTACAAACTTCATCTGCGTGAGTTATGACCTACATTACCGCTCGTTAAATAATATACTATTGTCCACGACTATTGTATAATATATTCATTATATATGTGTTTGCTCAATAATAATAATAATAATAATAATAATAATAATAATAATAATAATAATAATAATAATAATAATAATAATAATAATAATAATAATAATAATAATAATAATAATAATAATAATAATAATAATAATAATACATATTATTCACTAGTGAATAATGAACTCATAATTCACGAGTGAATAATGAAATCGACAGGTAATGCGATTTGAACTAAAAAAATATCATTGGTCGTTTCCCCTGGTCCATCCATAATACGATTTTGTGTGTATGATCAAGCATGCCATGAAATGTCAAGTCGAAGCGCTTTGTAATTTTAATTTGAAACGTCAAAATATAGTTCAACTTATCAACTTTGAAGTTAAGAATTGTATTAATAGAACTAACAAAATGATTAGAGATAGTGAAGATGCGATGTGTTATATACCCCACCAGATATACAGGAAGCAGCAAAAATAGCAAGTTTAAGTTTATTACCAGAAAAATCGAAAAAACTTTATGTGTCTGCTTATGATTCGTTTGTACAATGGAGGATTGATAAGAAAAGTAGTTCTTTCTCAGAATCCGTATTATTAGTGTATTTCACAGAGTTGTCCGCAAAATATAAACCATCGACGTTATGGACAAACTACTCGATGCTTAAAACTACTAATTTAAATCATGGTATTGACCTTGACAATTATAGCAAATTAAGAACCTTTTTAAAACGAAAATCTGAAGGTTTTCAGCCTAAAAAGGCCAGTATTTTTTCTACAGAGGATGTACATAAATTCATTACGGAGGCTTTCGATGATAGATATCTTGCAACAAAGGTAAGAAACAATATACTAAGTGTTTATGGGCAAAATTAGGTACCTTTCTTTTTATTAAAGATTGTAATAGAACGGGATTTCTAGCTTTCTTCTTATTTCGGGTTTTTGTAACAATCACGTTTACCCCCAGAAGACATGTGTTTCCTATTAACCGGAGCAACTAAAATTATTTTTTTGCAAGAAATAAATAAATCCATTTCGACGCTTTAGGGTCATATTAAAATAATTCGAAGAAAGGTTTGCTGGACTTTCTCTTTGGGCAAATTATACTTTTAACTGCCTTTAAACCCAAGCGATGGTCAACACATGTTATGTTATCCTAGAAATGAGCCGGAGGGCCTTTTATGACCATTTCGCGTATATTATAGTTTATGAATCATATATTGATAGTGATCAAAAAATGGAATATATGAGGAAGTTGATGGCTGAATTTGAATCTTGACCGATCCGCTTAAGGTTGTAAGAGGCTAAGTGCAATTGTGTTGCTTTTTCCCATAACGTTTAAATGGGTTTTTTAAACACATTTGACTTAGTACTTTAGGTTAATTAGGCATACTATCTCTAGTACCTTTGTATAAATTAGTGAATAAGTAAGTTAGAGAGAAGTTTAGTATTTTATTCTCAAATCGTAAGACTGGGGCCATCTATTATCTATTGGTTAAATCTCTCAGTACCTAAGGCAAATGACCAACGAGTAACGATGACCCGGATTGGTCCGCGAAGGGTAAAAGTCACCCTATTGGGTAAAAGATATAATTAAGGGGGGTAGTTAGATGGTCAAGAGGTCAGAACGGATATTGAAAAATCTGAAAAAGGCAGTTCCTCGGGGTTATTGGTACGGAAAGTTCTAAGTTCGTTTTCGTAATGAAAGGTTTCGAAGGGATAGTTTGTACGGGAAAGTTACGAAAGGTTATTCTTACGCGACAGTTCCGAGTTTCCTTTTTATAAACAGTTCAGGTTTACGCGATTGTTTTCTTGTGAAAGTAAATCTTAATTTAAAGTGCAAAGATGGGATTAAATATCAGGGTTTACGATCGTCATTTAGGACTCTTCAATCTTAGGATTAACTTCAGGGTTTTCTTTATTTTAACTGAATCAGATTGTGTGGTTTTCTCATATCAAGGGTTTATTCTCGAGTTTGTTCTCTTTCACAGTAAACGCATGTCTGGGTTTTAATTGCATAGTCGGTATCATTTCAGTAAAACACCTCTCTTTATCCTCTTACACTTATCTTGTAAATATCTTAAGTTTAATATTGTAAAGTTTATTTTTCTTTATCTCTTGTTGTTAATAGATTTAAGTGTTTTGAAAATATAGTGTTTTATTGCTCACTATAAACAAGGGGATAGGGGATTCACGCTAACAAGAGTGGACGGTTCGCGTTCGCGCGTAGACCGCGCCGTTTCCGCGGACTATCGAGGCAGAGCTGAAATATCTGGTAAAGGCCCGATTGGTAAGTTGTT
Source organism: Polydrusus cervinus (assembly GCA_935413205.1). Classification (NCBI taxonomy): domain Eukaryota; kingdom Metazoa; phylum Arthropoda; class Insecta; order Coleoptera; family Curculionidae; genus Polydrusus; species Polydrusus cervinus. The sequence continues at coordinate 32,796,212 of OW284516.1, forward strand.
ATAATATCAATTAACACCTTAATTAACATCCAAGGAGAAACGTCACGACTGGAGTGCTCTTGCGATGAAAGTATAATTAGTTATTTCCGGGATAAATTCTAAACTCATTGTGAAAGGAAGGATCTAGATCGTCGGTCAAGAAACGCTACCATTGTTTCTAAAACGCTACCAGTTAGATTCGTAACTTAATATTATTAGACAGTGCCATAATCTAGATCAATCCCGTCACATAAAAATTGGTGGCAGCGTCGTTGATCTTTCTTTTTGCTTAGTTGCAGGTTTCGATGTGGTTAGCATAAATTTGATATTGTTGTCAGTTATTTGTGTAACTAAGGCAACAGGAAAGAGAACCTTACGCCGTGTTTTTTTGGCTTTTTAGGGAAAAACGTATATAGGTACTAATTTTTTCTGTAAAAACATTTTTTCTCCTTATTGTTTCCGTTGTACTATCTATTACGGTCGGATAGAATACATTTCTACCTAGAAAAGTAATTACTTTGAGTTAAAATAATAATAATTTGATTGCAGAAAGATGAACGTGTAATTAGAACATGTAATATTCGGGATAACATATTGAACCATGGATGAATTTTGGAAGAAATTTATTTATTATTTAGTATGTTAAGTAAAATCTGCTCTGTTTCTAAAAACAATTATGTTTAATTGCTCAGAAAGTCAATGTTGTATCATGAAAAGTGCTATAAACGTTTTTTGAGCGTATCTTTTGCTCGAAATGTTCTAATTTATATTCATCATACCACTTGATGGCATTACATGAAAAGTTAAGTCTTATGTTATTTTATTCCCTGGAATAAAATATGTTTGTTGTATAGTAAATTGCTTTTCTTTGGTATTGTTCTATGAAAATCACGATTATTGCGGTAAGATTGAATAAAAAACTAAGTAGCATTAAACATACGTGGAAGAAACGAATAAATCAAAATCTTCTGCCTGAATGAAAACCAAACAAGTATTTTTCTACGAATTAAAAAGTCAGTTTCTTAATTTTAGCGGTTATATTTGCTTAAAGTTAGGGATAGATAGGGTTTTCAGATAATAGTAAGCAAGAGCACAGAACTTCAAGATTCCAGGAAGATTATTGCATGTGTATACTAAAATAGGTCAGTGTATGTTGTGTGAAAATATTAGCTTTCGATATCGACTGTAGAACCATGGTTATGTGGTTAAAAGTTTCGTGTATAGATTATGCCATAAAAGTAGAAGATAAAAGTTCTCGGTTTGTAAAATTTTAGTAAAGAAAAACACAACAATATATTGACCGTTCGTTGAGTAGATAAATACTAATAAAACTGTGGAACTCCTTTGACATATATCGTGTAAGTATATGTCATCGTATTGTTATTTAAATGAGATGCAGAATTTGTTGTATTGTTTATTTTGGTCAAATTAAACTATTTCTCGTTTTGCAAAGTATAAAAATATGTCTGCGATTTTTAAATAGGGTTATTTTATTCAAATCAGCTGCGTTTTATTTCTTTTCATTATGTATGGTAATTAAAAGTATAATTTTTGCGATATTCCTAGCAATATAATTTTTTTCGAAAAGTGAACAAATTATTTTAAATAGTAAAATTGTCGGTCTTTCCTTAAATTAATTTCTTAATAAACTAATCAATTTTCTTCCAGCATAATATTATTTTATTGCCTAATCACCGATGTCATAAAACTGCATACAAACCACCCCAGTGCCGTGTCAAGGAACTAGAGAAGCGACTTTAAGAGGGTACAGCTGTGGACTCTCCAGACTGGGTTTGAAATTAAAAATTTGTGGGAAAAGCGAAATGGAAGGAAAAAGATAATAAAAAGTGATAGCCAATTAACATCTGGGTTAGGACATTTAACCTGAGATTTATTTTAATTTTGCATTGGAAAAAGAAAGGTAATAGGCATATCGATTAGAATCGCGAGGAAAAAGCTTAACTTTTGGTGATCTTTTTTTTTTTTAATTCTAATATATCTTTTGGTTTTGTTTTTTGGGAAAACGGTTGCGGAGAAGATACGTAACATTTTAAGGAATTTCAGGCACAGGTAGTTTTTCGAAATTTTGTGCATTGCGATGATCCGTGGAGGGGTTCGTTTTATTTAAGAAGCGATTTGATTAGTGAAGTGGGTACAATGTTGTTAAAGGGCGTTATTACCATATGGGCGGGTCAACTTATTTGATAATAGATTAAAGGATTACCGGTTAGAAGAAGTTATATCTGGAGGAGATCCCTACAAAGTTAGTTCTGTGTGGGTATAACTTGACCTTGCATATTGGTTATCTAAATGACTCTACCTCGTTGAGAAGCACAGCGACGATGCGACGGAACTAGCGTAACACACAGATAAGAGCGTTTACGGCATACCTCTGCAGACGAGTGAGTCTGTAGGCATTTTCAAAGGACAAGCTAGCGAGAATAATGAGAATAATATGGATTTTAGTGGTGTAAAGGCCAGGGAGCACCGGGTTATAGTAGGAGAATTACGTAACTCGAAGGGTGTTGACCCCGGATTAATAGGAGAACTACGTAACTCAAAGGGCGATGAGCCGGGAGTTATAGTAGGGCTACGTAACTCAAATGGTGTCGAACCGGGAGGTATAGTAGCAAGGATACGTAACTCAAATGGGGTTGAGCATAGAGTTATAGTAAGAGAGAGGCGTTACTCAACCTGTGCTGAGGAAATGGTACCAACCTTTGAAAATGAGGCATGCTTGTCTAGTTCCGTTGATTCACCAACAGTTAGAAATTTTTCTGGAAATCTTGAGGATATCTGAAATCCCGAGGATACACAGAAAATTTCCCAGTTGTACAATAGACCGGAAGAAAAGGACAACAACCTGGTTAACAATAGTACTCTTAACTTCAGCAGCCGACCGCTAAGGGCTGGTCCCCTAGTAACAAGTTTGGTGATAGTTTAAAACAACCAAATCTTGTCAGACTGCGTGAAGACTTGGAAATTCTGTTTCACGGCTGTGATCTCGTGGTTCCTGTAGACGTGCAGGTACTACGATTTGCGAGCCACTCAATCATGACTGATGTCGTTATTTGTATGGCGGCGACCGCCATATTTACCATTGAAGCCCCACAAGAAGGCAAAAATAGAAGTATTGTTGTCCGATTTCTAAATACTACTCCCCTACCTCAGACCATAAAAATACACCCCCCCCCCCCTTTTGTTCTATTTGGTGGATGTAGATAGTTTGGATATGTACAGATTCTCTCAATATCTGTAGGTAGAAAAATGAAGTGAAATGAAAATGTTGTGTTATGAGACTATGTTGGTGAACATAGTAAGTGTTAAGCCGTGTGCAAGTTTCCGATGAATGATAAATTGATAGAAAAGTATAGCGATACTTTTGTACAAGAGAAAAGAGGAAAGTGGTGTTTGGGAAGTTACAGCGACGTTTTATACAGTTAGAAAGAAGAAGCGGAAAAGTTAGTATTACCCAAGGTAGAAACGAGTAATAACGCACCGATAACAAAAGCATGTTACCAAAATTCCTTAGATTCTCCGAAGAAGTAAGTATAGACACAAATCATTTCTGTTTTTTTTTGTTAACCAAATGCAAAGGAGGGATTTTAGTTTTAGTACTAGACGAAATGAAATGAAAGAAGCGACAAGACAAGTAGATGGAATGAATGAAATGAATGGAAGAAACAGAAGTCGCTTATCTAGAGCCATTTCCCAAGAGTAAGGCTGAAGATGTACGGTTTAGAAGAAGCAAAAACTAGGGAAGGTATAGGAAGAAAAAGCAAGAAACCGAGACCATTGTGTGATATACTATCGAGATCACTGGGAAAAGCTAGATTAGATAATTGTGTAATATTTAAGTGGTTTATACCTAAGTTTTATCGTTGTAAAAAGGATTTATTTTAATAAAGATGTTTTTTTTAACCAAAAGTTTTTTTGTGTATATCACCTGTCGTGAGCATAAGTAATGTCTTGATGTTTTAGTAGAAAAGGAGCCGTGATGAGATGAAACGCGTTAATGTTTACCCTATGCAGGAATGTGGAAATAAGGGGATATGAGTGAGTGGAGACAGCTATAGAGTTTACAGAGTTATCCCTTCTATCCGGGAAGCCATGTCAGATGCTGCAGGAAATGTCATGGAGGAAACGTCAGGTTACGTGAGTGCTAAGGACCGACTCATTGGAATAGACCAGGGGAGGACTTCTGATTATCCAGAGCAACCAGTTTTGTATGAAAGCGGATTCCAGTTCCGTATAGCTGTTACGCATATATTGGTTAAACACGAAACGTTAATGGAATGCCAACCACCACTCTCAGTCAACTCCCAAATCAGAAAACAACTGGATGAACGTCGCTCCTAAACTCAAAGGGGCCACTGAAGCGGTTGAGTTGAAGGCCAGTTAGAAAGAAGATGGAAATGTCAATGCGAGGTTTTTCATTTCCCCGATGAGCTCCAATGGTTTATATACACAGGAAGATATGGGGAATTGCTAGCAGGCACCTTTATACCCCAACATCAGGAGAGGCAGGAACTAACCAGGATACCAGGAGAATAGAGGGCATTGACAACACCAACCGTTCATATGCCAGATCTGTTCTCCCAACACGAATTTACATAGAACGCATACCCTACAGCGGAGGAGGCATGGAATTTTAGCCAGTTAGCTATGGAGTGGAGTGACCACTAACTACTTTACTTTAAAGAAGCTAACCAACAACCATTCCTAAAGGTGGAAGTACCTACCAGCCAGTTTACCGAAGAACTTAGCCCATGCCTACCATGTTAAGTCCCAACTACCAGTTCGAGGGGGAGTAACCCCAACGGATGAGGATATGGATTTCAGCGAAACCAAGATGGAGCCGACCGCTCTCAAAAGTATTTACCCAGCCAGTCCGGACCAAGGAGCAGTAAATGAGGAGGCCGATTGCTGTTTCAAAGACATTAGTGTTATGAAATGGACCTTCTCAGAAACAGTGATTCGCGGAACAGTGGTAGAACAAAAGTGCGTGTAAATTCGTGAGTGTTGAAATTCGCCCGTTAAAGACTGCATTTAGCAGAATGGTTAGTGGAATGGTGATCTGTAATTTGTAACTTTAGGTTTATAGATTGATTAATTATTGGTAGTTTGTTTACGAACGAGCAAGATACAAACCAGTGGCGTACTTATTAATTCCTTTTTTTTAACGCAATATATGATTCAGTCTAAGTGGGGGGCAATGTAATAGAACGGGATTTCTAGCTTTCTTCTTATTTCGGGTTTTTGTAACAATCACGTTTACCCCCAGAAGACATGTGTTTCCTATTAACCGGAGCAACTAAAATTATTTTTTTGCAAGAAATAAATAAATCCATTTCGACGCTTTAGGGTCATATTAAAATAATTCGAAGAAAGGTTTGCTGGACTTTCTCTTTGGGCAAATTATACTTTTAACTGCCTTTAAACCCAAGCGATGGTCAACACATGTTATGTTATCCTAGAAATGAGCCGGAGGGCCTTTTATGACCATTTCGCGTATATTATAGTTTATGAATCATATATTGATAGTGATCAAAAAATGGAATATATGAGGAAGTTGATGGCTGAATTTGAATCTTGACCGATCCGCTTAAGGTTGTAAGAGGCTAAGTGCAATTGTGTTGCTTTTTCCCATAACGTTTAAATGGGTTTTTTAAACACATTTGACTTAGTACTTTAGGTTAATTAGGCATACTATCTCTAGTACCTTTGTATAAATTAGTGAATAAGTAAGTTAGAGAGAAGTTTAGTATTTTATTCTCAAATCGTAAGACTGGGGCCATCTATTATCTATTGGTTAAATCTCTCAGTACCTAAGGCAAATGACCAACGAGTAACGATGACCCGGATTGGTCCGCGAAGGGTAAAAGTCACCCTATTGGGTAAAAGATATAATTAAGGGGGGTAGTTAGATGGTCAAGAGGTCAGAACGGATATTGAAAAATCTGAAAAAGGCAGTTCCTCGGGGTTATTGGTACGGAAAGTTCGTTTTCGTAATGAAAGGTTTCGAAGGGATAGTTTGTACGGGAAAGTTACGAAAGGTTATTCTTACGCGACAGTTCCGAGTTTCCTTTTTATAAACAGTTCAGGTTTACGCGATTGTTTTCTTGTGAAAGTAAATCTTAATTTAAAGTGCAAAGATGGGATTAAATATCAGGGTTTACGATCGTCATTTAGGACTCTTCAATCTTAGGATTAACTTCAGGGTTTTCTTTATTTTAACTGAATCAGATTGTGTGGTTTTCTCATATCAAGGGTTTATTCTCGAGTTTGTTCTCTTTCACAGTAAACGCATGTCTGGGTTTTAATTGCATAGTCGGTATCATTTCAGTAAAACACCTCTCTTTATCCTCTTACACTTATCTTGTAAATATCTTAAGTTTAATATTGTAAAGTTTATTTTTCTTTATCTCTTGTTGTTAATAGATTTAAGTGTTTTGAAAATATAGTGTTTTATTGCTCACTATAAACAAGGGGATAGGGGATTCACGCTAACAAGAGTGGACGGTTCGCGTTCGCGCGTAGACCGCGCCGTTTCCGCGGACTATCGAGGCAGAGCTGAAATATCTGGTAAAGGCCCGATTGGTAAGTTGTTATAATATCAATTAACACCTTAATTAACATCCAAGGAGAAACGTCACGACTGGAGTGCTCTTGCGATGAAAGTATAATTAGTTATTTCCGGGATAAATTCTAAACTCATTGTGAAAGGAAGGATCTAGATCGTCGGTCAAGAAACGCTACCATTGTTTCTAAAACGCTACCAGTTAGATTCGTAACTTAATATTATTAGACAGTGCCATAATCTAGATCAATCCCGTCACAAGATAAAATGTAACTGGTTAGGACTTGTGCTTGCGAAAGTTTATTTTTTATTTTTAATAACTTAATTCTGTTATACGCATGCGCGAAGCTTTGAAATCAAAATTTTAATGGTGTTCCTTATGAAAATTCACATATATTATTTATTTTAGGTGGCATTAATAATGGGAGTTATGGGTGCTTGCCGTGGTAATGAACTGTACACTATAAAACTTGAACATTTACAAGATCTTGGAGCAGCTTTCTTAGTAAAGATACCAAATACTAAAACAAAAATTACCCGCAAATTTACAATATCAGACGATTATTTCCAAATTTGCAAGAAGTATATCAGCCTTCGTTCATTTTCCGTCACATCTAATTTGTTTTTCTTAATTATCAAAATGGCAAATATACCTCACAAAGGATAAGAATTAATAAATTTACGCAAATGGGGAGACAAATAGCAACATTTCTGAAATTACCTACTCCATCAGAGAAATATTCTGGTCACAGTTTTAGCAGATCTTCAGCCACTATGTAGACGCTGGCGGGGATATAACTGCATTGAAAAGATACGGTGGATGGAAATCTACGGCGCGGCGGTAGCAGAAGGATATATTGACTCAATGAAAAATAAAATGGAAACAGCTAGAAAAATCCTTTTGGTCAGCCGTATATACGCAATGAGGCAGTATCTACATCTACAGCTTCATCTACATCTACTACAACGAATAACCAAGATGTTAATGTAGAATTAAATTCGATTCCTACAATTAACTTGGCACATTGTGTGAGAACAAATATTACTATTCATATTTCTAAATAAATAAAGATGTTTAGTAATTCTGGTTACAGTTATTATTGGATAGTCCTGGACAAAGTATATTCTACTCGCATATAATGGCTTTTATTCACTTGGATAAAATTATGAAACTCGCCTACGGCTCGTGTCATAAACTTTATCCGCGTGAATAATAGCCACCATTATATGCTTGTGGTATAATTTACTAATATTATTAAGCAAATACATGAATAATGATTTAATAATTGTGGAGAATAACATAATACAACAATATAATATTACATTGTGATTATTGCTTCACATAGTGTAGAAAACGTAAAATACATTCACGTATACCTATAAGTAAGTAAGGAATAGGAATGTATAAGAAAATTCCAAACGCCGTTTGTAGAAAAAATCTGTACAGCACATAAATGTGTGGATTTAAAATATTGAAACAGTAAACAAGTTTTAAAAAATCATATAACAACAAATGTCATCTTTTCTCTAAGAAAATAAACATGCTTCCTGTTTCAATAGATGTGCATTGTGCATACACCATAATTAAGCTGTCCCGTCACCCAAAGCATGGAAAATATAAAAAAATATCTTTACCGCTTGTCCAAAAGTTCTGAAACTTCAGTAGGGTCTCTGAAAAATTATTTAAAATATTACACATAGCATTATTCATGTTCATTCGTACATAAATCATAATTACTTATGACAAATACAATAATATTTCTACTCTTTAACATCAAATGTTTAATTCAGCCTTTTGATTGTAAGAACGAGTAAATTAATTAAAAGCATTGCTGCGGCGGGCGACGTAAATCATATTATTGCCTGTTGTTTGACAATTATATTTATATCTCGTAGAAATAACCTTAGACAAAGTAAAGTTAAAATAACAGTAATTTCTAATATTTTATAACGTTTAAAAGCTCTTTTTGTTTAAAAACTATATATACGTACCAATAAGAAAACCCTCTTTAAAGTGCATAGTACCTACATAAAATCTTATAAAATAATTTTCAATAATGAGAAAAAGTAAAGTAAAAATAGATCTCCATTAGTTCAAAATAGCTATTTATACAACAAGTAACGAAATAAGTGTCTTTTAGGCACGCGACGTGAATTGTCCTACGAGGCGAAGCCGAGTTGGATAACACGTCAAAGTGACTAAAAGACATGGTTTCGTAACGAGTTGTATACAATATTTTTTCTACTGAGGTTTCATAATAAAAAACTTAATTTATTTTACTAAAATTTTATTACCTATGTTTTATTTGCCCCTTTCAAAAATTGACACTTGCCAAAAAAAATTAAATTATACCTAGTCTGTGGTTACGTTTTAATTGTAAATAATTACCTTACTTGCTTACTTTTAAGCACGTTGCTCCTGGTAACGTGCTTAAAAGTTTTTTAAGCACGCTGCGCCTAAAAGGAGGTTATTAAAAAACCATAATGACAATCAAAAAGATGTTATTATAAAACGTCAGTAGAAAAAAGCATATAATCTCAGAAAATGTCATTAACTTTAGCATTAAATTGTGTATTTATACAGGGTGCTACAAATTCGTTTGCGTACAAGGGACACTCTAAAACGGTAAAAGATACGAAGATGTTTAACTTGAGGCAAAGTTGCGTATTTCGGGGATTAATAATAATTTGTTGAAAGCAAATTGTTAATATTTTGAATACCTTCGGAGATTCAAAAAGAGAACGAAATTTTTAGTTATGATTTTTAGTTTTTATTTTTGATTTGGTAAAAAAAAACTTTCTTTGTAGCCGTTTTTTATGTTCTATAAGATGGCAGTATTCAAAAAAAAATTCAATGTTTCGTTCTTTAAATACTAATCTCAAGTCAATTTTTTTAAATACGGACCTAAAATTTTAAATGCAGTTTCAGGAACTTCTAGACTTTAGCAATTTAACACAGTTTAGGTTTTTGAAATTTTAACGTTTTGTCATCTAATAACACATTTTTCAAATTATCGTTTTATATCTTTACGGTTTTGACCATTTAGAGCCAAACTAAAAAAAAATTGTGATTTAAATATTTCCTCCATTTTTATTCAATGGGACCTGATATTTGATATTTTGTAAGAAAAAATAACCTTAAATAAAACACATCATGTACCTACGCCACTGTTATGGGACCAATATATGGGTTCTTGGCTATTCTTTAGTAAGGCTGAATTTACCATTTGATATAAAAGAAACTATCCTAATGGCTATATGGATATTTTAAAACCGCTGTTAGCTCAGTAACTTACTTGTTATCCCCTAAGGGCTCCAACCTAAGAGTTTCCTGCGTCATTTTGCAAACTAGAACGTCGACAATTTTCTTTCCTAGAGCTATTTCGATTTGTACCTTATATTTTCTTATTGCTATAAATCAGACTGGATACATTTTATTAGATAATCTGCAACAAAAAAAATATCACCTAAATAAAAAATTTTGTAGATAAACTATAAGTTTTCTGCAACTGCAATTGAAATACCTAAACCACACAGTAGAAATCACTAAAAATCAATGAGTTCACACAGCACAGCGTGCGATAAAGTTACAACACTCAAGTTTACGCACGCTGCCTCTGTAAGAAAATTATTATGCGAACAACCAACCATTTTCCTGACTGGTCTTTCTGTCACCTGCACTGAGAAAATCTCTATTAAAAACGTTTTCACTGAAGTATTTTTGGCTTCAGGATTGGTTGAAAAAGAAGTTAATAATCTCTTTCTCTTTTTAAATATCAAAAGTAGGTACCTATATTTTAAAATTATTTCAGTTTTTTGACAGAAACTCGAGGGGGACAAGATGGGTTACAAGGGTGTGGGGACCCCATCTTGCTCCATGCTAATATATTATGTTTATTTTCTATTTTATTTTTTTTTTCATTTCAAAATAGTCCCAAAATATAGATGCAAATCTGATAGAGGGCAATGGTCGACATCGTCTTGCCTTACGGGGCACCTCATCTTTCCTAGGGTTGCCAATCGTCCTTTATTTAAAAGGACAGTCCTTTATTTTAAAATTATGTTCTTTGTCCTTTTGAAAGGTGTGAAAGGACTGCAAATGCCCTTTAAAACCCGAAAATAAATAAATGCATTTAAGAAACCCCAAATAAACTAAAAAATAAAAAGACCCAACCCATCACATAAATAAGCTAAGACTATAATGTTGTGATATAATTTGAATTTTTTTCTTTGACTGCATATTTTAGAGTTTTAAATTATATTTTGTTAGTTACCTACTAGTTTAATAATATGTTAGTTATTTTTTCTAGCCACTAATTTAATAGCCCAAAAATGTTATTCGAGAGCACAAAATGGAGGTTTTTAGGAGTGGTACAGGGTACAGTCCGTATAGTCAGTGGCCTAAAAGCTCGGGTCTAAAAGTCTAATTGTAACCTAATTTTTCATCTCACGCTTGGACTCTTAATTTAAATCTTTAAATAATGTATTCTTGGCTTAGATTACAAAGGTCTTCTAGGAAACGTTTAATTTTTAAGCTTTTCCTTCTAATAGACCTGTTTTATATAGAAAGGTTTCAGACGCATATCGTTTTAGTTATTGATTTATGATGCAGTTTTAAAGGAAAACGAGTAAAAAGAATATTATGTTATAGTAATTTTTCTATTATATACTTGTCTGTTCCGTTTTTCCTTTTTTAAAGTTATTTTAAATCAATAAAAATATAAGCCAATGCAATAAAATAATTTTACAAAAAAACAAAAAACCATAATTATTAGGTACAGGGACATTATTTTAAGTGTCTCACCCGATTGGCGACTTTGCTATCGACCACAATAAAAAAACAATTATGTATTCCCTAACAGCTTTTAGTGAAGAAGCTAAATTTGATGTCAAAAAAAATCTATGTTTACAAATTTGACAGATACGACGCCATATTGGATTTTCTTAAATGGCAACCCTACCTTATAGTAAGCCAGCTGCATTCGCCTATTTCTTCCAACATTAAAAATATATAATTGTCAATATTTATTTTCAGCCGTTCCGGAGATATGAGGCTTCGAAGTTGGTGATTTTGTTATCATCGAATTAACAGAAGCTTTGAGATTAGAATCTCAATTTTTTCTGAGGATACGTAATTTTTTTTGGCGGAGGCACCCATGCTATTGTCATATATGTCAGATGTCAAAAAATGACAGTTACGACGCCATTTTGAATTTTTTTTAAATGGCTACCCACATATTTATAACTACGTCAGTGTATTGCATTTCGCGGTCCGATTTCAAAAATATAAAGTTATCGATATTTATTTCCAACCCTTACCGAAATACGACCGTATCAAAAACTGCATCGTATGAGTATGTCTTTTAAGTATCTCACCCCATTAAAAAATAGAAGCTTTGTAATTAAAAAATCAATTTTTTCTGACGATATATTATTTCTTATGGCGGAGCCACCCATGCTATTGTCATATATGTCAGATGTCAGAAAATTACAGTTACGACGCCATTTTCAATTTTTTTAAATGGCTACCCACATTATTTATAACTACGTCAGTGTATGGTATTTCGCGGTCCGATTTCAAAAATATATAGTTGTCGATATTTATTTCCAATCCTTACCGAAATACGACCGTATATATCTTCAGAAAAAATTGAGTTTCTAATCTTAAAGCTTCTATATTTTAATGGGGTGAGATACTTAAAAGACATACTCATACGATGCAGTTTTTGATACGGTCGTATTTCGATAAGGGTTGGAAATAAATATAGACAACTATATATTTTTGAAATCGGACCGCGAAATACCATACACTGACGTAGTTATAAATTGGGTAGCCATTTAAAAAAATTCAAAATGGCGTCGTAACTATAATTTTTTGACATCTGACATATATGACAATAGCATGGGTGGCTCCGCCATAAGAAATTACGTATCTTCAGAAAAAATTGAGTTTCTAATCTTAAAGCTTCTATATTTTAATGGGGTGAGATACTTAAAAGACATACTCATACGATGCAGTTTTTGATACGGTCGTATTTCGATAAGGGTTGGAAATAAATATAGACAACTATATATTTTTGAAATCGGACCGCGAAATACCATACACTGACGTAGTTATAAATGTGGGTAGCCATTTAAAAAAATTCAAAATGGCGTCGTAACTGTCATTTTTTGACATCTGACATATATGACAATAGCATGGGTGGCTCCGCCATAAAAAATCACGTATCCTCAGAAAAAATTGAGATTCTAATCTCAAAGCTTCTGTTAATTCGATGATAACAAAATCACCAACTTCGAAGCCTCATATCTCCGGAACGGCTGAAAATAAATATTGACAATTATATATTTTTAATGTTGGAAGAAATAGGCGAATGCAGCTGGCTTACTATAAGGTAGGGTTGCCATTTAAGAAAATCCAATATGGCGTCGTATCTGTCAAATTTGTAAACATAGATTTTTTTGACATCAAATTTGGCTTCTTCACTAAAAGCTGTTAGGGAATACATAATTGTTTTTTTATTGTGGTCGATAGCAAAGTCGCCAATCGGGTGAGACACTTAAAATAATGTCCCTGTACCTATTTATTTTTAAAGAGAAAAATTAAAGTAAAAATTTTAATTGAAACATTTTTTATGGAAGAAGTGTGATAATTTATAATATAAAAAATAGTGAGGGAAGAAACGAGAATGCTTTATTATGAATATACAAAACGGCACTTAAGAAGATTTCAAAACCTAAGCATTTGCACGAAGAACTGCTCTTAGATCTATGCTCCTAAAATACATGATTTCTGAAAAATCATCAATTTTGGCGATATTTACTTTATTTTTAATCATGAAAAACCGAGCTCAAAAACGGTGGTTAGTTATACATACGTCTTATGTTAAAATTTTGGTTAGACACCAATATTCAAATTTTTCACAAATTTAAAAATGTGTTTTTTTTTAATAAAAAGCCAGCTAGGAATATCAAAAAAAAAAGAAAAAAAAAACATTTACAAAAATAAATTTAATCCAACCTTGCAGGTAATAATTTAATTTTCAAATTTTGATAGTAGTTTGGTAAATTTTAAATGAACTTTGAACGTGGCCCCGAACATTTTTCGCCTGCGGCGCTTTTCCATCTTCTTTACTATAGGTGCGATATCATAAAATACATGTAGTCCCTACTGTCCCTTTTTTCAGAAAAAAAATATCGTACTTACGCCCACTGAGCCCCTTACCGTATTTTCTGGCTACGCCACTGCGTACAGTGGTACCCAAAAATATTTCCGAATGTGTCCTTTATTCCAATATCCGAAAGTTGGCAACCCTAATCTTACCCCACTGATGGAGCAAGACAGGGAGGTAGAAATATTATTTATTCATATTCTTTAAACTTTTAAAGCAATACTGTTTGAAGAGTCATACACGCCGCATGCATGCATGGGCATTGGGCATCAAGCTTCTGAATCTGCCCTTGTGTATATAGCCTCATCGACTATTCATATTCAAATAATAATTAGTTATAAACACCAAAAAATATGCTAATTTAAAGATAATCTAAATATAAGCAACAGTATTTGTATGTTATTAAATTGAAACGAGCATATTTCAATCATGTTCACTGATTATTATTTTTTCTATCATGCAATAATTTGAGCATAAACAAGTAGATACCGTAAAACATACCAAACCCTAATCACTACAACAGACACTATTAATGCGATAATAGGCACTAGACAGTCCAAAAGCGTTCATGTACTTCCTCCCACAATCTTTATAACAACTAGTACAATTAATTAGCTCTAAATCATTATGAGAATCCCGCGTTATTTTTGTTGTACTGTTCTCGTTATTTCTCGATCGCGTTTAGTTTAGTTACGTTACCTCAGGCTTTTGTTCGACTTGGGAGCTTCGGACCCAGGCTCAAATAATGTATTCTGGTTTTAGGGGAATAACGTCCTCTTTAGGACAAAAGCTATCGTCTTATGCCTGCCGATTTATAGGGTATATGATTAGTACTTTTACAGTGAAATTAATTATTACGCGTTACGATTAAAGAAAGTTATAATCTTGCCCACAATAGTAGTTTTTCTACTCCCACATGGAAATTTGCTGTTTCCTTTACACTTAAGTGGCGAGAAAAGTAGGGTATTCCGGTTAACTGTGCGGGAATATTTCATTTCCATCCTAGATAGGTAATGAAACTGACCAATCACAGTGGTCAATTACAAGGAAAACAAATTTACATGTTACAATAGGATGTACCGTGTTGCAACCTTTAAAAATAAAATTTCCCATTTTTATAGAAAACTTTCACGAATGCAAACAATACTGAAAAAGTATTTTATTAACAGATTACAACCACAAGTGATCCTAAAGAATATTCTACAAATATAACACTGTGCGTAAAAATTTCCCTTTTCCCTTTGGAGACAGCGCCGACCTATCATTCCTCTGTGCTTTGTTCTTACGAACCCGAAAATTTTCCATTAGTTGACAACACTGTTATGAAAATTACATTTCTTTATTTTCTTTGTGGTGTATTTAAAAGCACTGACCAATCACAGTATATTATATTTACTGAGGCTCCGCCTTCTTTTTCAAGACACTAAATTATATAATTTAAATGCATATGGTACAATTTGTTATTAATTTGTTCAATATAATAAAATCTAGACGCATTTATAATAGATTTATTAATAATGCAACCGGCTGCATGGGCATAAAAAATTAATTTCATGTAGCATCATTTATCAGTTGGCTTTCCCACAGTTAGCTTAAGGTCTCGATAGTCGAGAGAGTTAGGGCGTTGTACTATGGATCCAATAGTCGTGAGTTCGAGCCCGGCAACGCGAAAACTTTTTTTTACATTTTTTAGCATAAGGTTTGTAAGTTTGGTCGTAGAAAAAATATACTGTTCAACTCGAGTGGATTGTCCATATTGCCCTCGGAAGTTTGAGCACTCCGCCTACGGCGTCGTGCTCAATTTACTTCCTCGTGCGATATGGACATCATATCCACTCTTGTTGTACAAACTACTATAGTGCAACAAGAGTGGATATGATATCTATATCGCACGAGAAAGTAAATTTACTATTATACTATTATCTCTCTCTTCTTTGCATTATTAAACCTACTAAAATTCGGACATACTTTTTTATAGAGTATTTTAATAAACAAACCTGAACAAATACAAAAGGATTTCTTTAAAGCTCTCCTGTATCTACAACAATAATTATTTAGTATAATAATCAAACTTCCGAGTGCAATATGGACAATCCACATGAGTTGTATAGTATATTTTTTTCACGACTCAACTTCCGAACTTGTTAGGTACTACAAATTTAAAAAATATATTTAGGCATTACAAGTTGTCTTTTTAGTTGGCCGTGAACTTGTGAGAAAGATATTAAAAAACAATTAAGGCTCTACCACGCGCAAATTTAGAGGATGAAAAACACCGTTTCGCTACTGCAGGATTCTGCAAAGGCTATTTGAGATATTTGTCGGGACAATTTAAAATTTAATAAAGGAATGTTTGTATTTCTAAGGTACAAAGCCCTTTTTTGAAAAAAATAAGAATATGTATAAGAAAATGCCCACTAAAGGTGCGTATTTTTAGGCACTTTTCCAAGGTTAATATCGTAGCTAAGAATTTTTTTTTCAAAAAAATAGCCATGTACCTTAGAACTTCCATGTCTTATCTTTAAGACTTCAAAAATTGAGACAAAACAATGTCGTAATAAGTCCGTTATCTTGCAGCGCGCAACTCATGTTTTAGGTAAATTTTGTTGTCATGTTATAGAAGTTGCCTATATACAGCTGAATTTATTCTCGGCTGACGTGAAACAATTTACATCCAGAGAGAATAATGATACACTGAAAAAAATTATAGGTGGTCGAACAAGAAGTAATTTCGGGGGTAATTTTGGGCTAAATTTTATGTTCTTCTTTTTGGATTGTCAATGCCAATAACAGAATATCCAAGCGTCAATTTTAAAAAGACGCAACTAGTAGTTGTGCTATATATTCTGGGTTGCCATAAATGTTTCGGCTTAGACCGAGATGGTTTATAATGCGCCGGAAGGCAAAATGTTCAAGGCGCTTTCACCATTTTGTCAAAACGGGTGTTTGGGCTTTCAAAATTTCTTATTCATGTTAGGTAAGCATAAGAATTGAACGAAATGCAGTGGATTTGTTGATGTATTGCAATCAAAAATGGGCTATATTGAATTTTTTTTGTTTCGTTTTTTATCGAAATGGGCCATTGTCTTGATAGTGAACAAAATATACTAAGGTAAATAGCTTATTGGTATTAGAGGTCCAAACTGGGTCACCGGGAACTTATGACAAATCCCAGGATGTATGGTAACCCTGGTATATTAACTCTTAGATCTAAAATTAAAGTTTAATTTGTCTTGGTAAAGGGTGATAGGTGCAATAAAATAAAGCCATTTATGAAGGTTCTTAGTGAGTAAGAAAACCAACTGTTGTATAATGAATCTATTTCTATTCGATTGTTTTTATATTTTATGCTTATTATATAGGCTCTATATATTGTTTATATAGTGAGCTTCTGTCTAAACCTGTTAAAATATGAATTCATCTTAAAGGTTAAATGTGTTTATTATTTTATCCATGGTTTAACGATTTAAAAGTAGTTGTCAGGCACGAATTTGGCGTTGGTCACATGATATTTATCTGTCCATGTTATTGGCTCGCAGCTACAATTTGGTGCAGCGAGACTACTGTATAGTGACAATGCTTCTAAGAAGCTAGGTAGGTATTAAATAAAAATTGGACAGTATGCCACGCAGAGTAATAAAATACAATTTTTTGTTAGGCATGGGCGTCCATAGAGAGGGCTGTTGCCCCCGTCTCTTGACCAAGGGGGGGGGGGGATAGATATACTTTTTACTAACAGGGGGAGTGGGGGGGGGGAGTTTATGAAACGACTGCGACATTTTTTTTTGACGGAATCACTTTTGATAGAAGTTCTTGAAAACGCAAAGTTTTGTTTTTTTTGTAGCCACTTTTGAACGGTGGAGAAAGTGTAGAAAAGGCTGCGAAGTATTTTATTTTATAGAAGTCACTTTTGAGAACTTACACGTTTTTTTGGCTACCCCCCTATCACTTTATGTTTATAAAAAACATTAATACCGTGATTTTGTATCGGATTGGTGCGACGATACGGTACTACCTCCTGTTGTTTCTGTGTTACTAAAAAAAAGTCTAGGTACTTACTTTTTCCTCTTTTGAGGGTGCAGCGCAACTAATCGTCACAAACATACCACTTTAAAAAAAAATAATTATAATGCCACGGAACGCGACGGACAAAATACTGCGCGAGTTAGTAACCATAGTCAACAAATCCTGGAACCAGCGGGACTTATCTTTTGTTTTTTAAATAAACACGGTGAAAAATTTGTAATATAACAAAATTTTGATTGAAAAACTATTGACCTTACGAAGTATTTGATAACCAATGCTGAAAACCTTTAGTTTCAGGGTAGGCCTGTGCCTCCCAATTTTGAAATTTTGACAGTATATGCTAATGCTGATGGGGGCGATCGGGCTAAAATATTTTTATAATGGTGCCACTTCCCGTTATACCGGAAGTAAGTGTCAACTTGCTTATTTTAAATAGAATACTCTATATATTACTACATTTTTGCATTCTACGCAAGAATTTAGGCATATCTTGTATACCATGTCCTATACCTATGTCTAAGCGCTTTAGATATTTTTAATAGATTTTTTATAATATTTTAATAACTATTAATACAGGGTGTTTAAACAATACGATTACAAATTAAATTGAAAAATTTCAAAAAGACTAGTTTTTCAAATGGAAATACACAAATTTTATAATTATTCCTTATTTAGCATTAAAAATAAGGGTAAGTTTGTATATCCCAAAAAATTTTAGTTTTAGAAACATTGCCAATTTAATATTTTTATATGGCGATTTTGCTGCAGATTTTAAGTTTAGTTACTTTTAGTTGGCTATAACGGCGTTGAAAAACAATCAAATACGAGAAAAATTTATGAAGCTGTCACTTACCATTTAAACATCAATAATTATCATGTCTGTGCGCTTAAATTGTACAAACGAAGATTATTTAAATTTATTGCTTGCTTGCTTGCTTTTTCGGCTTTTATCCTCTTCGTTCGCTGCCAGGGCCATTCCCAAAGGAGACCTACAGCTTAACGTGGGTTCCGAACCACGATCCTCGGCCATGCGACACCCCCCAAGGGCTATCAACCCTTGGTTTATTGCCATTGCATGACCTACCGATTGGGGAGTGTGTATCTTCTTCCTCACCCCACGAGATGTCCGAACTCATCCGGCGTGAATAGGGTGGGTTGGGAGATGATACATTTTACACTCTTTCCTGCATTCTTAAATCCACTTAATTTCGGACATACTTTTTTTATTATACGTATGCCCACTCCGGGAATAGAACCCGGGTCGCCGCGGTCGAATGCCAGTGGCTCTACCTCTGAGCCACAGCCGCGGTATTTAAATTTATTTATTATTTATGGAGAATGTGTTAAAGTTATATTAAGAACATGGGACACATTTGCCAATCGATATCTTCAAAACAGAAGCCATCACAATGTGCTTATTAATAATATTCAAATGGTAAAATTAGATTTTGCTGTTTTTCAACGCCGTCATAGACAACTTAGAGTCACTGAACTAAAAATCTGCAGCAAAATTGCCATATAAAAATATTAAATTAGCAATATTTCGAAAACTAAACATTTTTGGAATATACAAACTTACCCTTTTTAATGCTTAACTAAAAGTAATTATAAAATTTAGACTTTTTGCAGTTTTTTCAATCTTATTGTTTAAACACCCTGAATTAATAGTTATCAAAATATTATAAAAAATCTAATAAAGCAGGTCCTTTATAACAAGGAATCCCGCTTAAATTAAATAAATATAAGGCTTCTTTATAGAAAAAATTGATAATTATTTTAAGGTTTGCAAGCCTTAAAATAATTATCATTCTTAACAGAAAAATTTAAATATGTCAAAAACGCTTAGATATTTATAGGTATAGGTATACAGGGTGGGGACTTTAACTGGAATAAATTCGATTTTATTAAACCTGCTGAAGTTGCGCCTACAAAATTTAGTATGTGGGGGTTTTGGAGCATGCGGAATTGGATTATGAAGTCGGCGCAGTTGCCAGATTTCTCAGCTTTGCGCTACACATAGTAATTTTGTTATTTTAAATGGAATGCACTATTTATTTTTATTGCAGTGAATTGGTAGTGTCAAATTTAGTAAGATCTGAAATTTACAAAATTCTATCTTCACTAGTTTCTGAGTTATGGCAACACTGTAGTTCCCTTAAAAAGTACCGGGACGCTTGTCTACCTCCATAGTTACTAAGTTATTGACAAGCTTCAAGAAAAGTTCTTGTCTTTTCAAAATGGCCAATTTAATTTAAACTTTAAAAATAGAAATTCTCATGATACTTTTTAATGGAACTACAGTGTTGCCAGAGCTCAGCAATTAGTAAAGATAGAATTTTGTAAATTTGGCATCTTATTAAATTGGACACGCCCAATGCACTGCAATAAAAATAAATTGGGCATTCCATTTAAAATATTAAAATTACGACGTGTAGCGCAAAGCTGAGAAATCTGGCAACTGCGCCGACATTATAATTCAATTCCGCATGCTTCAAAACCCCACATACCAAATTTTGTAGGCGTAACTTCAGCAGTTTTAATAATATCGAATTTATTCCAATTAAAGTCCCCACCCTGTACAAAATCTGCCTAGAATCTTACGTAGAATGCAAAAATGTAATAATATATAGGATGTTCTATTTAAAATAAACACGCTGACACTAGGGTTGCCAACCCTCCCGATTTAGTCGGGAGGCTCCCGCTTTTTTACTTAACCTCCCGCCTCCCACGCACTGAAACAAAACTCCCGCTTTTCCGATAACACGACGGACGCCTAATAACTGTACAGCTGCCTTAGAGAGGGGCAACCTTTTTTTTTTAGAAAGCACGCTTGATGAGAGGAGGAAGAAATATAAAAGGCACGCCACAGCGTAAGGTCAACGGGGTATCGACTTTTTTTTTAGAAATCATCAATATAATTATTTCAAGCACCTCAAAAAAAACTTGTCCTCCAGGCACCCGCTTTTCAATTTTTAAAACCTGACTACCCTAGCTGACACTAACTTTCGGTATAACCGGAAGTACCACCATTATGAAATTTTTTTAGTCCGGTCGTCCCCATCAGCATTACCACGATGGCAAATTTTGAAAATTTTCCTATGTATAGTTTTCCATATATAGTTCGAAGCGGTTCCCGGTGGAACACGAACACCCTGTTTGCAGGTGCTTTTATACCTATTCCTATTATTAATTAACACTTCAAACTTTCTGCTCTACCTAACTTTATTTTTTGTAAATATTCTATAGCTTTAATAATAAAATAAGACAAAATTTAAAAGATATATCCGTATAACGATGAGATACATTATTTTAACTAATACAATAACAAGTAAAATACTTATTTTCCTCAAAACAAATTTCTCATCTTCGAAATAAAATCAACCGAAACTCATTAGCATAAGAAAGAACCTGCCGCCTCGTCTCGTGGTTTCAGTGTGTGTCGATGTTTACGGAATATTTTTCACCACGTCATAAGCTCGCTAGTATGCCCACTTCGGGTGAGACTCTCTTGCAAATAAATTTCTTGCTGCACAAAGTTCCGCCTTAAAGAAACATTCATTTCGTTTGCCAATTCATGGACCAAATTACAGTGTAACATATTTGTCGATTTGTTGATTACGCAACCCGAATGAACCCTTTTTTTTCCTAGTCAAAACAAAAAGAAAAACATTAATTTGAAGAAGTAGTCACTTGAAGTAAAGTGGCAAGTTAACTGGAAAGAAATAATACTCCAAGTCAACCTTCACTAAGATATATTTGATAAGAAACCTTTATTTTATTGTACTCTACATGTTTCGAACCTATAAACGTTCATCTTCAGGAGAAGTATGGCTTATCTTGAAATAGATATTAGGAACTTGTGAGTGACACCCTCATAGAGCTTTTGAGGAAATTAATTAATTAAAGAAAATTGATAAAGAACTTCCAGTAGGGGAGAAAAACATACTACCAAATTCTATAGATAAAGATGGGAGAATGGTTGATAAAGGGTATTTTAAAATAACGAAATGAGAAATGTTTCTCATCGTTTCCAATCACTTTAGTATAAAGGAAATAGCAAATTTCCATGTGGAAGTAAAAAAAAGTATATTTCCTTCCGGAGGTGGGATTAAATCTTAGAGTCACATTTTTTACATAGATTAGATTTCTATAAAAATAAATACTACACTAGGAACATATTAGGTTTAAGGCCAAAATGTAATTATATATAAAAGTCACTACCAATATTTTACAGATGATTTTTGTCCCATTTTGTATTCTTAAACGAAGTGGTCTTTATTAATTAGATAATTTGTTTTCTCTTATCTGTGGCGAAACTACGAAGTAAAGCAAAATATATATTACGCCTCTTCACTTTGTTTGCCAAAATTACACTGTTAAAAGTATGACCAGGATGTAGAAAATCCTTGTACAAAAATAGCGATAAAAAAAAATCTGTAGCTTCCTGAGGATCATTTAAACTCAAAATGTGATTTCCGTTTTCGTTTTCAATGAGGGTTTAAGTTTTTTTTTTAATTGATTATGGGAATATCATTTAAAACAATGTTTAATCTTCTTAGTTTTTGTAATTGTAATTTACATTTAGTAGGAGAAGACAGTGTATTATGACAATAAGAAATATACGATTGCTTGAAGGTTGGAGACATATGATGTTTCTTGAATAACAGAAGAGGTTTAAACTTTATTGATATTGAATGTCTAAAGGAGTCTAGTCACGTTGCCAGTCCGTGGATTGTCCGGCCACCGGCCTGCAATTATTAGTAGTCACACTACACCTTCAGTTTTGTTCTACGATAATCGCCTGCAGTTGTGGGCCGGATTCGATTGCGGCCTTTATTTCACTACACACGGACAGTTCTTTATCGTCAGTTCAAACACATTATGTCACAAGAAGAGAGCGCGGCGGCAATTGTTATTATATTACACGAGCAGACAAGAAGGAAAGGAAAACAATTTGTCGTTGCACTTTCTCCTATATGGAGCTTATATGAGAACTGAGACAATCGAGTCCAATAATTTAAAAAACTTTCTTAGTGTGAATGATAATTGTATCGAGTATTCATTAAATTCTTTTTGATATTTCAACCTTTTTAAGTTTTTTTTTTCAGGCATTTATAATAACAACATTTTTGTTAGAAGTAAAAGTAGGCCTGCAGTTTAATGGGCCGGCAAAACGACTACACACGTTCAATTTTAACAATTGATAATCGCCGGACCGTTATTTAATCGTGTGTGTGTAGCGAAATCGGCCGGCCGGCAATTATTTCTCTGGTAAATTCCGGCCGGCCGACCAGTGGCGTGCATACAATATAGGCAAAAAAGCATTGCCTACCCTGGGAACAATAAAACAAATAGAAACAATTTATTTTTATATATTAGTTTTTATTCGTGTAATCCAACTTTGACAACTTATCTCTGCATTAATAGAATAAATAATAGTAAAAAATGAATCCTACGGATTTTTTGCTTATTTATATCGTAAACTAGATCCCTGTATAAGCATTCCATAAGACCGTTCTAAAAGCAAAGATCTCGCTGTATATTATAGTCTTATGCAAAACCACTGCTTTTGTACGAGTGAAAGCAAGCGAGAGAGCCGTTAGGCAGTAGGGTAGAAAGAAATGTAACAAATAAACCCGTCGCAGTCTTCGACCTTCCTTCATCTATCGGCCAGCGCCAAGAAAGCCCGAGTTTCCTGTGTGCATTGGTGCCAATCTTCAAGATTTATCGTAGTTTGGAAAATACTTCACTTTCTCAATATAAAATATGAAACACGCCTCTATAAGTTTTGTTATTAATTAGTTTAATTTAGATATTTTTAAAGGGATAACGGATAAGGTATCGTAAAATAAGAAGCAATTTTGTGACAATTAAAATAATTTTTGCTTATAAGTTCAAAATATTTAATAATCAGTAAGCTCAATAATATTTCAGATAATAATTAAACTCGTTTTTGGCAACATTGGTTCACTCAGGTGGATGATAGATTTTCAATTTATAATTAGTGTTTTTGGCCTTTTGCTAGACCTCGCGCCGCGCCGTCGGGGTTCCGGGAAAAAAAGTAAATATGAAGGCGTTAATTGTTACTATTCCGGCTAGAAGGATTAAAAAGAATTCATACCTATTTACAAAATACACAGGGAGAGACACCGCCTATTAACAATAATCTCTCTGGAGAGCGACTTTTGCAGTATTTAAAACGCAAAACCAGTTTTTATGACGATGTCTTAAAATAATTTTTACATAAAGACCGCCGTATTGAACTCATTTACAGATATTGTCGTTTTATTCTTCTTCTGCCAGTATTCTTTTCACAAATTCAAAAACGAGACATTTTGTGACAAAATTGGAAAATTATATGCTTGAATGCTGCGGAAGGTAAATTTGTGTCTTAAATGCAATTTTTGCCTACCCTGATTAAAACAGCATTGAACGGCACTGCGGCTAACTGAACGTGAGTAAGGCTACTTAAGGTATCACACATTTGTTATAAATAGTTACTTACATACATATTTAAATTAATTTTTTTTTTAATTTTCAACCTCTAGGCCCTTTTAATAAGACATTATTACCTATGAGGATTTCCAATCATAAATAAACATAGACTATAAATTACCTATACGTATTTGTTTACACCTCGTTCCTTTAAAATTTTAGCCAAGTTACCTACCCTGAGGTCTGAAATTTGCACGTGGTGCGTGGTACATTTGGTGAGTATTATGATTATCAATGAACATGCCATGTGTTGACCATATGTTTAACTAGTTTAGGCTTAGGGTGCATCCTTCAGTTAAAATAGCCAACTTTAAAATATGTCGTCGTAGCGACAAATCATAAGATATACAAATTTTTGTGAAGAGGCTTTTTGGCGGCGCAGCGCTATGCCAACAAATCACAGGCAACGAGAAGCAAAACCTGAAATAGTTTATATATTCGTTTACGATCAATAGGTACATTGCTGTACGTTGACCTGTTTTCATTTATTTTATTTGTCTCGATAGGTACCTACTGGTTACCCCTACAGTACGATAATGATAGTGAACCAAGGTTGATGCACCCTTCCACCAAACAAAGTTTTATTGCCTCAACATTGCACTCATATAATATTATAATATTGTGACATTCGGAGGTATGTATGTGGATGTGATGGTGATTGCAATAGATTATATATCTACGATTTTAATATAACACAATGATATTCAATGTAACGCAATATTATAGCAACACCCATGCAATGTGTTTATTGTGAAGTGACGTGAGCTGCTTATTTTTTTATGGTATTTTTGTATATACTATATTTATCTTTAGTAATATTGTCTGAATTTGACGCCATATTGGATCCCCAGATGCATTTAGCCACATTTTATTATAGCTCTTCAGTGAGATGATAAGACCTGATAAAAATAAAATGTGCACGCAACTATATTAAAAAATATAGGCGTAAAGCGAAAGCGCGTAACCTGGGGCGATATCTATAGGGTCGAGATGGGCACTTTCATTTATGGCCTATCACTTTGTGATGTTAAGGAAACATTATAATAATAATAATCTAAAATAACAGTAGCAGTTATATACTTTTAAAAATGTAATAAACTTTACTTTTAAACAATATCACCGATGGTTTAGTATAATATTAACAAAAACATACCCCCGGATCCAAAAACTTTCCTTTTCCAAAAAGTAACTTCTTAAAATAGAAACATCCTTCCCAGTTCCAAAAACCTTTCTCCTCCAAATGTAAACGTATCCTGATTTCAAAAACCTTCAAAAAGTTAATTCTGAAACAGGGTCCTCGATTTCAAAAACCATCCCCCTATAAAAAGGAACAACATCTGAGGGAGGAGAGGCGTATCACCTTTCACCTCTTAATTTTTAGGTCACAAAGTGGACAAGCCAACCATTTTTGAAGGCTTAGAAGGATGGGGTATACTCCCCTTGGTTTCGCCCCTGTTAGCATTGCAGTACTTATACAGTCATATTAGTTGAGAAATTGGTTTTATTCACAACACCTCCTGGTGTTTAAGTTAAACATATTTTTACCATACTAATATGAATTCGAAAAATAATCGCAAGTGATGAGCTAGAAAACTAATTCAAAACCTTCTACACCTTTCAGTGAATAATAATGCCCGAAGGCATAGTGTGTTAAGCGGGTTACTATATCGAATTCCAAGAAGACAGATATGATTGGTTAAACGATAAAGAAATACAATTTTATTCTGATTGGGACTTTAGTTATACAAATTTGTAAAATAATACACAAAACCTGTATAAATAATATACGGTATGAAGAGTATGATCACACACCACTTTAGCCCATTATAACGAGAAGTTAATTTAATTAAAATTACTTGGGACACAGTCATCCAAAGAAAAATTATTTTCACATTCGATGACGCAAAGAATATTGCCGGAGAATAATCATTTAATTACATTACATAAACAGATTGAATAAAAAGTTACAAAGATAATATTTCCTTAGAAGTTAAAAATCTGAGGCCGGATATGGAATTTCACAATAATATACAGCCTATAATGATTACCGCAAAGTAACAGTAAAGTACTTTACCATACTCTAAAAAAATTTACCAGTATGTACAATTTGGCATCAAAATTATGATTTAAAAAAAAATGTTTACTGTTAAAAGAGTAAATTTAATCTTAAAGAGTTAGGTAAATACTCGTCTTTCGCTATTATTATAATTTTTTTAAATTTATTCTTAAAGCTATATTGTTCATTGGTGAAAATGCCTTTACAGCAGTTTACTGCGGTCGCCTCGCATGCGATAAAATATATGTACCTATATAAAAGACCTGATATTTCATATTTTGTAAGAAAAACTTTGTGTCTGTTTTCTTACAAAATTTCAAAAATCAAGATTGTTTAAAAAAACATTACTTTTAATAAAAATATTATTTTCCATAATATACCGCCTTTGCAAGTGTTTTTAAATTTTCCCAAATTTTGTACTTTAAGAGGAAGCCTTGGGGGCCCGGATCCCGTACCATCCTCTATCTGCGTCCCTGAAATGAACACCTGGTAGATATGTTTCAATATGAATGACAAAAACTTTTTTTAAATGATCAAACAAACGGTTTATTTCCATGGATTTATTTTTTAATGTATTTTGGAAACTACCATCACGTCTCTCACTGTTAGAAGCCCCTAAACAGTGGCGGAGTGGAGCGGGTGGCCGGGTGGCCATCGCCACCGGGGCCAAAAGGCCTTTGGGGGCCAATTGGTCCAAATAATTAAACAACAATTTTTTTGTTGATTTACGTTCATTTTTGTTGGGCATTGTTTTGCCTTTTCTATTTATTTTACTTTGAAATATTTTTCAATTTTATAATTTTAAATGTTTTCCATAAATAAAGACATATTCTTCCATGTTGTTCATTACTGCCCTTTACCGTAGATACTCTATTACTACGTCTTTATTTTATTAACTTATTTTGAACTTTGTTTATGCTACCTAGATTTCAAATAAGCTCTAAAATTATTTCTGTATACGTTAATATTTATTCGCTATAAAATTCGCTACCTAGCTGATGAAATGATCATCATAGCAAATATAATGAGGGTTGGGGCCATAGAGGCTATGTAGCCACCGGGGCCAAATGATTCCAGTCCGCCCCTGTCCCTAAATGTGGCTATGGAAGGAATTCAAGCAATAGTCTGTTACTGTATGTATAGCTGAAGTATAAATAAACTACTAACCATCGTGTTAGCCTTAACAATCAGTAAATACAACATACAGAATTGGAAACAATTTAAAATACTGCTGTATTATCAATAATATGGAAGTTATTATTACTATTGTGTGATTTATCAGTAGATTATAAGCCATTAAACCAAGCTGATAAAGGGGTTTAAACGTCTAATGTTTACTTGTTTTGAGTATAAGAGGAATGTGATATTTATTAATGACATAAAATTGTTGTTTTCCCATATTTGTTACGAAATCATTATGTAACGAAACCAACATAATTCAATAGATTAATTAGAAAATGTAAGACAACAATTAAATCGTACTTATATTAATTTATATCTTTAATAGTTTTTAAATTTCAATTTCCGGATAATAATCCACTATTTATGATTGGTAAAAAGAACTAAAAAGACAAAAAGTAAGCTATGCGACGCAGCCGACCGACGCTCGAAATCGGTAGATCGTTGACATCATGAAGTATCAGGCAACGAAGAGAATCAACAAGAACTGATCCACTTGCGACACGGCGGCAGAGTGCCTACAAAATATGGATACGACCCGAAAACAGGGCTCTCAACTAAAAATTTTTGACGAAAAACATTATTGAAGCTCGTGTTCACAATTATTTTAAGTGAAAAAGATAAAGAATGAAACGAAAATCACTGTTGGAGGGCACTTACAAATTTTTCAGTACTTGAACTTAACATAATAGGCTTGAATACTAGCCCGACAAACTCTGAAACCACCAACAAACTGCCAAAAAAATAATAATTATAATCAGATTAATAATAAATTGTATTTTATTTAGAAATAATAATAAATCATTGATAAAGATACAACTTAAGAGCAAACCGTAGTCGATAAGTCATCACGGACAACAAGTGTATATCCACCAATGGCAATAAAATGTCTTTTTTATATAAAAAATATAAAAACAAAATTCACGAGAATTAAGTGACGCGACGTGAGTGGAGATTTTAAAGATAATAACGGGGCATCGTGTATAACTTTAATGGAAAATAAGAAATTACCATGGATAGCCGCAATATATCTATTTTTATGTTCTGCATGGATGGCGGATTATATAACTTGAACCTATATAATTGAAATTAAAAAAAAATTATGTATCACTTGCCAAACTAGAAGTTCTTGTGAACTCCATAGAAAAATGTTGTATTAAATTTTCAATCAGATAAGCCAAGAACGTTGGTATGGAATGCTGTTAAGCATAGCCTCGCTAGTGTAATGTTAATATTTTAATTGTAATTTAAGATAAAATGGCATTTCTCACAGATGCTTACGTATTTTTGAATATTTTGTTTGTAGTGACTTTGGCAAAAAATAGCGCGCGAAATTTTTTATTGCGATTAGGAATTTAGGGATTTGAGTATTTCTCGGCCTTACGAAGGGGATAATTACTCGCCCCACCCCCAAAATCCGCCATTGTTGCGAGGTAGATTTATTTAGATTCAGATTAGATTAGATCAGATTTCATTAAACCGCAAAAAAAAATTCAACATGTTTCTATTGTAGTATCCATGACCTTTTAGGATGTTAAAGAGTAGAAAAAGGTATAATTCCGATCTTTCCAAAATGTGGTTTGGAAGAATCCCGGACCAAAGAAATTGAGGGCGTGACAGACCTCCTGGGTTGGCTTGTCAAACTGGCAACAGTTGATAAATCTACCGATAATTCAGGAGGATTGGCAACACTGCCCGCAACTCTCTTACCTACTAATCGAGGTGCCATCATGTAATACGCTCGGTTGTGGCTGGTACCGAGTTCTCTACGGCAGTTACTTTTTAACGAACGCCTAAAATCAGCGAACTCGAACGGCCTTATTCCACCAGCTGTGTAACTAAAAATAGGCTGAAATATCATCGATTCATCCGCAAAAATATCGCAGCAAACGGCAAACCACCAACGTGAATTGGAAGACGCGGCAAATGGATCCGACCGCGTTAAAATCGGCCATTTAAAATAGCGACTTTTTTGACCCGAATTTCAAAAAGACTAAGCAATCTGAATTTTTGTTTCAACCTACCAATAAAAAAAGTGGTCTATGTGGGTGTGAGAAAGTTATTTTTATGCAATTCGAGGAGAAAATATTAACCAAAGAACCCATTAAAATGATTTTAATTTCGTTATGGTTAAAAACACTTTAAATAAAAATAACTTTCTCACACTCCTCAATATCTGTGAGTACAAATTTAAAAAAAATTTAAAAATCCAGTAATAAACGTTAACCAGAATTCGGGTCGAGAGAACCCAATGTTTTTAATATAAGTATATAGATATAATTTCGCATGGAGCTGGTAACTTTGGAGAAGAATTTAGAAATATTGTCAGGTTGCACTTAAAAAATAAATAAACATGATCAGGGCCGATTTTCCTAGCTAATGTTTTTGATATAAATTTGTAAGTCATGCATTTTAGACATTCCTTAAAAATATCCGTAGGCACTCAATTTTGAGTACCTAGATCTGCACCTTTCCATACTCAATATCCACGAGCTACAATGGCGTAGCCAGAAAATATGTTCGGGGGGGGGGGGGCACATAGGGAAGTGTGGGGCACACGGGGCCCGTACCTAGGGCGCCCCATTCTCAGTGGGCCCCGACGGCTTTAACAATGTCTCTCACACACATTTATTCTCAAAACATTATTGTCGGGCACATTACACTTTTTTCACAAATCAGTAATTTTGATCAGTACGAAACGGCTGCTAAAGAAAAAAATCCAGATGCTGACTACAAAGATACATTTGAAAGAAAAAGATTTCGCAGCACACGCATCACTTTTTTTGAAGGATCATCAGAGACTACACAGTTGTTGAGAGGCAAGGAAAAGTTTCGTGTAGATACTTTTATTCCCATAATTGACACATTAAATACACATTTAAAAAAACGTTCGGCAGCATACCAAGAAATTGATAGTCGATTTGGTTTTCTTTGTCAGTTAACAATGATCGAATCTGGTGAGTTGACCAAAAAATGCAAAGAATTTGCAGAATTTTATCATGAAGACATTAATGCAGATGAGCTCAAAACAGAATGTTTTCATTTAAGCCAATATTTAAAAAACATAGCCAAGCAATCAGCGGATTTAAATATCTCCACCTTATATAACCTAATAAAATCAGATAAATCGGAAGAAACTTTTCCAAACGTAGAAATCGCTACAAGAATATTCCTTTGCCTAATGGTTACCAATTGTATTGGAGAGCGGTCATTTTCGCAGCTTAAGAGAATAAAAAATGAATTGCGAACAACAATGTTACAAGAACGACTGAATAATTTGTCAATTAGGTGCATAGAAAGTGATATCCTTCAAAAAATGGACTTTAGGGATATAATAGAAGATTTTGCTCAACAGAAATCCCGAAAGAAACCGTTATCGTAATCGTAACCAAAAACCCAGCAGCATTCTAATATCATTAATGACATATTATATCATACTGTATTGATTACCTATAATAAATGGTCATACTTAGTAAATTTTTTTATTATAATTCGCTTTTTTTACTTTCCAAAAGGGCCCCAAATTCTTGTGTGCCCAAGGGCCCCAGCCTAGTTTAAGACGGCCCTGAACATACACCATCGCCCATGATGCAAACACAAATATTAAATGACTCGTCACCACAACCAGGATGTGCTAAAGATAAAACACCTCCAAGACGTGCTTACGAACAGGACCAGCAATATTTTTCTTCTTATGATATTTTGGCTCTACCAAAGGCCAGTCCGAAGTTAAGAAAAAATTACACAGGTGGAAAAAGTATGATTTTAACTTCGATACCTAATATTATGGAAGAAATCAAAGAAGCAGCGGAAAAATCTGTTGTGAAATCAGAGAAAGTGAAAAAAAGAGTTAATCTAGATACAAAAAGTGTTATAAAAGCAAAACGAATAAAACCATCATGTATCGAATCAGATTCCAGCGATTCATCTATCTCGGTTAAAGACTTGTGTGATGATTCGTCTGATTTCGAATTTGATGGAACAGATAATGACTCAATAATGGATAGTAAATTAACGACCGAGACAATTAAGTTGTCTGAGTTAAAATTAAACGATTTTGTTTTAGTAGAATTGAAGGAGAAAATACGAAATATGAAAAAAATATTTGTTGCTCAGATGATAAGCTCAGACAGTAAGGGGAAAACTAACGTCAAGTTCATGAGGTAATATCACCAATATCGAGATATTTTTGTATTTCCCGAAGTGGAGGACGAAAGTTTAATATATGAAAATGAGCTAGTTGGCAAATTAACAACATTTAATGTATTGCGTTACGATAAAATTATTTTTTTTTTGAACAAAGACATTTTTCATATTGCCCCATATGCATTTTCGTTTTACCCCTCACATGGGGCAAAATGAAAAAATAGCACTAAGTTTCAAAATACTTATATCCGCAAATTATTTATTTATTCTTAGTTATTATTTCAGCTTGTTTGCATTCTTTTTGTGTTTCTTAACACTATTAAAAACCTTTTGTTATCTTTTTTTTATTTATTTTTTACCCAGGGGTAAAGCTTACGTATACCATTTTGCCCCACACTCCCCTATTTTCTAATCAAGTTTTTTAGGGTTCGAAGTTTTAAGTTAAAAATAAAACCATATTGATATGTTTATACTTAATATGATAATGTCGAGTTACATAAAGAAAGATTTTTAACAATAATTAACAAACCAGCAATTTTGATTGTGGCATAAATGACATTGACAAAAATAGTGTTCTTGCAACCAAGGTGGTCCGGTTAGCTTCATTCTTGATTTATTAACTCGACAACTGTGATTTTAAGAAAATAATGCCTGCCAATGTTATTAATGTTGCCGGTTAGTTTATGATTGTTAAAAATCTGTATAATATCTACTTATTTGTCCACTGAATTGACCGAATTTTATAGTAACAATTTTCAAGGCGCGCAATCAGAGAAAAATAAAAATTACTGTATTGTAATTGTTATAAACTTTTTCAATTTAATAAAAATATTTTTCTTTGCTATATGCTAACCTGTTTCTAAAATAAAGATATCCAGGTAATTTGTAAAGTATTATTACTATATTTATTATTTATAAAATCAATTAAGCGAAAGGAAAAAAGCAAGGCATGTTTGTATATTATCTCCAACTGGCAGAAAATTAAAACAAATAGGTACCTATGCTAAAGACGTGTTTATTTAAATGCAGCCCTGTTAGTATAGAAGGTACCCTCGAAAATTCATTTCTAAAGGTTGCCAACATCAAACAGCCTAGCCGGCATCTACCTCTCCCGACAAGTTAAAAAAAAGAATGGGTTATTCTAAAAGAAATTCTGTTTTACTGACCGAAAAGCCAGAAAAAACGTTAAAATATATTTTTTTCGGCGCTTGTGTATTTATGTCTCTATCCAGAGAATTTTACCCATACGTTTAATATTTTTTTGTTGATGAATTTCCTCCCTATGTGAATTACACATGATGACGCAAAGTTAGCAGTTGTAGATATTTCGACGAAAATGGTTTTGTTTTTATGCGGCTTCATCAATAAAAATGAATTTTCGCTAGTCTCTTCAATACCTGTCTAATTGCATTCGTTGCTGCTAGATCTAGTAGAATAGTGAGGAGTGACCAACCGATTTCGTGGTTATTGGTTATATAGGTTCATAACATAAATATTTATTATCGGTTGTAATTAGACTAACCCCCCTAAATATGCCCCTAACGAGCCGACATTGTAGATTCTAGAGGGCCATCCATTTAAAATCGTTTTTCCTCTCTAAGCTAATACATTATTACGTTTAACTTAACATTTTGATTTACTGTTGGTTGACTAGAAAATGGATATCTATAAATGCATATAAATCAAATTTATTTGTGTTTACACTTTACAGTAGATTTAAGAAAACCTGGCCATTTGACCTTTTAGTGTAGTTAAAGACTGCCAAATTTGTTTTTTTGTATTTTATTTCCAGCACATTTTGACCTTTGAAATTTGATTGCTGTCCGACTACCGAACTAAAACTGAGCGGATTTGTGAGTTATTGTTACTAAACTGATTATACAGGGTGTTATAAAAATTACTTGTTATATTTAAATCCTGATATGAAGACAAATATGCTGCTATAAATTGTTGGATCCCTTTATTCCCGTTATATGTACAATACATATTATATGCTTTTTGTTCACAAAGAGGCCGCATTTTTTGTTGTGGACTTTTTATACAGAAGCCATACTTGTAAACAATAATGCTTTATTTATTGTGTTTACTATACTACTTACAACTTTATGATCGTAAAGACAAAGTTAAACAAAAATATGTCTTATTTTTTTCAATAAAATATATTAATTTTTTTACTACATATTTTAATAAAATTCACAATTTTGCGAGTCATAATATATTAATGTGTTGTGAAAATATATTGTACAGAGTATTCATTTTCAATTAAATTTTATTTATTGTAATTTTATGTTACCAGGTAATAAAATAGTTTTTTTTATTATACAAGATACTAAAAAAATTTAACAATACATATTAGTTTTATTATAATAAAACCAGTTTGCTCCGTGTATAGCTTCTCCGTATGGCAACGGTGCTTAGCTCAGCATTCTGCAATGCAGCCGTTTCATAAATTTGATGGACACAAACTACCTACCTCAAAAATTCTGTCACAAAATGTACAACCTTAATAAATAAGCAAATCGTTTTAAATCTGATCTGAGATTCAAACTTAAAACAATATCAACAATTTAACATGCAATATTTTAAACAGGTTTAACTAGAGTTTTTGCAGAGTGACGAGTTTGAGAAATAGTTTAAAGTACAAAGTTTGTGTAAGTATAATCATGATCTCTTTTGGCTAGTGGATGCGGACAGGTCTGATCATCCTAATTACCTAATTTTAAGATATCAACAATTCGACTTTTTAGAAAACGAATTTGACCGGAAACTAAAACCCTTGATGGATCGTTCGGCTTAAGCAGGATGGCAACATTTAAGAATAGGAGAACATGGGATAGAACGGGGCACCGAGGTAGAACGGGGTACTGCCCTTATTGGCGCCAATATTTATGTTTATAGCCGTTATCATCAAATATTATGTGGTAAGTAACTCTGCCGCCACTTGCTGCAAGTATTCGATACAAGATTTAGCTTTTCAGTCTACAATAGATCGTTGTCTCGGTCAGATGTATTTTAATTGTTATAATATTGCAATAATTTTAAAGCATCGTAAACACTTTATCTTAAGTTTTTTTTACCTATATTATTTTGGTAGTGAGTATAAGGGTTTCTTGTGTATGGCATGTGTGTAAATTGCAGAAATTAGTGGTGTTTTTAAAAATTATTTTAATATCGCAAAAAACAAATGGCATTCAGGGTAAAATGAGGTATCAGCATGCGGGTTGGAACGAGGTACCCCGTTCCGCCCCACTATACCATCACGTTTTCGGCCTTACCTGGGTTATAATGAGTTATTATAAGTAGTGCCCTAATATTAAATATACTATTTTAGGCACATTTTTTACAGTACAGGTAATTCTTTACATATAGTTTTTCTTATTTAGGTTCATAACTTATGTATACCCCATTCCATCCCACGCTTGGGGGCAGAACTTTTTACAAAAATAAAAATAAATATATATATTAAGATTTTTTTCCATAATATTGCAACCACAACTTTAAAAGATACCCATAAACAGGTTTATTGCAAAACCAAAAATTAAAAGAGTTTAGCCTGACTTTTATTTGGGCACAAAGCTTAGGGACCCCGCTCTACCCTCATATCCCCTACTTATTTGACATTTCGAGTATCAAGAAATAATACTTAAATAAGTTATTGAAAAGTGTGCCACCATCGATAAAATGATATCAACAAAGATGTTTCAATAACATTTTTTGTAACATTTTAAACTAAATGAATAGTTGTGTTGTATCGTTTAACAAATAGAACACAATAAAAAGAGATGCAAAACAACTAGAAGCACTGTATGTGTTATGATGAACAATCTGTCACATATATACCATTAGGCTGAAATTCAGTATCTTGCCACTGTTTATTTTTGACATAAAAAAAATTACTATTCATGTTTGCAGCAACTACTTACTTAGTTGTCCGTTTTTGTAGATAAGAAAAAAATTTTCGAACCTCCGTAAAAAACGTGGTTTCACAGAAAAATTCAAAAATTTTATAATTTATTAAGAGAACTGGAAAAACCATTATACTTAGCTTCTATTCATTTTGGGTTTACTTTATGTTCTGTATTCATCGGTCAGGTTAAACAATCAAGTGAATTTATATCATTTTTTTAAATCAAAAATCAAGATTATAATGTAATAGTATTGTTTTTATTTTTTACAATGCATCCATTAGAAGTAAATATACATTCCTCTATGCTTACAAAATAAAAAAAAATATTACTGTATTTATACTGGGTCTCCCAAAAGTCCCGCATAAAATTAATATCAATTAAAGGAAAAAGATCTAGGAAAAACGCTCGAACCCGTAAATTTTTATTTTCAATTGTGCATTTTTTGACATACAAAATTATTATACAGAGTGTCTCATAGAACTGTGGTCACGTCTTTGACAA
Source organism: Polydrusus cervinus (assembly GCA_935413205.1). Classification (NCBI taxonomy): domain Eukaryota; kingdom Metazoa; phylum Arthropoda; class Insecta; order Coleoptera; family Curculionidae; genus Polydrusus; species Polydrusus cervinus. Next base: position 32,832,254 of record OW284516.1, read on the forward strand.
TTTTTTTTAATGGAACACCCTATTTATAATGTACCTACTATATTTTCTGATTCCCCACAAAATTCTACGCCTATGTTGTAAATGTCATATGTCTAAATTCAATAGTTTTTAAGATATTGACGTTTAAAATATGGCATTTTTTGACTTTGACGGGCTGTAAATTGGAACGGTTCATCTTAGAGAAAAATGGTGTTCACCTCCCTATCTTAGTTTTTTATTTTCTATTCAAAGAAACCAACCTCCGATTTACCATGTTAAACCAAAAAACCGGTTTTAACAGTTCTATGAGACACCCTGTATAATATTTTTTTATGTCAAAAAATGCACAATTAAAAATAAAAATTTACGGGTCCGAGCGTTTTTTCTAGATTTTTTTCCTTCAATTAATATTAATTTTATGCGGGACTTTTGGGAGACCCAGTATATAAGTATAACCGACGCAGATATGCGAACGCAAATAAGATTTATTTTTATATGGAAGTATGTACTTACTTAGCAATTAATTTGAATTAAACTCTGATTATGTAATTTATTAACATCCATAACTGTTAACAAGCGTATTAATTTAGAATAAATTCCTGATTGAACGAAGTCATTTTGATATGCAATTTACGTAATGGAGTTTTTCGTTGTGATGTTCGTTTCCTTTACGTAAAGCCGTTTGAATAAAGCAGAAACATTTTTTTCTGGGATACGCGCGATATACCCTGCTATTAAGGTCTCTTTACATTAGATGCAACTTGCAAGTGCAAGTAAATGGTTGTTCTAAGGGGAAAAATTATATCAGCGGATTAACATGTCATCAGAACGCATGCTTTCAGGTAATGTTTCTTGAAATTGTACCTAATGTAAAAAGGTCTAAGGAGCAGTAGTTGATGTATTGGGTCTTTATGTCACTAACTACGTAGTCACCTAAGGCTTCAAGACTGAGAGTGTTTTCTTAAATTGAGATCAATTTTTTTTTTTTTGTTTATGATAAAACACCTGCACTGTAGGAAAAATCTTTTAAGGCGCTCTGGGAGCGGTGCGTGTGCGAAGAAAGCGATTAACGTTGGTCTTGAAACGTTGAAGATTGTATTCATTGGGAAACACGACCTCAGGAAGATCATTCCACAAAGATGACGTTCTCCAGATGAAAGAATTCTTGAACAATGAAGTTCGAGGAGTACTAAGCTGAACAACATATGGATGAGCGGCAGTGGTTCGCCGTGTATTTCTGTTTTGCATTGCTCTAGGTGGAATCAAGTGGGCAATGTCAGTCGAACACCTGCCATGGAAATATCTGTAAAAGAGAGCCAAATTACCAACCTGTCTTCGATGCTCCAGGCTATCGAGGGTCTTGGTCAGCTCGGGGTCGCCGATCAGACGAACGGCTCTCCTTTTAATGGAATCCAGTAGCCGAAGGGTGTGCTTGGGTGCAGAGCTCCAGACATGAGAGCAATATTCTAATGATGGTCGAATCTGGGCTTTGTAGAGTGTCAAAAGTTGATGAGGTGTGTACAACCTTTTGGTGCGGAAAAGTACACCAAGTTTCTGTGCAGCTGCCTTGGCAATTGCGGCAACGTGATCATGCCAAGACATATTACCTCCCAGATTGACCCCCAGCAAATTAATAGACGGTGCCAGGGGAATTGCGTGTCCTGCTATGACTATATCCGGTTCTGCAATGTTAACCTTTTTGGAGAAGACTGCTGCCTGGGTTTTCTTAGCATTAAATTCGACTTGGTTACTGTCACCCCAAGCCAAGATTTCTTCCAGGTCATTGTTGAGGCGCAATACTTCATGCTGCCTGCGAAGATGTGCGTCGGCAGCGGATGTTTGGGGAGTCAAGGTAAAAGATGAGACAAGTGTGCTGTCATCAGCAAAGCTATAAATTGGATTTTGGGTTTTCACTAGAAGGTCGTTAATATACAGTAAAAAGAGGGTAGGCGACAATATGGACCCTTGAGGAACACCGACATTGATGGTGAAGGTGTCTGAGAGAAACCCGTCAATCGTCACTTGCAGAGAACGGTTCTTAAGGAAGCTGGTTAACCATAAACAAAATCCATTAGGCATACTGTAGGATCGCAATTTACTTAGAAGCCCATCGTGCCAAACACGATCAAAAGCCCTAGAGATTTCCAGTGTAACAGCCCGGGATTCTCCATGATGTTCGATGGTGTTGCTCCAAAGATGGGTGACATATGCCAGAAGGTCACCTGTTGATCTGGACTTACGAAAACCGTATTGATGGTCGCTGATAATGTTAAGCCCTTCCAGATACTTTAGGAGTTGTTGGTTAATAGCTTTCTCCATTACTTTTGAAACTACTGAAAGCAATGCGACGGGTCGGTAGTTGCTTGGCAGGGTCTTTTTACCATTTATAAGAAACTGACCATTGTGTGGTTGGTCAACTCATTTAGTTCATGATTTTTGGACCAGCTCACCACTCAACACCCACTTTGGTTCCTATAACCAGCTATTCGTACAAGGAAGTTGATTTGAATTGTATTATAATAATAAAAATAATAATAATAATAATAATAATAATAATAATAATAATAATAATAATAATAATAATAATAATAATAATAATAATAATAATAATAATAATAATGGACATATAGATCTGCAACACGAAGTGCGCATGGAAGAAAATAACTTTCCTCCCGCCGCTTGAAAAGACCAAACAGAGGGCGTATACCATGGTCTAAAGAAATGAATATTAAACTTTTATACGTATACTACTTGGTAACAAAGAACGAAGCGGATAATAATATTAATAATAATAATAATAATAATAATAATAACCACCGAGAAATACCGTGAATGTTTCGAGAGAAACTTCATCCGGTATGCGGGCATGGAGCCTTTATCCAGGGCCAAGTTACCACGCCTGAAAACGAATAAAGGCACGAACGCTATCCTTAACCGAATAAACCGAATAATGACTAACAAAATACAACACATACACACGCTTAGCCATTACCACGATCTTATATACATAGGTGCATGTACTGTTCTCGAATTACACCAACAAAATGTGCCTAAGACTCCAATCCCTAAACACACAAATCGAAAGAAACCTATGTGGGAAACTAGAATCGAAAAGAATATAAGTGAACTGCGACAATCAATAGGCCAACTCCTACAACTGACAAGAGCCGAAAAACCCACGAACAAACTAATAAACAAGACTAACAAAATAACAAATAAACATAGAGACCAAGATAATCACTCCCCAGTCCAAATACTGGATAAACTCAAACAAAAACTATCGGTATACTCTAATCGGTTGAAAAGATATAGGGAATCACACCTCCGAAAACAACAAAACAACAAATTTCATACCAGCCAAAGACAATTCTACCGCTCTCTGAATCAAGCGAACACAGAAGATGACGGTAAAGCACCCAAGCCGGATGAAGCTCTTGCGTATTGGGCAAATATATGGGAAAATCCGAAAACCCATAACTCAAAGGCAACGTGGCTGGAGGAAGAGAAGAAAAGCATGGAAAGGGTACCTATGATGAACTACAACACCATAACTGAAGCGGATGTCAAGAAAGCAGTCACTAATACGCAAAACTGGAAAGCACCAGGTCCTGATGGAGTTCATAACTACTGGCTGAAGAGATTTCATGTTACCCATAAAACCCTAGCGACCCTTCTTACAAACATCATACAAAATCCTGAGAGCGCGCCACTTTTTATAACAACTGGAACGACATACCTTCTTCCAAAATCCTCACCCTCTGTTAGAGACCCGGCAAAATACAGACCGATCACATGCCTCCCAACAATATACAAGATACTTACCTCAATCCTTTGTAACCACATATATCTACATCTAGATCATCATAACATCCTCCCAGAGGAACAGAAGGAATGCAGGAGAGGCAGCCGAGGATGTAAAGAACAGCTCGCAGTAGACATGATTGTAAGCGAGGAAGCCAAACAACGAAAAAAGGATTTATACGTCGCATACATTGACTATAAGAAAGCATTCGACAGTGTACCACACTCCCTTTTAGTCGAAGTGCTTAAAACGTATAAAGTAAGTCCAGCTATAATAAATCTGCTGCAATACCTTATGCCACAATGGAGGACAAACCTACGTATACAGACGAGAAAGGAGCAAACCAACATCGGTACTATACGCATACGAAGAGGAATCTTCCTAGGTGATGCTTTAAGTGCACTATGGTATTGCATAACACTTGCACCGCTCTCAAGAATGCTAAATAAGAGGAATAAAGGATTTGTACTCCAAAATGGTCAACAGATCGACCACTTAGCATACATGGACGACATTAAACTTATCTCGGCAACAGAAGACGGTCTAAATATACTGCTAAAAACCATCCAAAAATACAGCAAAGACACTGGAATGGAATTTGGACTGGACAAATGTAAGATTAGTGCCATGAAAAGGGGTAACTGGGCAGAACATCACGGATTTCAGCTAGATCCCGAAAAACTAATAGCAGGAATGGATAAAGAAGAGAGCTACCAATATCTTGGTCTAGACCAAGCAATAGGTATTAAACACAAAGAGATGAAAGCGATTCTAAAGAATAAACTGCTGACTAGGGTTAAAGCCATCCTCAAGACTCAGCTTTCAGCAATAAATACTGTGAAAGCAATTAATTCCTATGCTATACCAGCCATCACATACAGTTTTGGAATAATAAAATGGTCAGACACCGATATGCAAGGTTTAAACAGAGCTATTCGGGACCTATTTACAAAACACCGAGCGAGACACCCTAAAAGCTCCGTAGACCGATTCTACCTACCAAGAGACAAAGGAGGACGAGGTTTAGTAGACCTAAAGGAGGTACACCAGAAACAAGTAGAAAATCTCCGTAAGTTCTTCTACGAAAAGAGTGACACATCAGCCTATCACCGAAACCTCTCAAACGCAGATAGAAGATACACCCCTCTAAACCTAGCCGACCGACAATACCAACCACTAATAGAGATAACCAACATTCAACAGAGGATACAACGATGGAAGGCTAAAGAGATACACGGTAGATACCCAGCACACCTTAACACAGAACACGTAGATACTGAAGCCTCAAATGCATGGTTAGAAAATGGCAATATATTTGCTGAAACAGAGGGATTCATGATGGCCATCCAGGACCAAGTGATACCGACCCTGAACTATCGCAAATACATCATAAATGATCGAGCCATCAATACAGACAAGTGTCGCCTATGCCATAGTAAATCGGAGACCATAGACCACATAGTGTCAGGATGTGCCATACTAGCCCCAACAGAATATCTGCAGAGACATGATAACGTAGCAAAAATAATACACCAGGAACTCTGCAAGAATACGAACACACTAGATGAGACCCTTCCATATTATCAGTATCGACCGGAGTCAGTAATAGAAACGGAAGCACACAAAATATACTGGAATAGATCAATTCAAACCGATCATGCTATCCAGAACAACAGACCAGACATTGTATGGCAAGACAAGACAAACAAAATTACTTACCTTATCGACATTGCCATACCACTAGCACACAATCTCGCAGACAAGCAAGCAGAGAAAATACGCAAATATATCCCATTGGCGGCCGAGATAAAGACCCTATGGCAACAAGAGAAAGTGGTTGTTATACCGATAATCATTGGCGCTACTGGCGAGGTGCCAGTTAAACTACATAAATATTTAGAACAGATACATTTACCGCCTAAGCTGTACCTTAAACTCCAGAAGCTGGCAATTTTGGGAACATGTCATATCACACGCAAGGCTCTGAATATGGCAACCTGAAAATACAGAATATAAAAACATTAGACACTTGCTCTATAGCCGTGCTAATTGTATATACTTACCTGCTAACGCAGAGATCACACAAATAATAATAATAATAATAATAATAATAATAATAATAATAATAATAATAATAATAATAATAATAATAATAATAATAATCTACCCAGAAGAAGAGAAACCGGTCGAATCAAGTGGAGTCGAGACATGAATAGAAGCTTTATCAAAGCATTCCTCTTGATTAACGACTGTGAAGATAACCCCCGCCCTGGCTGGAGAATAAAACTCCACCGAGAAATAACCAGACTACATCCGGAATTAAAAATGACCGAACAAAATGTAGCGAGCCGTCAAAGAGCTATATATGCTAACCACCTGCTACCCCAAGCTGAAATAGATCAAATACGGCGTGAAGTTGGCAGAACGTTGCACAACCTTCAGCATGTGGAAGAACTAACAGCACAGCAGGAAGTAATACATGAACAAGATCAAACTATACAGGCTGATACGGACAATACGAACCAAAAATATTTGGAAAATTTGTCCTTATTCGAAAATAGTGACCCGACCTTGAGACCGAGTATCCCTAAGCTAAGATTCAAGAAAGGAACCCACGAAATACTACGATCCAAAAAACTACAGACCGATCACCTGTCTGTCAGTGGTGTATAAACTTTTAACATCAGTCATGTATTCAAAAATATACACACACTGCATAAACAACAACCTGGTAGCTGATGAGCAAAAGGGCTGTATTAGGAAAGCTTTGGGTTGCAAGGAACAGCTTACAATCGATGCCGTTATTATCAAACAGGCTGAAGTTAAAAGGCGAAATCTAAATATGTGCTACATCGATTATAGTAAAGCATTCGATTCTGTTCCTCACGACTGGCTAAAGAAAATATTGCAAATATACAAAGTACACCCCCTAATACGCAACATGTTAGGCACCCTAATGGAGCAATGGAATACCAATCTCCATATTGGACAAGAGAAGCTTGGCAATATAAATATATCAAAAGGTATATTTCAAGGCGACTCGTTAAGCCCCCTCTGGTTCATTTTGGCCATGAACCCACTATCCTCACTACTAAAATCATCATCTGAATGCTGGTAACCTTACTACTGCCATCAACACCTGGGCAATACCAATACTTACCTACTCATTCGGAATCCTTAAGTATTCAGACACTGATTTGTACGAACTAGATAGGCTTACGAGCAGGCTGCTAACAAAATTCAGATTCCACCACCCACGCTCTGCACTTGAAAGAATCTACCTAAAACGAAAGGAGGGAGGAAAAGGTCTCATTAATATATATAACTTGTGCAAGTCGCAAGAGACCTCTATGAGAAAATACTTCCAAGAATCGAATGGGGAAATTCTTAAAAAAGTGGTAGCAGCAGATGCTGGATATACAGCCCTTAACTTAAAGCAAAACGGATTACCTAACATCATCCGCGCGCCGCCAAGTCAACAGCTTGTAACTTGGCAAGAGAAAGCTCTACACGGCAAATACCCTACTGCACTCCAAAATCCACTTATAGATAGAGAAATGTCACTGAATTGGTTAGAGAAAAGGCAGCTCTACGCTGAAACAGAAGGTTTTATAATCTCTATCCAAGACCGTGTCATTCAAACTCGAAACTATGAAAAGGTCATCTTGAAGAGAAATGTGGAAGATGTGTGCAGAAAATGCAATTGTCCCGGAGAAACGATAGAACATATCACGGCGGGTTGTGGTCCTATGGCCCCCAACGCTTACCTGGGGAGACATAATCAGGTGGCTAAGATTATCCACAAGGAACTGGCCCATAAACTAGGGCTAAGGGAAAACCTCCCACCATACTACCAATACTCACCCGAACCAGTCCTTGAATCCCCTGAATATCTCTTATACTGGGACAGGCCAATAATAACGGATAGAACAGTAGACCACAACCGTCTGGATATTCTTATCATCGAAAAAACCACCAAGAAAGCTTTCATAATCGATATAGGTTGCCCACTAACACACAACCTCTCTAAAACCGAATCGGAGAAGAAGACCAAGTACTTGAATTTGGCTATAGAGATAAAAAATATATGGAAGCTAGATAAAATCGACATAATTCCGATCATAATATCGGTGGAGGGAGCTATGACGAAAAATTTCAAGCCCAACTTGGAAAAACTGGGCCTTTCAGGTTATTTATACCAACTTATTCAGAAAAGCGTCATCCTCCAAACTTGCCATATAGTACGGAAGTTTCTAAACAGTACAGGTTAAGATGAATTTCTTCTCTGTACTGTAAATAACACCAGCCTTACCAACAAAAAGCTGAGAAACAGAACACTGAAAACATAATAATAATATTAATAATAATAATAATAATAATAATAATAATAATAATAATAATAATAATAATAATAATAATAATAATAATAATAATAATAATAATCATAATAATAGTAATAATAATATTAATAAAAATAATGATAATACTGTGGCAATAAGTTAAAAGGTCACAAGTACGTTTAGTTTTAGTTTTTTTCAATACTTCACATTTTTATTCAGTTTTTTTTTTTTAATACAACCAATTAATTGCTTATTTTGTTAAGTTGAAATTCGGGTACCTAATATGTAATGTAAAATAAGAGAAAAAAGCTGATTTATATGGAAAAATTATTACTTATGCCCTTTTTATTCAAAACCATCCCTAAACATATTTTATAGTAATGACATATGTGCACTTATTTCTACTTGAAACACAATTAAAAGGTCATAAGTAAACTTACTCAACTGACTCGCAATATATGTCGTAATTTATAAGGTAATAAGTTGACATATTTGAGACATATAATTAGGAATTTTTTAATAATAAAGTCGTAAGTAGACTTAATTTATAAAAATACTTATTTTGTCTGCTAATAAAGTCATAAGCTAACATATCCGAGAATTCTCAACCGAAGAGTTGCATCGTCACGTCAAAAACAAAATTATTTTTAGCACTATTGTCTTCTGCTGTGTTGTTACGTGGTGAACAGTAAATGCACCATGGAACGACTACTAAAAGAGTGGGATTTGGACCTGATCATCATGTGTAACAATGTAAAGAGAGTATTCACCTGAAGACGACTCTGGAGATGCTTACCAGTTGAAACGTAGTGATTCTAAACAAATACAGACAATGCAAGTCCAAAAAACGTCATTGTCTCCAACCTTTAAACAGACAATGTAAAACAGAAGTGAACCAATGAAGTAATCCAAAAAAATGCAGGGTACAAAAAAAGGTAATTTTTTATTTTATAAGTTTTTGCTTGCTTTAAAAATAAAATGATCAACAGTGCCAAAAAATGTTTTTTCTTTGTTTTTAAAAGAGTATTATTGCCAGTGGCGGCTCGTCAGGTGAGGTTATTGCTCCTTACCAAAAAAATAAAATAAAACCAGGAGACAAGCTTTTCGACAATAATAAATTGTACCAATACCTGCTACCAGTTTAGCCCTTAAAAAAATTATGTTCGATTTAATAATATTAATTTAATCCGAATGTAAATAAGTATGCATAATAGGGCCACGGTTAACTCTGATGATGGACAATAATTATAAACACTCGTGCATTTTGGCGCGCCCCAGCCGACTGCGTCAGTTAGCTCAAAGCAAATAAAATACCCAACGCTCAGCATGGCTTTGATACTCACCGTTGCTATGGTTACGTGACGGCAGTCACGCAAACAGCATTTAACAATTTGCATTATAAGTGAAGGGCAATTTTAAAATAGATCAGTCGTATGCACCATTGTTTTAGCATTGGTTCGCCTAAAGGTATTTATTTTGAGGCTTCGCGAAACTTACGGTTATAGATATCGTTTTACGTGATTTACTGTGTGATTAAAAAGTTTTGTTTTTATTTTTCAGTTTTCAGTAGTGTACGTTACCTACTTAGTTGTGTGTAAAAATGAACCGAATTAATGACGTAGTTTGTAATTTGTTGGAAATTTCATTCAGTCGCTGGACAGATATGAGGATAAGAGAGACGTTTTGTTACACGGGTTTTTCGTCAATGTTTGTTTAAGTACCAGCACTATAGGTACCTAGCTCTTCACCATTTTTTAAGACCGCCAGCCGCCACTGGGTATTTCTGAAATTTGAAATTTTACTCATAACAAAATTTACCGTTTTTATACTTTTTTCATACCTTGTAGAAACAAATCAATTTTTGGCAAGCCGACTTTTTCTTTAAAGCATGCAAAATCTTTTTACAAAATAACCTTTTTTCGTATCTATTACTTTATGGTTCATTTGTTGTCTTCTTAACCCCAACCGCAGAAATACAATAGATGAATAAGAATCAAAAACACGTACAATTTATTGGAAACAAAAAATGCGTTAATTGACCGAAATAAATAAATATTTTGTGCATCATTCTGTGTAGGTACCTATTAGTTATTACAAAATTCCTTTTCTAATTAAATAAATAAGTATTTAAATTAACCCAACAGGGTTTTAAGTAAAATAAATAAATTTTTTGCGTGCGTTAATAGGGAAACAAAGAATTATTATAGTCTGTTTCAGAAAGGTGTAGATTAATAAAATAGGAAATTCAGTTCAGTTCGGCCTAATTTCGGTGGCGGCCATAGGCGTAAGTAAATTTTGTGCATTAAATTATTTATGATAACTAACCCAAGAAAAAAAGAAGAATCATTTGATAAAGAAGAAACTATTAGCTATGGCAAATTTACACAAACATCGTTTTATGAAATATGCCGTGGAAGATATAGCTGAAAAACATAGTGTAACTGTGCTGCGCACACCGCCATATCATTATTGAGAACTAAATCATATAGAACTTATATTGGCGCAAGTGAAAGGATTTGTAGCAAGACACAACACGAGATTCAAAATAAAACACGTTAAAAGCTACTGTTTGATATCAAGCCATGCATTCAGGAAGTGACACCAGAGAACTGGCGAAAAGCAGTCCAACATGTCATTAAAGAACAGAAGAAAATGTGGGATCTTAGCCACCTGATCGATCGGACCTAAAAACCCAGGTGGTATTACCTGCACTTGATGAAAATTAAGAATGTTGCAATAAAATCAATGCCAAATTATTAAATATTCGTTAAGTCACTCTGTAGTCCATTTGCATACCTAATGTGCTCTTATGATTCTACACCTTTTACAAATAGACTATATTCACTTAAATAATTAATTTTTGGGCACATACCAAACAAATAATTGTTTAAATAACTGGTACATACAAGTAATTATCCTATTACTTAGGTACCATTTTATCATTATATTTACCTACTTTATATAAGTATAATTAAATTAAATTTAAATACATTTTAAATATTTTGTTATATGTATATGTACATACATTATGTAAGTACTCTATCTTGAACTAATTGCTGACATGTCAATAAAATGTATCCATTTTTTTTTAGATAAATAAAAAAAAAACATTTCTATTTCATTTAAATAATTTATTTTTAGTGATGGGTTTTGCGACACACTTTTCTTTGTTTAAAGGTTGGAGACAATGACGTTTCTTGAACGGCAGTATAGTTTTGGACTTGCATTGTCTTTATTTGTTTAGAATCACTACGTTTCAACTGGTAAGTATCTCCAGTCGTCTTCAGGTGAATACTGTATTCACCTGAAGACGACTGGAGATACTTACTAGTTGAAACGTAGTGATTCTAAACAAATAAAGACAATGCAAGTCCAAAACTCTACTGCCGTACACTTTTCTTTATTCCTGTAAACAATAATACACGTGACTAATTAAAATGCATAAGGGTTCCCATTATCTCCATCGATTAATTCCGAGTTCACCGACCAAATTACGTCATGACGTATAGATTAAATAAATCTAATTTATTTAATTAAATTTAATGAAAACTCTTATTTCAGTTAAATCTATTAATTTATAATTTACTATTGTATGCGGTAAAAATATAAAATATTTAATAAAACGTACATCACACGAGTGACAGTCATACAAACACGTTACTTACCGATTATCTATGACGATGACATTTAAGAATATTAACACCGAAATTATTGTGCTTATTTTAGACACTCCTCCACGGATGAAAATAGACAAGGCTCGCGTGACGGTGCGACGTCGCCATGTTTCAGGCGTCTTAGACGTCCCGCTGACCCTATAATTTATTAAAACGGCACGTGGCTCCTCGTTTTCCTGGGCTATGTGAAATACAGAGCGCCATCTGGTCAAATTAGTAAAAACCAACGTCTATTGATTTTTTGAACAGATATGAAACGGCCGGAGTATAGAATTTCCTTGTTAAGAGGAAATCAATTGAAGTACGTCTGGATCCGAACGCACTAAAATTTCCCATGGTAAATTGTGGTTTTTTGAACCGAATTCCGAAAAAACTGGATAAAATTTTGAATTTCTGTTTTCACAAATGGAAAGGTGGTATCTATTGTAAGAATACATCGAGCCCGCAGTTATGGCATGTAACTTAAACCGGCCAATTAAGAGGTGTTTAGGTCAGGCGCGTGGGTGAGGTCTTGTTTGAAATCGCAGGGTGACTTGCTTCTCTAACCGCATTCTAAAATTGTTAGTGCCAAAATTATTTCTTTTTTAATTGGATTTTGATAATGAAAAATCACCAGTAGAAATAGCCACTAGTATGGAAACAATCTCAAGAATTGAAAAATTAAAAACACCGGCAGCATTGAGTAATTTCCATGTATCATAAACACATATAATTATTTAAGTTTGCCATTCCTTGGTAAGGTTGTTAATATTCTTTTCTCTATGACTCACATTAGGGGATGCTGACATTATAAAAACATTCAAATTCAAATATTAATACTATATTATCAAAATTTTTAAGGAGGTATGTACGTGCTATGATAAAAAATATTTAAAATGTTTTTTATTTTTACAGCAGAGCTGATCACAGAGGAACAAAATATTCCGCGTCTATCTTTTGAATTAAAGTACACAGGGACGCCAAAGGTAATGGGTTCCCTGGGGCACAGGTAGACAATGAAAGGCTGTTTCGTCATTATTGGGACTCGTGAGAAAGCCATAACCATCTATTTATCATTTTTCGCTAGCCATCTTTCTTTAAGAAATAGTGTACCGTTTCCGCCACTTAAATACAGAACGCTACATCCGCAAAATAAATTTAAATAACGCGCCAAATAAACTCCTCCGTCAGGCCTGACGTAAAGCACCTCTAATTGGCCCGTTTAGGTTTCATAACACAACTGCAGGCTGGATGTCATCTTGCGTATCTATTTGGGTGTGAGAAAATTATTTTCATGCAGAAAGAAAAAATTTAGGAAGCAAATACCCCCCAAATATGTTACATTACAACAACATTCGGTGACATTGTTTTACTGTCATATTAAGTTATATTTCCTCAATATCACATAGTGATAGGCCATAAGTTTCCACCTCGGCACTATAGGTATCTACCTGTCTACAAATAATGTATTTTTGAAAATCGATAGGAAATATTGACATTTTTGATAATATTTTTGAAAGAAAAAGTCAATATTTCCTTACACCTAGTCGTTGCTAGGCAACGGAAAATAACTGTTAGGAAATATTTATTATTGTACTGTAAGGAAATATTATTTCTGTACGGCTACTTGTAAACTAAAATGTGTTAAAATTGACAATTCAATATTACTGTGTTTCCATAGTTACAACACAAATATTTAATGGCATCCTTATTTGTGATCAAAGTTAATATTTATTTTAAAATTTTAACAAGTTGCTTGTAATCAGTTATGTCCTTTTAATAATTTTCGATTTGCGGAAAAATAGTAGGTATGTATCATCATCATAAATCAGCCTTGTCTCGTTCACTGCTGGACATAGGCCTCTCTTAACCTAATCAATCTTGCTTGGTCTTGGGCATCTTAGATCCAATTTGTAGATATCCTCTGTATGTATACCTTGTTGAAAAATCCACATTCCCGGACTCCGTATTGTCAGTCTCGGCTTGCGCCTCGACATACAATCTTTACGGTGGTCCGGGAATGTTCAGCTTTTCCTACTAGGTAAACAATGTACTATTTACAACCACTTTTTATTTACATATTTTTCCAAATAAGTATATAACAATTTTTTTCAAAATTGTCTTTAAATTTTAATGCCTCCCAAATAATAGACAAAAACAAAACAAATAATATATAATTTAATGAATAAAAACAAATTTAATTATATCATATAATTAACAAACAATACACGTGTTTTATATGTCCAACATTATTAGTTTGCGATTATTTACAGAGAAATTATTAACTTAAATAAGTCTTTTCGCGGAGGCGATTCCGAGCACATACAGGGTATTATAGTATGCGCACTTTGAAATTGACCATCATCGCACATAACCAATTTTTAAGTGCGCATGTGATAATACTCTGAATGTGTTCGGGATCGAACCCGTGAAAAAAAAAACATAATAGGTACATGTTCAAAACTTATCCGGCCTAACAGCTGACTGGCAATAAACGTTGCTGTCAGTGATCACGAAACGATCCGTTGAGTATTCGTTACCGTCAAAGCCCTATTTTGAAGTTGATCAGCTGATGATCACTGCCCTTAATAATATATTATATAACAAGTGATGAAAGTGATATTTTTCAAACGAGGAGATATTTAGCAGGAGGCGTCAGCCGAGTGCGGAAATTCTCCGAGTTTTAAAATAATCACTTTCACACGAGTAATGTACACTATTTTTCCTACGACCACAAAGAATTATTAAAAAAGCCTTTTATCTGTGAAAAAAATATTTCAAGTGTTGAAAAAAAATATCAACACTAGTGTTGAAATTAGCATACTTAGGATTATGCTCCACTTATTATCTCGTTTCATAGTTTTTCCTTTGTTGTTGTTTAACTTTTTCATTTCTCATATTTTATATATCATAGGAAGAACTAATCCTGGATAGACTTCCAAATTAACCAGAATGAAAATTTTAAATTTAATCAAGAAAAGATGCATTAAACATAAATTTAAAATATCCATCCAACAAGGAAGATTTCAATTCAAAATAATTCTATAAATTATTTAATGTTTTTATAAAACAGTCAAATACTCCTGATGGGATTTGACCCTGTGACCTTGCGATCTGTAGGCTAGAGCTCTATTCTCTACGCTATGGCTACCAATAAAGATTTGTTGTTTAATATATGACACTTTCTTCGAAGCGATTTGTTTTTTCTGGTAATGGATTTTCCAGTATATTATTTTCATGTTTTAAAATTTCAGCGTATTTTGACACTCTCATTCTAAATCACTCGACAAATAGATGATAAATAAGTTAAACACTTTACAATTACTGCTTTCTAAATTTTTTTCTTTTTAATAAATATGGGTTGTCTCTCAAATTGGCACCTTATGTATAAATTAAATAGTGTGCCTTGATATTTCAACACTAGTGTTGAAATATTTTTTTTAACACGCGTGGGATATACGGAGCTTTCTAGCCAAATTAACCGTGCTTTATTCTCACTTCCATAGGTGGTCGTAGGAAAATATTGTTAAGATAGTTTGTCACAGACAAAATATGTGTTTGAGCCTATATTTTCAAATAAATACTAAGTTTAAATACAGGATGTTATGGAATTGACGCATTATATTTAAACCCGTAAATCCTGATATGACAAGATTCTAAGGAAAAATATTTTTAAATGTTGCATCACTAATATGATAAACAAGAAAATTGACTATTTGTTATATTTTTGGTATTATGGTTTAACCACGCCACCACTGGACGAGTTCTAAAGAAAGAGTAATAAGGCGAGAGTGACCCGTGATTTCCTGTCTTAAGTTAAGAAAAGAAAATTTAACCTATCTTCTCTAAAAATTCAAAACCATAATAAAAACACACAAGGTAACCTTGAGACTAATATGGGAATGTCTAAGGGAATTGGAGGGAATGGCAAAGTAAACAAAGTGATACTGCAGTGGGTACCAGGACACGAAGGTATTACAGGGAACGAAAAAGCCGATGAACTTGCGAAAAGAGGCTCTGAAAATACATTCATTGGTCCAGAACCGGCACTCGCAGTACTAAGGTGCACAGTACGAGATGCCATAAAGCGATGGATCAGGGGTAAACACAAAATCCACTGGAACAACAGACAGGGATTACATCATAGTACATGCTTCATTGAGAATCCAGACTCGAGACTAACGAAACAGCTGCTTCAAATAAACAGGAATCAGCTGAGAACTAATACAGGAATTCTGACAGGACACATGGTTGTCAAGAATCATCTCATCGAATGCAACTGTACAAAGAAGACCTTATCTGCAGATTGTGCGGACAAGCTAGGGAAACAGTACATCACATAGTCTGCTATTGCGAGTCACTAGATTGGAAGAGAAAACAAATACTCGGGCAACCAAAACTGAAACCAAAGGACATCCTGACCCTCTCCCCAGTTGACCTGCACAAACTGGTGCAAGGCTTTATAATTTTAAGCAACTCGACAAAGACTTAACTGGAAAATTTTCTTTGCTGGAAACGATAAACATGGCCGGCCCTCTGCTGCCAATTAAACCCGGTTGCGCTATTGCGACACGCTCATTGACGTTCGCCCAACTGGGGTTTAGTGGTACTTACTCAAATATTTAGACGGTCGTTAAAAAAAAGATGGAGCGTTTCTCTGGGAAACCCAAGGAATCGCCTATTTAAACGTCAATTCCGTAACACCCTATATACAAGTCGTTAAATTGAGTAAAATTAATCAACACATAAAACAAGATTAATTTAAGTTTTCTAGGGAGGCTTCTTTGTAACTTATTACTGTGGTGAAACTTTAAAAAATATTAAATCTTTTAACTAATTGAACCCAAGAACAGTCCGTAACTGACCATCGACAACAACCATAAAATGTTATAAATTTTTAAAAATTGAGATTTTTATGTAATCTGGTTAAAGTTGAACTTTTACAAGGAACATAAAATAAAACGATAATATATTTTTTTAGCACTCGATACTTTGGATAAGATTAAGTAATCAGTTTAAGATTTTTTAACAGGATAAATAAGACTCCAGTTTGACGGTTCATTGTATGCTAAAAGTATTGGACAATGCAACAGTAACGATAAAGAATCTTTGTCTACTTGAGATGAAACTTCTATCCAATCGGTCATCCATTTTACCATGTGTGCAGTGCTAACATTTGTGGGATTAAGACCTAAAAGGGAAACACTATTTAATCCAGCTAGCACATAATTCGTGGATGAGAGATACAATCTTGATCTCTTAAGGCCCGATTTTGCGAAAAAATTTATTTTTTCGCGACTGAAACTCACGCAAGCTGGACATACTAGCGAGCTCGCAGTTGTGGCGCAAGACCCAACCGACGAAACCAAAGGCGCCTACCCTTATTGTGTTTAGGTTATTAGTTGATATACATAATGTACAAAATATGACCCCCCCCCCCCCCCCCCCGCCCCCATTCCGTTCCGTAACGGGTGCTTTATCTTCAAAAGTTTTAGGAAAGAAAGATTCTCGTTCCCAATAAAATATTTGTTATTTCTGGCAGTTCTGAAATCGTGATAAAACACAACCCCCCCGTTTAATCAGGACCGGAACGACTGAGTGATGCGAAGTACCTACACACGGTAATTCACATTAAGTGGGCTATTAGAAAATCCCTGAAAAAAAAGAAAGTTGTCTTTCTGAAAATCTGGTGGCACGCGTAATTGACTTTCAACTTTTAAAATTATATAGTTTGATGCCTGTATCACTTCCGATTATACGGGAAGTTATAACCAACCTTGGTATTTCAAATAAAATATCCTGTATACTGTAGCCAGTGGCGGCTCCTCAAGGGAGGCTGAGCCTCCTCAGTAATTCTTGCCCTCCTACACATTTTCTTGGTTTGTTACTTAAATATTAGCTTTTAATTTACAGAAAGCAAATGTTTTCATTCGGATTCTTAATTTATTTCCTTATTTGCTATTTCTCCACTTTTTAATATTTTTTTTACAAGTTGACAATAGCGAATAAGGCTGGTGGCTGTTAAGTCTTCATGGTTTTTCTCAAAAGCCACATTAATAAGCTCTGATAAACACGAAATTGTGAGAGGGAAATAGTAGTTTCTAACATTTTACCTACAATAGGTTTCAACGTCTACTGACAAAGAGCCTCTGACTAATCACAAGTGTGAGCTCTCCCACGTGCGAATAGATCACCTATTGTTCGATGCCTGCTAACTCGTCTCGCGTGTCGTGAACGAATTTTGCGCGCGCTCTTTTGGTATCTGTTAAGTGAAATTTTAGAATTTTCGCGGGGTTTGTGAAGTGGACATCGCATCGATTGGATATTTTATTTAGCTTAGCCATTTAGTGATACTTTGGATTACCTACTATTTAAAAAGGAGTGCCCCGGCTTTATTTTAGACTGTAATTTAGTGGAATATTTTTTAACCAACTCGTTTAATTCCGTAAATTACGATGACGTCGATGACAAACTTGTAGTGAAAAACGGACTTCTAGATCCAGAATTAAAAAGCCTAGTAGTAAGTACAGGAAAACAAAATGGTGGCTTTAAAACATATTATCAAACATATTTAGGGCTAACTGGATTCGAGGTAAGAAATAAATTGTTTTGTTGGTATTGTTAACTATTCCATTACTAATCGTCCTGCTGGGAAAAATTAGGATATAATAATGATTTAAAAAATTTAGTACGCGAGCTTGGGAGACATGAAAAATCACAAGAACACATAACATCAAGTATTAAATTTAGGTTATTAGGGAAACAAAATATAATAAATGTTATTGACCCCGCACGATTACGTGAGATAGAAAATCATAATAATAAGGTTAGAGAAAATCGTGAAATCTTAACAATATTAATCGATTTTATTTTATATTTGTCGTCTTAGGACCAAGATTTTCGAGAACACGACGAATCTGAAGGGTCTTTAAATAGGGCCTATTTTAAAGAATTATATTTTTCTAGAATAATATTTTATTTTATTTGAAATAAGATGCCTATTAAGTTACCTAGTTTTCATTTAGAATTTGTTTTTATTTATTTTTTGAAATGGTTTTAAACCAATTACGTTAAAATCCTTGAATAT
Organism: Polydrusus cervinus; assembly: GCA_935413205.1. Taxonomy (NCBI): domain Eukaryota; kingdom Metazoa; phylum Arthropoda; class Insecta; order Coleoptera; family Curculionidae; genus Polydrusus; species Polydrusus cervinus. The sequence continues at coordinate 32,851,115 of OW284516.1, forward strand.
GTAGGTACCTAATCGGCAAAAATGCAGTAACACCTTAATCTATTTTTTACCGTTTTAAAAAAGTTGAAATTAAAAATGTGATGGGAAGACTTAAAACTCTAAATTAACTTATAACGCAAATCACAATGTGTGGATTTAGACCTACTTTAACTTAAAGAAAAAAATCTCAATCCAATTTACGAAATTAGATACAAGTTGAGTGAATTTTTGATAAATTTTAGGCGTGGTTTCGAAAATGTTTCGCCTGCGGCGCATTGCCTTCTTATTGTAATTGTAGCCTCCCCATTAAAATCACCCACGAGCCGCCACTGACTGTAGCCTTACGTTTTAATAAGGTATCCAACCATGCCAAACTATACAGGTTATTTTATTTGAAATAGCAAAGTTGACCGTAACTTCCGGTATAACCGGAAGTGTAACCAACTTCAAAATTTGATAATTTAAAAGTTCAAAGTCAATTATGGCTTTTACCAAATTTAAAAAGATAACTTTTCCCATTTTCGAAATCTTTTATTAGGCCATACCAATGTATATTGTTCCCATAGAACATTTTTTAATTATTTTCTATTTCACTTATTTTAAAACAATGTACCATTAACTTACACAATCATAATACCGAACTAGCATTTTCGGGACGTATCACTAAATATGAACTAAATCTGACGTCAGGGTTGGTGCAACTTTAGGTAATACAGTTTTTACCTAAAATGTCTAGTTAGTATTTACCGGCTAAACTACGTCGTGTAGATGTCACTGAGTTTCTTTCGGATTAAGGTTACGAATAGTCATTGACTCTTACGTCGTTTGAACGTAGTAATCTGATCTTAAATGCCGAGGTAGTATCTGTGCTGTCACACAGACGTCGCACTATGACTTATATCTGAAGGTCTTTAAGAAACTACATTTATCGTCGGCCGGATGTGAAAATATTAGTAAGAGTATACAGAAAGTAATTTGAAGTAATAATAAGTTGAAAGTTTTGCACTTTCATTACCTATGCACGATTTAATAAGTATACTTATTTTAACCAAATCTATCTATACGTCATTTGTATTCGACTAATTGTTCCCTAAAGCGTGCTCTAAACCCTTTTAGGTAGCGGCGTGACTCCGCCTTATTTTGACGGGAGCCAATTTTAGGGTTTCGTTTTTCACAAGATATTTTTGGAAAACATAAAACCAAATACTGGAAACTGCCTCTATTTGATCTATAATAACCTACTTTACGTATTCTGAGTGTTTAGATGCTAGTTTAATTTGTGTAAGTTTTCTCTTTTATCCAAGATCTATAGTATATTACAATATTTCTTTAATTTGATCAATTAAAGGGTGCTTAGTTTTAATTTGGCATTATGGAACCTGCCAAATTTTAACAATAAAGTACCTTGCGTTTCGATTTTAAGCGACCAAAACATCCTAAATAAGTTTATTCTAGTAAGAGTAAGCTCTTTATACAGGGTGCTACAAATTTGTGTGCGTACAAGGGGATCTCGAAAACGGTAAGAAATACGAAGAAGGTTAAATCGAGGCAAAGTTGCGTATCTTGGGGCTTAATAATTTTGTGAAAAAAATTGTAATTGTTCCGAATACTTTCGGAGATATCCAAAAAAACCCGAACATTTTTGTTTTTAATTTCTTGCGCTCTCATTTTTGCCTTGGAAAAAAATAAAAAATACTTTTTCATAGCCGTTTTTTGTTAGATAAGACGGCGTTATTAGTTTTTAAATTCGACGTTTCGTTCTTTAGTTACCAACCTCAAGTCAATTTTTTTTAAATACGGACCTGGAATTTTAAATGCAGTTTTAGGAATTTCTAAGCTTTAGAAATTTAATACAATGTACAAGTTTTTAAAATTTTACCGTTTTGTTATTAAATAACAAATTTTTCAAATTATCTTTTTCATTTCATTACGGTCCTGAACATTTAGAGCCAAACTAAAAAACAAAAGATTTCTGATTTGAAAAATCTGTCCATTTTTACTCAAAAAGGCCTGATATTTGATATTTTGTAAGAGACTCAAAGTCTTGACCTCAAATATTTTTCTGTCTGTTTATTTTTGTTACATGTTTCGCGTGAAACTAGCATCATCAGATTTTGTAAATAGCAAGTTTTTGTAACAAACATAACTAGACTAATACTCCAGTTACCTTTTCTTCACTCGGGAGCATTATTTTTTTCCGTTATACAGTATTTCGGTTTAGGTCTAAGGCAAAAATCATAGGACTTAAGATAGGTATACGTTATATTAATAAAATACTAATAAAAAATAGAATTATTTCTCATGCCTTAAAAACTTTTACTTCCTTGAGTATTGTGACAGTAAATCTGATTCTATTTGATGGCAATTTGATTTGATGACAAAACGTTGAAATTTTAAAAACCATTAAATTGTATTAAATTTCCAAAGCTTAGAAGTCCTTAAAACTGTTTTAAAAATTCCAGGTCCGTATTTAAAAAAAATGAATTGAGGTTGGTATCTAAAGAACGAAACGTCCAATTTGAAAACTAATAAGCCATATTGTAAAACATAAAGAATGGCTATGAAAAAGTGTTTTTTGTTTTTTTCCTAAGTAAAAAATGAAGGCGCAAAAAATTAAAAACCAAAACTAAAAATTTCGTCTTTTTTTCTCGGTATTCGGAATATTTACAATATTCTTTCACCAAATTATTAAGCCCTAAAATACGCAACTTTGCCTTAATTTAACCATCTTCGTATCTCTTACAGCTTTGTTCCCACAAAATATCAGTTGGTTGTTAGTGGTCTAGTATGTTTACCCGTGCAGAAGTCAAATAAAGATATTTTTAAAAATTCCCGACATTTTAGGTTCAGGATAAGTAACAGTTTGCAAGGTCAGGTTGAAAAATATACCGTCGGTACGACGTAAAAATGCTTGTTGGGTAATTGTTACCTCTAAAATAACAAGAATCTCTTAAGGCATCAATCGGCATATTATGCACCCCTCCTTCCCGTAAAATAGCCTTGTCAATTTCCATTAACATCCATGCTTTATCAGCTAAACGAGTCCTTCGAAACCAACCTGCGTGAATTTTGTGTACTTTAAGGAGGTGAAACTGTCGGAAATAAAATAAAAATTAAACACAAAAAAGCATAAAACAGGATCATAAAAATATAGATGCAAATAGGAAGAGAAAAACGATTATAGTCTATTTCAGAAAGGTGTAGAGTAATAAAATGGGAAATTTCGTCCAGTTCTGCTCAATTTCGGTGTCGGCCATAGGCGTAGGTAAATTTTGTGCATTAAATTATTTATAACTAACCAAAAAAAAATATAATTTGATAAAGAAGGAACTAAGTATTAGCAAATTTACACAAACATATTTTTAAGAAATATGCCATGGAAGATATAGCTGAAAAACATAGTGAAATTCTATAGAACTTATATGGGCGCAAGTGAAAGGATTTGTAGCAAGACATAACACGATATTCAAAATGAAAGACACGTTAAGCTACTGTTTGATCAAGCCATTAAGGAAGTGACACCAGATAACTGGCGAAAAGCAGTCCATCATGTCAATAAAGAAGAAATGTGAAGGATAATTGACCACCTGATCGATCGGACCGTCGACCCGTTAATTATAACGTCAAGAGATGACAGTTCCTCAGATGACGAACAATATTAGGATTTGTTATAATTTAATTTCTGTACTAATAATGTTGTTTTTGTATTTTCTTTATAATGTTTATTAAAAAATACGTGCACCTAATACTATGTACATAATGCACTTCTTTCTTACACCATTTTTAGTATTTGTGAATGATAACAATAGGCAAAATCCATAAAGTGACCCAAATGCGGGTGGTATTATCTGCACTTAATGAAAATAAAGAATTTTGCAATGAAATCAATGCCAAATTGTGAAAGTGGCTTAAATATTCGTTGGGTCACTCTGTACTTCCTTTGCATACCTAATGAGCTATTATTACTCTACACCTTTCTGAAATAGACTGTAAATACGTGCTTTTGATGTATTAGCAATTGTGAAGTATTCCTTATTATAGTGTATATTATAACTAACTTACGGCGTGATTTCTACTGATATAAAATAAATGATAAGGTTCGTCCATAAACAGTTCCTTACAAGCTAAAATATCTTTTACAGATGGCTGTGCACCACTACCAAGTAATCCCAACACTCTAGCCCATTGGTCGTATAATATTTCATTTTTTTTATGATGTTTCACGAAAGATAACTGTGATTGTAGATGCCTAAAAAATAAAGATTTGTTAGGTATCTCATATTATACAGGGTTATTCACACTTAGTGACCTATTAGAAAATCTCGAAAATGAGTAAAGTGATTTATTTAAATATTTTGCAGCAGACGTAACCTTGTTGAAATTTAAAATATTATTTTTTGACGCCTGTATCACTTTCGATTATACCGGAAGGTATGGCCAACTTTAATATTTCATATAGAATACCCTGTTTATTTTACCATTTTTGGATACCTTTGAAAACCGTTTTTGAGATATGAATTATACAATGAATTTTTTATGTTACCTGAAAGAAAGTTTAGACATTTAAAATTGTGTAAGCTTCTAAGTAAAACATACCTGGTTCTTTAGATTCCTTAACTTACATTTCACATTTTTCTTACAGGAGATTTTTAAAATTGTGTCAATCTGCCATTTAGATTAATGTACCATAGCGTAAAATGAAAACTAGGACATGAAAATTTTAATTTGAGCTCTTGGTCTATAAAAATTTGACTTTATCATCTTGGCAGATTGTCAAAATTGACAGTATTTCATGGTTCAGGAATTAGGCAATCCAACGATGTGTTAAAGCTAAAGTGGCGGCTGGATGGCAAATACTGCTTTGTAATATTGGTACACCTGACCATAAAAATAATGTGTCTGGTGGCATTTAACTGGTGACTCAATGCTTTTTGCGATCCAACCGCCATATTGAATCACGTGGTTTGGATTCCCTAATCAAGACGTCAATACAAAAGTCTAACCTTTAAATTTTACACTGTCCTTATAGGCCAGGAGTCCCACCGGGAACCGAATCGATCTATATATAGAAAACTATACATAGAAAAACTTTGAAAATTTGACAGTATGCTGATACTGATACTGATGGGGGCGACCGGGCTAAAATATTTTCATAATGGTGGCACTTCCGGTTATACCAGAAGTAAGTGTCAACTTGCTTATTTTAAATGGGACACCCTATATATTATTACATTTTTGCATTCTACGCAAGATTCTAGGCAGATTTTGTATACCATGTCCTATACCTATGTCTAAACGTTTTTGACATATTTGAATTTTTATGTCAAAAATGACGTTTGCAAGCCTTAGAATAATTATCAATTTCTTCTATAAAGAAGCCTTATTTATTTAATTTAAGTGGGATTCCTTGTTATAAAGGACCTGCTTTAATAATTTTTTTGTAATACTTTGATAACTATTAATACAGGGTGTTTAAAAAATAAGATTAAAAATGAAATTGAAAAAACTGCAAAAAGTCTAGATTTTCAAATGGAAACACCCAAATTTTATAATTATTTCTTATTTAGCATTAAAAATAAGGGTAAGTTTGTATAAGATTGTATATCCCAAAAATTCTTAGTTTTCGAAATTTAATATTTGTATATGGGGATTTTGCTGCAGATTTTAGGTTCAGTTACTCTTAGTTGGCTATTATATTTAGAAAATTATAAATATTCCGAATACATTCGGAGAAATTTGAATAAAACCGAAATTTTTTGTTTTGGTTTTTAATTTTTTGCGCCTTAATTTTTAACGTTTTGTCATCTAATAACACATTTTTTCAAGTTATCTTCTTATATCATGACGGTCCTGAACATTTAAAGCCAAACCAAAAAAAAAAGATTTCTGATTTTTAAAAAATCAGTCGACTTTTACTCAAAGAGGCCTGATACTTCATGTGTTGTAAGAAAAAATACCTAAAGTCTCGGCCTCAAATATTTTTCTGTCTGTTTATTTTTGTTACATGTTTCGCCTGAAACTGGCATAATCAGATCACATAAACAGTAAAAAAAAATTGAAATTGTTTTTGAAACAAACATAAGCTCATCACAGTAACATAACTAGACTAATACTCTAGTTACCTTTTCTTCACGTGGGAGCCCTAATTTTTTTCTATTTAAAAGTATTCCGATCTAGGTCTAAAACCACAGGACTCAAGATGTTATATTAATAAAATACTAATTAAAAATAGAATTACTTCTCATACCTACCTCAAAAACTTGCTAACTTGTATTGTTACGATAAATCGTATTAAAACAAACAAACCCTAAACCCCATAACTTCCTGTAATGGAATGTGATTTTGTAACGGCTACGAGAAAGTGTTTTTTGTTTTTCTCTCAAGTCAAAAATTAAGGCGAAAAAAATTAAAAACCAAAACTCAAAATTTCGGTTTTATTCGAATTTCTCCGAATGTGTTCGGAATATTTGAAATTTTCTTTTACCAAATTATTAAGCCCCAAAATACGCAACTTTGGCTTTGCCTCAATCTCATATCTCTTACCGTTTTCGAGATCCCTTTGTACGCACACGAATTTGTAGCACCCTATACATATTTTTAGGCGTTTTGGAATTATAAGCAATTTTAAAAAATTTTAAATTCTCTGTTTAGTTCATAAGACATTTTGTAAAGTAGGCTCAGACTGTGAGCTTTGTTGTCAATTTGATAAAATAAGTCAACTTTAAAATTATTTCAGTCTAAGCCTACTTTACAAAAATAATGTCATATGAACTCAAAACAAACAGATTATAATATTTTTTTAAATTACCCATAATTTCAAAACACTTAAAAATATGAATAGTGATATGTTAGAAGTTTAGATAGTAGATTTAATACCTCCTGTTTTGTAAAACTATTAAAAAGTTGAGTAGTTCAGATGCTATGGAATCCTGCGTTGACAGCGGGCCACCCTGTATACAAAGTTTATATTTTGAAAATATATTTATGCTGAATGTAACTTGTATGTCCAGAAGAGAAAACCGACTTTGAGATGAGATAGACGAGTTAAAATTGTCAACATAATATCTAGATAATATTTAACCTACAAACGAGTTAAAAAATAATAAACATGGTCATGTATTTCTTAACAAAATGTTAAACTTCGAAGTTGACGGGAGTGTGAACCTGTGCGGCCGGCAAAGAGTACGGGAACTTGCTAACAGTGGCGGCTCGCGGTCTTAAAAAATGGTGAAGAGCTAGGTATAGTGCGGGTACTTAAACAAACATTGACTAAAAACCCGTGTAACAAAACGTCTCTCTTATCCTCATCTGTCCAACAACTGAATGAAGTTTCCAACAAATTACACACTATGTCATTAATTGGGTTCATTTTTAAAACACACAACCAAGTAGGTACGTATACTACTGAATTAACTGAAAAATAAAAACAAAACTTATAAGTCACACAGTAAATGACGTAAAAACAATATCTATAACCGTAAGTTTCACGAAGCCTCAAAATAAATACCTTAAGGTTAGGCGAACTAATGCTAAAACAATGGTGCATACAACAGATCTATTTTTAAATTGCCCTTCATCATAATGCAAATTGTTACATGCTGTCTGCGTAACTAACGTCACGTAACCATAGCAACGGTGAATATGAGTCATGTTGGGCGTTGGGTCTTCACTTGCTTTGAGCTAACGGATACGGTAGACTGGGGCGCGCCAAAATCCATGAGTGTTTATAATTATTGTCCATCGGAGTTAACCGTGGCCCTATGATGCATAGCTACATTCGGATTAAATTAATATTATTAATTCGAATATAATTATTTTTTAAGGGCTAAAATGGTAGCTGTATTGGTTCATTTATATTTAATATTGTCGAAAAATTTTCCTCCTGGTTTTATTTTTCTTTTTGGTGAAGAGCCCCTTCACCTGACGAGCCGCCACTGCCTGCTAATATAAAATATATGCAGATGGAAATTCACTTACCTCAACACTGGTTTGTTATGTATAAGCCTGTCATGTAAGTATTCAATTCCGTATTTTGATTTTTGCTCCAACGTCCAAAAATGGGAAGTCAAAATCTGCTTAGGAAACGCATAAACACACGGCAGTAACACATAAAATGCAAAGGGCAAAGAAGAGAAAATTAGAACAGGTGCTACTTTTGTCATATCCTTGGGCATTTGATAGTACAGTTCTAGTTCCCTTCTTAGAAGTTTTGTATAACTCCCACCTGGGCTATTTAACATTCTTAAAAAGAAATTTTAATTAGGGTAATATTCAGAATTACACATTAGTTTACTTAAAATCTTACAAATCAATAGAGGAGCGGGATAAAATCTTAATTAATTTAAGGTTAAACTTTATATGAAATTTTAATTAGGGTAATATTCAGAATTACATATTAATTTACTTAAAATCTTACAAATCAATAGAGGAGCGGGATAAAACCTTAATTAATTTAAGGTTAAACTTTATATGATATCTAACTGATGGGTTTTACTGAATCTAGGGTATCTAAGTCTTAATCAGTAACTAGCATAAGATAAAAAAATGACCTTAACGGGGGTGTGCGCCAAAAATTAAAGTTTTAGTACAAAAAAATCTAAAAATAACGGTTCAAACCTCGTCATTCTACGACTAACCATTGCTGAGAAATAACGGGTTAAAGTTTGCGTGACGTCACGAAAGCTTCGGCTAGCGGTGCTCTGTACATTTTTTTAATCTCCAAATTATTTTTTCATCGCGCAGTAAGGTTTTCATTAAATTATTTTTAATAACCCGACGAATACTAAGCGCTAAAACTTACGTAAATTCCATGCACTATACTTATTTATGCAGCGGCCAAGCTCATGTGACGTCACGTGCTGAAATATGACATCTTTGCAGAGGCATATCGCCGTTATTATTTGCGATAGAAGGGTGCGGTTTAGACTATTATTCTTAGTTTTTTTTTCTTTTTTTTTTAAATAAAGTTGTTTTTTTTGGCGCACACCTCCTTTAAAGTTGGCTTTGTCATAAATTACCTATTCCTGTCGTAAAAGAATAACTGTCATTAAATAGAGTAACTTTGGACTTTCGGAGCTGTTTTCATGGCTAACTTAAAGGAAAAACCTTAATCCCGGGGGCACCCCTTTTCTCCTCCTCACCCGACCCGCCAATTCCAAGTATTTCGAATAATCGAAATTATCCAAAACAAATCGAAATTTTTACTTTCATTTTTGAGTTGAGACAAAAACAAGAAACACCACTCGTTTTTAATGTTCTAGGATTATTTTTCAAATTCGACGTTTTCGTTCTTTAGACACCAACATCAAGTCAAATTTTTTAAATACGGATCTGCAATTTTAAATATAGTGTTTTTTTCCGAGGGCCCGTCCGTGCGCCGGATGCACTTAGGCCAGGTTTGGCCCATTGTGCTCTAAATACAGTAATAGGGACTTGTTGAAATTAAATACTATTTAAAGGATTTTAAAATATCAATGTTTTGCTATCAAATAACACATCATCAGTGTTGCAAAATATATTTTCTATATTATTATGGCCCTGGCAATTATTTTTAGGATTACTTAAATATGTATTAAAATTACATTACGGGAAGCTATGTGTTTAGGCCGTTATTATTTCAATAATAGTTACCTTACCAATACCTACTCTAGGAAGTAAGAAAGTTTTTAAGGCATGAAAAGTAATTCTATTTTTTATTAGTATTTTTATTTATTTTATTAATATGACATATACCTTAATTGATAAATGGTTTTTACAATAGACCTCGAAATACGGTAAAACAGTAATGAACTAGTGTAAAAAAAGGTAACTGGAGCGTTAGTCTAGTTATATGGTACTGTGATGTGACTGCTTATGTTTGTTATAAAATGTTATCTGTATATAAGGTCTAATAATGCCAGTTTCAGGTGAAACATATAACAAAAACAAATAAACAGGAAAAAATTTGAGGCTGAGACTTTGGGTCTTTTACAAAGTATCAGGTCTCTTTAAGTAATAATGAACTAGTTCTTCAAATTACAAATATATTTTTTAAATTGGTTCGATGATATTAAAAGGTAATTTGAAAAATGTGTTATTAGATGACAAAACGTTACTTAAAATTTTAAAAACATTGAAATTTTGTTAAATTTCTGAAGCTTAGAAGTCCCTAAACCTGTTTTTAAAATTCCAGGTGACTTGGGGTTGATGTAGGGTTGCCAACCGTCCTCTATTCCAGAGGACAGTCCTCTTTTTTATCGGTCTGTCCTCTTTTCTCTAACATATAGAAAATGTCCTCTTTTATTACCTACCAAACTCGAAATATAAAAATTATTTTAATTTTCAGGACAACTATTCAAATAAAAAATAACCAAATTTAAACTTATATAGAAAATTGTTTTGTTTCAAACATTTCTTTCTATTTTATTGACTCTTTTCGTTTGTCTTGGTGGTGGAACCAACCATGAACTAGCAAAAACGACAAAGGTTTATATTGTTTGTCATTAAATACCTAATACAAGAGTTTTTCATATTTCGCTAAAAACAAGTCGAAAAAATTTTGCTCGTGCCCCCCACCCACTGTAAAAATTCTGGATCCGCCACTGGGTCCTCTATTTTAAATATTAAAAGTTGGCAACCCTAGGTTGATGGTATATAGCATCATATTGTTGAACATAAAAAACGGCTGTGAAAAAGTGTTATTTTCCCAAGTGAAAATGTGGGCGCAAAAAATTAAAAACCGAAACTAAAGGTTTTTTTTTTTGATATCTCTAAAGATATTTAGAATTACAATTTTCTTTTACCAAATTATTAAACTTAAAAATATACTACTTTGCCTCATCTTAAACATCTTCATATCTCTGACTTTTTTCGAGGTCCTCTTGTTTGCATACGAATTTGTCGCCCCCTGTATATATATTTTTTATACAATAGAAGTTTAGAACACAACATTGCAGATTGACTACAACTACATAATAATTATTATGTACTTGTAACACTTGGTCTACCTACTAACCTAAATAATAAACACTTCTCATTAGACCGCAGTGAAATTCCCGATGTTATAGAGGAACCACCGAGTAGTATATGAAGTATTTTAATTAGACAGTGAGGAAAACAGGTTTTTCGGGTTTGTTCGGGAATCCCAGACGCCTTTTGTATATTGTGGATTTTTTAATTTAATCGGAATATTTGTTTATTTTAAAAACTAAACGTTTCCGACAAATACAGCGTTCAGATTCGTAATCTAGTACATACCAGAATGCATCTTTCTTGAAAAAATCATCAGTTTTGACATGTTGTGTAGCTATAGCAGATAATTAACCTAATTAACTACGTTTTTAAGTTTTATTTATGTAACAACTTACATCACTATTTTAAAATAAGTTTTGGTATCTGCACTAAACCCACGGATTCCTTCCATGAAAACCTTATAAGTTTTCATGGTGGTAGGAAAATTCTTCTCAAGAACTTTATCATAATTCTTGAGATATTCTACAAATCGGTTTAAAATATAAAAACGTATTTTCTTAGCCTCTTTTGTTTTATACACTGACTTCTGTTCATCGGAGAATTTTCTGTATCTAAAAAGTTAAGAAAGATCTTATCAAAACAAGTAAATGGTAAACTCTCAAGTGAACTATGTATATATATAAGAAAGTGTAAAGTCATATTCTGTGATAAGAGATGGTAAATTTATTTATTTGTTACATTGTTATTAATTGATTGAATAAATTGATTGAATAAATAGATTGAATTAAACTATAAACAGGAATAAACTATCATTACCTGTAAAAAATGTTAATTATTTACAAAGGGCCTACTACACATTGTGAAATAATTGAAACAATAAAGTACTTAAGATTGCAAGTAATGCAAATTCCTAAGTATCTATCATCTTTTTATTCTTCTCTGAGAGTTGTTAAGAATAGAGTAAATTAGGATTTTGATACAGAAAATAATTCCTATGCAGAGTGGCACCACACAAAACACAAATAAGTACTTAAATTGCTCGCAATTATATAATGAAATAATAAGCTTACAACAGAAGTTTGGTTACCCGACATGCATGTATTTACTATTTATAATTGAAAGTACTGCCTATAAATTTATTTTATTGTAAAATAATTGCGCCTTTTGCTGGTCGGGGAAACATTACTTTATGGAAAACTTTTCTGCCCTGCATTGTCTAGGAAAAATACCCTGTTCATTTTCTCTTATATAAATGTATTTTAAATGTTATAGTTATTAATTGTCTACATCGCTTATAAATTATTGTACTTGCCTAGAGCATAATATTGAGGGGGCAGTCCTAGTTACTTTTAAGCTAATTCTAAAAGTTCTTAAAGCTAATGACAGTGCCATATTTGATTAATTAGTATAAAAAGGTAAATTCATACAACTACATATTTTCAAGTAATTTGTTTGATAATTAGAGTTTTTCAACTAAAGATAGTATTTGCATTTGCAAAATGGATTATTTACACCGAAAATAAGTTAGGTTACGAACACGAACATTTTAGAGGGAGTGTTTATTAATACTACAAGTAAAGAAAATCTTCTCCACAACTCTTCTTAAATTCTTTTTGGCGTCAGGCTAGCACGATTAGGGCGATCCTAAATTGTCTGCCTTTACGGCACATTACGACTACACATTTTTCTTTTTAATTCTTTTGTTCACAACCACTAACCGTATATTTTAAACTTCTTTTTTATTATCAAGTTCCGTTTACCGCATACAAGACGCATACTTCATTGAGCTTAACTAAGAAGGCCATGCCATTGCCGTCTTGAATATCTAGCCATGAAGAGACGTTTGGCAACACCGCACTCGATGACGTAAACCAGTCTACTTTGAACAACCGACTGCTACGTGTTTACGGGATTTGGCTAGCGTAGGTAACAACACAAAGCGCATCGTTTTAGATATCGTTATTAAATAAACAAAATATTTGACCAATTGCATTATTGTTGGTGTCATTAGAAAGAAAAATAAATATTTTTGGGTAATTCCCATTCAGTTTGCTTAGAGAACGTTTGATCACCAGGAAATTAGTATATACACCAAAAAAACAGACAAACATCACGATATCTAGTTTTTTTGGCACATGTCTTATTGAGGGTTCTTTACGAAGTTTTCAGAGCGCATCTATCGGCCGCCGCTTAACCGCTGGCTGTGATACAAAATTTGGCAGCGCCAAACTGCTGAATTATGGAGTTATAGAATTTCCGACTAAGTCAGTCAGAATCGGGGCAAAGTGGTTTTCCCCGATCCTGAATAGAAGAAACGGGTGCGGGGCACCCAGACGAACATTTTGACACCCAAAACATAGGGTCCAAAACACAGCCTGGAGCACCAGGGAATTTAAGGAATTTTTTTGGAAAATATTTTGAGACTTCGAAAAAATTTCAGATGAAAATTTTTATTAAAGAATATCTCGGAACGGAGCGGTTTGCTACGATTATTAATAAGAGGAAAACTGTCCAGAATAATATTCCCTATCAACTGGCACAGGAATTGGACCTCCAACAATCTGACCTGGGAAATTGGACCAGCAATTGGAAAATAAAAGTCGAGGGTGTTTCACTGTGGCAGTAGAGATGTACAAATTCTTAAGGCAGGACTTAGCAGGACCAAAAAAGGGCTGGCAGTACAGGCAGGACCGTGAATAGAATCCGGCAGGACGGTGGCAGGACCTGGTAAATTGATTTTAACGATAAAGAGACGTACCCAGAACAGACTGGAAGATCGACGATGGTTTGCAAGGAATTTTTTTTAAAGTTCCATCAGCTCTCTTCTCGGGTAATTTTACTTTCAGAAAAGTGTTTACAACAAACTACGGCCCTATCTGACGGGTTAAAATCAGCTCTCGGAATCGCATTTAACCATTTTTGTCTTAAATTAGGATCTTTGGGAAAAAGAAAAACCGAAATGAGCTTTCCCCCTCGCTCCTTTTTAATAACGCTATTATAATTTGATTTACACCCGTGAATACAACAAGTACTAGGCATATTAAAGGCTGTGAATTGTAATAGGCCTACAAAAATGTTTTATAAATAACTTACTTACCTGAAAATTTTCGATAAAATCCTTCTAACTGCTATTATTTATAAAATATTGCACCTACATAGGTAGGAATTTTTTAAACAATACACTACCTATACACACAGTCACAATATTTATTAAAAAAATTTTACCATAATTATTATATTAATAAAAACATTTTTAACAAACGCCATTGCAATAAAAAAAGCCGCATAGTGACACATAAAACCGGGCAACATAAATCACAGTACTGAGTTCAAATAAACTTTATTCGACATTGTAACTGTCCGAGGTTTTAGATTAGAGCCCTTTATGCATTTTCCACTGTTAAAATTAGGAAAAATTAATTGATTTTCACAATTTTAGAAGAGATTTGTTTTCCCTAAACTTTGACTAACCTCCATTTACGCCGCGTAAAAATGAACTGGTATACAGTGTTTCGGATTTAACACGCCAGGGCTAGTTATTTGTCGAAGGCTTTGGTCATGCTTATGCCAACTTGCAGATGTAAAAATAATATATTATTTTCGTGCAACTTTAAAAATTAAAGGATTAGGTAACATTCTAAACAACCTGCATTTGCAAATTCAGTTGCAGTATTTATTAATTATATGAATTGTTGGGAAAATCGTGATAATTTTTTGTGTCTATTTTGAATTTTGTTTACTCTGTTACTCTCTTCTCGTCATCTCATATTATTGTGATATTTGTGATAATTGTAATATTTGTGATAATTTGATTGTAATAATTACAGTTTTATTTTCTAATTTGTTGGTATAGCTGAGAGGTTTAAAACAAACAAATAATATAATACATACTTAGATAGATTATTCAACTAGGTAGGAATAAAAATAGGCGCATAAAGGTTTTTCTAACCTCTAGACGCTGTTACAAGAAAAAATTGTTAAATTTTTATAATTTATTTAAAATATTTGTTTTTTCTTCTTTTGTACATATGCCTTTGTACATAACATATGGGAATATCAAATAAAAGTCCTCGAAGTATGTCGCGGAATCGGTCTCGCACTTTA
Source organism: Polydrusus cervinus (assembly GCA_935413205.1). Lineage (NCBI taxonomy): Eukaryota > Metazoa > Arthropoda > Insecta > Coleoptera > Curculionidae > Polydrusus > Polydrusus cervinus. Next base: position 32,866,148 of record OW284516.1, read on the forward strand.
TCCTAAATTACTGTTGAAAGTTGAAAGGAAAATGGATAAAACTGTCAAGTTCTGAAGTTGAAGACATCGCAATCATTGTCATTACACATCACTGGGCTTAGGGCTTTAGCTCCCCCAGAAATGGTAACAAAACTTTTTGCACATGTTTCTACCGGCACTGTTTCAAAGTTACATGATACACAAAGTGAAATGAACTGGTTAAATCTTAAATCTGTATCCTGGTTTAGCCTTTCATATAGGTCACAAGACTTGTATATGCCATTAGCCATAATGCATATATGTGAGTCGGACATCGACATGAAAGTTTTTTCTTTTGGGTACCTACGATAATATAATAATCGTTATGATAAGGTAGTATTGTAATATGTCGACCTATCATTCCTCTGTGAGTAATAGTTGTTCTCGGACCAAAATAACGTTAAATTTAATGACCGACGGTGTGGGGTTGTGGGTTGTGGGGTAGAAACACTCCCAATAATTAACATGCGTTTTTTAGGTGAGATTCAAAAATATTAATTTTAAAGTTGATTTGTGTTTCGTTTCTGCTGCTAGTTATATTTTATTACGAAATAAATGTAGAAGATGGATGCCCACGATATATTTAGAAAACTTACAAAAGGAACAAAATTTTCAAAACACCTGATTCCTTCTGTGAACTACATTAGAAAAGTAAGTTCCCTGTCCATAATGGAAATAAATACTACTTCTCGAGGATATCCCTGGGGTACACCACTGAATACCTCGCGCAGTCTTGCTATTGATAGTTTGGATGCTTTGTTCCCTGAGTTTTTCTTTTTAACCAAAATATAACTTTGGGTTTCCCCTCAGACAGGTTTCTCCAACAAACAAAATAATTATGCATTGTAGGCTATGATAAACTAAAAACCAACTACCTGTACTATATATCAATAATTTCTGATAAATGTTTCATTAAGTATAAAATGTTTTGTTACAACCATAATTTCTATATAAAAAAAAACAGGGTCAGAGTATGTACTGTAATTACTTAGTTATTATCAAGTAAGTAACATGTATGAATTATTTTAAGGAACCAACAATAAATTCTCCCGTTGAGTTAAAATCACAAGTACAACAAAACAGTATAAAGGAAGACTTAACTGAAGCTAACAAGATAAAATTATTGAGTGGAATTGAACATGAAACAATAAAAAAAGGAAAAAAACGAAAACAATTAGATGAATGTGAATTGGAAAGAAAGAGATATCTACTGGAGAAGGAGGAGGTAGGCATTTTTACATTTTTATAATCGTACAATAAAAGGCAATTTACCATTTTTTGAGGGGAATGTAAGTATACCCCTTGTTTCTGACAGGTCAAATTGGTATATATTTTTCTACCAAATGAATCTTTATGTTCCTGCACTTGTACATGGATGCTAGACCGGACAGCTAAAATCAAGGTTGATAGTATTTAGTATTTTTTAAATTGCTGTATTTTGATCTTCAGAATCGAGTTCAGAATCCTATCTGTGCAGTGTGTATCTTACTGTAAGAATTATCTTGGATAACAACTGATATAGGTACCTACCTAAATAAATCAATTCTTACTTATTACTTAAATTTATTTTATGCTCACAGCCCACACTAGGTATTACACTTTGAAGTCCATACTTCTATACAGTGTCTGCCCAGATTTAGTTACCATATGGAAAACTTTATTTTCAATTTTGGCGCGTATTCTTCATAAAAGGTTTTGTTTGCCTGAAAGATAATATTACCGTAAATAAATTTAAGTTATACAGGGTCCTGCAATAGTGTGTCAAGCTTCTATAGCTCCGGTACGAATTAATTCAATTCAATTCAAAATCTTTATTCATCCTCAAATACAAAACAAAAATACAATATTAAGTTAGGAATTTCATTTAGATGCAGACTTATAGTGTATCATAGGGTGTATTTCAGGAAAATATTTTTCCATATACAGGGTAGCCCAAAAAAGTGGAATAACAAAAAGTTGTATTTTTTTTAATTGAACACCTTGCATTTTATTTCATATTTAGATTTGTATTAGTGCCCTTTCTAATTTATCAAAATTTTATTTAGGTTTGTATTAGAGGCCTTTATACTTAATTGTCCAAAATTTATTTATTTGGCTTTGGTAGTTTAGAGTTTTAAATTAAAAACTAAAAAATACAATTTTACAGTCCTGGAAAAAAAAATAAAAAAAAACATCTAAATTCAATTTTTAAACCATGGCAATGGGTAAGATTTATGACAAGGGGTTTAGAGTTCATTTTTCTCCAATTTTTCAAATGGAACCCCCTGTATATTATTTAGCTGTTAAGTGTAGAACTCGTAAACATTTTTTTTTTGTAATAAGTACAGTCATGTTCAATGAAGTGTTGTACACCAATTCTAACATCTTGTAGAAAAACTTGTTGAAATAGGTTATTGAAATATTTTACTGACATTAGATGTCAATCAAAGTCATAATAGAAATAAGGATCTACCTGTACATTGTACCAGTACTCATTGTTAACGACATTCTTGTACAACACTTTATTGAACTAAATATGATAGGCAGGTTCACAAAGCACAAATGCTGTACAATACTTCATTGAACATGACTGTACTTAAATAAAAAGAATTAAACTAATTTAAAAATTGTTTCAAAAACGGCTGGAATTCTACATTTCATTGCCAAATAATATAGGTACTAAATAACTTGAGAAAAATTATTTTAAAATGTGTGGTTTTTTAAACCTTTTGATGATCACTCTGTACACTATTAAATTCATAATATCTTAATACCCCTTGTCATAAATCTCACCTAATGTTATGATTCAAAAATTGAATTTAGATTTTTTTCAGGACGATAAAACTTAATTTTTTTTGTTTTTAATTAGATAGATAGGTAGATAAGCATTTATTTCAAAACAAATTTGTAAAATTCACAAAGTTTGAAATACGTCAAAAATGTTACAAAAATACATATTCTAAATTCTACAAACAACAAAAAATTGTAAAATACACTTAAATTTATAACAGGTACCTAATCACAAATTTTGTTTTTTATAATCAAGATATTCCTGAATTGTATACGGTTCAATATTATTAATATAAACAAATAATTCTTTTTTGAAATTATTTATGCACTTTATATGCTGTGGCAAAATATTAAAAAAAGTGATGGCAGCATAGTGACAGCTGTGCTCCGTCAATGTTAAAGAGTGTTTTGGAAAATTATAATCAAAAAGTCTACCTCTCGTATCATGTGTGTGTTCTTTTTTTAAATGAGTGAATTTACCTTGATTCTTTTTGAAAAACAAAATGCATTCATAAATATAAATACCCGGAGTTGTTAACAAATTTTGCGTTTTAAATACTCCACAACAACTCTGAATATAACTCATGTTTAGTGGAATTCTTAAAGCTTTCTTTTGATAGATAAAGACTTTGCCCAAACCCGATGTGTGACCCCAGAATATTAAACCGAAACGGAGTAAGGATAAAAAGTTGCTATGATATATCATACGAGAAATACTAAAGTTTAGATATCTAGACACTATTCTCAGCATATAACAAGATGTGGCAAGGTTTCTACAAAGGGCGTCTGTATGGGTATTCCATTTAAGATTTGCATCGATGTGCATACCCAAAAATTTGCAAGTCTCAACAATATCAACATTTGAACTATCTATAGTAATAGAATCAGGAGTATTTTTCTTATTTCTAGATGTCTTAAAAATTAAGCATTGGGTTTTTTCTGTATTGAGAATAAGGCCATTGTCGTGGAACCATTTTTTTACTATTAAGAATTGTTCTTTCGAGATACTTAATAAATCAATGATATTTTTCTTTCTAATTAGTAGATTGGTGTCGTCGGCATAATTTACGATGGATACAAGTGGGCTTAATAAAATTGTAGGTAGGTCATTCAGATAAATAATAAACAGAAGTGGCCCTAGAATGCTTCCCTGTGGTACACCAAGGTTAATTTTCAACTTATCAGAGACGAACTGTTGACCATGCTTATCCTTAACGACAACTTTTTGGGTTCTATCTTTTAGGTAGGATTTTATCCACGACTGCCGAACCTCTCACTCCATATTTATATAACTTATCCAATAAATCTGTATGAGAGAGACAATCAAAAGCCTTAGAGAGATCAAGGAAAAGACCGCAGGCCAAATCTCCTCCCTCCAGGGCTTCCACAGTCCTCTCAATAAAATCAAAAACAGCTGTTTCCACCGATCGACCCTGCAAAAACCCATGTTGAAAATTCAAAAATAAATCAGCTGACAAAAAATACTGCTTAAGTCGATTATAAAAAACCTTTTTAAAATATTTTTGAAAACGATGGCAAAATACTTATAGGACGATAATTCTCCAAGTTATTTGTATCACCTTTTTTGTATAAGGGTATGACAGACGCGTTTTTAATGTACTTGGATATTTACCTTCCAAAAGAGAACAATTTACAATTTCAGTGAGAGGCATGACAATATTGTTTATACATCTTTTCAATAAAAATAGTGGAATTTCATCATCTCCTGCGCATCTTTTATTTTTAAATTTTGGAGACTCAGTAACCGGGTTTACATACATTGACTTATACCCATTGCCTAAACATAGACTTGAGTTACGGCCTGGCTGAAAACCACTATTATTACTCACAATATTTCTAGCTAAGTTTACGAATAAAAAATTAAAGGTGTTAGCCGTTTCCTGAGGGTTGCCATCGGGAAGAGTTGGGTTAGAATCCTTTTTATTATTATTTGTCAAATCGTTCACAATATGCCACGCGGCTTTGTTTTTATTATCGGTTTCATTGTTTTTAAACTACCACGGAAAAATAAATAAACTGTTGGGCCATTCTAAAGGATTTTAATACGAACCTAAATATGCAATAAAATACTGGATGTTCCATTTAAAAAATACAAATTTTTGTTATCACACTTTTTTGGGCCACCCTGTAGGGCAGGGGCACCACCTATGGCCATTACCCCACTTATGGCCACTCCTAGTAGTTCCTTAAAATAATAAGATTCCTTGCAACTTTTAAATTAAATATCATGCGAGAACCGACGCGTTGGAATGTTAGGAGTGGGGAGAATGCTATGATATGTTTGGGAAATAGATTTTAATTCCAAGATAAATGCCGAAATGACCGGACATATGGAGTGCCGAAAATTGTTAACGTTGTTCTTAAGCAAACAATCCTTAATCATCGGGCGTACTTGATTACTTTTTAAATAAAATATCGGTTGAATCATTGTGCAAAGGTAAGTAAAGTGTCATTGAATTTGTATTTTTGTTATAAAAGATATTTTTAAAGGTTTTTTTTTTGTTAAAAACACGATGGCCATTAGCGGAACCAAAATATAAGCGTATTTCTACTTATGGCCATAGAGGTGGCCATTAGTGAGGTCACAAAATCCACTTATGGCCATCTATTTTTTTTATGCTCTTGATCCTGTTTTATTAGACGAATTTGAAAAGACAAAGCGAAGAAACCATGATAGTTCTGAAACTAAACCAAGAGCAAAAACACCGACACAACTTGAAGAAACTTTGAATCTAAACTCGCCAAACGAAACTGTTGAAAATAAAGCTACCTTTGCTTCTTGTCACGAAGACACTAATATGAGTAATCAGCAGCCAAGCACAAATGGAGTTTCAATTGACAGAATTGACTTGGTTAAGCGGAATATAATTACAGAGTTCTCGCCCGTATCAAAATCTATATTGGAGAATATTCTACCTTACCCTGGTAAAAGAAAATCAAAAAGATCTGTAAAAAAAAGAAGCGCACCTTGCAGTATTTTGACTTCAGACAAATTGTTTATACTTGAGGAAGAAAAAGCTAGAGTTAAAGCAGAAAATGAAAAAGCTAAATTTGAAAGGAAGCGAATTGGAGAACAAGACTCTGACAGTAGTGGTGATGACATCGATTTTCCGGAGGTTGAAATTGAAATGTTAAAACCCGATAGTAATTTGAAAATTAGACATTTTATTTTGGTGAAGTTTGCAGGGACTGGTAAGCGAATGGCAACAACTTATAAATATGTAACGACCATTCTGAACGTGCTACCAAATAAAGAATATCAGATTAAATGCCTAAAAAGTTTGGACACACAAAAGACACGATTTGATTATATAGAAAATGACGTATTGATTGTCAATATGACTGATATAATAGGTCTTCTTCCAGAGCCAGTTTTGGAACAAGAGGGAAGAAAATTGATAACCAAGTTTCTAGAATCAATAGATGTATTTAAAACATATTAAATTTGTTTATATTCTTAGTTTATAAAGAAAGTTTATATCATAGCATGTTTTGTGACTTTTTAAACATTAAAAAATAATCAAACGTTTTATTATATTTAACACCCTTGGTAAGTATCTAGCCATAAGTGGTAAAACTATGTGGCCATAAGTGGGGGACAAATGGCCAAAAGTAGGGAACTTTGCACCTTTTCCTAAAATTTTTTATAAAATTATTGTTTCTTGAAAACAATCTATTTCATGTGTTCACCCTAATAGAGGACACTTACAAGTATTCAAATTCGTTTGGAATTTTTGTTTAAGGGACCAATAGCAATGACAAAATATATATATTTCCCTTAACCTGGCCATAGGTGGTGCCTCTGCCCTATATGGCAAAATATTTTCCTGAAATACACCCTATGATACAATATAACTCTGCATATGAATGCAATTTCTAACTTAATTCGTATATGAGCTATAGAAGCCTGACGCATTAATGCAGGACCCTGTATTATACAAGGTGCGACAAAAACTTAAAATCCATACCTCAAAATCATGTCTGGAAAGAGAATATTCTTAAAATACTTCAGTTCCGACAAAAACTAATCTTATTACTAAAAAATGTACATAAGCTGTAAGTATTATACCGAGTTATACGCTAGTTTAACCAGGTATATAAGATTAAAAAAATTATACCATTTAAGATATAACTTTTTTACGAACCCTGTATAATATAACTTAACTTTAGTGGTGTTATTAGTTTTAGGCCAAGCAAAACTTGTTATGAAGGTTAGATACATTTTTGCGCTAAAATTGAAAATAAAAAAGTTTCCCACAGGGTTGCAATAAATCAAGATTTTAAAAAAAAATCAATAAACCCGATTTATTCAAGTAAATCGTGTTTATTTTTATCAATTTATAGTGATTTTTTCCTTAAATATGGCAAGAATGAACTTTATAATCACTTATTTTAATTATATTGTCTCTATTCGCCCAAAAATATTTGTGATCTAGATTTACAGTTAGAAAATCACCTCGGCGACATACAAAATAACTTGTATTGACATAAAAATTTTCGGCAGCGTGCCGCGGCTTTACTGTCGGAACAAGAAAATTCGTTCGTCTTTATAATGTGCTGTTGACATGAGACGGATCATTTCTTAACTTATAGTTGGCCCATACGACACTTTTTGAATTTCCTTTTTGTTAATGCTTCGGCGACTTATTTTTACAGCAATTTATAATTTGATATAAATCACAATTAAAATGAAAAAAATCAGTTGATTTAAATCGTAATCGGTTTCCCATATTATGTCAACTAAATTTGGGCAGACACTATATATACATAATAAATTCAGAATTAGGAAGCCTTTTTACTTGCTGAAAAAATACAGAAGTGCGGCTGCGTTTATTTTTAGTTTTTGGGGTAAAAACCGCACCCAACTTTTTTTTCAAATGTAAAGATATGTATTGTGGTAGTTCATTGGAAAAGGTATAAAAAATGAAATACGGCCCACTAGGTAGGTATTTACTTTTGCATTTCGGTAATCTAGAAAGACAAAAAAAGTTACCATTTTAGCAACAATTAATACTACAATTTTGAGAGGAACTTATAGGCAAAAGTTGGGGGCGGTTTTGCGACCTTTCCTAAAAAAAAAATTGTTTGGTTTTGTTTGACATATACGACAGGCCTGTTCAATTGGCATAAATAAAATTATGTAAGTAAAAATTTTCATTTTCCAAATTTTCTTCTTTTTGGTCAAGACACACAGTATGCGGATGTGACGTCGAAAAAGTGCACTTTTTAATTAGGATAGTTTCACGATTCAGGCTCCTTAACCTGAACACTGTTTATTTAAAGGCTTACTTTTATCACGATATGTCTTTCTAGGTAAATCATTATAGAAATGTAAACAATATCTCTGTCGTCGGAAGACGAATCCCTGACCCATTCCGAATTTTTGAAGACTTTGAGGTGGACAAAGATATAATTGAAAACCTTAGAAAGTGTGGTTATAATTTTCCCACCGCTATTCAGAAGCAAGCAATTCCAATTATGTTACAGGTATGTTTAAGTAAGAATAAGGAGAGCAAACCCATCTAACATTTTTCGACGCAGGAATGTAATATCGACTAACGTCGTGACTTTATAGTGTTTCGCAACCAATAACTATTACTGTGTTAATACTTATCCGCTACGTTGTATTCACTAATTTGGGGAATGATTTCTGGGTAGCGATTTAGATCCCCTAACGTTTTTGGGACTTACACCGTTACTATTTTTGACGTAACGGTGTAGAGATAGTTCCTATACTGCTACGTCACAGTATAGCAACTGGTACTTCCTTATTGGACGTTAGTATCTTTTCCCTTTTTAAAGAAAATGTTTTTAATTATATAGCAATTTTTTAATAATTTATTGCATTTATGATAGAATACAGAAAACCGAAAACTAATCAAAGAATACTATACAGGGTTCTACAAATTTGTGTGCGTACAAGGAAATCCCGAAAACGGTAAGAGATACAAGGGTGGTTAAATTAAGGTAAGGTTGCATATTTTCGGGCTTAATAATTGGGTGAAAGAAAATTATAAATATTCCGAATACCTTTGGAGATATCTGAAAAAACCGAAATTTTTATTTTTGGTTTTTCATTTTTTGCACCTTTATTTTTGACTTTTTGACTGATTTTTCTGTTCTACAAGATTGCGTTATTAGTTTTTAAATTCGACGTTTTGTTCTTTAGATACCAACCTCAAGTCAATTTTTTTAAATATGGACCTGGAATTTTAATTACAATTAAGTTTTAGAAATTTAAAGGTTTTTTAAATTTTAACGTTTTGTTATCAAATAACACATCATTACTATTTCAAATTATCCTTTCTTTACTATTACGGCCCTGGCAATTATTTTTAGGATTACATAAATATTAAAATTAGTAAAAAGTAAGGAAGTTTTTAAGGCCAGAGAAGTAAGTATTTTTTATTTATTTTATTTATATAATATATCTACAGGTTGGCGCAAAAACGGGAACGAAATTTAAAAAAATGGACGCTAGCCATATCTCAGGAACCGTTTGTCACAACACAAATAACTTTCTCACAATTATAGTGGCCCGGTTACCTTAATTTTTAATTTACTAATCATGCACCTCTTATTGTGAGTAAATAATGCCTGTCAAGGTCAGTTATGTCACAGTTAAAGTTGCTGGCTAGTTAATTATTGTCAAAAATTTTTATGCAATCCAACATTAATAATTTTTCGGCTTTGTATAGTTGTTGAAAACGTTCATATTAACACTACAATAGGAGCCCTGGCTGATACATAATATGGAACTTCGTCAATACATTAATATTTATCACACTTTTTAAGTTGGTTTTGTTTTTTATAACTTTAAAAATAGTTCTTACCCGTTTTAATAGGGAAGACAACTTCTTGCATGTGCACCAACTGGTTCGGGAAAAACAGCAGCTTTTTTAGTGCCCTTAATACAAAACTTAAAAGGGCCCCAGAAACAAGGATTCCGAGCTTTAATTTTGTGTCCTACTCGAGAATTGGCCAGCCAAACTCAACGGGAATGCCTGAGGCTGTCAGAGGGAAGAGGATTTAGAGTGCATGTAATAAGCAAATTTAAAAAGGCTTTGACCCAGTATGGATCCAAAAGTAATCAGAAGTTTGGTAAGAATATTACTTGTAATAATATGAAATGAAATTTTTTATGGCCGAAATTATAAAAAAATGTTAATAATATACTGGAAACCCTATTACCAGATAAAACAAATCGCTCTGAAGAAAGTGTCATGTATTAAACAACAAATCTTTATTGCATCGATAGCGTAGAGAATAGACCTCTAACCTACAGATCGCAAGGTCACAGGTTTAAATCTCATCAGGAGTATTTGATTTTTTTTTTTATTAAAACATTAAATAATTTATAGAATTATTTTGATTTGGAATCTTTCTTGTTGGGTGGATTTTTTAAATTTATCTTTAATGCATTTTTCCTTGATTAAATTTAAAAGGTTTCATTCTGATTAATTTAGAAGTCAATCCAGGGGTTCTTCCTATATAAAATATGAAACTACATATAAAGGAAAAGCCTATTGACAAACTATGAAACCAGATATTAATTGGAACATAATCCTAAGTATGCTAATTTCAACACTAGTGTTGATATTTTTTTTTCAACACTAGTGTTGAAATTTTTTTTCGCAAATCAAAGGCCTTTTTAATGATTCTTTGTGGTCGTAGGAAAAATAGTGTACATTACTCGTGTAAAAGTGATTATTCTAAAACTCTGAGAATTTCCGCACTTAGCTGACCCCTTGTGCTAAATATCTACTCGTTTGAAAAGTATCACTTTCATCACTTGTTATGTAATATACTATTTATTCTATTTTCTTTTTATTTTCAGACATTCTCATAACAACACCGAATAGACTTTGTTTCTTATTGAAACAAGATCCACCAGCTATTCAGCTTTCCAAGTAAGTAACTGACATCGATTAGGCATGTACCAAGGCAGCAACAGTTATTATACCCTTTCTTTTACTTACCATTAACATACGAAAAAAATCATGATCAATTAAAACCCTAAAAAATTTATATACTTAAAGTTCTTATTACACGGACCCATATCATAAAAAAACTTTTTAAATTAATTATATTAATCACTAAAAATCTAGGTACGAGCCACACCCCAACAAGAAATCGCCAGCCAAGTAACTAATTTATTTTAATTTAATGAAATCAAAGGACTAGGTATTATTGTTTACCTTATAACTAAAAAACAGATGATGCAAGAAAAAATAAACTACGTCACTGAATTCTACGAAAAAGTTCCATAATAGTACCATTTCCATCCAGTAATAAGTTTAAAGACAACTGAGATACGGGGGTGTCCCAAAAGTGATAATTTTCACTTTTACCCTGTTTCGCTATGAGAGTTTTGTTGACAGCATGTTTGGTTTCACAAAAAAGTAGCACAGTGCTGCGAGAACCGCAAACTTCTCTCTTTAAATATAAGGGAGAGACAAAAATGCCCAAAAATAGGTATCTTCACGGTATATTTTTTGAAGAATATCGATCTATAATCAAATTACATGGGCACGCAGTGAGAAATTGATAACGAAAATGGCTCTCATTACACTATAATGAAGCTAGTTATATTATATTTTTAGCGTTGAATGGCTTGTGATCGACGAAGCTGATAAACTGTTCGAGGGCGGCAGTCGCAGCTTTCGCGACCAGCTGGACCAAATTCTCGGCGCCTGCACCCGAAGCGAAAGGAAGATTGCCATGTTTAGTGCTACACACACGCCCGTTGTGGCTAAATGGAGCGTCCATAACATGTCCAAGTTAATTAGGGTGACTGTTGGACAGAGGTAAGTGGGCTTTCAAAAGTAGGGCGGTAGATTTTGCGTCTAAATCTAAAAGTTTTATTATTGACTTCTCACCACGAAATGAGCTGTCAAATTGCCTCGTAGCAGAGCCAAGAAACCGAGCAAGAAACATACAAGACAAGACTTCTCAAATTACAAAAAAATTAAATCTAGTCTAAAAAGTATGGAATATTTAAGAAAGCATAAAAAATAAATTTCAAATCACCTGAAAGTACCTTATACTATAAAGTATTTCGTCTAACACTGTTGAATGTATCCAACGACGAGAAAGCAAAAATAGACCCCGCATTCCCCTTTATCAAAACAAACCGACAAGAGCTAAAATTCAAGCTACCACTTAGTTCCTGACGAGTTCCATGAATAAAATCATATGGAAATAGTAGGAAATTTTTACGAGCGTATATTGCCAAATAATTAAAAGATTCTCACATTGTGGATTTTATTTGAGCTCAAATAGGTATATTCTTATTTTCACCCGTGTATTGAACCAGTGGTGGAACTGATGAACTTATGATTGACTGCTGGTGGAATGACGTCATCAACCGGTTTGTTAATTATTTTACGCTCTCTCTCTCTCGCTGACGTTAATAGAAATTAGCAGAAATCCACCAAGAATAAGAACATGATTTATGTCCAACCGGTAATACAATAGGTAATTTAAGAACGCGATGCGGCTCAACCGCTGCCACCGGTAGACTCGCCGATAAAAAAAGAATATATCTAATTAAAATGAAAACCTGATTAAGCACATTGTTGTTAAAACATATTCTAACCTCAAACTAGTCAAACTACTAATAACGACAAACATTTGGAGAACATTTCTCATTGAATGGCAGCTAAGAGAGCAGTATTCCTAATAATTTACCACATTTTCATGAAGTACCTTTTTTACCTAAATCGACCTGAATCCACGTAGCGAATTAAAAATGACATCAATACAGGCATTGAGTTCGATTAAGTCGTGTTGGCATATTGTGTGAGTGTAGTTGGCGCAAAAAAACACGTTTAAGGAAAAGATGCACATAACAGCTATTGCAGGTGCAGCGACAATATGACTTTTAATTAAAAAAAACTGAAATGCCTCCAAACACTTTTCAGTTATATTTTTTTTTGGGTCGCAGAAATGCTGCTACAGACACGGTAGATCAGAGGCTCCTTTTTGTCGGTTCCGAGCAGGGCAAGCTGCTGGCGTTTCGGGACCTCATTCGTCAAGGGTTACATCCTCCTGTTCTAGTCTTCGTACAAAGCAAAGAACGAGCTCAACAACTGTTTACTGAACTTATTTATGACGGTATCAGGGTGGATGCGATACATGCTGACAGAACTCAAACGCAGGTAAGTGAGTTGCTGATGTAATGGTGCGCCAACATTATATTGCCTTGTGTGGCTTAACGTCATTCCACATCGTCGACACTTTTGTGTAGTATCCATTGTTCCAGAGTTTCTATTTCTTAGTAACATTGTTGCAGATATAATAAAATGTATTATTGAACGGCAGTAGAGTTTTGGACTTGCATTGCCTTTATTTGTTTTGAATCACAACGTTTCAACTGGTAAGTATCTCCAGTCGTCCGACTGATACTGATTGTGAGTATTTACTTGAAGACGACTAGAGATACTTACTTAATAATGCCAATGCAAGTCCATATATCTACTGCCGTTCAAGAAACGCCATTGTTTCCAACCTGTTAAACAGACACCAAAATTGTATTGTTGATGAATATACAGTATGTCCACGGATGGGGTTTACAAGAGGATAAATGGACTAAAAATTGAAAGATACGAAAAAAAGTCACTCTTAATAAACGTTTTTGCTTGTCTAGAAAATACGATTCATCATAAGAAACTTCAATTTTTTTCTACAGGGTGGGTAAAAACTGCAAAAATGTTATTTTGCTTAAGAGTAAACATACTTTATTTTGAAAGATACGAAAAAAATCCACTCTTAATAAACGTTTTTGCTTGAATAATGTCGGGGCTTCTTGGGGGCCACAAAACTGGGCCATTTCTGCTGACACGGAATTTCTAATTTAGATGGTGCCTCCACCATCGAGTCAGTAAACACCCTATTTATGCGTCTGCGTTTCAGGTCGACAAACAATAATTTTTTTGTGTGCTTCTTTTTATACCGACAAGATATCCATCGCCGGGGTTTAACATTCTTTTAGCTGGCAACTTTTCATGGTGTCACATCACAAATTAGTGTTCCCTAATTTTTGTGCGTGTGTTTTAGTAGTGTCAGGTAGGAAAGCTTAATTAATATTTTAATTTATTATTGTAATTATTTTAAATGATATGGCGCTGACTGCTGTTTTCCGTTTTCAGCTAAAAACAAAGATTAACAGAAATAAATGTATCGTGCCCCTCTACAGTTGTTTTACTTCTTCGGAGATCCGTCACACTGCCAATCCACCTTGGACCAAATCTGCGGTCAAGCCATTCTCTAACCTCACGAGCGAAATGGGCTGGACAACCATCTTGCTGAAAATACATATTTTGTCCAAAATTTAATGGTAGATTTTCGAGCTCAGCATTGAAAAATGTATCTAGCATTTCTAAATATGATAATCTATTGCACGTGTTATCAAAAAATATGGCCCTATGATGCCATGGATGGATATCGCGCACCACACGTTCACTTTTGTAAAATATTGTCTTCTCGTCATAATTCTGAATTCGGGATTGTCTAAAGCCCAGTATCTAACGTGCTAGGTTGCAACGGTTCCATTGGTAGAAAATGTACATTCATCAGAAAATATGATACATTTATAAAAATCAACATTTCCACTTAAATTTTTTTTAATCTCCTATCCACATACAAAAATTAAGTCGTTTCGCGTCATCTTTCTATTCCAATCTTTGATTAAAGTGCGATTTATACGGATACAATTTATTTGCTTTGAGGATCTTCTGAATGGTATGAAACTTGACCATCCCCATAACATTCTTTTAAAAAAACTCTGTTCATTAGATAGCATTTCTACTTAAATAATAACTTCATTAAATAAAGACATTGACAACAAGTACCTATCACCTTAAGTGTCATTATTATTTTAACTAGGTTCACCAGTCGGAGGTGTGCCAGCGAATACTTTTTGGGAAATAATTTTTACATAGGTAAACCTTTTAATAACTTGTTCTACTTTGGTTTGTTGTGTAGAAAACACATTCATTAAAAGTGGATTTTTTTCGTATCTTTCAAAATAAAGTATGTTTACTCTTAAGCAAAATAACATTTTTGCAATTTTTACCCGCCCTGTATAAAAAAATTGGAGTTTCTTATGATGAATCGTATTTACTAGACAAGCAAAAACGTTTATTAAGAGTGACTTTTTTTCGTATTTTTCAATTTTTAGTCCATTTGTCCTCTTGTAAACCCCATCCGTGGAAATACTGTATATAATATAAATCGATTTGGAGCGATGGACCGGTTATAAATATTCCAAATTGATTTTTACCACTAAGGTTGTAGCGACTGTGGTTATGGCGTTCTCGATGTTTAAAGAGTAGAAAAGGATAAGTGTTTTCCTTGTCTTCGCGTTCATCGAGAATGACATGGTTCAAGTTTTTCTTGTGCCATGAGAAAACAATTTAAACATTTCAGAAGAATGGATATATCAATTATTTAGTTCATCAAATTTCTGGCTGGGTGCACGTCGACTCGCAAATACATAATCATAGCAGAAATAAAAAATAAGATAGGTCTGTTATTAATTAAAGAATCTTGTCAATTGACGTAAAATTCGTTTTGACAACCTTTGTCATTTCGAAGAACTTTAATTTTACTTAATAAAAGTAATTTGAAAGCGAAAAATAACTAATTGGAACCTATTCTAAAAATTTGTCTCATTATTCAGCAAAAGAAGAAATGCTTATTTTGAAGTTTAATTAAATCCTGACAGAATGGAAAAAAATTGCGATTTATAATAATAAGGTTATTTTTAATATTTATAATATAATAAATTTGTTTATTTATCTTCCTTAATAAACTTCTTCTTTGATCCCCCGAAGACGTGCTTGTTTGGGGCAAATCTTAATATTTTAAATTATAAATATATGATAATATTTTGTTTAAATATTTGTTAATATTATATAAAAGTCAAATTGTAAATAAAAAACGTTTAAGTATATGTATATAAATATAAACGATGTTTTTTTAAGATATAGGTATATAATAAAATTTTGAAAAATATATTATTCATAACAATATCAATTAAAACATTTCCAAAAATATTTTTAAATTATTCGTTTCCACTATCCTTGCTTTTATTTCGACTTTATATTTTTTTTAATGAAATATGTTTTTAATTTTTGTTGGTAAATAGTGGTTTAAATAAAAACATAAATATTTGAAATTTTTTGTCCTATGGACTTATTTATTTTAGGTTTTATGGTTATTTCATTTTTATGACGAGTAATATGATTATGGTTTTTAAATTGTATAAGATTTTTATTTTTAAATAAGTATATTAAAATGTTATAAATGTAAAGTTGTCTAATGTTCATTTTCTTTGTTTCAGAATATAATTTTATTGAAGGATAAAGATAATCTTTATTATATATATATTTCTAATTTTTTAACTACAGTTCTATTTATTCCTCCCCAACCTAAAATTCCGTAATTTAAATAAGTTTTAACCAAGGATATTAAAGCAAAGGGGGATACGAAGTTGGGTCACAGTCTTTGAAGCACAAATAATGCCCATTATTAGCTCCATTGTAAACAACTTTTCAAAAAAAACACTCGGGGAATTCGTAAAATTAGTATAGTTTACCTGTGTCGTTTTGTGTTAATTAGACAAGGACGTCAGGTTGCATTCGAGCGTTCAGAACGTGTTTTCTATTGAGCCCTTTTTAGGACGCCCATTATTCATATCTGTTTGACGTTTATCAGTACCTGATTAACAGCTGTCATGTATTTGTTGGTTTTCAGTGTTTCTGTATTAAATTTAAGTATTTTTGAGTGAAAAAAGCAAATGTGTGTGTAAAGTGTGCGGTAAAGTAGAAACGAAAGAAAATAGAAAAAGTATGCCTTTTACAGTTCCAATGCTGTGGCAAAAACCCACCAATTATTTTAAAGATTGCTATCTTTGCATGACAAAGACTGAAGGTTATATCAAAAAAGAAAATCTCAAAATGGACTATCCGAATTTGCCTTCCTCTATAAGACCTTTTCTTTACGATGCAGATCTATCAGTACCGACTGTACGTTTAATTGGCAAGATATTGTTTTGAGAGACAATGGAGATAATAACACATCATCAGGTCACTCCGAAGATATGTGGGAATTTAAAAGTTATGCAATTTTAGCGGGACATTAGGGAGGATTTACACAATATTGCTGTTTTCTTTGTTTGTAAGACAGTCGTGCTGTAAATGAACATTGTGACGAATATTTGGCAGGAAAGGAGTGAAGTTCAACCGGGAATTCAAAATTTGTAGGTAACAATGTTGTGGCTGCAAACTACGAACAACTTGGTTGTCAAATGTTATTAAAAATTTACTTTCTCCATTCTCATTTATTATTTTTTTCCTAAGAATTTGGCACTGTTAGCGATGAGCAGGGTAAAAAGTTCCATCAAGTATATATAATAAATCCCACAAAGTCCCCCCTAAATATAAAAGAATTTTTGAGACCGGGACTTTGTGGGATTTATTATTTATACTTAAATCAAGTCTCTTGGAGAAAATGGACAGCTTTTTCGAAGTTCCATCAAGATATCGGGACAATGGAAATTCGGTACCAAGAACAATGGGATCCAGACATGATGGGTGATTATTACTGTTGGTTTTTGACGAGAGAAGATGTGATTCTCCATAAAAATAAAACAGAATTAGTGTGTTTTAAATAAATATTTTTGATGTTTGCTTTTTCTTAGTTATAAATTTTAAATATAGTCGATATATAGGGTTAAAAAACTTGAAAAATCGTGTTTTCAATAAATATTAGACGGTACGCCTATTGATCAACGATACTGCAAACGCATAACAGCCAAAGCCACTATTAAACCATGTGTACACGCAAATGAACAGTTATTTATGAAAATAAATTTTGTATTCAAATTATCATTTTTATTTTATTTAAGCAAGGTATGAAAATACTTAACAATTTCATGGTTTTTCTGGATATAGTCAACTTAAAAACTATCATATGGGTAGGTGCTATCTAATAGTAAAAATAGCGCTTATCAAATAATTTTATGTTTTAAAAATAATACAGAAATTTAAATCATACCTATACCAACATCGACTTAAAATCTACCTATTCTGTCTTTGGAAAGGGTGCCACAGCTAGTTTTTTTGTTATCTAAAACTGCTATAATATTTGAGTTTTAGATTGGAAACATATATTTATTATGAATTGAAACAATAATTTTTCATGTTCTGTAAATGGTATATTTAAAATATTTGTTGACGAAGCATTATTGGTACTAATACCACGACTCTTGGTAATAATTATTTTATCATATTAGAAGTATCCATATCCATCCCTCTATTAACGACCTTTTTATTTCATATGGAAATAACGAAACATTGTTTAGGGCCTCAAATTGACTAATTTTATTTCTCACGTTTTTATATAAAGTAGCTCCCAATTAATAAATGATTTATTTTTTTGTGGAAATCGCATAATAAGTAAATGCAATTTTATTAGAGGATCACGGAACTGTTTGTTTTCCTAAATTTCGTCTGTGAACTTTTGAGTCACGTCCGTCAATTGTATACTTTGCACAAACGATACGTAAAATTTATCAGCTGTTAGAATGACAACAAGAGACAGACTGAAAATAAAAAGAAATAAAGATTCTACATGTAGAAGTTTGTTTATTTATTTTCGTAAATAAGAGGCGTCAAGCTGACATGTACAAAGGGAATAGAAATATCGGGTCCATGTTTCTTTAACGTCAATGGTTTTAACTAATGCATAATATAATATTTCCTGTTGTTTTATGTTCAAATTTTTTTAAATGCTTCTAAAAATTGGTAGTAAACTTCTTAATTTTTTAATCAAATATTCTATGTAAATTTCAATTTAATTTACTGTCAAAAATTATTCCTAAATATTTTACTTGATTAACTTTTAAAATTTCAATGTCATCAGTTATTTTAATACTATTCATATTTTGTAGTATGTTATTTGGATTTAAAGTAAAAGGAAGATAATTAGTTTTATCAAAATTAATTGTTAATACATTTTTATTAAACCAATTTTTTATTATTTTAAAATCTTTTTTAATTTTGTTATTTAAGTTGTCCCAATTTGTATCTGTATAAAAAATTGCAGTAGCATCTGCGAAACTATGAATTTCTCGATCACAATTCACATTAAATAAATCATTAATATAGATTTTAAAAAATAATGGTCCTAAAATTGTTCCTTGAAGAACACCATATTTAATTACTTTAGGATAGCTTTTTTCTGTATCTATTTGAACATAAGTTTGTCTATCTTTTAAATAATTTTTAATTAATTCAAATTGTTTTCCTCTAAATCCAATATTTTTAATTTTTTCCAACAATAAATCATGACTAACTGTATCGAATGCTTTTGCTAAATCAAGGAAAAATACTAATAGAAGGTTTTTTATCATCTAATGCATCATATATTTGTTCTGTTAAATAGCATTTTGTGTTGATTTATTTTTTTTGAAACGACGTCACTCGAATCGAAAATTACATCAGAAGCTGTGACGTGCATCCAGCCAGTAATTGTACTGACGGTAGTGAATTGTTGGGTTAATATTTATACTAAAATTTAGGAAAGAAAACTTAAAAATCAATACAGGAAGATTGTACGTTTTATATAACATACTATTTTTCTAGTAAAAAGCCCCCCCCCCCCCCCCTCCTGCTTCTAACACACAAAATTGTACGCTGTTCTGCACACTTGACTCGTAGAAAGTATATTAATTTTTTTCCAGAGGGATAACACAGTTCGCAGTTTCCGGGAGGGTCGCATTTGGGTGTTGATCTGTACCGAGTTGATGGCCCGCGGGGTCGATTTCAAAGGAGTCAATTTGGTGATCAATTATGACTTCCCATCGTCGGCGATCTCTTACGTGCACCGGATAGGACGGGCTGGAAGGGCCGGACGCACCGGCAAGGCCGTAACATTTTTTACTTTGGAAGATACGGACAATTTAAGAAGGTAGGCATAGTATACAGGGTCCTGCACCTCACCACCCGTCTTCTATAGCTCACTTATTAATTAAGTTAGGATTTTGATATTTCGCAGACTTTATCTGTATCCTAGGGCGCATTTCAGGAAAATAGTTTTGTTTATACAGGGTGTTTTAAAAAAGTGTGACGTTATAAGGCTCTATTTTTTTAGATTACATGCTATACATATTCTTACTTATTTGGATGCCTCTTATAGTTGCCCATATACCCCCAAAATTTTAATGAAATCGGTTCAGTATTATAGTCGAAAAACAATAAACACTAAGAAAAATCAGTCTTGCACCACTGGTTTTAAAAATTAATAAGAAATAACGCCTGGTTATTAAAATTATACAAAGGTGCTTAATAAATAAGGTCGAACAGTCTCGTTAACCAAGTTTGCTTAATACGAATTGAACACGGTGTCCAAAGTTTAGTGTCAAACTTTGCAAACTTTAAATCAATTTATTTTTCTTATTTTAAATTGGAACCCCTGTATATTATTATGTCGTTCGATGCAGAATTAAAAATCAAACATTTGTCCTAATTAAATTACAACCCTATCGCAATTTCTCACGCATCAAAACTTATTTTATCAACTATTTCAACAGTCTTTATTATGAACAAATAACAAAGGTGGCTTTGAAAAATAATTTATTGGTAATAACATTTACTAAAGTGACAAAAAAGTATTCTTTTCGCGTGCTCCTCATATTAAAATCATATCTACGAGTTCTTCTTAGTTGTATTCCATCACAAAAAATAATTTAGCTTAAATAATTAATAATAAATCTAACAATATTTGAAACTATATAATAACTAAAGTCGAAATGGGCTTTTGTCACTTTCATAAACATTAATACCAAAAAATTGTTTTGCAAAGCAGCCACCTTCGATATTTATTTATAATAATGACTGGCGGAATAGTTGATAAAATGGATTTTCTGCAAATAAGTCTTTATGCGTTAGAAATTGCTTAGAACTAATGTTTGATTTTTAATTCTGCATCGAATGACATATTAATATACAGAGGTTCCAATTTGAAATAAGAAAAATAATTTGCTTTAAAGTTTGCAAAATTTGACACTAAACTTTGGACACTGTGTACAATTCGTATTAATCAAACTTGGTTAACAAGACTATTCGACCTTATTTATTAAGTACCTTTGTATAATTTTAATAACGAGGCATTATTTTTATTTTTTATCAATTTTTAAAACCAGTGGTGCAAAACAAATTTTTCTTAGTGTTTTTTTTTCGCCTATAATACTGAACCGATTTAATTAAAATTTTGGGGGTATGTAGGCAACTGTAAGAGGCATCCAAATAAGTAAGAATATTTATGGCATGTAATCTAAAAAAAGTCATCCCTATGACGAAACACTTTTTTGGAACACCCTGTATAAACAAAAATATTTTCCTGAAATGCGCCCTAGGAAACAGGTAAAGTCTGCAAAATATCAAAATCCTAACTTAATTAATAAGTGAGCTATAGACGACGGGACGTGAGGACCCTATAAATAGGTGTGGTTGAGCCACACATCAGACTTTGATTGTAAATTTGATGATAGATTTTTATGTTTATCCCAAGAGGTACACTCATAACCTGAACTATTTCGATGAGTTTTATGTGAATAATTATTATTTCTCAGAAGTCGGGGTACTTTGAATGAGGCCACCATATAACACAATACAATAGCGTTTTCGGTTTTATGCTCTCAGGAACTTTGAGAGTGCTCTTCCCGAGATTTGCGTATTCGGATATCAAAATCAAGTCATCTGATTCGGAGTAATATGTTTGAATTACAAATTACTCTGCCTCAGGGGCCCTGAACCCGCCCTTGACACGCAAAACAGGCAACCAAAGCAACATCAGACAGGTGCATCAATAACACCTATCCCTATGGAACAGGATATCTGGTCAAACCCAAGCGAGGGCCACAATTGGGAAACCCTCCAAAAAGCTATCAACTGGAATGTTGCTTCTAACGCGCACCTAGCTAAAACAAGTGGTTGGCCTACTAACAGGCCATTGCCACTTAAGAAAATACGTACGTCGGATACGAATTTACAATGGTCCCATTGAATGCAGACTTTGCGGCGAAGAGGACGAAACCTCTTCACATATCACATAACTGCGAAGCATTGACCCGAAGAAGATTCAAAATCTTTGGAGGAATCCAATGTGGGGATAAACTTGGTATGAACTTACTGGACCTTATAAAAGGAACACATCTTTTCTAGCAAGATAGGGGAGCACACTAAGCTACTCTGCCTCCGTTAACGAGTGCATGTTCGATATGAAAATGTTTATGGAGTAGAGAGGTTGTGCCTGCGCAATGACGTCCAAGACTACACTTTTTCTTTTAGATCGTCAACGATATTCTTTTGTAAGTTTGTATTTTGTTGTTTAGATGTTTTTATTTGAAGAATTGTTTTAGTTTGTTATTAAATTTTAGGGTTAAAATTATTTTACCATCTGTAAAATTTTCAAGCGCAATCTTACATTCTATTTACACTCCGTCCGGGGGCAACCACATTCGGGGTGACAGCAAGTCTCGGGCGGATCTATGACATCCCTGGAGAACTTTCAGAGTGCTAAACCGAAAACGCTATAAGGAATACTGCTAGCAAGGTTACACCGCATAGAAATTATCAATCAACAACGAGGTGAAAAGGGTCTAAGCATTTTAAATAATTTAAACTTTGAACGGCAGTAGAGTTTTGGACTTGCATTGTCTTTATTTGTTTAGAATTACTACGTTTCAACTGGTAAGCATCTCCAGTCGTCTTCAGGTGAATACTAAATAAGTACGGTAACTACAGCTCTATTTATACCAGGCAGGTGCTGTGACGCATGACTAGTGGGCGGAGTCATGCGTGTTGCTAGGTGATGACGCATAACTGGATGAGTCATGCTCGATGAATCATGCGTTTAACTCTTGGGTGGTCTTATTCTTTAGATTACATTTACTTAACAAGGGTTTCCAGACGTTCCTCATGTCTAATGAAGGCTTACTAAAGCAACCTGGATTTTGGTGTATGGTCGCAGCTTTCTTAAACTTCCTCTTTCTCCAGTGCTTTTGTCCACATGATATGATGGCTGTGCGTCCAGGCGTGGTCAGCTGCACCTGATTTTTCGGTCTCTCCTTTTTGGGTGTTATTCCTATGTTCTTTAATCCGTACTTCTAGTGGTCTTAGTGTCTCACCAATGTAAGATTGGCCGCATTCGCAGGAGATCTGGTAGACACAATTTTTCTTGTCTTTCTGGCTTGCTGGTGTCGTCTTCGTTAGGTGGCTTCTTAAAGTGTCTCTAGAGCTGAGTACTGTGTTGATGTTGTCCTAGTCTTCTTATTTTCTCGGATACTCCTCTGACATACGGAATGTTGAGTATTGGTTGTATCTCTTTCTCTGCTTTACGTGTGTTTGGCCGATTCTTGCGATTTTCCAATATTGTGTCAATCAATCTCATGGGGTAGCCATTCTTGTTGAGGTCGGTCTTGATGTGGTTAGTTTCTCTTTTGAGAGCTTCGTTTGAGTTACAGAGAGTAATTGCTCTATCCACAAGGTTTCTTACTATGTCATTTTTTTTTGTTTGAGTGGTTTGATGTATAATTGAGATATTGCCCTGTATGTGTAGGTTTTCTGTACACTGAGGTTAGGAAGGTGTTGCCATTTTTCTCTACGTTGACGTCTAGAAAAGGTAATTGGTTGTTCTCTTCTTTTTCCATGGTGAATTTAATTGTCGGTGCAAAGTTATTAATGTGATGTAGGAATTCTCTGCGTTCGTCCTTGTTTCCATTCCAAATAATGAAGGTGTCATCCACATATCTTAGCCATATTTTTGGTTTCTTCTTTGCTTGTTTTATTGCTTCGGATTCATACCATTCCATATAAATGTTGGCGATTATGGGCGAGAGAGATAAGCCCATAATCTACTATGGGCTCCTCTCTCTCTCTCTCTCTCTCTCTCGTTTCTAGAAGAATAATTGAAGGGTCGAATGTGCCTAGGTCACTTTTTTTTAAATTTCCGATGCAGAGTAAAACAAAATTATATCATAATATTCCAACGCTAGAAAAAATAGTAGCATCATACCTAATTTATATAATAAGCATTTCCAGCAACAAATAAAACTTTTTAATTCGTATATCTCAGAAACTATATATAAAATGTGACTTTTCATGGGGCCCTTCTATTACAAGTTTTTACGAACAGCTTTTTCAGCATTGCACATGTGTTAAAAGAATCTGGATGCGACGTACCCGACTACATGCTATCTATTAAAAAAAAGTCCAAACAACAATCTAAAGGGATGACAAAAAAGGCCCTAGTTAGGGATGACATTGTGACCATTCCACTTTACGACAGGATTAAGGGCGGAAAAAGGTAAGCTTATTTTTATATTACTGAAAAGGTATAATAGGTTATTAGGAACTATTATAATTTCATTTTCTTATTCTGAAAATTTTATTATTACAATTCGCTTTAGTCTACCGGGTGGTGCATCGTGGTTGGGAACGTATGAAATCCAATGCAAGTTTTAGACTCCAAATATTTCCTCCCTTGTTAACTTTAGAGCGGGGTTTTAGGGAGCCTTTTTAAGGCTTTCTGTGTGGTGAGTGCACATGCCACATGGACAACCCGCTATTAACTTATTTGAATAGGATTGTGGTTTTTTTTTCATTGAAATTCACTAGGTAATTATTATAAGTTGCACAATAGAAGAAAAAATTACTAAGATAAAAAGGTACTAAGCGGGGAAAAGCTTAAGTATTGTATCTGATATGTTTTTTGTTTATTTCCCTGATAGGCCCATTCCTACCAAGTCTGCAATACAAAAAGTTATTACTAAGATTGAGGCGAAAGGCACTGTAATAATCAAATGCATAGCACAGAATAATGAGAGAGCTGAAGAAAACAGTGATAGAGATCGTAATATAAATAAAATAGCACTAGAACTCTCGGGCAAGGGGTAGAAAAACATCACACCACAGTACTGCGAAATTTGAAAAAGCATAAGTATCAAAACCATTAAAAATTGGTAGAAGGGGATGAAGAGTGAAGATCATTTTTTTGTTTTGAATTGGGACAACTTAAATAACAAAATTAAAAAAGATTTTAAAATAATAAAAAATTGGTTTGATAAAAATTTATTAACAATTAATTTTGATAAAACTAATTATCTTCCTTTCACTTTGAATCCAAATAACATACCACAAAATATGAATAGTATTAAAATAACTGATGACATTAAAATTTTAAATGTTAATCAAGTAAAATATTTAGGAATAATCTTTGACAGTAAATTAAATTTTCACATAGAATATTTGATTAAAAAATTAAGAAGTTTACTACCAATTTTTAGAAACATTAAAAAAAAATTAAACGTAAAACAACTGGAAATATTATATTAAGCATTAGTTAAAACTCATTTAAATTACGGAATTTTAGGTTGGGGAGGAATAAATAGAACTTTAGTTAAAAAATTAGAAATATTACAGAAAAGATTTCTAAAAAATATATTTAATAAAGATTATCTTTATCCTTCAATAAAATTATATTCTGAAACAAAGAAAATGAACATTAGACAACTTTACATTTATAATATCTTAATATACATATTTAAAAATAAAAATCTTATACAATTTAAAAACCATTATCATAATACTCGTCATAAAAATGAAATAACCATAAAACCTAAAATAAGTAAGTCCATAGGACAAAAAAATTTGAAATATTTATATTTGTATTTAAACGATTATTTACCAACAAAAATTAAAAAATATACTTCATTAAAAAAATATAAAGTCGAAATAAAAGGATGCATATTGGAAACGGATAATTTAAAAATATTTTTGGAAATGTTTTAATTGATATTGTTATGAATAATATATTTTTCAAAATTTTAATATACCTATATCTTCAAAAAACTGAGTTTATATTTATATACATATACTTAAACGTTTTTTATTTACAATTTAACTTTTATATAATATTAACAAATATTTAAACAAAATATTATCATATATTTATAATTTAAAATATTAAGATTTGCCCCTAACAAGCACGTCTTCGGGGGATCAAAGAAGTTTATTAAGGAAGATAAATAAACAAATTTGTTATATTATAAATATTGAAAATAAACTCTTAATTATTTAATTAGTTAATTAATTAAATGATGGAGCGAGCTAACAGCAACAGATATTTTTTGCAAAATATTTGCTTCTCAGACGAATGCACGTTTACATTAAATAATGAGCCAAATCTACAAAATTATCGGTACTGGAGCTCACAAAATGAACATCGTCTTGCATGCACTCAAACCCAATACCCTTAGAAAGTGAATGTTTAGGCAGGAATTTTTGGACATCGCATCATTGGACCATTTTTTATTGATGGAAATCTTACGGGTCCAACATATTTAGATCTTCTTCAAAATCAATTAGAACCTGCACTGGTGAAAGTCGCTGATGAAAATCAGTAGATTTTGTTCCAAATGGATGGTGGTTGCCCGGCCCACAATTCACTTGTGATACGCGAACATCTAAATAATGCCTTTAATGGGCACGTTGTCGGTCCAAATTCAACAATTAATTGGCCAGCTAGGTCTCCTGACTTCTCACCAAACGACTTCTTACTCTGGGGCATTTAAAATTTTTTTTTATAAAAGTGTTAGGTTTGAAAATTTAGAACAGTTAAAAAATTCAGTTTTAATGCAATCTGAAATAATTACCCAGTACCAACTCGCTAATGTTCGTAGATAATTTTACGATCATTTAGGATATTGTTTAGCAGCACATGGCGGTTTATTTGAACATTTAATTAAGAATTAATAATATTGCAAACGACTGTACAGTTTCCTTAAAATAAAATTATTATGTTTTTTTATAAACAGTTGTTTATTTTTCAACACTCTCTTATTTTCTTCATTTTTTTATCAATTCTTGATGATTTTAATACTATTTAATAGGTTGTACTGTAAGTAAAATAATTAGTTTTCTGTTAAAAGATCCGTTTTGAAAATAATGTTTGTTTTATTTGACAATATTAGTTAATCCAGTGTAAAATGTATCTTTTAAATATTTTTAAAAAACCTACCGTTTACAAATTACACTTGACAATGACAAGTCCAATCAATGCTGGTGTCCGCAGCATCACCTGTTGAATTCCAATAAAAAACCAACCGTAATCCTATTCAAATAAATTAAGATCGGGTTGCCAAAACTGTTTAAACTCCTCATGTGCACTCACCAAACAGGGGCCCTAAAAAGTCTCCCTAATACCCCGCTCTAAAGTCAACAGGGGAGCAAAGATTTGGACATGCTAAAACGTTTATGGGATTTCCCATGTTTCCAACCATACCTAAACCTTCATAGAAGTAGAAAATGAACTGTTTAATTTGATAAAATGAAATGACGAGTGCACCACTAGTCCTAACTTTAAAATAATTGTTTGGTCAACCATTTTGCTTTTTATAGGAGAAAGTTTAATGAAATCGCTAGAAGAACGGCATTGAAGGATAAGAGGACAAATAATAACTCTACTGCGGATGGTACAAATAAAAAAATAAGCCAAAAAAGACGAAATGTTGGGGCTGTTACTGATAGTCCCAAAAAAACTAAAATGAAAAATGGTAATAGTAAAATGACTTTAAAGGTTGGCTTAAAGAAAAAAGACGCCAATGGAATAAAAGGTGTTAAGAAGAAAACTGTAAAACAATAAGTAGGTATACCTAATAAAAATAAATTTAATTATTTAACAGGTGTTTTAAATCAATTGACCCCGGACAGCTTCTAATTAATTAGGTATAATTCTAATATGGTGTTTAAAAAAATAAATCCAGATAGCCATAAAACAAAATCAAACTATCAAAATTTTGACAATTATATCAATTTATTTATCTCCATGGAAACACAACTACAAACCCAAGTTTGTGTCACAGCTATCTAGATTTATTTTTTAAAACACCATAATACATTAAAATTATGTCTAAATTGAAGTAAGTATTCGATGATTATGTTATTAATAAATGGATCATGGGAATAATGTGTGACAAATCTACATAATCAAAAAAGTTAAAATTATTTTTTGTCGTGGACTGCTTGACCGTCGAAACTATAAAAACGATTACTTCTTCAATTATAGTGTTAAAAATTATTCTTTTAGTAATAACTCTGAAACGAAAGAATATATTCAATTGCGATCTTCACATTTTTCTTGCAAATTTTTTCTACTTTCCGACTATCATTTCAATTATACCGTATGATTTGAGTTTTCGGAAAAAAATCAAAAAAAACTTAATCGCCAGTTTCCCCCCTCTAATTTAATAGCACTCTGCGGTTTTTTCATTCTGAATAACCAATTGAACGATTTATGCATAAACAACCCACACACTCTGTAGTTCCTTATAATGACATAATCAATAAACTATTATCTGGGTACATTTTACGTACCACTGCCCTTCAAAGAGTTATAAAGGTTGCTGACATCAAACAGCTTAGCCGGCATCTACCTGTCCCAAAAATGGGTTATTCAAGAAGAAATTATGTTTTACTGATCGAAAAGCCAGGAAAAACGTTAAATTATATTTTTTTTGGCGCTTGTGTAAACATTTATCTATCCAGAGAATTATCCATAAATTTAATATTTTTTTGTCGATGGACTCGCTCCCTATATGACTCTTACATGATGACGCAAGTATAGATATTTCGACAAAAATGTTTTTGCTCGTTTGTTTTATGGGGCTTCATCAATAAAAATGAATTTTCGATAGTCTCTTCTATACCTGTCTAATTGCATTGTTGCTGCTAGATCAGTAGAATAGTGAAGAGTGACCAACCGATTGCGTGGTTAGGTTCATAAATGTTTACTGTCCCTACATTTAAATGCTGTAAAATTCACATTTTTGCTTACGGCAACTAGAATTATTTTTTCATCACACAACTCACAAACTACCTATTAACGTGTAACGGTAAATCTAGACAAAATCAGCTAAAACAATAATTCACAATGATTCGGCGTTCAAGCGAGGGAGTTGAAACGTGGCCGAATATAAAATATTAGTAAAAGGTGTAAGACGAAAAATTAGTTTCCAATCAGACTTAATAGTTCTCGGGGTCTAACGACCCCGAGCTTCTGAGCTAGCGGGGGGGGGGGGGGGGGCAGCCTCCCCCATCCCCTAAATACGCCACTGGTCACTTTCATTACATTTTTTTCCTTTAGTTTCTATGCCGAGTAGTTATGGTGCCCAGCCTTAATGAAACACCCTGTATATATTTAACTAAGAAAAGGAATTTGTTTGAAAATAGCTGTAGAAACATTTAATTTACTTTAATTAGTCGGGATAAATAAAACTACATTTTTATACCTGTTGCGGGCTCAGTGCAACGGCTTTGCTTGATTTATTTAATTTTTCTATAAAACAATAATTTATACTTACATTACCCTGTCTCTAGAACTTCAAAACAACAGTAAATTAGTCGTTCTAAGAGTAGTATAAAACAAACTTTACTAAAAAGCTACTAAATTAGTCAGTTTCAGACATCGCATGTGAACCTGAAGTAATCACCGAAAAAGAAATTCGCGAGCTTCTCAGGTCTTAAGATTATAAAAATGATGTTTCTCATTTCTGTCGATCTGTCGCTCTTTTTTCTGTCTGTTTGTCAGATTGTTGGCTGGAAACATGATAGGCTGGGGTTATAAAATCACAAAGTGAGTGAATAGTATATTACATAACAAGTGATTAAAGTAATATTTTTCAAACGAGGAAATTTTCCGAGTTTTAAAATAATCACTTTCACACGAGTAATGTACCTACACATGTTTTTCCTACGACCACAAAGAATTATTAAAAAAGCCTTTGATTTGCGAAAAAAATATTTCAACACGAGTGTTGAAATTAGCATACTTAGGATTATGTTCTACTTAATATTTGGTTTCATAGTTTGTCAATAGGCGCATCCCTTATTTGTAGTTTAACTTTTCATCTTTTCATAATTTTTATATCTTAGGAAGATTTTATCCTGGATTAACTTTTAGATTAACCAGCCAGAAATAAAATTTTTAAATTTAATCAAGGAAAGATGCATTAAACATAAATTTAAAAAATCTACCCAACAAGGAAGATTTCAATTAAAAATAATTCTATAAATCATTTAATGCTTTTAAAAAAAAAGTCAAATACTCCTGATGGGATTTGCCCCTGTGACCATGCGATCTGTAGGCTAGAGCTCTATTCTCTACGCTATCGCTACCAATTAAGATTTGTTGTTTAATACATGACGCTGTCGTCAGCGCGATTTGTTTTTTCTGGTAATAGATTTTCCAGTATATTATTAACATTTTTTATAATTTCAGATGACGTATTTTCACACTCTAATTCTGAATCACTCGACAATACACGATAAATAAGTTAAACACTTTACAATTACTGCTTTCTAAAATTTGTTCTTTTTAATAAATAAGGGTGGTCTGTCAAATTGGCACCATATGTTTAAATTAAATAGCGTGTCTTGTATTTCAACACTAGTGTTGAACTTTTTTTTTTCAACACTAGTGTTGAAATATTTCTTTTTCAACACGTATGTGATATTCTGCGCTTTCTAGCCAAGTTAACCGTGCTTTTTTTCTTATTTTCATAGGTGGTCGTAGGAAAATTTATATTCGTAACCATCAAAGCATTGAAAATTACCATTCACTCACCAATGACGTCATATCCTCTAAATATGATATATTAGTTGTCTATATGCCATAGGCTTTAAAGCTTAAAAACTACTTCAAAGAGAAAGACAAAATTTTGCATGTATATTTGGCATTAACATACTGCTTGAAACGGGATAAATAACCTTCAGTTCGATTATGTTAGATAAAAGTACCGTTACGGCCATTAATTCTTGGGCAGAACTTTTTTAGCTTTGTACACCTCATTTTACTATAATTAAACATACCTATTGAACAAATTACATATTTAAAATGTCATCATAGAAAAAACAATAACAAAGGTCAATGTTTTAATTTTCGAAAAATGCCAAACCTAACGACCCAGCAGAATGTTTTAATAATGCATTATATTAAGCAGGAAGGTTGGTCTGAAAGACATATTTTAGAAAGGCTTAACATTCCAAAGAGAACGGTTAATTTTATTAAAACAAAAGATCTGGAAGTGGTCGTCCCAAACTATTCAATGAAGAACAGGATAATAATTTAACGTATTAAGGGACCAACCTTTTAAACCCATTGTAAGGGCTAAAATGGAGATCTGTGAGAACAGCAGCAGTTAAGTATTTTCCTACCGAACTAAAGATTTGTGCTTTTCTTGTTTCAAAAATTTTCCGTTTTCCACTTATTTCTAGACATAAAAATTGCTAAAATTAATATTTAATACAAAATGAACGTTGTCTGCTAGTTTTTTGCAATGCAAATAATTTTCAACCGCGATTGTTCTATTACCGATATATTTTGAACGGGGCTCCAACCCCAATCGACCTTAAAACGTTCATTATACGTAACAGATGTAGAAAAATAGCTGGTAAATCTTCCTTAAATGGTGGAAAATGAAGACAAGTACAAAGTACATACAACCAGATAAAGCAGACGAAACTATAAGATTTTTAGAAAATATTAATTCCATTTTTTAACTAGTTTTTATGAAGGTATCACTACAGTATTGCCACTTCTCCCTCCACATTTAAAATGTTGCTAGTATGTAAATTGTAAGTAGTCTGTAATTATTTTGAAACCCTTTACCATAGCCAACGTTAAAAGTTAATATTAATTTACGCAACAGCCGTTTTCAATTTTCTACTAATACGGTGCAACTCGAGTGAATGGTACATACCGTATTGGCAATCTCGAATCTAGGGTGCCGATATAAAAGCATCAGACAGAGATTATTAGTAGCGTTTAATACGTTAAACGGAGAACACGCTATCCCCTACCTTCCATTCTTTAGAACACGCGGTCGAAGCAGCCACGGGAGCGATCGATACGTCGACTCGGCCACACCACACATATCCCCCCTTTCAGTTGGAATGTAGAAGTGGTTAGGTGTCTCTTTTTAACTGAAGGTTTTGCCCATATGTGCCATCTCTCTTGGTTGCATTAGAGATTTTGCACCCTAGATTCGAATTTGCTAATACGGTATACAAACATATATTTACTTCCTCGTGCGATATGGACATCATGTCCACTCTTGTAGTACAATAGTAGTTTATACAACGAGAGTGGATATGATGTGTATATCTCACGAGGAAGTAAATTGGGCACGAATCCATAGGCGAAGTGCTAAAACTTCCGAGTGCGATATGAACAATCCACTCAAGTTGAACAGTATATTTTTTCTACGACCAAACTTTCGAACCTTATGTTTAAAAAACATTTAAAAAAAGTATGCAGGTAGCCGGCCTTGAACTCATGACCATTGAATCCAAAGTTCGACGCTTTTCCGTATCGGCCATAGGAACATGTTAAAAATGATGGTAAAACCAACTCAATAATAATGCTACATAAAATTAATTTTCTAGGCATATTCAGCAGGTTGCATTATTGATAAAACTATTATAGAAGCGTAATATATTTTGTTATATTGAACAAATTAATAACATATTGTACCATATATTATATAAATTATATAATTTAGTGTCTTGAAAAAAGAAGGCGGAACCTCAGCAAATACAATAAACTGTGATTGGTCAGTACTTTATAAGGACGCCACAGAGGAATTTAATTTTTATAACAATGTTGTCAACTAATGGGAAATTTCCGGATTCGTGAGAAATCAAGATTCAAAGCACAGAGGAATGATAGGTCGGCGCTGTTTTCAAAGGGAAATTTTTACGCACAGTGTTGTATTCGTAGGATATTTTGTAAGAAAAAGACACAAAGTCTCGACCTCAAAATTTTTAGGATCACTTGTGGTTGTGATCTGCCAAAAAAATACTTTTTTCGTTTTATGTGAATTCGTGGAATTTTTCATTAAAAATGAGAAACTTTATTTTTAAAGGTTGCAACACTAACAGTAAGAATATGAAATTTTGCGTTCATTTAACTGAAATGGCATACTTTTCTCGTCACCTAAGTCCAAAGGAATAGTAGTTTGTGCAACAAGAGTGGATATGATGTCCATATCGCACGAGGAAGTAAATTGAGCACGACGCTGTAGGCGGAGTACTCAAACTTCCGAGCGCAATATGGACAATCCACTCGAGTTGTACAGTATATTTATTCTACGACTTAACTTCCGAACTTCATGCTAAGAATTTTAAAAAAGTATTTAAATTAAGCATTATAACTTGTCTTTTAAGTTGGCCATGAACTTGTGAGAACGATAATAAGAAACAATTGAACTAAAATTCATTTTGATGGCAAACCCATGGACCAAATTACACTGTAACATACCTATCGATTTGGGTAAGTTCTTATATTTATACAAACTCACTTTTGAATATATCTATCTTTCTCACATTCGGCTTTTTGCAGAATAACAGACAAAAAGCGATATATGTATTAATAAACACGAACAATTTATTTTCTCAACCGTAGGTATTTTGTTTAATTGTTTTACTGAATTGCACAGACGAAAAAAAGATTTGTCGGGTTTATTTCTGCTTGTGTAAGAATTATGGATTTTGTGCATTAATATGAATTTTTAACGTTCGCTATATTCAAATTTTTCAAAATAATCGCTAATTTACAAACTAGCAACACTGTTAACGTGGAAAGAGATGTGGCAATAGTGTAAGTAGAAATAACATAATCTTAAAAATTTTAGTAAGAAATGTTTTTTTTTTCTAGAAATGTTATAATTTCGTCTGTTTTATCGGGTTATCTTTATGTTCCACCATAATTTCCTTAAAAGGAAGAATTACCAGTTAATTTTTTATGTTGGTTGCTTATAATAAAAGTTTTAAGATCAATTGGGGTTGGATCCCCGTTCAAAATATACCGGAAAATATCCCCGTGCACAAATATTTATAATAATATATATTATTTATATGGAAAAAAATAACCAAGGTTAGTAAGAAAACGTTTATTTGGTAGGTATATAGTACATTTTATGCAAAGATTGTAGTAATTGTCTAGAAATGAGTGGAAATAAATATATTTTTGAAATAAGAAAGAGAAATATATTTTGGTATTAATTTTGTTATTATACCTTCAATTTTTGCACCACTTCGTGTACTCTTTAGGAAAAAATTTTGTGTATACTTAGACTCTGGGATAAATGTTTTGATTTAA
Organism: Polydrusus cervinus; assembly: GCA_935413205.1. Lineage (NCBI taxonomy): Eukaryota > Metazoa > Arthropoda > Insecta > Coleoptera > Curculionidae > Polydrusus > Polydrusus cervinus. Next base: position 32,900,177 of record OW284516.1, read on the forward strand.
ATTTAAAAAGAACAAATTTCATCTGACAGATTTGCATATTTTTGAAGCATATTGTTAACCTAACTTCTCTCAACTGTCAGAAAACGAATTTACAACATGTAAATTTGGCTTCTCTGTAATTGACTACCTACTGTGATTGGTCCGTTTTATAAACTAACTAACTAGGATGGATATGAAACTTTACCCGCCACTTAAGTGTAAAGTAAACAGCAAATTTCCATGTGGGAGTAGAAAAAAAATAAATATCCACGAGAGAGTCGAAAAACTACTCTTAACATTCACCGTCTTATCTCTGGCTCTAAATTATAAAATATACATATATACAGGGTGATTTACGTTGAGTGGCCTATTAGAAGATCTCGGAAACGAGTAACCCTATCTCTCTAAAAATTTATTAGCAGGCATAATTGATTTTGAGCTTTTAAATCATTATATTTTGACATTTTTATTACTTCCGGTTGTACCGGAAGTTAATGCCAACTTTGCTATTTCAAATAGAACACCCTGTATATTTTAGCATTTTTGATAACCTTATTAAAATCTAAATAACTTTTGTTAATAATAATATCCCTAACCGTTTTTGAGATATGAATTATAAAAGGATTTTTTTTGTGTAAAAACGCTCCGAGAAGAAAGTTTAGTAACTCTGAAACTAATAAAGGTAGACATTTAAAATTTTCTAAGCTTTCAAGTAATACATAGATCTTTAGTTTAAATTTTGTACAGGGAGTTCTTAAAAGTGTGCCAATGTTTCCATTTAAATAAATGTGCATAAGTCAATTTTTGCAAATGGAACACCCTATTTTTTAGCTTACTAACGTGTAGAGAATTAAATTTCCTATCTAAATGCCTAATATGTTACAATCCACATTTTAAGTCGTTTTGGAATTATGAGCAATTTAAATAAAAAATCTTAAAATTTCTTTTTGTGTTAATGCGACATTATTTTTGAAAAGAAGGCTTCGACTGGGATTTTCGTTTGACTTTGAGCTTTGTTACCATTTGTTATTAACTGCCTATGTTCGTTACTTAGCTATTTCTCATTCGAAGCCAAACGAAAGTCCCAGTCGAAGCCTTATTTTCAAAAATAATGTCGCATTAACACAAACAGAAATTTTAAGATTTTTTATTTAAATTGATCATAATTCCAAAACCACTAAAAATGTGGATTGTTACATATTAGGCATTTAGATAGGAAATTTAATTCTCTACACGTTAGTAAGCTAAAAAATAGGGTGTTCCATTTACAAAAATTGACTTATGCACATTTATTTAAATGGAAACATTGGCACAATTTTAAGAACTCCCTGTATAAAAAACGTGAAACCTAAGTAATTTAAACTAAAGATCAATGTATTACTTTAAAGCTTAGAAAATTTTAAATGTTTACCTTTATTAGTTTCAGAGTTACTAAACTTTCTTCTCGGAGCGTTTTTACACAAAAAATCCTTTTATAATTCATATCTCAAAAACGGTTAGAGATAGGAATAGATTATTATTAACAAAAGTTATTTAGATTTTAAAAAGGTAATCAAAAATGCTAAAATATACAGGGTATTCTATTTAAAATAGTAAAGTTGGCATTAACTTCCGGTATAACCGGAAGTAATAAAGACGTCAAAATATAACGTTTTAAAAGCCCAAAACCAATTATGCCTGCTATCAAATTTTTAGAAAGATAGGGTTACTCGTTTCCGAGATCTTCTAATAGGCCACTCAACGTGAATCACCCTCTGTATATATATATTTATGTAAGTACTCACCTTACCTGTGATTCATCAACTTGTAGAATGACGTCCACATTGAATATTATTAATAAGATATTACCATCCAGAACAGTAATTTTCCAGCCCTCAGTAAGGTAAAAACGTAGCATCATAAATTATGAGAAAACATGTATATTTTGTGACGGATCACATCTAATTGAAAATAAGTCTTTTAAAGTGACAAGTTGCTACTATAATGCTATGAATTTATCATTTTGATCCGAGCTGTTGAACAATTTGTGTTATTTTTCTCAAAAAGTGAAAAACAGGAAATGTATTTGTACATTATGAGGCCAGTTAATCTAGATGATTAGCTTCCTTGTGATTTTTATTTGTTTACAAGTATGTTATTGCAGGGAAGAGAATAGCCTAAATATATTTTTAACCAAATAAAAATAAAGGCCAAGTGGGCGTCGAACGAGTAATTTAGATAATCCTTTTTATGTATTGTTGGTAAATATTTTGCAATATGGACGTCACTCTTCCCATCTCTGTATTTTTAATTTTTTACCGAAAGGAACTAAATGACTATAGTTTTTTCTACTTCCACATGGATATTTGCTGTTTCCTTTACATTCAAGGGACGAGAAAAGTGGGTTATTCCCTATACATATATATTTATACCGCGTCCTGCACCTCACCTTCCGTCTCCTATAGCTTACTTATTAATTAAGTTTGGATTTTGATATTTTGCAGAGTTTACATGTATTATAGGGCGCATTTCAGGAAATTATTGTTGTTTATACAGGGTGTTCCAAAAAAGTATGACGTCATAAGAATCTATTTTCTTAGATTACATGCCATAAATATTCTTACTTGTTTGGGTTTGTTCGGGTTTGTTTTGTTGCCTCTTATAGTACATACCCCCAAAATTTTAACGAAATCGATTCAGTATTATAGGCGAAAAAAAATAGACACTAAGAAAAATCAGTTTTGCACCACTGGTTTTAAAAATTGATAAAAAAATAAAAATAATGCCTTGTTATTAAAATTATACAAAGGTACTTAATAAATAAGGTCGAACAGTCTCGTTAACCAAATTTGATTAATAGGAATTGTACAGGGACATTATTTTAAGTGTCTCACCCGATTGGTGACTTTGCTATCGACCACAATACAAAAACAATTATATATTCCCTAATACCTTTTAGTGAAGAAGCCAAATTTGATGTCAAAGAAAATCTATGTTTACAAATTTGACAGATACGACGCCATATTGGATTTTCTTAAAAGGCAACCCTACCTTATAGTAAGCCAGCTGCATTCGCCTATTTGCTCCAACATTAATAATATATAATTGTCAATATTTATTTTCAGTCGTTTCGGAGATACGAGGCTTCGAAGTTGGTGATTTTGTTTTCATCGAATTAACAGAAGCTTTGAGATTAGAAACTCAATTTTTTCTGGAGATACGTAATTTTTTATAACGGAGCCACCCATGCTATTGTCAAATATGTCAGATGTCAAAAAATGACAGTTACGACGCCATTTTGAATTTTTTTAAATGGCAACCCACATTTATAACTACACCAATGTATTGCATTTCGCAATCCGATTTCAAAAATATATAGTTGTCGATATTTATTTCCAACCCTTAAGGAAATACGACCGTATCAAAAACTGCATCGTACGATTATGTGTTTTAAGTATCTCACCTCATTAAAAAATAGAAGCTTTGTGATTAAAAAATCAATTTTTTCTGAAGATACGTAATTTCTTATGGCGGAGCCACCCATGCTATTGTCATATATGCCAGATGTCAAAAATGACAGTTACGACGCCATTTTGAATTTTTTTAAATGGCAACACACATTTATAACTACACCAGTGTATTGCATTTCGCGATCCGATTTCAAAAATATATAGTTGTCGATATTTATTTTTCGATACGGTCGTATTTCCTTAAGGGTTGGAAATAAATATCGACAACTATATATTTTTGAAATCGGATCGCGAAATGCAATACATTGGTGTAGTTATAACAGTGGGTTGCCATTTAAAAAAATTCAAAATGGCATCGTAACTGTCATTTTTTGACATCTGACATATTTGACAATAGCATGGGTGGCCCCGTTATAAAAAATTACGTATCTCCAGAAAAAATTGAGTTTCTAATCTCAAAGCTTCTGTTAATTCGATGATAACAAAATCACCAACTTCGAAGCCTCGTATCTCCGGAACGGCTGAAAATAAATATTGACAATTATATATTATTAATGTTGGAACAAATAGGCGAATGCAGCTGGCTTACTATAAGGTAGGGTTGCCATTTAAGAAAATCCAATATGGCGTCGTATCTGTCAAATTTGTAAACATAGATTTTTTTTGACATCAAATTTGGCTTCTTCGCTAAAAGCTGTTAGGGAATACATAATTGTTTTTTTTATTGTGGTCGATAGCAAAGTCGTCAATCGGGTGAGACACTTTAAATAATGTCCCTGTACAGGGCGTCCAAAACTTAGTGTCACTTTGCAAAACTTTAAAGCAATTTATTTTTCTTATTTCAAATTGGAAACCCTGTATATTATTATGTCATTCGATGCAGAATTAAAATCAAATATTTATCCTAATTACAACATCGCAATTTCTAACGCATCAGAACTTATTTGCAGAACACTCATTTTATCAACTATTCCAACAGTCATTATTATAAATAAATATCGAAGGTGGCTTTGCAAAACAATTTATTGGTATTAAAGTTTATTAAAGCGACAAAAGCCCATTTTTAATGTAGTTATTATATATTTTCAAATATTGTTAGATTATTATTAATTATTATTTAAGTTATATTATTTTTTGTGAGGAGCAGTTTTTTTTTGCTGGGGTTGGCGGAAGAGCCAGTATACTTAGGCCTATATAAGGCCCATTGTATCCCCTATCGTTTGGGTAATGTCAGCCAGACGGGACCTACAGCTTAACGTGGAATCCGAACCACGTGATATTAGGAGCAGGCGAAAAGAATTCCTTTTGTCACTTTAGTAAACGTTAATACCAATAAATTGTTTTCCAAAACCACCATTGATATTTATTCATAATAATGACTGTTGGAATAGTTGATAAAATGAGTTTTCTGCAAAAAAGTTTTGATGCCATAGAAATGGCCATATTAGGACAAATGGTTGATTTTTAATTCTGCATAGAATGACATAATAATATACAGGGGTTCAAATTTGAAATAAGAAAAATAAATTGATTTAAAGTTTACAAAGTTTGACACTAAACTTTGGACACCTTGTACAATTCGTATTAATGAAACTTGGTTAACGAGACTGTTCGACCTTATTTATTACCTTTGTATAATTTTTCATTTTTTATTAATTTTTAAAACCAGTGGTGCAAAACTGATTTTTCTTAGTGTTTATTGTTTTATGACTATAATACTGAACCGATTTCATTAAAATTTTGGGGGTATATAGGCAACTATAAGAGGCATCCAAATAAGTAAGAATGTATGTAATGTAATGTAATCTAAAATAATAGATCCGTATAACGTCACACTTTTTTGAAACACCCTGTATAAACAAAAATATTTCCTGAAATGCGCCCTAGGATACAGGTAAAGTCTACAAAATATCAAAATCCTAACTTAATTAATAAGTGAGCTATAGAAGACGGGAGGTGCAGCACCCTGTATATATATGGTAAATTGTACTGCAGAATTTCATATACATTACTGTCAGTGCTGCACAGTGTTGCAACCTTTAAAAATAAAATTTTAAATTTAAAGAAAAATTCCACGAATGCACACAATACTAAAAAAATATTTTTTAACAGATCCCAACCACAAATGATACTAAAGAGTAGCCCACGAATATAACACTGCGTAAAAATTTTCCTTTTCCCCTGAAAAACATCGTCGACCTATCAGTCCTCTCTGCTTTGGATCTTTATTTCTCACGAATCCGGAAATTTCCCATTAGTTGACAACATTGCTATAAAAATTAGATTCCTCTGTGGCGTCGTTATAAAGTACTGACCAATCACGGTTTATTGTTATAATGTATATGGTACAATATATTATTAATTTGTTCAATACAACAAAATATATACGCCTCTATAATAGTTTTATCAATAATGCAACCTGCTGAATTTACATAGAAAATTAATTTAATGTAGCATTATTATTGAGTTGGTTTTACCATCATTTTTAACATGATTCTATGGCCGAGACGGTAAAGCGTCGAACTTTGGATCCAATGGTCGTGAGTTTAAGGCGGAACTTTGTGCAGCAAGAAATTTATTTGCGAGAGAGTCTCACCCGAAGTGGGCATACTAGCGAGCTTATGACGTGGTGAAAAATATTCCGTAAACATCGACACACACTGAAAGCACGATGCAAGGCGGTAAGTTCTTTATTATGCTAATGAGTTTTGGTTGATTTTATTTCGGAGACGAGAAATTTATTTTGTGGGAAATAAGTATTTTACTTGTTATTGTATTAGTTAAAATAATGTATCTAATGGTTATACGGATATATCTTTTAAATTTTGTCTTATTTTATTATTAAAGCTATAGAATAAAAAATAAAATTAGGTAGAGCAGAAAGTTTGAAGTGTTAATTAATAATAGGTATAAAAGCACCTGTAAACAGGGTGTTCGTGTTCCACCGGGAACCGCTTCGAACTATATATGGAAAACTATACATAGGAAAATTTTCAAAATTTGCCATCGTGGTAATGCTGATGGGGACGACCGGACTAAAAAAATTTCATAATGGTGGTACTTCCGGTTACACCGGAAGTTAGTGACAGCTAGGGTAGCCAGATTTTAAAAATTGAAAAGCGGGAAGTGGATAGTGCCTGGAGGACAAGTTTTTTTTGAGGTGCTTAAAATAATTATATTGATGATTTCTAAAAAAAAAAGGTCGATACCCCGTTGACCTTACGCTGTGGCGTGCCTTTTATATTTCTTTCTCCTATCATCAAACGTGCTTTCTAAAAAAAAATATTAACGCTTAGATATTCTGTTATTGGCACAGGCAATCCAAAAAGGAAAACATAAAATTTAGCTCAAAATTACCCCCGAAATTACTTCTTGTTCGACCACCTATAATTTTTTTCAGTGTATCATTATTCTCTCTGGATGTAAATTGTTTCACGTCAGCCGAGAATAAATTCAGCTGTATATAGGCAACTTCTACAACATGACAACAAAATTTACCTAAAACATGAGTTGCGCGCTGCAAGATAACGGACTTATTACGACATTGTTTTGTCTCAATTTTTGAAGTCTTAAAGATAAGACATGGAAGTTCTAAGGTACATGGCTATTTTTTTGAAAAAAAAATTCTTAGCTACGATATTAACCTTGGAAAAGTGCCTAAAAATACGCACCTTTAGTGGGCATTTTCTTATACATATTCTTATTTTTTTCAAAAAAGGGCTTTGTACCTTAGAAATACAAACATTCCTTTATTAAATTTTAAATTGTCCCGACAAATATTTCAAATAGCCATTGCAGAATCCTGCAGTAGCGAAACGGTGTTTTTCATCCTCTAAATTTGCGCGTGGTAGAGCCTTAAGTCTGGCAGCCTGCAAACTTTTTTATATTTTTTAACATAATGTTCGTACGATTGGTCGTAGAAAAAATATACTGTTCAACTCGAGTGGATTATCCATATCGCACTCGAAAGTTTGAGCACTCCGCCCACGGCGCGGCGTCATACTCAATTTACTTCCTCGTAATGTATAGACATTATATCCACTTGTGTTGTACAAACTACTATTCTTTAACTTGACAATTAATATAGAATTGAAGAATATTTTGTAGAGATTATTTCCCTCATTATGAAATGAACCAATCAGACACCACCATTTTTTGAATAAATTTTAATTAGATTAGTGATTACATTTATAGACCCGGTTAACTGCGGTTAAATTTTTATCCTTCCTAAGTTTCCGTTTTGTCGTTTGTCACTAACAACGGATTGTACAAAGAAATATAGTTCTCGAGTTGAACCGCTTATTAAAAAGATACGATTTAATCAGCGGATGACGAGGTTAACTTCGTATTAGAGAATCCAAACCACGTGATTTAATCGGTGCTGGTACAATCGGGATATAATCTTTTTAGGGTAGGTAAATTGGGGCCAAGCGAACCTAAGGATTGAAATTGTTAGTCGAGGTAAACTGGGGAAAATGTATAAAGATATGTAGGTAGGATTTAAAAGGGCTGTATTACAAGTAATTAGTGGAAATACCAGATAAAATAAGGTAAGTGTAGGTGGTTAGTATATTCTTTTGAGTTATGTGATCGCAGTGAAAAATGGAAAATTTGGAATTTATTGTTAACTTAGTTAAATTACCATAATGAATTATGTTATAAAGACATTCTATTTTTATTAAGTAGTACAATATATTTTTTTATTATAAAATGGACTTTTATTTAAATACCTAACTTCTAAACAGTAAATAGAATAGTGCCTAAGTAGGTAGGTACCTATTTGTACTCCCCAATTTACTTATACCTTTTTTGACCATCAATTATTTTATTACTCTTTCTCTCCCACTTACCTTTCACTGATAGCGGTTGGATGGCAAAAAGCATTGAGTCACCCGTTAAATGCCACCAACAACATTATTTTTATGGTCACGTGTAGCAATTATAAAGCAGTATTTGCCATCCAGCCACCATTTTGACAGATCGTTAGATTGCCTAATAAGCGCCAAATAACCTTATATTTTACAAGAACTGGCATCTAACAGCACTGACGGCTGCCAAATTGGCAAAATCTAAGGCAATTCTGCGCAAACACTGAGTAGGCATTGCCAGTTTTTGATTAAATTTTGACTTTTAAAAGACGATTAAGCTAATCGAGAATGATTTTTTTGTGCAACACGCTGTTATTATTCTTACAATTCTTGGTAAGTAACAGTTTATAAAGAAACATTACTTTCTTAATCGTTTGAATGACCTAATATTGATTTTTATCAGTAAAACCTCCATTTTCGATAGAATTTGTATACAAATATTTTGACATGAATCGATAAAAATGCGTCGGAATTTGAAATGTTTCACATGCACACTTTGCTATAAAGGCTTTTCTTCAATGCATTGTTGGACTGCGGAACCAACGTATTAATCCATGCAAGCATGTTTTAAGCCAAATAGAATAGTCACCTTTTAAAAATGAATTCTCTTAAGAATCCCCCAGACCAACGCGGTGACAGTTTGGCCGCAGTGCCACAGAACACAGCGGTAAAAGGTGCGACCCACACCACTGCGGTGCGAAACTTGCGTTTTCCGCTGTGACGTGGTTGTATTTTGACAACGCATTGTTTTCGCCCCTCACCAGTACATTAGTCACGTGTTTTGTGTTGCCTGTTCGATTGTTGTGCTGACTTCGACTGTTGATCTGACTTATTTTTGCAGATTATTTCACATAACAATAGAAATCGCACCGCGCCCCGGTGTGAATAGCTAAAAAAGAACGAATGCGGTGTACCGCTCGTAGGCACCGTTACCGCCGCACCGCCATGGTGTGGGGGATCTTTAATTCTTATTTTAAAATGTTTTTTCGGAAATATAACATTCTATTATACATCTACTGTTGTCCATCGCCGTAAGCGCATAGCGATATAATTTTATTTACAAAGTCAGCCAACAAGAAATGTTTGTTATTGTTGTTATAACAACAGTTTATTTTTACACTACTGTGTTCATAGTCTGTAAGGATATCCACTGGTTTTTCACAGCTTTTCCGCAAGGTAAATAGGGAAAGAAAACTGCTCTGAAGACTTCCCGGAACTTTTGAGACATAATGCAATAGAGGACAAAGTTGATTGCCGATATCGTCAAGGTGAAGATGTCCAAAAGATCTCCTGAAATTAAAAAGCATACAATATAATATAAATATTTTTATTATTCACCCGAAAAGTGATTTGTTACAAAACGAGTTTATGTGTGAACGGATGCCGTAGCATTTTGTAATGTAATTTATCTATGTTATGTATTATATTGTACACACACAATATTATGTAAGTTTATACATATGGTGGTAATTTAGTGCCGCTAATAGCTGCATGGTTACTTAAGGCGGAACTTTGTGCAGCAAGAAATTTATTTGCAAGAGAGTCTCACCCGAAGTGGGCATACTAGCGAGCTTATGACGTGGTGAAAAATATTCCGTAAACATCGACATACACTGAAACCACGAGACGAGGCGGCAGGTTCTTTCTTATGCTAATGAGTTTCGGTTGATTTTATTTCGAAGATGAGAAATTTGTTTTGAGGAAAATAAGTATTTTACTTGTTATTGTATTAGTTAAAATAATGTATCTAATCGTTATACGGATATATCTTTTAAATTTTGTCTTATTTTATTATTAAAGCTATAGAATATTTACAAAAAATAAAGTTAGGTAGAGCAGAAAGTTTGAAGAAACAGGGTGTTCGTGTTCCACCGGGAACCGCTTCGAACTATACATGGAAAACTATACATAGGAAAATTTTCAAAATTTGCCATCGTGGTAATGCTGATGGGGACGACCGGACTAAAAAAATTTCATAATGGTGGTACTTCCGGTTATACCGAAAGTTAGTGTCGGCTAGGGTAGTCGTGTTTTAAAAATTGAAAAGCGGGAGGTGGACAGTGCCTGGAGGACATTTTTTTTTGAGGTGCTTAAAATAATTATTGATTGATGATTTCTAAACAAAAAGTCGATACCCCGTTGACCTTACGCTGTGGCGTGCCTTTTATATTTCTTCCTCCTCTCATCAAACGTGCTTTCTAAAAAAAAAGGTTGCCCCTCTCTAAGGCAGCTGTACAGTTATTAGGCGTCCGTCGTGTTATCGGAAAAGCGGGAGTTTTGTTTAAGTGCGTGGGCGGCGGGAGGTTTAGTAAAAAGCGGGAGCCTCCCGACTAAATCGGGAGGGTTGGCAACCCTAGTATCAGCGTGTTTATTTTAAATAGAACATCCTATTATATTATTACATTTTTGCATTCTACGTAAGATTCTAGGCAGATTTTGTACAGGGTGGGGACTTTAATTGGAATAAATTCGATATTATTAAAACTGCTGAAGTTACGCCTACAAAATTTGGTATGTGGGGTTTTGAAGCATGCGGAATTGAATTATAATGTCGGCGCAGTTGCCAGATTTCTCAGCTTCGCGCTACACGTAGTAATTTTAATATTTTAAATGGAATGCCCAATTTATTTTTATTGCAGTGCATTGGGCGTGTCCAATTTAATAAGATGCCAAATTTACAAAATTCTATCTTCACTAATTGCTCAGCTCTGGCAACACTGCAGTTCCATTAAAAAGTATCATGAGAATTTCTATTTTTAAAGTTTAAATTAAATTGGCCATTTTGAAAAGACAAGAACTTTTCTTGAAGCTTGTCAATAACTTAGTAACTATGGAGGTAGACAAGCGTCCCGGTACTTTTTAAGGGAACTACAGTGTTGCCATAGCTCAGAAACTAGTGAAGATAGAATTTTGTAATTTTGAGATCTTACTAAATTTGACACTACCAATTCACTGCAATAAAAATAAATAGTGCATTCCATTTAAAATAACAAAATTACTACGTGTAGCGCAAAGCTGAGAAATCTGGCAACTGCGCCGACTTCATAATCCCATTCCGCATGCTTCAAAATTCCCACATACTAAATTTTGTAGGCGCAACTTCAGCAGGTTTAATAAAATGGAATTTATTCCAGTTAAAGTCCCCACCCTGTATACCTATACCTATAAATATCTAAGCGTTTTTGACATATTTGAATTTTTCTGATTAGAATGACGTTTGCAAGCCTTAAAATAATTATCAATTTTTTCTATAAAGAAGCCTTATATTTATTTAATTTATGCGGGATTCCTTGTTATAAAGGACCTGCTTTATTAGATTTTTTATAATATTTTGATAACTATTAATTCAGGGTATTTAAACAATAAGATTGAAAAAACTGCAAAAAGTCTAAATTTTATAATTACTTTTAGTTAAGCATTAAAAAGGGTAAGTTTGTATATTCCAAAAATGTTTAGTTTTCGAAATATTGCTAATTTAATATTTTTATATGGCAATTTTGCTGCAGATTTTTAGTTCAGTGACTCTTAGTTGTCTATGACGGCGTTGAAAACCAGCAAAATCTAATTTTACCATTTGAATATTATTAATAAGCACATTGTGATGGCTTCTGTTTTGAAGATATCGATTGGCAAATGTGTCCAATGTTCTTAATATAACTTTAACACATTCTCCATAAATAATAAATAAATTTAAATAATCTTCGTTTGTACAATTTAAGCGCACAGACATGATAATTAATGATGTTTAAATGGTAAGTGACAGCTTCATAAATTTTTCTCGCATTTGATTGTTTTTCAACGCCGTTATAGCCAACTAAAAGTAACTAAACTTAAAATCTGCAGCAAAATCGCCATATAAAAATATTAAATTGGCAATGTTTCTAAAACTAAAATTTTTTGGGATATACAAACTTACCCTTATTTTTAATGTTAAATAAGGAATAATTATAAAATTTATGTATTTCCATTTGAAAAACTAGTCTTTTTGCAGTTTTTCAATTTAATTTTTAATCGTATTGTTTAAACACCCTGTATTAATAGTTATTAAAATATTATAAAAAATCTATTAAAAATATCTAAAACGCTTAGACATAGGTATAGGACATGGTATACAAGATATGCCTAAATTCTTGCGTAGAATGCAAAAATGTAGTAATATATAGAGTATTCTATTTAAAATAAGCAAGTTGACACTTACTTCCGGTATAACGGGAAGTGCCACCATTATAAAAATATTTTAGCCCGATCGCCCCCATCAGCATTAGCATATACTGTCAAATTTTCAAAATTGGGAGGCACAGGCCTACCCTGAAACTAAAGGTTTTCAGCATTGGTTATCAAATACTTCGTAAGGTCAATAGTTTTTCAAACAAAATTTTCTTATATTACAAATTTTTCACCGTGTTTATTTAAAAAACAAAAGATAAGTCCCGCTGGTTCCAGGATTTGTTGACTGTGGTTACTAACTCGCGCAGTATTTTGTCCGTCGCATTCCGTGCCATTATAATTATTTTTTTTTAAAGTGGTATGTTTTTGACGATTAGTTGCGCTGCACCCTCAAAAGAGGAAAAAGTAAGTACCTAGACTTTTTTTTAGTAACACAGAAACAACAGGAGGTAGTACCGTATCGTCGCGCCAATCCGATACAAAATCACGGTATTAATGTTTTTTATAAACATAAAGTGATAGGGGGGTAGCCAAAAAAACGTGTAAGTTCTCAAAAGTGACTTCTATAAAATAAAATACTTCGCAGCCTTTTCTACACTTTCTCCACTGTTCAAAAGTGGCTACAAAAAAAACAAAACTTTGCGTTTTCAAGAACTTCTATCAAAAGTGATTCCTACAAAAAAAAAATGTCGCAGTCGTTTCATAAACTCCCCCTAACAAAAGTTAGTAAAAAGTATATCTACCTCCCCCCCCCCCCCCGCTCCCCCTGTTAGTAAAAAGAATATCTACCCCCCCCCCCCCCCGGTCCCCCTTGGTCAAGAGATGGGGGCAACAGCCCTCTCTATGGACGCCTATGCCTAACAAAAAATTGTATTTTATTACTCTGCGTGGCATACTGTCCAATTTTTATTTAATACCTACCTAGCATTGTCACTATACAGTAGTCTCGCTGCACCAAATTGTAGCTGCGAGCCAATAACATGGACAGATAAATATCATGTGACCAACGCCAAATTCGTGCCTGACAACTACTTTTAAATCGTTAAACCATGGATAAAATAATAAACACATTTCACCTTTAAGATGAATTCATATTTTAACAGGTTTAGACAGACTATATAAACAATATATAGAGCCTGTATAATGAGCATAAAATATAAAAACAATCGAATAGAAATAGATTCATTATGCAACAGTTGGTTTCCTTACTCACTAAGAACCTTCATAAATGGCTTTATTTTATTGCACCTATCACCCTTTACCAAGACAAATTAAACTTTAATTTTAGATCTAAGAGTTAATATACCAGGGTTACCATACATCCTGGGATTTGTCATAAGTTCCCGGTGATCCAGTTTGGGCCTCTAATACCAATAAGCTATTTACCTTAGTATATTTTGTTCACTATCAAGACAATGGCCCATTTCGATAAAAAACGAAAAAAAAAAATTCAATATAGCCCATTTTTGATTGCAATACATCAACAAATCCACTGCATTTCGTTCAATTCTTATCCTTACCTAACATGAATAAAAAAATTTGAAAGCCCAAACACCCGTTTTGACAAAATGGTGAAAGCGCCTTGAACATTTTGCCTTCCGGCGCATTATAAACCATTTCGGTCTAAGCCGAAACATTTATGGCAACCCAGAGTATATAGCACAACTACTAGTTACGTCTTTTTAAAATTGACGCTTAGATATTCTGTTATTGGCATTGACAATCCAAAAAGAAGAACATAAAATTTAGCCCAAAATTACCCCCGAAATTACTTCTTGTTCGACCACCTATAATTTTTTTCAGTGTATCATTATTCTCTCTGGATGTAAATTGTTTCACGTCAGCCGAGAATAAATTCAGCTGTATATAGGCAACTTCTATAACATGACAACAAAATTTACCTAAAACATGAGTTGCGCGCTGCAAGATAACGGACTTATTACGACATTGTTTTGTCTCAATTTTTGAAGTCTTAAAGATAAGACATGGAAGTTCTAAGGTACATGGCTATTTTTTTGAAAAAAAAATTCTTAGCTACGATATTAACCTTGGAAAGTGCCTAAAAATACGCACCTTTAGTGGGCATTTTCTTATACATATTCTTATTTTTTTCAAAAAAGGGCTTTGTACCTTAGAAATACAAACATTCCTTTATTAAATTTTAAATTGTCCCGACAAATATCTCAAATAGCCTTTGCAGAATCCTGCAGTAGCGAAACGGTGTTTTTCATCCTCTAAATTTGCGCGTGGTAGAGCCTTAAAATAGGCAAAATCACACAAAGTTGATAGATACAAATAATCCCACAATGTAAATTTATTTTTGACTCTACAGGGTGGCTCAAAAAATGGAGACAAAAAAAGTATTTCGTTTTTAAACACCATATAATTATGTGCTTTATTTTTTGTTTTTATTTTATTTCTCTTATGTCGGATTGCACAAAGAATTTTAATAATAATTATTTTACCGGCAAGTTTGAATGTGACAGACGTAACATGAACCAGGGCCGGCCCTAGACATTTTGTCGCTCCGGGCGAAACCTTAATTTTGCGCCCCCCCTCCCCCTTTTTTTTAAAGTAAATCTCATGCGACCATATCAGAAAGTCAAGAAAACATAAAAAAAAAAAAATAAAAAAAAACGTTTTATTAAAAACTCAATCATCAGATAACAAGATAAGCAATTTAGCACTTAAGGCAAAATAACAAAAATTAAATTGTAGTAATGGTAAAACTAATATCCCATATTATAAATAAATTCTAACTAACCAAAGTAATTAAAATGCCCTTTTTCTAACTTTTCTTTCGGCAAATTCACGAACCAGTGATTTCAAGTCTAATTTGTCACTAATTTGGTGTTCTATAGCTATCATTGCCAATCCATTGAGACGATTTTGCGTCTGCATCGTGAAAAACTTCTTTCCCCTGAAGCCACAGTGACTGATGGCAATGTAAGTAGGATTCCTAATGCTATGCTGAGGTTTGGTGCGAATTTGAGTGTAGCGATAAACTTCAACAGGGGTTTCCTTTTTTGTTAATAATGACGAAACAATGCTTATTTCATCGGCTAGTTCCAAGGCGTTAAGATTTAACCCTATATTGCCAACCTACGTAAAATTTACGTACAGTTTTTTTTAAATCTGAAATAATTGGCCTTTTATTGGTATCCTCGTTCTGCCGCTCAAGCAGTGCATCTACCACCATCACATCATTCGGCTGCCGACGCGTTTCTGATGTGGCATTTGAGGGTTGTAAGCTACCGAATAAAAAGTGATTGTTGGCGCGTAAATTTTACGTATAGATGTGTTAAGAATGCGCTGAATTCGTATAGATGTGTTATGAATGCGCTAAGTTTAACTAATCTTTTCATGTGTATTTTTTGGTTATTTCGTTTGTTTTAGATTCAGGAAATGTTTGTTATTTTTGAATTAAAATAAGTAATTACTTTTCCCTAAAAAATTAAATGGTTTGAGACAATTTTTGTACATATTTATAGTATACGTAAAATTTACGTATTGTTGGCATCGACGTATATATTTTCAACGTTGGCAATCTAGGGTTAAGATCGCTTGAATTTCCATCAGTTAAAACTACTTCCAAATCTTTGCAATGAGCCAGTAGCTCATTTCTGGGCATGTCTTTTAAACCAAAAATATTATACAAAAAGCTGAATAATTACTGTTAGTATTTAGCAAATTATATCTGGTTTCCAAGGCATTTATTGCTTGATCTATAGTGTGAAAAAAATCTTTTTTATATTTTTGTTTGAGGTCTTGAACGGGTTCATCCGGGCCCTCATACAAAAACGTTCTTGTTTTGCTTGTGACGCGATGACGTGGCGTGGTGGTTTCGAAATTAGCTTCCACGTCAATCTCTGAAGCAAGCTCGGTTGCTTCTAAAATGATGCTTTCAAAAGCTTCATCTGATCTCAGGTTTTCAAAGAAAAGTATGCAGTTGCTAAGCATATCAATAGCTTGTGACATATTAAAATTTACAGTTTGCAAAAGTTTGCTGATGTGGTTAATATGACTCAAAATTTTGTACCAGATCACAACAGAGCATATAAATTTGAACTGCTTTAAATTATTTAATAATCCGCTAGCCTCGTCTCTGATCATATTATCGATTTCTGAATCTTCAATATGCTGTACAAAGCATCGTGAATTGGACCAATTTGAAACCGCAGAGCTTTTAATGAGTCGACTCGACTTTCCCATCGCGTATCACTCAATGGTTTTAGGGTGTAAGTATCAATATATTTCAGTAATATTGCCCAACGAAAAGAAGAGGAAGAAAAAAATGTATATAACTTTTGAACAATATTGAAGAAGTTGGCTGCCTCAAACGAGGATTTTGCCATATCGTTTACAACCAAATTAGCGAATGGCTGCTGCATGGAACATAAAATGCTCTGGGGTTTGTATTTCTGATTGTTGTTTGTACTCCCGATTTTTCTCCTCTCATATTGGAACAATTGTCATA
Organism: Polydrusus cervinus; assembly: GCA_935413205.1. Classification (NCBI taxonomy): domain Eukaryota; kingdom Metazoa; phylum Arthropoda; class Insecta; order Coleoptera; family Curculionidae; genus Polydrusus; species Polydrusus cervinus. Next base: position 32,917,117 of record OW284516.1, read on the forward strand.
CCCTTGACCGCGCATGTTTTCTACTTTAGGCCTATTTTTCTCTAGCTCTTCTAGTAAAACCTCCGACAATTCCTTAGCTGTTGATCTCTCAATGGATAGAAAACCCAAAAAATGTTCGTTGATATTAACTTGAACTTCGGACTCTGATTCCTGTATGGGGACAAATCTTACCACAAATGTCATCTGTTCTACTTTACTTGCATCGGGAGTACAGTCAAGAATCACGAAATAATACTTGGCCTTTTGAACTTGCTCAATGATGTGGTGCTTTATGTTGTCATGCAATAATTTAATTATTTTATTTTGTATAGTTTTCCCTAGATATGTAGCTTTGATTTCTTCTTTATTGAGGACTCTGCGAACGTGTTCCTCCATTTTTGGATCAAACTCAGCCAATAACTGAATTAACTTCAAAAAGTTTCCATTATTGTGTTCATGCAGTTTATCGCTTGTTCCTCGAAAAGCTAGAGAGTTCTCACCGAGCATTTTAACGTCTGATATAATGTGTAAAAGAACTTCAGACCACTGATTTATCTCAGAATCAATGAGTCTCTGAGAAACTGCATCTATTGTTTCACCTATTTTTAATATTTGCTTCAATTCAAGCCATGATTTCAAACAATCTATATGAGTTTTAACATTTTCATGATGTGCTAAAGAGTCCCCTAAATGCTTCCAGTCTTTAAATACCCGATTGCCAAGAGCGCTCAAGCTAGATGGTGCAGCAAAAAGTCGACATGGAAAACAGTACAAAGCGTTTTGAAATACGGAATATACCATCCATTCTCTTAAAACCTCTTCTCCATTTCTAAGCCTTTTCTTGTAATGTTTTGGTGAGAATCTTCTATGCTGATCATCAAAAGGAAAATCAAAATTATACAAAGGTGCAGCTGGACCACGTTTAACCAAAAAAACTCCATCTGCTGCACGCATGATTTCGGGCCATAATCCTGGGTCAGAAGAGATACTTTGGACGGTAGCCTTTTCTAAATGTTTCTCTGAGGTCTGCACAACCTGCGAATTTTGATTTTTGGAACTGCACGGAAGTTTGCAGCGCATCTGACTGTTTTTGAAGCTGTGTTTGCTTGTTCAATCTCCGCTTTTTAAATTCGCTCCCAGAGGGTTTTCTCTTAGCATCGGACATTTTTGTTTCTGGAACAAATTAATTAAAATAAAAGATAATACTGATATCAAAAAAAAGCCATGATTTGATTTAAATTATAATTTTTGAAATCCCCCCTTGTGCGCCACTGGCTTAAAAAAAATGTATTTTATTCAACTTCAGACTCAATTGCCTTTGATTTGATACCACACAAGCCATGTTTTGATCTAAACTTTAATTTATGAAATCCCCCCCCCCCTCCTTGTGCGCCACTGGCTTAAAAAATAAAATGCATTTTATTCATCTCCAGACTCAATTACCTTTCATTTCATACCACACAAGCCATGTTTTGATCTAAACTCTAATTTTTGAAATCTACCCCCCACCCTTTTTTTGGCTTATGTCTGATGGATTTTATTAGTTTTTAAAAATTAAAACACTAACCTTCACAGAAGCCAAACGCACTGGACAATTTGCACAAGCACTTTTTTAAAGCTTTTTTGCACTAACAATTTAAACAAACTATTTTATTTCGCACCAGCCGAAGTCTATGAAAAATAATTTATTGATATGATATCAGAATGATAAAAAATATTCTTTACTTTTTAGTTCATTTTATAAAAGTCTGTAACTTAATTTTTTTTATCAGTTTATTTTCATTTCCCATGATTTTGGTGCCCCTAGATCATTGAGCTTCGGGCGGCCGCCCGGATCGCCCTACCCGGGGGCCGGCGCTGCATTGACAGAAATAATTTTCTCACAAACTGGCCCGGTTACCATTATTTTTAATTAACTAATCACGCACCTTTGAATGTGAGTATATAATGCCTGTCAAAATCATTTATGTCACAGTTAAACTTACCGGTGAAATTATTATTATTAAAATTCTTTATGCAACCCGACATAATATAACTATCAAATCAAAGCAAAATAAATATAATTATGGACAATTATAAAGGACTCTAATATAAACCTAAATATGGAATAAAATACTGGGTGTTCCATTAAAAAAAGGGTGTTTTTTTACTTTAGGTAAGCCTTAAAAACTCTATGTCGTGTAAAGGGTCAGAATTTTTTTTAGAAGTCACTTTTGAAAGTAGAAAGATTTCTAGAGCCGGGATACGCTGTTTTTTTTAGAAGCCATTTTTTTAAGTCCCAACATTTTTTTATGATGATGCCTATAAATTGTTTTTTGCCGCTTTTACCAATTTCTAATAATTTATTAGGTGTTACTAATTTACTAATATCTACTATTTTTTAAAGCGCATTCACAATGTTTTTCGTTTATGGTAAATATTCATAGGATTGGAGAATAAAATACTGATAGTAGCTACGCCATACGCCAATGAGTACAGGCACTATATAAATTGTTGATTTGTTGTCCCGATAACAAACACGTCTTCAGGGGATTGACGAATAACTTTATTAAGAAAGATAAAATAAACATATTTTTTTACTACTAACCTGAGAAAACCCTATTATTTACCCCATTTGCCTAATGGGAAATAGTTCATTATTAATCTAGGTGAATAATGATGATTCATTATTTACTGGTTAATAATGAAGACTTTTTTTATATTATATAGAAATTGACTGAAACTTTATTGATTTTACGACGTGAACATGAAAAATGAACTTTAGAAAATGTCCTAAGATAATTAAAATTTTAAATTATTATCAAAAACTGTGAAAATCATTTAAAATAATCTGTTGATTGTACAGTTATTACAAGTCATGTGCACTGCTGCATTTCCACTATTAATAAAATTACCATTATTATTTATTATAGGTGAATTTACGTTCATTAATACTTGGTACTAAGTCATCAATGTGTAAGTTTTCTGCAAGACCATTTTGACGTGCGAAAGAAGTGGAGGATATACTAAAATTTTAATTGGGTAAGATGGGTTTTTGTACTTGTTTGGCTATTCTCTTCTTATCCGCTATGGATTCCTCAATATATCCTTCAGCTACTATTGCCGACTTCCATCCACCGTGCCTTCTTAGGCTTAGTAGGTCTTCTCCATTTTCTTCTGAAAATTTTATCGAGCTGCGCCGTAGAGTGAGTGAAACACTCAGGATGTTGTAATTTCAGAAATTAATTCATAACATAATATGGTACTTTACTAATAGTAGTGTGCCCAATATTTTGTCTATGAAATTAGATATATTTCTAATGTCAGTCGGCCGTTTAGCCAAGTATTCTTTTAGGATGTTAATCCATTGCGGTTCGACAATAACAAATCTCCTAAATGATCCATTTTTTGAGTTAGGAATACTTACCGCAATAATCCCATCTCGGATGTCCACGTCATCAAGAATTATATTATTGCAAAGATCATCTGTTCTGTAAGCACCGGCTATGCCAATTATCACAATAGTCTAGAATTTAGAGCTTATTAAAGCAGGACAAGAAATTAGTATAATAAAATCCATACATACCTACCTTTATTGATAAAAATTCATCATCAGGAAAAAAAATTCTATACTTATTTACCTCGGTTGAAAAGGCCATTATTGTTCTCGCACAATCATTATATCCGTCGGGTTCAATAATGGCTCACTTCTCACCCTAGGTATACAGGGTGTCCCACCAGGAACCCAATCGATCTATATATAGAAAACTATACATAGGAAAATTTTGAAAATTTGATCTGATGCTAATGGGGGCGACCGGGCAAAAATATTTTTATAATGGTGGCACTTCCGGTTATACCGGAAGTAAGTGTCAACTTGCTTATTTTAAATGGGACACCCTATATATTATTACATTTTTGCATTTTACGCAAGATTCTAGGCAGATTTTGTATTGTCCTATACCTATGTCTAAACGTTTTTGACATATTTGAATTTTTATGTCAAAAATGACGTTTGCAAGCCTTAGAATAATTATCAATTTTTTCAAATTAGGTATTAATGCTATTAAAACGCAGATATTAAATTTCTCACTAAGACCAGGTGTCATAAATACTACACCGGTTAAATTTTTGGGAGTCTATCTCGACACAAAGTTAACCTGGGAGGAGCATACAACTCAATTAGCTAGCAAATTAAGTAGAAATATTTATATCATACGTAACTTAAAGGGTATTGTTTCTGAAAGCGTCCTTATGACTGCATACTATATGCCTTCATAAACTCACATCTATCTTATGCTATCCTTTGCTGGGGACATTCCCCACATGCTTCTACAGTGTTTGCTATACAGAGGCGCTGTGTAAGAGTAAAGGCTGGCTTGAGGTATATTGAATGTTGTAGAAATAGCTTTGTCTCTCTGGGCATTCTCACTGTGCCATGCATCTATATATTTAACTGTCTAATGTATATAAAGAAGAACCATGATGCTTATGCTCTTAATGGCGATTTTCATACATATAATACCAGGGGAAGAAATGACCTCGCCATAAACTATAGTAGGACTGCAAGGGACAGGGATGGGGCGAACCATTATGGTATAAAGTTTTTAAATATACTACCTATAGATATCAGAAATGCCGACTTAAAAGTATTTGAAGTAAAAATTAAACGATACCTTAAGAATAAAGCTTTTATAGTGAGGAGGAATATTTCCTTAATGATTTTAGCGATCTGATTTAACTGAGAGATATGCCCCCTCTACCTCAAAGTGCTGGTCTTGATTTCCTTTAGTTGGGTGCGATTAATTGAAGTGTAAATCTGTTATTTTAAATATATGTTTGTATAATGTTCTTTTAAAAAAAAAAACAATATTTTAAGTGAGATTCCTTTAGTGGGAAAAAAATGACTAATAATTATGCTTATATATATATATATGTATTTTTACTTTGACTTGTGAAATTATTGTTATGTACATTCATGAATAAATTTTGATTGATTGATTGATTGAATAGATTTTTTATAATATTTTGATAACTATTAATATAGGGTGTTTAAAAAATAAGATTAAAAATGAAATTGAAAAAACTGCAAAAAGTCTACATTTTCAAATGGAAACACCCAAATTTTATAATTATTTCTTATTTAGCATTAAAAATAAGGGTAAGTTTGTATAAGATTGTATATCCCAAAAATTCTTAGTTTTCGAAATATTGCCAATTTAATATTTTTATATGGGGATTTTGCTGCAGATTTTAGGTTCAGTTACTCTTAGTTGACTATGAAGGCGTTGAAAAACAATCAAATGCTAAGAAAATCTATGAAGCTGTGATGGCTTCTGTTTTTGCGGATATCGAATGGCAAATGTGACATGATATAACTTTATCACATTCTCCATAAATAATAAATAAGTTTAAATAATCTTCGTTTGTATAATTTAAACGCCCAGGCATGATTATTAATATTGTTAAGTGACAGCGTCATAGATTTTTTTAGCATTTGATTGTTTTTCAACCGAGCGCCAAGCGAAGAGACTGATAAATCTTCCGTATTGGAAGCGAAGAGGGATTTTTAAAAAAATTCGTTCAACACGGGAGATAATCACGACATGAATTGGAATGTTTTTGAGGACTATTTTGGTGAAATGATAAAATATCTTCCAGCTGATTCAGTTATGGATAACGCAAGCTATCATTCACGACGCACAGAGAAGACTCCAACTTCATCTTGGAGAAAACAAGAAAATATCGACTGGTTAACCACCAAAAGTATTAAATTTGAAGATAATTTGATAAAGTAACTATATATACCCAATTTACACAAACATTGTTTTATGATATATGCCTTGGAAGATATAGCTGATAAACATAGTGTAACTGTGCTGTGCACATCGCCATATCATTGCGAACTAAATTCTATAGAACTTATATAGGCGCAAGCGAAAGGATTTGTAACAAGACACAACACGACATTCAAAATGAAAGACGCTAAGCTACTGTTTGATCAAGCCATTAGGGAAGTGACACCAGAGAACTGGCGAGAAGCAGTCCATCATGTCATTAAAGGATAGGAGAAAATGTGGGATCTTGACCACCTGATCGATCGGACCGTCGACCCGCTAATTATAACATCAAGGGGAGATGACAGTTCCTCAGATGTTAATAATAATAATAAATAGTAGAGCTAATTAAATTTAATTATTTTAATTAAGAACGGTGTGCCTAAGAAGAAAAACGTAAGAGACCATTTTTATGCAGAATTGACCAGGCTAATCCGAAATAATATCCACATGGAAAAATATCAGCCCCGTACCACTTTTTTTTCTAAAAAATATATTCTTCATTTAAAGTTGTAAAAATTATTCTATTGGCGATAACGCTGAAACGAACGGAGATATCGAGCTGCGGTTTTAATTTTTTTTCCAGCAAATTTCATCTACTTTTCGATTATGGTATCATAATTATACCGCATGATTTAGTTTTTTCGGGGTAAAATCAAAAAATGTGTTATTGCAAATTGCGCCCTCTAGCATTTTTTTGAGAACTATTATGGACAACTAAATACGATTGGTGAAAGTGCATACATTTCTCTTCCAAACAGTCTTTAGTTGGCTAAAATCGGATAAGTCGTTTATAAGTTACAGCGTTTTAACTGATTACACTTTCAACAGCTTCCCCCCTCTTATTAAAGTCGGTACACCAATGAGCATAAGACCAAAATAATGCATAATTGTCCAAGATTTTTAAAGGTGTTATCAAAGATATACCTTAATGTGGAATTTTCGGAGATATGTAAAATTTTAAAATTTACTTTTCAATTACGCCCTCTTGCGACAAAATGCGGAACTTAAAAATAATTTCCAGCATTTTCTCTTGGGCACTTTTGTCATAAAAAAATTTACCCGGATGCTGTACGATTACTAGTTTCTGAGATATGGCCGGCAGCCATTCTTAGTTCACCACCCGGTACATAATTCACGCCTTTGTCACACGATTTTCGGTGTTTGTGAATGTATAACAATTGGCAAAACCCATAAATCGCCCCAAACCCTGATGGTACCATCTGCACTATATGAAAAGAAATAAGTTTGCATTGATATCAATGCCAAATTATGAAAATGGCTTAAATATTCTTTGGCTTACTCTGTAATCCCTTTGCATACCTAATGAGCTTTTATTACTCTACACCTCTCTGAAATAGGCTATAATGCGGTCGAGGAATGTACGAAGTGGTGCGGTGGCGGCAACAGCACAGCTCGCTGACTTTCCTTCTTGTTGTATAAATTATTAATGATACCAAGGTTCAACATTTATATATATATAACATAGGTATAACAAGGTTCGATATTTTTTATTTCGTCAACAAAAAAATCTTACAAAATTCTATCAGCAAGAAAAATATTATCTTGTCCTTCAAACAATACAATAACAGCCTGTTATTCGCCCGACCCTTTTTCTTAATGGATATAAAATTGGTTCTGCCGGGATCAAAGATTTCTATAATAAATCATATTTTGTTCTTTAATTTTAATAGAAAAGCTTTTTTATTTTCTCAAGAAGGCATGTAATATAATAACAAAATTTATAAAACTATTTGTATCTTGTCATTTCTTGCCCTCCCTCGGAATTAGGCTGTTTACCTCTTCGTTCGCTGCCAGGGCCATTCCCAAGGGGACCTACAGCTTAACGTGGGTTCCGAATCACGATCCTCAGTCATGCGACACCCCCAAAGGCTACCAACCCTTGGTTTCGTGCCATTGCATGACCTACCCCAAGTCAACTATTATGTAAATTATAGCATAAGATACTATTAGCAAAAATTATCTTAAATCATCATAAAAGTACTTCTTATTTTACGTTACTAATTAGGATCTTCACTAACCTACCCAAGCAGCATTTTCACAACGTCCGACTAATTTTGTAATACTTGCGACGTCGCATTAAGTACAAATAATACACACCTCGTGACCGTTACTAGACGACGTTGAGTCGTCCTTTGTTTTGACCATATTTGATAACGTTGTACCGAGGTACAACATCCAACGTTAGATCAGCGTTTGATTTGGTCGTATTTGATAACTTTGTACCGAGGTACAACATCCAACGTCAGATCAGCGTTGAATTTATATATATATCTTTTAAACAAAAGGAAATATATTGTCCGTACTATTATAAAGAAAGAGGTGAATTTTTGGCTATCGGATAGCCAAAAATTCACCTCTTTCTTTATATATATATATATATCAATACTTCTATGATACGTTTTAAAACATATTGAAACTTCGTAATAAAGTAACAGAATTATAACTTTAAAGTTTAGAGCAAAAAGAAACTTAAAAAAAAATATTTTTTTGCAAAAATATTTTTTTACAAAAACTGCGAATTTGCATGGCGCGCTTTTTATTTCCTATATATCTTAACCATAATTATCAGTAAAATAGCTTGCGTTTACGTTTTTACTATGTCAGTAACTCGAACGAAATTATTTAAAATTATCATTATGCTAAACGTTTCTACCATCTAATTTAAATATAACAATGCGACATGATTATTTTACAAGTTACTATTGTCTTGTTATATTTTATAGGTTAGCGAAGTTGTGATAATATAACCAATTAGTAGGATATGCCGACTATAACTATCATATATCTAAAATTTTGCACTACATGGTCTAATTTCTTATACTTTAAAATATAGTCGCCACTTATCTTTAATAACAACTTTGGGTTGGTTTCCGACGTCCAAACGACCCAAAAATGATTGACCATATTGGTGCAAACAGGAGTTGTAACAAGGTCGTACTGACGTAGTATGCCGACGTCGGGTCACGTAGGACAACGTCGGCGTGACGTAAAATTGCTGCTTCGGTAATTATTAAACTATATAGGAACATGTTTTGTGTCGAGAACGCGTCGTATTTTTTGAAACTACGACAAAACTTGAAGATTTTCACCAATGCATTTCGCGAGTCAAGTGTATTTGTTCTCTTTCTAGCTTACTGTTTGGGTATTTACGAGTAGGTACGTTACCTACTATATATATTATATTATACTACTATTAGTAGTGTTACTGATTATGTACCTGTCCCAAGAGAAATCTCTGAAATTTTACGGACTAATTATGGCACAGTTATTTACAGGGTGTCCCATAACTTATGGGCCGTTGAGTAACTGGAGAAACTAGACATCAAACTAAGCCGATTAAGTCATATACGTTTTTTCGGATTGTTACTCGTTCTAGAGATACAGGGTGTTGAAAGTAAAAATTTATTCTCGAAAATAAGTCATAATTTTAAAACGGTTTAATGAATCGAATTGAAAGCGGGCAATATTATGTTTTTATAAGAAATAAATAAGAATTTGTAGAAATTTTTAAGTTTTAAACTAAAGGGAGCTAGTTGCATACACTGGCATCATAAATCTATGATTTTTTTTCTTACCTGTGATATTAGGTGTTTTTCAATTATAGTTTCTTAAAGAAAGGCATTTTCTGAGTCAAAAAGGTGTACTTGATTGATTTATACATCCCAAAGCATAAAAAAACATAGTACATAATTAAATTAATATTTTAATTATCAAAAAAAAACTTATATGACATAATCGGCTTAGTTTTATGTCTAGTATCTCCAGTTACTCTACGGCCCATAAGTTATGGGAGACCATGTATATCAAGTTATGGAAATTCAATGACAAGAATACCCATAATAAATCACATTTTCAAATAAACAACCTTTTACTTTTAGATAACTATACGACGGACTTCCTTATATAATTTTTTTTTTCTGTAAGGTAAAAACCCCAACATTTGATTCCATTTGGCGACATAAAATCCCCTTTTATTGATATAGGCACTAAACTTTGGGACAAATTCAGATTTATCGGCGGAATAAAAAATATTTAACGCTCTCACTAGGGACTTGTAACTTTTACGCTGCTGGGGGTGTTCATATTGACTAATAATATGTTATTTTGTAGAAATTTTTACTGATCACACGTCAGCGAAAATAATTAGCAGGGTAGAACATTAAACCCAAGATCGAGTTGTCAGATTTGAGGTTTTGAAACGGGTCACATAAAAAGCTGGAAATAAACACAGGCTCGTGATGACATATTTTGACATTCACCAATTTATTTTTTAGTCGATATTTCTTACCCTTTTCACTTTATCGAAAAGCGTACCCATCTTTGAGTAGCAATTACGTTCAGTTTTAATTTATTTAATTGGATTGATCACTTAATCATATCCGTTCCATTTTGAGTTTATTATAAAGGCTGTCTCGGCTAGGTTCTTAGTTGGTTACAGTTTTATGTTAGATACATATTACAGCGCAGTGCCGTTCGTATCAATTTATTTATTTATGAAATTGACGGGAAACCCCATTTTACTAAATATATATATAGGGGAGAGTCGGGTATTGGTGCGTACCTAAGCCAAAATAGTAATATTTCCGAAATGACAAAAGACTGGACTTCTAGGTTCGCTATCAAGATTATTTCTACTATTACACAATATTATACTTAAATAGTGAAAGAAAAAAAAATACATAACATACATACTATAAGCTAACTGGACATCGAACGTGTCACATTGTCACTGATGAGCACCCAGAATCAGAAACAAGGATGACCTCACATTTCATTTTTAGTAAGGCAAGGAATGTTAACATCAAATTAAATGACAGGCTTGCCGTGGTTACCTCAAAAACCCGACGGACGTACCTATCGGTAAACAAAATTGTGTATTGGTAGACCTCCACGGCGCTGAGCGTCCGGGGTTTGCACGCTGTGCACCCCTTCGTCTATTACCTGCTGTCCCCTCACCTTGTCAGTGGGGAATGGCAGTTTATGGATCCTTGGACTCACTGCTAACAACGGTATGCCCTGTCTTCTTCCGTTAACATCTCAATCCTTTCATTGTTTCGTCCTACTGGGACTCATCAGAGACGCGCGACCATCCTGAGGCCGCGGCCCGTAAAGGGTCTGCGCCTATAGATGGTCAATCGTCTGACAACTGGCGTTATTCATTATCGTCATGGAAGGTATCAGTCTCCACACCATGAGAGGTAGGCAGCTTGGCTGCTCCTGAGTTCTAGTTAAGGCTGATTAAGCCTTCTCTTTTCGATCATACATACTATAACTTTATACAAAAATAATAATACGATCAAAAACAAATCACCGTTGCAATGCGTTTATAATTTTTTCTACTACTGTAATAAATTAACGGACCCTAGCAACACGACAGATAACGAAAGTAAACATTCGAGTTACCTGAATATTATATGTCGCTAGCTATGTAAAGTAGCGTTGCTAGCTATGTAAAGTATTACTTTCGGTGCCAGGACAAATAAAATGGATTATTTTACAGGTGGAAAATCCTTATTTTATTCGAACTGACAGACTGACAATACTCAAATAACTAGTTGTCATGGATTATTTTAGAGGTGGAAAAAAAACTTATTTTATCATTTTAATTTGAACAAAATCAAAGTTTATTACTAAATAATATATTGATCAGAGAACAGTGGTAGAAAAAATTTAATACATTACACGATGCGCAAGCCTTTTTTTTTTGGTGGTTGTAGGTATTAAATCACCTCGGCTTCGCCTCGGCAATTCAAAAACATCCTCACATCAAAAAATTAACTTTTGCATCTTGTAATGTAAATAACAATTAATCTTAATGCCAGAAAGACTAGAATTAAAAATATCCACATAACCTTGATCAAGTCGAAGAGCTCTATCGACCGGAGAGTTGAGACCATAGTTTGTTGGGTGAAAATAAATATGGAACAGATCAGCGTGATGTAAATTTCGGTTGGGTACATTTAGTTGGATCTGAGACAATAATCGAGAGCAATCTAATAAACCGGTAATTAATTTAAAAATAAAAGACACATCAAACATACGACGTCTGTTTTCCAGTGAGACCATATTCAATGCAATCAACATAATCTGCCCTATGGTAGTCTTCCATATCGATATTCAATTTATAAGCAGCAAATCTTAGAAATTTTAACTGGACTCTTTCTAACATAACTGAACTTGGTAAGATGGAGACCAAATAATAGTAGCGTACTCCAGGTTCGATCTCACGAGTGAACAGAATAATAACTTTATTACATCAATCGAGAATTGGGAACAATTTTTTCAAACAAACCCTAGCATTCTCATTCCCTTTAAACTACGTTTAGAAACATGTTTTTCAAATGTCAGTCGTTCATCAAAATACACACCTATATCTTTGACAGTGCTCGAACTAGATCCACATTATTTATCTTGTAAACTGTGGGCATTCTATTACGTATTTACTTAACTTCGTTTGTGCACTCACCACACAGAGACCCTAAAAAGTCTTCCTATAACCCCAATTTAAAGTCAACAGGGGAGCAAATATTTGAACAGTTTAAAACCTGCATGGGATTTCCTATATTTCCAACCACGATGCACCACTCGGTACACGCTTTGGTAGAAAAGCAATAGGTATTAAAAAAAAATCCGAAAATTTATTTACAAAAAAACTTACGTAGGATATAAATAAAACAGGCTACCTAATAAATATCGTCTAACTTTTACTGTTTAGATAATTTGAACATTTTAAACGATTTTCACAGTTTATAAATATAAATGAAATGGAAAGTTGTGGCGTGCGAAAAGTTAACAAAATAAACCAAAGTAAGTGCTAAAGAGAAAGTTTTATTAATATTGTTGGATAAACCTTATACTATACCTTTTTGGGCCCTGTCCGTTCAGGAATATTTTACCAAACAGATTATGCTAAATTTTTATACGAGTTTCCAAGCCCGGGGAAAATATGCAAAATCAAATAAGCATTCTTATATCACATCCTTTATTTTTTTTTATGTTGTGCACCCGCTTATCCAGTACTTAAATACAATATATACTTACAAAAATTAATATTTTCTTACCGTTGTCCAACCTGTATCTTGAACACCAACATGTCACAAGCAGTGGCGTAACGTAAAATGCTAGGGCCCCCGCAAGACGTTTATGGCCCTCTGCATGTTCGGGAATAGCATAAGGTTAGCTGCCCGAAGGGGGTGGAGTGTTATTTAATTTTATAAAATAGTGCTTTTTTTGCTGGGGTTGGCGAAAGAGCCCGTATACTTAGGCCTATACAAGGCCCATTGTATCTTGTGTCCCCTATCGTCTGGTTAATGTCAGCCAGACGGGACCTACAGCTTAACGTGGAATCTGAACCACGCGTATGCACTAGTTATCCTTTTTACCCCCCCCCCCCCCCCCCCAGAAGTCCATAGCGCCCTTTTCGATTTCGTTATTAGGAATCACTAGTAACATAGGTACTGCATTATTAAATCCACTGAATTTCGGACATACTTTTTTTATTGTACGTATGCCCACTCCGGGAATCGAATAAAATACTTACATTTATTTATTACAGTATGGATCAAATACGGTCCTGCCTAACTTGCCCGTTGAATAACATTAGGAAAACTTCTTGGTGTAGGATGAGCCCGCAGTCGAAAGCGTTTTGCGTATAATTTCGAAGCAGCAGCCGCACTTTGGCGACACTTACCGTAAATTAGCACCATATCTACTAGTTCATTGTTTTCAAATTTTACCATTTTGACGTGTCACCAATATAAAATTAACTTGCGTCAGAAAAACACACCGCAGCATATTGCCAAATAAATAACTGATCACTGACCCGTAAATTGCATGATTAATTAATTAAGACAAAAACAACATAAAGTATAGCAGGCTATATTTTGATGATCAGGCCCGCACTTATATTTTTTACTTCTGTATCTTGCCTATTTTTAAGTTTTTTTAAAAAAGGTATTTGAGAATGTTGTTTATTTTAAAGCCTTCTATACACAGCTTAAAAAGAAGTATAAACTTAGGAATCACCCTGTATATTAAAAACATTGCTTTCTCTTGATAATCTCCCGAAGTAAATTACGTAATTAGTTGAAATTAATATTACAAACAATTTTATTTTCACCTAACTCTCTAAGATTTTTAGTTAATTACCATAAATAATTTAATGCACAAAATTTACGTGCGCCTGTGGCCGACACCGAAATTGAGGACTGGACGGAATTTCCCATTACATAACTCTACACCTTTCTAAAATAGACTATATTTTGGCTTTCGCCATCATCAGTGCTAACTGAAAGTGAAAATTGAAATTCTTTGCCGTGGGTGAAATAATAAAAATTTATTTATAAACTTAAAAAAAAATTTTTTTGCTGATTTAAAACTGTGGGAGCCAGTTACACAATAACATCCTCATTTGGGTAGAATGGCATTTCGTCCACTATTTTATTCAGAAAAACATTCTCAAAACAAAAAGAAAATATTACAAGACAAAATATAAAACATCCTTGACTTAAGAAAACATCCTAAATATGGTGAAGGCAACGAACAAGTGAACCGTGAGAAATCGAAATCAATAACGAAATATTATAGTGGACGAAATGCTATTTTACCAGAATGAGGATGTCATTATGTAATTGACGAGTACCTTAACATTGAAGAAAGTTTAGAACTCTCACAATTTTAAATCAGCAAAAAAATGTTTGAATGTTCTGAATTTCATATTTATATTATTTAACCCGCCGCTAAAAATTTTAATTTTTACTTTCAGCTAGCACTGATGATGGCGAAAGCGCTTTGCTGCAATTTTTATAAAAATAAACATTTACACGTGTAGAGGGTGTCTTAAATTCGGTGCTCATTATGGGTATCTCGGAAACTATAAGAGACACAGCATCGGTCAAAAGTTGCGGAATTTTGTGCCCAGTAATATCGTAAAAAACAAATTCAGCTTTCTTTTTTACTTTTTGAAATATTCGAAAAAAACTAAAATTTTGAGTTTTTTTTTTAATTCATCTGAATTATTTTAACCGCTACAGAAAAATAAATACAACATTGTTAAAGAAAGCTTTTTAGCTTTATACTACCGTCTTTTTAATATTTCGGTACAATGTATCGTTTTTGTGGAATTGATAACAACTTTAATATTTTAAACACGGACCTGCATTATTTATTTTATTTTTTGAAATCTCTACACTTAATAGATTTTAGACGTTTTGATGTCATTATTACATCTTCAGGAATTTTATAATTACTTTTAAATAAATACGGCCCTAACATTTATTTGAAGACAGCAGGATATGAGCAATACAGGGTGATTCCTAAGTTGATACTTCTTTTTTAGCTGTGTATAGAATGCATTACAATAAACAACTTTTTCAAATATCTTTTTCAAAAAACTTAAAAATAGCCGAGTTACAGAAGTAAAAAATCTAAGTGCGGGCCTGGTAACCAAAACGTAGCCCTTTACTTTATATTGTTTTTCTCCATTTGTATGTGAGTCATGCATTTTTCGGATCGGTCGTCAGTTATTTATTTGACAATTCGCTGCGCGGTGTGGTTTTCTGAAGCAAATTAATTTTAATAAATTGGTGAAAATGGTAAAATTTGAAAACAATGAACTAATTATGGTGCTAATTTATTGTAAGTGTCGTAAAAGTGCGGATGTTTCTTCTCTACACCCAGAAGTTTTCTTAATGTTATTCAACGGGCAAGTTAGGCAGAACCGTATTTGATATGTAGTGTAATAAATCAATGTGAGTACTTTATTTTTGGGCTTTTTTGAAAAAAGGTATTTGAAAATGTTCTTTATTTTAATGTTTTCTACACGCAACTAAAAAATAAGTATCAACTTAGGAATCACCCTGTATATTAGGTAGGAAACAAATTAAAAGAGAAAAGACCAGGACCAAAAAATAAAAATGCTTCTTTATATTAGGTGTTCAAACAAGTGTCCTTTCTCTCGAATGCAGTTTTGAGTAAGCCTCCGTAATTTAAATATCGCCCGTTGAACATAAAAAGGTGACTACTCACTAAATCTGTCAACATCATTAAGCCAAACAATCAAGTATAAAGTTTCCTTTGGTTTGTTTAACTTAATTTCATGCTTTGTTATAATTTATGTTAATCTTAAATTTGAATTTTATGTCAGTTGCTTGTTTATTCTTTTTTTTTTTAATTTTTGTTTCTTTTCTAATTATCTGCTTTAGATATATTATCAACAACTAAAAAAATATGTAATAGTTCAATAGCCCTGTAATACGCATCGGTAATCTAAGCAATAAAATTTGCTGCAAACAGATATAAATAGATATTATATATGCATTTACTTGCATGTTACATATGGTAAAAATTCTTAAGTAACTGACATTAAGACGTCTAAAAAGTATAAAGTGTGATACATGGTTGAATTTAGGGCTTAAACATATTTCAAAATATTAAATAAAAAATGCAGGTCCGTATTTCAAAAATTAAAGTTGAAAACAGTTTCACAAAAACAAAACCTTGTACTGAAATGCTAAGAACACGGTAGTTTAAAGCTAAAAAAGTTGCTTTAACAAAGTTGTATTTGTTTTTCTGTAGCGGCTAAAATAAGCCAGATAAAATTAAAAAAAAAAACTCTAAGTTTTAGTTTTTTTCGAATATATTAAAACGTAAAAAATAGAGTTCAATATTTTTTACGTTATTACTGAGCACAACATTCCGCAACTTTGCCACCATTTGACCGATCCTGTATCTCTTATAGTTTCCAAGATACCCATGATAAGCATCAAATTTGGGAGACTCTGTATACAACCATAGTTAATTTTCAATAGTATAATTTGCAACAACTCCCAATTTTAAGTTTAATTAAAAGTAAAATAGGTACTAATAAAACGATTTGTTTAGCTAATTTTATTATGAGGCTTTAATGATGTTTTTTATTGCCTATAAAAACTTCCAGACGTTATTCTTTCCTTATTTTAAAAGCTATTGAGGAGCAAAGAAAAAAACTTACAAGAAAATAGCCCTTTAAATTGCTATGGTAAAACCTATATT
Organism: Polydrusus cervinus; assembly: GCA_935413205.1. NCBI lineage: Eukaryota > Metazoa > Arthropoda > Insecta > Coleoptera > Curculionidae > Polydrusus > Polydrusus cervinus. The sequence continues at coordinate 32,933,967 of OW284516.1, forward strand.
TTACTCTGGTAAAAATAAAAGTCAAATTGCCGATAAATTCGGTTTATAAGAATGGAAACATTTTCATAAAAAAAAATTATTAACTAACATTTTTATAGTTAGAACATATTATTTTTACTTTCTCTGCAGTGGCGGCTCGTCAGGTGAAGTAGGTGAAGGGGTTCTTCACCAAAAAATAAAAATAAAACCAGGAGGAAAGTTATTCGACAATATTAAATATTAATGTACCAATACAGCTACTATTTTAGCCCTTAAAAAATAATTAGGTATGTTCGAATTACAAAATATTAATTTAATCCGAATGTAGCTATGCATAATAGGGCCACGGTTAACTCCGATAGAAAATAATATAAACATTCGTGCATTTTGGCGTGCCACAGCCGACCGTCTCCGTTAGCTCAAAGCAAGTGAAGAAACAATGCTCAACATGACTTTAATATTCACCGTTGCTATGGTTACGTGACGTTAGTCACGCAAACAGCATGTAACAATTTGCATTATGATGAAGGGCAATATAAAAATAGATCAGTCGTATGCACCATTGTTTTAGCATTGGTTCGCCTAACCCTAAGGTACTTATTTTGAGACTTCGCGAAACTTACGGTTATAGATATCGGTTTCATGTGATTTACTGTGTGATTAAAAAGTTTTGTTTTTATTTTTCAGTTAATTCAGTAGCGTACGTACCTACTTAGTATTGTGTTTTAAAAATGAACCTAATTAATGACATAGTTTGTAATTTGTTGGAAACTCCATTCAGTATAGTTGGACAGATGAGGATAAGAGAAACGTTTTGTTACACGGGTTTTTACTCAATGTTTGTTTAAGTACTCGCACTATACCTAGCTCTTCACCATTTTTTAAGACCGCGAGCCGCCACAGTTTCTCTGCAAATCACAAAAAATAACTTTTCGAATATTATCACTTTTTGGCGTTATTGATTTATAAATCATTAATATAATCAACGAACAAATTTCCAATTAATTTTTTTATAAACCGAGAGTGAAAACTGAAAAATGAAAACATGTTTATGTGAGAACATAATGTTAAATTAAAAATAATTGAAGGTATAATTATTAGGTTTGTATATAAAAATTTGATGACTTTTCTGTTATTAAAACTTTCCAGAAGTCAAAAAACAGAACAAACTAAAGGTATGTTATTAATTCGAATATTTCCTTCATTTATAAATAATCCCACCTAAAATATCAAAAAACGTAGTTTTGCTATCTGCTAAATAGGAAGGAAGGGAAATGCAAGTGGATAAAAAAGCGGATAAATTTCATTTATTCATTTCCATAGTAATTCAGGGTGATTCCTAAGTTAATACTTCTTTTTTAGCTGTGTATAGAAGGCTCTAAAATAAACAAATTTTTTAAAAAACTCTAAAATAAAGTACTTACATTCATTTATTACAGTATGGATCAAATACCGTGCTGCCTAACTTGCCCATTGAATAACATTAGGAAAAGTTCTGGGTGTAGGATGAGCCCGCAAGGGAAAGCGTTCTGCGTATAATCTCGAAGTAGCAGTTGGACTTTATTAACTTTGTTACAGAAAAAAGGGCATTTAAAAATAAAACAACGGAATTAATACAAGTAGAGAGAGCTGATTAGAATGAATAACCAATGTATACCAACGTCGGTTCGGTTCTCATCTTAATCAGCAGTTCTTATTTTATTGCAAACAAAACAGTGTGTAAAAGGATATCTTTGGTTTTTCTACTTTTGTAAGCATACGCTATACAGGGTATATCCAATAGACTTTAACGACACTCACAGTAAATTAGCACCATATTCGCTAGTTCATTGTTTTTAAATTTTACCATTTTCACGTGTCACCAATTTAAAATTAACTTGCTTCAGAAAAACACACCAATATTTGCCAAATAACTGACGACCGATCCTTGGCTAATAAGACAAAAACAACATAAAGTATAGGACTATATTTTGATGACCAGGCCCGCACTTAGATTTTTTACTTCCGTATCTCGCCTATTTTTAGGTTTTTAAAAAAAAGGTATTTGAAAATGTTTTTTAATGCATTCTATACACCGCTAAAAAAGAGATATTAACTTAGGAATCACCCTGTAGTTTTACTTATTTATTAAAAGCGTGACTGTCAGTTTGAAACTTCAAAAGTAGTTTTTATTTGAAAATTAAATAAGTATTTAAAAACATCCGACTAAATCTGAGCTCTCATGGTAGGTATTTATTACCACGATAATTGCACGCTAGCTATTGATTATTGTCCGGCATGTACCAATAAGTATCCGGCAGGTCTTATTTTGTTTGATTACATTTAACATTGACATTTCGAAATTAATTTGCTAATTCCATTGGTAAATTTAATGCTCACTAAGTAGGTATACAGAAAACATTATATTGTTGTTGTTTGTTATGGGTTACTGATGGCTACTTGTCCTTTCGAACATTTAGCCAGTTTGCTCTCGGACCTACAGGTTAACGTGGGTTCCGAACCACGATCCTGAGTAATGCGACATCCACCAAGGGCTATTAACTCTCGGTTTCTTGATATTGCATGACATACCGATTGGGGAATGTGTACCTTCTTCACCCCACGAGATGTCCAAACTCATCCGGCCTGGTTACCGGCGTGAAGAACAAGTTTATTGCATATTATAAACTCTACCACTTAGGTGCCTTGAAAACTGCGACCATATTTAAGACAAATGAGAATATGTATGTGATATCATTGGAAACAGAATGTTCTATAGAATTTAGGCATCGAATAAAAATAGCGGATTTTCACTTAACATTTGACTTGACTTCTGGTCAAACCGGAAGTGGCTTTTAAGGTTTGAATTAACCGAAAGTGGTAGATAATTTACACACTTACTAACTCTTAAAATTAGATAGAATAGAATACAGTTAAAATTTATCGTAGACTCTCTTGCATCACCGGGTATAGTAAGTAGCCACTACAAATAACCATTTACTAAAAACTTCTAAACTTACCAAGCGGAACGTAGCATTCTTTATAAAATTTATCCCCCAGAATGTGCAACAGTAAGCCCATCATAGCCTGCGGAAATTCAGCCATCAAGAATAAAAGCAATACGGCAAGCAACATCTTCGTAGTTCTGTTAAATTGTTTTTCTTTATCCATGTGTTTCGCATTTGCCTTTTTCTTCAACAATCGCGTTTCCTTATTACCGGAATGTAACGCTTTTTTTCTCTGTTTGGCTTTAAATAGTTCTATTATCAAAAGAATGGAGAGAATCACCAGGAGAATGCAGGGAATCAATTTTAACACCACTCCGTACACGTAAAAACTTATATCCTTGAAAATTGTGTTCCGGTATCCCGTTAAGTATAACGTAATGTTTTTCAAATCCGTGTGATTCGTCTTATTGAAGACGATTCGTCCACCGGGGGTTTCAAAGGCACCCGAAACGTTTATTTTCATGGAAAGCAATAGGGGAATGCACACTAACGCACATGAAACGTAGGTGAACAAAATAGTGTATTTAGTTCGTGTTTCATTACACCACTTTTGATTGTTCTGTGGAAACTTAACCGCGATATATCGCCAAACGGCTAAAATAATTGCCAGACAGCACGAAATAAAGTGGAAGGCATTGGTGAACACTGCGTGGAAAATTATAAATGAGGCGAAATTATACGTATAATAGGAAGTGCCTTTGTCCTGCAAGTAAGAAAACGGCATGTACTCCAACATGACTGTCACATCTGCCGTTGCTAAGGCTGTTAAGATAAAGTTGGTGGGCGATCTCATTTGTTTCGTGCTCAAGATAAATATGTTGAAAATGTTGAGTACGGAGCCGAGTATGCATATTATGAAGCTGAGGTAAATGTGGCAGCTGCGAAAGTCCTTGCTGAACTGCTTGAGGTCGCAGAACATTACCTTGTCACTGGAATTCATTTATATTAAAGTTTGGCCCGTTTCTCGAAAAATTTGTCATTTAGGCTGCATTTTGAAAACAGGAAGTGGTCTGCTGAAAAAGAAAGAATAATTTTAGATAATGATATATTTTAAAATAGGGGTGGTTATTCATATGGGACACCATGTATAGATATAATTTCGCATGGAGCTGGTAACTAAGAATTTTGAAATTTTGGTCGGATGATCGTAACCCGTACAGAGTCACTTTTAGGACATAAGTCGTCCCGTGGGGTCTGTGAGACACCTAGCTATATATACATATATACGCAGAGTAAAGTAAATATTTGATTTTGGACGAAAGGGTTTCCCGATTTGCCGTTGTAAACCTACTTTCTTGATGGCGCAATTAGTTAGCGCTCTGTACTGGATATACGGAGGTTGTCGGTTCGAATCCATCTCGAGGAAAAACTTTTTTCTGAAATTCAAATTACGTGTTCATACACAAGAACTTTCCATCTTAATATATATATTTGTAAGTGTCTGAAAATGGTCAGACTATAAATATACATGTATTAAGAGTTGGCACATCTAAAAATTTTAAGAAATAAAGTCATATTCTCACGAAAATATTTATTTAATTTTTAAAAAGTAAAAAGTAATATATTTTTAAAATGTACATGTTTTTTTTTTTCAAAATGTAAAATTAACATACCAAACAAGTTTTATCTGTAAAGAAACTAAATGAACAACAGTATAATAAAAAAAATTCTTACATTTTTAGCAAGAAATACAAAAATACCAAACTTTATTTTAGAGGTAATTTTTACACTCTTTACATAGGAAAGGTGCACTCTAAACATATTGGGTTTTTACACATAACACATAAGTACTGGGTTTCACGTTTAAGTCTTTTGGAACACAATCTCTTCAAACTGTTTGTCACCATACCGAACACCTTTGGAACGCCCCGGAGCAGAATCCATTATTAACGTTTTTTTTAAGTTACTTAACCCGTATAAAGGGGTCTCACATATTCACCTATATCGCTCAAAATCTTCAAGCACAAAAGTATATGGAAGGGTAGAATGATATAAGAAAAAGTTGGGGAGCGGCTGAACGGTATTTGTTGACAAGTGTCTCCCAGACCCCATGACACGGGTTACGGGTTAAGAGAGCATTCGAATTCAGAAACAAAATATAAACATTTTTAGATAGAAGGAGTTATAGAGTAGATCTTCACCAAAATTAGCAGGGTTTATTTTTTTTTTGATAAAATAAATATAAGTATTTAACATTGCCGTAGGTAACTAAAGGTAGATTGTATAATTCCTTAGTTTTACGATTTTTTTAGTTCATATTTTTAGATTCATTATCTGAAATATATTCATTATATTTTAAGTGTACCTTATGTGGGCTTTAATTAAAATTGCGATAACGTCACCGGTCTGATTATTTGCATAGAGGTCTCTCCTGAATAATTAATGGCTTACCGAATGGCAAAGATAAAAAAAATCATTACAATATTTAAGCCAGCATTGTATTTACTGTCTTCGGAAAAAATTGATAAGAATAGTTTTATGTCAATATTTAGCGCCCAACGCAAATACATATTATTATTAAAGCTGAAACGTTGAAGTTGAAGCAGCAAAGCATTGAACAAGGCGGGTAAGCGGCATACACTCTAAAAAATAAGTTAGTCGCTCAAGCTATAGTATATATTAGAAAGGTGTAGAGTAATAAAAGCTCATTAGGTATGCAAAGGGACTATAGTATTACCCAACTAACATTTAATTTTGGGTCAATTTATGGGTTTTGCCTATTGCTAATCATTCGCAAACACTGAAAATGGCGTGACAAAGGCTTGAATTATGTACATAGTATTAGATACACTTATTTTTTATTAAACATTATAAAAAAATACGAAATACAAAAAATACATTATAAAGAAATTAAATTATAAAAAATCATAATATTCCTTGTCCTCTGAGGAACTGTTATCTCCTCTTGACGTTATAATTAACGGGTCGAGGATCCGATCGATCAAATGGTTAAGATCCCACATTATCTCCTCTTCTTTAATGACATGATGGATTTCCTTTCGCCAGAACTCTGGTGTCATTTCCTTAATGGCTTGATCAAACAGTAGCTTAACGTCTTTCATTTGGAATGTCGTGTTGTGCCTTGCTACAAATCCTTTCTCTTGCGCCCATATAAGTTCTGTAGGAGTTTGTTCGCAATGATATGGCGGTGTGCGCAGCACAGTTACACTATGTTTTTTAGCTATATCTTCCACGGCATATTTCGTAAAACGATGTTTGTGTAAATTTTCTATAGCTAATAGTTCCTTCTTTATCAAATTATCTTTTTTTTTTCTTTGGTTAGTTATCATAAATAATTGAATGCACAAAATTCACCTACGCCTATGGCCGACACCGAAATTGAGCCAAACTGGACGGAATTTCCCATTTTACCTTTCTGAAATAATTTCCCAAACCATTTGTAACTATTACTTGGTTGGTTTAAACAATATTTTTTAGTTTTGGAAACTAAATATTATTCTTAACTGTATTATAATAGGTATTGGTAACCAAGTCGGCATGTTGTAACCAACATGCTAACCTAGTTCACATAACTAGTTTAAATATTTATCTTAACCAAGCACGCACACCATAGAACAAATTTATTTCTTGGCTTAACATTGCATCCGCAAGAGAGCTCGATTCAAAGGATTGTCACCCGTCAATCAGCCATTTTCATTTTATGTTTGTTTATTTATGCCGATCGGTTCAGTTTTGCAGTCTTCAATGAAGAAACTGTGTGATAGTGCTTGTAATTGATTCTGACCTTTTAAGCAGCCCGTTGATACTTTTTATGGGCTCCAAACTGTTAAGTTAGGCCTTACGGTCAAAACGACAGTTATTTTAACTTTTAAAGAGCATGCATTGTCATTTTGCTAAAGGTATATATATAATTCAAATATCTTTTTGATAACTTTGATTTGATCCCATATTCGTATTGTCAAGACAAGTTTTAAACCTTTTCCTTCTAAAAGTCCTGTTTTATACAGGGTGTCTCTAAAAGGTGCGGGAAAAAAGCTACCACAAGTTCCTGAGGCGTAAATGTGACGATCTAACCCAACTTACCTTAGTCCAAAAGTGGATGATTTCGTAGATACAGAGTGTTAAAAGTTCAATTTGGTTTTCATTTTTTATAAATAGTTTTTTAATAATTGGTGTATTACAATATTCGGCTTGGGGGAGGTTTTGCGGGGTGAGAAACTAGAATCTGCTCCCATTTTTATTGTAAAGTTAAAAAGAAATAAAAATTTTTGAGCCACCCTATACAACAGCTGCTCAAATCAACCACGTATACTTTTTTATTAGGTAAAAGACGTTGGAGAATCCGAATTTTTATTTAAAAGTTAAATATAGCGTGGCTCAAAAAAGTTATTCCGTTTTAAATATGTGCAAGGTACCGCAAGAGTCGCACTCTTAACTTTACTATAAAAATGAGAGCAGATTCTAATTTCTCACTGCAATTTTGTAGGAAAACTAGTAAAAATAATAATATTTTATAGTATTTACTGTAAGTGTTTATAGTAACCACAAACAATTAGGTATTTATTTTTAAAGAGAAAAATTAAAGTAAAATTTTTTTATGGAAGAAGTGTGATAATTTATAATAAAAATATATTGCGGGAAGAAACAAGAATGCTTTATTATGAATATACAAAACGGCACTTAAGAAGGAGTATTTTAAAACCTAAGCACTTGCACCAAAAACTACTCTTCGCCGCAAAGCCTGCATTCAATGGGACCATTGTAAATTCCTACTCGGCGTAGGTGTTTTCTTAAGCAGTGGCCTGTTAGTAGGCCGACCACTTGTTGTAGCTGGGTGCGCGTTAGAGGCAATATTCCAGTTGATAGCCTTTTGGAGGGTTTCCCAATTGTGGCCCTCGCTTGGGGATGACCAGGTATCCTGTTCCATCGGGATAGGTGTTGTTATTGCGCCCACCTGTCTGATGTTGCTTTGGTTGCCTGTTTTGATATGCCAAGGGCGGGTTCAGGGCCCCTGAGTTTTTAAGATGATCCGGCTCTAGCCAGTTCATCGGCCCTTTCGTTGCCCGCTATCCCCGAGTGACGAGGAACCCATAGGAGTTATATCCTGTTGTTCCTTGCAGCCAGGTCTTTCAGGTTGTTAACCATAAATCAAATTTGGATGTGTCAATATTAAATAACAATGCACATCGGGTGACGGGTAACACCATTTTTTTCATAATTTCAGCATTAAGTATTTAAAAATATGAGAAGTTAATAAGTATGTAAATTGCCATTTTTTGACTAATGTATACCTTCGAAACCACTTCCGGTTTAACCGAGAATGAAGTCAAACTTTAAATTTTAATTGGAAACCCCTTTTTTTCTATAGAAAATTCTCTTTTCAAAGAGATATCACAATTTACCATTTGTTTTAAAAATGGCCGCCTAGACAAATTTTTCTTTTTTTTTTAAATGTCCATAGCTTTGATAAAACAAGGTTAGTAGTAATGAGTAAATGTTTAATTATGATAATATTGTTTATTTAATTTTCTTTCTAATGATGTAACACAAGTTAAAATTATTCATTATGTAATAGCAGAAATTAACTAGAAACCTCATAAATGTAATTTCTAGACTCGAATAAGCTATAAGAAATTTTATCAAGACAAGTCTAGTACGCCGAGGAAAACAAAAATATTATTTCTGCATTTATTAAACCAAAATGTCAAATGGTATTAAATAATATTTACGAGCATTGAAATTAATGAATAATTGTTTTCCACGGTATATTCGACATAACTTCTTATGGCTTATACGGGTCTAGAAATTACATTTATTATATTTTTGTTAATTTCCACTGTTACCTAAAAAATAATTATTAACTTGTGATACATTGTTAGAGAGGAAATTAAATGAATACTTTTATTGTGATAAAACAAAGATGGGTTGCTATTTGAGAAATTCGTTTTTTTTTTAAACAAGTCGTAAATATTATAATAGCCTTAACGGACACATTTTTCTTAAGCAAGTCAATTTTATATTATTTATAATATGCTTTAGCAGGTTGAAATAAATCATTTTAACGTTTCCATGACTACTCTTTACTACTTACCTTATTTTATCAAAGTTATGGACATTTTAGAAAACAAATGAAAATTGATCTAGGCGTCCATTTTTAAAACAAATGATAAAGTGTGATGTCATTGAAAATAAAATTTTTCATAGAATTCAAGTATCAAATAAAAATGGGGGGCTTCTATTTATAATTTAAAAGTTGACTTCACTTCCGGTTAAACCGAAAGTGGATTTAAAAGTTTGAATTGGTCGAAAAATGATAATTTACACACTACTTATTAACGCATCAAATTTTTTGAATATTTACTTTTAAAATAACTAATTTTTTTTCTTGTGTCATCCGGTATGGGTGTTTTCTTAAGAGTGGCCACCGGCCATAGCTCAAAAATTACTGGTCATACAAACTCAGGGGAAAAAAATCGTAATTAAAGTGGCAATGAGGAAATCCTGAAAATCGTTTTTAAGTTCCGCATTTTGCCGCAGAGGGCACATTTAAAAATTAATTATTAAAATTCTAAATTTTTCCGATAATAACAAATTTTAATTAACAGATTCAATGGAATGGTCTTCAAATCGAAACATTTTAACAATTTTTTGACAAGTAACTGACAAGAAATTTCAATGTACTACGGATTCCATGGTAACGGTTACTACTGTTGAATTGTCGCTGTGGTCTTTCGATTCCAATAATTTTTAAAATTTACCGGGGTTAATACCATAAGTGGTATAAAAATTACCGATCATTTTTACGATTCTGTGTTTTCTATAATTTTACGAGTCCGCAGGACGAGTAAATTTTGAAAAGAAAACACGCAAGAGTAAAAATTTTCTGGTTAATTTTTTACCACGAATGACGCAGTGAGAATATCACTTATTAATTTTTCACTAATTCCACACCTCTTATGGGCGTTTTTACACATGACTGGAATTTCCGCCTTCATTTTTCGAAAATTGCACCCTTCTTATGGAATTTTTTACACATAAGGGAAATATTCTTTGTAATTTTTCGAAAAAACATTCCTCTGATGGGCAATTTTATAATGAGGCAAATATTCATATAAATTAACTTTTCAATCTTCCTGTTGAATTCATTAAAGTTTTACTGTTGTGCAGATTAGTTACATCATGTTTGCTTTGAGATTTTATTATTAAAATCCGATATAATATACGTATTTATAGGTACAATAATCAATGACATATTTGTCCTAATAAATTATACAGACATTTATAAAAATCCAATAATTTTTCTGTAAACAACGAAACTTTTGTGTTAACACCTCTTTTACTACGAAATTAAAATAAATATTTACTTAAGGGTAAATTCGAAAAACCAATATTAATGTATTAAATAAACAATAGACGGCGAAATTGGCCAAGGTCTGGCCAAAATTTATTTCGACATTTGATTCGGTAAATCTAATTTGTCTTTAATTTCAGTCAAAATGTTTTTGATCAGTTTTTAAATAAATCTCGCATGTCTTGGGAGGATTATTTTTTGTGTGGATAGAAATAAGATTATTTATTTACAATACCTTGTACTTTTCTCGCTAATGTTAGTGGTTGACCCTGTATTAAAGAAACAAAAAAAAATATAAACTTGGAGAAATAGTCCATACTTAAAGTTGAGTGGATATTTAGAATGAAAGATATAAGAACTCAAGGTCTTCCTTCACTGTTGAATTAATGAAAACTTGTTTTAAAATAGAAATTCTCTACGTGTTTCGAATGCAGAAGCATTCATTTTCAGGAAAATAAATGAAATTAAAAATACAATGATAGAAGATATCATCTTAACGGAGCCTTATAAGATTAAATTATTAGATGAAATAAAGGTTCGATAAGTAAAACAGTGAGGAACAGGGGCGAACTGGAATCATTTGGCCCCGGTGGCTACATGGCCTCTATGGCCCCAACCCTCATTATTTTTGTTATGATGGCCATTTCATCAGCTAGCGGATCTTATAGCGAATAAATATTAACGTATACAGAAATAATTTTAAATCTTATTTGAAATCTAGGTAGCATAAACAAAGTTCAAAATAAGTTAATATAATAAAGAGGTAGTAATAGAGTATCTACGGTAAAGGGCAGTAATGAACAACATGAAAGAACATGTCTTCATTTATGGAAAACATTTAAAATTATAAAATTGAAAAATATTTTAAAGTTAAATAAATAGAAAAGACAAAACAATGCCCAACAAAAATGAGTACCCAGTGAAGAAGGCGGAAAATTTTCGGGGCCACGCCCAAATTTCGTTTAAAATTCACCTAACTATATTATCAAATTTCGAATATTAAATTATTACCTCTGCAGTGGTTGGATTAATATGTTTTTGTAAATGTTTTTTTACTTTTTTTTTATATTCCTAGCCTGACTCTTTATTGAAAAAAAAAACATTTTTTATGTTTGTGAAAAATATGAATATTGGTGTCAATCCAAAATTTTAACATAATACGTATTTATGACTCTAACTAGCGTTTTTCGGGCTCGCTTTTTATGATTAAAAATAAAGTAAATATCGCTCACCACGCCAAAATTGATGATTTCTTCAGAAATCATGTTTTTTAGGAGCGTAGATCTAAGAGCAGTTTTTGGTGAAAATGCTTAGGTTTTGAAATACTCCTTCTTAAGTGACGTTTTGTATATTCATAATAAATCATTCTCGTTTCTTCCCGCACTTTTTTTTATTATAAATTATCACACTTTTTTCATAAAAAATTTTCAAGTAAGATTTTTACTTTAATTTTTCTCTTTAAAAATAAATACCTACCTAATTGTTTTTGTTATAAAAATTATTTATTGCATTGGGTTATATTTTTGTTGATTTAAAATAGCTCTAAAAATGGAAAACGGAACATAAAGAAGAAAGAAAAAAATACTTTAAAATATTATTCTTTTTACTCGTTTTCCTATAAAATTGCATCATAAATCAATAATTAAAACGATATGCGTCCGAGACCTTAATATCTATATAAAACAGGACTTTTAGAAGGAAAAGTTTAAAAACTAAACGTTTATTCCTACATAAATACGCCACTGTCGGCATATTAAAAACTATCTAAACCAAGTGTATATAAGACTGATGAAGATAAATGTTGATAAAAATTAAAATATTTTAAAAAGTAAATTGATGGGATGACCACATTAAAATAAAGGAGAATATGGTCATCCCATTATTACTTTTTACTTCTCTTAACAATTCTCCTTCTCACACCTAGTTGTCAAACCTTTTATTCTACACTTCAATTCTTATAGCATCCAAAGCTACAAATCTAACATATTATATTTTCCTTTTCACAGTGTGACGTGTATTTTGGTGATAATTTTCTCACTGTTCTAGTCATTGAACCTTTATTTCATCTAATATTTTAATATTAAAACGGTTTTAAGATGATATCTGCCATTTTCTTCATAATTTGATATGTTCTGGTGAAGATAAATGCTTTTGCATTCGAAACATGTAGAGAATTTGTATTTTAAAACAAGTTTTTATAGTATAACAGTGGGAGAAGACTTTGAGTTCTTATTTCTTTCCTTCTACAAAATATGTGTATATTTTTTTTTATCGGGAAACCGGTTTTATAAGTTGAACTAGAAATGGTTATTTATGAATAAAAAATAGGGATCCTTACTTTTTAAAAGAGGTATATATTTGGAGGATTTTTCAATAGGCATTGTTACTTACTAGTTATCCAAGCTTATTGAAAATAGTACATTGTATACCTAGTAGGAAAAGCTGAACATTCCCGGACGACCGTAAAGATTGTATGTCGAGGCGCAAGCCGAGACTGACAATACGGAGTCCAGGAATGTGGCTTTTTCCACGAGGTATACATACTATTTTTTCGTAAATCGAAAATTATTAAAAGAACATAACTTATTACAATGAGCTTGTTAAAATTTTGAAATAAGTATTATTAAATTTGTTTACAAATAAAGAATGCCATTAAATATTTGTGTTGTAACTATGGAAACACAGTAATATTGAATTGTCAAGCTTAACACATTTTAGTTTGCAAGTAGCCGTACAGAAATAATATTTCCTTATAGTACAATAATAATTATTTCCTAACAGTAATTTTCCGTTGCCTATAGCAGCAACTAAGTGTAAGGAAATATTGACATTTTCTTTCAGAAATGTTATCAAAAATGTTAATATTTCTCATAAATTTTTGAAAAGTAGTTTTTTTAAATAAGTGCTATTAAAAAAGATTTTTTTTTTTCATTTTGCTTTTTTGATCCACCCTGTAGTGTCAAAAATAATTTTACATCTTCGACTATTTGGTATCTTTTCACTTTTGTGTTAATAGTTTTTGCGAATGTTTATGTTTAATAACAAAATAGTACCAATTACTTTAGTCATTTTGGGATTGACAAATTCCACATATTTACAGTTTTTTCAAATACCAAAATTTTTTATTCATAATCTAATGCATATATTTGTGATGCAGAATCTTACTTTTTATTTTCAGTCAAATACAATACCTATAACATCTGCCTACCTACAGTCAGTGGCGGCTCGTCAGGTGAAGGGACTCTTCACCAAAAAAAAAAAAAAACCAGAAGGAACATTTCGACAATATTAAATAGTAATGTACCAATATAGCTACCATTTTAGCCCTTGAAAAATAATTATGTTCGAATTAATAATATTAATTTAATTTGAATGTAGCTATGCATAATAGGGCCACCGTTAACTCCGATGTATAATAATTATAAATACCCGTGCATTTTGGCGCGCCCCAGCCGACCGTGTCCATTAGCTCAAAACAAGTGAAGACCCAACGCCCAACATGGCTTTAATATTCACCGTTGCTATGGTTACGTGGAGTCAGTCACGCAATCAGCATGTAACAATTTGCGTTATGATGAAGGGCAATTTAAAAATAAATCAGTCGTATACACGCACCATTGTTTTAGCATTAGTTCGCCTCGCGAAACTTACGGTTAAAGATATAGTTTTTACGTGATTTACTGTGTGATTAAAAAGTTTTGTTTCAATTCTTCAGGTAATTCAGTAGTGTACGTACCTACTTAGTACCGTAGAATGGGGATTCTTGGAACAGGTGGGTGACTTGGATCAAAACTTTTTTTATTATATTTTTGCCTTAAAGCTGGCAACATGGTCATGCCAGGTCTACTTGTTGACCGGTGCTTATTACGTTGTGTATTGTCCTATATTCTTAACTAAATATTTAGTCAATTGACTCAAGTGTACATTGGTATTCAGACGATAAAACTACAGGTAAGAAAAAACTAATTTTTTATCCTAAAAAAACTCCAATTATGGCGCCTACGGCAATAATGTTACACCAGTCGAAATTTGGAGGTTAGGCCAGACACCTGTTTTACACGTAAAAATCACTTCTTCATATCTTCATATCATACAGTGTTGCCGATATAAAAAATAATACCATAAATTGTCGAAATTGGAAATATGTCCGAAAAGATGGAACATGTGTTCCAAGTTTTCAAGACTGTTCCAAGTTTTCGGAATTGTTCCAAGTTTTCGAAATTAAATAAATATTACTAACAGTATGCTTTATATTTCTTTTCAGAAAAATGCCAAGACACCATAAAAAAATACCCACTTCGCGACCATATGCCAAATATACACAAGAGACTCTAAATAAAGCAGTCGAAGAAATAAGAGCAAAAACAATATCAGTTCGTGATGCTCATAGAAAATATAATATTTCTCTGGGTACACTATCTCGAAAGAGCAGAGAAAAAAATATGAATAAGTTCGGTCGACCGACTGTACTTTCTTCTGAAGAAGAGAACCTTATTGTGGAGGGGCTGTTTGTGGCAGCTGAGTGGGGATTTCCATTAACTACTCAGGACTTGCAAGATGTGGTCACTTCTTATCTTGAACAAGCTGGTAGACAAGAAAATCGTTTTAAACAAAATAGACCTGGAAAGGATTGGGTCTATCACTTTCGTGAACGACATCCAGAACTCTCGAATCGGTTTGGAGAAAACATCAAGAGAAATAGAGCAGCAGTATCGCCAGAAATGATCACCTCATACTTTAGTAACTTGCAAGTAGAACTAGAAGGAATTATTCCTGAAGCAATTATAAATTACGATGAAAGTAATTTAACAGATGATCCTGGGCGATCTAGAGTATTGGTAAAAAGAGGATCGAAACATCCAGAACGGTGCTTAGACACATCAAAAATGAGCACATCCATTGTAATGGCTTGCACTGCAAGCGGCACTTTATTGCCACCCTATGTAATTTACAAAGCGGAACACTTATATGATACATGGACAGAAAGGGGCCCGAAAGGTACAAGATATAATAGAACCAAGTCAGGGTGGCTTGATGCCAAGGTATTTGAAGACTGGTTAACAGCCATAGTACTACCATATTTTAAAACTTTAGGACCTGGACCGAAAGCACTTATTGGAGACAATCTCTCTAGTCATATTTCACCAAACGTTATTACAAAATGCCAAGAAAATAATATTAAGTTCATACTTTTACCGGCCAATAGCACACATCTATGCCAACCGTTAGACGTTTCTTTCTTTAGACCTTTAAAAGCTACATGGAGAAAGCAATTATTAAAGTGGAAGCTTTCACATAAAGGGACAATTCCTAAAGCAGTGTTCCCTACACTTCTTAAGGATACGCTTACAAGTCTGGAGGAAACGCAGGCAGATATAATAAAATCCGGATTTCGAGCGTGTGGAATTTATCCGTTAGATAAAGATCAAGTATTAAAGAGACTTCCTGGGCAACAATCTAATTCCGCAGATGAATCTGCTTTAACATCTGCATTAAAACAACAGCTTAAAGCCATGCGATATGGCAATCAATCAGAGCTTCCAGTTAAGAAAAAAAGAATTCTTGTAGAACCTGGAAAAAGCATCGCTGGTCCTAGCAGAGAAATTGAGGAGTCCGAATCAGAAATAGAAATATCATTACATGATACAAATTCTTCTGTTGGACCCGAAGATTTCTCTGATTTAAATGAAGAAGAAACTAGCCTTATTGTCCATAATAATGATAACAATAAGGAAGTTTGGGACGTAGAAGAAACCGCATTTTTTTTGGTTTCATTTCCAGTGGAAGGAAAACCTAACAAGGAAAAAAAATTTGTTGGACAGATTACCAAAATAATAAATGTTCGGTCGATGTACGAATGTAAATTTTTACGCCCTGTGGGAATGTCGAAAACTATCTTTCGATATCCAGATGTTGATGATATTGCCGAAATTGAGCATGATCAAATTATAGAACCTTTAAAGAATCCTAAGAAAAGTGAATATAAAGTCTATTTTCCTTATGAAGTGAATATTTAGTTTGTATAAGCATGTTTTCGCTAATATTTTTTTTAGTACCTATTGCAGTTATAGTACCTAGTTAGCTACTTTCATATTATATTTTAGAAAAACATTCTTATATGTACAATATATTTCTAGTTTTAAATCCAAAAATGCTGTTTAGATGTTTATATTTTATAATAGTGTATAATTCTCAACTTTAAATATTTTATTTTACTGCCGAAAAATACCTTTTTAAATTGTTTACAATATAAAAATTTAGTTGGTGTGTTCTAAGTTGCGCGGCTAGATTAAAACATGTAACACATCACAAAATCCATGACCGTTCCAAGTTGTCAAATTGGAGGGCAACTTGGAACAACTATATTTTTTTTAAAAAACGTTTCCATGTTATTGATTTTTTTTGTTGCTAATTGAGAAAAAGATCGTTTTATAAATGATACATGATATTACCATACCTAAATAAGTAAATTTTTTGAATCCCTGATTTTGTGCTAAAAGCAATTTTCAAAATGTTCCAAATAACCCCATTCTACGGTATTGAGTTTTAAAAATAAACCAATGAATGACATAGTTTGTAATTTGCTGGAAACTCTATTCAGTCTTTGGACAGATGAGGATAAGAGAGACGTTTTGTTACACGGGTTTTTAGTCAATGTTTGTTTAGGTACCCGAACTATACCTAGCTCTTCACCATTTTTTAAGTCCGCGAGCCGCCACTGCCTACAGTTGATTTACCGCAGATCATAAAACTGAGCGCTATAAAATAATAAAATCATTCCCTACCAAAATGCCTATCCGAAAATGTTTCATACAGCAATAAAACTGCTCATAGTTTATGTCAATTATGTCTGCATAAAAATGATTTATTATGGAAATTTATATTTGAATATAAAATGCTTATAAATTATTATTTGACAGCATAAATTCAGTGGTGCTGATGGATATCAAAACATGTTATGCCACGCGATTGCACGAGTTCAATATTGTAGGATTTTTTTCATTGGTGACATTTTCCAACCAACAAAATCCCGCTAATCGATTTTTCAAGCGCTAAGATCTCTCTAAGATGCGCCGCCGCCGTTCCAATGCTACAGACTGTCAAAGTATGAAAATTCCATATTTTAAACGTCAATATCTCAAAAACAAGAGAATTTAGACATACTTATGTCTTTTTATACAAAATATAGGTAGCCTACGTGGAATTTTATAGAGAATTAGAAAATAATATAATATATAGGGTGTTTTTGCATTTTACTTCTAACCTTAAAAACACGATGCTCTACTGTTTTTTTAATTCGTTAATGAGCTGTAAAAATACTAATACTATTTTGCTAATTTGAACAATTTTGTATACTTATTTAATAATAACACAGTTCCCAATGGTGGACACTTAATTTGGATAACCCTGTATAACCAATATATTGCCAATATCAAGTAGGTACAAGATTTGCGATCCGATGGAGGACTAAAAGGGGATATAGAGTTTGCGCTGTGAACAGGACCGGTATATGAGGGTTATAAATTACACGGCACGTAAAAGATATTATATTAACCAGAATAGTTTATAAGTAAATGGATGAAAGTGATTTTTACACAGATATCGAGTTAAGTGCATAATTACTAATTTATAATAATATCTGTTTTACTATCTTTTAATCTCCCTTGGTTTTTTTTGATAGATTTTTAGCTTTGAACCTCTGTATTCCAAAATATAAAAAGTTGTAATTACACCCCTTTGCCTTTCACCTCACCTAGTATGCTATATTACTAACATCATTTAATTACATTGTTGTTTAAAGAGTTCTTCAGAAAAATAAGATCGTTTTATAAAATTACTGGGACATTATAGAAAATCGGAAACTTATCATAAAGCTGCAAGTTTTGAATATCACCTATTCTTTTTTTTAAGTAGGGCAATGTTCTTAGATTTTTGCGTCTGCAAATTGACCTGTAGACCTCCTGTAATTTTATCATAATAATTAATGTATTCAAACATTTGGCCAGCAATTTTTCCTAGCAAATTTTTTTAAAGTTGTTAATACTGTATCAAATGGTCAAAAGTAAATTATATTTTCCCCCCAAAAAAAAACTCCAAGGCCAAAACAAGAAAATGTATTTTTTAAATATTTACCACCCGCTACCTTGATTCTAATTCTAATTCATTAAAGGCATAAAATAAACTCTTTACAAATAATTATTTTTCTCTAGCTAGACCATTAACTTGCAATTGGTTTAGCAATCAAAATTGGGTTAAGGTTGCCTGTTATTTTTCTTGTATGTACTTTGTAGAGAAAAGGAATGTTGTCACCACTTGTATATCTTACAGTAAAATAGTTATAGTATGTGCACAGATACTTGATGTTTAATGTGTTTTCTAAACTATTTTCCTTTACTTATTTTTTATATTATTTGTCATAGACCTAATAGTAGGTACTCAGAATTAAAAGAAATAAAAAATGTATACATAATTAGTATTTAGGGAGATTAGATTAAAATAAGATTAGAACTTTATATAAAATTTTGTCCTTTGTCCCCTTATCATCGAGCTACAGTCTCCTAAAGGGGGGACTCTGATGATGGTTTTTACTAAATTGTCTCGAAACCGTCAAGTAAATTTTGTGCGCGGTGTCCATCTGTTATTTCCAAAATATCGTTAATTTAAAAATGACATCAAAAGGAGGGGGAAATGGTGTAAAATTAGTCCTATCTTTTTTTTCGTTGAATTTTGTACTTTTTTATGTTGTACTTAAGAAATCTAATGTTTTTTTACAAAAAACAGGTACCTATTGTTAGTTGGACACAATTTGATGTACAGTTTTCGAGATTAATAGATTTACAAATTACCTTGCATTAAGAGTACTTACCTATATTAGTTAATTATTTTTTTAAAAAATCATATTTTTTAATAGTAAATCTTTTTTTAGCTATTGAAGTTTGTTATTTTTGACAGGCAACGTATTTTTTTTAGTTGATTTATCTCGAAAATGATACATTAAATTGTGTCCAACCAGGAATACCTGTTTCTTGTAAAAAAATATTAGGTTTCTTTAGTCCAACATAAAAAAGTACAAAATTCAACGTAAAAAAAAGTTCGGTCTATTTTTACTCTACTACCCCCCTCCTTTTGGCGCCATTTTTAAAATACCGACATGGACAAGTTTACCAAAACTTTAATATTTTTTTGACGGTTTCAAAAATATTAGTGAAAACCATCATCAGAGTCTAAGTAGGGACATAGGAGAAAATTTTATATGAAGTCCTAACCTTATTTTGATCCAATCTCCCTAAATCCTAATTATTGACCATACCTTTTTAGGACACCTTGTATTTATATAATATAGGTACTTCTGTTCGCTCCACGGGTCCCGAGAATTTGTTATTTTCAAACAAATAGTTTTTCAATCAAATTGACACCATCTGTTTAAATAAAGCATTAAGAAGTACCATGGCCTTCTACCATGTATTACGTAAAGACAAAGCTAGGATTCTTTGTCTCCCCAAACATTCTAGAGGGCCATCAAAATTACCTTTCGACACACGCATTGAAAAATGTTCGTACTCGTAAAATATGACGCACCTTCTAGCCAAGTTAACCCTGCTTTTTTCACATATTCATAGGCGCCGTAGGCAAAATTATTTTTTTGATTTTTTCATATCGCTGCTGTAAAAAATTTTCCCAAGGAAAACTTTTTCCCAACCAAATAATAAGTTATGCATTAAACGTAACGTGGCAAAGTGAGTTTTCGACTTTTTGCATCCTCATCAGATCCAAAGATGAGGGGAAACTTTACGTGCCGGAAAATATTTGCTCTTGAATTTTAAAATGTTGGTTTTAAAGTCAAAACAAATGCATAATTAAAGGTTTCATTTTGCTCGATCCGTATAATTTTAAATGGATTGAGAATCGAAAATAATGTTCATAATCTAAAGCAAAACATCACCTTCTATTATTACAATGTCTGATTCACATTAATAAATAGACTGTTAGAACATCTCAGACACTAAAATATGTATATTATACTTGATACTGGTCGTAATAAAAACATGACTATATAGGGTGATTCCTAAGTTGATACTTCTTTTTTAGCTGCGTATAGAAGGCATTAAAATAAACAACATTTTCAAATATCTTTTTTCAAAAAACCCAAAAATAAAGTAGGTACTTACATTCCTTTATTACACTACAAATCAAATACGGTTCTGCCTAACTTGCCCCCATTATAAAACTTCTGGGTGTAGAGGAGAAATATCCGCGCTTTTACGACACTCACAATAAATTAGCACCATAATTAGTTCATTGCTTTTAAATTTTACCATTTTCACCAATTAACTTGCTTCAGAAAACCACACCGCGCAGCGAATTGCCAAAATAAATAACTGACGACCGATCCGTAAAATGCATGACTAACATACAAAAAACGGAGAAAAACAATATAAAGTAAAGGGCTACGTTTTGATTACCAGGCCCGCACTTAGATTTTTTACTTCTGTAACTCGGCTATTTTTAAGTTTTTTGAAAAAAGGTATTTGAAAAAATTGTTTATTTTAATGCCTTCTATACACATCTAAAAAAAACTATCAACTTAGGAATCGCCCTGTATATTATGTATTCAAAAATGTTCATAAATTCTATTGCAGATTGGAAAATACAATAGTACTTTGTACAACAAGGGTGGATATGATGTCCATATCGCACGAGGAAGTAAATTCCGAATCGAACATCGAACTTCATCCCTAGACGCGTTTCGTCATATCATGATTCATCAGTAGGGCTAGAAGGGAAACAAAACTCTTTTTATTTTAAAATTGTTTCGGAGCTTTGTACCGACGACTACGGTAGCGCGTACCTAGCGGTACTACGGTAGCGCGTACCTAGCGGTAACACTTGATATTGTGACGAGTGTCTTTGCAAGTGATCTCTGGCATTTTGCTTATTTCTGTAGGCTTTGTTAGAGGTGCAGGTACTTTGTTGAACATTGACTTGATGTCGCTACTCGTAAAACTTCACTTCTTTGATAAAAAAATCTGTTTTCAAAACATTGCGAAAATATACACTAACTGGCTAGAATTATTACAAATAAATTTGAGATTAAAAAAAACTCCATCAAGTGCTTATCAATGTTTTAGTTTATATAAAGAATAGAATGGGAACATGGTTAAAAGTAGAAAGTAAACTACTCGTCGCTCAACTACCTTTAATTTATAATTTTAAAGACATCAATAGAATGTTCTGAAAAACGATTCTATTTTTCAATTACCTTTAACTACTATCTAGATTATGTATCTACCTTTTAAAAGTAGTTATTGGGGATCGATTCCACGGTTTACTTTGACACAACAACGAACAAATTCAAATATTTGGAAAAATAGACATCGGGAGAAAATTTTAAATAAAATTTTAGAAAGAAAAAAATGCATATGAAATTAAATTTTATTAGGCAAGAAGGGACTTACTTTAGAATTAGATTTCCAGAAGCTTATAATTTATTGCTACGATGAATTAAATGGATACAAAATATTATCTATATTAAAAAATTTATCAGTTATAGTCAACACAATCTTTCTGAGCGATACTAAAAAAAAATCATAATGAAACGTGTCGTGAGGTTTTTTGATTTATTTTGAACAATATTAGATTCGACCTTAAAAGGATAATAATTCGATAATAATTTTAGGAATTGCCTTACTTTTTTATAACGATAATTTCGATAATTAAATATTAATTCTGCAGGTGGTTTTCCACTTTAAAAATATGATTTGGGGAGCACCCGCCTACCTTCCTGCCTACGCCCTTATGCCAAATAGTTTTTGTTTGATATATACAGCGTGACAATTTTTTTTCGTTAGGAAATTCCTAAAACTATCCAGAAAATCAGACACGATAACAATGCATCACTTCACCAATAGGTATAAATATTATATTTTTTCTAAATAATAAAAGTGAGCATCGAAAAATAAAAGTTTACTCTACTTTACTTCTTACTACTGTTAATCAACAGGAGAAGTTTTAGGAGGGAGACGCTTTTTTTCTTATTTCCTTATTTTTATAAGTCACTTTTGACCAGGATTTTCTTGTATCTATGATAATTGTTGTCAATGTTTAGGTACATTACCAGTTGCAGGTTGCAGCTGATGAAAACACACAACTTTTTTTTTTAATTTTGCAAGTAAGTAAATCCTAATTTTTCCAGTATTTAAGGGGATATGTTATTTTTAGTTTTCCTTAATTTAATACAAGTACAGAAGAAAAACAATAATATTATTAAAATCGATAAATAACAATGATAAATTGTGTTTTTAAAAAAATTAATGTTAATATTTTGATACCATACCAAATAAATTACCTTAGTCAATATGCCTGCTTTTTTGTAAAATTTTTACAAAGTCCCACACTTTTCAC
Organism: Polydrusus cervinus; assembly: GCA_935413205.1. Taxonomy (NCBI): domain Eukaryota; kingdom Metazoa; phylum Arthropoda; class Insecta; order Coleoptera; family Curculionidae; genus Polydrusus; species Polydrusus cervinus. Next base: position 32,956,647 of record OW284516.1, read on the forward strand.
AAAATACAATGTCACCAACATGCTGATAAAATATGTTACATTAATTAATTATTTGTTAAAAGACCTTTTTAGCCAATAAACCAACTAGATTTCAGAATTAGTAACGGCGATAATCGCGATCTTTCGAAACTTTTCCGGAGGAACTTTTCGGCCAAGAGTTGAGAAATTCTGGGCGCGCGAGACGCGATTGTTAAATTTCTGAGCAGAAAACACCAGAGAGAGCAATAACTTAACTTTACGCATGCGATAAGAACATTTTCAGTGACGAATCGCAGGAAGCTTAGCCTAAATCTGATACATTTGACACCTTCGGAATCATAATTACGATTTATTACTTCCGAAACTTGATTTTAAAGACTTACTTCGGTAAGTTTCAAGGCCGAAAAGACAAAATAACTTGAGGGGATGGCGTCCTATTCCTACCACCGCATTGTAGAAATAAGGGGAGAGAATTTTGTTTAACTATAATAACTTAATTTTCTTTTGTAACCGAAACTACATACTGCTTTGAGCAGCCCAATTATTTTTTTCGACAAAAGTAACAAGATATAGTCTGTTTTAGAAAGGTATAGAGTAATAAAAGTTCATTAGGTATGCAAAGGGACTACAGAGTGGCCCAATGAATATTTAAGCCACTTTCATAATTTGTCAGTAATTTCATTGCAAAATTCTTTATTTTCATCAACTGCTGGTAGTGCCAACCGGGTTTGGGTCAATTTATATGGATTTTACCTATTGTTATCCATTCACAAACACTGAAAGTGGTGTGTCAAAGACGTGCATTTTGTACATAGAATCAGGTACACTTATTTTTTATTCATCATTATAAAAAAAATACAAAAAATACATTATACAGAAATTAAATTATAAAAAGTCATAATATTCTTCGTCGTCTGAGGAACTGTCATCTCCTCTTGACGTTATACGTTGACGGTCCGATCGATCAGATGGTCAAGATCACTAATTTCTCATTTTCTTTAATGACATGATGGACTGCTTTTCGCCAGTTCTCTGGTGTCACTTCCTTAATGGCTTGATCAAACAGTAGCCTAACGTCTTTTATTTTGAATGTCGTGTTGTGTCTTGCTACACATCCTTTCACTTGCGTTCTATAGGATTTAGTTAGCAATGATATGGCGGTGTGCGCAGCACATTTACACTATGTTTTTTAGCTATATGTTCGACGGCATATTTCATAAAACGACGTTTCTATAAAAACGTTTTTATCAAATTATCTTTAAATTCAATACTTTTGGTGGTTAACCAGTCGATAATTCCTTGTTTTCTGTAAGATGAAGTTGGAGTCTTCTCTGTGCGTCGTGAATGATAGTTTGCGTTATCCATAACTAATACTGAAACAGCTCTGGAAGATATTTTATCATTTCATCAAAATAGTCCTCAAAAACATTTGAATTCATGTCCTCGTGGTAATCTTCCATATTGAACGACTGAGAGGTTAGCAAACCTTCTTTTAAAAATCCCTCTTCGCTTCCATTAATATGATGGCCTTATGTTCAGGCATCATCAGCTGCATCTGATTAATTTTTCTCTTCTTTAAAGTATTGTTTTTGTGTTTTTTGATCCTTACTTCAAGTGGTCCTAGTGTATCACCAATGTAAGATCGGCCACATTCGCAGGGGATCTGATAGACACAGTTTTTCCTTCCTTTTGGCCTGTTGAATTCGAACAAAATTTCTAAATTCTTCTTCATAATTACCAGCTTCATGAGAATTTACATCTATTTCAAATTTCATTTAGTTATTAATTATTGTAATAATATAAAATGAATGAAATTGTATCGATAAAGTTAAATTTGCAAAAGTATCATCAAAAATGTATATTATATAATTGTAGAAATTCTAAAGAAGTAAAAAATAAATTAAAGTATAATTAAGAGAGTATAAAAAATAAATTATTTTAACATAAATTAAATCTATCTACAACTTGGCTTATCTTATTATCATTTTAAATAATCCATATTTTTAATTTTCTTTTGAATGTTTCAAGGCCCATAGTTTTAAAAATGTTGGCAATAAATTGAAAATTGTTAAATTAAAATTATTATAACATAAACAAATATTAAAAATATTGCGTTCTCTTAAACTGAATCATGCTTATTGGCGGATTTTTAAAAACTTTTTAAATTTTGGCTCTACAGATATTGGAGAATGGGGGAAAGTTATTTTTATGAAAAAAAATTATTCTTAATAAGTTTACATTTTTTAGGATTTTCATTGGCTTATCTTCTTCCTCGATTTCTTTTCTACATTAAAATAACTCTTCCACATCCATGGGTAAAAACAGAATTTCAAAATCCTGCCTAGATTTTTTGTAATTCGGTCCAAAAAAACCGCAATTTAACTTTGAAAATTTTTTATTATTCAAATTTGCGCGCTCTATTTAAAAACAGTCAAGAAATGTTTTTTCTCGTATATATTTAGTGTAAACGCACTTTGCCTGATATTTTATATTTTTAAGTGTTTGTTGTCATGCCCCCGGGAAACCGATGAAAGGCAGTAATTTTAGAATGAGTTTTCCACGTTTTAGTCCTTTTTGCAGACCCTTCTCTGCGAGTTTATGCAAGATGACAAAAACAACTGTTGGCAGATGGTTATTAAACAAATATTTTCACAATCATGCTGTAAAAAGCTCTGTTAATCAACAGATCGATGAAGGCTAAATCATACAAAAATAGGTCATTAAAACGCAAATTTGGCCCAATGTCATAAAAGCCAACCATGCAACTGGTTTTATGAAATTTTTATGGAAATCATTTAATTTGATAGGCATAACAATATTTACCACTTTATTTTGTGAAAGTAGTCCATCTCTCAGAGGAGTGATATTATAAGTAAAGAATTATAACACACAATCTGCTCAACTAGTTTATTAAAAGGGGTTTCTTTTCAGAAAAACTTTAAAAGTAAGCCGTACATGTTTCGAAAGTTAAAACCTTTATCATCAGCTGAACATTACTAATACATTACACGAAGAGAGACCCTCGACATTGCATGGTTAAAAACTGAGGAACAGAAAAGGAAAGATCGAAAATTTTTAGATAGTGTACTTAAAGAAATTAAAATTTAAAAAAAAAAGTAAAAAGTTTTTTAGGCATTAAATTTTTGGAAACATTTCAAATTTAATATTTGAAATCATAGTCCAAACGTGTTAACCAATGGTGGTCAAGGCACAAAATGTACCATTTTTATACTTTGGTTAAGGAAATTCAATGAAAAGGGCCGTGAAAATTAAAAGAAACATTTACATAACGATAACATCTGGAAACAGGATAATCTTGAAATCACGATATACCTACATATATGCAGTGGCGGCTCCTGATAGTCGATACAGGTGGGGCCAAAATATCAAGTCAAAAATATTTAATGAGAATACAGGGTGTTAGGTTAGGTTAGGTAAGAGTGGCAGACCTTTGATTCTGACCAAACAGTCTCACGTAGTCCTAATTAGGTCCGTTGTAATACCACACGTGTTCTGTAGAACCCACCTTCATCAGATATCTGATAGTTAATGCGGCGTACACAGCAGAAGGATTTTAACAACTTATTCAAACCAGCCACTACTGTTTAGAAACCTGCTCAGCCGTCCAAGTTGTAAGTTGCTTAGTTCCTCCAGGCTATCGAAAGATGGTTCACCCAGAGCAGTGACCCTTCTTCTTGCGAGGCCAGGGCATTCACACAGAAAATGATGAATACTTTCTTCCTCTTCCTCATCTCTGTAACTTCTGCAGAAGTCGTTAGTGGGTATTTGCATACGTTCGGCATGTCTATCGAAGAGGCAATGTCCGGTAACAACCGCAGTAATATTTCTCACGTCTTTTCGACTGTGTCTCAATAGCTCTGCGGTTCTCTTTTTATCGAATGTGGGCCACAGTTGCCTGGATGTACTACAGGTTGTCAACCTTATCCATCTGTTATGTGCAAGCTGTTTGGCTGTGTAATCAATCTCCTCTTTGACTAATCCCAGTGGTTTGTTCAGTGTATTGTCTGCTAGATCAGCTGGCATGCCTGCACCCTCTCTGCGAGCGCATCGGCAGCCTCGTTGCCTTCTATTTTGGAGTGTCCAAAAACCCAGCACAGAATAACCCGATGTTGGTTGCCAAGTGTGCATAGATTGTTGCGGCATCGCTTTACGAGCTTTGATTTGACGCTGCTGGAACAGATTGCCTTAATCGCCGCCTGACTATCACTGAAGATGGTGATTGACGAGGCTACTCCCAGGCCAAGATGTTCTTGCAGGATATTGACCGCCTTCTCTACTACCAGTACTTCTGCTTGAAAAATACTACAATAGTTAGGGAGTCTATACGATTTCTGTATTTGTAAACTTTAGGAAAATACTCCAGCTCCCACACCAACGTCCATTTTCGAACCGTCCTACCTACCTACTCGGAATAAGTATAGAATACCTTCTATCAAAGCATGTTATTGGGACAGCGTAATCAGTTGGGTCTCGTAGATTATTCCCCGGGTGTATCTTTAGTATACTGCTGTGTCCGTGGTTGGTCTCATTCCAGAATTTCGACTCTTTCAGTCGCAGGGCACTTTTTGCAGCTATACTTTTTCCATAGATATCCAGGGGGGGTATATATAACATGACCTCTAGCGCCACTGTCGGGGTTGACTTAAGGGCTCCGGTTATTTCTAAACAAGCTGCCCTTTGTATCTTTGTTATTGACTTAGTGTGCACTGCTTTTTCCAAAGCGGTCCACCAAATCAGGACCCCGTATATAGGTCTTATAATGGCCGTATAGATCCAGTGTACTATGTGGGGTTTTAGTCCCTATTTTTTTCCAATTGCTTTTTTGCAGGCATATATTGCTACCGACGCTATTTCCACTCGTTCTTGCCCCAGTGTAGCTTGGAGTCAAGTACAAATCCTAAAAACTTTGCTTTTACCTTAAGCACTAAAGCATTATTGTCGAGTACTGGAAGTCTCCGTTTCCACTGATTTCCCCTTGGTATAAGCGTGTTGAGACGAGCTTAACTCTCGCTTTCTCACCGAGTTCTTGATATGCAGATCCAGTAACCTCTCCAATGTTTTGACAAGAAACGAAGACATGCTTATTGGTCTGAAGTCTTTGACGGTTACATGACTGCTCTTACCAGCCTTAGGGATGAAGACTATTTTTATCTTATTCCAGTCAGCCGGCATATAAGTGAAATGCAAGCTGCTTCTGTATATCACCAAGAACAAGGGATCAGGATTCTCTTCCCTCTTTGTAGCATGGCGGGCATTATCCCGTCTAATCCTGGTGATTTGTAAGGTTCAAATGAGTCAATCGCCCATTCTAGCTTATCGTAAGTGACCACTGATATGATGCTATTCAAATCCGGAACGTCTCCTTGATCGATAAGGTGCTCTATGGCCGATGTATTACCAGGAAAGTGGGAATCAATCAGCAATTCAAGGGTTTCTCCACTACTCTCTGTGTATGTCCCATCATCCTTTTTTAGAAAAGAGGGAGCACTAGGCTCCTTTGATAAAACTTTTTTAAGTCTAGCGGCTTCGCTTGTACTCTCAATTCGCTCGCTGTAATTTTGCCAAGCGTTTCTTTGAGATTTTCTAATCGCTTTCTTGTACGTCTTTAGAGCCTCTCTATAAGAGCTCTCAAATTCAGTACGTTTGCTCTTTGCTTTGTTAAATAGCTTTCGCATGTCCCTTCTTAGCTGACCCAGCTCTGCGTTCCACCATGGTGGGTATGGCTTTTTGGCTGGTCTGCTTATCGGACAGCTTTTGAAAAATGCTGCTTCCAGGGTATTTGTGAGTTTATTAACTGCTTCATCAATTGAAGCCTTATTTGGTAAGAGATTGTTGGGAGGATTTGCCAGTTTTTCAGAGATAATTCCGCAAAACTTTTCCCAATCTGTTCTTTTAGGGTTACAAAATGGTGTAGGCAAGTTCGTGGACTCACTGATATCAAATAGAATCCAACGATGGTCCGAGAACGAATCCTTGCTGGACACTCTCCAGTTTTGTACCTTTAGGTTTGATTCATTTGTAAGCGTAACGTCCAGAACTTCCTGTCTGTTCGCAGTAACAAATGTAGGTGTATTACCGTTATTACATAAACTAAGGTTAGTATTTATAATAAAATTAAAAAGACACTCACCTCGGTCATTGATGTCCGTGCTATCCCATATTGTGTGATTGGCGTTGGCATCACATTCCAAGATTAGGCTTTGCTTAGAAATCCTGGTAGATTCCACAATATTTTGGACGTCTACCAATGGAGTTGAAACGTCATGCGCCATGTATACGGATGACAATATTATTGGTGTCCCTCCTTTGCGCTCCAGTTTGACCGTTGTTATGTCCATCTTTAGAACCTTCCATTCCTTGCAAGGAATCTTAGGATTCTGGGCTGCCAAGAGTGGCAGCAAGGAGTTCTATGAAATGGTTGGCACTGGCAACCAAATTCTAGCTCTCGGACACTCTGGAAGTTCCGAGCGAGGAATAACCTGTAATTGGGCGAGTTCCCAAGGTTGTCCGATCTATTTGACACTCTGTCTTAGAAATGCTAAGGAAAAATCATCAGTGCAATTGATGATCTTTATTCCTCTAGTCCATCCTGAGGTGTCGTACTGAGGGATCCTGTCGGCAGGATTGGCTATTAGAAACTCCATAAGGATTTCCGTTAGCCTCCTTTCAACCAGGATCCAGCGTTCTGCTGTGATCTTCCAGTATTTATTTCCAGCATAAGTCACAGAGGCTGCTGCGGGTCGCTTCCGACATTGTTCTACTGTCGGAACGCTCCCTGAAAGCAAACTTTTTCTGGCTCCCTCCACTACTAAGCGCAGCGGAACTATTCGTTTTTGAAACTACCACAGATACTTTTCTGGTCTCCGCAGTCAGTCCCCTTGAAGACATTCCAGCTTTGCCTTTGCTGTGGAAAGGATTTCCTTTTCTTTACTTCTTTTGGGGTGCTCTCCTCGTCTGTAGAACGTGTCCTCTTTCCAGCAACACTTCTCTCGAAGGTTGCACCCGGTTTTTGATACGTATAGGGAACGTAGAACGGGTTTTGGGCCAATAGTTCTCTTGTCCACTTTATCGTTCCCTTGTCCCTACTTGTGAGTTCAGCTGGCTGTTACAAGTTCGATGCATTAACATCTATCTCGGTAACTATAAGAGATAGCGATTTGGTTAAATGGAGGTAAAGTTGCATAATTTAATGCTGATTTATTCAAAAAAAAAGAAGAAATAAATTTTTGTTTTACTTTTCTATATGACAAAATATTGATTATTGATTATTTTGAAAAACCACCAAGAGCCTTAAATTTGCTTAAGACAACTTTTTATGCTCAGCATTTTTTTAAAAATTTTCGAATATCTCCGCAAGTCATTGAAATTTAAATATTGTTCAGGATTGAAATATGTAACTTTGCCTCTATTTAACCAACTCTCTATCTCTTATATAGTTACAGAGATATCAATGCTAATGCATAGTCTTTGTAAAACCCTATATAAAAATCGAAAAAACTTACCGACTAATTAAATGAAGCATGTAATAAGGTATTCCAGTTGTTCTAACAAAAAATGTTCATAAAACACTAAAATTTTCTTATGAGACAACTCCATAAGTCTTTGTTTTTTATGTGAAAATGATTCAATCACTTTTGTTCTTGAAGTTGCCAATATTCTTGACAAAACAAATTTCGGCAGACAACATACCTAGAGTCTTTCAGTTTATTCATTTTAAAACTGATACACCTAAATCCGGAATCAAGAATATAATCCACTGACGGATTAACCTAAACCTAACCTACAAGCACAGAACTCGCCTACAAAAATATAATTTATGTTAAATAGTAAAAACTGTTTAAAAGAAAAATATTTTAAAATTAATATCTCGACAGGCGAAACGGTTTTAAAAACAGCTGCCATCTAGTAGCTAGTAACGGTAGCAAAGCCGAAAGCATAACTATATAGTAGTGCCCTAACTCGATTCATTATCGATAAAGTAAAACATCATATTATGAGCATCTGGCCAGGCCAGGCCGATTTCTCTACGCGCCAGTAAGAGAGGGCGATATATTCATTGGTGTTAGTCTATCTCTTTACGGGTTTAACATCGTGCCAAATACAGAGATTTCCAGAGCAGCGTGGCGGCAGGAAATTTTCGCTGCGTCACCCACACATTGGGGAGTTTTTTCATAGTTAGGCGTTAATAGATATCAACGTCTTCAATTAAAAATTATTCACATTTACAAAAAGAATGAAGCGTAGGGAGACAAAGTAAAAATAATTATAAATGAGAAATAACAAGCTTGGTGTACAGGTAGGTAGGGCCATGACATTGTGGCCCTACTGTACGAGCCGCCACTGCATAAATGTCGATACTCAAACTACAATTTAAACATCTCTGCGCAAGTGCGCATGTCATCACCTATGAGGATCTTGCTTAGTTTGACGCGAGTGACAGTTTTAACCTCATATTGTCTGCCATTGTAAAAAGCGGGCACATTTTCATAAACGGCCTTTACACTTTTCTTCTGTGGGTATTATTTTTTATTTTCTGTTCTGATTCGAGTACTTAAATATAACGAATATAGTTCCATAACTTATGGGCCGTACTGTAACTGGAGATACTAGACATCAAACTAAGCCGATTATGTCATATAAGTTTTTTCGGATTGTTACTCGTTCTAGAGATACAGGGTGTTGAAAGTAAACGTTTATTCTCGAAAATAAGCCATAATTTTAAAACGGTTTAATGAATCGAATTGAAAGTTGGCAATATTATATTTTTATGAGCAAGAAATAAGAATTTGTAGAAATTTTTAAGTTTTAAACTAGAGGGCGATAGTTGCATACACTGGGCTTCATAAATCTATGATTTTTTTTCTTATCTGTGATATTAGGTGTTTTTCAATTATAGTTTCTTAAAGAAGGGCATTTTCTGAGTCAAAAAGTTGTACTTGATTGGTCTTAATATCTTTAACGGTTTTCGAGATATTTCCCTTTAAACATCCCAAAGCATAAAAAAAACATAGTACATAATTAAATTAGTATTTTAATTATCAAAAAAAACTTATATGACATAATCGGCTTAGTTTGATGTCTAGTATTTCCAGTTACTCTACGGCCCATAAGTTATGGGACACCACACATTAATACGAATAAAATATGATTTAAATTAAGTAGCCTATAACCAACACAATTGAAAAAACATGAATGTATTACTAAACTTTAAGGAAGTTCCTATACAGGGTGCACACGAATTCGTGTTCGTACAAGGGGATCTCGAAATTGAGCCCAACTGGACGAAATCTCCCATTTTATTATTCTACACCTTTCTGAAATAGACTATAAGCAGCAGTGGCGTATTTAAGGGGGGAGGGGGCTGCAGCCCGGCAGCCCCCCCCCCCCCGATCCTAGGAGCTGGGGTTTAAAAGTCTAATTGCAACCTAATTTTTCGTCTCACGCTTGGAATCTTAATTTAAATTTTTAAACCATGTAATCTTGGCTTAGATTACATAAAGGTCTTGTAGGAAACGTTTAGTTCTTAAACTTTTCCTTCTAAAAGTCCTGCTTTATATAAAGATTAAGGTTTCGGACACATATCGTTTTAGTTATTGATTTATGATGCAATTTCATAGGAAAACGAGTAAAAATAATAATATTTTATAGTATTTTTTTATTATATACGTGTCTGTTCCGTTTTCCCCTTTTATAGAGCTATTTTAAATCAACAAAAACATAACCCAATGCAATAAAATATTTTTACAATAAAAACAAAAAACATATAGGTATTTATTTTTAAAGAGAATAATTAAAGTACCTAAACATTTTAATTGAAACAATTTTTATGGAAGAAGTGTGAATTTATAATATAAAAAATAGTGCGGGAAGAAACGAGAATGCTTTATTATGAATATACAAAACGACATTTAAGAAGGAGTATTTCAAAACCTAAGAATTTGCACCAAAAACTGCTCTTAGATCTACTCTCCTAAAATATATGATTTCTGAAAAAAATCAATTTTGGCGTGGTGAGCGATATATACTTTATTTTTAAACATGAAAAACCGAGACCGAAAAACGCTAGTTAGAGTCATAAATACGTCTTATGTTAAAATTTTGGATTGACACCAATATTCATATTTTTCACAAATATAAAAAATGTTTTTTTTTTAATAAAGAGTCAGGCTAGAAATATCAAAAAAAAGTAAAAAACATTTACATAAAAAAATTAATCCAACCACTGCAGAGGTAATAATTTAATTTTCGAAATTTGATAGTAGTTAGGTGAATTTTAAACGAACTTTGGGCGTGGCCCCGAAATTTTTTCGTTTGCGGCGCTTTTCCGCCTTCTTCACTAGGTACAATATCATGAAATACATATAGTCCGGACTGTCCCTTTCTTCAGAAAAAATAATGTCCTACTTACGCCCACTGAGCCCCCCCCCCCCCCCGAGCATATTATCTGACTACGCCACTGATAAGCAGCCCTTTTTAAGTTAAAGTCAGTTGCACAATAACAACAAAAGATTAGTAATGGAAAAATACAAAAATAAGTAATAAAGAAGAAGAAAAAAGCAAGCAAATAGAAACTCAGTTAAATTCTTTAATTATAAAACAAGAAAGTGGCATGTCTTTTTTATTATTATCATTATCATCACTGTCTTGCCAATCAACTGTCTTAATTGCTTTATCTTCTAATTGCACATGTTCAACAATCGTATCAATTTCGTTTTTATTATAATCTTCACTAAGAAATGTTTAATATGAAAAAGGTTTTGATCAATTTTCTTGTGTAGTTTCAGAGAAATTCGCGTTTTAAGTATCATTTACTGGATTATGAAAAAAACCGGCTGCCTTGTCTAACGCTGGCCCTAATTATTCTACTTAGGTATAGTCTATTTGATATTGGTAGAGAGTAATAAATGAAGATGTCTACAAATTTAATATTAATACTTCTAAGGAGTATTATAGTCTCAATAACATAATGGTATTACTGAAGTTACATGACACATGGAGTAAAGTATAAATCAGTGCTTGATGGCGGAAATGTATAGAACAAATTAAGTACCTAATCTAAAATTAAGAAGGACCAGAAAATGTGTGAATTAGAAGGTTTAATTGAAGAAGGCGTCCTATAGTCTATTTCAGAAAGGAGTAACGTAATAAAAGCTCATTAGGTATGCAAAGGGACTACAGAGTGACCCAACGAATATTTAAGCCACTTTCATAATTTGGCATTGATTTCATTGCTAAATTATTTATTTTCATCAAGTAGTACGACCCTGGTTTGGGTTCATTTATGGGTTTTGCCTATTGTTATCCATACACTGAAAATGGTGTGACAAATACTTGCACTATGTACATAGTATTAGGTACATTTATTTTTTATTAAACATTACAAAAAAAAATATACAAAATACAAGAAATACATTATAGAGAAATAAATTATAAAAAATCATAATAATCTTTGTCATTTGAGTAACTGTCATCTTGTCTTGACGCTATAATTAACGGGTCGACGGTCCGATCGATCAGATGGTAAAGATCCTACATCTTCTCCTCTTCTTTAATGACATGATGCTTTTCGCCAGTTCTCTGGTCTCACTTTCTTAATTGCTTGATCAAACAGTAGCTTAACGTCTTTCATTTTGAATGTCGTGTTGTGTCTTGCTACAAATCCTTGCGCCCATGTAAGTTCTATAGGATTTAGTTCGCAATGATATAGCGGTGTGCGCAGCACAGTTACTCTATGCTTTTTAGCTATATCTTTCACGGCATATTTGATAAAACGATGTTAGTATAAATTTGCTTTAGCTAATAGTTCCTTCATTATCAAATTATCTTCTTTTATTTTTATTTGGTTAGTAATCATAAATAATTTAATGCATAAAATTTACCTGCGCCTATGGCCGACACACCTAAATTGAGCGGACTGGACGGAATTTCCCATTTTATTACTCTACACCTTTCTGAAATAGACTATAGTTAAATAGTAGGAATAAAAGTCTGTCTAAACCACAATATCTTTAATAATGAAAAAAATTGTCTAGGGGTAATTTATATTCATGAAAGAGAACATGTTTCGACCTTAGTGAAGGTCATCATCAGCTCTAAAAAGAGAACCCTTTTAAGTGACGTAGAAAAGCTAATACATTGGTATAAAAGAGAGGGTATAAAAATCAAACAGGGGTACTTTTTTATTCAAATTAAAATATTTTATACTAAAAACATTTTTTTTTACCTATAAGGCATAAGTTATGACCTTAATCCCTATTTAATCATGGTGAATTCACCTTCGCCCAATCAATCCTTAATTTAATAAAAAATTTTGGATTTTAATTTTTGAAATTATTTTTTTTTAATATCTTTAAACCTTTTTCTACTCTCAACATTTCTTACCCAACCAAGGGTGAACAAAAGGGCTTCCGTCACATTCTGCCTAACCCCATATACCCCTAAGTTTAGACTATTTAGTGACATTATGTTTTAGATACCTCTAACCCTGTTTGATTTTTATACCATCATTTTTATACCAATGTATTCGCTTTTCTTTATCACTTAAAAAGGTTCTCTTTTTAGAGCTGATGATGACCTTCACTAAGGTCGAAACATATTCTCTTTCACCAATGTAAATTACCCCTAAACAATTTTTTTTCATTATGAAGGATGTTGTGGTTAAGACATACTTTTATTCCTACCATTTAATTATTACCCACTGTGAGAATGGACTACTTCTTGAATATAGTTAAATAATTTCTTACATTATAAATGTTACATAAAATAATATACCTACATAATTAAATTGTAAATGTGCGTAGGTATATAAATAAAAATATAGTGCCTACTATTTTCAGTTATGTCTTTAATTTCATTCAGATTTTACAGAAATATAACTTCTCAAAGCTCTGACCCGAAGGAATGCCTGTGTCTGCGAATAACAACTGGCAAATCCAAACTTAATTTCTATTGTATTTTAATCTTTGATAGGGCGAGGTAGGCAAATAAAGAAAAGATCCGATATGCATTATAAACCCTTATTAAACCACTTAAATTTAGTATTGCCACCTTGTAAGGATTTTGCATCTTAATTAGGGTTTATTACTTTTTACCAATTTCAGAGAGACTACATATTTTACTTTTTCCTAGACGACACGCGCGATATGCCACGGGTAAAATACGCGCAAACGATGGTAAGTTTTTCAGAAGAAAATAATATTACAAAAATTCGAAATAATACGTTTTTGATTAAATCATAATAACTTAAGCCTCAAAGCTCTGCTATTTCAAGATAACCTTGTTAGCAAAGAGCTTTCCAAAAATACTAAAATCAATTTGCAAACCAAATTATTATTTAATGTGCTTTTCTTCCCCACCTCACGGCCTTGAGATCATTTTAAAGTTTTATTAGATTACGATGTAGAGATAACCATCAGATTTATTTTTCTTTACAAATCCCAAGTAAATTTTAAATCTTATATTTTAAGAAGTTTGTAAAACCAGATTATTATAGTCTATTTCAGAAAGGTGTAGAGTAATAAAAGCTTATTAGGTATTGAAAGTAACTACAGAGTGACCCAGCGAATATTTAAGCCTTTTTCATAATTTGGCATTGATTTCATTGCAAAATTCTTTATTTTCATCAAGTGTAGGTAGTTCCACCCGGCGTTGGGTCAATTTATGTGTTTTGCCTATTGTTATCCATTCACAAACACTGAAAATGGTATTACAAAGGCGTTTCTACATAGTATTAGGTACACCTATTTTTTATACAACATAAAAAAATACAAAATACAAAAAATACATAATACAGAAATTAAATTATAAAAAATCTTAATATTCTTCGTCATCGGAGGAACTGTCATCTCCTCTTGACGTTATAATTAACGGGTCGATAGTCCGATCGATCCGGTGGTCAGGATCCCACATTTTCACCTCTTACTTAATGACATGATGGACTGCTTTTCGCCAGTTCTCTGGTGTCACTTCCTTAATGGCTTGATCAAACAGTAGCTTAACGTCTTTTATTTTAAATGTCGTGTTGTCTTGCTACAAATCCTTTCACTTGCGCCCATATAAGTTCTATAGGATTTAGATCGCAACGATATGGCGGTGTGCGTAGCACAGTTACACTATGTTTTTCAGCTATATCTTCTATGGCACATTTCATAAAACAATGTATGTGTAAATTTGCTATAGCTAATAGTTTCTTCTTTATCAAATTATCTTCTTACTTTTTTTTTTGGTTAGTTATCATAAATAATTTAATGCACAAAATGTACCTACCTGCGCCTATGGCCAACATCGAAATTGAACCGAACTGGACGGAATTTTCCATTTTATTACTCTAAACCTTTCTGAAATAGACTATAGTCAATATATTTTCCACAATTTGGAATTCTTCTGTTATGGGAATGGGCATACTAATTTTAAATGCATAGTCTTCAAAACAATAATTATGTTATGGGGTAAATCAACCTTTTAGAGTAAAATTGATTTTTAATCGTATCCGATCAAGTGAAATGCGAAATAAAAGAGCAGTAACAAAAATATAATCGATAGTAAAGTTCCTTTCTTCCAAAAATATAATCGCCTTTCAAAATTAAAAAAAAAAACATCCAGTTACGTTATTGTTCTTTCAAAAGTTGTGTATTTAACCAAACTGGGACGATTATATATAATATTTGATATTGGTGAAAAAATAAATACCACACGTGAAAATTTCAAAAACCTTTAAATTGTATTAAATTTCCAAAGCTTAGAAGTCCCTAAAACTGTATTTAAAAGACGTTATAATTAACGGGTCGATAGTCCGATCGATCCGGTGGTCAGGATCCCACATTTTCACCTCTTACTTAATGACATGATGGACTGCTTTTCGCCAGTTCTCTGGTGTCACTTCCTTAATGGCTTGATCAAACAGTAGCTTAACGTCTTTTATTTTAAATGTCGTGTTGTCTTGCTACAAATCCTTTCACTTGCGCCCATATAAGTTCTATAGGATTTAGATCGCAACGATATGGCGGTGTGCGTAGCACAGTTACACTATGTTTTTCAGCTATATCTTCTATGGCACATTTCATAAAACAATGTATGTGTAAATTTGCTATAGCTAATAGTTTCTTCTTTATCAAATTATCTTCTTACTTTTTTTTTTGGTTAGTTATCATAAATAATTTAATGCACAAAATGTACCTACCTGCGCCTATGGCCAACATCGAAATTGAACCGAACTGGACGGAATTTTCCATTTTATTACTCTAAACCTTTCTGAAATAGACTATAGTCAATATATTTTCCACAATTTGGAATTCTTCTGTTATGGGAATGGGCATACTAATTTTAAATGCATAGTCTTCAAAACAATAATTATGTTATGGGGTAAATCAACCTTTTAGAGTAAAATTGATTTTTAATCGTATCCGATCAAGTGAAATGCGAAATAAAAGAGCAGTAACAAAAATATAATCGATAGTAAAGTTCCTTTCTTCCAAAAATATAATCGCCTTTCAAAATTAAAAAAAAAAACATCCAGTTACGTTATTGTTCTTTCAAAAGTTGTGTATTTAACCAAACTGGGACGATTATATATAATATTTGATATTGGTGAAAAAATAAATACCACACGTCAAAATTTCAAAAACCTTTAAATTGTATTAAATTTCCAAAGCTTAGAAGTCCCTAAAACTGTATTTAAAATTTCAGGTCCGTATTTAAAAAAATTGACTTAAGGTTGATATCTAAAGAACGAAACGTAAAATTTGAAAACTAATAATGCCATCTTGTAGAACATAAATAACGGCTATAAGAAAGTGTTTTTTGTTTTTTCCCCACGTTAAAAATTAAGACGCAAAAAATTAAAAACAAAAACTAAAAATTTTTTTTTCGAATATCTCCGAAAGTATTTGAAATATTTACAATTTTCTTTCACCAAATTATTAAGCCAGAAAATACGCAACTTTGCTTTTATTTTACCAGCTTCCTATCTCTTACCGTTTTCGAGATTCCTCTGTACGAACACGAATTTGTAGCACCCTGTATAATCGCAAGTAAATACCTAAATAGGAGTATTTTTCCTCCTTTAAAAATCAGCTTTTCCATTCCGAAATTTATTTTCTTGCCTTGGGTCTTATTTTTAAATAGGACTTTTTTTTAACATTCTGTCGGTTCCTTTATATCCATCAGGTAAGATAATCAGATTTATGCGATTCTTACTTCACTGGTATTAGTAATTTTAATGTCATAATTCACCAGCTATCAATTATTTATTTTATACTTTTTTTTTACAACACACCAGTATTATGCCTGCTGACCTGGATATTATAGAATAATTGACAAAACCCCGTTTTATTAAAAAATAAATCTTCCCAAATTATTCACTCCTGTCCAGTTGCCTTACAAATAAATGAAGCCCAATCCCAAAGCACAAGGCCCGCTTTCATGGATAAAGCATTTTAAAGCTTAGCCAAAATCCTGATTCATTTATTTGAGATGACTAAATAAAAATATTAGCATAACAAAATGTTTTTGAGGAGAAATGAATTATTATTATAATTTCAAAGAACATGCAATCGATTAGCAGATCGTACACTATCAGTTGGAATAACAGACTTGATAAAGGAATGACAGCAAAACTGATTCTCATAAGAAAAAACACTAACGCGAGAATAACGAAAGATTAATATCATTCAAAACTGTCATTCCGACTGTTATAGTATATTTCAGAAAGGTGTAGAGTAATAAAAGCTCATTAGATATGAAAAGGGACTACAGAGTAACCCAACGAATATTTAAGTCACTTTTATAATTCGGCATTGATTTCATTGCAAAATTATTTATTTTTATCAAGTGCAGGTGTAGTACCACCGGGTTTGGGTCAATTTATGGGTTTTGCCTATTGCTATCCATTTACATACATAGACAATGGTGTGACAAAGGCGTGCATTATGTACATAGTATTAAGTACACTTATTTTTTATTAAACATTAATAAAAAAATACAAAATAAAAAAAAACATTATACAGAAATCAAATTATAAAAAATCATAATATTCTTCGTCATCTGAGAAACTGTCATCTCCTCTTGACGTTATAATTAATGGGTCGACGGTCCGATCGATCAGGTGGTCAAATTCCCACAATTTCTCCTCATCTTTAATAACATGATGGACTGGTTTTCTCCAGTTTTTTGGTGTCACTTTCTTAATGGCTTGATCAAACAGCTTAACGTATTTAATTTTGAATGTCGTGTTGTGTCTTGCTACAAATCCTTTCACTTGCGCCCATATAAAATCTATGGGCTTTAGTTTGGAATGATATGGCGGTGTGCAGCACAGTTACACTATGTTTTCCAGCTATATCTTCCACGACATATTTCATAAAACGATGTTTGTGTAAATTTGCTATAGCTAATAATTCCTTCTTTATCAAATAATCTTTTTCTTTTTTCTTTGGTTAGTTATCATAAATATTTTAATGCACAAAATTTACCTGCGCCTATGGCCGACATCAAAATTGATCCGAACTGGACAGAATTTCCCATTTTATTATTCTGCCCTTTTCTGAAATTAATAGACTATAGTATATTATGGTCTCCCAATGTGACTCGATCTGGGCAGAGGTAAACTCGGCCGCTTAAGATATTTTAATCCTCGCGGTCAAAATAAATTTTAAGCAGTACAGGTAAACTCGGTCTGGTAGTCCAAAGCAGCCCAGATTACTTAAAGTAACTGCAGGTACTAATTTTGTTAAATAAAATTACAAATGCATATGACATCATAAAAATTTATTAAATATAACCCTACGAATAGTACACATAGAAATGGACACTAATTATTCAAAATATATTTTAATATAACTTAGGGGAACTATGATAATGCGAAGTTAACTTAAGAAATTCTAACGTTGACACTTTCCCATTATTAAAATTACTAATTTTGTTTTGAATGTATTTTTGCCTTTTCCTTTAGAATTAGGTACATATGACTTGCGAATACTTTGTAACTTTACATATATTTCATTTTGAAAAATAATTAAAAAATCAATAAAAACGAATACAGAAAGAAGAGGAGAATTTAAAGTTTTGCTGACATGCGAATGGAATGATTCGCATACGTTGGTGGTCCGAGCAGCGCTTGCTGTTTTTGATATCCATAAATGGGGTGGAAAATGGCATCCTCGGATATGTAAGTGTTGATCAAATAATCAGCATACAAAGTAACTTTATCATTTTCTGGTTGAGTAGCAGATAATGTAAAAACATACACATCACCAACGTCTTGTGGTTCTAGAAACAACAATCCAAAACAATAACCAATCCATTTTCCAACCTTGCTGCTTTCCTTATAATCTGTTGAAAGTCCAAGTTTTTGAATTGTATGCCACCAAGCTTACGTTATATGAAATCTGCATCCAATTATTTTTATTTGTGGCCAAACAATGTTAGTTGCATTATGGATAGCCATCTCAAAATCAGCCACAATGTCAGTGGGACAAAACCACATAGAATATTTAACTAAATTTTTGATTCACAAATTTGAAACACTCTTGGTATGTTTGGAGGTTGGAGACAATGATGTTTTTTAAGTGACAGAAGAGTTTTCGACTTGCATTGTCTTTATTGTTAAATACTCAGTATTCACCTGAAGACGACTGGAGATACTTACCAGTTGAAACGTTGTGATATAAAACAAATAAAGACAATGCAAGTCCAAGTATGTTTCTGTTGCTTTGTCTGGTAGCACACAAAGCACTAATGGTACATATTGACCATTAAGCCAGCCATGTATAGTGAAAAACTGCAAGAAAAATTGTGTGCAGGAGTCAAAAGTACCATCCACATAAATTTTCTGGCTTAAGCAAAGATGCTTTAAATTTGTAAAACAGCTAAACACCAATATATTGGAATCTTGGCTGTTTACTTTTTATGAATCTCTAATTAAGGTCAAGTAGGTATCTACCGGCCGAGTTTACCTATTAAGATTAAGGCAGAAAATTTCTAGCAGGCTGAGTTTACCTGTGGGATTAGTACATTTTCTCTTAAGCCGCCGAGTCGCCCCTCGATTTTGCTTGATGCTAAATCTAATGTACAAAATTTTTTTGTTTACATCACTTAGCCTCAATGTTGTCAATTTTTATTACCTACTGTTACTTACTTTAGAAGACACAGAGGAATGGAGGTGGGACAACGATTAGACTCTAGCCTTTATACTGTACTTGACTAGAAGTTGTATCATTGTAGGCAGAGCCGAGAGGGTACAGGCTGGTAAAAAGTAAATCGGTACAATATAAAATGCTTTTAAGGTAGTATAAGCCATAAAAATACCCTTTTATCGTTAAAAATTGGAAGCACTTTTAATATTTCTCACGTTTTACTTCCATTTTGTTGGTGTTAAATCGATTTTGGAAAAAATTTATGGGGCCGTAAAAAATATATACGTAAAGAAAATTGATATCAATATATCTTCAAATGTTGGGGTGTTAAGACAAATCGAGAAATAATCTGTCAAAGGCGATTGCCACCTTACTTAGTGCCCCTGAGCGTCATTTAAGATTTTACAGGGAGGCCTTACCACTTAGTTTATATTGATTGATCATGTTTTCACAGAAGAAAAAGAGTTTTTATTCGTATATGGTGTCACACCAATCATTGTTACCCGTAACTTAGCACACGGTAACGCGACTAATCTTTAATTAAACTAATTACCGTTAATTATGGTTATTAGGAGCTTATCGGCATTGCCATTGAATTGGGTATCTTCCACTAGTTCATTTATAAAGTTATTCAAAAACGACTTAAGCAATCAAATTTATACATATAAATTTACAAAGTAAATAATGATGTTGTCAAAGTAAAGTGGAAAAAAGTTATATTAAGTTAAGTTGAAGTTAAATGAAAATATCATGATGTTCACGACAGTGGCGGTTGGTGCACAAGCGTTGCGGGGCTCCCAAAAAAAATAGTAATCTAACTGATTATAGTTTATTTCAGAAAGGTGTAGAGTAATAAAATGGGAAATTCCGTACAGTTCGGCTCAATTTCAGTGTCGGCCATAGGCGGAAGTAAATTTTGTGTATTAAATTATTTATAATAACTAACCAAAGAAAAAAAAGAAGATAATTAAGGAACTATTAGCTATAACAAATTTACACAAACATCGTTTCATGAAATATGCCGTGAAAGATATAGCTGAAAAACATAGTGTAACTTTAACACCGCCATATCATTGCTAACTAAATCCTATAGAACTTATATGGGCAAAAGTGAAAGGATGTGTAGCAAGACACAACATTACATTCAAAATAAAAGACGTTAAGCTACTGTTTGATTAAGCCATTAAGGAAGTGGCACCAGAGAACTGGCGAAAAGCAGTCCGTCATGTTATTAAAGAAGAGGAGAAAACGGGGGATCTTGACCACCTGATCGATCGCCCTATCGACCGGTTAATTATAACGTCAAGAGGAGATGATAGTTAGTCAGATGACGAAGAATGTTATGATTTTTTATAATTTAATTTCTGTATAATATATTTTTTATATTTTGTATTTTTTTTATAATATTTAATAAAAAATAAGTGTACCTAATACTATGTACTATGCAATAATGTTTCTTGAATGATTGAAGAGTTTTGGACTTGATTGGTATTTATTTGTTATTACATCACAACGTTTCAACTGGTAAGTATCTCCAAACGTTGTAATGTAAAACAAATAAAGACAATGCAACTCCAAAACTCTTCTATCAACCATTTTTAGTGTTTGTGAATTCATAACAACAGGCAAAACCCATAAATTGACCCAAACCCGGGTCATACTACCTGCACTTGATGAATATGAAGAATTTTGCAATGAAATCAATGCCAAATTATGAAAGTGGCTTAAATATTCGTTGGGTCACTCTGTAGTTCCTTTGCATACCTAGTGAGCTTTTATTACTCTACATTTTTCCGAAATAGACTATAAATTAATTTTTGGATGTTTTTACTTTTATTATCGTAAAAAAAAATTGCTTGTGTTTATTACACACGGTTAAAAACACTCTAGCAAACATAAAAAAATTTACTTACTATCAAAAACAATGCAAAATCTTAAAGACAAGTTTTTTTTTTTTTTTTTTAAAGGACTCAAGGAATAAACCCCGGAATAAACTCTTGAAGATTTTGTATTTTTTAAGAAATCATCCTGAATAAGTAAACTTTATGTATTATCTAAATCGTTTACCTTTAAGAAAGACAAAAAGCGAAAATGTTTTCCCGTTTAGGCTAAATGAAACCTTTCCTAAAAAGAGATTTTCACCGATGATGAGGCCGCCGTAAAATACATTGTTCCGTGTAACGACCTATTTTTTGTCCTCACAGAAAGTTTATGGGCCAGATCATTGCCAAGATAGCTACTTATCTTATGTCAAATCAGGTCAAAGGCCAATGGCATGCCCTTTTGTACTAATTCTAATATAATAACTGCTTTGAAATTTCAAAAAAGGTTAGAGAATATTGTAAGAAAAAGTCTCACAAACAAAATTATTTAACCATATTATTTATAATTAGACCTAACTCAATCAGTAGTACGGTCAGCATTAACTTAATAAAGGAATAGATATTTTGTAACAAATAAAATTGCTTTTTACAGGGTGTCTTTGAAATGACTCTACAACGCTTCACCACAAATTCCTTAACCAAAAAAAAGGCGATCTAGCTAAACTTACCCATATGCAATGCTGCTTCGTTTTGACGTTACAGGGCGCTCAAGTTTTCAAATTAATATATTTTCTTTGGAATAAGTTCTAAACGCCTATATCGATTTCCACTCGTTTTGGGACTGAGAGTAACCACTATTAATAGCGTGTTTTGATGTATGCGCTATCTTTTTTAATACCTGTAAATTTAAAAATGGCTTGTGATTGGTAAATAAAAGTTTTTTTTTGTTACCTCCCGTATAAATGACTTCAATTATTTCTCTGACACTAGCTGACTTCATGTTTAAACTTTTTTGTCTCTTAGACATGCAGTGTCTCTACAAAAAATTATCTAAGATACCTGACCTACATCATTGCTGTTTATTCAGAACGAGAAAATATAAACATTTTTTTAATTCCAAATAACTACCAACTAGTTTGATTTTTATAACAATTGTACGAAGTGTTCACCGTGTTCCTGAATACATAAATTAATTCTTTTCAAAAAATTAAACTGTACTTCGGGCATCGTGTCGGGTTTGTTTTTAAAATAATCTGCAGCATTAATAATTATTTGCTATAACTCATCTTCCTCAGCGCTGGAGGAAGCATACCCTTTTATTTAAGAACACCCCACAGAAAATGGTCCAGAGGCGTTAGATTTGGGGATATTGGTGGCTAATTTACGGGTACATCGTTAGCTCTTCCGATCCATCTATTAGAATATGTTTTATTTAAAAATCTTCGTACATTGATACTCATATGGGGTGGCGCCCCGTCGTACATAAACCCCAGATCTAACGCCTCCGGACCATTTTCATACAGGGTGTTCATTTGAACACTTCCCACCACGGATTTATCGAAAACCACTGATTAAAAGGAAAACGCCGAAACACGGCAAAAGATGTGCCAAAGGAGACAACTTCATCCCCTTTTACCCTCTGCCCCCTGGGGTCATCCCCTTAAAAATTTTAAATAGCAATGGGTATCAAGTAATAGCTTGTTTAAAAGGTCTTTCAAAGTGCTTTATTTTGACGTTTGATTTTTTAAAATCAGTCGATTTGTTTTCGTGAAAATTAGAAAATCTTTATTTATTTAATTTAGAAAAAAACACACGAAAATATCACTTTTTATTTCAATAAGTGTTCAAACACCAACATAAATAGCAATTCGGAAGATTATACGTGGCAGCAACCAAATAACAACCAGAATTTTTTTCCGCCTTCTTTTTATCATCACAGATAACATGGGCGAACTGTATTTATTCTTATACCTGTTTAGTTTTTTATAGTTGCTAGGGAAAAGAAAGAATTTAATTTGCTGTCAGTTACCTTTGTGACAATCTCGGGATAGTGAAAATTAATTTATTGATTCACATTTTACTTCCAAAATGGTTTACACACTAGCCGAAAAAGTGGAAATGATTCTAATTTATGGTGCCCAAAATCAAAGTGCTTGGCAAACTGCCGTCACATTTAACGCCAGACATCCGGAAAAGATAACTTAGCATAGGTATGTTTTGGACCTTGTTACTAAATTTACTCAAACTGGATCTGTTGCAAATAAAAAACGTAATCATCGTAGAGTTTTGGATGAAGCCGCTCAAGTTGAAGTTTTGGGTCATTTTGACATAAATCCTAATACTTCATTACGCAAAATTGTTGATGCGACTGGTATTTCAATAGGCTCTGTACGCACAGTTACTAAATAACATAAATTTCATCCATTTAAAATGAAAATATTGCAAGAGTTAACCAAAGATGATTTCGATAGGCGAGTTGAGTTTTGTAAACAAATAACTGCAGCGATTAATGATAATACCATTCATGCAAAGAATATCTGCTTCAGTGATGAATGCACATTTTATCTAAATGGATTTGTTAATAAGCATAACTGAAGGTATTGGAGCAATGAAAATCCTCATGCTTTTGTAGAAGGGCATACTCAGTACACCCAAAAACTTAATGTATGGGCAGGCATTTTAGGAAACAAAGTGCTTGGGCCATTGTTTATTAAGGGGAATTTAAATGGAGGCATTTATTTAAATATGTTGGAAAATACCATCAATTCGCTTATCACTGAAACCATTGAAAACTAAATCGAAGACGATGGAAACCCAATACTTGATGAGACTGAAATATATTTCCAGCAAGACGGCGCTCTTCCTCACTATGTTCTTCCGGTTGGGCAATGGCTAGACGACGAGTTTCTAAATAAATGGATAGGGCGAAGAGGGCCTATAGAATGGCCTGATAGATCTCCTAACTTGACACCATTACACTTTTTTCTATGGGGCCATTTGAAATCTATTGTGTTCACTCCCCAACCTGAAACTTTGGATGAACTTCGTCAACGCATCTTTGAAAGCTGCCATGATCTCCCACAACATGTTTTTGAAAATGTCTGTTAGGAATTTGAACTTCGCCTATATCATTGTTTGGCCAATAACGGGCAACATTTTGAATACTTATTGAAATAAGAAGTGATATTTTCGTGTGTTCTCTTTCTATCGGAACAAATTAAGATAAATAAAGATTTTTTTAATTTTCTCGAAAAAGAATCGACCGATTTAAAAAAATCAAACCTCAAAATAAAGCACTTTGAAAGACCTTTCAAACAAGCTATTACTTGATACCCCTTGTCATTTAAAATTGTTAAGGGGATGACCCCGGGGGGCAGAGGGTAAAAGGGGGTGAAGTAGTTTTTGGTTAAAAAGTTGTCCCCTTTGGCACATCTTTTGACGTGTTTCGGCGTTTTTTCTTTTAATCAGTGGTTTTCGATAAATCCGTGGTGGGAAGTTTTCAAATGAATATATACAGGGTGTGTCAATAAGGTGTCGGGCTTTGATAGCACCTAAACTATCAAAGATAGGAAAAAAAGTGTAATATAAAAGTTAAATGGTTTGTTAGGATACATAACCTAAAAATATTTTAAAATCTACAGGGTGGTCCTAAAAAGTGGTACTGAATAATAAAAAAGAAAATTAAATGGGACACCCAGTATAATTTTCCAGAATATGATTCAATAGAATAAGGACTTTGCAACCACCTTAAAATTTTTGAACTAAAATGCAACGTTGCCAAGTAATTAATTTTTTTCCGAAATTTTAGTAATTTTAAGGGTATCGTAAAAAAATCATAGTAACCTGTGGATTACCCTTAGGCAAATATAATTTACATTGTGGGTACTTTAAGGTACGATATATTGATCGATAACAATGTTTTTTAAATATCTTATACAGAGCGTTCGGTATAAGTTGGACAACTCGACAGTTTTAAAAATGCTTTATTTCAATTTTTTTAAATGGGACACCCCTAATTTTTTTAGGCAAAAGGATGTATCTTTCGAAAACCTTACTTTTGTATTAAACATGTCATATATCTAAATATCATAGTTTTTGAAATATTTTAGGATTTGTCTTAACTCAGGGTAAAAAAGGAAAGGACCAATTAAACAATTTAGTCAAGATTGTGTTGGAAGAAAATAGTTACAAACTACACATTTATTTTTAAGAACACTGACAAAACAAGAAGTAGGCAAAACATCGGCCCACCTAGAGGGGGGGGGGGGGGCTAGAGAGCTAATTTGAGGCAAAAAATTTAAATTAAAAAAAAAATTAACAATATTTAGATGACTCAAAATTTTGGTGACAAAAGACAACGGGGACATTATAAAAATACTATAAAAAGTGTTCAATATGGCCTCCTAAATTTAAAATGCAGGCGCGAATTCTTTTTTTAAAAGACTCGCTTACATTTCTCAACATAGTCGAAGTAATTGTTTGAAAAACTTCCCTTATTTGTGCTTGCATGTTTTCTCTTATCGTGGGAGCTGTTTGGTTCACTTTCTCCTTTACATATCCCCATAAAAAAAAACCAAGCTTATTTAGATCGGGAGATCTAGCAGGCCACGATATTGGACCTGCTCTACCAATCCAGTGATCACTACATCGCTGATTTAAAAAATTTCTCACGAGCATACTGTAATGAGGTGGTGCTCCATCTTGTTGAAACCACATTGTTTCGCGAATGTATTCTGGGAGTACATTTAAAAGTCCAGGTAAATCATTCTGTAAAAAATCAAGGTAAATCTGGCCTGTAACATTTCCTTCACAAAATTGTGGCCCAATAACATGAACAGCCCACACATTAATACTCCTTTTATGTTGATTCCTAACTTCTCTAGTAAAAAAAGGATTACTTGTGTCGTAGTAATGAAAATTATGCCGGTTTACAAATCCATTGTTATGAAACGTAGCCTCATCACTAAAATTACATAATCGAAAAACTGCGGTTGATGTTGTATCATGTCCTGCGACCACTGACAAAAACAACTCTCCTTTCATAGGCTTTGCTCATTTAATTCTTGTAATAAATGTATGTGATTTGGATGCAAATTTTCACTTCGGATAATCCTTGATGCTGAGGACGCACTGAATGGAAATTTGTTGCCAAGCTGTCTCGTACTTTTGTGGGGATCTTCAATTAAACTTAACATAACCATAAATTTATTTTCATCGTTGGTAGCTGGCTTAGTTCTTTCATGTTTTTCGTAATCTCTTTCAAATCTCTCCTTTACCCTTTCAAATGATTTTTGATCAGGATGAGTTCTAAGTGGATATTTTTCTGCGTATACTCTGGAAGCCAGAAATGTATTTCTGTCGCTCTCGCCCAAAACGTAGATCATGTCAAGTAGTTCTTCTCTTGAAAAATTCATATTTTTCTGTTTCGATAACGTTATAGTTCAGGAAACTAAAATTTAAACCGTAATGAAGCACAAAATCTTAGCGAAATAATTTTTCAATGACAGCTGTGACAAAGAAAATTTTTTTTTTGTTCCAAAGCAATCTTGACTAAATTGTTCAATTAGAATTTTCCTTTTTTACCCTAAGTTAAGACAAATCCTAAAATATTTCAAAAACTATGATATTTAGATATATGACATGTTTAACAAAAAAGTAAGGTTTTCGAAAGATACATTCTTTTGCCTAAAAAAATTAGGGGGGTCCCATTTAAAAAAATTGAAATAAAGCATTTTTAAAACTGTCGAATTGTCCAACTTATACCGAACGCTCTGTATAGGAGATTTAAAAAACATTGTTATCGATCAATATATCGTACCTTAAAGTACCCACAATGTATATTATATTTGCCTAGGGGTAATCCACAGGTTACTATGATTTTTTTACGATACCCTTAAAATTACTAAAATTTCGGAAAAAAATTAATTACCTGGCAACGTTGCATTTTAGTTCAAAAATGTTAAGATGGTTGCAAAGTCCTTATTTTATTGAATCATATCCTGGAAAATTATACTGGGTGTCCCATTTAATTTTCTTTTTTATTATTCAGTACCACTTTTTAGGACCACCCTGTAGATTTTAAAATATTTTTAGGTTATGCATCCTAACAAACCATTTAACTTTTATATTACACTTTTTTTCCTATCTTTGATAGTTTAGGTGCTATCAAAGCCCGACACCTTATTGACACACCCTGTATATAGCCTGCGTAGGATAGGTCATCCACACATTGACAATTTACATTGAATAGGTCATCCGGCTCGTTAGGTCATCCATATATGGATGACTTAACGCATTGCCATTAAGAAGGTTTAAAATGTTCCCGCGAAGTCAGGGACAAAATTTGAGAGGGATGACTTAAAGCGTATTTTTGTCAATTTTGGGTACTTTAGTTCAGGCTTTTGCCGCCGAGAATTGGTGATGCCACCGTCGCGATGTATATTTATTGCGTATATTTTTAGACAAATTACGGTGGATCAGTCATCCTTCATATAGGCAACACTGTAACGTATATTTCCTATGTGAACTACATATCTTACGGTGGATTAGTCATCCGATGAATTAACAATGATGTGGTTTAATATTTTTATTTTAAAGCGTTTAAATTCGAAACAAATCAGTTTCTAGTTGTTATAATTATATTATATCTAGAGGGCTAAAATATGGAACAAATTCATTTAAAAATCAGGTATTAATTTTTTTAAAAAACGCTCGGATACGTCAATTATAATTTTTTCTTCCGGAGTTTTTGCCCTAAAAATAAATTATACAGGGTGTATCAAAAAGTAAATGTAGCAAAAATTTTTGGTATTTTAAATAGAATCCTATTTTTTTCAGTCGAATTTTAAATTCTACGTCAAATTATGCGCACAATTTATGTAGCATACCATATCCTTATCTCTACGGTTTTAGAGAAATATTACATCATAAAACGATATTTGGAAATTAGATATGAAATTAGACAAATTAATGAAAATACTGTAAATAATGTTTTAGAAGGGTTTTTAAGTAGATTGTCAAGAAGTTAATGGTTTACATTTTCAACACTTAATAAAATAATTTTCGTTCTATGATGTAATTTTTTTCTAAACCCATTAGAGATAAGGATATGGTATGGTACATCGACGTAGAATTCAAAATTCGACTGAAAAAAATAGGGTTCTATTAAAACACCAAAAATGTTTGCTACATCTACTTTTAGACACACCCTGTAAAATTTATTTTTGAGGCAAAAAATCCAGAAGAAAAAATTATAATCGACGTGTCCGAGCGTTTTTTCAAAAAATTAATACCTGATTTTTAAATGAATTTGTTCCGTATTTTAGCCCATCACTGAATAGATTATAAGACGCCGCAGGCGGAGTGCTCAAAGGTCCGAGTGTGATATGCGGGTATGATGTCCATATATCTCACGAGGAAGTAAATTGAACACGACGCCGTAGGCGGAGTGCTCAATCGTCCGAGTGTGATATGGAAAATCTACTCGAGTTGAACAGTATACTTTTTCTACGACCAAACTTACGAACCTTATCTAAAAAATGATTGTAGACTGCATGTTTAAACTCACGCCTAGTTTATTTAATTTTATACAAAGTCTTATGGGATGATGGATGATTGGTGATGGGTAATGGTTGATGGATGATGGTTGATAGATGATTGATAATGGATGATGGGTAATAGATGATGGGTAATGGGTGATGAGTGATGGGTGATAGATGATGGGTGATAGATGACCGATAATCGATAATGGATTACGGGTGATGGATTCAAATTCAAAAATATATTTATTTCATAAAATAATAAATCGATCTATTAAAAAACAATCTAAATTTACCTACCAATATTTTTCTACTTGACTGCAAATCTGCGATCATGGTGATGATGATGGGATATTGATGATCGATGATGGATGATCGCTGATTGGTGGTCGGTGATGGATGATGGGTGATGAGGATGATTGGTGATGGATGATGGGTGATGATGATGATTGGTGATGGATGATGGGTGATAGATGATGAATAATGAATGATGGATGCTGGATAATGGGTAATGGGTGATTGGTGATAGATAATGAATGACGAGTAGTGGGTGATGGGTGACGGATGATGAATAATGCATGATAGATGATGGATGAGATAATGGACGATGGATGGATGATGGGTAATGGGTGATGGATAATGGGTGATAGATGATGGATAATGGGTGATAGATAATGAATGATAAGTAATGGGTGATGGATAATTGATATCGGATGATGGGTGATGGCTGATGAATGATGGGTAATAGATGATGGATGAAACAATGGACGATTGATGGTGGATGATGGTTATTAGATTATGGATGATCTATGATGGATAAGGGATGATGGGTGATGGATGATAGATGATAAATGATCGATGATTGATGATGGGCGATGAATGATAGATCATGAGCGATGGATGATAGATGATGGGCGATGGATGAGAGATGATGGGCGATGGTTGATGGATGATAGATGATGGATAATCGATTATGGGTGATAGATAATGAATGATGGGTGATAGATGATGGATGATCGATGTTAGGTTATCGATGATCGCTGATCGATGGTCGGTAATGGATTACAGATAATAGGTGATGAGGATGATTGGTGATAGATAATGGATGATGGGTGATATATTATGGATGGTGGATGATCGATGTTAGATGATGAGTAATGAGGGTGATGGATGATAAGTGATGGGTGATAGATGATGGGTGATAGATGATAGATAATGGATAATGGGTGATAGATTTGATCGAAAGAGAAGGCTTAATTAGCCTTAACTAGAACTCAGGAGCAGCCATGCTGCCTACCTCTCATATGTCCAATAAATCACCGACAACAATGAGCTAAGGAGTCTAGAGGATCAATATGATAACTGGACATCGAACGTCACATTGCCAAGTCAGATTACTGATGAGCACCCAGAATCAGAAACAAGGATGACCTCACATTTCATTTTAAGTGAGGCAAGGAATATTAACACCAAATTTAATAACAGGCTGGCCATGGCGTTATTCATCATCCTCATGGAAGGTATCAGTCTCCACTCACGGACCTCCCTTCAAGGGTCCGGGCTGGATCGACTTTTGGTGAGCTTAGTTAAAGCCAATAGTTGTCTGGAAAGAGAACTCGTTTGTTCGTTCAGCGGCAGCCTAGCTCGACTGTCGCAAGGACAGAAAACGGTGACCAGAGAGTAAAGGACCTGTGGAACTCTGGGCAAGGACTACAAAGATTGTAGTGTTGCACGTTCGAGAGTGCAGGGGTGATTCCCCTCTCGGCACCAGACAACCGTCGGTTACTCCTTGGCAACAGACGACATGAGCTCCAGACCCCCAGCCATAAACGAACATCCGGGTTCCCAAGGGTGCCGAGAGGGGAATCATCTCTGCACTCTCGAACGTGCAAAACTTCAATCTTTGTAGTCCTTGCCCAGAGTTCCACAGGCCCTTTACCTGGCTCACCGTTTTCTGTCCTTGCGACAGTCAAGCTAAGCTGCCGCTGAGCGAACAAACTGAGTTCTCTTTCGGGACAACTATTGGCTCTAACTAAGCTCACCAAAAGTCGACCCAGCCCGGACCCTTAAAGAGAGGTCCGTGAGTGTGGAGACTGATACCTTCCATGACGATGACGAATAACGCCAGTTGTCAGACGATTAACCATCTATAGGCGCAGACCCTTTGCGGGCCGCGGCCTCAAGATGGTCGCGCGTCTCTGATGAGTCCCAGTAGGACGAAAGGATTGAGATGTTAATGGAAGAAGACAGGGCATACCGCTGTTAGCAGTGCTGGGTGTCGTCGGCTTGTATCCCATTTTTGGTACACGTGGGAAGCCGTATCGATACGTCAAACGTATCACGTAACGAAAAGAAAATTAGAACTGCGCATGCGTAGATGTCATAAAGTACGTTTACGTTTAATTTTGATGCACTGCCTTAACTGTCCAATGTCACCGTTTCATTAAACTTAACCTGGAAACCATTATTTTATTATCAGAAATTTTCTCGTTTGGTTTGTGTGATGAAAGAATTTAAGATTAAAAAGTACATACAACTGTACGACATATTTTTGAATCACTCCAGAACAAAGGTTAAGAAATATGACAAGACAAAAATACTATTGATAAATTGATATGGAACAGCTCTAAAGGGATTTTCGCCGGTAACGTAAGCCGATACAAGTACGAATTTTTATGATCTGCTTTAAGTCCCTATATTATCTAATTTATACGTTCGACAAAATATTATGAGTAATAACTACATAGAACGCTATGGCAACACTGTTGGATGACTTATCTACTGTGAAACGTATTAAAAATAATACTTTTGGATGACTTAAATATAGTAATTTTGTTGGATGACCTAAATATACCAAAATTGATAAAAAAAATTAAAAAATTAAAATCAGGTTTTGTTGGATCCGTTTAAAGGACTTTCTGTTGACTAATATATCTCGGTCAAAATCGATATAATTTCACTCCTTCCGCTGGATGACTTATTGCTGCTATATATATATATATATATATATAGAATATATATAGAATAAATGGACGTCTACACATTCTTCATGAGCCGATCCATGACACTTTATGTGCATTTTATCCATTTTTCGTCAGGCTTGGACTTGTAAAAAGTTTCCATGCAAATTAAACAAAACGGGTTATTTTCATCATCACATCACATCGTCTAGTGTAACGTAACAGGTTTTCTAGTCTTCTTTAATCGTTTTTCTTTTTTAGTTGCTGTAGTTTTTCTTTTCACACCATTATTTTTCTCTTGATTTATTTTTTTGGCATTTCGTATCTCTTCCTCCGCTTGTAGTTTATTTTTGTTTGGAGTGTTGGTTATGATAGCAGCTTTACGACGTATACGACTCACTTTACGCTCTCCAGCTTTTGAAAATGGTCTTATATCAGAAGAGCTATAATGTAATGGTAGATCACGTAAAAACTCTGGCTTTAATGATTTAGTACTTCAACATTTAATAAGTTAGGTAAATTAGATGGTGATATGGAACAAGGATTGTAATATAGTGTATCACTTGAACAACCCGGTTTCGGCGAGATAGAAACAACTGGCCATTTGGCAATTGGTTCTTTAAGTAAAGGCAGTGTTTGTGAGACCTTCATATTATAGGTTTCCTCTCTACTTACTGGGGAATCAGTAGGACGTGCTTTAAATATTTAGCGTAACACAGTAATAACTTAAATATTCTAGTATTTACTTAAAAACATAATTCGGGGCAACCCCGCTGATACTGTAACAATCTACCCGAACCACGTTTTTTGAACAAAATACGTTACACCAACCTGACCTTACATTTAATTATAACAAAAAAGGATTAGAAATGTTATCTATACCTATGTAGGCCCACCTTCTGATAATACACGAACTCTATCTCAGTTACACCGCCGATGAAATTAAACAAATACCTATTTAGTGCAGTAATAATTACTAACACTGGTAAAAACATATAAACTCAAAAAATACGCCGCTAATGAAATTACAACTACACTGAAACGTTCCGTCGAGTAGACTTATCATGTGACGATAATGCCAGTGCTGTATCATTTCTGGCGCACTTTTTAAACTAACTGTAACAACCTGCCCCCGTTACAACCAACCCCGGTCTCCCCTACTGTAAATATTTTTTTGTAGAGAAACTGCATCTCTGGCTAAAATTTTACGAGAGATAAAAAAGTTTCACCATAAACTCAGCTAGTGTCAGAGAAATAATTAAAGTCAATTATACGGGGGTAATAAAAAGACAAACTTTTATTTACCAATCCCACGCCATTTTAAATTTTGCAGATATTAAAAAGAGATAGCGCATAAGTCAAAACACGCTATTAATAGTGATAGTTCTTAGTCCCAAAATTAGTGGAAATCGATAAGGGTGTTTAGGAATTATTCCGGAAAAAACATATTCATTTGAAAACTTTAGGGCCCTGTAGCGGTAAAACGAAGCAACATTGCATATTATAGGTAAGTTTGCCTAGATTGCCTTATTTTTGGTTACAGAATTTGTGGCGAAGCGTTGTACAGTCATTTTAAGGACACCCTGTATTATAAAATCAGTAATATTGATAGTCAGGGTCTAAAAAAATCTGAAAATACCTCTTCACGTCCCTCTCCTAGCTATTTTATTTTTAGTGCCAATAACCAAATAAACTTGCTGTAATGCTTTCTATACCAAAAATACAATTTTACCGAGATTATGACATATTAAATAGTTTACGTACCTAGGTGGAAAGTGTTTCATTACTGCCGAGAGAGTTGGTTCAGTTAGCCAGAATAGACCACTTTTTCAATCACATTACTGTAAAGGAAACAGCAAATTTCCATGTGAGAGTAAAAAAATTGCTTTTTAATATTTTATTTGCAAGTTTTGACTCTACTAGCGCGCGTCAAATTATATTTCCAAGTTTCAAGTGATTTCCATTTTAATATTTATAGTTTATTTTGCGCTTCATTTTCTACGCACTCTTTTATACAGGGTGTCCCATAACTTATGGGCCGTAGAGTAACTGGAGATACTAGACATCCAACTAAGCCGATTAAATCATATAAGTTTTTTCGGCTTGTTACCCGTTCTAAAGATACAGGGTGTTGAAAGTTAAAGTTTATTCTCGAAAATAAGCCATAATTTTAAAACGGTTTAATGAATCGAATTGAAATTTGGCAATATTATGTTTTTATGAGCAAGAAATAAGAATTTGTAGAAATTTTTAAGTTTCAAACTAGACGGCGCTAGTTGCCTACACTGGGCTTGATAAATCTATGATTTTTTTTTCTTACTTGTGATATTAGGTGTTTTTAAATTATAGTTTCTTCAAGAAGGGCATTTTCTGCGTCAAAAAGGTGTACTTGATTGATCTTAATATCTTTAACGGTTTTCGAGATATTTCCCTTTAAATATCCCAAAGCATAAAAAAACTTACATAATTAAATTATTATTTTAATTATCAAAAAAAATAACTTATATGACATAATCGGCTTAGTTTGACGTCTAGTATCTCCAGTTACTCTATGGCCCATAAGTTATGGAACACCCTGTATTAGTAGGTACACGTAAATGTCAATTTTCTATATATTTATTCTTTTATATATTAAAATACGATTTGAAAATTATTGTGTTTAAACACGTTCGTGGGGAGAATATTTGGATTACAATACACACTGGAAGTTCGTCATGGATTGAAATTTCAAAGCTTTTAGAGCGTGTAAACATTAATGTAAATATTATTTCGAGTTTCCAGAGTAACTGGGTTGGTTTGTTTAATTATTATTTGTAAGCATTTCAAAACACTGCTTTAATTAATTTAAAATGGGATTTTCAATACAAACAATTTGTTCTCTGTAATTTAAGATTGAAGCAGAAACTAATTATATCTATTATTTCTATTGTTAATTATTTGTACAATGAAGTTTATTTAAGAAATGTCTCTCAACACGGCTGCTCAGAATATATCTGGGGCTTACCAGGCTTACTTTTACTTTTTAAGAAGAACATATAACATTCATATTATTATTATTATGACTTAGCCTTACGGCTTCGCACTCCCTTGCAGGGGAACATTCACTTATCCCAGATATCTTAGATATCAAAAGGATGAAGCTCTGTGGGGGCCCTTTCCCTGTTATCAGGCCCACGGCGACGATCGTCCTTGTTGGATCCCACAAATTTTCTGATAGGCTGTGGAGAGTAGTACTGCCTTCTGCAGAACCTTGTAAAGGTGGTCGTTAAGTCCCAGTTCTTTGATGTTTTTCAGGAGGCTCTTTGGGACCACCCCAGTTGATGACATCATAATTGGCACTGTTCTAATGGTATTCATCTGCCATTGTCTCTGTAGGCGTCCTTCAAGTTCTCGATATTTTGCGATTTTTTCAGCGTTCTTCAGAATCAAGTTGTTAGTGTTTGGGATGGCTATTTCTATAAGCGTAGTATTTCTGGCTCTTCTATCTACTAAAACAATATCAGGTTTTTTATAATTAACAGTTTGGTCAATTAAGATGGTGCGGTCCCAGTATAGTCTGGAGTTATTGTTTTCCAGAATTGATTCCGGAGTGTACTGGTAGTATGGCATTTTTTCCTCCTATAGAAGTTGTAATTTAATTGCCAGTTCTTGGTGAATAATTTTTGCTACAGCATCGTGCCTCTCTTTGTATTCGGTAGACGCAAATACCTGACATCCTCCTGTTATGTGCTGAATGGTCTCTGATGTTTCACATCCATACCTGCATCTGTCGTTTTCAACTGTCGGGTCTTTCACTATATATCAAATCCGAGCCACTAGTTAAAACGTAAAACGTACTATACAGAGCCATCCATTATATATTTATGAAAATTTAAATTGAAGATACATAGTTCATTTAAAGGTAAAATGTAAGTGTTTATCAACATATATATCTAATTAATTCATTTTTTTAATAATTTTTTGGTTTTTATATATAAAGACACTTTTTGTAATAACCTGAACCATGTAGAAATTTATACCCAATCTGAGCCAAATATACAACTTTCTAGATTCAAGTTAACCACCCTGAGCCGTGCATTGTTGCCAAAGTAAACCTTCGTTTTTAAAATATTTTTAGAGGAGGAAAAGAGAGAGGTAATGTCTTATATTATTCAATAACTAATTAGTATAATACACCAATTACTGTTTATGAAGTTTAAAGCCAACATCAATAGAATTGTTCGCTTAATGTTTTTAAACAAAAAATCGGAAGGGAGGAATACGTTTCCATGGATTGAGAGAAAGCATGCCTTAAAAGATCTAAATAGGTTCGACCTTTTTTGCATCAATAAAAATGATTGTATTACGAGGTTATATACCGAAATTATATCCTGAAATTAACTTCATATGAACGTAGCAAAACAATAAAAGAAAAAAAAATGTTTCTTACAAATGTTAGTAGCGTAAAGTTTGCCTCTTCTTGTCGTTAATTAGGTGTGGACATATCAATTTTGTCGTTCTTATTTTTAAAAAATTACGCGATGTTTTTGTTAATTTCATATAGGTAAACTTTGCAAAACAATAAAAGAAAAGAATAGTTTTTTGCAAATGTTAGTAGCGTAAAATTGGCCTTTTTTTGTCGTTAATTTAGTTGTGGACAAATCAATTTTGGCGTTCTTATTTTTTAAAAATTACGCGATGTTTTTGTTAATTTCATATGAACTTTGCAAAACAATAAAAGAAAAAAATAGACTTTTGCAAATGTTAGTAGCGTAAAATTTGCTTCTTTTTTGTCGTTAATTAGCTGTGAAAAAATCAATTTTGTCGTTCTTATTTTTAAAAAATTACGCGATGTTGTTGTTAATTCCATATAAACTTTGCAAAATAATAAAAGAAAAAAATAGTCTTTTGCAAATGTTAGTTGCGTAAAATTGGCTTCGTTTTTGTCGTCAGATAGTTGTGAAAAAATCAATTTTGTCGTTCTTATTTTTTAAAAATGTTGCGATGTTTTTGTTAATTTTATATGAACTTTGCGAGGGGTGAACCACTGGGTAAAAAAATGTGACAGTATTTCGCATATAGGGAAATATCTCTTGATTTCGCATTATTTCTGAAGATTTCGCAGGATTTCGCGGAATTTTGCATTATTGTGCGGGATTTCGCACCATAATATGGAATTTCGTGGGGTTTCGCATTATTGAGCGGGATTTCGCACCATAATATGGGATTTCGCGCGAATTCACGTGTTTGCACTGAACGGAATTCGATATGTTAATATAATGAGCAATCCAAGAAGGTACTGAGTCAAAATGCAGTGGACTTTATATTGTTGTATAATTCAAGGAAAAATTCTAACCCAAAGAGAACTCTTATAAACACAGGGACAAAATATATAATACCTATAATAAATTTATATAGATATATTTAATTTTATTAAATCTTAAACTTACATGTTTTACCTCTATAGGGTGCTACAAATTTGTGTGCGTAGAAGGGGATCTCGAAAACGGTAAGAGATACGAAGATGGTTAAATTGAGGCAAAGTTGCGTATTTTGGGGCTTAATAATTTGGTGAAGAAAAATTGTAAATATTTCCAATGCTTTCGGAGATATCCGAAAAAAAAACGAAATTTCTATTTAGGGTTTTTAAAATTTCGCGTCTTCTTTTTTGACTTGGAAAAAAACACTTTTTCACAACCGTTTTTTAAGTTCTACAAGATGGCATTATTAGTTTTCAAATTTTACGTTTCGTTCTTTAGATAACAACCTAAAGTCAATTTTTTTAAATATGGACCTGGAATTTTAAATACATTTTTAGGGACTTCTAAGCTTTACAAAATTAATACAATTTAAAGTTTTTGAAATTTTAACGTTTTGTCATCTAATAACACATTTTTTCAAATTAAATTTTTATATCATTATGGTCATGAGCGTTTAAAAAAAAATTCATTTGAAAAATCCGTCCATTTTTAATTAAAGAGGCCTGATATTTGATATTTTGTAAGAAAAAAGACCCAAAGTCTCGGCCTCAACTATCTTTCTGTTCGTTTATTATTGTTACATGGATTTCGCCTGAACTAGCATCGTCAGACCTTATAAACAATAAAAAAATGTTGAAATTGTGTTTGAAATAAATAGAAGCGTATCACAGTAACATAACTAATCGAACACTCCAGTTACCGTCTCTTTACTCGGGAGCATTAATTTTTTTCTGTTTTACAGTATTTCGGTCTAGGTCTAAGGCAAAAATCATTGGACCTAAGATGTTATATTAATAAAACAAATAAAAAACAAAAAAAAAATAGTATTATTTCTCAACAAAAACAAACAGACAGAAATGAATTTGAGGCCGAGACTTTTGGGTATTTCTTCTTACAAAATATTAAATATCATGCTTCTTTGAGTAAAAATGGTCGGGTTTTTTAAATCAGAATTTTGTTTTTTAGTTTAGCTCTAAATGTTGAGAACCGTAATAAAATAAAAAGATAATTTGAAAAAATGTCTTATTAGATAACCAAACGTTAAAATTTAAAAATCTTTAAACAGTATTACATTTCTAAAACTTAGAAGTCCCTAAAACTGTTTTTTAAAATGCCAGGTCCGTATTTAAAAATTTTTTTAGGCTGGTATCTAAAGAACGAAACGTCGAATTTAAAAACTAATATCTTGTAAAACATAAAGAACGGCTATAAAAAAGTGTTTTTTGTTTTTTTCCCAAGTCAAAAATAAAGGCGCCAAAAATTATAATTTTCGCATATCTTTATTAAACCTCAAAAAATGCAAAATATAGCACACGAATTTGTAGCATCCTGTATAGAGGCATCATCAGACCTAACATTTAATAAAAATTGAAAAGAAAACAAACACATGAAAATCAATACGGAGAGATTTTTATAGTCTATAGTCGACTATAGATCTATTTTTGGTTAATTCTTTCGAAGACCGTTTTAATTATTCAAACATTGCATTGTTAGTTGTAAAACACTAGTATTTCTGAAACTGATCACGAATATCAAACTTTATCAAATTACATTATCGTCCGGAAGTGTATTGCTTTTACTTTTAAGTATACCTACACAATCAAAGCCGCCCGCAGAAAATTTTGTGGGGGGTGGAAGAGTTTTATGAAGAAAAGAAATATTGCCTTGGTGATTTCTAAGAAAATAGTCACCATGTGATAATCTCCAAAAAGTGAATTCAATGACATGTGTTTTTTTGCAAATGTTAGTAGCGTAAAGTTTGCCTCTTTTTTGTCGTTAATTTAGTTGTGGACAAATCAATTTTGGCATTATTATTTTAAAAAAATTACGCGATGTTTTTGTTAATTTCATATGAACTTTGCAAACAATAAAAGAAAAAAAATAGACTTTTGCAAATGTTAGTAGCGTAAAATTTGCCTCGTTAATTAGTTGTGGACAAATCCATTTTGTCGTTCTTATTTTTTTAAAATTACGCGATATTTTTATTAGTAGCGTAAAATTTGCCTCTTTTCTGTCGTTAATTAGTTGTGGAAAAATCAATTTTGTCGTTCTTATTTTTTAAAAATGTTGCATTGTTTTTGTTAATTTTATATGAACTTTGCAAAACAATAAATTAAAAAAATAGTGTTTGCGTCCGGAAGTATATTGCTTTTACTTTTAAGTATATCAACACAATCAAAGCCGCCCGCAGAAAATTTTGTGGGGGGTGGAAGAGTTTTATGAAGAAAAGAAATATTGTCTTGGTGATTTCTAAGAAAATAGTCACCATGTGATAATCTCCAAAAAATGAATTCAATGACATGTGTTTTTTGCAAATAATGTTAGTAGCGTAAAATTTGCCTCTTTTTGTCGTTAATTTAGTTGTGGACAAATCAATTTTGGCGTTCTTATTTTAAAAAAATTACGGCGATGTTGTTGTCAATGTCATATAAACTTTGCAAAACAATAAAAGAACAAAAATAGGCTTTTGCAAATGTTAGTAGCGTAAAATTTACCTCGTTAATTAGTTGTGGACAAATCAATTTTGGCGTTCTTATTTTTTTAAAATGTTGCGATGTTTTTGGTAATTTTATATGAACTTTGCAAAACAATAAAAGAAAAAAATAGACTTTTGCAATTGTTAGTAGCGTAAAATTTGCCTCGTTAATTAGTTGTGGACAAATCAATTTTGTCGTTCTTATTTTTTAAAAATGTTGCATTGTTTTTGTTAATTTTATATGAACTTTGCAAAACAATAAATTTAAAAAATAGTTTTTGCAAATGTTAGTAGCCTAAAGTTTGCTTCTTTTTTGTCGTTAATTAGTTGTGGAAAATCAATTTTGTCGTTTTTAATTTAGTTTTTGTTAATTTCATATAAACTTTGCAAAACAATAAAAGAAAAAATAGTTTGTAAAAACACAGAATTTCTTACTAGTCAGGTGGAAGCAAACATTTAAGAAAGCATGAAAAATAAATTTTCAAACCACCTGAAAGTGCCTTATAATATAATGTTGTATTTTGTCTAACACTGTTAGATAATAAAATATAAATCTGATTGCATGGTTCTACCAAGACATGCAAACTTTATATTGGTGGTGACATCCTACCAATATAAAGTTTGCTTGGTAGAACCATGCAATCAGATTTGTATTTTATTATCTAACAGTGTTAGACAAAATACAACCTTATAGCATAAGGCACTTTCAGGTGGTTTGAAAATTTATTTTTCATGCTTTCTTAAAAAAAAATAGTTTTTTGCAAATGTCAGTAGCGCTAAGTTTGCCTCTTTTTTATCGTTAATTAGTTGTGGAAAAATCAATTTTGTCGTTCTTATTTTTTAAAAATTACGAGAGCGTTTTGCTAAGTTCCTATGAAGTTATCGTGGAAAAAGTATATAAAGGTATTGTCTAGTCAATTATAAAATCTTTGTGCAACCCAACATTAGAGTTTCATTTTGACGTTCGAAAATATACATTTTTATTTTCATGATAAAATCATTGAATTTTTTAAAATTATTTATTCATAAGATAAGTAGGAAAAGGTTAAAATTATTGTAAATAACTAGATTTTCAGTTCACCTCTTGTGGTAAAATAATTGGTGTGTTATAAAATACTAAAAAATATATAAACTAGTGTGCGAGATTTACGTTGACTAAGTTTATTCCTTGCTTTACGTCGGTGAGTAATACAGGTTGTCCGGTAAGTATATCGAAAAAATTCGGTAGCGGGTAGGGGACGTCATTCTTGTTTTTTTTATGTTCTCTTTAACGGAAAAATAGGACTTAAAGATAACTCTCATCATGGCCATCAAATTTGAAGGATAAGAAAGTGTATTTACGTACTTACAGGTAGTTCATTTTGAGTGGCTATTTAAGTAAATTTTTATTTCATTTCACCAATCAAAAGTTTAAAGCTTTCAGAAATAAGGTAGAATAATGCTGCATCACAGAATTTTGGTTGACTAAAAACAATAGATTTTTTCGTAAATGGTTTATTTTTCAAAAAAAAATAGTTAAAATTTTTTTAAGAGAAAGTGCCCGAAAGTATCTTAAAAATTAGTTTTTAGCTTTTTAAAACGACACATATCTAAATTTAGGACCCACGAATTGAGTGTTAAGTCTGTTCCTGTCTTCTCTACAAATTTATCAGAATGCTTCTTATAGGAATAAAAAAGTATTCAAAATTAAAAAACCAAATAAAAACTTTTACATAAAAGTGTGTCTTAATTACCACCCACCCCCTAGTTACCACCCGAAACCAATGTAAGCAAACGATAGACCAAAGCAAAGAAGCTCATAACGAGAGAATCAAAAACAAACTTCTTGCCAGTCCTAACGGATCAAGGTCCTTTTGGTCAGTCGCTAAGGCTGTCAGCCAAAACTTTACAAAGTCAACTATTCCACCTCTAACACGTTCCGACGGCACAATAGCAACCACAGCCGGGGATAAAGCAAACCTACTTGCTGAACTGTTTTCCTCGCATTCCACTGTAGACTTTCAGGGAAAACCACCACCCAACATTCCCTCAGTTCAATCGCAAATGTCTGAAATCGTGTTCCGTCAGCGTCTTGTTAAACGGATTCTTAAAGGACTTGACGTCAATAAAGCTTCTGGTCCAGACGAAATTTCTATCATTGTTCTCAAGACATGCGCCGATGAACTTCCACCAGTATTTTGTAGACTTTTCAACTTATCCTACAAAAAAGGAATATTTCCATCCTGCTGGAAGTCGGCGCGTGTCCAGCCTATTCCAAAGAAAGGTAAAAAGACCCTGCCAAGCAACTACCGACCCGTCGCATTGCTTTCAGTAATTTCAAAAGTAATGGAGAAAGCTATTAACCAACAACTCCTAAAGTATCTGGAAGGGCTTAACATTATCAGCGACCATCAATACGGTTTTCGTAAGTCCAGATCAACAGGTGACCTTCTGGCATATGTCACCCATCTTTGGAGCAACATCATCGAACATCATGGAGAATCCCGGGCTGTTGCACTGGACATCTCTAGGGCTTTTGATCGTGTTTGGCACGATGGGCTTCTAAGTAAATTGCGATCCTACGGTATGCCTAATGGATTTTGTTTATGGTTAACCAGCTTCCTTAAGAACCGTTCTCTGCAAGTGGCGATTGACGGGTTTCTCTCAGACACCTTCACCATCAATGCCGGTGTTCCTCAAGGGTCCATATTGTCGCCTACCCTCTTTTTACTGTATATTAACGACCTTCTAGTGAAAACCCAAAATCCAATTTATAGCTTTGCTGATGACAGCACACTTGTCTCATCTTTTACCTTGACTCCCCAAACATCCACTGCCGACGCACATCTTCGCAGGCAGCATGAAGTATTGCGCCTCAACAATGACCTGGAAGAAATTTTGGCTTGGGGTGACAGTAACCAAGTCGAATTTAATGCTAAGAAAACCCAGGCAGCAGTCTTCTCCAAAAAGGTTAACATTGCAGAACCGCATATAACCATGGCAGGACACGCAATTCCCCTGGCACCGTCTATTAATTTGCTGGGGGTCAATCTGGGAGGTAACATGTCTTGGCATGATCACGTTGCCGCAATTGCCAAGACAGCTGCACAGAAACTTGGTGTACTTTTCCGCACCAAAAGGTTGTACACACCTCATCAACTTTTGACACTCTACAAAGCCCAGATTCGACCATCATTAGAATATTGCTCTCATGTCTGGAGCTCTGCACCCAAGCACACCCTTCGGCTACTGGATTCCATTCAAAGGAGAGCCGTTCGTCTGATCGGCGACCCCGAGCTGACCAAGACCCTCGATAGCCTGGAGCATCGAAGACAGGTTGGTGATTTCGCTCTCTTTTACAGATATTTCCATGGCAGGTGTTCGACTGACAATGCCCACTTGATTCCACCTAGAGCAATGCAAAACAGAAATACACGGCGAACCGCTGCCGCTCATCCATATGTTGTTCAGCTTAGTACTCCTCGAACTTCATTGTTCAAGAATTCTTTCATCTGGAGAACGTCATCTTTGTGGAATGATCTTCCTGAGGTCGTGTTTCCCAATAAATACAATCTTCAACGTTTCAAGACCAACGTTAATAGCTTTTTTCGCACTCGCACCGCTCCCAGAGCGCCTTAAAGGATTTTTCCTACAGTGCAGGTGTTTTATCATAAAAAAAAAAAAAAAAAAAAATATTAATGCTTTACTTAAAGTTTTAAAACAGAATATGTAGGTAAGTAAGTATAACTCAAGTAACCGAGTGCCCTAACAAAGTATGAGTAAAATCTATTACCCAAAAAGTAATTACAAAAAATTGGATTGACTTATCTTTTGCTACATAATTATATAATATTTCACAGCTACCTATTTAAATCGATGTATTTAAACGAATAAATAAAATTTCATTGTTGCCAAATTTAGATGGCTCAGGTTGTAATGCACGAACTTAGCTTTACACCTATACATTTTTACATCTTAACCTGTACTGGTTAGAAACTTCCGTACTATATGGCAAGTTTGGAGGATGAAGTATTGGTAGTATGGTGGGAGGTTTTCCCTTAGCCTTAGTTTATGGGCCAGTTCCTTGTGGATGATCTTTGCCACCTGATTATGTCTCCCCAGGTAAGCGTTGGGGGCCATAGCACCACAACCCGCCGTGATATGTTCAATCGTTTCTCCGGGGCAATTGCATTTTCTGCACACATCTTCCACATTTCTCTTCAAGATGACCTTTTCATAGTTTCGAGTTCGAATGACATATTTTAGGTTTTTCTTTTAGTTATTTTAGCAATTAAACAAAAAATTAAAAA
Source organism: Polydrusus cervinus (assembly GCA_935413205.1). NCBI lineage: Eukaryota > Metazoa > Arthropoda > Insecta > Coleoptera > Curculionidae > Polydrusus > Polydrusus cervinus. Next base: position 33,000,322 of record OW284516.1, read on the forward strand.
GAAAATGTAAACAAAACTGGAGGCTTTCATTTAGCTATAATTGGAATAACTCTCAATAGCTAATATACCCTACAGGGTGTCTGCAATTTTCCAAAAAAAAATAACATTTTATTATAACCCGGTATAATACCACAACTCTTTTAACCAAAATAACTAACGCAGTGACACTCTCAATAGAAAAATCTACAATTTAACAAAAAAATCAATAAAAAAGAACAAAAAATGACGAAAATACATAAGATTAAAGCTGAGACAAATTTTTGATTGTGCGTTAAATAAGTTGCGCAGTGTATATGGCAAGTTTGGAGGATGACGATTTTCTGAATAAGTTGGTATAAATAACCTGAAAGGCCCAGTTTTTCCAAGTTGGGCTTGAAATTTTTCGTCTTAGCTCCCTCCACCGATATTATAATCGGAATTATGTCTATTTTATCTAGCTTCCATATATTTTTAATCTCTATAGGCAAATTTAAGTACTTGGTCTTCTTCTCCGATTCGGTTTTAGAGAGGTTGTGTGTTAGTGGGCAACCTATATCAATTATGAAAGCTTGCTTGGTGGTTTTTTCGATGAGAAGAATATCCGGACGGTTGTGGTCTACTGTTCTATCCGTTATTATTGGCCTGTCCCAGTATAAGAGATATTCAGGGGATTCAAGGACTGGCTCGGGTGAGTATTGGTAGTATGGTGGGAGGTTTTCCCTTAGCCCTAGTTTATGGGCCAGTTCCTTGTGGATGTTTTTTGCCACCTGATTATGTCTCCCCAGGTAAGCGTTTGGGGCCATAGCACAGCAACCCGCCGTGATATGTTCTATCGTTTCTCCGGGGCAATTTCATTTTCTGCACACATTTTCCACATTTCTCTTCAACATGACCTTTTAATAGTTTCGAGTTGGAATGACACGGTCTTGGATAGAGATGATTTTAGGTAGTCCGTTTCGCTTTAAGTTGAGGGCTGTATATCCAGCGTCTGCTGCAACCACTTTTTTAAGAATTTCCCCATTCGATTCTTGGAAGTATTTGCTCGTAGAGGTCTCTTGCGACTTGCACAAATTATATATATTAATGAGACCTCTTCCTCCCTCCTTTCGTTTTAGGTAGATTCTTTCAAGTGCAGAGCGTGGGTGGTGGTATCTGAATTTTGTTAGCAGCCTGCGCGTTAGCCTATCTAGTTCGTGCAAATCCGTGTCTGAATACTTAAGGATTCCGAATGAGTAGGTAAGTATTGGTATTGCCCAGGTGTTGATGGCAGTATTAAGGTTACCAGCATTCAGGTGAGTATTAAAAAGCTTTGTTAGTCTGCTTTTGTATTTGTATTTTGTGTGGTTTATTTGTTGGTTTTGGGAGATGTTTGGTCCTCATCAAGTATATCTATGCCTTCAAGCAGTCCACGATTTTGTTCAGTTTTTCCGCGTACGACATTCAAGATTGCGCACTTGTCTAATCCAAACGACATTTTGATGTCATCGCTAAATGTCTTGGTTATTTGAATTAGGGACTGTAGGTGGGTTTTGCTTTCAGCGTAGAGTTTGATATCGTCTATAAATAGAAGGTGGTTTATTCTAAAATTCTTAGTTAAGTTGGGACGATATCCGTAGGATGTTGATTTTAGTAGTGAGGACAGTGGATTCATGGCCAAAATGAACCAGAGGGGGCTTAAAGAGTCGCCTTGAAATATACCTTTTGATATATTTATATTGCCAAGCTTCTCTTGTCCAATATGGAGATTGGTATTCCATTGCTCCATTAGGGTGCCTAACATGTTGCGTATTAGGGGGTGTACTTTGTATATTTGCAATATTTTCTTTAGCCAGTCGTGAGGAACAGAATCGAATGCTTTACTATAATTGATGTAGCACATATTTAGATTTCACCTTTTAACTTCAGCCTGTTTGATAATAACGGCATCGATTGTAAGCTGTCCCTTGCAACCCAAAGCTTTCCTAATACAGCCCGTTTGCTCATCAGGTACCAAGTTGTTGTTTATGCAGTGTGTGTATATTTTTGAATACATGACTGATGTTAAAAGTTTATACACCACTGACAGACAGGTGATCGGTCTATAAATTTTTGGGTCGTTTACCTGCCCTTTTTTAAACAAAAGTAAGGTATTGCCACTGGCAAGATGAGCTGGGAAGTGTTCGGGGTTTAGGAGAGCCTTGCTAAAGCAGTTTGCGATTACAGGTGAATTGCTGGTGAAAGTTTTTAGCCAAAAATTATGAATTTGGTCAGGTCCCGGTGATTTCCAGTTAGCCAAGTTCTTAGTGGCATCCCTTATGTCGATGGATGTTACTTGCAGCTCAGGCATTTCTTGCAAAGTTTCAGCCTCGGCTTCAACTTTTTCGAGTCAGCTTGCTTCTTCAGACCAAATATTACTCCAAAATGCATTAAATTGTTCTTTATTTATGTCAGTTGGAGTAACGTCATTTTCTTCTTGATTCAGTGTCCTATAGAAGGTTATTATTATTATTATTATTATTATTATTATTATTATTATTATTATTATTATTATTATTATTATTATTATTATTAATATTATGTTTTACAGCTGTTTATTGGTATTGCTGGTATTACAGTACAGAGAGGAAAGGATGACGCTGTTCTGTATTTATTGGTATAAATAACCTGAAAGATTAAGTTTTTCCAAGTGGGGCTTGAAATTTTTCGTCATAGCTCCCTCCACCGATGTTATGATCGGAAGGATTTCTATTTTTTCTAGCTTCCATATATTTTTTTATCTCTATCGCCAAAAATTCGAGTAATTGGTTTTCTTTTCCGAATTGGGTTTAGAGAGGTTGTGTGTTAGTTGGCAACCTATATCGATTATAAAAGCTTCCTTGGAATTTTTTTCGATAAGAAGAATATCCGGACGGTTGTGGTCTACTGTTCTAACCGTTGTTATTGGCCTTTCCCAGTATAAAAGATATTCAGGAGATTCAAGAACTGGCTCGGGTGAGTATTGATAGTATGGTAGGAGGTTTTTTTAAACTTAGTTTATCAGCCAGTTCTTTGTGAATGATGCTTGCCACCTGATTATGTCTTCCCAGATAAGCGTTGGGTGCCATGGCACCACAACCCGCCTTAATATGTTCTATCGTTTCTCCGAGGCAATTGCATTTCTTTCACATCTTTTTTCAAAATGACTTTTTCATAGTTTCGAGTTCGAATGACACGGTCTTGGATAGAAATTATAAAACCTTCTGTTTCATCGTGTAAATGCCTTTTTTTTAACCAGTTCAGTGATATTTCTCAATCTATAAGTTGATTTCGAAGTGCAGTGGGGTATTTGCCATGTAGAGCTTTCTCTTGCCAAGTTACCAGCTGTTGAGATGGGGGCGCGCGGATGATGTTGGGTAACCCTTTTGCTTTAAGTTAAGGGCTGTATATCCAGCGTCTGCTGCTACCACTCTTTGTAGAATTACCCCATTCGACTCGTGGACGTATTCTCTCATAGAGGTCTCTTGTGATAGCAAGAAATGCAAAAAATATCTTGCACGCAGGCGCTCAACCTCTCGGAAGGGGCTATAATACGTATATTAAACACTTTAATATTGCATTACTTGAATACTCAGCTAACTATTAAATCACAGTTAGTAGGGTAATAATAGTTTTTATTGTTTCATTTCAATGGTTTCTTTACCATTCGATTAAATATTTATTAACTACCCTTATGTCGTTTGAAACAATTTAAGCTATCACTTTTAAATGTATTAGGCAATAGTCTGCAAGCTCCTTACGAAAATTGTCAGTTAAAGTTATCTATATATCCATACTCTAATAATTATCAAAATACATTTTTTATTTTTATTCTTTTAGCTTATAATAATATAGATTTTTAATTTCACTATTGTGTAGATTTCAAATTAAAAATAATATTCTTTATTTAAAAGCAACTTAACTGAGCAGTATTAATTCCTCAACAGTTTTTGCTATTTTTAAGTATAAAAATAAGTAAATTAATTTGCTAGCCTAAATAGAATAATTAAAAGATAAAATGATAAAATATAAAAACGGGAAAATAAATATAGGTAAGATTTCAAGGTTAATTAGTTTCAAATAAGGTGAATTTGCACTTATTCTTATTGATGGCGGGTTTTTAAGTCCGAAACGTGTTATTAATACTAGGTTTTAAACGTCATTGAATTAAAAAGGAGTAGGGAAATTAAAAAATAATAAAATTAAATGTAAGTACTATTTAAAAAAGCAAAGTTGATGATGGTTTTTAAAAGATAAAACTTCGGATTAAAAAGCTAATTACACAAACTTGTAGAGGAGAAAAAGTGGTAATAAGAAAGTAAACTTTATTTTAACATTTCTCAGAAAAAAAAACGATATCGCGAAAATTTATTTTTTCCAAATATCTTCGGAAGGGTTCGAAGTTTTTAAAATTTGAAAACACAAGGTTGCAGAATTTAATAGCGCCCAACTTTTATCTAATTTAACCATCTCTATATCTTATATGGTTTACGAGATCCCTGTAGAGTGCATCCTTATACCAAACTTTATTTAGGAGTATGTTATAATGTTTTATTTTGGAGGTTTTCATGTCAAAAAAGCTAAATTGCGTCAGTAGATGTATAATTGAGATATTGACCTGTATGCGTAAGCTTTCTGGATCCTGAAGTTAGGTAGGTGTTGCCATTTTTCTCAACGTTGATGTCTAGGTGAGGTAATTGATTATTTTCTTCTTTTTAGTTCGTCGTGAAAAGTTAGTCGGTGAAAAGTTATTGATGTGATGTAGGAATTCCCTAATTTCGTCCTTGTTTTCCATTTCAAATAATGAAGGTGTCAGTCACATACCTCAGCCAAATTTTGGTTTCTATTGTTTCGGATTCAAACCATTCCATGTAAATGTTGACGATTATGGACGGGAGAGGTGAGCCGATTGGTCGTCGTCCTTGGCTAAAGAATCTTTCAGCATTCCAGTAGTTCCATAATGACATTTGTAGGTAGCCGTGTTCTTTCTTGTAGAGTCTGGTCTTCCTCAAGTCTACTCCTGATAACCTTACGTGCGTCTTTTACAGGGACGTTAGTATAAACACTTTGGACATCAAAGTTAACTAGTTGGTCTCCTGGTTGTACTTCCTTTTCTCCTATTATTTGTACGAAGTGTTGTGAATTCTTTACAAATAATGTGCTATTTCCTTGGAGTGGTTAGAGTAGGGGAAGTAAAAATTTACCTAGTTCGTAGGGGAGAGGGGGGCAAGAGTAAAGAGGTGGGCAAGAGTAGACAATGCAATAACATTTCTAATTAATAATTTTTTTGTTGCCAATGGTCACAGTAGTGTAAACCATGTGCTTTTAGTTCTCTGTGCAACTTTGGTTTGAATTTCCTTAAAAACTAAGCCGAAAATAAGGTAAATTTATTTTTAATAATATACGATGTAACAATAAAGAGATAATTTAGACCGTTTAATCGCTTGTAGTAGTTCATTTTTACTTCTTACCATTTTTTTACAAAATCTTTAAAATCTAACCTATCAATTCCTGTTGGTATATAACGTCGCCAGTGGCGCGTTGTTAAAAAAGCTGGCTTATTAAAAAATTTTGTTTTTTGGGGCAAGAGTGAACACATGTGTTTACTCTTGCTTGCCCCTTGAAAAATATGTGATGAAGAAGGGGGTGGGTCGGGTTTAAAATCAAAAAATAAAATGGTTAACAAAAAAATAATAAAGTGGGACAAAGGATGAAATAAATGTATGTAATGGAGAAGCAGCTGGTGTATCTGGTATAAAAACAAAAAAGAAAGTAGTGAAGAAAATAAAAATAACTGATAAAGAGAATTATTGCGAATGTATTTATTGTAGCGTTAAATATAGTCAGTCAAATGAGAAATGGATTCGATGTGTCACCTATGGTTTATGGTCACATGAAGACTGTACCTACAGACCTTGAACCTTTTGATGACGTTTTTACTTGTGATTTTCTCGTCCTACCTAGAATCTTTCTTGTTGTTTGCTCTTGCCTCATACCAGAGGGGCAAGAGTAAACTTTTGGAGTTTTCAAAATATTTTTGTATTAATATTATTTTATAGTTTAAAGAATTTATACATATATTTTTTTGTTACTGGTTTATCAAAGATTGTTCTATGCTAAGCAAGTTTATTTCAAGTTCTGCCTAATAATAAAAAAAAGTATCAAATCTTAAGTGTTCACCCTTGCCTCCCTCTCCCTATGTAGGGGAGTTACGGGAGCTTGTATGTGATCTTAGAGGCATGTTATGTTTGTATTTTTGGTAATTAAGCCCTAAAGGTGTGAAGGTTTACTATGATGTAGTGTCAGGCGTCTCCGCGTCCTTTCTGGTATGTATCGTTCAAATTTCTTAAGTGTTCGGTAGACTCTTCACTCGATTGTGGATGTTGGATCCTTTGAAATGAGAGTGTAGTTTCTTTTTTGTTAGACTTTTTGTATTTCCTTTGTCGGCTGGTGGAATCTTGATACTCTGATCCTTACGAACTTTTGTAAAAGCGATTGTTTCTTCCTTACCAATATTTCGTTTTGGAGGCCTTGATTTTTCAATAATATTTCTAACCTTCCATCTAAATTCTTCCGCTTGTGTTGTGTGGTTGTTTAGTCGACGGCGCTTATAATTTCCAATATTGATATCTTTTTTGGAGGGATAGTGAAGTTTGAGGAGCCAATATGGATTGTTCTGTGAATGTTAATTATTTAGATGAAATGTTAACAATGGTCCTTTGGTTCTGGGATTGCGTTGTTGGTGGAACTTGACTAACAAGCTTTCGCAATTTCTTTTCATGTATATTTTATTGAGCTGTTCTTACTTTGTCGCGTATAGTGTCAATCTTCCGAAAAATGGGTCCGTAATCCCCTTCCAGTGTATATTCTTTGATTTCCTTAAATCTCTATTGGATATCTGTGAGTAGAGAAACTTGCGTAAAATGATGATAATTAATCTGGGAGCGTATAAGAGCTTTGCTGGCGTTATACGGAATCTTCTTAGCTTGTTGTTCTGGGATCGGTGACTCTCTATAGAGCTGTAGTTACCATACTTATTTAGTATTCACCTGAAGACGACTGGAGATACTTAGCAGTTGAAACGTTGTGATTCAAAACAAATAAAGACAATGCAAGTCCAAAACTCTATTGCCGTCCAGTTCTCAGCTGATTCCTATTCATTTGAAGCAACTGTTTCATAAGTCTTGGGTCTAGATCCCCAATGCAGCTTTTGCTGTGGTGTAATCTCTGTCTGTTGTTCCAGTAGATTTTATGTTCAATACTGATCCATCGCTTTATGGTATCTCGTACTGTGCACCTGCCGGTTCTGAACCTATAAATGTATTTTTCTACTTCCACATGGAAATTTGCTGTTTCCTTTACACTTAAGTGGTGAGAAAAGTAGGCTATTCCGGTTAACTGTGCGGGAATATTTCATTTCCATCCTAGATAGGTAATGAAACTGACCAATCACAGTGGCCAATTACAAGGAAACCAAATTTACATGTTACAATAGGATGTACAGTGTTGCAACCTTTAAAAATAAAATTTCCCATTTTTATAGAAAACTTTCACGAATGCGAACAATACTGAAAAAGTCTTTTATTATCAGATTACAACCACAAGTGATCCTGAAGAATATTCTACAAATATGCGTAAAAATTGCCCTTTTCCCTTTGGAGACAGCGCCGACCTATCATTTCTCTGTGCTTTGTTCTCACGAACCTGGAAATTTTTCATTAGTTGACAACACTGTTATGAAAATTACATTTCTTTATTTTCTTTGTGGTGTATTTAAAACCACTGACCAATCACAGTATATTATATTTACTGAGGCTTCGTCTTCTTTTTCAAGACACTAAATTATATAATTTAAATGCATATGATACAATTTGTTATTAATTTGTTCAATATAATAAAATCTAGACGTATTTATAATAGATTTATTAATAATGTAACCGGCTGCATGAGCATAAAAAATTAATTTCATGTAGCATCATTTATCAGTTGGCTTTCCCACAATTAGCTTAAGGTCTCGATAGTTGAGAGAGTTTGGGCGTTGTACTATGGATCCAATGATCCGAGTTCGAGCCCGGCAACCGGAAAACTTTTTTTTACAGTTTTTAGCATAGGGTTTGTAAGTTTGGTCGTAGAAAAAATATACTGTTCAACTCGAGTGGATTGTCCATATTGCCCTCGGAAGTTTGAATAAATTTACTTCCTCGTGCGATATGGACATCATATCCACTCTTGTTGTACAAACTAATATTTCCGAACCTTTCCTTGCAAGTAAGAAGGGATAAAATAACATTGTTTTCTAAAGTAATGTTGTGTGTTATGTCATTGTCGCGGAATTATTGATGTACCTATGAAAAAACAATTTGGTGTATTATTTGCGAAAAAAAATAAGCAGGTAACTAAAAAATTATTCAATTACGCCAACATTAAAAAAATTAGCATAGGTAACAAATTAGTTAAAAATGATCTTTTAAGATATTTTTGAAGTATGTTTTATTTGCTTTTATACAATTATATTTAAATTTAACTTTTATGTGCCAAAATTGCACAAATAAAATCCATTCAATACTCCAATTTCTTCGCTCAGATTTTCTTCTATCCGTTTCTCTTGTTTATGTACATACACACATAATAAATTAAGTTTTCAGATCCTTTAGAATATTTTTTTTATTATCTTTTCCTTTTATTGCTAAAAATTAAAATATACTATACAGGGAGTCCATGAAATGACTGTACTACAACGCTTTACCACAAAATCCTTAACCAAAAATAAGGCGATCTGGGCAAACTTACCTATGCATTCAATGTTGCTTCGTTTTGCCGCTACAGGGCGCTAAAGTTTTCAAATTAATATTGTTTTTCTGAAAAATTTCTAAACGCCTTTATCGATTTCCACTAACTTTGGAACTAAGAATGACCACTATTAATAGCATATTTTGACGTATGCGCCATCTTTTTTTAAAACCTACAAATTTAAAAATGGCGTGTGATTGGTAATTAAAAGTTCATTTTTTTGTTAGCCCCCATATAAATGACTTTAATTATTTCTCTGACACTAGCTGACTTCACGTTGAAACTTTTTGTCTCTTGTAAAAATGTAGCCAGATATGCAGGTTCTCTACAAAAAAATTATTTACGATGCAAAACATGAAAAAGTTTCGAACAATTGTTATAAAAATTTAACTAGTTGGTAGTTATTTAGAATTTAAATTTTACTCATGTTTCTCGTTTTGAATAAACAGCAATGATGCATTTTTAAATTTGCAGGTATTAAAAAAAGATGGCGCATACGTCAAAATACGCTATTAATAGTGGTCATCCTTAGTTCCAAAATTAGTGGAAATGGATAAAGGCGTTTAGAAATTATTCAGAAAAAACAATATTAATTTGAAAACTTTAGCGCCCTGTTGCGGCAAAACGAAGCAACATTGCATATAGGTAGGTTTGCCTAGATCGCCTTATTTTTGGTTAAGGAATTTATAGTGAAGCGTTGTACAGTCATTTCATGGACACCCTGTAAATTTTCGACCCCTTTTTTGAACTACTGATTTAGCTAAATTTTTAGATGCGTTGTTTCCAAAATTGACGTCAGGATTAACAATTTTTAAATACAAATATTTTGTACTTTTTACAAAAATGTGTGCAGCTTTCTTATCACCTTGTATATTAGTGGAAATTGTCTACTGTATTAAGGTGTTTCAGTTTGATTTCATTCTTCAATATAGTCCACTGCTATTTGGTAAAATTGCTGTAAGTATAAACATTTTTTTATGGTTATGCCACTAAAAAATACCGAGAATTTTAGCTTCGAACTATAGGAACGAAATATTCTAGCATAAGATACTGACCGACGGACATCTGAGTTAAAACAATAAATTTCCGTATATAATATACAGACCACTTACTGGTTAGCCACTGTTATAATTAAATAAGAGTCGCAAAAGCCGAAAACTGTTTTTAAAAAATTTATTTATTACAGTTACAAGCAAAGATTAAAGCGAGAATGAATAATGATACCATTTTACATATATTTATAACATAGTATAAAAATGCAGCGTTTACGGTTTCTGTGGGAAGCGTCTTCTAGTCATCTTCACATAACTCCTCCCTCCTTAAGAAGAAAACATAAGGGTTGATATGTTTTCTTAAATTGATTTGGGTTTATTGATTGGTGATTAAGCTTCTTCTTCTTCTAATATATATTTTTACCAGAACGTATCCTATCAATATCATAATAGCTAGTGTAGTTATGGTACTTAGAAAACTCCAGCCAACTGGATGGATTTCATATTTTTCGGGGGTCTTCATTGATTGTGCTTTTCTTTGAAGTTCATGTATTTCTTCCATATCGATTGAATGGATATTGATTGGGTCTTGATCCATGTGATATTTGTTTTCTTTGTTAATTTTAATTTCTGGTAAGTTAAGTGGGTTTTCTTTGACATTTTCTTCTTTATTGTACAATTGGAAATCCAATATTTTGATTTCGCAATTGATTGGTATTTCTATTAGGCTGGGTTGTTTGATGAACATATATTCTCCATTGGACTGGCATTTTTTGAAAATCTTCAAAGGCTTGTTTGTAGGTATGGCTACTACGTGTTTGCTTGTTATGGCTTTTATAATAGGATTCGGTAGATGTATTGGCATTATGTTGCAGTTTTGATTTTCGGCGTCGCGGATCATTGATACGATGCAATCGCTAAACAGTGGTTTCAATCGGTTTTGGCAAATGTAGATGTCTTCTATGTAGGGGCAATCTTCATAGTCTTCTTGCAGTTGACTGTTGCCAAGTATAAGGTAAGGATAATTTGGAACAATAATTGATTGGTTAATAGGAATTGGGATGAGGTAAAAGTTATCGAAAACCTCATTTTTCATAATCGGAAAGTGTATTGCGAAAATAATTTTATTATTTGAGAAACTTACTTGAAGTCCGCATAGTTGGTAGTAAGAAATAATATTTTTAAAATTTATTATTTTTTCATCTTTATATAGTCCGGTCAAATAAGTTACAATATTGTTCAATTCAGTGCCCGAAATTACTGCACTGTGTAAAGTATTCAATTTTGCAAACATAAGCGCGTTTTCCAAATTGTCCAAAAATGTGATTATATTTTGACAATTTAGAATTATTTGATCTAATGTATTTTGAGCTCTTAAATAAGCCGAAATATCATCTATTGATCGGTTAACGTTATATTGAAAAAATTCTAACCTTTGTTTTATTAGTTGCTGATTTATATTAAGAAGCGAAATCGTTTTATTATAATTGTTAATCAGCTGTTTTGTTAGGGACATCTGAAGAGACATTTCATGGTATATAGAATCTTGGTTCTTTTGTAACACAGATATGGCGTTGTCAAATCTTTCGCCGTCATCGCTATCTAGTGTACCGTAAAGCCATTTTTGAGCTTTCCCTACTATATTTAATAAACCGCGTCTTTCGCGTTTATGAGGGGTAATATTATTAAGTTTGTTTTTTGCACTTAAAATTAAATGTTGCGCATGCGTAAGTAAATTGCGTAAAAGATTATTATTATTTACCTTAGGTCTAGATACATTTAAGCTTAGTTCTACTGTTTGATAAAATTGATCAACTTTACGTAGTTGATCGCTAAGATGTGATATTTCTATAAAATGAATAAAGGTATGTTTATTCTCGAGTACTCGCGCTTTTCCTAATTGAAATGGGAGTAAGGGAGATTTTATGTCTGTAATGGCAATGTCATTACCACTAGCAAGAGTCGTTATCGTCAAGAGTATAACTACAACCGGGTTGAGGTTGGTCATGTTGTGGGTCGTTGGTTTTTTCCTGTGAAAGAGAATGTTTGTTAGTACGGGGTCTAGTGATCTGAGATTTGTGTACTAATTTGTCTTTAGCAGTTTTTATTTTATTGGGCAAGTTTTCTTTAACTGTTATTTTGATTTGTCTTGGTTTTGCTTTGTTTCGTTTGGCTGCTTTATTTTTAACATAGGCGCTTGCATTAATAGCGTATGTAGGAGGTTTTTCGCGGTTTTCATTACGTTTTTCTATGACGCGCGTTTTTTCGTTGAGCGAATTTTCATGGATTTGATTGTAGAGGTGTTTTAATCTTTCTCGTCTTTCTATAATAAATTGATTTAAAATCATTTCGTCCGTTAAGTCGAAGGGGTCAATTGCTTTGACACGACCGTTTATTACGTCAAAGGGTTTTTGTTTTGTAACACTGTGAACTGAATTATTATATCCTAAAACTGCATATTGCATTGTCTTTTTTATACTTAGTTTCGGGTCTTTTAATTTCATTACTCTGAAATTGTCTAAGAGGGTAGAATGAAGGCGTTCAACAGGGCTGTTACTGTTGGAATTTCCTGGGGTAGTAAAATGTAGATTTATCTTATGTAATTTACAAAAGTCTGTTAAAAGTGATGTTTTAAATTCGGGGCCATTATCACACGTGATTTGTTGCGGTATACCAAAATGAGTTATAAAATGAATAAGCTTGTCAAGGGTAGTTTCTGCGTTACAAACGGGTTCTAGGGGGTATGCTTGTGCATATCGTGAAAATACGTCTATGATGGTAAGAAATTTTGTATTTAGAATTTGGAAAGTGTCGATATGAATGGATTCCATTGGTTCTTTGGGCGTTGGTGTTAATGCAAATTTTATTCTCGGAGGGTGTCTATCATATTTTGCTTGTTGGCAAATTTCGCAGTTATTTATATATTCGGTAATTTCTGTTTTTATACCGGGCCAAAAATATAAAGTTTTTAAGTCAGACAAAACTTCATTAATTCCACGGTGACATGTTTTTTCGTGATAGTATTTAAGTAGGTCTTTTCGTCGTTGTACGTTAGTGACGTCCGTTAGTAATTTTCTAGAAATTAATAAACGATAAGAATGGTTTTTAAATGTATTTGACAGTACTGTACTTATTTTTGGTAATAAGTCAATATCTGAGTCTTCTAAATACAAGCAGTGCATGTTTTTTGGATTGACATGTTCTTTGAAAAATTTAATTATTTCCTGTTCGAGATTTTCGGTCAGATTAACGACCTTACGCGTTTTCATATTATCAAAAAGACTCGAACTTATTACGTGATAGGTGTTACTTTTTTTGTATTTAACAATTATTTGGTGACTATAGTAGTTTACAGCATTTTCGGTAAATGGTATATTAAGTATAGGATTTTCTATAGCCGAGTGTACTGTTTCATTGTCATCTGGTTCTCGTACTCTTGGTAATTCGAGAGCTTCGATATTTTCTACTGGCTGATTGACATTAAATATTTGATCTAAGTTGTCTAAGTCTTCTACTGTTGGTGGTTGGTCGGTGTCTGTTTGTAAGTATCGATCGATATCTTGATCAATATCTCCGGGGTTGCCTAATAGGGATTCATTTTCGGTCATGTGAATTTCGACACGAGAGAGTGCGTCCGCGTTTGTATTTTGCGTGCCCTTTTTGTACACGATTTTATAATTATATTCTTCAAGTTTGAGGCGCCACCTTACCAAACGAGAATTTGGTTCTTTCAAACTGAACAACCATTGAAGTGGCTTGTGATCTGTAACTATAGTAAATTTACGTCCGAATAGATAAGGGCGGAAATATTTCGTTCCCCATACGATTGCCAATAGTTCTTTCTCTATCGTACTATAGTTCATTTCTGCTGGATTGAGAGTGCGTGATGCATATCCGATTGGAAGGTCATTTCCTATTTTTCCCTGACTAAGCACGCAACCTATAGCAACGTTGGATGCGTCGCATGTTAAATTAAATGGTTTTTGAAAATCCGGGTATTGCAAGATAGGGTCATTACATAACAGATTTTTGCACATTTCGAAAGTTTCGATGAACTCAGGTGTGTGTAGTATAGTTTCGCCTTTTTTTAGACATTTCGTGAATGGTTTTGTTAATTTGGCAAAGTTTTTAATGAATCTGCGGTAGTATCCTAAGAGGCCTAGAAACGATTTGATATCTTTAACCGTTTTTGGAATCGGAAATTTTTGAATGGCTATAATTTTTTTTGGATTCGGTTTGATTCCTTCTGGCGTGATAACATGCCCTAAAAACTCGACGTCTTTTCGTAAAAACTCGCATTTATCATGTTGTATTTTATATCGCGCTTCGCGTAAGCGTTTAAAAATTGCTTTTAGATTTTTTATATGTTCTTCTAGACTGGCTGAAAAAATAATTATGTCATCCATATAAACGAGACATATAGTGCCTTGCAACCCTCTTAATACATTGTCCATGACCCTTTGAAAGGTTGCGGGGGCGTTTTTAAGGCCGAAAGGCATCCTTACGTACTCGTAATGCCCGTTCTCAACACTAAATGCCGTTTTTTCTACCGATTTCGGGTCCATTTCGATTTGGTGGAACCCGGAAGCGAGGTCAAGAGTTGAAAAGTATTGGCATCTACCTAGTTTATCTAATATGTCTGTAATATTGGGCAGGGGATACCTGTCATCAATCGTCTTGTCATTTATTTTACGATAATCTTGAACTATCCGCCATTTTTGTTTACCGCTCGCATCTAGTTTTTTGGGTACAATCCAAATTGGACTAGACCAAGGGCTTTGGCTAGGTTTGATTATTCCGTCATCTAACATTTTATTTATTTGTTTTTGTACCTCGTTTTTATGAATGAACGGATATCTATACGATTTTGTATGAATCGGGATCTCGTCCGTAGTTTTTATTTCGTGTTTAATCGCGTTAGTGAATGTTAATTTATCCTCATTTTTGTGAAAAATGTCCGAAAATTCTCGGCAAATTTTTAATATCTCTTCTTGTTCTTCCGAATTTAAATGATCGATTCGAATTAATTTTGAAATATCGGTTTTTATATTTTTACACGATTCTGTGTTTTTATCAGGTAGGAAGTTTTCCATATGAAATAATTCGAAATCCTCTTTCTTCGCGTCTGGGAAAGAAATTACGCGTATGGGTTCCCAAAGGTTTAATATTACTGTTTCGTCAGAATAATTATAAATTTCTGTTTTTGCAAGTCCTTGTTTTGCTACAGTTAGTGTTTCTGCAAAATGAACGTTATCTCTATTGCATTCAGGAATTATGATATCACCGTTGTAAACAGATACGGGTACTTGCACGGCGGCAACTTCGTGTGGGTTAATACATATTTTATAAGTTTTATTCTGCGAATTCGGATAAAATATGGGAATTTTTGTAAATTTATTTGTCAAATAATTATTTTTGAAATCAATGACAAAATTTAGATTTTGAATTTCTTTGAGCCCTAATATACCATCGAAAAATGTATGAAAGTCAAAAAGAATAAAAGTTATGTTTTCATTGCTTTTTAATTCTTTTGGTGCCGGAATATTTACTTTAGAGAGAACCGTTTTCTCGCCTATGCCTGTGCGTATTTTAGTAGGACATGTAAAAATTTTATCTGGAAAGTATTTTTCCGCAATAGATGGCCTTAACATTGATTGAGAACAGCCGGTATCAATTAAAAGTTTTATAGGTGGGTTTTGGATTTCGATATACGGTAACTTGCTATTAATTTCTGTATGCATTTCAGTTACTGTTATTTTTGGTTGTTGTTCTGGCTGGTAATCTGAAAATTTTCATAAAAATTGTCGTAGTCCTCGGAATATTCGATGTTAGGATCGCCATAGCCATCGTATTCATAGTGATTATCTGGGGTATAGTACTCGTTATTATAATTTTGGGGTTCGTAACGGTTTAATTGCGTATCTGGGGTTGTTTCTGTATTTTGGCTTGCAGCCTCATTATTTACAGTATTTTCGAGATTCTCGGGGTTTTCTATTTGAAATAATTCTTCTGAGATAATATGTAGCGGGTTCGCGCGGTTCTTAAAAGGGTTGTTTTGATCATACCCTTGGTATGCCGTTTGTTGAACTGTTGAGTTTCGCGATCTCGTCGACATTGGTTCAGGTTGATTGTTTGGCACTTGCCCTGTGGGCTTAAATACATTTTTTGGTGGGCCAAACACTTCGCGGTTTGTCGGAAAACGCGGGGGTGGCAATTGCCGGAGTTGCACGTTTATCGGTTACCTCGGGAATTGAGAGTTTTGAAAATTTTGTTGGTATTGATTTTGCCGAAAGTTATTTATCGGTTGATTATAACGGAAATTGTTCATCGGTTGGTTATTTCTAAAATTATTTATTGGTGATAAATAATTCATCGGTCTTTGTGGGTGGTAAAATTGGTTGTTTGGACTCCAACTTTTGTTCGTAAAATTTTGATTTTGGAAATTATTTTTTGGTACATTTTTAGACTCAGCCTGCGGCGGATTTCTAAATAGATTTTGCGTATATTGAAAGTTTTCTTCTTCCGTTATAAGGGTAATCGCGGTTTCTAAATTCGCGGGGTTTCTTAGGCGTATGACACTTTGTAGGGGTCCGTGAAGACTTCTTATAAACGTTCTCAACGTAATCTGTTCATACTGGTTCAAATAAATAATTTTTGAAGCATTGGGCATTATAACTTCCGGAATAGACGTCAATTTTTGGGCTAATTGACTACGTAATATTTGCAATCTTTTGGCAAAATCTAAGGTACTTTCACCCTTATTAGGTCTGGCTAAAAATAAATCTTGTTCAAGACATTCTAAATTTCTGTTGTCTCCAAAACAATTTTGAAGTGCACCTTTGATTTTGTCCCAAGTATCTAATTCGTTTCGACAGCCTACTAATAATCTAGCCCTGCCTATCAGTTTATTTTGAATAACGCGAATCAAATAATTATTTAAAATGTTATCGTTAGTTTGACCATAATTCACCTGTATAAAATCACATGCAGATATAAAATTTGATAGGGTGATTGCATCACCATCAAAATTTGGAATTATATCAACGTACATTTTTAACATGTTTAAATTTGGGCCTGGTGCTTGAACCTGTGGTTCAGGTGCGTTAGCCATCTTTTCTTTAGGGGTAGTTTTTATGTTTAACCTTTGGAAAAAATCACTTACAAGTAGATCTATATCTAAATCGTTATTTTCAGTCATGTACTGAAATAGTTTTAAGCCTGCGGCTTTTTCCTATGCCTATATAAATAATAAAATAACCGAAATAAATATACTATTTCTTCGCTTATTTAAAATGCAGTATTTTCAGTATATATTTTTTTTTTATAATATTGCAACCGCTAATACGTGTAAGTTTCAACAAAACAAAATTATTTTCGTACTTTACAAAAAGCAAAATTCAAAAATCTTAAATCTACAGGACTTTTCTTATACGGAGAAAAATCTTGTCCTAAAATTATGAGGTTTTCCTATTTAGGGAAAAGAAAGAAAAAATGGTGTGAAAAACAGGATAAGGCACTTGGCTTACCAAATATGACGTCCTGTCTGCACGGGGGTGATTCTCCTCGTCTTGGCTGGCTCGTGCGAAGTTCTGGATGAATGCCAAAGGATTGAAATCCACGTTTTACGCGATCGAACCGGACCCGATGCCGTGAAAATAATTCGAACGAAAAACTGCACAAATCCTACCGACTGCGCCAAATAAGAGTCGCAAAAGCCGAAAACTGTTTTTAAAAAATTTATTTATTACAGTTACAAGCAAAGATTAAAGCGAGAATGAATAATGATACCATTTTACATATATTTATAACATAGTATAAAAATGCAGCGTTTACGGTTTCTGTGGGAAGCGTCTTCTAGTCATCTTCACATAACTAATTTGTCATTGAGAGAGTACAGGGTTTGGGTAAATTTATGGGTTTTGTCTTATTATCCATTCACAAACACTGAAAATGGTGTGACAAGGGCGTGCATTATATATATAGTATTAGGTACACTTATTTTTTATTAAATACTATAAAAAAATACAAAATACAAAAAATACATTATACAGAAATTAAATTATAAAAAATAACAATGTTCTTCGTCGTCTGAGGAAGTTCTCTGGTGTCACTTCCTTAATGACTTGATCAAACAGTAGCTCAACGTCTTTCATTTTAAATGTCGTGTTGTATCTTTCTACAAATCTTTTCACTTGCGCCCATATAAGTTCTATAGGATTTAGGTCGCAATGATAAAGCGGTGTGCGCAGCAGAGTTATACTATGTTTGTCCAGCTATATCTTCTACGGCATATTTCATGACACAATAATGTTTGTGTAAATTTGCTATAGTTAATAGCTTTTTCTCTGTCAAATTATCTTCAAATTCAATACTTTTGGTGGTTAACCAGGCGATCATTTCTTGCTTTCTCCAAAGTACCTGTTAAACGCAAAACGTTACTTTATAATCTACTACCTAACTAATCCCTACACAATATTTCGATTTCGACACTTCAGGCCAGAAAACATATCTTTCCTAATTCTCTAACGCAATTACTTGAAATTTTAAAATTACAAACAATACCTACTATTTTATTTTAATACTCGGTAACCTAATTCTCTAAAATTTTTGGTGAGTTATCATAAATAATTTAATGCACAAAATTTACCTGCGCCTTAGCTGACACCGAAATTGAGCCGAACTGGACGGAATTTCCCATTTTATTACTCTACACCTTTCTGAAATAGACTATAGTTAATTACAAATCTTTATGCAACCCAACATGTTTTCAATTCTTTTTTAGCTTTTACTAGCAACGACAGGGTCATTTCCATTATACAATAGATGGCTAGGGAGATGGATGAAGTTTAAAACCATTTTAATACCCTCTGGTGCAATAACAGAAAATTCGGAAAAAAAAATTATCTTAGAAACTAAGGAAACTGAAAATTTTTTTTTATTGGTTTTATTGCTACAAGGATTAAATGTAATAACAGTGGTTGCAACTGTTGCAAAAAAGCCATATGAATTATCAGTAATATCTCTGTTACTAAGATTATATTTCCCAAAATTGATGATTCCGGGTTATTGCATTTATCAAATTATCGTCGGTATAAGTGCATTTTATATATGCCTTCTACCATTTTTTGAAATAGTTTCATATATTTACGTTAAAATCCATTATTACTTGTTCATTGAGTATATTTTAAACATCTTTAAGAATAAAAACGAGTTATCAGAACATGAATACCAGAATTATATTAAACACAATCTAAAGTTAATAGTTAAATGGCATCAAAAAATATTAAGGTAAGTTAGCAGAAATTGATATATTATAGTACATACTGGGTGTCCCACTTATAATGGATAAGGGAAATAAGCTTATATTTTCGGTTATTCTGAATTGATTATTTTGAATTTTGGTGTGATTTTGTATAATACTAATGCGCACTTGTCTATTACTTAGCATTTTCGCTAACTCATTGGCATTCGGATTTATAGGTGTTTTTAAATATTAATTTAACAACGTAAGGGAAGGGGGGGGGGGGTAAGTGTGTAGAAGAATTTTAAAATTACACACATATTTGTAAAGAAACTATTTAGAATATTGCATTATTATTTTGGTAAAAAAAACTTATAGATGTTACCTACACAGGTGTAGTATATTACAACCTTATGTAAAAACATTTTAGTTCATTTAGCCATTTTTTTTTTCGGGCCGATATTACACACTTACCCTACAACTGTGTAAGGACGTCCTATTTCGCATATAATTGTATGTATTTATACCTAGGATAAATGTGTAAAAGTACAAAATGTATTCGTTCAGTAGCTGTTTAAAACTGTTCAAGATATAAACTTTTGATTAACAAATTTAATTCTTCAGGGTCTGCCCAAATGAAAGAACTTGGTGGTTGCAGCTAATGAAAGTACTTTTCGTGTAAATTTAACTTCATCATCTTGTTTAACCGACACTACTTGACCAATATTAAAACGTTTACGAGATTTTTTACTCGCAAAACCATACAAACACTCAATCATTGACAGTATGTAATACATATACACATTTACCCCATCAAAATACCACACACTTTACTTGTATTAAATTTGAGAGGTGAAAGTGTGTATTACATAAAAATAATTACAAATTACTAACCGAGGATACAAATACCAAAACTAAATAAAAATAAAAGTATTGTTTAACTTATTTATACAGAAAAACGATTAAAAATCTAACTAGGTAAGTTAATGATCGTGGATTCAAAATTGGGCGAACAATTGTATGTTCGCCTTATGACAACCAGTTGAGAAAAAAAGATTGTTTATGTCTAAAATAGAAACCTCTAAATTGCTGTTGTTTTACATTTGGAGTGCAAGAAACCTTCTTGAATAGTCCATAGATGGCAACACTCATACATACCGTATTGGCAATCTCGAATCTAGGCTGCCGATATAAACGCATCAAACAGGGATTATTAGTAGCGTTTTACACGTTAAACAGAGAACACGCTATTCCCTACCTTCCACCTTCCATTCTTTAGAACACGCGGTCGAAGCGGGCACGGAAGCGATCGATACGTCGACTCGGCCACACCACACATATATCCCCCCTTTCAGAAATGTAGGAGAGTGGTTAGGTGTCTCTTTTTAACTACAGGTTTTGCCAGTAAGCGCCTTCTCTCTTGGTTGCTTTAGAGATTTCGCATCCTAGACTCGAATTTGCCAATGCGGTATATGATTTAAAGATTATTTGTTTATTACACACTTAATCCAAATACACACTTACCTCACCTTACCTTAATTAAAGGTTGTAACTGTGTTACGACGTCAGGTCGCATAAGTCAACGTCAGGTCGTCGTAATATTGCTGCTTGGGAACCACAAGATGCTTAATGCGATCGATACAGGACTGCATTCAGCTTAAGCGTTTGAATAAACAAGTTTTCCAATTAAACTGTAAATAAATTTATTTCGCACCTCAATACTGCACTATGCAAATCCAAAATATCACACTAAACCTAAATTTTAAAATAATAGACTAGTATGTTGTGTAAAATATAGCTACAATATAATCGGAAAACGTTTTTTTTCAAATGAAAAAGCTGAATATAGTCCTGCACTGGTTGCATTGAACTCTGTGTGGTTAGGTTATTGTTTACTAGCAGTACCAGTTAAAAATAAACACACTATAGTTTAGCGAAAGTAATATAAGATTTACCTACAAATAAACACTTCAAATACATAAAATAGTCTACAATATTCACAACAAAACACACACATAATATGATTAGGAAAGTCAAATTATTCCCAAACATGAACAAACTAAATAAAACAAACTGAAGACACAATGCAGCACCGGCGGTATAATGAAATACGAAATCAAGGCTTTAATGCAAATGTTGCAAATCAATACGTACATTTGGTTGTTAATTCTTCCTTGTCTAACTCAAATATATTTTGGAGCGTTTCGACTGTGTTTCAATCGCTAACCGTTTCAATAAACTACTGTCACACCACCTTAATAGCGATATGATTGGTCCCGTCGTAGACGACGGGTCTTATTTTTACTTTTTAACTCGCTTATATGTTTGTTCCTCTCTTAGATTTAAATTCATTCTTATCATCCTCCATTTAGTATAAACCCATAAGGTCAATTGTTGGTCTAGTAAAATACGGCAGAAGGATTCAACTTACATAGAGGGTTTTGGCATGACACTTACACTTTGAAACTTTTGCTTTTTTTGGAGGATATATATTTTTTTTGTTTTAAAAAATAAATTAATATGGTTGGTCAAATTTGTATGTGGGTCATTGACCAAATGCATGACCTTATGGACGAGCCGCGCTTGGTAGCTGTTATTATCTATGAATTTTAAACTTTGCTGGAAAAAATCCATAGTATACTATACTTAAATCACTAATAAAACTTTGATTTTAACGAACTGGTATTTTACTTACAGGCTACATATGTATATTCAAAGATCTTCATTAGAAGTATTTATAATTCTTCAACTTATAATTTTGTTTCTGGCAACATCAATCATTTTTGTGACCTTCTCGGTAAGTAAAAAGAGACCAATCATTCTACAAGTATCTTATATTCAAAACATAATGATCAGAAATTACATATCGGTTAAAAATTAAAGAATACTTAAAATTACTAATGTCACCATACCTTAATTAGAAGCGGACTTTGTTGATATCTTGTATCTTGATATCTGTTGATTGAATTTTAATATTTCGTTGAATAACCCAACAATCCCAACCTAACCTGATCTTAATTTGACATTAACAAAGCCACCTGACAGGACAAAAACAAATTATTTTGCTAATTCCGAAGCACAGGTAACTTAAAAAACTAGAGAAGCAATCTTTTAAAGATATAAGTACTATTTTTTTTTAATAATTAATAATGCTGCAAAAATAATGTAAATGTATTAGTAGGTAGTGGATAAAACATTATATTAACCATGGTTTAGTGAACTATACTAATCTATCGTTCGGGCTATAATAATACCTGTCTACACCTTGGTTAATATAATATACTATTACTTAACTAATGGAATAGAAATTTAAAAAATAGTAGTTACTTTTTTCTTGGTACAAGAAATGTTATCCCTCAGTTTCCATTGCTCTAGAGATATCAAAAAATATAAATACGACATAGCAATCAATAAATTTGTTACTGATGCTTGTTATTTTTATGGTTGATAGATAGTTGACATAATAGAAAATGTATTTCAAAACTTTCTACTAGTTAACATTGTTAATTTTTTTTAACATATTTTTTAGCCATTTTTTTCATTATTTTATCCGATAACTTTACAAGTATTACAATTATATTAGTATATTACTTATCTTACTTTGGACAGCGATACGAAAATCTGGTAAGTTTCGAATTGATGTTTCAGTTTTACCGATTTTGTTTCAATGCAATAGAAATTTAGTATTTTGTTTCGTTCTCAGTTTTAAAACTAAGAAAATAGAATAAATTTTTTGTTGATTTGTAGAGTGATGAACTGCAACCCATCTTATATAATTTAAAATGGTATTCATGGAATTCGGAAAATCGTAAAATATTTAAAATTTTATTTTTAAATACTTCGAAAATATTAGAAATAAAGTATGCCATAGCGAGAATTAATTATGACTTTTTTACGTCGGTAAGTTTTATAATAGGAATGTTCCAATGAGATTCCAAAATATAACAGAAATTCTTCAAAAAATATCAAATCTTATAGAAAGACAAGTTAGCGACAAGCGAACAAAGAGTGTATGTGACTTTTGCATTAATATACATAGGGACGCCAAAATATGATTTTACGTCCGGTGGCTTTATTTTCTGCATTGGATTTGATTCCTACAGGTGGCGATACTATGTTCTCATCACAAATGTATTTCTTATGTAAGGCTTGAAAAAGTATGTTTGCTCTTTCCAGAGTTGCTTACGGGTTTTGGTTTTCTCATGAGTCCTTATAAGGACGAATCAGCTGTCATTATCTATCTGTGCCCTGGGGAACCACTTATTTTGGCGTCGTTGTGTATGCTAATAAAAAAGACGGATTCACCACTTTGTCTTCTTGCCGCTAAATTTTCGTTTTATTTTATTATTACGAACAATTTATTTTTGATCAAGATGTATTTTTGTCACTTTTAAATCAAATCTCATATTTTTATCTTTGACGTTTGTGGTATTAATGAACATCGAGATAAATATTTTAAAATTAGTTGCAGAGGGTCAGCTGTCACCAAGTGTCACCTCTTATATTTTATTAAACAAATACATATTTACTATCAACCAAGGTAGCAGACTTACGTTAATATGACGTTAATTTTTCGTCATCTCAAACATCAACTGTACTTTATTAATGACGTAGTGACACAATGGTGTCACAGACCGATGATGTCACTAAGGCGTCATTTATTGCTAGTGATGTGATAATGACATCATAATGACGTGATTAATGCCGACGTATCACGTTATAAAATAACATTACATTAATTTAACGTCATTGCTATACATATCATTAATAAAAGTTAGCAACCAAGATGGGTGGAGAAGAGTTTCATTTCGTCAAACCCATCTCCAGATGCATTTAATCACAGTGTTGTTTTTCAGTGAGTCTACATAAGATTTGATGCATCCAACTATACAGGTCGCTACAAATTCGTGTGCGTACAAGTGGATCTCGAAAACGGTAAGAAATACGAAAATAGTTAAATTGAGGCAAAGTTGCGTATTCTGGGGCTTAAAAATTTGGTAAAAAAAAATTGTAAATATTCCAAATGCTTTCGGAGATATCCGAAAAAAACCGAAATTTCTATTTTTGGTTTTTAATTTTTTGCGCTTTCATTTTTGACTTGGGAAAAAAACAAAAAACACTTTTTCATAACCGTCTTCTATGATTACCAGACGGCGTTATTAATTTTCAAATTCAACATTTCGTTCTTTAAAAATATTAACCTCAAGTCAATTTTCTTAAATAAGGGGCTGGTACTTTAAATACAGTTTTAGGGACTTCTAAGCTATAAAAATGTAATACAATTTAAAGTTTTTAACATTTTGTTATCTAATAACACATTTTTTCAAGTTATCTTTTTATGTCATTACGATCATGAACATTTAGAGCCAAATCAAAAAACAAAAGGAATTTTAATTTGAAACATCGGTCCATTTGTACTCAAAATTGCCTGATATTTGATATTTTGTAAGAGAAAAGACCAAAAGTCTCGGCTTCAAATATTTTTCTGTATGTTTCTCCAGAAACTGAAATTATCAGACCGTATTTTTTTTTTATTTAATAATTTATTCATGACCCAAAAACAGTAAAATGACTTCACTGGTATCAGGGCCTAATATTTACAATATTTTTACATAGTTATTACAATCACATTACAGTTTTATGTATTACAATTAATAACAAATTAAATCAAATTAATTGCAAGTACGTTTTCAGGCTATGGCAAAAAAAATTAATTTGTTTTTGGAACCAACTTAAGCGCATTTTACAGTATCGTAACTAGACTAACACTCCAGTTACCTTTTCTTTACTCGGGAGTATTAATTTTGTTTCTATATTATAGTATTTCGGTCTAGGCAAAAACTACGGACTTAAGATGTTATATTAATAAAATAAATAATCTTAATCTAATAAAGAATAAAATTACTTCTCATGCCTTACTTACTTCAGAGTATTGTTACGGTACCTAGCTCGTATTAAAATAAAACGGCCTAAACGCCAAAACTTCCTGTAATGTAATTTCAATATTTCAGTTATCCTAAAAATAATTGCCAGGGCCGTAATAGTAAAGAAAAAATAATTTGAAATACTAATGATCTGATATTGGATGACAAAACGTTAAAATCTTTAAATTGTAATAAATTTCCCAAGCGTAGAAGTCCCTAAAACTGTATTTTTAATTCCAGGTCCGTATTTAAAAAAATGACTTGAGGTTGGTACCTAAAGAACGAAACGTCGAATTTGAAAACTAATAACGCCATTTTGTAGAACATAAAGAACGGCTATGAGAAAGTGCAAATAATTCAAAACCAAAACAAAAAATTTCGGTTTTTTTCGGACATCTCCGAAGGTATTCAGAATATTTAGAATTTTCTTTCAACAAATTATTAAGTCCCAAAATACGCAACTTTGCCTCAATTTAACCATTTTCGTATCCCTTACCGTTTTCGAGATCCCCTTGTACGCACACGAATTTGTAGCACCCTGTATACCGGGTGTTGCATCGTCGAGCGGGACATAGGATGTAATTTTAAATGGGGTCAATTATTGGCTTCCCTAATTATTTTCGAGAAAAATTCTATTTAGGTTTATTAAAGAGCACTAAAACCCACATTCAAAAGAATAACTTTAGATATTTTTGATGAGCCCGTTTACGGGTTATCGCCGATTTCTTTTTAACTATTTTTCCTTTTTATGGCCCCGTATTTGCGGGCACCAGTCAAGGTAAAAGATGACTGTCAATTAAAGTTGTCATTTTAAAATGTGTGCTTTATTGTTATAAAAACTCGTACATCGAAAATATTAAAGGTGTATTTATGCGTACAAATTAATCTGAATAAAACTAAAATAAAGTATCCAATTACAAGGTTAATTATGACATTTTACATGTTTCAATATTTTACTAATTAATAGGTAGGTACTATTAAATTGTTAGATCTTTAGGATTTAAGAAGATGTTCAAATATTCCTCCATTGACTGCTAGACAATAACAGAGGCGATTATAAAATTCTCTTCTTACATTCGCTAGTTGGTAAACTGAAATTCTATTGCATTCGGCAGAAATAGCATTTTTTAACTCGTCTAGATTTGGGTATTTTTTTATCTTTGTACATATATCCTGGTTTTTAAATGGCCCCAGAGAAAGAAATCATTTGGCGATAATTCAGGAGACCTGGCTGGCCAATTTACTGTATGATTTAAGCCAATAACATTTTCATTAAAAGCACGGTTTAAATATTCCCGGACAGCCAGGGTACTATGTGCCGGGCAGCCATCCATTTGGTACCAAACTTCCTGATTTTCCCTGGCGGCATCATGTAAAGTAGGTAAGATATGATCTTCAAGTAGTTCCAAAAAATATTCTGCATTTAAATTTCGTGTAAGAAATAATGGCCCGATAATATTTTCTCCGAAAATCCCAGCCCAAACATTAACTTTTTGTGGATATTGCGTCCTTGTTTCGACAAACCTGTACTGGTTTTCTTTGCTCCAATATTGATAATTTTGAACATTGGGTTCATTGTTTAAGGGAAATGTGCATTTGTCAGTGAAACAAATGTTTTTTAAAAATTCCCTATCCATGTTTCTTCTTTTAATCATACCAAAACAAAACTCCTGTCGTCGTATTTCGTCCCTATCTCTTAGCTCTTGGTGCTTTTCATATTTGTATGAATAATATTTATGTCGTTTCAAAGCTCGTAACGCTGTGGTGTGATCTAATCCTATGTCATCCTCAAGTTTCCTTGTGCTGATCTTCCCATCATTTTCTTCCACGCATCGTATTTCGTCCCTATCTCTTAGCTCTTGGTGCTTTTTATATTTGTATGAATAATATTTATGTCGTTTCAAAGCTCGTAACGCTGTGGCGTGATCTAATCCTGTGTCATCCTCAAGTTTCCTTGTGCTGATCTTCCCATCATTTTCTTTCACGCACAATAAAACTTGCAAGTCCCTATCATTTCTTGCATCTCTTCTTTGTTCCTGCCTTTGCAAGTCCCTATCATTTCTTGCATCTCTTCTTTGTTCCTGCCTTTCTTCACATCTGCAGTTATTTTTTACAGTGCCTTTTGTCTCAAATTTCTTGATAGTCCTTTTGACTGTAGATTTTGCAGGTATCGGTCTATTCGGATACAGAGCAGCAAACATGTCTGACACATTTTGATAACTCTTTCCTTGATAGTACCATTTAATCATCAATATTTTTTCTTCAGAAGTGTAATTCATGGCTAATATTTTCGATGTACGAGTTTTTATAACAACAAAGCACACATTTCAACAACGAAGACAAACATAGAAAGAAGACAAACAAACGTTTTAATTGGTCGAAGCAAAATTTGACATAAGAAACATCAAAACAGCGCCACCATCGGGTCTGGAGGGAACCACTGGACTATAGGCGGGACTTTCAAATATGACCATTTTTAAAATTTTGGCGGCCAATGATATTTACAGCTTAAAAAACCATCAGGATCCTAATATTTAATTTTTACTATACTTGGAAAATTAAATGAGGATTGTGAATAGTTTGTTGGCTGTAAATATCATTTTAAAATTTTATGTGCAAACATTTTTAACATCTGGACAACCTTTTGACTATAGGCGGGACTTTTAAATATGGCAATTTAAAAAAAAAACAAAACAATTAATGAATTACTTACTACAACACTCGACAGAGTTAAAATTTCCTAATGGTCTAAATAATTGAATAGCAAAAAAAATATATTTTGTATGTATAATTATTTTTGCAAGAAGTAGGTAAACTAATGTAATAAATTTAATAACGAATAAAAATAACTAAAGAAATTTTCAAATTACGATTTACTTACCTGCAACAACAACCTTTTGGTGAAAAGATTAGAAAATTAAAAATAATATAAGAATATCAAAAAAGCTTGGTCTGATTTTCAGCTATGAAGAAAGAAAAAGGGCAATTCCATTTGTGCCATTTACATTGACATTACAAATGTCAGTGATTTGTGCTCAACAGGGAAGTTAGGTTGTAAAATAATTTAACAGCTCGTGCTATTCATGTCAAGTACCTATCTCTGTCTGCATCAAGTTATCTCCATTCGATGTAAAAAGAGACAAATATAGTCAGACCAAGTTAATCTGCCGTAGCTCTCTTTGTAAAAATAACTACGTAGGTATAATATTGAGATATAACTGATGGGGATAAACGTAGGTCCTAACTTGAAAAAGTATGGAGGTCTGACGTCACTCTACCTTCTATCCCGCCCATAAGAAGTTTCACCAGGCTGCATTTCAAAATTACAACTTTATTTGACAGTCATCATTTACCTTGACTGGTGCCCGCAAATACGGGGCCATAAAAAGGAGAAATAGTTAAAAAGAAATCGGCGATAACCCGTAAACGGGCTCATCAAAAATATCTAAAGTTATTCTTTTGAATGTGGGTTTTAGTGCTCTTTAATAAACCTAAATAGAATTTTTCTCTAAAATAATTAGGGAAGCCAATAATTGACTCCATTTAAAATTACATGGGATTTCCTATGTCCCGCTCGACGATGCAACACCCGGTATAAAAATATTAAAGGCGTAAAGCAAGATGAGGTAACCTAGGAAGACATCTATGTGTCGAAGTTGGGCACTTATAATAATGGTCCTATACTTTAAAAATGTCGAAAAAATGACGTAATATTGACGTAAAATACATGTCGTCTAAATGAAATAAAGTAATGCCGTCTAAATTACATAATATTTTGGTAACATGACGTCGAAGACCTAAATATCCCAAAAAATCAAGTAATTTAAACGTCAGTCTGCTGCTTGGGAATCGATATCTAAAGGTTTAAAGATTATTTGCCTTATATTAGATTTTAAATTTGGGGCTTTCTTTGGGAGAAAATAATTCTAAGAAGTTGGTCCAACTATACTAATACAAATTATGGTATATTTTGGAAATAAAAGGTATATTTGCTACATGAGAAACAGAGTTAAAGGATAAGTCTTTCGATGTGTTTAAATTGAAACAAGTCGTATGTCTAGTTTCGGAGAAATTGGGTGACATCGGATAGCAAAAAGTGGGTTTATTTGTCATGTGGCGATGGACTTACTCCAAAAATTTATATTTTAAACTGACGGTCAATTTTTTTTATCAATATATAAGTTTTAAAAAATATTTTTAGATAATTCAATTACTGTATACTTTTGGAAATGTTATGATGAATAAAATATATAATCAATAGTTTTAAAGCATTACCATGATTTCTGCACCAGTTGAAGAGAGGATTTATAATACTATAATATTATCCAGAATTTCCTCTATATCATTAAATTCTTAGTTTAATATGTGATCACCAATATAATTATTACACTGATATTAAAAATATATATTAAAATTAAACATTAGTCTTCTTATTTATGTATTGATTTTAATGTACCGGGTGGTCAACTAAGAATAACCGCCGGCCATATCTCAGAAACTAGTAATCGTACAGCATCCGGGTAAATTTTTTTTATGACAAAAGTACCCAAGAGAAAATGCTGGAAATTATTTTTAAGTTCCGCATTTTGCCGCAAGAGGGCGTAATTGAAGAGTCAATTTTAAAATTTTACATATCTCCGAAAATTCCACATTAAGGTATATCTTTGATACCACCATTAAAAAGCTTGGACAATTATGCATCATTTTGGTCGTATGCTCATTGGCGTACCGACTTTAATAAGAGGGGGGGGGGGGGGGGGGGGAGCTGTTGAAAGTGTAAGCAGTTAAATCGCTGTAACTTTTAAACGACTTATCCGATTTTAGCAAACTAAAGACTTTCACCAATCGCATTTAGTTGTCCATAATAGTTCTCAAAAAATATGCTAGAGGGCGCAATTTGTAATATTACCACATTTTTTGATTTTAAGTGAAGGTGGGCATTTCCAACAATTTTTATAAAACAAAATTTTGCATTATCAATGTTAATAATAATAGTAGAGCTAATTTAATTTAATTATTTTAATTAAGAACGGTGTGCCTGAGGAGAAAAACGCAAGAGACCATTTTTATGCAGAATTGACCATGCTAATCAGAAATAATATCCACATGGAAAAATATCAGTGGCGTACCACTTTTTTTCTAAAAAATATATAATCGCTTAGTTTTAAAAATTATTCTATTGGCGATAACGCTGAAACGAACGGAAATATCGAGCTGCGGTTTTGATATTTTTTATGGCAAATTTCATCTACTTTTCGATTATGGCATACTGGGTACATTTATCTTTCAAACAGTCTTTAGTTTGCTAAAATCGGATAAGTCGTTTAAAAGTTACAGCGATTTAACTGATTACACTTTCAACAGCTTCCCCCTCTCTTATTAAAGTCGGTACGCTAATGAGCATAAGACCAAATGATGCATAATTGTTCAAGCTTTTTAATTGTGGTATTAAAGATATACCTTAATGTGGAATTTTCGGAGATATGTAAAATTTTAAAATTGACTTTTCAATTACGCCCCTTTGCGGCAAAATGCGGAACTTAAAATAATTTCCAGCATTTTCTCTTGGGCACTTTTGTCATAAAAAAATTTACCCGGATGCTGTACGATTACTAGTTTCTGCGATATGGCCGGCGGTCATTCTTAGTTGACCACACGGTACAAAAGCAAATAAGAATCACAAAAAGAACAATATAAAATAGAGAATAATATTAATAACGACATTAGTTTGTTTTCCTGACCGTTTTAATCGATTAAAATGTTTGTTTTTCTTGGGTTTTCGGTCACTCTTGAGTCTCAAGAGTGACCGAAAACCCAAGAAAAACAAACATTTTAATTAATAACGATCATTTACAATCAGTTAAATTTAAAGTAAGTTCATTGTCGAGTTGCGGAAGGAGAGGCACCTTTATAAGAGCCAACCAACAATATGTCTCTGTGGGGCCTACTGCCTCCCACTCGCGTCAAAGAAATAAAGTAAAAATTCTTATTTACATGTTTCAACTAGAATATCATCATCGGCTACATAATTATAATATCAAGTGCAAAAGTTAGGTCAATATAATGTCGCTGTATCGCCTAACCCAATTTTCCCCTTGCCGAGTATACGGGTCGATATTACTTTTATTATAGCCCCTTATCAGATTATCTGCCCCTGAGGTATGAGAATCCCCACCCCGAGAATGTAAAGAGGGCGTCAGTGATCGCCCTGTGGCGACCCGTACACTAGGGCCATCGATTTTTGAAAGCTGACGGAAACTAACTTCAGAGTCAGTCGCTATACTCGCGCCGCTTAGGCTGCGGTCAGCCATAATTTTAAAACTGTATTTTATTTGTCCAGGGATGCCAGGCAAATCGTTTATTTGCCGTAGATTAAACTAACAACGGCAACAGCGCTGTTGTCGGTTTGTTAGGAGTAGTCCCACCACCTTTTTCCCCACTGACGGAATTGTCAGCAGTCCACTCAGGCGCAAAGAGAAAAAATGGCTTTTTTCAAAAAAAAAAAATTTAAGGGATGAATTTAAATTATTTAATTAATTTAAAATTTTTTGAAATTAAAATACGACTGTATTTGAGACTAGGGCGAGACCTAGTGCTTCCTCAAATAAGCGTGGTTTAAATAAACTTGTCGTTGACTCGGGCACGTTCAACTAACCTACAAATACAATGCAAATGTTTGTGGTGAACAAGGAGGGCTAATTTTTATTTAAGTTCTAAATTTACTTAGGGGTTTGTCCTGTCTTTTGTTACTAAAATTATTTAACGCCTTAAATAACCTGTATTTACAACATAACTTCCCTAACTTATGGAATACAATATAAATGTCACCAATACAGGGATTATCAAAATCGAGATTTATAAATATGTCAATTAAGTACTTAAGATATTACATTCGCGCACAGAAAAATAATCTTAATTATGCGAATTTCTTATTTCTTAATACACGAACTATATCGCTAAACTTAAATATCGCGCAATTTACATGAACTAAAAAATTCCGGTGAAGATGTACTCTTGATACCAGAAGAAAATTTACAAAACTAGATGTAATTTATAAGAAGGGCGTTTACTATAGATAGGTTTATTTTATACTACTTTCACCCGCCGTCGCTCTCAGTGCAGAGTCAACGTGGCTTCCGTAGTTTTCGAAATATTGCTATTCTGTTACACACACCTTTTTTACCTAACTTTTTTCCAACGTTGTAAAGTTATATGAGCGTAGGTGTGATAAACTAGCATGACACGCGCCCGATAATCTATTTACTTCTTCGAAACGATGTGTTCGTTTTTTCTTGTTTCTTTGTTTCACTTCACAAATAACGCACTTTTGTGAAGACTAGCGACTTTCTTTATTGATCCTAGGGATTCTCGACAGCCTACTAGAGATCATGAAGTAGTGCCCAAAGAAAACCAATAAAACAAGCCACGCAACTTAAATAAATTAGAAAGCTGAAAAATATATAGGTGATATTTTGCAAAGCTAACCAATTTAAATAATTACGTTGTCGAACGCGGGGGCTTCAGGGTACGCACTGAAGGTTCTTCAGCTGATTGACTGGATCATCAGCTTCCTGTTGTTTCAAAGTTCCTGGTTCCCAGTTTTTTGCAGCAGTTATTATCGGTGTTGTAATTGACGTTTTCGTGGCCAAAACACCGCCGTGAGCTCTCTCTCTGCTGCTCGAGACCAACTGCCGTTTTTGGTCGTTGCTGGCACATGCTTCTCGGCGCGCAAATATCTTGGCCAATCGAATTATTTGTTGCTTCGTTGTCATGGTGAGGGGCGGGGCTAATTCTGAATTCCTTCTTAGTTAGGCCACCCGTCAAGCAACAGCCAAGCGTCGCGACGCTTTGAAGACGTCAGGCTCTAACAATGCTATACGTTTTATGCTTGTAATTGTCTTATTACTTGACCGATTTTTCTCGGAAAAGTGTTGATATTACGACACTCCCCCACCTAGGCGTAAAAAGAGACCGTAAGTCTCTTTTTACAAGATGTCGGGGAGGCCTTAAAAGTTTGGAAGGATTACTTCCCAGTATTCGTTAGTTTTTTTGAAGAAATCTCCCCACCAATTGCTGAACGCCGTAGGTCGATTGCCCAATGGTTTTAGGTTGGAGTTGAAAAAATATTGCGAACTAGTCAACCGTTTTCTCGTCAAAGGAGAGGTTGCGGCTGTTCCGGTGTGTATTCGCTTTTTTCTCGATTTGGGTGCGGAATCGGTTGTTTCAGTTGATGCGGGAGGATCTTCTTGTGATGAAGTTTCCATAACCGTTATGATAGTTTCTATCCGGTTCACTAAATTTTTTCTAGACTGACGGAGCACAGCTAGTCCTAAGGTTTCGATTTGATCAACCTTTAGCAATTCCCTGGTCAGCATTTCTTCAAGGAACTTCTTTTGCCGGGTGTCTGCCAATTTTCGTACCGCTTGTACTTGTCGGTCTAGTTTATCAACATTGTGGTTTATACTTTCAAGTCGCCGCAGGCTTTCCTGTCCTTTAATTGGGGCCTGAATATCCAGTTGTGTCGGTTCTTCAGCGGCGACGTCGCTTAGAGATCCCTCTTGATTGGAGAATTCATGCTCTGAGTCAGAACTGTCCGACTCATAGTCCATCTCCTGATCGAGGTTAACGTAATTTCCATTTCGGGCGGGTCGCAAATCATCAACATGTATATTGACTTGGTTATCGTTAACCAGGACTTCATATGTGGTATCACCGTTAATTTTAACTACCTCGTGCGGCCCAGTCCAAGCCGGCGCGAAGGCTCCCGCAGCCCTTCTCCTGGCATTTACCAGATCGCCGACCTTGAATTGTACCGGTGGGGAAGTTGCTTCGTGATATTCGCGCCTTTGAAAATTTAACTGCTTTTTGTATACTTGTTGTCGTGTTTGCACCCGTAGTCTTGTACTTGGTTGTTTTCGGCTTTGTGCCCACTTCGTTTTCCATTCTCCTGGGCACGGGAGTTCATAGCCAAGTATTATTGAAGCAGGGGTTTCGCCTGTGGCTCTATTTGCTCGGCTTCTGAGCACCTGTAGCGCTTTTGGTAAGCATTGCTCCCACAAGTTTTCCTTTCTGTTGTAAAGTAACACTCGTAGAACCTTTTTTAGCTCCTGCACCCTTCGTTCTACCGGGTTGGCCCGTTGATGATATATACTGGAGAATCGATGTTCAATAACCTTTTCTTCGCAGAAGGCACGTAGTCTATTGGCTATGAACACTTTACCGTTGTCGGTCACTAAGACGCGTGGGTTGCCGTAGCGAGCTATTATTTCTTTGTCCAGAAATTCAATGATATCCCGCGTTTTTACCTCAGGGAGTGCTTTTGCTTCGACCCACTTAGAGAACACGTCTTCTGCGACGATGATATATTTATTTTTGGTACCTAGTGCTCCTGGGTATGGCCCTAGAACATCGATGCTAATCATCTCGAAGGGATTCTTTGGGCTACGAGCATGCATGGGGGCATGCCCTTGTCGTTGCTGTGTTTTGCAAACCGAGCAAATTATGCAGTTGGCTACATATTGTCTAATGTCCCGGTGCATGCAACTCCAGAAGTAACATTGGGCTATTTTTCGGCACGTTTCTTGTTCGCCTGGATGACTTTGATCCAGTGCGTCGTGGTACATATGGATTACGGAATCAGCTAACTGGCGTGGAACTACTAATCGGTCACCATGCGGGTTACGTCGCCAAAGCAACTCGTTGCTGAGGACGAATTCGTTCATAGTTCGTCGTTCTTGATCGTTAGCCGGTTCTCGTTGTTCCAACGTGCCCAAAACAGCTTTCAGTTTACGGATGGTTTGGTTATGGTGTTGTGACCGGGCTATTTTCTCGTAGAGATCGCCTACATTTTCGGCGACTACATCACAGCGCAGCAATTGTTCGGGGCTGGTTATATTTAGTGGAGGAACTAGCCTGTCATTGTCCGGTTGCCCGTCGTAGGACATGTTCCCGGGATTTCGACTAAGAAAGTCAGGTAGTTCATTTTGTGTTCCGGGCACGTGTTGCAGTTCAAAGCTAAACTCTTGTAGCAACAAGGCCCAGCGAGTTAATTTTGCTCGTGAATCCTTGAATTTAGCTAGCCAGGTCAAGGACTTGCTGTCAGTGCGAACGATGAAACGCTTATCTTCAAGATAAGCTCTATACAATTTGACAGCCCAGACCAAGGCTAAACATTCCTGCTTATTCACATGATATATTCCGTGTCATTGAATTTTGCGCTAGCGAAAGAGACTATTTTCTTCTCGCCCTTTTCACCTTCTTGGTACAATACGGCGGACATGCCCATCATAGAGGCGTCCGTTTGTACAATGAAAATTTTACGGAAATCGGGGCGGCATAACTCACTTGCTTGAGCTATGGCGTTTTTGGTCAATATATATGCCTCTTTTTAAGCCGGACCCCACCGGAATTTTCCCTGCGTTGTTCTTAGGGCGTCAGTGAGGGGTGCCGTTAGAGCGGCTAAATTGGGTACGAATTCGCGCACCCAATTACATATGCCTAAGAAGGCCTGTAAGTTCTTTTTTGTGGCGGGCTCCTTAAAGTCTCTGATCTGGTCCAAATGCTTCTCTTGAGGTTGTACCATGTCCTTACTGATTCGGTAGCCAAGGTAGTCGATCTCCTGCTTAAATAGGTGACATTTTGTGGCACTAACTTTCAAGTTATGCATGGCTAGTCTTTCGAGAACCAACCGTAAATGTAGTAAATGGGACTCCTCGTCATCCGAGTATACAATGATGTCGTCTAGATATACCTGAACAAATTCCTGAATTTGACCGGCTAAGACTTCTGATGTCATTAGTTTCTGGAACGTCGAGGGAGCCCCCTTTAGTCCGAAAGGCATTACGGTGAACTGGTACGTTGCCCCATCAGGGGTGGAGAACGCTGTGTATTGTTTGCTATTTTCCTCCATTGGGATTTGCCAATATCCACTCTTAAGATCCAATACTGAAAAATACTTGGCTTGTGCAAGATTTTTTAACGCACTCTGTATCGACGGTAAGGTACTGCTTTCCTCGGTCGTAATGCCGTTAACTTGCCGATAGTCCACGCAAAACCGGGGCTCTTTATTTTCACGATAAACTAATACGGGGGGTGAGGAGTAGGCTGACTGAGTAGGCTCTATCACTCCAGCCTCTAGCATTTCTTGTATCTGTTGATACAGGACCCTTTTTCGTTCTGGGTGCATTGGATAGCATCTTCGATTAACTATCTTGTCCTTAGTTAATACAATTTTGTGTTCAGTGGTGCGAGTTGTTGGCTGTACTAGCCCAACTTCGAATACTTCAGCGAATTCAGCTAAAAGCGCCTGAAGTTTCCTGGGATTAGCCAGGTCTACTTCGGGAAGCTCAACTTTTGCCGATACATTTTTTCTGTTTCGTCGCCAGTATACTGTTTGTCTTTCTATATTTCCAACGTACAGGCAATTTCGTGAGTAATCAATGATTGCTCTTTCCTGCTGCAGAAACGGACTTCCTAGAATGACTTGGGTAGTAAGCCCTTTTACCACGTAGTAGTTTATTTTATATATTTTGCTACTAATTTTCGTTTCTTGAATTGTCGTGCCTATCACTTGGGCATAGCTATTGTCTACGGCTAAGCCAATCTGTTGTTGCGTAGGGGACCACGAACCTTTTGGTAGGACGTCTTCTGACAAAAGGTTTAAGTCCGCACCTGTGTCAATGAGAGCTTCATGTTCGGCGCCCTTGATCATTGTTTTAATTGTTGGTCGTAGATTCGTAGTTACATGTATGGTGGGACATGTACTAATTTTATTTGTGTTCTCTTCTTTTTTTGTTGGGTCACCTACCTTCATTGAAGAGTGACCCTCACTTAGTTTTTTGGCTCTACGTCGACGTCTTCAGTCGTTATAACGTTTGCCCTCTCTGCGCGTCTAGCAGATTTTTGTTGGTTTTTGTTTTCGAGCAAACGTTCTCGGGTATCACTGTTATTCTTGGGTTCAATTGCCCTTTTGGGGCAATTTTTATCCCAATGATTGCCTCCGCAAAAACGACATGGACGCGGATTAATGGCCTGCTCGGTCCTGGATGTTGTTTTCAGAGGCCGTGTTTGTCTTGTTTCGGAGTGTTCCTTTTCATTTGTCCCTCTTTTTTCAACTACTTCCTCTGACCGTGATTTAAGCGCTGGTTTATTTTCGGCCCTTAAGTCATCTTCCAAGAGGGCTGCTAGCGTAGATAGCTCCTCAGTGTCAGCTATGTACGCGCATCTCATGCGCGATCTGATCATAGGCAGTAGTTGAGGGATTAGTAATTGAACGCACTCTCCTTCAGATCCTTCGGGCACTACCCTATTGAATAGCGACCGCTTTTGTAGCACGAATGCTTCTGCTGTTTCATGATAGTCTTGTTTTCGTCCGTACAAGTCCGCTTTTATTTCTGCCAAAAGTGCAGGATTATTGTACCGGTGATTCAGGCGTCCGGCGAATTCACTATACGTGAAGGCGTATGCTTGCAATCCACGAAGCCACGTTTGCGCCGTGCCATACAAGCAATTGCAGGCTTGTCGAAACTTGTCTCGATCATCAGTAATTTTGTGCTTAATAAAATAAAGTTGTAACTCATGAAGAAACGCTACTGGATCTTTATGAGTGGCGCCACCAAATGTGGCCCTTAGAGGTGTGACTTGGGGCATTTTTAGCCCCCCCCCCCCCAGGTCTCAGCTATGAGACTGAGATTTTGAGCTATTAAATATTGAGTGTCAATTATCTGATGATCTTCCTGTGTCTTTTCCGAAAGTTTAGTTTTTTCCAGCTTTGCTTGAGCCCTGTGAACCGGGTTAGCGAATGCGAACTTAGTTTGGTCCGCAGGTTTCTGTGCCTGCCCAAGCCTGCCAGAGGGGCAAGGGGCCTCTGACTGTTTATTGACTTTAGTCCCCACCAGGGATGCCATGTCGCTGTATCGCCTAACCCAATTTTCCCCTTGCCGAGTATACGGGTCGATATTAATTTTATTATAGCCCCTTATCAGATTATCTGCCTCTGAGGTATGAGAATCCCCACCCCGAGAATGTAAAGAGGGCGTCAGTGATCGCCCTGTGGCGACCCGTACACTAGGGCCATCGATTTTTGAAAGCTGACGGAAACTAACTTCAGAGTCAGTCGCTATACTCGCGCCGCTTAGGCTGCGGTCAGCCATAATTTTAAAACTGTATTTTATTTGTCCAGGGATGCCAGGCAAATCGTTTATTTGCCGTAGATTAAACTAACAACGGCAACAGCGCTGTTGTCGGTTTGTTAGGAGTAGTCCCACCACCTTTTTCCCCACTGACGGAATTGTCAGCAGTCCACTCAGGCGCAAAGAGAAAAAATGGCTTTTTTCAAAAAAAAAAAATTTAAGGGATGAATTTAAATTATTTAATTAATTTAAAATTTTTTGAAATTAAAATACGACTGTATTTGAGACTAGGGCGAGACCTAGTGCTTCCTCAAATAAGTGTGGTTTAAATAAACTTGTCGTTGACTCGGGCACGTTCAACTAACCTACAAACACAATGCAAATGTTTGTGGTGAACAAGGAGGGCTAATTTTTATTTAAGTTCTAAATTTACTTAGGGGTTTGTCCTGTCTTTTGTTACTAAAATTATTTAACGCCTTAAATAACCTGTATTTACAACATAACTTCCCTAACTTATGGAATACAATATAAATGTCACCAATACAGGGATTATCAAAATCGAGATTTATAAATATGTCAATTAAGTACTTAAGATATTACATTCGCGCACAGAAAAATAATCTTAATTATGCGAATTTCTTATTTCTTAATACACGAACTATATCGCTAAACTTAAATATCGCGCAATTTACATGAACTAAAAAATTCCGGTGAAGATGTACTCTTGATACCAGAAGAAAATTTACAAAACTAGATGTAATTTATAAGAAGGGCGTTTTCTATAGATAGGTTTATTTTATACTACTTTCACCCGCCGTCGCTCTCAGTGCAGAGTCAACGTGGCTTCCGTAGTTTTCGAAATATTGCTATTCTGTTACACACACCTTTTTTACCTAACTTTTTTCCAACGTTGTAAAGTTATACGAGCGTAGGTGTGATAAACTAGCATGACACGCGCCCGATAATCTATTTACTTCTTCGAAACGATGTGTTCGTTTTTTCTTGTTTCTTTGTTTCACTTCACAAATAACGCACTTTTGTGAAGACTAGCGACTTTCTTTATTGATCCTAGGGATTCTCGACAGCCTACTAGAGATCATGAAGTAGTGCCCAAAGAAAACCAATAAAAAAAGCCACGCAACTTAAATAAATTAGAAAGCTGAAAAATATATAGGTGATATTTTGCAAAGCTAACTAATTTAAATAATTACGTTGTCGAACGCGGTGGCTTCAGGGTACGCACTGAAGGTTCTTCAGCTGATTGACTGGATCATCAGCTTCCTGTTGTTTCAAAGTTCCTGGTTCCCAGTTTTTTGCAGCAGTTATTATCGGTGTTGTAATTGACGTTTTCGTGGCCAAAACACCGCCGTGAGCTCTCTCTCTGCTGCTCGAGACCAACTGCCGTTTTTGGTCGTTGCTGGCACATGCTTCTCGGCGCGCAAATATCTTAGCCAATCGAATTATTTGTTGCTTCGTTGTCATGGTGAGGGGCGGGGCTAATTCTGAATTCCTTCTTAGTTAGGCCACCTGTCAAGCAACAGCCAAGCGTCGCGACGCTTTGAAGACGTCAGGCTCTAACAATGCTATACGTTTTATGCTTGTAATTGTCTTATTACTTGACCGATTTTTCTCGGAAAAGTGTTGATATTACGACAATAAGGAACGGTTAAGCCCGGTTTAGACATAACATTTTACCTTACGTCTTGCCTGTTCAGTCCACCTGCATCAAGTAAAACCTTGTGTGTAGACTGAAAAACGGACGTTTTACTTGAACTGATTTAAGACGGAAGACCGCCCAAAGAACTGACCGGATCACCCATTGTTTTCCAATAAAACGATCGTTTTGCCGTACAATCTTGCACGTGTAGACACTCGTCCGTTGTGAACTGTTGATTTAAGCTCATTTGTATCGAAATTTCCCATGCCTATGGAAAGTTAAAACAAGCGATTATAGTGACAGAGAAAAGACAAATCAAGCATATGCCGTTTTGGTTAAGAAATGCCAGGAGGTGGATCTTGCTGCGACTAAGGATACTGTTGAATGATAGAATAGTTTTGGACTTGCATTGTCTTTAATTTGTTTTACATCACAACGTTTCAACTGGTAAGTATCTCCAGTCGTCTTCAGGTGAATACTGTTGTGATGTAAAACAAATTAAAGACAATGCAAGTCCAAAACTATTCTATCATTCAAGAAACATCATTGTCTCCAACCTTCAAACATAAGGATACTGTTATTAAAAAAATTAATTCTTTTCGATCGGTTTATCGGAAGGATACATATATGTTTCCAAATCCATTCTTAAGTAATTGCGTAAATCTTCAGGTTCATGACGTAATTCTCGCAGTAAATTTACGTGGGAGAACCTTCCTCTTTTCAGCAACCACGCTCTTGACCATCGCGAACGTCGAGTAGCCTTTCTTTTTCTTTCCAATTTCAATAAGCACAATCCTATTATTGACAAAAGCAGTGCTTCCTCCATGGTCTATCAAAAACTGATCTAAAAACGTACGTTAAAACTTTCAAGTGTATATGCTAGTCTTTTAACCGTCATACTTGATCATTTTGACTGACAGGCAAGACGTAAGGTAAAATGTTATGTCTAAACCGGGCTTAGATCCAACCAAATTATAACAAATAGTTACGCATCATCTAAAAGTCCTTGGGAGATTTAATAGTTTTACAGCTCAAGCTGAAACTGACTGGACAGGCATGTTAATATTAGAGATTTGAAATGTTGAAATATTAAATGAAATAGAAAGAACATTTTAGCGGCAGGCGGACAAATTATCTTTTGCATTAAAGTACACAGGAACTCCAAAGATAATGGGTGTCCTGGGGCAGATGTAGACAATGACAGGCTGTTTCCTCCTTGTTACTACTCATCAGAAAGCCATGTGCTTTCAATATATTTTTAAGAATAAATGTATGATGAAAACCTAGTATCGCCATCTGTAGGAATCAACTCAATGCCAAAGATAGCCATGAGACGTGAAAACATAAAACTAACAATAAAATAAGTACGGTGGGTCAGTACATCCAGTATAGGAAACGTTTTTCCATATCCCTACACTTTTTCTACGGGTTTATACATTCAATTATAGATCGCGCTGCAGTAACCCACTGGGGTGCCGCTCTAATCCGTAAACAATGCCGCTTAAAAAAATAAAGTATTTTTTAATTAATTGAAATGTTATTTAATTTTATAAAATAGTTTTCATGTTGTATACAAACTTCTTACCTTTTAACCTCGAGGATCCTTGAGTTTCGAACCAATATATAAATATAACAAATTTTTCATTTAACCAAAGTTTTAACTGGACACTTATCTAATATATTCCTCTATAACTCTAATTTTCTTGCTTGTTCCTGATCGAAAATTATTGAGAAATTTGAAAGTATCTCTTGTTACATTGTATTAAGTAAATAGTTTTTATGAAGCGTATGTCTGTATGAACACGAGAGGTCTGCACGGGCCGGGTTTTGATCTCGGTCCTTGACGCGGCCCGACCCTACTCTCGGGCTCAGGTTCGGGTTCTCGGGAACTAACAAGTTTTTCCGGGCCGGTCAAGCATGTTGGGCCGCACGAGCCTCCATGACCTTTGTGACCAGTTGGTCTTTCGTGTCAGCTTGGTATTCTTATGTGCTTTTTTAAAAAGAAATATTTGTAAATTAATTTTTAGGCGAAAAAAAAAAATTCGGGCCTTTCGGGTCAGGCGGGCCTGTCGGGCCTGCCGAGCTGTTCGGTTTTGGTTCCCGGGCCGAACCGGGCCGCGTCTCAAAGTTCCTACTCGAGCCGGGCCGGGTCGGGTCGTCAAATCCCGGCCCGTGCATTGCTCTAGTGCACACTTGCATGAAGAAATCAGGAATGGGTAAGACAATAAAATCGTGTATAATTTTAGTTTAAATGTTTCTCAATAATGATGTTTAAATAAATTAAATAATTTTAGTTAAAATGAAATATTGTGGGCCCCGCACTGTTGGGTTTTCGGAGGTGTAATTTACGCCACAACCGCCGACAACTTAATTATTATTTTTCTTTGTCTGACAACGATTAGGTACAATACATATTTTTTGTAAAAAGAGAAAATATACAATGGTAAAGCTAATTTTTCAGGTACATTGAATTATCACGCTCACATATTTTTGACAGAAAGCAATCAACTTAATATTGGCTAACTATAAGCTTTTATTATTCACTATACATCAATAATAATTATCTAATAAAAGTGATTA
This sequence comes from Polydrusus cervinus, assembly GCA_935413205.1. NCBI lineage: Eukaryota > Metazoa > Arthropoda > Insecta > Coleoptera > Curculionidae > Polydrusus > Polydrusus cervinus. The sequence goes on from OW284516.1 coordinate 33,042,609, forward strand.
TTATTAAAATCATACAGTGCCCGAGAAAAAGCCTGAACCATAAAGTTATGGAAAAAATCATATTCGTGAGGTTTTAAAAAATATAACTTTATTCTTAAAGCATTTTGTTAATTAAATTTTATTTAAATAAACAGCCTAAACACCATAACTTTTTGCAATGTAATTTTAATATTTAAGTAATTCTCGAGGTAATTCCAAAAATAATTGCCAGGGCCGTAATAGTAAAAAAAGGATAATTCGAAATAATAATGGAAAGAGTCGAGAGGTATGACTACTTGGGTACAAGTGTCAACTATTCTGTGGACTATTGTTCAGAAATAAAGATTCGCATTGAGATGGCCCGTGCATCCTTCTTGTGGTCGCGATCTGAGACTTAAGAACTCGGATGCTCAAATGCTATGTATTCCTAGTAATTCTGTATGGTGTGGAGGTTTGGACCCTGAACGTATATTGCGAGCGAAAATTAGAAGCCTTCGAGATATGGACCTACCGTAGGATGTTGAGAATACCATCGACGGAACATGTGACAAACGCAGAAGTCCTAAGAAGAATGGAGAAGGGCGTAGAGATCCTACATGAAGTGAAAAAGAGAAAATTGCAATATCTCGGACACATCATGAGAGGTCAAAGGTATGAAAAAATCATGGGAAAGACGTATGTTGAAAGGAGAAGAATATCCTGGCTTAGGAAGTTACGAAAATGGTTCAATGTCACGTCCTCCAACCTACTTACTTTACTTTTAAAATCTCTTTATTTGTTATATATTTTTTACATTGTCAGGTACTACTAACTATCTAATGATACTTATGAAGTAAAGAAAACCTCGAGAATAAAGGCTTTAATAAACTTAGAATACAAATAGTGATTGACATTGATAACTAATATTAACAAAGATAAAAATTAATAAGGTAGCTGGTAGTGTCCAAGGTAAAGTAAATATATAACAATCATCCCCGTTCATTTTCTTATATAATCTTCCAAATAAGCAGGAGGCTTCTTTTTGCGACTTGGACGGTTTTCCACATTAGTACTTTCACTTGATATTTGTTGATCATTTCGTAGATCAGGTGTTAGACATGAATCCTGAATTTGGTCTGTATCAATAGCGCTTTGATCTAAATTATTTGAATTTTCTTCATTACTACTTTCATGACTTAACGCTTCTTCGTAAATCTTATTTTCCCGACGGGTGCTAGATGACGTGTGGAAACGGTAGTTTCATTGCCATTTGCTAATCTAATATGGGCATAATCAGTATTAGCTTCTAGAAGTTCAACTTCTTCCACTACAGGTTCATATTTGTTTTGTCTCACGTGCTTTTTAAGATATACTGGACCAGAAACGCTTAACCAGCTAGGCATTGATGCACCATTTGATGATCTGCGTGGATGATTAAACATACGTTCATGCGGAGAAAAATTTATTGCAGTACATAACAGAGATCTGATTGAATGTAGAGAATCTAAGAGTACCTCTTGCCATTGAGTTATTTTGCGATTTTTGGATTTCAAAGCCAACTGAATTGTTTTCCAGATAATTCCATTATAGCGTTCGCATTGACCATTTCCTTGTGGGTTGTAGGGAGTGGTACGACTTGTCGCTATTCCATGGTTTGTTAAAAATGTTTTCAGATCTTCAGACATAAATGATGCTCCTCTATCAGTATGTATATATGATGGAGTGCCAAACACAGAAAAGAGATGTGTCAGACAATTGATTAGGGTAGATGAAGTCATGTCAGAACATGCAAAGGCAAATGGAAATCGTGAATACTCATCTACTATAGTTAGCATATAGCGGTTGTGATTGACTGAAGGCAAAGGTCCTTTGAAATCCAAATTTAGTCTCTCAAACGGAGCTGTGGCTTTAATAAGTGATCCTTGATTCTTGTAAAATCTTGGTTTGATCTCTGCACATACCGGAAAGAAGATGTGATCCTCTTTATGTCATCTAAAGAATAAGGTAAATTTTTACAACGAATCCAATGATACAGTCTAGTTATACCTGGGTGGCATAAAATATCATGTAGACTGTATAGAGTTTTATCACTAGCAGCAGGCATTATTGCTGAAGAAATTCTCGAAAGTGCGTCTGCCACAATATTTTGATTTCCTGGTCTGTATATAATGTCATACTTGTAGCATGAGAGTTCTAGTCGCCAACGCATTATTTTTTCATTCTTTATTTTTAAGGAGGATTTGTTATCAAACATAAATACTACGGATCTTTGATCGGTTATTAGCTGAAAATATCGCCCAATCAGAAAATGTCTCCATTTCCGTAGAGCTTCCACGATAGCGTAAGCTTCTTTTTCCACCGAAGAATGCCGTTGCTCTGATTTAGATAAAGTCCTTGAGAAGAATGCAACTGGTCTTCCCAATTGGGTTAATTGTGCAGCAATAGCATATTCTGATGCGTCGGTTTCTACTGTAAAGGTAGCCTCGTCATTAATGGAGGCGACAACGGCGTTTATTAAGTCATTTTTTAATTGACGAAATGCAGCGACTTGATGGTCTTGTAGCGGAAATTTTTTAACTCCGATAAGAGGATGTATTTTCTCAGAGAATTTGTAAATAAATTTTGAGTAATGGGCGAACATGCCCTGAATTCTTTTTAGAGAAGCTGTATCTGTAGGCAAAGGCAAATGAATGAGGGGTCTTAATCTATCAGCATCTGGTCTTATACTGTTTCGTTCGATTGTATACCCCAATATGTTTATTGTTGTCATTCCAAATTTGCATTTTTCTTTATTGAGAGTCAAACTATACTTTTCAGCAACGTTTAGAAATTTCTGCAAATTTTGGTCATGATTTTCTTTACTTTTTCCGCAAATGGTAACGTCATCCAAAAATGCATAAACGTCCTGTAAACCTTCCGTTTGAATGATATTATTCATTATTCGCTGAAAACATGCAACACCATTGGTAACACCAAATGGGATTCTAGTAAACTGGTATAGATTTCCACACGCTTCAAATCCAGTGTAAATTCTTTCATGTTCCAGAATTGGTATTTGGTGATAAGCACTGCGGAGATCGATGGAACTAAAATATTCGTACTGAGAAATTTTATGGACTAGTTCCTCAATTTTCGGTAATGGGTAAGCGTCCAGTGATGTAAATTTGTTTATTGTTAATGAGTAATCTACAACCATTCGTCTTTTATGATTTTCATTATTTGTAACAAGTACATGTGCTCTCCAAGGTGAATTGCGCGGCTCGATAATATTTTCTTTTAGAAGATTTTGTATTTCAGTTTCAATAAATTTTAAATCAGCAAGGGAGTATCTGCGAGACTTCACTGCTATAGGTTTACAGTTATTGGTTAAATGTGCAAATAATGGATAAGGTTCAACCTGTGCTAAGGCCAAGTTACATACTGATATAGGTGATTTAGGCCCACCAAAAGTAATTTGTACTTTTGAATGTTGTCTTAATAGATCATGGCCTATAACAACATCAGCACAGAGTTCTTCTAAAACGTAGAGTTTAATTTTATCATAAGTATGATTAGGTATGTTTAGCGTAACAATACAAAATCCCAATACCGGAGAACTAAGAGCCGACGAAGCCATTGTAACATTCAATTTGCTGGGAAATATTTTTATATTTTCTTGATATGCCACTTTATTGGAAATATAACTATCAGAACTACCAGTATCTATCAAAGCTTCAAGGTTTGTTTCATTAACTTTTATTCTAAGTAATGATTTTGAAAGACACGCGGGAGACGTGGCAGCTATCATCCCAAGTATACCAGCAGCGGATTTACTTAAAGTATTGACAGGTTTTTGACTTTTTGATTTACAAACTTTCGTAAAATGACCTATTTTACCACAAGAATGGCAGAAAACATTTCTGGCCGGACAATTGCTTCGGGGATGTCTGCTTTGACCACAAAAATAACACTTAGGGAGTGTTGCGGCTATTGTAGAATCATTTTCAGACCGTATACCAGGAGACCGGGACTCTGATTCTAAGTTTCTTGAGGTAACAGCGTTGGCATGAGAGGGGAACGGTGCAAGGTAAGACTCAGAGTGACGTTGAGCCATTTCAAGTGCTCTTGCCGAATCAAAAGCCTGCGATAAAGTTAAGGTACTTTGTTCTAGAAGTCTCTGTCTAATATGTGAAGAGTTTAGTCCAGCTATAAATGAATCTCTGATGAAATCATCTCTATTTTTATCTGCACTGACCGCTTTAAAATTACAGTCCTTGCTCATTTGTTTTAACGTTTGCAAATATTGATCAATTGACTCACCAACTTCTTGCTTTCTTGATGATAAAGAATGTCTAGCAAATATTTCATTCTGCGGCTTTATGTATAGAGTTTTTAAAACGTTAATTGCATCATCATAGGTTTTACATTCATTGATATGTTCAAAAACCGCTGGGCTCACAAAATTTATAAGTATGTTAAGTTTTTCCTTATCATCAGTAACTTTAGTAGCTTCTAAAAAGTTGATAAACGTACGACTCCAATGTGACCATAGGTATGCAGTATTTGTGTCAGAAGTTTCAATATTCAGTCGTTCAGGTTTCAGTAACTTGTCCATATAATCTTCGTAATTAGTAGAGTCTTATTTAAATAAGTTTATTAAATTGAAGTAAAGAAAACCTCGAGAATAAAGGCTTTAATAAACTTAGAATACAAATAGTGATTGACATTGATAACTAATATTAACAAAGGTAAAAATTAATAAGGTAGCTGGTAGTGTCCAAGGTTAAGTAAATATATAACAACTTAACTTATAGATAATGTACATATATGATATTACGTCACATAGATAACACAATAAGGCAACGCCCCGTTAGAGCTGGTGTTGGCTTGTGGTAGTAGTTATGGACAGGTCCAGTAGTCTATTACTGCCCTGACAAAAAAGTCCAATAACCACTTATAAAAAATATATAAGATTTATTGTTGTTTTATAGAACATAAGGATATTGTATGAGACGTGTAATAAAGTTTATATAATGCTTTATAAGTTTTTAGAACCCCCTCAGAGTTTATGAGATTTTGACGGACATTTTAATAAAAAGTGTCATTATATTATGAGTGTTTATGGGACTAATTAAAAGTAATATTTTATAATTTAAAACCCTATTAAAGATGCATAAGATCTTATGAGATATTCCCAGACACGCATGTTTATAGGTTTTTATGATTTATTTTCAAGAGGGTCAAGTATTTTTGTATCCGTTTCTATGGGTAAATACATTTTTGAGCATTCTATTTTGTAAGTTTTTATGGTGATACTGCCAGTAACATTTTATAATGTAAAATCACCTAAAACGTTTATAAGAGTTTATAGTACATTTCAAAATACGTTTGTTTCTGAGTTTTTATGATTTACTGACAACAGGAATTTCTATATAAGTTTTTATTAGGTAATGAACTATAAAAAATCAAAGATATCAGCCTAACCAAAAGAGTCTCGAACAAAACAATATACAAATGGAGTAAACGCTACAGATAATAAAATGAAATGTATGTGGACGATTTGTAATGAAATTATAGGAAAAACTAACCAAAGCTCGGACATAGAGATAGAGGGATCCAGTTCTCCCTTAACGGGTATCTAATATCAGTCATACCGGATCTCATGAAAAATGTATCAAGTATTCCGTTTAACTGTAATAACATATATTTACATATACTACAATATAATAACATAACATAGTTCCGGTTTTGCTGAAATTCCTACCAGCATTTTAAAATTTTCTATTAGTGTATGTAAAAACATTATTTGTTACATAAAATGAATAACTCTTTTAAGTATGGTATATTCCGTGAAAATTTAAAAGTTGCACTGTTAAAACTAGTTTTTAAAAAAGGTCTGTATCACCCTCAAATGGATAATTATAGGCCCATAAGTTTATTGAAAGGTTTTTCAAAATTATTTGAAGTGGCAATGTGTTCAGGATTAGTAAATTTTCTGACAAACAGTAATATATTTTTTTTAAATTTAAAGTTGAACAAGTTTGAATTTATAAAGTAATAAACACACACATGCTTTTATTAATTCATTAATCAAAATTTCTCAAGAGTGTCTAATAACGATACAGATGGCGCTCCGTGCCACATCTTACTGGTGTGTCCCACCACTGTGCTGCCATAAGCAGCTTTGAGTTCTCTTTGTTTCGTCGGATCCTAGCTCTACTGATGAGTCATGATATGACGAAACGCGTCTAGGGATGGATCTGACGAAATAAAGAGAAATTCTTCTTCCAAAATTTCTTTAGTTCAAAACTGCAGGTAATGGCTATGCTAGGTTGATTATTTGGACGCTTTTTGAATAAAGCGAAAAGGATAAGAAATACTGAACAAAAAATGAAATGGCGAATGCATCACTAGACTTCACTCTTAAGCAAAAATCGTTTAAACAAATTCGAGTTGACATAGTTGTCGACTCTATAATAATTAGTATTTTAATTATTTTCTTTCAAACGGTAAGTTTTAAGAGAAAGCTGACAGAGAACTTTTTTGTTTAAAATTAAATAATAAGTAATAATACAGCAATTGTTTGGAACATTCAATGGCGTAACATATTTTTGGTTAAAATTGTAATGAATAGAATTGAATTTAGAACCAAGGCGTCAAGGGTGTTGAAGGCAGTCAATTTTTAATAATGATATTGATAGTGATAACATTTTATTTTTTGAAAAAACAAAAAAAAATTTAGGGGTACAAATTAATTAATATTTGTGTATTGCGTAACAAATTGTTTGGAAATGTTTTAATGAATATTTTAATTAATATTGTTAGGAATAATATATTTTTTTTAAAATATTGTATTTTGTTAACTTTGAATCCTGTTTGAAGTATGTAATCATTTTTTCGGGAGGGGATAGTCAAATTCGAGATATTTTTGTAATTCAAAAGCAAAAAAAAATTAGATTATAGTGAATCATACCGATCTGTGTTTAAAAATACAAGGATGCTGTAGATGCAATATATATCTATGAGTGTTTAGTGTTTTTTCTTTAAGAATAGAAACTGTTTTGAAGAACTGGGACTTCAAAATCAAGTTAGTTATCAACATAATTCAAGAACTTGTAATATCAGTTATCCCATACATAGGCTAATTCTACCCGAAGGATCACCGAATTGTATGTACTTGACACATATTATAATAAACTGCCCGAAAAATTAAAAGGAATTAACAGCGAAAAACGATTTAAAATAAAAACTACTGGAGTCGTGTAAACTCGAGGATTTTTAAATATGTAATTTTTTGTGAAACTTTAAGTAACATTTCGTTTTTGTTCTTACTTTTGTTTTGTGACGTAATTTTACTTTGTATTTGTACTTAATTGTAATTAAATTATGTAACATAATCTGAAATAAATAAATTACGTAAGTACGGATAAATTTGATGACTTGGTTTGAAATTAGGTCCCCTTTTTTGTGATGGTGGTGAGTCCGTAATTGACAGTAATGATGTTTGACTAGTGCTCGTTCTCTAATTTCGCTTAATTTCAAGACCAACACTGAAAAAAATGCTCGTTTTATGCCAAATAAGTGATTTGTTTGACTTATTTTTATTGGGACCAAATAATTTTTATTTGCCTGACACAAATATTGTTTGTATTAAATAAATAGGATTATTTGAATTTGCAATGATATTTGTTTGGTTAGTAATTATTTACGTCAAATAAAATTTATTTGCTATTTTAAAACTTAACAGTGGTTTGAAAACTTAAATAAATATTTATTTGTAGTAAATAATTATTTATTTGGCTACCGGTTCTTTTGGATTCAGCAAAATTAAGACGACGGGAAGGGTTTGCCAAACGCGTCAAGACGAGCGCGAGATGACCAGTCGCAAGTGGCCCGCCACCCTAACCAGTTCGAGGTCCCTGTCGAGTAATTTGTATTTTATGTTAGTGCTGGAAATAAGTGCAATGGAAGTTGAAAATTGGCTTTTAAACCACAACATTGGCCACCTGTGGCCATCATTTGAAGGTAAGTTGATTTTTTCATATATATATATATTGTTAAAATAATAAATAAAAACATAACAGGTGCATTTTAAGTTGAATTGCGCGACAACGATATTATGTATAGAAAAAACGGTGATAATTAATAATAAAATTGTATCTTGTTGATATGTTAAAAGTACCATCGCGCCGATAAAAAACTGGGACAGGAAATTTTTCTATTTTCTCCTAGACTATTAAGAATAATTTTACATCAAATCTGGTACCAGTAAAATGTCATGAAAATTTGCATGTCAATAAAGATTGTCACTTTATGATTGACTCGTCAAACATACAATCATATATTATTTGTAAATATGCCACAATTAACCCCCCAGCAAAAGGCAATTATTTATAGTCGGTTGCGAGATAGTGTTGCTATTAGGGATATTGCAGATGAACTGGGAGTAAGCAAGAATACCGTGCTATTGGCAAAACAAAAAATAGCAAGACATGGGACTATTATTAGGAATGCAGGTTCTGGTCCCCCTAAAATTTCTACTGATGATCATGATAGAAGACTGGTTAATTATCTAAGGGATCATCCCTTCGAAACTGCAATCAAGGCAAAAGAAGAGACGAATTTTCCAGGTTCTGCAAATACCGCTAGAGACAGGGTTCGAAATTCCGATATACGAAGCCGTTGTGCTGCCAATAAAATTTTTTTAACGGAAATAAATAAACAGGGCAGGTTAGAATTTGCACATGAATATATTAATCAAATAAATTTATGGGAAACAGTTATATTTTCTGACGAGAAAACTTTTCAGTCATGCAATAATGGGAGAATTCGGGTGTATAGGCCTTCCGGCATGCGGTATGATGAGAGATACACCCACAAAACCAACCAAAGTTGGCGTTTCTCCATAAATGTTTGGGGCTGGATTAGCGCTAGAGGACCAGGACTTTGTCAAATCGTCGAAGGAAGACTAACTGCAGCAGTATACGTTAATATACTAAACGAAGTGATGATACCATCGGTAAACGCTGTATACGGTCAAAATTACACATTTCAGCATGATAATGCTCCAATACACACAGCGCGCATTGTACAAAATTTTCTCCAAGAAAATAACATAGCAGTTCTTCCCTGGGCTTCGAAGAGTCCCGATTTGAACCCGATAGAAAACATTTGGGGTGCCATGGTCAAATCTATGTATAAACATGATTTTCAACCTAGAAACAGGGATGAATTACGTCATAGGATAAATCAAGCTTGGGATGAAATAACTGTCGAATTATGTAGAAACTTAGTTTTAAGTATGCTACAAAGGCTCCAAAAAGTAATAAACAGAAATGGTTCTATGACCAAATATTAATTTTGTGTTGTTTTGACAAACTTTGTGTTCGCAATTTTTTTCTTTTTATTAAATGTATTTTATTACCTGAATTAGCTTTATTTATTATTTTGTGGTAATGGTAAATATAATAATTTATAAAGTATTTGACTTTAAAAAAATCTAATAAATTTACTTTATCCATATTATATGATGTCTCTCAAATTTAACCACCCCGTATCGAAAAATACAAAACATTCCATTATGTAACCTAGGTTACTTTTTAAATTTTGAATGTTTTTCCTTTTTAGCTCTAGACACCTTTTATAGTCTAGGGGATATGTATTTCTTACATTGTTTTTGTAAATCTCTTGTCCCAGTTTTTTATAGGCACAATAGTACATATCCATACGTATTTTCTTATGTTTTCACTATTTTTGCACGTTGTAGATCAAACAAAATGGCCCCAAATATTTATACTCTATATTTATACCTACTAACCCAGTTATTAGTACGACCTATATTGTTAAGAAAATCAAATAAATTAAGATTCTTATTTTAGTATGAAGACGAAGCTCCCCCTAGTAAAAAAATGTTTCAAGACAATGATATTGTGACAAACATCAGTGATATACTTATTTTAAATGGCGATCAACCACAAAGTTTCAGCAATCAGCCCATAGCTGTTACAGCTTTGGAAACTCCATTAGCCACTACAATTCAACCCGGTATCATTGTGTCATCAGTTGTTTCAACCGAATTTTGGTATCTATATATAAGTATACCCTATATATACCTATATTGCTGAGAAGAGTAAGGTCCCCTGTATATAAATAAACCATTTTTTGACTTGAATAAATATATATTTCAATGAAAATATTATTTATTATTTATTTAAATCCAACCTATTTAATCCAAATAAATATTTATTTGGGCCAAACAGTGTTATTTGTGATAAACAATATTGTATTTCAGTTAAATAACAGGAACTAGGTACAATTTGAAAAATTATTTAAAAGAAATAATTATTTTGTTAGGCCAAATAAATATTTATTTAATAGTAATATATATGATTTATAAGAAACAACACATTGTTTGGATTAAATATCGCAGGCTTGCTGACAAATAAATATTTTGTTGATAGAAATAAGTTATTATTTGCTATAAACACTTGTTTTCTCTATCAAACAAACATTTATTTTAATTAAATACCACATATTTGAAGCGCAATAAATGACTTATTTAAATCAAATAATATTTGTTTAAATATAATAAATTTTACTATCAGCAGTCAAATAATTTTGGACATATTTTCAAATCAATATTTGTTTGGACAATAGGAAATAAATATTTGTTTGGGCGAACTCCATTTTTATTTAGTTTAAATAAATTATTTTTTTAGTGAAGGATTAAGTCATTAAATAATATGTTTCGTAATATGCTGAAAGTAGGCCGTTTTTAAACTTATTCCTAAATATTTTTTGCCTTTCCGCATATTTATAGGATTTATAACGCAAAATTCAAAATGTAAGTAAATAAGTGGATAAATATGCAATAAAAAAATATACCTAAATATTTTCCTGAAAGAAAAACCTAAATCTGAACCACAAATAAATATTTCAAAGGTCTAAATCCTTGTTATAGGCTTATATTATGTTTAATAATAGTGTAAGGCCCTGGCTTTTTGTATTAAAATAAATTTATTAAAATTTTGGGGGAAAAAATTAACATTAACCTATGAAAATTTTGTTTATCTCAAAATGCTAAAAAAGAAAAATGAATTTATTTTTTAAGATAAAGAGTGCTGCGCCTCTATCTTTCGATTGTTAAAAAAAATTAAGATTTCGTAAAAAAAAAGACCGGCGCGCATCCACCATATGTCACGCCCAGATTTTAGGGTGTGACGAGGGACGTAAGGTAGCACGGAACCTTAGCGGCTATTAGTAAAACAAAGCGATTTTGAAAACAAATTTATTAAAATGATAAAAATGATTATTACCTGAAGGGTTTACAAAAGAGAATCAAAATTAGGTCGTATACCTTGTTTCTGCTGACTTGATGACACCACAATAATTGTTAGATCGGGATGTACGTATAACATTTCATAATTGCAACTTTTTAAGATTTGTTTAATAAACTTGACGCCGGTTTTATGTTGCGTTGAATGGCCTGTGTTAAACGCGAATAATGGTTGAAATATTAAAATGGAAAATATATTGATTTATGAAATATTATTGTCCCCTTTCGTGACAGTATGTAGCTATTAATGGAGCAAGGTCGGTCTGCTTGGGTGTGACCTCTGGAGTTCCGCAGGGTTCACACTTGGGTCCCCTGCTTTTTGTATTATTTTTGTATGACATAGAGACTTGTTTTCTAGACTCAAACAGTGTGTATTCCTTATATGCTGACGACCTTAAGATTTCAACTATCATTAATTCGCCTTTGGATATACTAAAACTGCAGGGGGACATTAATAGATTTTTTGAATACTGCACACTGAATCATCTGCATCTAAATGTTGATAAGTTTCACTATATTGTTTTTTCTAAGTTGGACCTCTCAAGAAATCCAAATATAGATTTGAACTTAAATAATACACAATTAAAACGCGTTAATGTGGTTAAAGATTTGGGGGTTACCTTGGACTCCAAACTGTTGTTCGAGTCTCACATAGAGGCTATTATTCGGAAAGCGTTGCGCATTTTAGGATTTATCCTAAGAACTACTGAGGGCTTTAAGAGCCCTGCATCGTTAATTACTTTATATTGCAGCATGGTAAGAAGTACTCTGGAGTACTCGTCAACAGTCTGGAATCCGATGTATCACAAATATATTGATCGAATTGAAAGTGTCCAAAAAAAGTTCATCAATGCTCTTATAATTTTCGTTATAATAGACAAGGGCACTTTTACTCGTATAACGATAATTTGTTATTTTATAGATTGCAATCGCTGAGGTCCAGAAGGCAGTGTTATGATATTTTCTTTGTTTATAAGGTAGTAAATAACCTCATCGACTCTGAATTTTGCGTAAACTATGTACTTTTTAACGCTAACCCATACACACTTCGGAACAGGCTAACTTTTGGTGTCCCTACTTTTACAACTAATTACCTTTCTAACTCTCCTCTCATACGTTGCATGAGAAAATACAACTATCTTGTAACGGGTGATAGAGGCATTGACCTGTTTAACACTAACTTATGTACCTTTAAAAAACTTATCAGAAAGAAAATATCTATTATCCTTTGATTAGGGAGTGCATTGTTATCACTCGCATATCTTTAGCTTTATAATTTGTTTTTGGTTTTATTATTTGATTGTACAAAATACCCTTTAATTCTTTAGTTAAACTTATTGTGTGCTTCTACCAAACTTGTAAATTTCTTTTTGTAATCCGTGTCACTCTATAATTGGTCTGCTCCAAGCAGTCTGTTGAGTGACCTTGTTTGTCTAAATAAATAAATAAATAATTATGTGTATGTGGTTACTATGATTTTCAAGAAAATATGTATATAACCGTGTAAACACAAAATTAAACGTTTTACGAGAGTAAAAGTTACAGGACATTCAATCATTCAACCATACAATAAGTACTAGTTCAACTTAAATAAGTATTAAAAAAAAAAAAAAATGTCTTATTACTTTTCAAACTTTTTTCTCCTTTTCGTGGAGTACTAGTCTTCAGAAAAATAAACAATGTAAAAAAACTAACAAATCAATGATAGACTCACCGAAAAAGACAGGCTTCCCTGGTCAATATTATATTCAGGAAAATACAGATAAGCATCTTTTAATTTTCAAAGAGTTTCTCTTGATATTGTTCAGTTGACGACTAAAAATGCGATTCAATAGAGATACAGAAGAAAAACGAAAAATGTTTTTATGTATAAAAAACTAAAGGTGAATTCGTTTTTAAATGAGTACTGGAATGTTTAAAAAATATAGGTTCTTGAAAAGATTATGTGACATTATACAGAGTCTGACAAGAGTTATGATTTTGTTAGTCTGTAAATTAGATTAAAATATACATAAAAACATTTTTCGTTTGTGAATATTTAACTAAAGTAACTAATGTTTAACATTTGTACTTCTATTGTCCATTTTTTTTATGTAATCAAAAATACTAATAATTTACATGCATTGTAGTGCCCTGAGGATGACGCTATAAACGTCGAAACGTCGGAATTGAAACCAATTGGTTTCCCTGTTTTATTTGACCCCTCCCAACAAACTCCCTCTATTGAATACCAAATTGGGTCACAAATCTACCACTGTAAATTGTTTCTTTTTATTATTATTAAGCACTCGCATTTCTCTTCGTTTATTTCAAGTTTCCATTTCTCGTACCACGGGAGGAGGACACTTAAGTGGTTGGAAAGGTTCTGTCTGGCTACATTCGCATAGTAGGTACGAGCTTGCGTACATTAGTACGTCGTCTGAGAATATAGCCAGGTTGGAGTTTGGAAAACCTGGGATATCGGCTGTATAAAGGTTGAACAGTGGCGCCGCTAGTACAGTGCCCTGCTGCAATCCAGCATGCAGAGTTATAGGAGAGGACAAATCATCTCCCACCCTTACTCTTAGTGTTCTGTTAATTATGTATGAATGCATCAGTGTTATTATATAACCAACCTATTCAAGGTCGCAGCTTCCAAAATAAGAATAGCAATGGATAGCCAACCTCCAACATGGAGATGGTACATGCAGAAGAAGAAATAAAAATGTGTTATTTGATGACAAAATGTTAAAATTTTAAAAACTTTTAAACTGTATTACATTTCTTAAGCTTAGAAGTCCCTAAAACTTCTTTTAAAATTCCAGATCCGTATTTATCGAGAAAAGTTCCTGGCTAAGTTGTTTGTCAATATTAAAATAACCTTAATATGCAATGCCGTTATTATGTAATGTTTAGTTTATATATTAAAACAACAATTAAAAATTAAGAATATTTAATCAAGGGAAGTTAATAAATGAAACGTAATACCTAACTAGTTCTAAAATTAAATCAGATTTTTTAACAAGAAATAATGTTAGATATTACATTGGTTTACATAAAAAATTCTTACCTTTTAACAGCGGAGACATAAATGTTTGTTTTATAAGCTTTAAAAAATTTATTTTACTACGCCCACATATTATGAATGACTGTTACTCACAAAAATTAATACTAGCGTCTGGTAGACTATGGTAAATAAAAATATATATATTTTTCATTTCTTTTTTTAATAAAAGTAAGTCATCGAGGTTTAGTGTGGAAGATCTAAAATTTCATAATAAATGTTGAAACTTTAGATATACTATTTTTCTTGTAAAATATAACAAAACAATGTTTAATAATATAGACCAGGGCTTCCCAAACTTGTTTTGACTGTGACGCCCTTGTGAGTTTGCTATTTCTTTGCGTTAAAAAACAATACAAAATACAAAGAATACATTATACAGAAATTAAATGAAGAACTGTCACCTCCTCTTGACGTTATAATTGACGGGTCGACGGTGTGATCGATCAGGTGGTCAAGATCCCACATTTTCTCCTCTTCTTTAATAACATGATGGACTGCTTTTCGCAAGTTCTCTGGTGTCACTTCCTTGATGGTTTAATCAAACAGTAGCTTAACGTGTTTTATTTTGAATGTCGTGTTCTATAGGATTTAGTTCGCAATGGCATGGCGGTGTGTGCAGCACAGTTACACTATGTTTTTTAGCTATATCTTCCACGGCATATTTTATAAAATGATGTTAGTGTAAATTTGCTACAGCTAATATTTCCTTCTTTATCAAATTATTTTCTTTTTTTTGCATTGGTTAGTTATCATAAATAATTTAATGCCCAAAGTTTACCTGAGCCTATAGCCGACACCGAAATTGAGCCGAACTGGACGGAATTTCCCATTTTATTACTCTACACCTTTCTGAAATAGACTATAGCCAATAACAGGTTATCAAAAAAATTCCAATTAATGTTTATAATTTCTATTAGAAATTAAGAGCAAAAAAAACATATTACCTTACAGATAAAAAAATGAAAAAGATATTTATTTCATTTTCTTAGCTGGCTACTAATAAGAAGGAGAAGGTGCTTACTTTTCTAAGCATATATTCTCAAAACATGGCTCGGGTTTGGAAATTGACACTCTCATCTCTTTCTTTAAATGTATTTGCGACCTATGCTTGTTCTTTATTACTGCAAATACATACTTCGCACAAGGACGATGTCGCAAATAGTGGTGACATTTTGCAAACCAACAAAATTCCTCTAAACGCTATTTTAAACGTGATTTTCTCGGAATCCACACTAACAATTTTGTAAAAACCTGTTTCATATTCAGCGCAATTATAATTTTATTATTTCCAACGAATTAAGAATCCGGTTTCAGGGATGAGCCAGTGCGAAGATTTTACGGCCTGAAACATCAATTAGCGGGATTTTGTTGGCTTGCAAAATGTCACCATAATAGAAACCTCAATACCGCAGTACTGATGGCACGATATTTAAGAGGCAATCTGTGTGGATCGCTTCGCGACGCCCCTGGGATAACGCCGCGACGCCCCAGGGCATTAGGAAAGCCTGTCTATAGACATTAATACACAGAGAAAGAGAGTAATTAAATCCAAAGATCTAGACGTGTTTTTTGACGAGAAAATAAAGGTTATTATTCAACTTTTTTTGTTCTTATTCTATTATTTGTTTTATTCTACCGATTTTCATAAGTCTGGTTTCAAATGAAAAAGTAGGTTACAGAGGTCGTTCTATTATAAAGAATAAATAAAAAATAAATATGTGGGCTGAAATGTTGCGTTATTAAGGTTAAGATTGCCAAATTTTTAAAGGTATTAAATGATTTTCAGGCGAAAATATAAAATAATCTATTTGAAGAGATAAGTTTATATAGGGTTTACATTCTTATTACCACTTTTTCTCTTCTACAAGCTGGTGATTATTATTAAGTTTTTTGATCCGACATTTCGTTTTTTTAAAACCATCATCAACTTTGCATTTTTAAATAGTCGGGAAATTTTATTTTAATATTTTTAAATTCCTCTCCTCCTTTACAATTTAACGACGCATTATACCTAGTAATTATAAAACGTTTCGGAATTAAAACTCCATCATCAATAACAATTAGTGCAAATTTATCTTGTATCTGTCAAATTTCTTTTGTTTTCAAAGCCAACTAGAAAAAATTTGACTCTGGACGTCGACAACAATTCATATTAAATATTTCTTCCCTTGAATATTGTTCCATAATTTTCATTTAAACAAAAACTACAATCACACAACTTCCTAAAAACATAAAATGGTTACTTTAAAGAAATCAGATAAAAGCTAATATGCACTAAACGGTTTTAGATTGAAAATAAAATAGTTTCAAATAAGATGAATTTGCAACTAGTCTTATTGATGATTGTTTTTTAAGTCTGAAACGTGTTATTAATATTAGGTGTGATACGTTATTGAATTATGAAAAGGGAGGGGAATTTTAAAATGATAAAATAAAATTTCCCGAATATTTAAAAAAACAAAACTGATGATGGTTATGAAAAGACAAAACGTCGGATTAAGAATCGAATTATACCACTCTGTAAAGGAGTAAAATGGGAACAGAAAAGTAAACTTTATCTTGCCGTATCTGTTCAAATAGAGTCAGAATAAAATAAAAGCGAAATGCCGAAAATTCGGTTTTGTCCAAACATGCTGTTCTATTATTTTAAAACTTATCTTGATTTTGGCATTTGGGATTTGCATAGGGCAGTGCTTGTCTTGTAGTGTAAAATAAAGCTATAATATAATCAAAAACGTGTTGTTTATTTACATGCGGAAGCTGAATGCACTATGTGTAGGTTGTCTTATTATGCTTAATTAAAAAACTACATGTTGTATGTTACCAATTGCCCTTAAAATTTGCCCAACTTATTAAAAAACTCACGGGTCGCTCCTGATGCACCGAAATACAGAATGCCTTAATAGATCTCATCCTGCATCAAATATGCAATATGCAGTTTCTGCGTATATTCCATGTTCGTCCCTTATCTATTACGTCCAAAACATGTTTTATACTCGAGAGAATTGATTAATCCGGATATTAGAATTCAAATTTAGTCCGGGAGAAGCGCTAGGGAGACCTTTCAACCTAAACTTTAGGGTCTCTCTATATAGGAAAAATTTAATTTAACGTTTTATAGTATTCTTGGAGAAGAATACGAATTTTTTTCTGGAATGCAACAAAGCTGATGAATACATTTTTTATAAATATATAAGCTTGAATGATTTAATTTTATAAATTGGTCTACTTTTCTCGAAAGAAGCCAAGTAATTGTAATAATAAAAAAGTAGTTTGAAAATCTTAATAAACAAAAAGCGTATTATTTGTCACTTCGAAAATTTTACTTCTAAAATTAATCTGATCTGATAAACCGGTGAGTGGTATAGTCTTTCTGCGATAAACGGAAGCAATCAAAATCGGATTTTACAAGGAAATACGTCATACCCATTGTCGTGTCATCAGTCTCATACAAATAATTTATAATTAATTTTAAATATAACCAGATATAAAATATAATACAATATAATATTTAGTTTTTATTTCTACATATCAGTTTAACTTGTAGAAACAAAACTGAACAATGAACAAACCTCAACTGGGTTTTACGCCTCTCAATCATGTAATGTAGATGTTTATAGTATCTCGCTAAACAAAAGGGAAATAGTGGCAAGTGTTATAAGCGTTTGCGATGAGGAGGCTAGAAATAAATATTTCAAACTACTACTTATATTAAGTACCTACTGTTAAGGTTGCTTTGTAGAAAAAATCTTATCTTGGTGTAAAGCTGCGTATGATTTGATGATAGATTAAAAAGTTTTTTTTTCTACTACAACATGGAAATTTGCTCTTTCTTTTACACTTAAGTGCCGAGTAAAGTAGGCTATTCCAGTTAACTGTGCGGCAAAAATTTATAACAATCCTAGATAGGTAGTGAAACTGACCAATCACAGTAGTCAATTACAAAGAAGCCAAATTTACATGTTGTAAATTCGTTTTCTGACAGTTAAGGAAAGTTAGGTTAACAATATGCTTCAAAAATATGCAAATCTGTCAGATAAATATTGTTCTTTTTAAATTTAAATCAAAACTTTTATCCCAAAGTCTATGTATACACAATATTTTCCTAAAGAGTACACGAAATGGTGCAAATATTGAAGGTATAATAACAAAATTAATACCAAAATATATTTCTACCAAATTATTGTTATTTTCAAACCGAACTAAAGATTTGTACACATACCCACTTTCTTATTTCAAAAATATCATTACTTCCACTCATTTCTTGACAATTACTTCAAGCTTTGCATAAAATGTACTATATACCTACTAAATGAACGTTTTCTTACTAACCCTGGTTATTTTTTTCCATATAAATAATATATATTATTATAAATATTTGTGCAGGGGGATATTTTCCGATATATTTTGAACTGGGATTAAACCCCAATTGATCTTAAAACTTTTATTATACGCAACAAACATAGAAAATTAACTGGTAATTCTTCCTTAAATGGTGGAACTTAAAGATAACCCGATAAAACAGACGAAATTATAAGATTTATAGAAAAAAAATCCATTTTTTACTAAAGTTTTTAAGGTTATGTTTGTTATGTGAGAAAGATAGATATATTCAAAAGTGAGTTTGTATAAATATAAGAACTTACCCAATCGATAAATATGTTACAGTGTAATTTGGTCCATGGGTTTGCCATCAAAATGAATTTTTGTTCAATTGTTTCTTATTACCGTTCTCACAAGTTCATGGCCAACTTAAAAGACAAGTTATGATGCCTAATTAAAATAATTTAAAAAAATTCCTAATATGAAGTTCGGAAGTTGAGTCGTAGAAAAAATATACTGTGCAACTCGAGTGTATTGTCCATGCCTACGGCGTCGTGCTCAATTTACTTCCTCGTGCAATATGGACATCATATCCACTATCTTAGCCTTACTGACAAAGTTTTACACACACAAATCCGTTAAACGAAATAGAAACAAACCTTTTTACATTTCAGTTATTTTCGTGGAAAGCTACTCGTTCCTAAACATCTAAAGAAAATTAAAGCAGAAGCTATATTTCATGGTTTCTTTCATGCCCGTACTACTTGTACTTAACTAATATTATATAAATGTCTAATCGGGAGCTGCACATAACATACTTCATTGGGCAATATGATATACCTACATAATGTTACATCGGGCGACATATTATGATCAAAACGACTGACAAAATTGCTTTACGGCTATCTCTCCACGTCAAATACACTTTAATATGTTTAATCAATGGCGATTGGTTATCAGTTATCAGATTCGAATTTATTTGACCGGAAAGAGCTAAGACTGCGTTAAATTTAGCATTGCAACCTAACAAAATCACTCAAGAAATATGGGATTATATTGATTTCTCAAAAGTTTATAATTAAAAACTCATTTTTCTTGGTATTATATATCCTTAAAATGTAGGTATGTTGGTGTCTGTAAATAATTTATAAATTGAAAGATTAAAATTTAAAACGTGTTATGCCTTTGCTAAGAATCGAACTCAGAACCTCTACGCGCTACGGAGGACCTGATATTCAATTTTATGTTAATAGTAATAGTCTGGAATCTCCTGCGATTCACAAACCGGTAAAGGTGTTAAGGGAAAAGGGAACTCATTCACTACCTACGAACATTAAAATATAATTAAAAGAAAATGTTTCTAAAGTTTCTAATGGTAAAAAATTATAAACTGAAAATTCTTTTTCAATTAGATCTCAATGTTCTAGTAAATGGGTTCCCTTTCCCCTTAACACCCTCACCGGTCAGTGAATGGCAGGAGATTCCAGACTTTTATTACTAACATAAAATTGAATAAGTTATATGACCGAAGTTGGTGGTGAGAGAATATCAGGTAATCGGTAGTGCAATTATCAGCGCGCTTGAGGCCTAATCGAGAGGTTCTGAGTTCGATTCCCAGCTGAGGTATAAAACTTTTTCCATTATAATCTTGTCTGCATGCCGGCAACAATTTTCCAATTTAAGAATTATATATTCTTAGTGATTTATTCATATATTATATCACGAGACCTATAAATTTAATCGATTAAACTATGTAACAAATTTTGATCATGATTTTACTTGGAAAATAGTTGAATGCTCAATAATTTAATAAAAACCTGAGACTGCAAAGCGGTCCAGGGTTTTTATTTTCAAATTATTGTGTATGAAACTATTTACCAAAAAGTAAATCATGATCAAAATATGATGCATAGTTTAATCGATTAAATATATGGGTCGAGTTGTATACGGCTAGATTATTTCCCGAATAATTTAAAGTAAAGCCAACAAGAAACAATTTTATTTATATTAAAATTTGATAAACGATAAAACAAAAACCAATATGGAGGACGAAAGTTTAACCGCGGTTAAACAGGTTTTGGCATTTAATCAATTACCTAAACAAAATTTACTCAAAAAATGATGGTGTCTGATTGGTCAATTTGGTAATGAGGGAAATAATCTGTATTAAATTGACTCAGATTGTTGAAATCTAAGGGTTTATGTAATAACTAGAAAATAGTTTTTATTCCAAAAAAACATTTCGTTTTTCCTGTTCACTCATCAAAAAGCTGTCAGTTCAAATCAACTCTTTAAATCTCGCAATCCTAGGCTGCACTAACTGCTATAAAGATCGACGACTTAGAGGAATACCTAGGATATACGAAATCCCAAAAAGTAACGGAAACCCAAATTTATTATATACTTGTTTTTTTTCTGCTGATCGTAATCAAAAAACCCTTAACACACAAAGAAGAAAATTTGTCATCCTGAAATAAAAATAATTTGAAGTGTCAATATGTAATTAATTAGTTCCTTTGTTTTATTTTTCTTCAAATTTCAATCAGTCTCTCTAAGTTCAATTATTGGCCTGTACCTTTAAATATGGCTTATTACGTAGTAAAAATACATTATGTCAATAAAATTAATTACCAATAGTTATTTTTTACTTCTAGAGGTCGGTTAAAAGTCAGAAGCAAACCATGTAATTATTAGTATTAATTTAGTAGTGCTATAATACAATATAAATAAATGTTTAAATTCCAACGAATATTCCAATTGTAAAGTTATTTTCAGAATAAATGGTTCTGATTTAATTACTGCAATAAAATGGGTACTAGTGCCTATTTAAAGGTTGGAGACAATGACGTTTCTTGAACGGCAGTAAAGTTTTAAACTTGCATAGTCTTTATTTGTTTTTAATCACTACGTTTCAACTGGTAAACAAAATACAGTATTCACCTAAATATGACTACCAGTTGAAAGGTAGTGATTTAAAAAACATAAAGACTTTGTAAGTCCAAAACTCTACTGCCGTTCAAAAATGGGTGCTAAGTGCAAATACTTGTTAGTCCCCAGTATTTATTTCTGTGGCCGGACCATAATGATTTCTAGGTAAGGTTTAATTAAAATAAAATATTTTTAAATGTTAAGACATCCTTAAGAAGTTAAGATAGTTGTGGCGCATTGGCAGAGGAAATAGGACATTCTGTGCTACGGCCCCTACCGTATTATTCTATTTTTAATGCCATAGAACACATGTGACGCCAAGTAAAATTAATTATTAGGTCAGAAAATTTTTCTCCGATTTTAAGTTATTGTGTTGTCGGATTAATAAAAAAATGTGTTCAGCTAGTTAGAAGTTCAGTTATTATTAAAAATGACATCATTTTAAGAATGAAAAAATTAATATTGGTGCCCGTAACTGTATAATATAGACTAAAAAAATGTTATTATTTAAAAGTGGGTAATTTTTATTAATTCAAAAAATATAATATTATCATTACGACTTTATAAAGCCTTTCTTGTTTACACAAAATATTAATTTAATTATAAATTTAAATGTTTTCTTTCTTACAGTTTTATCTAGAACTAAAAGGAATTTTTATAGTACAAACATTCCTTAATTATAATGTTATTCAAGATTCACCCGCTTTGAGCCCTTAATTAGCCTCCTGAAAGTTTCCAATTAAGGACTCTTCTTTTGACTCTTGTCTTCTCTCCAAATACTCTGCAAAAATAAATAAAAACATGCCTATATTTTACGTATTAACAAAAATGTATTTATAATAAATTTACAATTTTAAAATAACTTTATTCATTTACGGTCTTTCCTCATTCGCATATACCTTGATATCTATAGTCTAATACACGGTTCTGAAACCACCTAAAAAATGCAGAAAAAAGTTTGCAAAATTGTCTACTGGCTTACTACTAAATATAAATAAAAAAAGATGTCACGGAAATATATGTTATTTTCATTTAAACTATATAGGCAAAAATAAATTTGGTCCACTTTGACTTCAAATTTGATACCTAATTTTTTGTGTTTCTTCGCCTTTTCGCCTCGGTTAAGAGCAAACAGTAGTGTATAAGTCATCACGAACAAATATTGCATTTCCACCACATCGTCCATACGGTACCTGTGTCTGGCGATGGCAGTCAAATTTCTTTTCTTACATACAAAAATTATTTAAACGAATTTCACGGGAATAAAGGGGTAGATTTGCCGCGTTTCACGCTGATATGGAAGGCTCTTAAGTTACCGTGTGGATGGCCATATTTGTGTTTTATCCTAATTTATTTAAATATGATTTACAAGATTTGCCGTACAATTTGTTAGTATCTGACACACTTTTTCGTTTGCATATAACGTGAGTAGTAGTAGATAGGGCTTATCCCAATTTATTTAAATATGATAAACATTTCTTTATTTGCATACAATTTGTTAGTAGCTGACAGACAGTTACTTGGATATTTAATACTTATTAGGATATGACTTTTATTATTGAGTTTTGAGATGTTTTAAACTGACCATGGAATGTAATTTGAAATGACATATCGTCGGTCTACAAGAGGAAGTGACCAAGTCCACATTTAGTCCTATGGACTGGGTCACTTTCTCTTGTATACGACGATATTATCTTATATACAGTAAGTTGTCGAAATCTTGGGGCTAGCGGACTAGTTTAAATAAACTTCGGAGCAATGTCTAAATAAAAACTTTGGTTCTTGATGATGCAACGTGGCCTTGTAAGAGCAAAGGCTCTAATAATAAATTGTATAAATCCTTTAAAAATAAAAGAAAATATGTTTTTTATGAATATCAGTAATATTATTTGTTACCATATATTTGTAAATAGTGATAAAAAAACACACATATTATTTAGTTAAAAACTCAGTTTTATTATAGGGGTCTATATTGCCCAAATAACTGGGCAAAGTTCGTTTAAATATATCTAATCTTTTGAGACTCTTTATGTTGTTAGGTAATGCATTATAAAACGTAATTGCAGAATATGTATAATTTTTCTCACTTAAGGTTAGTCTATGTTCAGGAAAATTATAATCAATATTTTTACGTCTAGTGTTGTATACATGGTTAATTTTGAAATGAGAAAACTTTTGAGGTTGTTCCTTAATAAACATTATGCTGTCAAATATAAATATTGCCGGAACGGTTAAGAAATTGTGCTTTTTAAATAATCCGCGACAAGATTGTTTATAGTCTAAATTTAAAATCAATCGGATAGCGCGTTTTGAATCACAATAGTTATTTTTGTATTAAGTGCGCAAAATAGGTGTTTTTTTAATGGCACATAAGATTGTAAAGTTTTACCGACACCGTTAGGTCGAGGTTAAAAATGCAATTAAATGTGCCATAAAAACAACTATTGCGCGCGAAATACAAACAACATTTTTTGTACAACTGCTTGTTGTTAACTATTTTTTGTCGTGTTTAGAAAAAAAATCTAAAATCATAATTCATAGCTGTTAAGGTATTATTTCTTACACCTGTTCCCATTACCATGAAAAGCTGCGATAGTTTAAATTTTATTGATTGTCAAATCTATCGTTTTTCGTGTCAAAAGTTTATAGTTATTTGCTCAAGTTTGGTACCATTTAAATGTCTGAAAGTGATAGTGCGACACCTCACGAAATTACGGATGCGGCAGAAATCGTTATATCAAATCTTTTGCCCGCGAAATCAAGAATCAAATATTAGAAAGTGTACACTCAGTTTCGCGAATGGTGCAACATAAAGAAAGTAAAAACCGTATCAGAAAATGTTTTGCTCTGTTATTTGAAGGAAAAATCTAAAATATTAAAGCCACCTACACTATGGAGTACCTATTCGATGCTTAAAAGTACGCTAAACATAAAGGAATTACTATTCTAATAATAATTGTTAATTTAATTCACTTTAAAAATACATTTTTTTATAAAAAATGGTTTGGAAATTAATTTTTGCATTTTTATACGAAAACATCAATCAGCTGAGCTTGCCGTGGAAAAATATCATTTTTTCACCGTGAAAAAATAACACTTTTTCACGGTGAAAAAAAGAGAGGTTTTGTGCATCCATAGTAACCAAAAAAGTTATCTTTTTTTGACAGTTGTACATATAGTTATTTGTTTTACTAGGCACAAAAGCACGAGATTTAATTCCGCGGCTGGTGTTTCATAGCCGAGGTGTATCCGAGGCTAGGGAACACCAGCCGCGGCATTAAATCTGCTTTTGTGCCGTGTGAAACATATAATTTTTTCTCCAAATTTGCTCCAATTTCACGAAAAATCGTCTTTTTTATATTTATTTTAATAATTATTGCGTTTTATTAAAGGTACCTAACTGGCTTGTTAAAAGAAGCAATCCAATCAAGTTTAATTTTGTTTTATTACTTTTACCTGTATTATAATTGTTGTAAATAAAATTAGTTGTCAAAATAATAGTTATTTATTATACAAGGGAAAAAAGCAATAGATTTTAGCTCGAGGTTGTGTTGTCTCCCGACGCGAAGCGGAGGGAGACAAAAAAGCGAGAGCTAAAATCTAATATTTTTTCCGTGTATAATACACTATTTTTTTCTGTGACGGGAAAAACGACGATATTATTACAATATATTCAGTCAGAAAAGTATCGATGTGAAATTTGACTTTTTAAACTAGTAGGTAGGCTGTTTTACTTATAGCGACAATTGGACCTGCGTTTCTAAGGAAACCTTTAAAATAATCAAATATCTGTCAATTTAATTCCGTGATTTAATATAAAAAGTAAGAACTTTAGTGGTTAATAAGTAGTTATATTAAATAATATAAAGTTTAAAATGTCTGATTCTGAGTTTTCTCTGACTCCACCGGAATTAGTAGAAGCAGCGAAAGTAGCGTCACAAAAATTATTGCCAGGTAAATCGCGCAAAATTTACGAAAACGCGTTTTCAAGATTTATGGAATGGAAGATGAAAAAGCCATGCAGTTCTTTGTCGGTAACGGTGTTATTGGCCTATTTTTCGGAACTGACACAACAACAAAAGCCATCAACAGTGTGGTCGAATTATTCAATGATTAAAAGTATGTTACAATCCAATAATAATGTAGACATTTCAAAATATTTCAAACTAATTACATTTCTAAAACAAAATGGGAAAGGTTACACACCCAAGAAATCTGCGATTTTTACGAGTACAAATATTAGTGAATTTTTAAATAATGCTCCCGATAAAGTTTATTTAATGGCCAAGGTTGTTGTTTTACTTGCGATTGCAGGAGCTTGTCGAATTTGCGAAATCAGCGAGGTCAAATTAGATGATATTGAAGATTCGGGAACGTTATTAATTGTGAAAATTAAGCAAACAAAGAATGATGTCAACAGGAGATTTGTAGTTACTGAAAAATATATTAAATTTTACCGAATGTACATAGCCCTTCGTCCAACGGCAGCAAAGGATCGCCGCCTATTTTATGCATATCACAATGGAAAATGTATCAATCAAGTTGTGGGTAAAAATCAGTTTTATAAGGTACCCCAAACAGTAGCTAATTTTCTTCAACTTGAAAATGTTACCTTATACACGGGTCATTCATTTCGAAGATCGTCTGCTACACTTTTGGTTGAATCTGGGGGAGACTTGTTGACACTCAAGAAACATGGCGGTTGGAAGTCATCAACGGTCGCTGAAGGGTATGTTGATGAATCGGTAGCACACAGGACAGAAATAGCTAATAAAGTGTTTAGAACCTGTGGCAGTGCTGAAAGAACACCCGATTTGCGACCAGGTACATCACCGGCAGTTGTGTCCATGGCAGAAAATATAATTACAACACGAGAAAATTCGACTGTACCGAATAGTAAAATAAACATGTCATGCATGCAATGCACATTTAATAATTGTACTTTTTGATTTAAAGAAAATGTAACTTTTTGTATAATAAAATATTCTAAAATTAAATATCTACCTTCACTTATGTGTGTATATTATATCCGGGAAAAAGTAATCACTTTTTTCCCGGAAAAAAAGTAATTTCACAAAAAGCGACATTTTTTTACCTGTCAACAGAGATAAAATGTCAAACTTTTTTCCCGTCACAGAAAAAAATTAATTTAAAAGTCTGTCATAGAAGTTCATTATATATTTAACTTTAATATAACTATAATCTATAAATATAACTTCTCATAAAGATAAAAAGATTAACAGGTTATGGGCCCAGAACAGGAGAAGTAAATATAGAAGAAACTGAAAATATAATTAAATTTTTTATTTTTTTGACAAAATGACAGACGTTGGTTATAATTTTACAAAACTCAACGGAAACAATTACCAAATATGGAAATATAAAATGGAAATGTTATTACTATAAGAAGAATTATGGGAAATAGTTAGCAAAGAAAAACCAAATCCAGTAACTGACGAATGGAAGAAGAAAAATGCTAAAGCCAAAGCCACAATAGGATTACTAGTTAATGACAACCAGGTAATTCACATAAGGACAAAGGAGACAGCAAAAGAAGCATGGGATGTATTAGCAAGTTATTATGAAAAATCATCTTTAACCAGTAAGGTATTTCTTTTAAAGAAAATTTGTAGAAAGAGATTATTCGAAGAAGGCAATATGGAAGAACACTTGTCAAGTATGATGGAACTTGTCTACCAGCTAACCGCCTTAGGTGAAAATCTAGCTGATCATTTAATCGTAGCATTTATACTTTGTAGTTTGCCAGAAAGTTACAATTCTCTAGTAACAGCATTGGAATCTAGACCGGAAAAAGATATAACATTGGAATTGGTAAAAGAAAAATTATTGCAAGAATATAAACGAAGACAAGAAGAACATGGTCACAAAAATGATGAAGAAAAAGTTTTAAAAGCTAAAAATATAGTGAACAAAAATGGAATTCAATCTATTTTAGAATGTTTGTACTGTCATAAAAAAGGTCATGTTAAAAATAATTGTTATTTTTATAAGAATTTTTTGAACAGAAATCAAAGAGGTCAGTATAAAGCTCAAAACGTTTTAGAAAATAATAAAGAAGGTTTTAATGATTCTGGCGATAATTCAGATTCTGATTATTCTGATTTGTGTTTTAACACATCTGGTAAAAATACTTTAAATCCATTCTCATGGTATATAGATTCAGGATGTACTAGTCATATGACAAATAACAAACAATTTTTTAACGACTATTCCCCAAGTACAAATAGAGAAGTTGTTTTAGCAAATGGAAAATGTATAAAAGTAACAGGTATTGGAAAAGGAATTTTAGAATGTACTGGAGACATAAAGATTATAAAAATTATTGTAAAAGATGTACTATATATTCCTGAATTAGAAAACAATTTAATATCAGTTAAAAAATTGACTGATCAGAATTTTTCAGTTAATTTTACTAAGAAATTATGTACAATTTTTAAAAATTATGATATATTTGCAGTAGCCGAATTGGAAGCAGGTTTGTACAAACTGGGATGTTCCGAAAAATTATACTCAATATGGGATGGAACTAGTAGGGCCTGCATTCATGGATGGCATAGAAGACTAGGGCATCGTAATCCCGAAGTGGTGAAGAAAATGTTATCAAATAAAAAAGAAAATTATTTGGATATTTGCAGTGAGAAGTTATTTTGTGATAGCTGTGTACGTGGTAAGATGAGCAAATTGTCGTTCCCTAAAAAATCTGAAAATCGGTCTAGAAACATACTAGACTTAATACATACTGATTTATGTGGACCTATGCCAACACCAACACCAGCTAATAACAGGTATATACATACTTTGATAGATGATTATAGTCGTTACACGTTCATATATTTAAAAAAAAATAAAAGTGATGTCAAGTATAAAATACATGAATTTGTAAAACATGTTGAAAATAAATTTAAACAAAAACCTAAAGCATTTAGATCAGATAGAGGAAAAGAATACATTAATAATGAATTGCAACATTTTTTAAAGTAAGAAGATATAACACTACAACTTACAGCACCCTATTGTCCACAACAAAATGGTGTAGCTGAAAGAAAGAATCGTTCCTTGGTAGAAATGGCTAAATGTATGCTCTTGGATGCAAATTTAGAAAATAAATATTGGGGGGAAGCTATCAACACCGCCAATTATTTACAAAACCGTTTATATACAAGTTTAACAGATAACACTCCTTATAAACTATGGTTTAACACAGAACCGACAATAAATCATTTAAAAATTTTCGGTTGTGTTGCTTATGCTTTTATACCGGATGCAAAACGTAAAAAATGGGATGATAAAGCTAAAAAACTTATATTTGTTGGCTATGAAGAAAATTCTAAATCCTTTAGATTATTAGATCAAAATAACAATAAAATAGTTATATCAAGGGATGTAAAATTTGTGGAAAGCTTTCATGACATTTTTACCGTGCAGCCTAAAGAGAACCAGGAAAATAAAACAGTGACGTTAAACATGGAAAACGAACGGTTTGAAGAAAACTTAGGACAAGAAGAAAATAAAGTATTTCCGGAAGAAACAAATATAGATAATAGTAAAAATTTACCTTCCAATGAAACAATTCAAAAATCATTACTACCAGTTAGAAGGTCAGAAAGGAGTAATAAAGGTAAACCAGCATCAAAATTTGAATTTACAAATCAGACTGTCGAACCAGAAATTATTGAACCTAAAAATTTTAAAGATGCAATGACCAGTAATCAAAGTTATCAGTGGGACGAAGCAATGAAGGATGAGATTAACTCCAAAAAAAAAAAAAAAATACGTGGACTCTAACAAATCTTCCAAATGATAAGCGAGCTATTGGATGTAAATGGATATTTAAAATTAAAAGAAATGACAAAAATGAAATTAGTAAATATAAAGCAAGAATAGTTGCTCAAGGCTTTACGCAAAAATATGGGGTTGAATATGATGAAGTATTTGCTTCAGTTATAAAACAAGCCACATTTAGACTTTTACTAACTATAGCTAGTCAAGAAAAACTATTAGTTAGACATTATGACGTAAAAACTGCTTTCTTAAATGGTGAACTTACTGAAGATATTTATATGAGACAACTAGAAGGTTTCAAGAAATTGGAAACGAGAATTTAGTTTGTAAATTGAATAAAAGTATATATGGACTTAAACAATCAGCAAGAGTCTGGAACTTAACATTAGATAAATATTTGCAAGAAATGGGATTTAACAAAGGTGAAGCAGATATATGTTTTTATTTTAAAAAGGATAAATTTCCTATATATCTTCTAATATATGTTGATGATTTTCTAATAGCTTGCAAAAATGAAAGCAGCATAGATGAAATAGCAAATACATTAAATAATAAATTTCCTATTAATAACTTAGGAAATATAAAGACTTACGTTGGAATTCAAGTTGAGAAAAATGAACAAGGAATATACATGATATGGCAAAAAACATATATAGAAAAACTTATAAGAAATTTTAATTTTTATAGTACAAAATATTCAAAGATACCGCTGGATACAGGATATTATAAAAATGAAGAAGAAATAGTGTATTTAAGTTCCAATAAAAAATATAGATCAGCTATTGGATCACTTTTATACTTGGCAGTCAATACTAGACCAGATATATCAGTAAGTGTATCAATTTTAAGTCGAAGAATATGTAACCCAAGTGAAAAAGACTGGAGAGAAGTAAAAAGAATTTTTAAATACCTGAACGGAACAAAAAATTTAAAGCTAAAATTGGGAAACGGAAACAAAAATGAAGAATTACTAAAAGGATATGTAGACGCAGATTGGGGTGGAGACAAAGGAGATCGAAAATCAAATACAGGATATTTGTTTTTATTCAACGCAAGTTTGATTAGTTGGAAAAGCAAAAAACAAGATTGTGTATCACTTTCCTCAACAGAAGCAGAATTGGTAGCTCTTTCAGATGCATGTCAAGAAGCTGAATGGTTAAAGAAACTGTTTTATGACTTCAACATAAGTATAAATACCACGATAATATACGAGGACAATCAGAGTTGCTAGGCATTGTTGAATTCTGATAAAATAAACCAGAAAACAAAACATATAGAAACTAAGTATTTTTATGCTAAAGAAATGAATATAAAAGGAAGAATTAAATTTGAATATTGCCCGACAGAGAATATGATTGCAGATATACTAACAAAACCTTTGCTATATGTGAAACTAGAATACTTTAGAACAATGATGGGTTTGCAGACTTGATCTAATTGAGCAGGGGTGTTAAAAGAAGCAATCCAATCAAGTTTAATTTTGTTTTATTACTTTTACCTGTATTATAATTGTTGTAAATAAAAGTAGTTGTCAAAATAAAATTAATTTAAAAGTCTGTCATAGAAGTTCATTATATATTTAGCTTTAATATAACTATAATCTATAAATATAACTTCTCATAAATATAAGAAGATTAACATGGCTTTTCGTTACTATCTTTACCGCTGATAACGTTTGGTGGATTATTTTGTTTACTTCAGTGTCATTGTCATTTTAAAAGTTCAAATTTGTTCGAAATGGACCAAATTGAAAGTGAAGATGAGTTATTGCCACTAACACCACCTGAGATAAGAGACCAAGCGCGAGACGTGGAATTGAATCTACTACCGGAGAAGTCGAGAACTGTATATGAACCCACATACCGCAGATTCATGGAATATAGGCAGAAGAAAAATGTAGGATCTTTCTCTGAAAATGTGCTGATTGCCTATTTTTCCGATCTTTCGAAGCAAATGAAGCCCTCAACATTATGGTCTACCTATTCGATGTTAAAAGCTACCCTAAACATAAAAAACAACGTTGATTTGTCAAAATATCTAAAGTTACGAGCTTTTTTGAAACGGCAGTTAGATGGTTTCCATGCAAGAAAATCCCGAGTTTTTGAAAGAGAAGAAGTTGAGAAATTTTTATCAGAGGCCCCAGATGACAACGACTTTTACTGCCTAGGCAGAAAAAGTGGACTTTTTCTGCCTAGGCAGTAAAAGTGTCCCTTTTAGGCCTATTCAGTATCATTAAAAAGCTACATTTAATGTCATTTGGAGAAAAAAGGTCTTTGCTAGATTAGATTCCTGGTGGCCCCAAAATATTAGACCATACCTCACAATCGACAAAAAGTTACTAAAATACCACTTTAGAGGAATAGAAATCCAAGTACTTTATTGTCACCGTAAGGAAATAGCAAGTTTTAGACAGTTTTCTACATAGATCTTCAACATGATAACGCCACTTTAAAAATGAGTCAATATACACGCCCAAAAATTTAGTCTCGCTCGCAACACTTATATCACTTTCACCGAGAGCAACAGTTTCAGAAAAATTTGATTTGTTCTGTTGTGTTCGAAATATAATGCACTGAGACTTATTGACATTCAGGATCAAACCATTGTCATGAAACCACTCTTTAATAGATACAAATTGATCGGCCGATTTATTTATTAAATTAGTTACGTTTTATCTCGTATAATAATATTTGTATCGTCAGAGCAATTAATCAAAGAAATAAGATTACTACAGGCACCTGGCAAATCATTTAGGTAAATTATAAAAAGTAAAGGACCCAATATGCTGCCTTGTGGTACCCCACGTTTAATTAAAAGTGGATCCGATTTATATTTAGATTGGTTCTTCCCCTTAGGTAACTCTTTATCCATAACAATGCCCATCCCCTTATACTATATTTAGATAACTTATTTAATAAATCAACATGGCTTAAGCAATCAAACGCCTTGGACACGTCGAAAAACAGACCCATTGCCAGATCCTCCTCCTCCAAAGAATCCAATATGCCACCAACAAACTCAAAAATAGCAGTCTCCACAGATTTCCCCTGCAGAAACCCATTCTAGAAACTTTAAAACAGGTTTTTGGAGACAAAATATCCAACTAGTCGGTCATACAACACCCTTTCAAAAAAATTTGAAAAAGATGTTTAGAATAATTCACCAACCGTCAACTTTGTCTATGATATAAATGACCTTGGCAGGCATTAGTAAATTAACAAATAAAATTTCCAGATCACTTTGTAATAGAATTATTTCTGCCAATGTCATGTATGTTACCACAAAGTTGCTGGTTAGTTAATTTGGGTTAAAAAAATCTTTATGTAACCCGACATTAGCCCATATAAGTGACAATGAACATTTTATCAATGTTCTATGTTATGCGTTACATACAGTAATACTGTTGTTAATGTTCGTATGCTATTAATTATTTATTTGTGATGTTAAACTTACAATATTTAGGCTAACCTATAACAAATAAAATTAGTTCAGGGCTAAATTATAATATTTTTCCTTTGTTCAAATTTTTGTGATCTGCACCATTCAAAGAATCAGATAATTTCTATACAGTTCTGATAATGGTTCACCGTTACTTTTTACTGTACATTCGCGTTCATCATATACATGTTGGCCTTGAAATTACTTAAATTATAAAAGTCAAATATTTGTCACAGAAATGTACTGCAAAACTAGTGTATTACGAAAAATAAGGTTGAATCTAATTTTGAAGGAAAGTTTATAAAATCATGGTCATGATTTGTAGCCTTAGAGATATTATATCTTTATTATTCTGTGTAGCCTGTAACATTTAAGATAATCCCTTATTAAACTAGTATAATAGGATTGACTCAGATTGACATAGGAGAATCTGTGGATATTCCAGTAATTATTTGGGTTTATTTATTATCTTGGGACCACAAATGTAGCTTTTCCCTCAATAGATAATAATT
The DNA here is from genome assembly GCA_935413205.1 of Polydrusus cervinus. Taxonomy (NCBI): domain Eukaryota; kingdom Metazoa; phylum Arthropoda; class Insecta; order Coleoptera; family Curculionidae; genus Polydrusus; species Polydrusus cervinus. The sequence continues at coordinate 33,075,931 of OW284516.1, forward strand.
GATCAAGCCTAGAATATTAATTATTCAAATAGAACACGCCCAAAGTTACAATTTACTGGACCAAATTGCCGATAGTTAATATTATGATGAAAAAGCCGGTTAAGTGTCAGTCAAATTCTTGTGAAAAGTATAAGATATTTCGGTGGAACATCTTTACTTCAGAATCATTAGATGTACCATCGCGCCGATAAAAAACTGGGACAGGAAATTTTTCTATTTTCTCCTAGACTATTAAGAATAATTTTACATCAAGCCTGGTACCAGTAAAATGTCATGAAAATTTGCATGTCAATAAAGATTGTCACTTTATGATTGACTCGTCAAACATACAATCATATATTATTTGTAAATATGCCACAATTAACCCCCCAGCAAAAGGCAATTATTTATAGTCGGTTGCGAGATAGTGTTGCTATTAGGGATATTGCAGATGAACTGGGAGTAAGCAAGAATACCGTGCTATTGGCAAAACAAAAAATAGCAAGACATGGGACTATTATTAGGAATGCAGGTTCTGGTCCCCCTAAAATTTCTACTGATGATCATGATAGAAGACTGGTTAATTATCTAAGGGATCATCCCTTCGAAACTGCAATCAAGGCAAAAGAAGAGACGAATTTTCCAGGTTCTGCAAATACCGCTAGAGACAGGGTTCGAAATTCCGATATACGAAGCCGTTGTGCTGCCAATAAAATTTTTTAACGGAAATAAATAAACAGGGCAGGTTAGAATTTGCACATGAATATATTAATCAAATAAATTTATGGGAAACAGTTATATTTTCTGACGAGAAAACTTTTCAGTCATGCAATAATGGGAGAATTCGGGTGTGTAGGCCTTCCGGCATGCGGTATGATTAGAGATACACCCACAAAACCAACCAAAGTGGGCGTTTCTCCATAAATGTTTGGGGCTGGATTAGCGCTAGAGGACCAGGACTTTGCCAAATCGTCGAAGGAAGACTAACTGCAGCAGTATACGTTAATATACTAAACGAAGTGATGATACCATCGGTAAACGCTGTATACGGTCAAAATTACACATTTTAGCATGATAATGCTCCAATACACACAGCGCGCATTGTACAAAATTTTCTCCAAGAAAATAACATAGCAGTTCTTCCCTGGGCTTCGAAGAGTCCCGATTTGAACCCGATAGAAAACATTTGGGGTGCCATGGTCAAATCTATGTATAAACATGATTTTCAACCTAGAAACAGGGATGAATTACGTCATAGGATAAATCAAGCTTGGGATGAAATAACTGTCGAATTATGTAGAAACTTAGTTTTAAGTATGCCACAAAGGCTCCAAAAAGTAATAAACAGAAATGGTTCTATGACCAAATATTAATTTTGTGTTGTTTTGACAAACTTTGTGTTCGCAATTTTTTTCTTTTTATTAAATGTATTTTATTACCTGTATTAGCTTTATTTATTATTTTGTGGTAATGGTAAATATAATAATTTATAAAATATTTGACTTTAAAAAAATCTAATAAATTTACTTTATCCATATTATATGATGTCTCTCAAATTTAACCACCCCGTATCGAAAAATACAAAACATTCCATTATGTAACCTAGGTTACTTTTTAAATTTTGAATGTTTTTCCTTTTTAGCTCTAGACACCTTTTATAGTCTAGGGGATATGTATTTCTTACATTGTTTTTGTAAATCTCTTGTCCCAGTTTTTTATCGGCACAATAGTACCATTGCGATAAAAAAAAGTAGTACAACAAAATATAATTTAATCTCCTGGTCTATTATAAAATATTTTCTTTCAAACTGATAACTCAGTGTCACTAGAATTCTTGTGTCACTGTCATGTAATTTAAAAAAACTGCCTTTAACTTCAGAGCAAAAATCGATCATATTTATGCGATCAAGGAATGGGGTTCCCATAAGGAACATTGCAGACGCATTAGGGATAAACAAAAAAACAGTGTTGTTGGCTAAATCCAAAATTCGAGAACATGGAAGTATTGTTAGAAACCCAGGTTCTGGTCGCCCAATAGTTTCCACCGATGACGAAGATACAACTTTGATTAATTATTTAAGGGACAACCCATTCGGGACCGCTATTAAGGCTAAAGAAGAAACTCATTTTCCTGGATCATCAATTACAGTTCAAAGAATAATTCGAGAGTCTGAACTCAAAAATAGGTGTTCTGCAAACAAAATATATTTAACAGAACTAAATAAGCAAAGACGAGTACAATTTGCTCACGAATACCAAAACCAACTGTGGGAGTCTGTAGTTTTTTCAGATAAGAAAACGTTCCAGTCCTGTAATAATGGAAAAGTCCGAGTATATAGACCCATAAACACAAGGTATGATGAAAGATATATGCACAAGACAAATCAAAGTGGACATTTTTCCGTAAATGTGTGGGGTTGGATTAGTGCTAGAGGTCCAGGAGTTTGCCAATTTGTGCAAGGGCGGCTAACTGCAGGAATATATTGCAACATATTAAATAATGTTATGGTGCCATCGGTTGAAGCCATATTCGGTGATCAAAATTATGTTTTCTAACAAGTTAATACTCCCATTCATACTGCCTGCATAGTAAAATATTACCTTCGACAAAATAACATCCAAGTTTTACCAGGGCCTTCGAAGAGCCCCGACCTCAATCCCCTAGAGAATGTCTGGGAAGAAATGACCAAGTTCATGTATAAACATGACGTTCATCCAAGAAATAAAGAAGAACTGCGCCATGGGATAAACGCAGCATGAAATAATATAACCCAAGAGTATACAAGAAGCTTAGTCTTACGTATGCCGCGTCGGTTACAAAAAGTGAAAACAACGGCGCAATAACTAAATATTAAACAGCTGCTTTTAAGTGTATATTATTTTAGTATGTTGCATTTAGAAATGTTTACTTTTGGTTAAAATTTTGTATTTTTACTGTTTTTCCACTTTTGGCTTTTGTTGTTTTTGGTTTTTTTATATTCAATATATAAATCGATAGTTGTTATACATACTCTATTATTTTATTTAAAAACTTGAAAAATTGTCCATTTTTAAAAGGTAGGTAAATTTTTTAAAGCACCTTTATTACAATACTTTTATTTCGCCACGTATATAGTAAATTACCAAATTCATGGTAACGCCAAAAAAGTTAGGTGGCATAATTATATTGTTTTCATAGTGACGACGATATCCACTTCTCGATATCCTTATAGACCAAGAGTTCTATCTGAGACTACTAATTCTTGTAGGTACTACTTTTTTTTTATCGCAATGGTATCTATAAATTAATTAAGAAAATTTTGAAGCGATAATAAAATTATTGTTGTTATTTTTTCAGCAGTTTGAGCTTTACTAGTAAATTTATATATCCGACCTCTGTAACAGTACACTAAAATTACTGAATTTTGTCTGTGATTTGCCAATAAATCTGCAGTCTTAGCAAATATTATTGTTGTTGAAAATGCGAAATCCTAAATTAAAATATTAAATACTTTTACAATTCACTTTCTTTTCCAATATAAATATTTTTTTACGTTTCACCATATATTTTTTCTGCATTTGATAATTTTAAACGTGTTTGATATCATACAACTAAACATACTAAATTAGCGAGAGAATTTCATTCACCTGTCAAACTCCATATTTTACAATTAAATACCATAATTTGATTGTGTGTTACCATGGTTATTTTATTGTTGCACAAAATTATCGTGATAATTTTTTTTGTCAGTCATATACACAAACAAAAAGCAAAATCAGTTCATGAACTTCTCCTACGAATATAACGCGGGCATTGATAATTTATCGGTAATTTTAGGAAAATATGCTTGAATGCAGTTTTGAAGCATATTTTCCTAAAATTACCGATAATTATCAATGCACTTGTTATATTATATATGATAATTTTAAACCTCTTTGATACAATACAACTAAACATACTAAATTAGCGAGAATACTTTTAGACAAATTTTATTGCTTTGAAAGGAAGAAATGTATTCACAAATTTTTCACTTAGGCAACGGTAAAATTACTGAAACGTAAACAAATTGTTTATGAAAGAAAATCGATTCCTATTTTTAAAGAAACCGCATTAGCGGTATTCTTAGTGATTGCTTCTGACCTAAAAAGAAAGTAAACAAGAAACATCATGAAATTTAAAACAGATCAGGTTTAGCTTTTAGGGTTGTTTAAATTGCATAGAAAATACTAAATTACTGCACTTAGTAAAAGTGTAATAATTCTGGGTATTGTTATATTTTTGGGTAAGTAGGAAAAGGCGCGTTTATACAGGGTGTCCCTGCATGGAGTTACCTATATCATAAATGGACCTTATTCTTAATTTCTTGTATTGACCTGAAGACGACTTACCAGTTAAAACGTTATGATTCAAAATGGGAAATTCCGTCCAGTTCAGCTCAATTTCGGTGTCGACCATAGGCAGAGGTAAATTTTGTGCATTAAATTATGTATGATAACTAACTAAACAAAAAAAAAAGATAATTTGATAAAGAAGGAACTATTAGCTAAAATTTGCACAAAATGAAATATGCCGTGGAAGAAATAGCTGAAAAACATAGTGTAACTCTGCTGCGCACACCCCCATATTATTGCAAACTGAATCCTATAGAACTTATATGGGCGCATGTGAAAGAATTTGTAGCAAAACGCAACACGACATTCAAAATGAGAGACGTTAAGCTACTGTTTAATCAAGCCATTAAGGAAGTGACATTAAAGAACTGGTGAAAAGCAGTCCATTATGTCATTGAAGAAGAGGAGAAAATGTGGGATATTGACCACTTGATCGATCGGATCGTCGAACCGTTAATTATAACGTTAAGAGGAGATAACAGTTCCTCAGATGACGAAGAATATTATGATTTTTTTTCTGTATAATGTATTCTTTATATTTTGTATTTTTATATACTTAATGTTTATTAAAAAATAAGTGTACCTAATACTATGTACATGTACATAATGTCACACCATTTTCAGCGTTTGTGAATGGATAACAATAGGAGAAACCGTTGGATCACTCTGTAGTCTCTTTGCATACCTAATGAGCTTTTATTACTCTACACCTTTTTGAAATAGACTGTAGTTGGGGGCAGTAGTGGTGGCCGGTAGATACCGAGCGGTACACCGCGTCTTTTCTTTTTTGTTTATTCACACCGTGTGATGCGGGTTTTATTGTTCTATAAATATAACCTGCAAAAATATGTCAAAATGGCAATCGAAGTCAGCACAACAATCGTGCAAATAACATAAAACATATGGCTGATGTACCTGTCGGTGAACAGCGAAAACAGTACAGATGGCGTTGTCAATATAAAACGCCATCACAGTGGGAAACGTGATGACGACCACCGCAGCGGTGTGGATCGCTCGGTTTACCGCTGTGCTTTGTGGCACCGAGGCGAAACCGGCACGGCATCACCGCGTTGCGGTGGTCTGAAGAATCTTTAAATCATTCAATTTCCTTTAATATTATTCTCATTTTACATTGTATGGCATTTTCATAGTGGTAATTACTGAAGTTATCGTTATTGGCGCCTTTAATATAAAAAATGTAATATAATATGAAAAAACATGCGATGAAAGTGAAACTTTATCGTTTCAAACTTTATCAATAAATAAACTTGAAGTTTATTGATCTTTAAAAGAAAAGGAGTTTTACGGATTCCATTTATTTTCTTGAAGCTTTATTTGACGCGGCAAGTTATAAGACCGTTTAAGGTTGACAGACAAGGGACTCTAAACCTTTTCCCAAATATATTGTTGAATTGAAAAACCTGCAACTTATTTACCGAAAAGATTCCCATGAGGAACTAACGCTTGTTTAAAGTTTATTTGAAGAAAACCTATTTAAGTACAGGACTTGGAGCCTTATTCTGCTCAAGACAATAGTAAAATTCGATACGTGAAACAGATGATAGTGTCGCGAAAAATGAGTACAGAATCTACCAAGTGTAAAGTACCGCTTTCTGAGTTTTTTTAGACTGAACATAATAAATAACGATTTATTGTAATATTTAATAAGTATATTGTCGCTCAGAGCCGAGCGCGAGGCCCCTCCGAAGCAGTGGCGGCTCGCGGTCTTAAAAAATGGTGAAGAGCTAGGTATAGTGCGGGTACTTAAACAAGGATTGACTAAAAACCCGTGTAACAAAACGTCTCTTTTATTCTCATCTGTCCAACGACTGAATGGAGTTAACAACAAATTACAAACTATATCATTAATTGAGTTAATTTTTAAAACACACAACTAAGTAGGTACTATTGTGCCGATAAAAAACTGGGACAAGAGATTTACAAAAACAATGTAAGAAATACATATCCCCTAGACTATAAAAGGTGTCTAGAGCTAAAAAGGAAAAACATTCAAAATTTAAAAAGTAACCTAGGTTACATAATGGAATGTTTTGTATTTTTCGATACGGGGTGGTTAAATTTGAGAGACATCATATAATATGGATAAAGTAAATTTATTAGATTTTTTTAAAGTCAAATATTTTATAAATTATTATATTTACCATTACCACAAAATAATAAATAAAGCTAATACAGGTAATAAAATACATTTAATAAAAAGAAAAAAATTGCGAACACAAAGTTTGTCAAAACAACACAACATTAATATTTGGTCATAGAACCATTTCTGTTTATTACTTTTTGGAGCCTTTGTGGCATACTTAAAACTAAGTTTCTACATAATTCGACAGTTATTTCATCCCAAGCTTGATTTATCCTATGACGTAATTCATCCCTGTTTCTAGGTTGAAAATCATGTTTATACATAGATTTGACCATGGCACCCCAAATGTTTTCTATCGGGTTCAAATCGGGACTCTTCGAAGCCCAGGGAAGAACTACTATGTTATTTTCTTGGAGAAAATTTTGTACAATGCGCGCTGTGTGTATTGGAGCATTATCATGCTGAAATGTGTAATTTTGACCGTATACAGCGTTTACCGATGGTATCATCACTTCGTTTAGTATATTAACGTATACTGCTGCAGTTAGTCTTCCTTCGACGATTTGGCAAAGTCCTGGTCCTCTAGCGCTAATCCAGCCCCAAACATTTATGGAGAAACGCCCACTTTGGTTGGTTTTGTGGGTGTATCTCTCATCATACCGCATGCCGGAAGGCCTATACACCCGAATTCTCCCATTATTGCATGACTGAAAAGTTTTCTCGTCAGAAAATATAACTGTTTCCAATAAATTTATTTGATTAATATATTCATGTGCAAATTCTAACCTGCCCTGTCTATTTATTTCCGTTAAAAAAATTTTATTGGCAGCACAACGGCTTCGTATATCGGAATTTTGAACCCTGTCTCTAGCGGTATTTGCAGAACCTGGAAAATTCGTCTCTTCTTTTGCCTTGATTGCAGTTTCGAAGGGATGATCCCTTAGATAATTAACCAGTCTTCTATCATGATCATCAGTAGAAATTTTAGGGGGACCAGAACCTGCATTCCTAATAATAGTCCCATGTCTTGCTATTTTTTGTTTTGCCAATAGCACGGTATTCTTGCTTACTCCCAGTTCATCTGCAATATCCCTAATAGCAACACTATCTCGCAACCGACTATAAATAATTGCCTTTTGCTGGGGGGTTAATTGTGGCATATTTACAAATAATATATGATTGTATGTTTGACGAGTCAATCATAAAGTGACAATCTTTATTGACATGCAAATTTTCATGACATTTTACTGGTACCAGGCTTGATGTAAAATTATTCTTAATAGTCTAGGAGAAAATAGAAAAATTTCCTGTCCCAGTTTTTTATCGGCGCGATGGTACGTACACTACTGAAATAACTGAAAAATAAAAACAAAACTTTTTAATCACACATTAAATCACGTAAAAACGATATCTATCACCGTAAGTGTCGGGAAGCCACAAAATAACTACCTTAAGTTTAGGCGAACTAATGCTAAAACAATGATGCATACGACTGATCTATTTTTAAATTGCCCTTTACCATATTGCAAATTGTTACATGCTGTTTGCTTGACTGACGTCACGTAACCATAGCGATGGTGAATATCAAAGCCATAATAGGCGTTGGGTCTTCACTTGCTTTGAGCTAACAGACACGGTCGACTGGGGCGCGCCAAAATGCACGAGTGTTTATAATTATTGTCCATCGGAGTTAACCGTGGCCCTATTATGCATAGCTACATTCAAATTAAATTAATATTATTAATTCGAACATAATTATTTTTTAAGGGCTAAAATGGTAGCTGTATTGGTACACTAATATTTAACATTCTCGAAAAACTTTTCTCCTGATTTTTTTTTTGTGAAGAGCCCCTTCATCGGACGAGCCGCCACTGCTCCGAAGGTGAAGCCTCAGGCCCTAGCCTACCGGGCCTATTGAGAAAATAAACTATTAACAGAGATTACTTTACTACTTATTCCCAGAGAGATAAAGATGCTATATTTTTGCATAAGTGTGTGTGCAAGTTTTTAATATAATTTTGTACTCGTTTACCTCGGATGCAACAACTACAAAATATGATCTGTAGGACCGTAGGTAGCTATAAGAGATGTGCCGAAAATCGTTTCTATTTTACAAACATTTCTCTTAAAGTTCGCTGGAAAACCAGGCATAGGTATCCATTATTGGGCATTATGGCATTCTCGAGCAACAAAACTATTTGTAGAAAATGTGCATCTAAGCTGGATAATATAGACATTAATTATGCTTGCATAAGCACATATCGTACAAGTCTAACAGAATTTTATTTCAAAACGTTATTTTTAGTGTATTTTCTTTAAGCATGTAAAAGATTGTAATAGTTATTTACGTACCAAGGCAGTAAAGTAATTCTTTATCGGACGATTCTGAAATTATGAGATGAGCGAGCGAAGCGAGCGAGGCGAATAACAGGCGAGATCGATAAAGACACTTTACTGAAGTGGTGCATACAAAATTTTATCACCAACCATTCAGGAAAATAGATGATTTTCCCCATGTTAAATTAATAGAAAAGACCAGCTGCAGACCTATTTTAGAATCGGGTCTACGTACATTAATGGTTCTTGCCTTATATTTGGCCAAAATGTAAAGTAGAAGTTTCATACTACCTATTTCATCCCATAATCAAGCTCGAAAGGTTAAAATAGCTTCACAATCCGACGACAAAAAAAAACATTTTGGCCTAAATTTGACACGTCAGAAAATTTCGGCCGGCCACGTGCGTATTCCAAAGCACCCCTCAAAAAATTTGACCTACTATGAGAAATCGGCATAGAGGGAAAATTTGCGGAGGGTAATACTTTATTTTACAATAAAATAAAGTGTTCGTTTACTTCGGAAATCACTCTGATAATGTACGGCTTTACTGACGGTTGGCGATAAAATATATTTTTCTTCAAACGTCATATAAGTGATAACTTATGTGACGTATCTTAATGACATTAAATTTCATTTATATGACTAGGAGTATAAGTACATAATACATATATTGAAATATTTGTTTTGATAGATGCCAAATAAGTACGTATCCATGATAACGATACCAAAAAGGGAATATACCGTGAAATAAGTTAAAAATTCAATCTTGTTATCTTCATTAAAAATTCGTTTTCTTTTATTTAATTTATAATATGATTCACGTTTGAAGAAAAAATAGTATATGATATTCCGAGAATAAGATATTTTATGTGCTTCGCATGGTTTGTCTGACTCACTACGTTCGTCAGATAAGCTTTCCACGCTCAGCACATAAAGTAACTCTCATTCTCCTAATACTATAATGTACTATTATTTTACCAAAAAAAAATATCCTATATAAAATCGATATAATATCAATGAATATAAATGATCGGCTGTTTTTGTCTTCTTTTTTTAATACATTTTCCGGTAGATTATTAACATTTTTTATAATTTCAGATGTCGTATTTTCACACTCTAATTCTGAATCACTCGATAAATAAGTTAAACACTTTACAATAATTACTGTTTTCTAAAATTTGTTCTTTTTAATAAATAGGGGTTGGCTGTCAAATTGGCACCATATGTTTAAATTAAATAGCACTAGAGTTGAAATATTTTTTTTCAACACGCGTGTGATATAGGTACGGCGCTTTCTAGCCAAATTAACCGTACTTTTTTCTCATTTTAATAGGTGGTTGTAGGAAAACATGTTTTATTAGGTCGATTAAAAATTTTAATACAGGCTTGTTTGGGTTTGAGTTGAAAACCTAGTATTTTTTAAAAGTATGTAAAAAATAAACAGTTTAATAAGTTTTTGCTCATGACTGCATGTTTGTAAATAAAAATAAAGCTTTTTGTCTTAAATTTTTTTTCGCAAATAAAGCACACACTTTTTTGCACCTATAAGGACTCTTAACATAGAATTTTAAATATTAACGCGTCCTCGTCTTTATCCCTAAATATAAAGTGCTTTAAAGTCCATTAAAGTTCTTGGAGTTTTTATGCCCGGCTTTGTTCTTGACTTCCATATAAAAATATATTAAAAAAAAACATTGATTAAAAAATGTAAGCTGCGATATTTAAATTTTTGTATGTTAAAATAAATAATTTAAATAACAAAAATCAGAGTATTGCTTTACATAAACTGTTGGTTTTCGTTTGACAACACAGTAAGTTAAATTTTATTTTCTGCTTTTACCAAAAATCTTGAAACCTTTTGTAATATATTGTACCAAATTTTGGTATTATGACTCATTTTTATTTTTTGAAAAATACATCAATATTGGAATTATTAAGTCATGGTAAATTTTGAAAATTTTCAATCGGCTTATATAAGGAGGAATTTATCAATTGAATTTTTTTCTGTATTTAGTCGATAGTAGAGTAGGTGGCCGAGGTGGTCTTATTGTAAGATGCTAAAAAATAAAGAGATCGAAGGGTAAAATGAGCCAAAATTTAGCGAAGAAAAAAGTATTTTTCCATAAATGTTAAGTTGTATGTCATTTCCGAAATAATGTACCACGACTATTCCTGAAATGATATAAAACTAAACATTTTTGATAAAATATAATTTTCTTCGCTATATTTTAGCCCCTCTTAAAAGTTAAAGGGGCAAGGGTAAGAACGAAAAAATAACATTTATTGCAAAAATTATATATATATAAATCATTTTCAGGATTATTAAAATCAGGGAAACCAATTTTTTTTTACTATTTGAAATTAAAATTTAAAAAAAAAAACTGCAGTTGCCCATTTTTTTTTCAAATTTACTTATGTTATTAAACTTATTACTAAAAAAAATAAAATCTACATACTTCAAAAGTCCAAAATAATATTTTGTTAAAGGAACTGATGAGTTGGAAATAATTTAATAATTTCATAAGAAAATTTTTAGTTCAGATTATTAATTTTATTCGTTGTCCGTGCCCCAAAAAATGCGCTAATATCTGTCTGTATTATATGCAGGTATACCAGGATGATTAAGTGCCGTTTTATTAGTTTCCATTTCGTCAGTTAATTTAAATCTATACCTGTATATATGTCCCTGTTCGTCAGTTGATTGTAATAAGTTTTACATAGTTTCATCATGTGAATGCTAACCTACCTCAAATAAATTTGCTACTGTATCAAGGGTATATTCATATAATATTAATCATAATAGGTTTACTGTTATTTCAATAACAAGTATTTTAGTAAAACCATGTTTAACACATAATATATTATATATTTGCAAAATAAAAAAGCTACAATATAATCGGGAAACGTTTTTATTCAAATGTGAAATCTTAATGCAGTCCTGTACCGGTCGCATTTAGCGCTGTGTGGTTAGGTTATTATTTACTAGTAGGGCTAGTTAAAAATTAACATACTATAGTTCAGCCACGGTAATATACAGGGTGATTCCTAAGTTGATACTCTTTTTTAGCTGCATTAAAAAAAACATATATAATAAACAACATTTTTAAATACCTTTATTCAAAAAAACAAAAAATAAAGTACTTACATTCATTTATTACACTACAAATCAAATACGGTTCTGCCTAACTTGCCCGTTGAATAACATTAAGAAAACTTCTGGGTGTAGAGAAGAAACATTCGCACTTTTACGACACTCACAATAAATTAGCACCATAATTCGTTCACTGTTTTAAAATTTTATCATTTTCACCAATTTATTAAAATTAATTTGCTTCAGAAAACCACACCGCGCAGCGAATTGTCAAAATAAATAGCTGACCACCGATCCGTAAAATGCATGACTAACAATACAAAAAACGGAGAAAAACAATATAAAGTAAAGGGCTACGTTTTGATTTTTTACTTCTGTAACTCGGCTATTTTTAAGTTTTTTGAAAAAAGGTATTTGAAAAAGTTGTTTATTTCAATGCCTTCTATACACAGCTAAAAAAGAAGCATCAACTTAGAAATCACCCTGTATATTTACCTACAATAAATACTGCAAATACATAAAATAGTCTGCAATCCACAACAACAAAAAAAATTTGGACAGTTAAATAAATCTCAAACATAAACAAACTAAATAAAATACACTAAAAACACGATACCACGTTGCGGTGGTATAAGGAAACAAGAAATTAAAGCGTTTATTCAAATGTTGTAAATCAATGCCGCACATTTTGTTATTAATTTCTCTTTGTCTAACTCAAATGAATTTCGAAGCGTTTCGAGTGTGTTTCAATCACTGACCGTTTCAATAAGCTACTGTCACACCACCTAAATAGCGATGTGATTGCTCACGGCGTCAACGAAAGGTCTCATTTATGGTCCCATTTTAATTTCTGGACTCGCTTATATGTTTGTTTCGCTCTTAGGTTCCAATTCATTCTTGTCATCTCCTATTTAGTATAAACCCATAAGATAAATCGTTGGTTAATGTAAAATAAGGCAGAGTATTTCGAACTACATATTATTGTTCGCATGGCATCTTACACTATTAAACTTTGTTTTGTTTTTAAAAATACATTAATAAGGTGGGTGAAGACCCAATATCCTTATGAACAAGCCGCTTCTGTAAAATAGGATTAGTATTCTTCTTTATAGTGGATAGGGGTTTATTAAAAAAATACACCTATAAAAACTTAAATGTGCTTTGGCAGTGTTGGAAAACAAAATGTTCAGCAAGCCTAACGATTAATTGGTACTTTTTTGGAGATTTAAAAATAGACAAACAACACACATGTGTTTATTTTGTCTGACTAATAACTGTCACCTGGCCAATTAATAACTCTACCATTTACTTTAATCCATTCACTCATGGAATTACGCACTCTCCGCTACGTGGGTCCGTTCATAACTTTTTATTTGTGTGTAATATGTTGTTTACAATACTCGTTACGTAATGCGGTATTAAGTTCTGACGAAGGTTAACATTATAAATTAAATAGCTGGCAAACATTTTTATTCGGCTTATTGAGCCGAGGGACTGGGGTGAAACCCCATATTTTATTCTGAATCTTATACATTGAGCTATAGTTAATTCTATTTTCACCATGTAAGGGACTTTTGGGTTGTAGAATGCATAACTTTATAGTATATAATTTGTAAGCCTGGGGTGTTTCGGCATTTATGTATAAATAAGTTAAATATAATACGCCGAAAGGGTGGGGTAATGATCCCTAAAGTGTACTTCGATGTGGATAATCTTCTATTATGTTAAGCTGCTGCTACAAATTCACCACTGAAACTGTTGATAATGGAAAGAAGAAGAAATTGGAGCAAATAATTAAATTTAAAATTAAAGCTTCTGTTTTATTAAGATAAGTTTAACGATCCATTATTCTAAGATGTAATTTTTATTTATTTCAATACTTTAACGATTATACCGAAAGTATCTGTCAACTTACATTTTCTAAATGAAATATTCTTTCGACTTTTTAGTTTCTAAAAGTATTTCAAGTAACAAGTCGTCGGCGTCGGTCTAAACGAAATAACTGGGTATTTATTTCTTGTGATAAGTATTAACATTTTCTAGTGATAAAGTGTCCTTGGACATTAGAAAATATAGTAATATATCCTGGAGTGTCAAGTCAATATGACCAGTGATGTTATCGGGCTCTAAAGACGGAATTATTTATCAGCATCATATTACACTGCTAATAGTATATTACATAACAAGTGATAAAAGTGATACTTTTCAAACGAGATATTTATCACGAGGCGTCAGCCGAGTGCAGACATTCTCCGAGTTTTAGAAAGATTCTTTTCACATGGGTAATGTAGGTACACTATTTTTCCTATGACCAAAAAGAATTATTAAAAAAGCCTTTGATTTGCGAAAAACAAATATTTCAACGCTAGTGTTGAAAAAAAATATATCAACACTAGTGCTGAAATTAGCATATTTAGGATTATGTTTCACTTAATATCTGGTTCCATAGTTTATTAATAGGCTTTTCCTTTATTTGTAGTTTAATTTTTTCATATTTTATATATCATAGGAAGAACAACTAATCCTGGATTGACTTCTAGATTATCCAGAATGAAAAATTTTAAATTTAATCGAAGAAAGATGCATTAAACATAAATTTAAAAAATCCATCTGACAAGTAAGATTTCAAATAAAAAAAATTCTATAAATTATTTAATGTTTTTATAAAAAAAAGTCAAATACTCCTGGTAGGATTTGAATGTGACCTTGAAATCTGTAGGCTAGAGCTCTATTCTTTACGCTATCGCTACCGATAAAGATTTGTTGTTTAATACATGACACTCTTCATCGCGATTTGTTTTTTCCAGTGTACAGGGTGTTACAAATTCGACATACCAGCATTGGAATCTCGGACACTATAGGAGTTAGAAAAACGGTTAAATAGGGGCAAAGTTGTGTAATTTGGTGCTTATTATAATGCCACTTTAAAAGTTTTCAAATTACGAATACTTCCGATTTTATTCGATAGAAACCGAAATTTTGCAAAATCGTTTTTATTAATTCCTGAGCTCATTTGATTAGCTATTTAAAAATAAATAACACTTTGTCTTTGCCACTTTTTCTCCTCTACAAAACTAAAGATCCGCCGTTTCGTCTCCGAGCGGCCATCACCAACTTTACTTTTTTAAATACGGACCTGGATTCTTTTTAACCGATTTTTAAACCCTCCTACCCTCAAAATGTAATAGCGATATTACTTTCGCATAATGATGAATTGTCCTTGCTTATTTTTTTAAATTCATATTTTTTACACTTTTTGTCAGTCCGGTCCTAGCAACGAATTAAAACATTAATTAAAAACTTTGTTTAAAAAAAATGTTATTTATAAAAATGACGTAGATACCATGGAAGAAAGCATACAGGTTGCATTTGGTAGGATAAGGAGAAGATCGGTTGAAAGGACTGTCGCCAAAATTGGAAGAAAAATCGATCGTTTTATTGAGCAAAACGGCAATCGCTTTGAACATTTAGAAAATTAGGATTTATAATTAGTAAATTTAGATATATAAGAAAATTCTTATTAAATAAATTATATTACTTACGTATAAATGTTTTAAATAAAATAAAGTTTTTAATTAATATTGTGATTCGTTGCCAGGATCGGATTGACAAGAAGTGTAAAAAATATTAATTTAAAAAAATTATCATTATGAAAAAATAATATCGCCATTACATTTTGAGGGTAGGAGAGTTTAAAAATCGGTTTAACAAAATCCAGGTCCGTATTCAAAAAAATTAAGTTGGTGATGGCCGCTTGGAGACCAAAAGGCGGATCTTTAGTTTAGTAACGTCACATTGTAGAGGAGAAAAAGTGGCAATGACAAAGTGTCATTTATTTTTAAATAGCTAGTCAAATGAGCTCAGGAAAAAATAAAAACGATTTTGAAATATTTCGGTTTTTGTCGAATAAAATCGGAAGTATTTGGAATTTGAAAACTTTTAAAGTGGCATTATAATCAGCACTAAATTGCACAACTTTGCCCCCCATTTAACCGTTTCTCTAACTACTATGGTTTCCGAGATTCCAATGCTGGTATGTCGAATTTGTAACACCCTGTATTATTAACATTTTTTATAATTTCAGATGGCGTATTTTCACACTCTAATTCTGAATTTCTCGACAAATACATGATAAATAAGTTAAACACTTTACAATTACTGCTTTCTATGTTTAAATTAAATAGTGTGCTTGATATTTCAACACTAGTGTTAAAATAGTTTTTTCAACACGCCTGTAATATACGGCGCTTTCTAGCCAAATTAACCGTACTTCTCATTTTCGTAGGTGGTCTTAGGAAAAAAAAAATTCCACTATTCATCGTTCGCAATTTATTACCACAATAATGACTTGAATTTCTTTGAACCTTAATAATTTACAATATGCTTAAATCTTTAACGTGTACCTAATTAAAATATTTTAAGAATATTCGCAGTATGCAATGTGGTCAATTACAAAGAAACAAAATTTACATATTGTCAATTTTACGAGTTTTGAAAACTGGGGCATATGCAGCTGCAATTTGCTTAGATTGAAGGCTGTGAAGACGAGCGAGACATTAACGGTGAACCTGTAAACAAGTTGAGTTATCGCGTCTCTATTCCCTATTGCATTGCTTGATGAAGGTACACTCCAAGAAGCACAAAAGCTAAAGGGACGCGGCTAAAATTTATAGTATAATATCCAGTTTTTTAAACTGTAATATAGAGAGTACTTAGCTCATTTAGGTAGCTACCTATAGTTTATTGTGTTGTTTTAAAAATTTATTTCTATAAAGGGGAAGGGGGCGGCTAAGTTTTTACAATGCTAAGACAGCTTTTTTTCACTACCCCCTCACAAACAGAAAAAAAGGTTCTTCGGCCTACCCTATTGTACACCCATATTCACTAAAGGGATTTAAAATTAAGACCTTCGAAATATTTAGATATATAGTCTCACAGTTGTGTTTTCATCATGGTATTATTTTATAAGCCATATGACGCTTTTGTGTTAATTTAATTTTTTTGTAATTAAATCGTCTTACCGATAAATAATTTGACCCAGGATGTTGTTGCAAATAAAGTTTTAGTTCTATGAAAGAACACAGTACGTACTAAAATACAGTCCAACCTCTCTTAGGCGGACACCTACTGGACTGTCTAAATGTGGTGTAATAAGAGGTGTCCGCCCAAGGTCTATAAATTAGGAAGGTTGCCTGGTAACTCGCTGGGGTCGTTTTTAATTGCTTTGTTTTCGTTGTCTATATTTAACTAAATTCAACAATTTAATTATAATATTTTGTGAACTAAACCAGTGAATAATCCATAAAGGTAAATATGTGTTTAAAATTATTGAAATAAAATAGCCATATTGTATAATAAACAGGCGCGGATCCAGAACTTTGATTTGGGGGGGGTCAAATCATGTAAATGATGTGAAATTTTTTTTGGGCCACGCCCAAAGCCCCGCAAGAAAAGCACCGCAGGCGAAGAATTTTTGAAGCCACGCCCAAAGTGTGATAAAGAAAGCGCCGCAGGCGAAAAATGTTCGTAGCCACGCCCAAAGTTCGATTAAAATTCACCTACATCATCTACTATCAAATTTCGAAAATTAAATTAATACCTCTTCCCTTCTGCATGGTTTTATTAAATTTTTTTTTGGTAAATGTTTTTTTTTTACTTTTTTTTTTGCTTCCTAGCTGGCTCTTTATTTAAAAAAAAACATTTTTATATTTGTGAAAAAAAAATATGAATATTGGTATTAATCCAAAATTTAACATAAGACGTATGTATGACTCTAACCAGCGTTTCTCGGAATGGGTTTTTTATGATTAAAAATAAATTAAATATCGCTCACCACGCCAAAATTGTTGATTTTTTCAGAAATCATGTATTTTAGGAGCGTAGATCTAAGAGCAGTTTTTGGTGAAAATGCTTAGGTTTTCAAATAATACTCCTTCTTACGTGCCGTTTTGTATATTAAGCATTCTCGTTTTTTCCCGCACTATTTTTTTAATTATAAATTATCACACTTATCACACTTATATATCATTATACTTGCTGGTAGAGAAAGAAAAACCTGAGAGTGAAAGGTCGAAGAGAATGATTCGTAAAGGAGATAAGCCATAAAGGACTTACTAAGAGAAATGAAGAAAGTCAGGGAGAAAACAACAGTCTGAAATCAAAAGTTAAAGCTCTGGAGGAAAAACCAAATGTAAGGGAGCAAAAGGAAAAAGAAAACAATCTCGTGGTTGTCGGTATACCAAAGCAAAATAAGGATGAAAAATAGATAGGGGACATGTATATAGTTCTAATGTTACATATTTTTGTAAATGAGATGGATATAAGTTATGTTTTTTGTAAATATTTTAAGTATAAACTTCTGAATTATATTTAGTTTGTAGAGACAATTATTATACAGCCCACCTCAGACTAAGATACCATATCGTAAAATTTAATAATTTTTAGTGCATTTTTTAACGCTATATGATTAGGAATTATTATTTGTCACTATATACAGGTGATTTTTAAGTTGATACTTCTTTTTTAGCTGTGTATAGAAGGCATTAAAACACACATTTTCAAAAAACTCAAAAATAAGGTAGTATTAGTGTTAGCTGCTCAACCAACGACTTTTAAATAGTCTCCATAATTGTTCGGCTTAGAAATTTTCTTAAAAGATAGAATTTATATATGTATGTATTTATGTATGTAGTCTTCGTATTTTATTAGATAAGTAATCAATACGTGGTCCCCACTTAAGATGTCTATCCAATACAATCCCAAAATATTTTGTATACGGAACTTCATTTACTTCATGACCATCAATTAAAATATTTGAATAATCCGGTCTATTAGCTGCAGTTAAAGAAAAGGCTATATAATTAGTTTTTGTCAAATTTAACGTTAGTTTATAGGTTTGTAGCCAGTTTTGTATAATTGATAATCCTCTTATAGCCTTATTTTTTACTTTACCTACTCCAATCACTACCACTAAAGATAATAACTGTCGTCAGCATAAGAAATATCTTTACCACTTGTATTTAATTGTAATAATGAGTTTATAGTTTATCAAATGTATTTTTACTCTTTTGTCATAACAACCAAAAATTTGCCTATTTTCCTCTCAATTTTTTGGATAGATGAAGACAATATAAATAGACCTAGGCTAAAATGTTAAAACTAAAAAATGTAGTAATTTTATAAGATTTCATTATTATAACTTGTAGTTACGAGTTTTATTGCTTAAATGTACCTATGGTAAAAGTTATAAACTCTCCAATTTTACCTAGTGTATACAAATAAAGAATATCTACTTAAATATAGACTAAAACAAATTGTAATTGTGACGAATGTCTTTACAGGAGATTTCCTCTTAACATTTTTACTTATTTCTATTAGTTTGTTAGAGGTGCTGGTATGCTCAAGAGTGTCTAATAACGATACAGATGGCGCTCCGTGCCACATCTTACTGGTGTGTCCCACTGTGCTGCCATAAGCAGCTTTGAGTTCTCTTTGTTTCGTCGGATCCTAGCTCTACTGATGAGTCATGATATGACGAAACGCGTCTAGGGATGGATCTGACGAAATAAAGAGAAATTCTTCTTCTAAAACAAATTACTTAGATGTAACTGATTAGTTTTAATTTAGGCTTTATTAAATAAAATAACGCCACTGCAATAAAAAGCCAAAAGAGTATGATTGTGAGTTTTATTTACCCTATAAGAAAAAGTTAATTGTGATTTGCAAGAAAAAATACGTCCAATTTGAGGAATTATAATATATAATTTCTTAAAAAATTAATTTTCCTATCTATTTTAAAATCAATCCAATAAATTAAATTTAAAAACAAATATCCTCAAATTGCAATACTTTCAATTACTACTGTATGAAAGAATCTACATTTCAATTTATTAATCACAATTACTTTTTATAAGTCTAAAAATTAAACACGCGATCTGATTTCAATGCCATGTTAATACGGTAAATTTAAATTGGGCAATCATGTGACGTATTACCGCGCTGTTCTCTGATTGGTCGAAAGTTACCAGGCAACCTTCCTAAATTTAGAGACCTTGGTGTCCGCCCATGGGAAATTTGTTAGTAGGTAATATGTAAATGCAAAATTATTACTACATATACAGGGTGTTACAAATTCGACATACAAGCATTGGAATCTTGAAAACCATAGGAGTTAGAAAAACGGTTAAATAGGGGCAAAGTTGTGCAATTCGGTGCTGATTATAATGCCGCTTTAAAAGTTTTCAAATTCCGAATACTTCCGATTTTATTCGACAAAAACCGAAATATTGCAAAATCGTTTTTATTTTTTCCTGAGCTCATTTGACTAACTATTTAAAAATAAATAACACTTTGTCATTGCCACTTTTTCTCCTCTACAAAATGACGTTACTAAACTAAAGATCCGTCGTTTAGTCTCCGAGCGGCCATCACCAACTTTACTTTTTTAAATACCGACCTGGATTTTTTTAAACCGATTTTTAAACCCTTGTACCCTCAAAATGTAATGGTAATATTACTTTCTCATAATGATGAATTGTCCTTGCTGATTTTTTTAAATTTATATTTTGTACACTTCTTGTCAGTCCGGTCCTGGCAACGAATCAATTACTACGTTTTCATGAGGATTCAGTTCGATTTGAATCCGAATTGAACACATGAAAACAGGTATTTTTACCGTATTGAGTTCGTTTTCAGTTCAAGGTCGATTCGCCAATTTTTGGGATAGTATCGGGATCGTACCGAAATTTTTAATCATGAAAACGGTGCAAAATCGGAACGGAATATGATTCTCATAACCTACAAATAGTTCTTATGTTATGTTTGGTTTTGGCGGTTCTTTTATAAACGTTGTAAAAATTACCGACCAGAAAAGCAATAGAAACTAGTAAATAACAAAATCTAAAAGTAAAAACATAGACAAGTACGAGAAAAAAAAGGTTATAACCATAGGTTTGACGCATAACAGCATTGACAGCTGACAAATATTGTCGAAAATTCAAATCCGAATTGAAATCGATTTCAATTCGATTTGAAAACTGCAATGAAAACGCCTTGGAATGTAATAGGGCAAAAAATATTCAAATCGAACTCAGTCCTCATGAAAACGTAGTTACAATATTAATTGTGTAAAAATGACGTAGAGTAGTGTAGAAATGGGAAATGACCTTCTCCCCCCACTCCTTCCATTGACCTTGACCGCGAAGGTGGGCAGGTGTTTATTTGACCTTGACCTTGAATGGGTGCAGGTGTTTTTTTGTGTGATGTCATATGACCTTGACCATGTACGTTTGCAGGTGTTTATTTATGACCTTGACCATATTCGAGGTCACTTGTTATATTGATGACCTTGACCATGTACGTTTGCAGGTGTTTATTTATGACCTTGACCATGATGGTATGTTTTTCCCATGAAGTGGTTACTCCCCCTGCCATTAATTTTTTTATTTCATCGACCTTGAAAACTCCAATAAAAGATGGTTCAGTTAGCAAGATATTCATAGTCACACAAGCATAGCAGCCCATAAACTGTTACCTTGAAAAGTGGTGAATAGTAATATTTCGTTTGTGGTGTGTATTCCAACAGTGTCTATTGAAGGTATTTTAAATTATTTTATTACATATTTCAATAATGAGCATTTCACAGCAGACCTTGAGTGAAATTAATAATATGATAAACAAAGAAATGGAGTTTCCTGAACGTAAAAGACTTTTAACTTTGGATGTGGGAAAAGTTTACACCATTAAAAAAATGATTCCAGCGACAACACGCTTTGGTAAAAGTATTGTTGTCACACTATTTGATTCGCTAAACAATGTGATATTTCAAACATTTTTACCAAAACGAGTAGCTGAAACTTTTACCGAGGATATTATAGAGGGCATAAATATGTCTGATAATAAATATACTTTAACATATTTGGGGCTAAGTTCAAATGTTACTTCTGGGGGTAATGCACGAGCATTAATTAATTTTGGGTCTTTGGAATAAACTTTTTTCTTTTTTAATTTTTTTATATTGTTTATCATATTAGTTAAGTACTTATTGCTTGAATATGTAAAAAAATAGTTGTACACTTGTAGGGAAGCACCTCCACAATCGCTTAAAATATTATCTATTTAAGATGTGTGACGATAAAGATACGGTCAGAGTTGCCCAAGATGCATATTTTACTGAACTATCGTTGAAATTACGAAAAATGGCTCAAGATGCTCTAGATGACTCAACACATGACAAACCCGGTTTGGGTTTGAGTTTAACGGAGTACAAGAAAAACATGATGGATGCAATTCGTTTTCGAGTTGGAGCTCATCTTTGCGAACAATTCCTATATGGGTCCATTGGTTTAGATGAAATTTGTTCCGGTATGTACCTTGAACGACTGGAAGAGTTCTT
Organism: Polydrusus cervinus; assembly: GCA_935413205.1. Taxonomy (NCBI): domain Eukaryota; kingdom Metazoa; phylum Arthropoda; class Insecta; order Coleoptera; family Curculionidae; genus Polydrusus; species Polydrusus cervinus. Next base: position 33,098,207 of record OW284516.1, read on the forward strand.
TATCAAAATACCACATATTTCCAAAGAAATATTGCTAAATTATGGTTTAATCGCCGATGAGGACACCGACGACGATGACGACGACGACGACGAGGATGAGGATTCTAGTTTTGGAGGAAGAAAAGAAGAAGAAGAAACTAAAGAAGACGAAGAAGATGAAAAAGACAAAGAATACATTTTCTCGTATGCTTGTTGTGGTGGCGGTGGTAGTAATGTAACAGTAATCAATGATTGGTGCCCCAAATGTTTTTAACCAATTTATTGTAATGTTTAAAAATATAAAATTGTAAATAAATTGTATGTAGCAAAATTATTGTTTGTTTTTTCTCAACATATATAAGCGGATATCATAAGAAAAATGACTTAGTTGAAAATAAAAATGGGTCGTGTTAACAACACAATCGACAAATTTGGTCGTCAAAGAGTGAATGAAAAAGTTCAACTACTCCGCGGTATACCAGGTAATGGTTTTAAACTAACCTCTGACGGACAATATGATATCGAAGGAAAATGTTTATCAAATGTTGCTCAACCAACTAAAGATAATGATGCAGCAACTCGACTATATGTTTTTGAAGAACTGTACAAATCACGAAAACAGCTTTTTGATATAATCAATAAAGATTTCTTTGGGCTCTTTGATAGAAAGCAAGAAGATTTTGAAGAAAAAAGTAATAAGCTTCTGGCAGCTCTTGAACATCGAGTTGATAACCTTGAGAAGAGTCAGACAAAGATGCCCATCCACTTGGTATTAGATAAAGATCACTCAAAAAAGAAAGGTCATAAGTGAGGGACATCTGTATTGTATAAAAACTAGAACCCAAAATCCGATAACTCAGTTTACTTCTACCATTCATACATCGAGTTTAATAAATTTTGCTCAAAAATGACTTCTAAATCACAAACAACGCTGGTCTATCCATTTTCTGTAAATGGACGTCAAATGTGTGTCAACTGTGAACATTTCGAAATTATCGGAGGAAAAAGGGGTTTTTGTGATTGGTGTGAAAAGGAGTTTCCTCCGAAACAGCAGGAAGAACAATCTCCAGCAAGACCAGAACAAGAGCGGCAAGAACAAGAACAACAACAAGATCATTCACCATCAACACCTGCAATACCGAATGCTTCACTCGAGCCATCAACTGACGAATTTTGCGATGCTCCGCTCGACACATCAGACGAGGAATTTTGGGATAGTGATAGTGATCACACTGATGATGAGGAGGAGGAACAACGTATCCGCAGTATATGTTTATCCAAGGATGAGCTTCGCCAATTTGGTTATAACCCCTAGGTTAACTTATTAATATTTTTCTTTTTTGTTCTTCTTGTAAAAATATTATTATATAATAAAAAATATATTACTTTTATATCTGTTTTTTATTTTAAATATTATCAGTTACAAATCGTTCCTGATATATTTTATTTCTATAGTACATGTAAAATAAAATACAATTTTGCAAATTATATGTTTATTTTTTACTAGTGTTACACAATATATTTAAATATTTTTTATACAATATCAGACTTATCTATCCAAGAGTTAGCTTGGTTTGAAAATCCTAACCATTTTACAAACAATTGATCAGTGTGATTTTTCTTACGTTTTCTTAGAATTTTTTCCACTAAATAAACACCTGGACTATTTGTTTTTTGCAATTCTGGTTCGTAAAAACACCCTTTAATCGGTTGACCTTCTTCTAACGACTTCAATAGGTATGTTGGTGGGTTAGTTACATTAACTTTGGATATTTTAAATAGTTCAGTTGACCATGAGGGGGTATATCCTTTATCAAATATGCTCTTATACTTGCTAATGCGAACAATATCACCCAAACGATATTTTCTTTTCTTCGGAACAATTTTCAAATAATTGTATGCATTAATTTGTGTATTTTCTTTCACATCTTTCGGTTTCATTCCAATCGTACGATGTTTGGCGTTGTTATAGGCTTTCGTTATAGATGGTAAAATTTGTAACCATCTGTACGATCCTCTTGCTGAAAATTGCTTATATAACTTGTTTTTTAAAGTTCGTATAACACGTTCTACAATGGCTGCTTTCTTCGTGCTATAGGTAGAATAATGGTTTATGTTATATTTTCTCATAAGAGCTTGAAAGTTGCTATTGTAAAACTCTTTTCCTTGATCGCTTTGTAAATTAGTTGGAGTAAATGAAGCCTCTTCAATAATGCTTTTCATTGCATTAGTAACTTCAACACCGGTCTTATTTTTAACAGCTCTCGTGTACACAAATTTTGAATAACAATTTATGCAGACGACAATATAACGATAACCGTCGTTTTCATTAGCATATTGTTGCATTTCTGCCAAATCAATTTGCCACAAATCCTTATACCCTTTTATTATGGTGTGTCTTCTGGCGAAGTTTTTTCTTGCATTTCGATGTAGTTCATTTACAATTTTAAGCTTTTCGGGGCTAGGATCCATAGTATAGTATGTCTCATTCATCACTGATCAATATAACTGATTGCAATTACTTAATATATAATTCCTTCCTCTCGAAGCTCCTCAATAATTGACATAATTTCATTATCATGCCCAGTATGTCCTGCTACTTTTGAACTCCACAATAATCGTAATCGATCCACCAACTCACTGGGTTTATTCCAATAGACATATTGAGATGACTTTGAAGATAATGTCTTATTTACTGGCAAGTAAATTTTAGATTTTTTCTTTTGTCGCACTCCAGCACCAAGTTTAGTTCCCTGCATTAGCGGTTTTATAATTTGTCTATATTTTGGCCATCGAGTTTCCCGTAAACCATTACTTTTGTCGTAATGATTGTATGCTGCATTTGTCATATCCAAAATATCTTTGTATGTTTGCAGAGTGTCTTTATTCAAATCGTCTTCATGGCCCAGTAGTGGTGGTGATTTTAGGAAAATCAAATCATAAAGCTCTTTTGTTCCATTAAATATAGCAATATTTCTCTCCTTTTTATATAAACTAATGTTCCCATTGGAGAAACGTACTTCGACATTTCCGATATATGTTTTGTCTTTATTTGTTTTTGAGTCATAATGAACACCGTAAATGTTGTCATAATAGGATGGATGCCTTTGTAACCCTGTTAGATAGGTGCGAATACTTTTAAAAGATGTCCTCTCAATAGAACTAGTTTCATTAGATGTTGGTGTGGATTGCCTTGATGGAGATGGTGTTGCAAATACTGACGACTCATACAATTTATGTTTTGGGGTAGATGTTTCAACTGGCGCCATGAGTAATTCATCAAATATTTCTGTATTTGGATTAATTGATATATCTGCATTATCCATTGTTGTGTTTAAACCGTAACGACTTCCAGATTTACTTGTAGAAATTGATTTTTGGGTTAATGTTGGCTGTGGTGACTGTTTCTGCTGCTGCTGCTGCTGCTGCGGATGCGGTTGCTGTTGTTTTAGTGACTGTTTTTGTGGTTGTTGTTGTTGTTTCTGCTTCACTGCATTTGATATTGATGTCAACGGTTTAGTAATCGGTTCATAAAACTTTTCTAAATCGACATGATATTGAGATTTAGCTGCTTTGATTTGCTTAAATTTTTTCTTTACAGCATTGGTTGTTTCAACCAGTTTACGTTTTAAATCGATTTCTTCACTCATGGTGTCTTCAAATTAACGGACAATGATGGAATGAGGGTTTATTGCTATTTCTATAAATATATATAGCTATCAAATCCCTTGCGATATCTTCCCGAATTAACATCACTATCTTTATCGATAACTAAAAAACCATACTTATTGTCCCAACATTTAGAACACATATCTTGAAATTGCGGAAACGTTAGATCAGGTGAAACATGATCAGAAAATATGTGTCGCATATTCAGCTCGTCCTGTTTAAACATTATAATGAAGTTTGCATTATCACGTACAAGTTGTTTTGGAACACGTGAATATGTTTGGGCTAAGTAAAAAGCATCCACATTTTTGTGTCGTCCCATACTAAAATATGATCTTATAACATCCTGTTTTTCACACATGACATCATCAAAAATAAATACAGAGTTTGGCTTTGCATCTGACGGTTGCACTATATTATTTCCATCGCTGAAAGTGTAGTAGCCAAGACCTTTAATTGGTGATAGGATTTTTCTCAAATACTCATATTTGGGTTGATACAGCGACTTTGAGAAAATATACACATTTTCAAAACGCAATCCCAACGGGTGTGTTAACAGCGATATCATAACATTGGTTTTTCCACAATTCGACGGTCCAATTAGCAACCCACGTATAGATGATGGAAGCAGCGGTCCATGTCTTCTTAAACATTTCTGATCGTGTCCTGACCCAACCTTGACATCAAGATTATCAACTGGTAGTTTTTGCTTAAGCTTCACAATTCTCATTTTAACTATATTTTATAGTGATTTTCACGTATGCAATCATTTAGATGTCATCAGTCAAGCGAAGTGGTCGCTATCGGTTATCAAGTAAGACTGGAGCTGGTATTGTTAATTCAGCAATTAATAGGTTACCAATTGAGTTACATATACCCGGTTATCAGTATTGTGGACCTGGGACCAAAGTAATAAAACGTGTTCAACGTGGTGATCAGGGAATTAATCCATTAGATGCTGCTTGCAAAAAACACGATTTAGCATATTTGCATAACAGTGAGGATTTAAGTGCACGACACCAAGCCGATTACGAACTCGAACAAAGTGCTTGGAAAAGAGTAAAATCTAAGGAGGCTAGTTTACGGGAAAAGGCTGCAGCTTGGTTAGTAACTAACGTCATGAAAGCAAAACAACGTTTTGGTATGGGAGTGCCATCGACTAAACAAAATAAACGCCGTTCAAAGGTTTCCAAAGGAAAAAAGAGGGGCAATAAGCGTCGTCGTCGTCATCAACAAAAACCCAAGAAAGCATTTGGATCAGCTATTAGACAACCAATTCGATCGCAATTAATGAAATCTGGAGAAAAGAAGAGCCTTGAAAAAAATCTTATGAAAACATCAAAAATAGCTATTACAGCTGCACATAAATCCTTAAAAGCAGCTGGTGGTAAACGAAAAATTCGCACCCCTAGAATTATACCAATCCCCAAAACTGGTGGGATATTACCTCTAATACCGATATTTGCAGGGCTATCAGCTTTGGGTTCCTTAGCTGGTGGAGCAGCTGGTATTGTGCGTGCTTTAAAGACTGTAAAAAATGCAGGCACAGAAAAAACCGGTGCTACCTTGCGTTTGTGTTCAAAAGGAAATGGTTTGTTTCTTAAACCATATCGTACAGGTATGGGATTATTTCTAAACAATAGCAATGGAAAATCAAAAAACTAATTGAATCCCTGCCTCGAAGACCACTATCCAATATTGATATAGAAAAGTTTGCTGCAAAGATGAAAATACCACATTTTAGAGGGGTTTATATGAGAGATTCACTGCCAGTGCGAGGACCCAAACGTTATGAAGCTGCAATTATTAATTTGGATAGTATATTGGGAGGCGGGACGCATTGGGTAGCATATAGAAAAAAAAATATAAATGTAAAATATTTTGATAGCTTTGGTGATTTACCACCACCTACCGAATTGGTGCGCTATCTACAACTGGGATCCGAAGCATCAAGGAAAATCTACTATACATATGACCGCCAACAAGAATTCGGTACAGTCTGGTGTGGACATTTGTGTTTGAAGTTTCTCTCTCAAAATTAAAAAAAAATATAATGGCAGCAGCGTGTGTGACACCAAAAGTGGATCGTGATAACTACACAAAAATGCTATTGTTGCTTAAAGCATATAGTCAAGTAGGTGGGCTGAGAAACATGTCAGCAAGACAGTTAGAAAATATGCCAAAGGAAGTGATGATTGCGTTAGCCTCAGATGAAATCGCACTCGTTTGGAATAAGCTACCTGAACATATGAAAAGTGACAAAGAATTGTTAAAATATCAATACTGTAACGAACATTATAACAACGAAAATAAATCAGATGTGGATGAAGGTGATGGACCAGCACCAAAAAAGTTATTTTGTTGTTATTGTAAAATCAAGGATGTAAAAATAACATATGAAACAGCTAAAGATGGATTGATGCATAGTCTAAACCCAATTAATTGCTGTAAACAACAATAAATAAGCCCGCATACTATGCTTCGATAGCAGTCATGTCTTACACATTCACTCTAACAGGACACAGAAGTGTTATAAGTGCGGATTTTTATCCACCCGTCGAATTGAATTCAACGCATAAGTATGGTCTTGCATTGTTGGGATTTTACACTTATAATTCAATTTTTAACGTTGATGAAAGTAACAATTTGTTTGCATACATAAAAAATGACGGTCAAAAACCAATACAATTATGGATTCCACCAGGAGCTTACGAAATTAATGAAATTTCCAAAGCGATGCACACAAGTTTAAAGCAATCCTGCAAACAAGACAAATGTGATATATTATTTTCATTGGAGGCCAACAATAATACATTAAAATGTGAACTCAAGTCGTCGCTCAACATTGATTTCAGAGGAAAAAACACTATTGGTGGATTATTAGGCTTTGGACCGGTTGTGTTAAAAAGTGGAAAACTACATAAATCAACTAGTAATGTGGACATAATGAAAGTGCGTATTATAAGGGTGGATTGTAACATAACTTCAGGAGCATATTTGAACTCAAGACAAAGCCACACATTATTCGAATTCGATGTTGATGTCGAGCCAGGTTACAAAATTTCAAAAGAACCTCAAAATATTATTTATATGCCGATAATGCCCGAGGGACGTCAGTCAATAGACAACATTACTCTACGCATCTTGGATGATAACGGTGATCTGATAAATTTTCAAGGTGAAAAAATTATAGTTAAAGTGGAATTGAAAAAAATATTATAAATATGGGTTTTTGCTTCAATCGTCCACTGAATATGCTGTCCAACACTCAAGCTTCAACTGCACAACATAAAAGAAAACATATTACACAGACCAAGATCATTCACAATCCAGACGTTAGATTGAAAAGACGTTTAGCTCGTAAGCAGCTCTCTGCAAAAGACCGTAAATTTCTACAATCCATTGGTTTAAGAGTACGAAATTAAAATATGGCCAGTACCAGTGACAAAATTGAGGTTTTTACCGAACCCATTTTTGATAATTCCATTGTCAGCTTACAAGAGCACACATATAAGCCGTATGGTTCTCCGACGTTTAGCAACTCTGATGAAATTCGCATTCCAGTACACTTTCAAGACATTATTTTGGATATATCAGACAGCTACATATACATCGAAGGAACTTTCAAATCTAGTGATGTTACTAAACACTGTTACTTATCAAATAATGCAATCGCTTTCCTCTTCGACGAAATACGTTATGAAATGGCTGGGGAACAAGTTGCTGTTGTTCGAAAACCTGGAATTACTTCAACGTTGAAAACTATGGCATCATTGGGTGCAACCCAACAAAAAAGTCTTATGGCCTGTGAATGGGGTTTGGATGAAAAAAACCAAGGTATATTTGATTCTACAAGTAAAGTGTTCTCTGGAAAGCTACCTCTAAAATATCTGATGGGATTTGCTGAAGATTATTCGAAGGGCATATTTAATATTAAGCAAGAGTTGATTTTAATTATCGCCCGCACTTTTTCCAACTGCTACATTGGTGAAGTTGATGCTGATATTACTATTGAAAAGATTGAGTGGAAAATCCGTCATATTATTCCAGATGACCGACAAAAATTGAAAATATTGTCCCGTATCAATAAAGGTGGAAGTAATGTAAACATTCCAATGGCATATCGCAAATGGGATCTTTACGAATTACCTGCTTTGCGACAAACATCATCCGACGTGTGGGCCTTAAGAACAAGTGCGAGCTTGGAAAGGCCGAGATATTTGATTATTGGATTCCAGACAAGCACTTTTTCTGACAATAGAGAAAAGAATGCCACTGAATTTACTACAGCCGATATCAGTGACATTCGACTCTACCTTAACTCGACAGTATTTCCTTATGAAAGATGGAATTTGGATTTTACGAAAAAACTATATGCGCCAGCATATTACAGTTACGAAAATTTCCAAATGAGCTACTATCAACGAGAACTTAATGACCCGATGATGAGTTTTTCCGAATATATCAAAAATCCTGTATTCATCATAGATTGTAATCATCAGGCAGAGGCGTTGAAATCATCTACTGTGGACGTGAAGTTGGAGTTTGAAACACGCAAAAGCAAATTTCTAAAAGACACTAAAGTGTATGCATTAGTTATTCACGATGCATATTTTAGCTACAATATACTAAATGGCTCTGTTAGCAATAAGTCAATGTATTAATTATTATTTATGTAATAGTAAAAATAAACTGGTAAACTAGATACTCTGTGTTTTATTCATGTTACTATGCATAGAAAGTATTTTCAAGGCTACAACGCTCAGGGTCAACGGTTGCAAGGATTCGAGAGAGAGAATTTGTAGTGTTGGTGGTGGTGGTGGTGGTGGTGAAGGTCGAAAACTTGTATCTAAGCGGGGGACGATGGGTGAAAAATTCATTCTACTTTACGATGTCGTCTAATTCAGATCAGGGATATTCGACGAACAGTTCTGACGATGACATGCCTGCTCCACGGGTCCAACAAAGAAGGGTACGCCGGCGACGTAGGTTAAGGCCGCGGTTCTGCATTGTGCAGTCATATGTGAAATGGGGCGAGCACGTCTCATTATGTATGCATTGCCACATAACGAGATTTGGTGGTTTGATGAACGTAGATTTCATTCAAAGCCATCTTACGACTGCGATGATACACAACGCGCGAAGTCATTCACGCTGTGTTTTGTGTCGCGAAAGACTTTTTACAGTCTTTTACCAAGACTCTTGCATTATCTGCAATAGAATTCAGTAAATTATATTGCAGATAATACAATATATCGGCCTTCCCTACCGACCGCTACGAACCCAGACATTCGCTGGTCCATTGTAGGACAACTGCCACCCCCGGTCCTACTTAGGACCACAAAAGACTTTACTGTAGATTAGTTGTATGTCACAGAGTGACATAGTTATTCTTGGTTAAGAAAACCTTTCTTGGCTAAGAAGAATTATGTTACTCTGGTAAATACATAATAAGCTGTCGCGGTGAATGTAAAAAATTCTTTTTGACCATCTTTTATTTTACCAAACCCTATTCCCTTTCCTGTGGCAAGAGAACATAGTAAAAATATGTGGTCTTTACCTAGCCGTAAGAAAAAACATGATATGATCAAAACGCTCATTTAGAATTACAAAAATCATACATTCTTTGCTAATACATCCCGAGTGACATAATTTTCAAACAAGAAATGTATTCTTGAAGAAAATATATTGTCACATACTTGGTGACCATCTAACTACAATGAAAGTATTTTGTAGCCCTGAAAAGGGCTGATTTTTGGTGATGGAGAGGGAAACCTAGAGTGGTTGGTGTCCTCTCGCCACCTGGACCGATCGCGGCGCAGGACGCCTATGCGGCGCCGGGCGTCGTTGCCGTCGTTGTTCCCGACGCTCTTCCATTTCTCTGAGGAGAGCATCTCTCTCCTCAGGGCCAAGCTGCCACGGTGGTTCCTCCACCACCTCTATCGGTTCAGTCATTACCACCACCGGCTCAGGTTCTGGTGGCGGCCTGGGAGTCGGTGGTACTGCAAGTACCGGCTTTTTGGCGTTTTTGACGCCCCAATCCTCCCAATACTTCGCTATTTTCTCGTCTCTGCTAGAGTTCGTCATGAAACGACACTTTTTACATCGGTAGGACGACATGTCGAAAAGAGTGAAGAAATATTTTTATTGTGTTATTAAGTTCCTACATTTAGGTGGAACGTCGGCTGGTTATTACACCTAACGCCATCTATTAAAACTTTTTTGTGTGTAAACTTTTATTTCACAAAATATTTTTTGTGGTATTAAAATCGATTTATTTATTATATATTTTTATCAATAGATGGCGCTGAGGGTACTATTAAATAAATCGATTTTAATACGAAAGATATTTTGTGAAATAAAAGTTTACACACAGAAAAAAGTTTCAATAGATGGCGTTAGGTGTAATAACCAGCCGACGTTCCACCTAAATGTAGGAACTTAATAACACAATAAAAATATTTCTTTATACTCATCATGGCTGATGAAAGACCACCATCCCGAGGTTTATCCGTCTATAGCGACGAAACAGAGCGTTTCCGACCCATGAGTCCGGGGCTATGGGATCAGCTAAACCAAGCTGATGGTGAGTGGGTGGAATTTGAACCTAATGAGCCAGCTGCTGCCGAAGCTGTTGACGATTCACCGGTCGAGCCAGATTCCTCGACCGATTGGGAAGTTGGCAACGCCGCTGACGATTTCAGCGGTCCCGCTGACTCAAGCTCATGGTGGGACTATGAGGACGACGTGAGCGAGGGGCCTGCGGATTCAACAACTCCGTAAGGCATTCTCCCCTCGCTCACTAACGATGACGACCGCTACGAACCCTGACCGCCCCCTCGGGGGCACAAAAAGAATTCATTGTAGTTTAGCTAAATATATAATTTACAAGTTTTGATAAACATTTTCTAACGATGACGAACGCTACGAACCAAAGGTCAAACAGGATAGGGTCACTAAGTGGTTAAATGGTTTTCACTCTACTTAAAATCCAACAATTTTGTATGCAAAACCGTATGCCAGAATTCGATAATTTTTAAATCTATTTCTAACCCGATTCAGACAAAATTATATAGCACTGAAAAAAGCCGGATAATTTACTGTATACACGGCAAATTTTACATTAACAAAAGGTTTTTTACTAAGTTTTTAATCAAAATTAAAAAATCGATATTTTTTCTATTTTTCTGCAAAGTTTTTAAATGTGTTAAAAATGCTTGGGAAAAAAAATTTTTTTATTTAGCCCTTTATGTTTAAAAAAACACTTAGCGAAATTTTTAGCTATTTATATATACCCACAAGCACTCTTAGACAGAAAATGTGCTCGTTCTTAATATGAAATTAAAATAATAAATTTTAAGCAATATTAGTAACTTTACAAAAAAATTTTATAGAACATAAAAGATTCGTATGAAAATCAACAATTCATTCCCGACATAAAATTTGTAAAATTTATTTAAAAGAAAATAGTAATAAAATCGTAAATTATTGCTAAAGTAAGGGAAATATCGAAAAAAGTTATAAAGGAAAGTTGATTAGCACATCAAATTACATGGGATAGCATTTTTCAAAAGTTAAAAATGTGAAAAACTGAAAAACGGCAAATGACAAAGTTAGGTGTTTAACGTAATTGGCAACTTTAAAAATTCATAGCTCCCTTATTATACGTCTGACAAAAAAAACATTGGAGTCAAAACTTGTTAGAATTTTCTGAAGAACATTTTAGTGAAAAAAGAAATAAAATCGGTTAAAAAATAAAAAAGTTTATGATCAAAAAATGAAGTAAAAAGTTGATAAATCTCGTATCTATGCAGTCTGAGAGTGGGGAAATGGTGTGGACATGATTGGGAAGGGTCGATATACACGTTTTTTTTTTTTTTAATTTTTATAAGTCCAGTGTCAGAATTCATTACTATTTTATTCTTAGGTTTTTTTTCATCAGAGTAATATTAAGGAAGTTATAGTTCGCAGTAGATACCTAATATACAGTAAATTATCCCGTTTCTTTTTAGTAGACTAAAAATGTCTTTCACCAATGAATGCTCAATATTGAGGAGTATTTTAAATAAAACAATATAAAAATAATAAAAGATATATTCAGTAGTAATCTTTTTTTTATTACAGCCGTAGTACAGTAGTGTAGAAATGGGAAGTGACTACCAAACTATACCTAAATTCTAACCTAATAAACATTTCAGAAAAGGAATTTCCTTTCGTTTCGTCAGATCCATCCCTAGACGCGTTTCGCCATATCGTGGCTCATCAGTAGAGCTAGGATCTGACGAACGAAAGGAGACCTACTAAACATTACTATTATACAAATCTAATTTATTTTTATACTTGCTAATATTCTTTTTAACTAAACCTAACTGTTCCTGTAACTGTCTTATCTTTGTTTCTATGTCCACCACTTCTTTTTCACCGCACACTATCTTGTCCTTCCACATATTCCGCACATTAACAATTGTTTTTATGGCCTCCCGCTCCTGCTCCTGGCTGTAGGCCATCAACCACTCCGGTGTATTTGATGGCGACGGCGGCGGCGGCGATGGCGATGCTGCGGGGGATGATACTGGCGTTACATCCTCAAATATTTTTTTCGACCGGCCCTTACCCGCTCGTCTACCTGACTTGCAGATAATTGGAGACAGCGGACGCTCCATGGATGCCGGCGATGGTAGTCGTTTAGGAATTGAAGGTTCCGCAACTATTGGTTTTATTTGACTGTTTTTTTTCTTTTCTAGCCAGTCTGGCAACACTGCGCATTTCGCTGGTTTTCGAAATGTAAATTTCTTCCTCTTGCAGCTGCTGCCAGACGATGTTGTTGGCTGTGGCTCCACCATCTCTTGCCTAGTTCGCTTACTCGCATAAAACGTCTTGGCCTCCTTTGTTACATCCCCCGATGGCAACGTAAGCAACGTATGGAGTTTGCTGGGAACCTTCGCTTCCTTTACCGCTTACAATATTTACTTTGGGTTCTTGCTGTTTAAACCCGCCCTCCAATATTTTGTCCATTGCTTCGGACGCTAGCCGATCCAAGTTCACATCACCCCACACATCGTCACATTCCCTATTTAATTCTTCTTGGGTATTCTTCCCAAACATATCGCTCACATCTAAACTCGGTAAACTCATTTTAATAAACTGACTTAACACAAACTACTCGAACGACTTGAAAATTTATACTGAAGAAATAGGACTGGTGTATATTCTTTTATGCGCACCTCCCCACTACATACCAACCCCCACCCCTGTTCTCTCTCTCTTACAATACAACTCCCTCTCAAGGTTCAGATCCGTCCTTGTGTTATAATATATTTTTCTTGAAGTATGTATTTATTTTCAAGACTTATGTGAACCAATGTATTTTACACAATATATTTCCAAGGTTAAAATGTGTCCTCGATGTAATTTTAAAGGTTACAATGCTATTGGGATAATATTTAATAAAACAATGTTTTTTACGGCAAATTTTGGTTTTATTAATATCTTTAGTCTCTTTTGTCTCTCTTTCAAGGGTATAATACATCCTTGTAAATGCAATGTTCTCAAGGTTCAGATATAACCTTGTGTTATATTAGACTTTTCTTTAAAATATATATATATTTGGTTTCAAGGTTTACGTGAATAGGTGTATTATGCACATTATATTGTCAGGGCTGAAATGTGTCCTCGAAGTAATTTTTAAGGTTACAAATTCTGTATATAGATGCAGACATTTAGCACGGAATTATTAGATATTTCTTTACCATTTCATTACAAACATCGTAGACATTATGCTGCCAATCGACCAAGAACCAAACTTTTCATCAAACAAGTATGAACAACCACAAAAGGGGTTTCACGCTATATGTGTAAGGTGTAAACGAAACGATTTGTATTGGCATGATAACAGCCGTATTAGTTATGTTGACTTTCTTAGAATACAAATAATTCGATGTGCTGTTTGTGGTATGCAGATGTACCAACATCCCCGTCCAGTAAGACAATCAGATATGGAGAGAAGAAGATGGGTGTTGAAAGAAGTGTATAATAAATTGTCCAATTAATTTTGTATATATATTAAATAAAACTAAATTGTTTGCTGCAACGTTGTGTTTTATTATGTATTTTTTATTTTTAGTTCTTTAATATAACATATTATGTAAAAATGTTATTGTATAAATATTAACAATTTGTAAATATAAAATAAAATCTGAACAAATAATACAAATAAATGAGCTGCTTAATATTACGTTATATAAGGTATGAATTTTCCAGTTTATTATTTAAATGCCTCAATGACACGCAGTAAATTTTCTAAATTACTTTCCGGATCTGAATTATAAAAGTCAATGTCGGCGTGACCCCAAGGTAGAGTTTTTGTTGTTAACGGAATAACATAACGTTTATCGTCGTTGTGGGACAGGGCGATTTTATTTATTACTTGTGTGTATACATCATGTAACACACTGCGAAAAGTTTTCATTTTTCTAAAAATTAAACCGCCCTGTTCCACAACTTTTCGATAATCTTCTAGATGAAGTTCCTTTTCGATAACTGATTTTTTTATACCTTTTGCCTTTTTTAATTCCGCATTCTTAGACTTCACATAGTAAGCCTTGGCTCCGGTACCATAAAAACCAATTATCGGGTCACATGGAAATTCATCTTTCATCTTACCCGGCACCGAAATACTTTTTGTAATATTAAATTCATTGTTTTCAGGAAAATTTGAAGTATCGAATCTCTCAGGGTTTTCGGCTATCACGCGATAAAAGTCATCACAAAATACTTTTAATATTAGCGAATCCGTGTCGGTGTACAGTAAAGAAGCATCATTACCAAACTTTTTTTTAATAAAATTGTAAAAAAAATCATAAATGACTGTTTTTGAAATGTCTAAAATGGAAAACCCAATATATATTGGTTTGTTGTAAATAATTTTTAATTTATCCATGTGAATAGCAACAAAATCTTTTGAAAATATTGATCAACTATTGAAGTTAGGTCGAGCAATTAATGCTCTAGCCCCAACTTTCCCTCTAGCATTGTCCCAATGAGTTATTAGTTTAATATCTTTTCGTTTTTCAACGTTTTCCATGGTTTTTCCGAAAATCGCATTAATAATTAGTTTAAACAAATCTTTACCAAATTTTGATTTTGCAGAGTTTCGTAAACTAGTATTAAAATCAATATATGTTTTAAGCCACGTTGATTGATTAAATTTCAAAATTCTGTGGGTCCGCATTACCATAAGGCCGTTGTTAATGGCTTGTTTTAGGGTTCTGTAATGAACAATATACTTTTTTTTATCATTTAAATTCGGAATTAATTTTGGTAACTTTGCTGTCTCCGTTGGTGGTACGATGTTTTCCACCAAAAATGGAAGATCTGAATGTGTATCATGCAATTCTTCTGGATAATGCACATCCACTTCCAAAACGTAGCCTTGTGGGCTATTATCATCTATATTCATAATATTTAGATCTAAAATTTCGCGTTCAGATAACCACCTAAAACCGCCAAATGGTAATGCTTGGGACATACTATGACCGTACAAATTTGTCGCATCTAAGTAAGTGATATAAGAGGATGGTTGAGTTGGGTCAAAGTTTGGTAAATGAGAATTATTGGCAATATGTTTTCTTTCTGTACACTGACTTATACCACCGCGAATACCTTTTTGAAAAAAATGAACCTTGTCTATATCGGTCAAAAGCTCTAACTCTACCTTAGTCATGCGCAACATACAGTCAAAACTTAAACTTGGTAAAGTGTAGTATTGCGCAGAATCTAATTTATAAACTTTTAAGCATGTATCGCGAAACTGTTCGAAAACATCACATAACAATAGAACGTCTGATTTTAAATACAAATCGGAATATTCACCCAAATTTTTACACTTAAACACTCGCCATACTTCTCTTGCTCTATCATAGCATTCGTCGCTGATGTGTTCTCCGCGTCATAAAACTGATTTTTCGTTGGAAGATTTGGGTTATTCATCTTTTCAATATTATCAACGTAACTATAAGGAAAAACCCCTTTCTGTCGCATTAAGTTAAATTCCTTGTTATTGACAAAATATTTACGGGTTTCCCTAAACTCATCATTGCTAAGACCATTACCTAAATTCTCCAACGATGTCGATAAAAATTTAAAGCTATCAATAAAGCGGAGCTTTAAATTTTTTCTTTTTGTTTGACCCGTTTTTTGATCGACATAATCGTGCATGTAAATGCTCTTTGTAAATGATATATATTTCTCCTTACTTTGAGCTATAACATCAATTTTATCCCCATATCTGCATAATTCCTTGATGAACATGTGACTATCATAACCACTTAAATTATGAAATATTATGGGGATGAAATTGGGTATTTTATAATTTAAATTACAAACGGAATGTGCAGCACCAAATCTTTTTTTACCCGTTATATGGCAATGGTCTTTAACTTTCTCTTTAACGTCTTGGAATGGCATTTCGCAAATACTACAAATGGTAGCATTTTCAAAATCCTCTCTCTCCT
Organism: Polydrusus cervinus; assembly: GCA_935413205.1. Taxonomy (NCBI): domain Eukaryota; kingdom Metazoa; phylum Arthropoda; class Insecta; order Coleoptera; family Curculionidae; genus Polydrusus; species Polydrusus cervinus. Next base: position 33,114,367 of record OW284516.1, read on the forward strand.
CACGCGTCAATTTAGCCATAGGAACGATATCTTTTAAATATGTATTGTAAAGGTGTCTTAAATCGGTTTCGATACGATCAACGAAAACTTTCGCTGCATCGTCTCCACGGTATAGCTCAAATTTCGAAATAGAATCATCAAAAGAACATTTAATAAGATAGGCAAAAGAATAAGGTTCATGCTTTAGATTTTCAACTGTGTAAGATTTTTGGGGGTTTGGTTCTACTGTTTCAACGGGTTTTAGAACAGATTCAAAATCCGCATAAACAACAAATGGAACTCTCATTTGCTTCTCAATACCCTCAAATTTTAAAATATTTTCCGGAACACTTTTACCAAATTTATCGACTTTTACATCTGTTGAAGGTGTCAGCGTAAAGATATGCTTACAATCATTTTGTTGGTGTAACATTAAAGTTGATGGTGAAATAAAGTGAATAAGGCAGCCATCGCAAAAGTATAATTTATCGTGATGTTTGGAAATTTGACTGGAAACTAAGCGAGACAAATCAGTTATCCAGCAGTAGTGGTTTTTAACACAGTTGTCGTCACAAACATGTTCACTGTCACCTACACCATCATCTTTAACATTACAATCTTTAGTAATAAGCAACAAATTTACATGTTTTTGTAGTTTCTTTGGTGCATATCTTAACGGACCGACAACTTCGTATTTAATTTCATTATTTTCAAACCGCGACTCTAATCCATATACGTTGACTGAAATATTATTTAATTCCTCAAATTTTGAAATATCGCGCAATTTAACTGGAAAAGTCATACCTGTAAAATTTAACACTGTTGAGAAATGGGGGTATGAAGTAACCTGTGCCCGCATCATGGCTGCTGGAAACAAAGCTGACGTTATGGCCCAGGCAAAACAGCACTCATCCCTATTCATAATGTTCACAACAGCCCTTTTAAGTTCAATAAACCTCGGCAACTTCACATACGAGGAACCACCCAACGGTGAGAACTTGTTAATGTTTACCTCAAGATATAAAATTTTTTCCAATGCCCATCCTGAAATCCAAACAAAAAAAATATAAGTAAATTTTCTAATGGATTGCTACGTTTTATTTAATTTTGGTTTAAAATGTTTTTTATTCTTTTAACATACCTGAATCTTTCTCCTGAAATTCCGTAGACTGAACTTTCATTGCCTCCACAAAAGATTGGTAAACATCATCCAAGTCGCTTCCTTCATTTACAATTTCATTACACGTATTGAAGGATTTCTCACTGAAAACGTCCTGTGATGGTAGAAAATATCGTCCGACGACAACCATATTTATTTTAAGAGGCCGGTGAACATGCAAAATCTTACTGATTAATTGCATTACTTTTGGTTTAAGTTCTTCAAAAAAGACGGAATAGTCAACATGCTCATTATCACTGCTGATGTGATAAGATGCTATTCTGTTTTTAAAACTGCTTTGCACCAACTGAACACCCGGACACACTGCTACACTTGCCTTACTTTTATGTTGTATTGTTCTTTGATGAGCTGCAACACAATTCTTTGGTATGCTAATATTGCATAGCTCACACGTTTGCATAGCAGATGTTGATGCGGCACCATCAACTTTTCTCCGCTTTTCCGCACCCACACAATCATTAAATCTTGCCACACATGACTCCTTTTGATGACGTGATAAATTATATGTGCGAGTAAACGCAGCACCACATTTTTCACACACATAAGACATTTTACTAAATATATTATAATCAAGAGAGAGAATGAACTTGCACTGTTGAAGAAAAAATGTACACTGACAAATTTTGCTCCCCCCACCTATTTATAGAGCACACACGACGAAGGTTAGACCACACCTCAAGGTCATCAATATAACCAGTGACCTCGAATATGGTCAAGGTCATAAATAAACACCTGCAAACGTACATGGTCAAGGTCATATGACATCACACAAAAAACACCTGCACCCATTCAAGGTCAAGGTCAAATAAACACCTGCCCACCTTCGCGGTCAAGGTCAATGGAAGGAGTGGGGGGGAGAAGGTCATTTCCCATTTCTACACTACTACGTAGATACCATGGAAGAACTGGAAGAACGCATACAGGTTGCATTTGGTAGGATAAGGAGAAGATCGGTTGAAAAATTGATGGTTGTATTAAGCAAAACGGCAATCTCTTTGAACATTTAGGAAATTAGGATTTATAATTAGTAAATTTAGAATTATTAGAAAATTCTTATAAAATAAATTATATTACTTATATGTATAAATGTTTTAAATAAAATAGTTTTTAAATAATATTGTGATTCGTTGCCAGGACCGGACTGACAGGAAATGTAAAAAATATGAATTTAAAAAAATAAGCAAGGACATTTATCATTATGAGAAAATATTATTGCCATTACGTTTTGAGGGTACAAGGGTTTAAAAATCGGTTAAAAAAATCCAGGTCCGTATTTAAAAAAGTAAAGTTGGTGATGGCCGCTCGGAGACGAAACGACGGATCTTTAGTTTAGTAACGTCATTTTATAGAGGAGAAAAAGTGGCAATGACAAAGTGTCATTTATTTTTAAATAGCTAGTCAAATGAGCTCAGGAAAAAATAAAAACGATTTTGCAATATTTCGGTTTTTTTTCGAGTAAAATCGGAAGTATTAGGAATTTGAAAACTTTTAAAGCGGCATTATAATCAGCACCGAATTGCACAACTTTGCCCCCATTTAACCGTTTCTCTAACTCCTATAGTTTCCGAGATTCCAATGCTGGTATGTCGAATTGGTAACACCCTGTATGTATTAATAAACATTTATTAAACATAACAAAAATACACACTTCCACAACATCAATTTTCTCTTTTAGACTCGAAACGCGACGTGTTTCTGCCATTATTTACGATTTTAACCTTACAACTCACAAATAATCGGTGGACTGCTTTCAGGGAATCACACTATTTTAATTCGGCGAAGTCCTTTCGCGCTGCCACGCATACGCGATTGGTTGCCGGTCTGTCTTCCGAGAGCTTTTGCACCGTACTTATTCGTCTCCCAAATACTTAAAAACATTTTTTGTCCGTTTCAAGGAGAGTTTCCGCAATCTTTGTATGAAAACAGCCTGTCCACGTCCGCCCAAGAGAGGTTAATTTTCATGGAATTTCATATACCTAGTTCCGGACTATGAAAAAATGTCCGCTTAATAGAGATGTCCGCTTATCAGACGTGTCCGCTAATCAGAGGTGTCCGTTATGAAGGGTTTTACTATACATTTTTCTTTATAAATTTGAAGAAAATCCAAAACAATATTTACAATATTAAACTTAGTTGACTTATTCTGACACTTCATTTTAAACCTAGAACTATCAGTTTAGGATGGTTTTAAATTTAGAACCCTTCAGTGAATACGGCTGATTATGTCTTGTGCTCTTCTAATATTACTGAGGGACTTGTCGACCAACTTTTTTGATATTCTATTTTCCTTTTTAGTATTTATTATTTATATCGTATTCAAACCTATTTAAAAACTTTTGTGGCATGTACGTAAAAGTTTTTCAGTATCCTCAAACCTTGATTCCTTAGGGACTTATAAATACTTATAAAAGCTATATTCCGACTTCTTTTGAAAAAAAAGAGAAATAATTTTTAGTTTGATATTCTTTTTGGGAGTATCGTAAAACTTCAAAGTCAGAAGCGTAGGGTGAAGGTAAAATATATATAGGCCTTAAAATCTTTAGAAAATGCTTCATACATTTATAATCATACAGGGTTATGATGAGGAAACGGATAATATTGGGTTGAACAAAGATTTTTAACCAGAGTTAACTAACCAGCAAGTCAGTGGCGGCTCGTCAGGTGAAGGGGCTCTTCACCAAAAAAAATAAAACCAGTAGGAAAGTTTTTCGAAAATATTAAATATTAATGTACCAATACAGCTAGCACTTTAGCCCTTAAAAAATAATTATGTTCGAATTAATAATATTAATTTAATCCGAATGCTAGGCATAATAAGGCCACGTTAACTCCGATGGACAATAATTTATAGACACTCGTGCATTTTGGTGCGTCGCAACCGACCGCATCGGTGAGCTTAAAGTAGCAGTGAAGAGCAAACATACAGTCAAGCGGCTTTGATTTCACCGTCGCTATGGTTACGTGACGTCAGTCACGCGGCAGCATGTAACAATTTGCATTAGGATGAAGGGCAATTTAAAAATAGGTCAGTCGTATGCACCATTGTTTTAGCATTGGTTCGCTTAACCTTAAGGTATTTATTTTGAGGCTTTGCGAAACTTACGGTTATAGATATTTTTTAACGTGATTTACTGTGTGATTAAAAAGTTTTGTTTATATTTTTCAGTTAATTCAGTAGTGTGTACGTAGATACCTACTTAGTATTGTGTTTTAAAAATGAACCCAATAATGACATAGTTTGTAATTTGTTGGAAACTTGATTCAGTCGTTAGACAGATGAAGATAAGAGACGTTTTGTTAAACTGGCGACCTACTGGAATCTTAAACATAGATTTTAAAAAAGAATTAAAAAAAGTGGCAGATCCTATAAGATTAATTTTAAGTGTTCCTTGGTTTCAGAATATAATTGGCTATGTAGTAGTGCCGTCTTACAAAAATTGTTTTGTTAGTCGTGTTTACTCTTTTCGAATAAACATTGCGTTTGGAATAGGGACGGATTTACAGATTTTTTAAATATTACTCGATCGTTCCGTAAACATGGAGATTCTAGAGAACACTTAAAATATCAGTTAATGTTAAGAAATTTTGAACAAAATTACAATACTTATGATGATTGATGCTTTAAAAGAAAACGCTAGACCTCAACCGAAGAATCGATCTGATTTACAACAACTAGCTATGTAAGTACGTAATTAAAATATAAATTAGTCAATGTTTGTTCAAGTACCCGCACTATACCTAGCTCTTCACCATTTCTTAAGACCGCAAGTCGTCACTGCAGCAAGTTTGACTGTGATATACCTGACATTGACAAGCATTATAAACTCTCAATCAAAGGTGCCTGATTAGTAAATTAAAAATGAAGGCAACCGGGCCAGTATGATTGAAAGAAAGTTATTTCTTGTCAGTCTTGCTGGTTAGTTAATTATTATTAAAATTCTTTGTGCAACCCGACACAAGTCCTTTATTGAGAATACTCCGTAAAATTATTTTTTTGGAATGCATTTTGTATAATTTTCGTAGTCACGTCAAAGTTGTATGCTTGATCTATGAGAATCTTCCTGTCATGATAATAATGTTAATTTTTTCTCCCTAGGTTACAAGGACCGCCACTTTTAACATTATCTCTAAAAGTACGAGAAGTTCTCCACTTAATTGCTACTCTAGACAATGTCGATTGGCTAACAGACGGGCGATAGGGTATTTTTCATTAAACATATCATGGAATTTCCCATGTATTCTACTTTTCCAATACCCAGCATAATAAAAATGTCTATGCGTTCATCTTCAGGTAAGCTCATTTTGGGTGTAATATTTTAATATTATATTATAATAAATATTTTTTAACTAGTTTTTTTACAGTTCGGGGTTTTAAGTTAAAAATAAAACCATATTGATATGTTTATACACAATATAATAATATTGGGTTGCATAAAGATTTTTAACGATAATTAACTAACCAGCAACTTTGACTGTGGCATAAATGACATTGGTAGAAATAGTTTTCTTACAACCAAGGTGGCCCCGTTAGCTTAATTCTTGATTTACTAATCAGACAACTTTGGTTTTGAGAAAATAATGCTTGCCAATGTCGTAAATTTTTTTTTGCTGGGGTTGGCGGAAGAGCCAGTATACTTAGGCCTACATAAGGCTATTTGTATCCCCTATCGTCTGGGTAATGTCAGCAGCCAGACGGGACCTATAGCTTAACCTCCGAACCACGTGTATGCAGTGCACCCCCCCGAAGTCCATGACGGCCTTCTCGGTTTCAATATTAGGAATCGCTAGTAACATACTGCATTCTTAAATCTACTAAATTTCGGACATACTTTTTTTATTGTACAGGGTGTCCAGTTTTCATATGTTTTACGGGTTATCTGCGTTATTAGTTATAGAAGGTTGTGGTGTTCGCGGCACTGTGTTACTTTTTTGAGAAACAAACAACAGAATTTTCATAGCCCCCTTAGTTTTTTAGATACGGGGTGTTTTTGAAAATTTTGCATTATGTGACACCCCCGTATCTCGGTTATGCTGCAACTTATCAAAAAAGAAAAAATTGACTTCATCATCAGTTTTTTTACGTAGAATCCAGTGGCTTAGTCACATTTTTCTATGTTTAATTGTTTTCGAGAAAAAGAGCAAACTTGCATTTTTTTTAATGGGACACCCTATATATTTTTAAATATTATGATTCAGTTTATCACAAGCTTTTTAAAAATATATAATACTTTATAGCTGTTTTCTATGTGAAGCTAAGAATTTACATTTTTCAACAAATTTACATTTTTTTAAATGGCACACCGTAGAAATTTTAAGATTAAATAATTCAGATTGTCACAAGCTTCTCACAAATATAAAATACTAATTTTAAAAATATATACCTATAACAATAACTTTTATAAATATAAATAACAATGAACTCAGTTGTGTTATACGTTCAATAATTAAAAACGACAATTATTTTATTATTATTTATATTGGAATAACTTTAAGAGATATTTTTAATTTTCCGCGTTTTATGAAAAAGCGTTCTGAAACAAATAATCGCAGAAATAATAAAATCACACTGAATTGCACTGAGCATGCCCTTCTTTTGTTATCGATTGGAATCAGAAAGCGGCAGCTTGTCATTCTCGTCTTGTCAGTGTTTGGTTTACATCTGAATTATTATGATATTTTCATTTATTTTTGATTAAAAAAACAGTATTTTGTTTGGATCACTGACACTGGTATTTTGAACAGATTGTAATGTAAATTAATTTAAAAAAGTAGCACAAACATCAACAGATAAAATAGGATAGGATTAATAATTATTAGAAATAAAAAAACAGCAAAAAATGGGTAACCCATTCTGACAGTAAATAAAGATTATTTCAGATAACACGCCTGTCATCTTTTGTTTTCCTAAATACCCGTCATGGTCTACTAAAAAAATGTAAATTTGTTGAAAAATGTAAATTTTGAGCTTCACATAGAAAAAAAGCTATAAAGTATTATATATTTTTAAAAAGCTTGTAATAAACTGAATCATAATAGTTAAAAATATATAGGATGTCCTATTTAAAAAAATGAAAGTTTGCTCTTTTTCTCGAAAACATCTCAACATAGAAGAAATCTGACTAAGCCACTGAATTATACGTGAAAAAAACTGACAAGTCCATTTTTTACTTTTTTGATAAGTTGCAGCGTAACCGAGATACGGGGGGTGTCACAAAATGCAAAATTTTGAAAGAAAAACACCCCGTATCTATAAAACTAAGAGGGCTATGAAAATTCTGTTTGTTTCTCAAAAAAGTACACAGTGCCGTGAAAACCACAACCTTCTATCTTTACTAATAACACAGATAACCCGTAAAACATACGAAAACTGGAGATCCTGTACGTATGCCCATTCCGGAAATCGAACCTGGGTCGCCGCGGTCGAATGCCACTAACTCACCTCTGAGCCACTACCGCGGTTTAAAATGTCGTTAACGCCACAGTCAAAGTTTCTTGGTTAGTTAATTATTGTTAAAAATCTTTATTATACCTACTTATTTACCTAATTGGCCAAATTTTATAGCAATCACTTTCAAGGTAAGCTGAATGCAGTCATGTTAGTATGGAAGGGAACATCGAAAATACATTTATAAAGGTTGCCGACATCAAAAAACAACTTAGCCAATTCTGTTTCACTGATCGAAAAGCCAGAAAAAACGTAAAAATATATATTTTTCTGCGCTTGTGTAAAAATTTCTCTATCCAGTGAATAACCCATATATTTAATATTTTTTTGTCGATGGATTGCCCTCTATTTGACTTATACATGATGACGCAGGTGTAGATATTTCGACGAAAATGCTTTTGCTTTTTGTTTCTATGCGGCTTCGTCAATAAAAATTAATTTTCGATAAACTTTTACCTGCCCAATTGCATCGTTGCTGCTAGACCAAGTGAGGAGTGACCAACCGATTTCGTGGTTAGGTTCATAAATGTTTACTGTCGCTGCCAATTGGAAATAAATAAACTAGATAAGTATACCCTACATTTAAAAGCTGTAAAATTCAAATTTTTACTTAACGGCAACTGCGATTTTTTTTTTCGTCACACAACTCATAAACTAGGTACTTAGCAACGTGTAAACGGTAAATCTAGACAAAGACAGTTAAGACAATAATGCAACATTCAAGCGAGTAAGTAGAAACGTCATTTTGATTAAACTAACAGTGCATAGCCGGCTTGGCGGACAGCTCGAGCTGAGTTGTTAGTGCCACTATGACTCTCGAGGAACACTATTGCCAGACGTAGCCAAATTCGACTATTGATAATAGTGAATATTGAAAATTTGTTAAAATGTAGCGCATGTGGCCGAAAATAAATTATTAGTAAAAGGTGTAAGATGGAAAATTAGTTTGCAATTAGACTGTTATGCGCCACTGAGACCAGCATTAAAGTATTTTATGTCGTAAACGATACAATTTATGAACAATGCCTAGAATTGATTGTGGAATGTAATAATGTAAAAATACATATGTTTTATTTAAAAAAATTAAAAAGTTGATAAACGTAGTATTTTTATGATCCACGCTCCTGGACCGAGATCATGCTCGATGTAGGTATGAATGACTAACCTATTAAAGTAATAAAGACGTTAGCATCTTTTTACCTTTTTCGCCAATAATTTAGTATGCTTATTCACAAGTTATCATTTTTAGTAATTTCCCAATTTGTAATAAATTCAATATTTTTTGTTTTATTTTAATATTTTATATTATTTTCCAAATGCTGATACTATTGCCAATTTTTTTTTTCAAGAATTGTACAGGGGCCAGAACAGATAACTAAACTAAACCCAAAAAATTTATTTTATGTATCTAGATTCAAGTAAGAGGCTGAATTCTTTTCAAGCTGTATCTACAGTTATTTAAAGTAACTTTTCGTTTCCTTCTGAAACATATTAGCTGTCTTCAGTATCGTATTTTTTTAAAATTGAATTCCTGTTTTATCTTTGAAAATAAATGTTGTACGGATAGCACTGAAACTCTGATGCTTTCAAATGCAAAATTTATCAACCCTTACAAACGCTGAAAATTGAATAAAAACAAAAGGAAATTTTATTGTTTCTTGAATTTGTGGCCCAAGGACCGTCCCCTTGATTTATTATTGAAGATATATTGAAAGAAATAAGCAGCGGTTTTGTAAACACTGGGTTCGCAATTGTAAGAAGTTTTCTTTGCTAAATAAAAATAATGTGTCATAAACACTAATTTACAAATTATTCAAAACTTAATAATTAAGAAATATTGTAAATTTAAATAGGCCATAATTGTATCTATTGTTAATTATTCTTTTATTTCAATACAGATATTATATCTACAGGGTGATTCCTAAGTTGATACTTCTTTTTTAGCTGTGTATAGAAGGCATTAAAATAAACATTTTCAAATATATTAACTTAATTAATTAAACTTAAAAATAGGCGAGATACAGAAGTTAAAAATCTAAATGCGGGCCCGGTCATCAAAACGTAGTGCGCTATACTTTAAGCTATTTTTCTTATCTCTTATTAGTCATGCAATTTACATGTGGTGTTGAGCAATCCGCTGCGGTGTGTTTTTCTGAAGCAAGTTAATTTTACATTGTTTTTTTACACGTGAAAATGGTAAAATTTGAAAACAATGAACTAGTAGATATGGTGCTAATTTAGGGTAAGTGTCATGAAAGTGCGGCTGCTGCTTCAAGATTATACGCAGAATGCTTTCCCTTGTGGGCTCATCCTACACCCAGAAGTTTTCTTAATTTTAGTCAACGGGCAAGTTAGGCAGAACCGTATTTGATATATAGTGTAATAAATAAGTGTAAGTACCTTATTTTTGAGTTTTTTGAAAAAAGGTATTTGAAATGTTGTTTATTTAATGCCTTCTATACACAGATTAAAGAGAAGTATCAACTTAGGAATCACCCTGTATATTATAACCAATTTAATAATTAGGATTTGTTATAAATAACAGTGATAAGAGCTTTGATCGTTTCCAGTTGTCCTTACATCTTTAAAACATGATACGTGTTTCGCTGTCACAGCAGCTTCGTCAGATGTGATATTAAAAATAAAATTTCCTTATAGAGGTCTTAATTGACAATAGTTATACAGATATTGGTAAAACCATGTAATAAAATTTTTAGAGTCATTAGAAATCAACAAATGGAAAAATTCACCAAATTTATTATATGACCAATTAGATAATTATTGCACTTCTCCTTTGTTAAATTTATTCAATGCATAATTAGTTTAGTATCCACCTACCTGTCCTTTGTAAAGTAATACCTTAATAAAAGTAAGTAGTAAGAAATTTTTTTAGCTACTTAGTTTTACATGTTTCGAACGTAGAAACGTTCATCTTCAGGAGAAGTATAGTAATATAATAGTATGGGAAATTGTGAGTAACACCCTCATAGAGCTTTTGAGGAAGTTAAATAATTGGAGAAAATAATGCTTACATAAAAGTAGCGGAGAAAATTTTACTACCAGGTTCTGAAGATAAATTTATTAAATTATTTATCTCCATGCTTTCGATTGATTTAAAATTATGAGACATTTAGAAATGTCCGGGAGATATTCGATCAGAAAGTAAAAAAAAAAAAGATAAAATAACTTCCGTTCATTTCGTCAGATCCATCCCTAGACGCGTTTCGCCATATCATAAGAGGAAATCACCTGTAAAGAGTAAAGACACTCGTCACAAATACAGGAGTTCCGCTAGGCAGCGCCAATTCGCATCGCAAAACAATTATTTATATATTAAAAATATAACTTTCCAATACGTGACATTTGAAATTTATTTGAAATAGGAAACTGTCAATATCTTGATGTCATAATGATTGAAGTCTCGGTGTCATAGTGATTGAAAACTACCCGGGGTGTCGTTTTCAGTTAAATATTGATATAATTGGGTGATTTGTGTAAGATGACAAAAAAATTAATTGGCTCGTCGGAACTGTCAAAATATGTTCGGGTTTGTTCGGCTTTGTCAGTTGATTGTTCTTTAATAATCCGTTGGATAAACATATAACATTATAATAATTATTTGTTGTTTATCTTTAAAGAGTTTGTTGGACATTGGTCAATAATAAACCGTAGAAGATCAAATTATTTATTAATCGCGGTTTCGACCTATTTTAAGTCATCATCAGAACTACAAATCTAGATCTTCTGTGTTGAAAAAAGTACGCCAAAAGTACATGCTAGGCATGGGATAATACGTACCTTTTGTGTTTCAGTAGTAGTTGTGCTGTTGGTAATAGCAAACAGTGAACAAATTGACTTATTCATGTATGACTGGAGATACTTACCAAGTGAAACGTTATGATTTATAACGAATAAAGATACTCCAAGTCAAAATCCCTTCTATCGTTTCTACACTGTCATTAATGTTATAGTTCAAGTTGTTTGGTTAGTTAATTATTACTGTTTAAAATATTTATGCAACCTAACATTTACTTTTACCGAATTTTAAGTAAATACGATTAAATGATACATTCCTGTATTTGGGGTAATACGTACTCTAAAAAATATACCTTTATATTAAAATTGACGAGAATCCATCCATAGCATCATCTCCAATTTAACTAAACCAAGACTCTTGCTCAATTCTGTATTAGTTACTAACAGAAATAATAAAATTACATAAATACATTTTTGGAATTTGAAGCGTAATACTTGAATAAGCTTATAGCACCAGACAGATTGCTCCGAGGTTTTGCTCTAAAATTATCAAAGTAAAGCTTAATAAGCGGCTTAATTTGCCACACATATTTTATGATTCACATCCCTATAATTAGGGAATTAGTGATATTTAGGTCGAGTTATTCATTTTCGGCTTATATAATAATCCTTTAAATATATAAACTAGTCAAGTAAGTTTCAAAATAAATAATGTCGACTTTTGGGGGAGAAGTTTTGGTAGTAGGAACAGCGGCATTAGAACAAGTGAACTAAACCAGATCCACGAGTTCTTGGAACTTCTACAATATATTTTAATAAAGAAACATTCTTTTACTAAAAATATTATTAAAAGCTAAGAAATTTGTTCAGTGCTGCACAGCGCAGCTTGCGACAAATGCACATAATATTGAAAAAGTCTTTTTTTAGCAGATCACAACCACAAGTGATCCTAAAGAATTTTCTACGAATATAACAGTGTGGTAAAAATGTCTCTTTTCCCTTTGGAGACAGCGCCGACATATCATTTCTCTGTGCTTTGTTCTTATGAATCCAGAAATTTTCCATTAGGTGATACAAAGTTTAGTTTTTTTCTGGCATTATTATCACTAATCACAGTTTCTTGTATTTCCTGAGGCTCCGCCATTTTTTTCAAGACAGTAATAATATATTACAATACGAGACGGAAAATGTTTCATTGCTGGTTGAGACCGCAATGAAATTTTCCGTCAAGGATTGTATACTATTTTATTTTCAGCCATGACATTATGATTCAAGTAAACATTGAATATTTTTGCACGATAGACTTTTTTGAAATAATAAATTTTGTCGCACCGGTTATTACCTGTCATTTCCATTGTTAGTCGTTGTCACCAGTTGATAGCAGTTGTCGCTTGAAATTTTTTGAAAGTCAGCGTTTTTTAAGAAAAATAATACAAATTAAAGATGTTCTTCGATAGTGACGACGAGTTAATTAGCTGTACTCCACCTGATTTGAAAGAAGTAGCGGATACGATTGAAGAAAGTCTGCTACCTACAAAAAGTAAGCTACGGTATGAGAATGCTTTTAATACATTCCAAGCGTGGTGCAGCAGCAGAGGAACAACCAATGTTACATCAGAGATCGTTTTGTTGGTTTATTTTGGTGAGATCTAGATCTAGGAGGGATATGTAGAATCCTCAATAGAGAACAAAAGAAATACTGCTAAAATGTTATCATCTTCCTCTAAAACTGTTGATTTACCAAGTATTTCAAATGAAGCTGCATCGCAAGAAATACGAATTTCAAATCAAACTTAACTTCAAGAGGGTTTGAAAATTTCTGTAATAAATAACAATGCCAATTTAATAATTAATGTGTATAAATAAAAATATAAATAAATAAAGAATCGGATCGTTGCTGTGTTCTTATTTTACCCCGTTTTTATAAGACCTACTCAAAAATACCGGGCAAGAAAATGAGGATTGACGATTGAAATGTATTAGAATGAAAACGCATTTTCCGTTCTAGGATGGAAAATGTGGATCGGAAGTAAGAAGACAGAAATGTAATATTTTCAAATTTCTAAAAAGACAGGAATGTCAATATTACCTACATGGCTGAAAATAAATTTTATAATTTTGAACATGGTACTACAATATGTTATTAATTTGTTTAATATAACAAATCAATAATAGTCTCATCAATAATGCAAACTGTTAAATGATCATAGAAAATTAATTTCATTTAGCATTATTAGTAAGTTTTTTTTGTCCTAATTTCAAACATGAGGATCTGGTGAAGCGACATAACATCTAGCTTTGGATCCAATAGTCGTGAGTTTAAGCTCTGCAGCCTGCAAATATTTTTTAGCATAAGGTTCGTAAGTTTGGTTGTAGAAAAAATATTCTGTTAAACTCGAAGCCCTGAGCCTCTGAGCCCTCGGAAGTTTAAGCACTGCGCCTACGGCGTCGTGCTTAATTTACTTCCTCGTGAGATATAGACATAATATCCACTCTTGTTGTACAAACTTCTATTATCGTCAATCGAAAAAATTATATAAAACATGCAATAATTAAATTTTTTGTCTGTTTAAAGGTTGGAGACAATGATGTTTCTAGAGTTTTGGATTTGCATTGTCTTTATTTGTTTTAAATCGAAACAAATAAAGACAATACAAGTCCAAAACTTTACTGCGGTTCAATTAAATTTATAATAGGTATATGATGTTCAAAATATTTTGTACCCCGAAATAATATTTCTATATTAAGAGATTGAATTTTGCTTCTATGTCCCTATTTTTTTGGTATATTTAGATAACTGACAAGAATTGTAAATAAATTATTTATTATATGTACAACGAGTATTTACAATTCATTATCCCAAAACAAACCATTTATTTCTTAGTAGGCAATTTTCAAATCCATGGAGATCCAGGATTTCAACAATAGTCAGCCAAAGCCAGAAATGGTTCACCTCATACATATGTTTACTTAGAAAGTATAACACATTTTTTTTAATGGTTAGGCAACGCTTTTATTTGGCTTTAAACACTGTCCGAAAAATTTTGATTGACATGCAAATTTTCCAGACTAACTACCGTTACCTACCCGTAAATCTGGGGGTTGAAGTTATGTGATACGGGGCCGGTGCTTACCAGGTGCTCCTGAGAACTTTTTTTTAACTGCGGCTTGATTCTCTTAATGTTTTGCTAAAAGATAGAGACAGTTCCATTGGTGCTTCCATAGAATGTATTTCTCTTTCTATTAATGAAATTTCTTGTATAGTCGGATCTGGTCTTATCGTGCGGGTCATACGATTCAAGAAAGACATACTCTCAGTTTTTGTTTTCTTTACTTGCGTTTAATTTTACCCTCTAAATAAAATACGTAAGATAAATGAGACAGACTTATTCCATTTTGACATGAAAAAAAAAGGATATATATGTATTTATTTTCCAGCGATTCTAAAAAGCTTATAATTAGGCAATCCAACGATGTGTCCAAATGGCGGCTGGCTGGCAAATACTGCTTTGTAATTGGTGCGCGTGACCATAAAAATAATGTTGCTGGTGGCATTTAACTGGTGACTCAATGCTTTTTACCAGCCAACCGCCATATTGAATCAAGTGGTTTGGATTCCCTAATAGCACCAGCTACGTTTTATTTTAAATATGCCAGTTTTGTGACTTTGACAGTTTGTGACAAAAAGAAACAATTTTCTGGGTTTTTGCATCCCCAATAAAAAAAAATTGTACTTAATCTGATAAACTATTTCGAAAATGAAAGGAAAAGTGGAAATTCGCCAACCAATATTCAGGAAACAGTAGCCAAAGCACTGGGAATTAGTTTAACGACTGTGCAGAAAATTGTGCATGAAACAAAACAACATAATACCCAAGAATACTAAAAAGTGTAAACGAAGAAAGCCAAAGACTGAGGATGTTAGCGAAAATATTAAAATTGGAGTTCGAAATGTGATTTACGATTTATACAAATCAAAAACCAATGTAACTCTTCCAGTTTTATAAAAAACATTAAAAATTCGAGGTGTTTTGGAAATTGGACTTAAAGCGTTATCAAAATTATTAAAAAATTTAGGTTTTCGCTGTCAAAAAGACTGTAACCGAAGATTTTTATGTGAGCAGCCACAGATAGGGAGTCAGCGTGTTCAGTTTAAAAAAAAAATATACGGACAATTACAAATCGAAATTTAGAAAAGTGGTATTTTTAGACGAAACGTGGATATTTTCGAATGGAAGTGGTTCAAAATCTTGGCAAGATGAGTCTGTAAAAAGTGTTAAAAGGAAAAAGGGGTGCGGCACGGGAAAGCGTTTTATTATTTTGCATGCCGGTTCTGCAACAGGATATGTTGCAGGTGCGAGTTTAATTTTTTCTTCAACATGAAAAAGTGCTGACTATCATGATAATATGAATGGTTAAAAGTTCAATTGATACCAAATTTGGATGCTCCGTTTTTAATTGTATTAGATAATGCATCATATCATTCAAGAATTTTAAATTAACAGCCTACTTCATCTTGGAGGAAAAGTGATATTTATGAGTGGCTGGAAAAACACAACCAAAATCCTTTACCAAATATGCTTAAATCGGAACTCCTATCAATAGCAAAGTCTCTTAAAAAACCCAAAATATACGCGGTAGATGAAATACTGCGTGAATATGGTCATGAGGTTCTACGACTGCCACCATATCATTGCCAGTTTAACGCAATAGAATTAATATGGGCAGGTGCAAAGTCTTATTATGAAAAACATGTAGGTGATGGTCTTAAATCCGACCAAGTACAAATAGTTTGGCAAGATTCGTTAGATCATATTACACAAGAGTACTGGAAGAAGTCGGTGGAACATACAGAAATATTAATAAGGGATTGGTGGGATCGAGAACAAGTACTAGATGTCGAAGTAGCGCCAATGATAATTGCTCCATTCGAATACGACTCAGACGACAAGGACTTTTCAGATTTTATAAGTGACGATGAGAGTTTTTAGGCTATAATTATAAACGGTGTTTTTCGTTTACATTTTTTAGTATTCTTGGGTATTATATTATGCTTTTTTTTCATGCACATTATTCTGCATAGTCCTTAAACTGATTCCCAGTGGTTTCATTACGGTTTCCTGCATATTGGTTTGCGAATTTCCACTTTTTCTTTCATTATCGAAATAGTTTATCAGACTAAATGCCATTGTATTTTTAGGTTTTAGTAGTAAAATTGTTAAAATAAATTGCACTGTTTATTATTGTCGTTTTTAATTAAAGGGTACAGTAGGTATATAATTAACGATTATATAATTTTTTTGTAACTTTTTCAACTCCCCTGTACACAATTTTTACAAAACTAATAATATTAGGTATATGTGGCTATCTTCGCGTAGCTAAAATAATGAAACTATTTTTCCTTCCTTCGGTATATTTGTAAATAATCTCACAACATTTTGATAGACTCTGTGTTGTCTGATTTGACGCATATGATCAGTGACCTTTGGACCCGCACGTTAAGACCAGATCTGACTATATATTCTAGTTGGTGTTTTCAAGCGGTCACCAATCCAAAAATTAACCGTGCTTAGCATTGCATTGCGTCGCTAAAAATTTTCGAAATTATACAAAGTGGGGATTAAAGAACTCTTAGTTTTAGGTTTTGGTTCCACTAACCCTTAAATCTCCCGCCTGACCAAAACATGCTGCTGGAATGACACAGCTATGTATCACTGTAACATATTTTATCACTAAGCTTAGTTCAGAGACATCACAGACATGCCCTTAACTTAACTCTATCTCGGTGATATAGCGTGATTCTTTTTGGATATTTAGTTTGACAAATGAAATCTATCGTGACTCTATCTCTGTGATATGTAGGTTTTAAGAAATGATTGCATTCAATATTTGATCTTGATAGATGCAATCTATTGCAGTTACATTCCTCAGATGAAGCATATGCGGGTATTTAGTGATTTAACTTGAATTAGGTCGTCGATTTGACTTCAATAAGTAAATATCAAAATGATACGATTATTCACAAACACCATAATAAAATTAATCATTATTCTATTATATTCTTTATTGGCTGTTCGTAAATAATGTTATAAATTTTAACATTTACATATTGGATTCAAAATTATGACATAAATGAAGAAGTTCAAGTAAATCAAAAAATATATGCTTAATATATTAATAATAAATAATATAAAGGGAGTTTAGTCATTCAAATAAATCAGCAATATGCAATTCAAAATATATTTCTCTGAAAAAAATACCTGCTTCGGAAATAAAACAATAAAATTTCAGAATACCTTTTTTTATTAAGTTGTGAGTTATCCTTTGTGGCCTGACTTTATTTATTCTTTACATAGCCCTTTGTTTATCCTGCCTCACCCAATCTCTTACTCTGCCGCCTCAATTAATTTGTTCCATATAATCAAGCAAACTAACTGCCTCTGCAACAGCAAAAATTGTTACATTGGTTAACAAATCTTTGATAACTACATTATGTTGCGTGTCAATAGGTTATGCATAAATAATACCATGGAAGAAATTTAAACTAACCAAGCAATATAATATATTGGTTCTTGTAATAAAAATTCTTCTTTTCTCCTACAACGTCTCTATATTCTGCAAAACTGAAAAGGCAGGAACGGTCCAACGCAAATTAAATGTCTGGGATCTGGATTAGGATTATTCACAATATTTTTAGTATTACACAAGAAGATGGTTGAAATTGAAAACCGAACAAGCGAGAATCGGTAAACCGAAGTAAAGGCATCAACCCTTCAACTAACCTTAAATCGTGAGAGCAGCTAGTAGTCTCGACTCTCGTTGGTATCGTCTCAAAAAACTCGAGAAATTACATTTTACACATCTTTTCATAAAAATTAACTACTTTTATGACGAACAAACGAATTTAGAAAGAACCCCATAACGGTTTCGGGTTCATTCTTACACTGCACCTGTTGAAGTGAGTCCTAAAGTTAAGAATTTTTATAACGAAATTAAAATGAGTTAAATAAGATATCTTAGATACATCACCAGGTTGCTATAATTATAGAACAAATTGTAGTCACTGTTATCTTTGTGACGTTAACACGATAAAACTGCGGTAAATCCATGTTCTTAGAAAGTCTTATTACAATGTGCTACATATTTGTTTCGTAACACCTACAGAACTTTGTAATAATACTATGTTCCTTCCTAGAGCTCTATATGAATTAGCACTTTCTTGGCGCGTTCTCATAACATCTATATAACCTTGTAATAAAGATGTGTTCCCTCTTAGAGTTCCATATGAAATAACAATAATAACATCTTCCTTTCTTTTCTTAGATTCTATAGCCTAACTGATGAGCTATAATATGGAGAAACGCGTCTAGGGATAAATCTGACGAAATGAAAGGAAACTCTTAGTTATGCCTGGGGCCAACGGTTGAAAATAATAATAATAATTTTAATTACTGTTACTATTTTTATTAAAATTTTCAATTCATTAACTTTAATATTCCAGTTGCAGATTAGACAGAAGTTGAGCATATTTGACTAAAACTGGATAATAATGGATAAACTAAAACAGTTTGTTTAGTGTTATTCGTATTTAGGTTCAACTGCTACATTAGACTAAATTAGTTTAACAGTTAGCAGCGGATGTTAAATTTTTATATCTCCAGACCGACATCGTAGAGAAAGCACAAACTACTAGTTAAAAGTAATTAAGTGAAGTTAAAGGAAACTAGTGACTTTTTGCATATCACTCTAATAATGCAAATGTTTCAAGCGTAAAATCTTAAGAATATATTTGTTGGATTAATAGCTAGGAAACTACTTAACGAGGTACGACGTTATTTTGTTAGTGGCTTAGACATTAGCCCTGCTGGAAGCTAAGTATAGTTTAGGTTTGCTTCATGTACCTATATAAGGAGAGTTGCAAATAAAAATTAAATCCATTTGTTTTTAGTTTATTTTCAGTATTATTGTAGTTAACCATATTGTACACACTTTAATATATTAGATAATTTTAATGAACTCATGTAACATATGCGCTGCTATTAAAAAAGGGCTAAAACTGTTATTACATTGGAAAATCGTTAAATGTGTTACTCTGTGGCAGCTTACGGTCTTAAAAAATGGTGAAGAGCTAGGTATAGTGCAGAGTTTCATTTGATTAAAAAAATCTTTTTTGTCCTATTTTTAAATGTTGTGTAAATTATTATAACTGGATCACTCTGTATATCTAAAATTAGAATGTGTTAAAAAATAGTTATTGCAAAAAAAAAGAGTTACATTTTATATATTAAATTAATGAATCAGAATTTCAGAAAAAGAGAAATTAAAGTGGTTTGTGGTGAATTAATTTTTTTTTTGAGAAATAAAATACCAGACAATATACTCTACATTCTACATCAACCGTTGCCCATTTATTTTTCTATTCTATATAGCTTGTTGCACAAAAATATTAAAATATGAACAAAATCTAGCTGTTTGTTTTCGAAATTAAAAATGTTGGTAATAACTTTTTTTTTTCGATTTTCATAATTTTTAAATATTAAAAATTATTTTATCAACCTACAAAATATAAAATATCCTGTACATATTTTATTCCTAAATAAGTAAAGAAAACTTAAGGCCTACTTTTCCAACTAATGAAGAAAAATAAAAAGTTGATAACTTTTAGGAAACAAGTGAAAACTCCAGATAATGCCGAAATTCTCAAAGTAAGAAGTTGCCAACTTTAAAAGGCCATAACTCAAAAATTAGTCATTGGATTACGCTCGTGGACATTTTTAATCATGACGTCGGGATCTACGTAATACTAAAATCTTCGAAAAACTAGCCGAAAGCCAGTTTTCATAAGCTTTACGAGGGGTCCTTTGCTATAATGTTTTTTAATCGTAAAGCTTACAGTCAACGAGATGCTGACATTTGAAAAATTTAGCAGGCTATCGTTTATATCTGGTACAAGTTGGACAAGAATCGCTTGCACTATCCGTTTTAGTTTCTTATTATTTATTAAAAAACCCCACATTTGATTTAACTGTTAAACTTGTAAAGGCGATTTTTCGTTAAACAAATAGGTACCTACTTCCTTTTGTTAAAACAGTTTTTTTTGGAAACATTCTATTTAGTTGTTGCATTATTCAGTATTAAGTAGGAATTATTGTCGATTGGATACACGATGAATGATAAATAATATATTGAGAAAAATGCCGGGAAATGTATTTTCCGAAAATCGATCGAAAATATTAACATTTCTGAAAGAAAAAGTTAATATTTCCTTACACTTAGTCGTTGCTAGGCAACAGGAAATAACTGTTAGGAAATATTTATTTTCCTACGACCACCTATGAAAATAAGAAAAAAAGCACGGTTAACTTGGCTCGAAAGCGCCGAATATAACACGCGTGTTGAAAGATAATATTTCAACTCTAGAGTGGAAATACAAGGCACACTATTTAATTTAGGCATATGATGCCAATTTGACAGACCAGACCTATTTATTAAAAAGAACAAATTTTAGAAAGCAGTTTAGTTTATTTATCACGTATTTGTCGAGTGATTGAGAATTAGAGTGTGAAAATACGCCATCTGAAATTATAAAAAAGTTAAAAATATACTGGAAAATTTATTACCAGTCAAAACAAGCCCCGCTGAAGAAAATGTCATATATTAAACTTAAGCAGAAAATGTTTATGGGTCGCCATAGCCTAGAGACTAGAGCGATGACCTACGAATCGAAAGATCACAGGTTCAAATCCCATCAGGAGCACTTGACTTTTTTTTATGAAAACATTAAATAATTTATAGAATTATTTTGAATTGAAATCTTCCTTGTTGGGTGAATTTTTTAAATTTATTTTTAATGCATCTTTCCTTGATTAAATAAAAAAAAATCATTCAAGAAGGAAGATACTCCTGATGGAATTTGAACCTGTGACCTTTCGATCTATTAAATTGGCATCATATGTTTAAATTAAATAGTGTGCCTTGTATTTCCACTCTAGAGTTGAAATATTTTTTTTTCAGCTCTAGAGTTGAAATATTTTTTCACAAATCAAAGGTTTTTTAATAATTTTTTGTGGTCGTAGGAAAAATAGTGTACATTACTCGTGTGAAAGTGATTATTCTAAAACTCGGAGAATTTCCGCACTCGGCTGACGCCTCGTGCTAAATATCTCCTCGTTTGAAAAGTATCACTTTCATCACTTGTTATGTAATATACTATATTGTACTGTAAGGAATAGTATTTTGTACAACAAGAGTGGATATGATGTCCATATCGCACGAGGAAGTAAATTGAGTACGTCGCCGTAGGCGGAGTGCTCAAACTTCCGAGGGCAATATGGACTATCCACTCGAGTTGAACAGTATATTTTTTCTACGATCAAACTTACAAACCTTATGCTAAAAAATGTAAAAAAAAGTTTTCAGGTTGCCAGGCACGACCATTAATTCCATAGTCAAACGCCCTACCTCTCGACTATCGAAACGTTAATTATGGAAAAACCAACTGATAAATGATGCTACATGAAATTAATTTTCTATGCACATTCAGCAGGTTGCATTATTGATAAATCTATTATAAAAGCGTCTAGATTTTATTATATTGAACAAATTAATAACAAATTGTACCTTACGCATTTAAAATATATAATTTAGTATCTTGAAAAAGAAGGCGGAGCCTCAGTAAAAATAATATACTGTGATTGGTCAGTACCTACTTTTAAGAACAACAACGGCTTCTCTGTAATTGACTACTATGATTGGTCAGTTTCATTACCTATCTAGGATTGTTATAAAATTTTGGCGCACAGTTAACTGCAATAGTCTACTTTACTCGCCACTTAAGTGTAAAGGAAACAGCAAATTTCCATGTGGGAGTAGAAAAATATTATTTCTGTACGGCTAGGCTACTTGGAAACTAAAATGTGTTAAGCTTGACATTTCAATATGACTGTGTTTCCATAGTTACAACACAAATATTTAATGGCATCCTTTACTTGTGAACAAAGTTAATAATATTTATTTCAAAATTTTAACAAGTTGATTGTAATAAGTTGTGTTAATAATTTTCGATTTACGAAAATATCGTAGAAAAAGCCACATTCCCGGACTCCGTATTGTCAGTCTCGGCTTGCGCCTCGACATATAATTTTTACGGTCGTCCGGGAATGTTCAGCTTTTCCTACTAGGTATACAATATACGATTTCCGATTTTTTTTTAATTAGAAAAGTTAAAGACACTTTTAACAATAGATGAGGCAAATCTTTGAAAGCACGATTATAAACAATATAATTTTAATATTGTCAAAATAATATAAGGTATTTTATAAAGATTTTTTAGTTTTTTGTAGTGGGTTTGATTTTTTTAAATAAAAACTGTATTATGCTTGTTTAACAAATCGATCCCAGTTCGTTTGTGCTGTCAATTTTGCGTCAGATTAATTACCGTTATCGGCAAACGATCCCCAATATTTAATTAAGTCTGCCCTTAATATCACAACGACAATGCGAAAGATAAATTCCTCGACCTAATTCGCTGCCAGTAAAATAAATACCCGTAAAACCTAATTGGATTTGATGCCGTTTAAACCATCATTTTAGAACCATTATTGTGGCCTTAACGGAGCAGGAAATGAGCAGCAGCCATTTACGTCGACATCAGAAGAATATTAATAAGGGAAAACACAATGCTGACATTTTTCTTAACGATTTGTTTTCCTAAAGTATCTTTTATATTAATGCAGTTTTGTTGAAAAATAAATTTAAAACACAATCTGTTAGGTATAGATAAGTCTAAAGTTCTTCTTCTTCGACCGACCGGAAATTACCGGAGAGATAATGACCGGCCGGCTAATTCCGTTACACACACAGTGTTAAATGACGGGCCAGGGCCGGCCGGCGATTATCGGTGGTTAAAACTGAACGTGTGTAGTCGTTTGCCGGCCCGCGTTGGACTGCAGGCCCACTTTTATTTTAGATGAAATTTTGTAATGGAAAATGGCTTAAAGAACTTAAAGAGGTTAAACTATTAAAGATTTTATTGGTTTGTACCCCAAACATAAATGTTTGTGGAAAATGAAAGACTTCATATGCCAACAGAGCTTATGCGAACCAAGGCTTATGAAAAATTACTTTTACTGTATAAAACAGTAGATGTTGAAGCTACTGTAGAATATGTGGAATATAAGATACATAATATAAGAAGTGCATTTAAAAAGGAACATAAAAAGGTTAAAATAACAAAAAGAAGCAGAATTTAATAAATGCTTGAAACAACAATTTATTAATCACCCTAAAAAAGTTTTTAAATTACTTGCACTTGATTGTCTGAGTTCTCGTATAAGCTCTTTGTAGGAGAAGTGTAACGTTTCATCTAAATTGCTTTTTCATTTTCACTGGTCGTGTAATATAATAACAATCTTCTTAAGACATCAAAATAGAAAAAAGTATTTTTATAGTCTATTTCAGAAAGGTGCAGAGTTTTAAAATAAAAAATTCCGTTCAGTTCGGCTCAATTTTGGTGTTGGCCATAGGCGCAGGTAAAATTTGTGCATTAAATTATTTATGACAACTAACCAAAGACAATAATAAGATGATTGATAAAGAAGGAACTATTAGCTATAAAAAATTTACACAAACGTCGTTTTATGAAATATGTCGTGGAAGATATAGCTGAAAAACATAGTGTAACTGTACTGCGCACACCGCCATATCATTGCAAATCATTCCTATAGAACTTATATGGGCGCAAGTGAAAGGATTTTTAGCAAAATACAACACGATACTCAAAATGAAAGACGTTAAGTTACTGTTTGATCAAGCCATTAAGGAAGTGACACCAGAGAACTGGCAAAAAGCAGTCCATCATGTCATTAAAGAAGAGGAGAACATGTGGGATCTTGACCACCTGATTGATCGGACCGTCGACCCGTTAATTATAATGAGAGATGATAGTTCCTCAGATGACGATGAATATTATGATTTTTTATAATTTAATTTCTTTATAATACATTTTTTGTATTTTTTTAATAATATTGAATAAAAAAATAAGGGTACCTAATACTATGTACATAATGCATACTTTTGTCACCTTTTCAGTGTTTGTAAATAGATAAGAATAGGCAAAACGCATAAATTAACCCAAACCCGGGTTTGTTCGGGTCTGTACTTGATAAAAATAAAGACATTTGCAATGAAATTAATGCCAAATTATAAAACTGGCCTTAATGTTCGTTGGGTCACTCTGTAGTCACTTTGCATACCTAATGAGCTTTTATTACTCTACATATAGAAGTAGACTATAGCAGCTTAATCCAGAAAAAATATAAAAATTTTAAAAACTCAGTAGCGTACATTTTCTTTGTCAATATTATTCGTGAAACTGCCCCCCAGGACGCCACTGGCACTTATAATTATCTTTTAGCTAGTACTCACTTAGCGTCTTATTACAATGAACAACAGTGCCTAATTTCAACAAAATCGACAAAAAAAGCTTTGAGATATTAATAAAAATCCAATTCTGTTTAAAAACTTTGACAACTTTTATCTTGACTTTTTAGGATACATGTTTATATGAACTTTTCTACTTAAATTTGATTCAGGAATGCGCCCTTGAAATTATGACCTATCATTAGGTAACACCTTGTATAAAGTGCTGTTTCATTTCTTTATTAAACCCTGTATATTATTTATAGACATTTTTATAATACGATTACGAAATACCAATTATTTCGATAAAACACGAAAGGGAGAAAATTGAGGATATTGATTTTTTTTAATCCAACTTACTCAAAAAGACTCATGTGATGAAAAATGCTGGGGAAGATATTGATTCGAAAAGATTGACGGGCGATTCATACGGTGCCGGTGGCGAAAAGCGAAACAAAAGAAAAGGTGAATGATAGAATAGTTTTGGACTTGCATTGTCTTTAATTTGTTTTACATCACAACGTTTCAACTGGTAAGTATCTCCAGTCGTCTTCAGGTGAATACTAAATAAGTAAAGTAACTACAGCTCTATTTATACTAGCTAGATGTACTGGAGCATGACTGAGATGGGTGCAGTCATGCGTTTAATTCTTGTGCGGTATTTTAAGTTTACATCTACTTAACAAAGGTTTCCAGATATTTCTTATATCTAGTGAGGGCTTACTAAAACAATCTGGGTTCTGGTATATGATAGCAGCTTCCTTGAACTTCCTCTTCCTCCAATGTGGTTCTTTGTGCAGGATTCGAGCTTCTGTACACTTAATGTGATCACCGTGTGTCCAGGCATGGTCAGCTGCCCCTGATTTTTCGGTTTCTCCTTTAAGCGTGTTGTTTCTGTGTTCCTTGACCCTAGTTTCAAGTGGCCTTAGAGTCTCACCAATGTAGGATCTGCCACATTCGCAGGGAATCTGATAGACACAGTTTTTCCTATCTTTTTGACTTGTTGGTTTCGTCTTCGTCAGGTGGCTTCTTAAAGTGTCTTTTGAGCTGAATACCGTATTAATGTTGTATCGTTGTCCTAGTCTTTTAATTCTCTCAGATACTCCTTTGACATACGGAATGTTGAGTGTTGATTGTGACTCTACTGGCTTCTTTTGTGTATTTGACCGATTCTTGCGATTTTCCATTAGTTTATCAACTAGATGCCCGGGGTAGCCATTTTTGTTGAGGTCGGTCTTGATGTAGTTAGTTTCCTGTTTGAGGGCTTCATTTGAATTACAGATGGTAATTGCTCTATCCACAAGCGTTCTTACTATGCCATGTTTTGTGCTATTTGAGTGATTTGAGGTGTAATTCAAATATTGACCTGTATGCGTGGGTTTTCTGTACACTGAAGTATGGATGGTGTTGCCATTTTTCTTTACGGTAACATCCAGGAAAGGTAATTGACTGTTTTCTTCTCTCTCCATGGTAAATTTGATTGTCGGCGCCAGGCTGTTAATGTGGTATAGGAATTCCTTGAGTTCGTCATCGTTTCCATTCCAAATAATGAAGGTGTCGTCCACATATCTCAGCCATGTTTTTGGTTTCTTTTTTGCTTGTTTTATTGCTTCGGATTCAAACCATTCCATGTAAATGTTGGCGATTATTGGTGAGAGAGATGAGCCCATCGGTAGTCCGTCCACTTGGCTGAAAAACCTATCTTTTTCCTGAAAGTAAGAATTATTTAGGCAACATTCTAATAGTTCCATGATGGCCTTGATAGGTAGCAGTGTTCTTTCTTGTAGTGTCTGGTCTTCCTCAAATCTGCTTTTAATAACCTTTAGTGCATCTTTTACAGGGACGTTAGTGTAGAGACTTTCGACGTCAAAACTGACAAGTTGATCTTCTGGTTGTACTTTCATCCCGCCAATAAGTTGTACGAAGTGTTGAGAATTTTTCACAAATGATGTGCTATTTCCTTGGAGTGGTTGAAGTAGGGGTAGTAAGAATTTCGCAAGTTCGTAGGTAGGAGAGTTTCGAGAGCTCGTTATGGGTCTGAGAGGCATGTTCTGTTTATGTATCTTCGGCAAGCCATAGAGGTGTGGAGGCTTACTGTGATGTGGTGTCAGGCGTCTTCGTGTCTTTTCTGGTATGTATTGGTCAAATTTCTTGAGTGTTCGGTAGACTCTTCCTTCAATGATGGAGGTAGGATCCTTGGACATGGGGGTGTAGTTTCCTTTCTGCAGAACTTCTTCGATTTTTTGATCGTAGGTCTGAACATCCATAATGACGGTTGCATTTCCTTTATCGGCTGGAAGAATCTTGATATTCGGATCTTTACGTAGTTTTGCAAGCGATATTGTTTCTTCCTTACTAATATTTTGTTTTGGGGGTCTTGATTTTTCTAGAACCTCTCTAACCTTCCATCTGAATTCTTCCGCTTGTGTTTCTCCTATGTTTGTTGAGTCGACGGCGCTAATGATGTCCAATATTGGTACCTCTTTTGGAGCAATAGTGAAGTTTAGACCTTTAGCCAATAGGGATTCTTCTATGGTTGTTAATTGTTTGGATGAAATGTTGATAATGGTTCTTTGGTTCCGAGTTTGTGTTGTTGGTCTTTCTTGACTAACCTGTTTTCGCAATTTCTTATCATGAATGTGTTGTTGATTTGTTCTTACTTTTTCACAAGTGGCGTCAATCTTCCGGAAAATTGGTCCGTGATCTTCTTCCAGTGTGTATTCTTTGATTTCCTCAAATCTTTGTTGGAGATCTGTTAGTAGAGAAGCTTTCTTAAAACGGTGGTAGTTGATCTGGGAGCGTATAAGGGCTTTGCTAGCGTTGTTGAGAATCTTCTGAGCTTGTTGTCCTGGGATTGGTGACTTAATCCTAAAGCCATCTGGAATAATTCCTTGGTCTCTTGCTCGTAGTAGAAACTGAATGTGTGTTTCCTCCTTTGTTAATTTTACCTTAGTTTTCTCGTAGTTACGAAACTTATCACTTATACCGGGTCCATACCGGGCTTCTAGTGTCTGGTTGGAGACAATGATGTTTCTTGAATGATAGAATAGTTTTGGACTTGCATTGTCTTTAATTTGTTTTACATCACAACGTTTCAACTGGTAAGTATCTCCAGTCGTCTTCAGGTGAATACTAAATAAGTAAAGTAACTACAGCTCTATTTATACTAGCTAGATGTACTGGAGCATGACTGAGATGGGTGCAGTCATGCGTTTAATTCTTGTGCGGTATTTTAAGTTTACATCTACTTAACAAAGGTTTCCAGATATTTCTTATATCTAGTGAGGGCTTACTAAAACAATCTGGGTTCTGGTATATGATAGCAGCTTCCTTGAACTTCCTCTTCCTCCAATGTGGTTCTTTGTGCTTCGAGGGGGATTCGAGCTTCTGTCCACTTAATGTGATGACCGTGTGTCCAGGCATGGTCAGCTGCCCCTGATTTTTCGGTTTCTCCTTTAAGCGTGTTGTTTCTGTGTTCCTTGACCCTAGTTTCAAGTGGCCTTAGAGTCTCACCAATGTAGGATCTGCCACATTCGCAGGGAATCTGATAGACACAGTTTTTCTATCTTTTTGACTTGTTGGTTTCGTCTTCGTCAGGTGGCTTCTTAAAGTGTCTTTTGAGCTGAATACCGTATTAATGTTGTATCGTTGTCCTAGTCTTTTAATTCTCTCAGATACTCCTTTGACATACGGAATGTTGAGTGTTGATTGTGACTCTACTGGCTTCTTTTGTGTATTTGACCGATTCTTGCGATTTTCCATTAGTTTATCAACTAGATGCCCGGGGTAGCCATTTTTGTTGAGGTCGGTCTTGATGTAGTTAGTTTCCTGTTTGAGGGCTTCATTTGAATTACAGATGGTAATTGCTCTATCCACAAGCGTTCTTACTATGCCATGTTTTGTGCTATTTGAGTGATTTGAGGTGTAATTCAAATATTGACCTGTATGCGTGGGTTTTCTGTACACTGAAGTATGGATGGTGTTGCCATTTTTCTTTACGTTTACATCCAGGAAAGGTAATTGACTGTTTTCTTCTCTCTCCATGGTAAATTTGATTGTCGGCGCCAGGCTGTTAATGTGGTATAGGAATTCCTTGAGTTCGTCATCGTTTCCATTCCAAATAATGAAGGTGTCGTCCACATATCTCAGCCATGTTTTTGGTTTCTTTTTTGCTTGTTTTATTGCTTCGGATTCAAACCATTCCATGTAAATGTTGGCGATTATTGGTGAGAGAGATGAGCCCATCGGTAGTCCGTCCACTTGGCTGAAAAACCTATCTTTTTCCTGAAAGTAAGAATTATTTAGGCAACATTCTAATAGTTCCATGATGGCCTTGATAGGTAGCAGTGTTCTACCCCGGGCATCTAGTTGATAAACTAATGGAAAATCGCAAGAATCGGTCAAATACACAAAAGAAGTCAGTAGAGTCACAATCAACACTCAACATTCCGTATGTCAAAATAGTATCTGAGAGAATTAAAAGACTAGGACAACGATACAACATTAATACGGTATTCAGCTCAAAAGACACTTTAAGAAGCCACCTGACGAAGACGAAACCAACAAGTCAAAAAGATAGAAAAACTGTGTCTATCAGATTCCCTGCGAATGTGGCAGATCCTACATTGGTGAGACTCTAAGGCCACTTGAAACTAGGGTCAAGGAACACAGAATCAACACGCTTAAAGGAGAAACCGAAAAATCAGGGGCAGCTGACCATGCCTGGACACACGGTCATCACATTAAGTGGACAGAAGCTCGAATCCTGCACAAAGAACCACATTGGAGGAAGAGGAAGTTCAAGGAAGCTGCTATCATATACCAGAACCCAGATTGTTTTAGTAAGCCCTCACTAGATATAAGAAATATCTGGAAACCTTTGTTAAGTAGATGTAAACTTAAAATACCGCACAAGAATTAAACGCATGACTGCACCCATCTCAGTCATGCTCCAGTACATCTAGCTAGTATAAATAGAGCTGTAGTTACTTTACTTATTTAGTATTCACCTGAAGACGACTGGAGATACTTACCAGTTGAAACGTTGTGATGTAAAACAAATTAAAGACAATGCAAGTCCAAAACTATTCTATCATTCAAGAAACATCATTGTCTCCAACCAGACACTAGAAGCCCGGTATGGACCCGGTATAAGTGATAAGTTTCGTAACTACGAGAAAACTAAGGTAAAATTAACAAAGGAGGAAACACACATTCAGTTTCTACTACGAGCAAGAGACCAAGGAATTATTCCAGATGGCTTTAGGATTAAGTCACCAATCCCAGGACAACAAGCTCAGAAGATTCTCAACAACGCTAGCAAAGCCCTTATACGCTCCCAGATCAACTACCACCGTTTTAAGAAAGCTTCTCTACTAACAGATCTCCAACAAAGATTTGAGGAAATCAAAGAATACACACTCGAAGAAGATCACGGACCAATTTTCCGGAAGATTGACGCCACTTGTGAAAAAGTAAGAACAAATCAACAACACATTCATGATATGAAATTGCGAAAACAGGTTAGTCAAGAAAGACCAACAACACAAACTCGGAACCAAAGAACCATTATCAACATTTCATCCAAACAATTAACAACCATAGAAGAATCCCTATTGGCTAAAGGTCTAAACTTCACTATTGCTCCAAAAGAGGTACCAATATTGGACATCATTAGCGCCGTCGACTCAACAAACATAGGAGAAACACAAGCGGAAGAATTCAGATGGAAGGTTAGAGAGGTTCTAGAAAAATCAAGACCCCCAAAACAAAATATTAGTAAGGAAGAAACAATATCGCTTGCAAAACTACGTAAAGATCCGAATATCAAGATTCTTCCAGCCGATAAAGGAAATGCAACCGTCATTATGGATGTTCAGACCTACGATCAAAAAATCGAAGAAGTTCTGCAGAAAGGAAACTACACCCCCATGTCCAAGGATCCTACCTCCACCATTGAAGGAAGAGTCTACCGAACACTCAAGAAATTTGACCAATACGTACCAGAAAAGACACGAAGACGCCTGACACCACATCACAGTAAGCCTCCACACCTCTATGGCTTGCCGAAGATACATAAACAGAACATGCCTCTCAGACCCATAACGAGCTCTCGAAACTCTCCTACCTACGAACTTGCGAAATTCTTACTACCCCTACTTCAACCACTCCAAGGAAATAGCACATCATTTGTGAAAAATTCTCAACACTTCGTACAACTTATTGGCGGGATGAAAGTACAACCAGAAGATCAACTTGTCAGTTTTGACGTCGAAAGTCTCTACACTAACGTCCCTGTAAAAGATGCACTAAAGGTTATTAAAAGCAGATTTGAGGAAGACCAGACACTACAAGAAAGAACACTGCTACCTATCAAGGCCATCATGGAACTATTAGAATGTTGCCTAAATAATTCTTACTTTCAGGAAAAAGATAGGTTTTTCAGCCAAGTGGACGGACTACCGATGGGCTCATCTCTCTCACCAATAATCGCCAACATTTACATGGAATGGTTTGAATCCGAAGCAATAAAACAAGCAAAAAAGAAACCAAAAACATGGCTGAGATTATGTGGACGACACCTTCATTATTTGGAATGGAAACGATGACGAACTCAAGGAATTCCTATACCACATTAACAGCCTGGCGCCGACAATCAAATTTACCATGGAGAGAGAAGAAAACAGTCAATTACCTTTCCTGGATGTAAACGTAAAGAAAAATGGCAACACCATCCATACTTCAGTGTACAGAAAACCCACGCATACAGGTCAATATTTGAATTACACCTCAAATCACTCAAATAGCACAAAACATGGCATAGTAAGAACGCTTGTGGATAGAGCAATTACCATCTGTAATTCAAATGAAGCCCTCAAACAGGAAACTAACTACATCAAGACCGACCTCAACAAAAATGGCTACCCCGGGCATCTAGTTGATAAACTAATGGAAAATCGCAAGAATCGGTCAAATACACAAAAGAAGCCAGTAGAGTCACAATCAACACTCAACATTCCGTATGTCAAAGGAGTATCTGAGAGAATTAAAAGACTAGGACAACGATACAACATTAATACGGTATTCAGCTCAAAAGACACTTTAAGAAGCCACCTGACGAAGACGAAACCAACAAGTCAAAAAGATAGGAAAAACTGTGTCTATCAGATTCCCTGCGAATGTGGCAGATCCTACATTGGTGAGACTCTAAGGCCACTTGAAACTAGGGTCAAGGAACACAGAAACAACACGCTTAAAGGAGAAACCGAAAAATCAGGGGCAGCTGACCATGCCTGGACACACGGTGATCACATTAAGTGTACAGAAGCTCGAATCCTGCACAAAGAACCACATTGGAGGAAGAGGAAGTTCAAGGAAGCTGCTATCATATACCAGAACCCAGATTGTTTTAGTAAGCCCTCACTAGATATAAGAAATATCTGGAAACCTTTGTTAAGTAGATGTAAACTTAAAATACCGCACAAGAATTAAACGCATGACTGCACCCATCTCAGTCATGCTCCAGTACATCTAGCTAGTATAAATAGAGCTGTAGTTACTTTACTTATTTAGTATTCACCTGAAGACGACTGGAGATACTTACCAGTTGAAACGTTGTGATGTAAAACAAATTAAAGACAATGCAAGTCCAAAACTATTCTATCATTCAAGAAACATCATTGTCTCCAACCTTCAAACAGACAAAAGAAAAGGTAATAATTTTCTTTAGAAGTTTGCGCTAATTCTTCGTTAATCCATTAGATAAACGTGTAACATTAGCGATTATTTATTATGGTACTTAGCTACGAACAGATTTGTTTCATTTGGCAATTGTGGAAACAAATTGTATGTTATTTTTTCTCCTCCATAAACGTAAAACATTGTTACCGTAAACATTGTTTTACGTTTATTCTATAAGTAAATCCATTCTTACGCACACGAAAACTGTGCGAAAAGAATAAAAACGCTCAACTGTGCGTTATGATGCATAAAAACACACAACTATGCGTTATAATGTCTATTATAACAATCAAGTTAGCCTTGAACCAATCAAATCGTGACATTTATCTATCTTGCGTTTTGAATATTTGACAGTGACTTTTGTCATTATTTGAGATTATGAGATTTGAAGTTCAAATCGATACTTTATAAATTATAAACCGATCTTTAATTTATTAGAAAGAGTCGTAGAAAAAGTATAGTATCTACGTATTGCGTGTTGTACAGCAATTACACACTCGTGTAATTACCGCTCTCGCTGCCACGCGGCTCGTTCGCAATTTTTCCATTCGTGTGTAATATGCTTTTTACCACACTTAATACGTAGGTAATATACTATTTTATAAGGAAATATTATTTTTAAAATACATTACTTCTTTCAATTGCATTATGTTTAAATGATGTTTTCTATTGAAAGCAAAAATATTAAGAATTAATATTTATATTATCTTTCTGATTGTGAAAAATAGGTATCTTTTAATAATACCTTGTCATAAACTAATTTACACATTATGAAGAAGTAGGTATTTTTCAATAATGTCATATCATAAACTAATTTATCCATAAGTTATTAAAATAATTTTATATTTAAATGTTCTATGTCTTGTCAATTAATATTTTATGGAAATTTTTTAATTTCAATAACTTTATATCTAATCAACATATTAAGGAGTTTGCTATAAGAGCGTTGAGAGTTTTGATCGTTTTCAGTTGTTCTTTTGTCTTTAAAACGCAACATCTCAATATATAATATTTAAAAAAAAATTAAAATATTTCTTTAATATGGCTCCTGTTCAGCAGAAAATAGTACCCAGACCTAGTCCCGTTGAAGGCTATAGGAAAGAAATTGTGTCGAACTCTACATTTAAAGTAGAACCTTCAATCAATCTTAGGAAATGCCTCACAAGAAGACTATGGATCGAAAATATGGCAAAGAAATTGAAAACATTTTTACGAGAGCAAAGAAACCCAAGCAAGGACCAAAGATGCAGTGCTGCCGAAATTGAAAAAATGTTATCCATATTGCCCAAAAAATTATAGGCCAGAATCATGATTTTCGGGGTAAGTACACATTTACTAATTTTCATTGGCGTGGATCGGTGAGTTTTTATACATTTTTTTTTCTACTGAGCTATGTCAGTAGATTAATAAATGTCCATTGTAAAAAATATTAGATATGGGATTTGCTCAATATTTAATGTACCTGAGGTTTTACCGCGTTCCTTTAATTATCTACACAAAAATAAACTTATAAATTTAAAAATATATATTTTTAGTTGGCTCAAAATTACTGAGAGAAGAAATGCTTACATTTAAAAATTATAAAAGAACGAAATATATGTTTTAACCAGTTTGGCGAAGACTGTTGCCGGGAACAATACCTATATAATATTTGTAAATATTAAGAAAGTGAAAAAGGAGAAATGCAGTAAGAAATACTCAAAATATTTTCAAGTTTCATATAGATTTCAAAAAACGCTAAAACTATTTCTGCAACTTGAACAAATCTTTAATAAATTTAAAGAAAATGCAGCATATTTTAGGCTTAGTTAAATATTTTGTTTTAATATTTAGGTAGATAATAAAATTTGTTAATATGAATTCTAGATTTTTTAAAATTTGTACTTGTTTTAATTGTTTGTTTTGTAATAAAATCAAGTATAAGTGGTTAAGGGTTCTTTATTTTAGAATACGTTTTCATTTGTCATTTCTTTTTTATCAATATTTAATAATTTTTTCATTTTATTCAAGAAAATGCAAAATAAGGGTACATTTAAACCAATTTCAAAAATATTATTTATCAATATTATTAATAAACTTTTAAAATCGGAAAGGAAGTTTTGGTAATTTGGATTAATTCGTTTTTTGCAAAATTTATAAACAATATTTTTTTAACTGTAAATTTTGGAACCACGCTATTTGGCCGCTCTCTGGAAAGAACTATAATAAAATATTAATTAAAAAAAATGTTATTGCTTTCAACGTACTAGTTAACAAATACCTAGAATTGGTCTCTATAGTTAATGAAATATAATTCTTTTCTTATCAAAGTAGATTGTTTTTAATGACCTGTATATATTTTTAAATAATATTTTTTCGAAAGAACGCCACTGGGCCTCCAGAAATGAAAACTGCTGCGACCAATAGATAGGATTATGGGGAATTTCAAATGAAAATGTATTTTGGCGGGAAAATTTGTTGCCAAACTGTATAAATTATTTTATAAACAAAGATTTTCTTGTTAATGATGAACAAAAATATAATCTTCAATGCAACTGATTTTTGTATATAATAATTTAATGTATATCTACTATTCATAAAGTAGAATTGACATAACTAAAAAATTTTGTCAATTTTATTTACAAATTTAATAACCCTTTACAGAAAAATATATTAATTAAGGAATGTTATGGTATGATAATTTGGCGATATCTCAAATTATGTTTGAGCCAAATAATTTGACTATGTTCTCAAGTAAACGCTGGGTCTAATTATACAGGTCGTTGCGTAATATACTATAACATACATTACATATTAATAATATATATTTTTTATCGAAATTTTAAATTACCTTTTGAAATATCCTTGTTTGTTATATATGTTGCACAATTGCACATCCTTATTTATTCTATTGCGTTAATAAATATTTGTTTAAACTGTTTTAAAATGTATACAGGGTGATTCCTAAGTTAATACTTCTTTTTTAGCTGTATATAGAAGGCATTAAAATAAACAACTTTTTCAAATACCTTTTTCAAAAACTTAAAAATAGCCGAGTTACAGAAGTAAAAAATCTAAGTGCGAGGTAATCAAAACGTAGCCCTTTACTTTATATTGTTTTTCTCCGTTTTTTTGTATGTGAGTCATGCATTTTATGGATCGGTCGTCAGTTATTCATTGTGACAATTCGCGGGGCATTGTGGTTTTCTGAAGCAAATTAACTTTAATAAATTGGTGGAAATGGTAAAATTTGAAAACAATGAACTAATTATGGTGCTAACTTATTGTGAGTGTCGTAAAAGTGCGGATGTTTCTTCCCTACACCCAGAAGTTTTCCTAATGTTATTCCACGGGCAAGTTAGGCAGAACCGTATTTGATTTGTAGTGTAATAAATGAATGTAAGTACAGTTGTGTTTATAAATCTATAATACACATGTTTTAGTATAATGTAAACTGGTCTTCGAAATCGTCATCAGATGTCTCCCTGACAATGACTGGCAGTCAGTGTCAGGGAGACATCCGTTATGTCCGTTATTTTGTGTCAACTTATTTAACGTGATTTTGAGACAAATAAAATGCCACAGCTGAACACAGTTCAAAAGGCACAAGTTATTGCCTATGTGCAAGATGGTATGCCCGTGCGAGACGTCGCACAAGTAATGCATGTAAATAAAAACACAGTTTAGAAAATAAAACATCGATGGGAGATACACGGAACATTAGATAATAAAAAGCCGACGGGAAGGCCAAGGGCTACGACCCAAGAAGAAGATAACGCTCTCGTGCATTTTTTAGAAGAAAATCCATTTACGGTAGCGGTAAAAGCTATGGCAGAAACAGATTTTCCAGCCTCAAGATCCACAGCATGTCGAAGAATAAAGAAATCACCCTTAAAAAATTATGTTGCTGTAAAAAAAACTATTTTAAGGCAAGAACATAAACAAGCTAGAATTATCTTCGCACTTAATATTATCTTGCGGGAAGATTGGAACAGGGTAATCTTTACTAAAGAGAAAGTTTTCCAATCGTCATTCAATGGCCACATTAGATTATATAGACCTCGCGGAACTAGATTGGAACTAGATTTGATGAAAAATACACCAATAACTCGGAGAGATCTGGAAGATTTTCAGTAAATGTGTGGGCTTGGCTCAGCTATCAAGGTCTGGGAGTTTGCTGGGTAATTGAAGAAAGGTTTACAGCGCTCAGTTACAGAAACATTTTGGAAAATGTTATGCTGCCTAGTGTTTTAGAACATTTTCCTACTCATAATTTCATACTTCAACAAGACAACTGCCCAGTTCACAACGCAAGAATGGTGAAAGAATGGTTTTAACAGAACAATATAGAAACTCTATTGTGGCCTTCAAAAAGTCCTGACATAAATATAATGGAGAATGTGTGGGGTATATTGACTAAAAAAATTTACGAGGTAAACTTCAGACCAGCCAACAAAAACGAGCTAATAAGTTTTTTACAAGAAACATGGGATGAACTCAGTGATAGCCAAGATTTGATAAGAAACCTTTATTCCTCCATTCCTAATAGACTAAATGAAATTTTAGGGCGAAATGGAGCCATGACTAAATATTTACTTGTTAATATATTTGTTTTTTTTTAATAAACTATATTTTATAATGTACCTAATTTAGTTGACTGAGGTTGAAAACAGTCTTGGAGGAACTAGATTCCACCTAAATAATCAACATACTTGTTGTACTACTTTTTTTTTAAATGTGACGCACTATACAGGTTTACATAACTCAAAACTTGTCCTACTTTTTTATGAACACAACTGTACTTTATTTTTGGGTATTTTGAAAAAAGGTATTTGAAAATGTTGTTTAGTTTAATGCCTTCTATAAGCAGCTAAAAAAAGAAGTATCAACTTAGGAATCACCCTGAATATCTCTGAACCTTAGAGATACCGACGCAAAATATTGTCTGCTGTGCCAAACAACAATATTTGTTTTTAACTTGTACAATGAAGGAGCTGAATCAAAATTTGTTAAAATATAAGAGAGATATAAGAACTATTACTGCTCTCGGTCTATTATCTGAAGGCATATACAGGGTGCTACAAATTCGTGTGCGTACAAGGGGATCTCGAAAAAGGTAAGAGATAGGAAGATGGTTAAATTGAGGCAAAGTTTTTTTTTTTTTTTTTTATGATAAAACACCTGCACTGTAGGAAAAATCCTTTAAGGCGCTCTGGGAGCGGTGCGAGTGCGAAAAAAGCGATTAACGTTGGTCTTGAAACGTTGAAGATTGTATTCATTGGGAAACACGACCTCAGGAAGATCATTCCACAATGACAATAAGTTGTGTATTTTGGGGCTTAATAATTTGGTAAAAGAAAATTCAAAATATTCCGAATACCTTCGGAGATATCCGAAAAAACCGAAATTTTTAGTTTTGGTTTTAAATTTTTTGCACTTTTATTTTTGACTTGGGAAAACACCTAAAAACACTTTCTCATAGCCGTTCTTTATGTTCTACAATATGGCGTTATTCGTTTTCAAATTCGACGCTTCGTTCTTTAGATACCAACCTCAAATCATTTTTTTTAAATACTTAGAATTTTAAAAACATTTTTAGGGACTTCCACGCGTTGGAAATTTAATACAATTTAACGATTTTTAAAATTTTACCGTTTTGTCATCAAATATCACATCATTAGTATTTCAAGTTATTCTTTCTTTACTATTATTGCCCTGTCAATTATTTTTAGGATAACTTAAATATTAAAATTACATTACAGGAAACTATGGTATTTAGGCCGTTTTATGTTAATAAGAGTTACCGGAACAATACTCCAGTAAGTAAGTAAGTTTCTAAGGCATGACAAGTAATCCTATTTTTCATTAGTATATTATTTATTTTATTAATATAACATCTTAAGTCCTATACCTGTATCTAGACCGAAATACTGTAATACAGCTCCCGCATAAAGAAAAGGTATTTGGAGTGTAAGTCCATAACTAGACTGTGGTGCGCTTAAGTTTGTTTCAAAAACAATTTCAATTTTTTTAACTGTTTATACGGTGTGATAATGCCAGTTTCTGGCGAAACATGTAACAAAAATAAACAGACAGAAAAATATTTGAGGCCGATACTTTTTTTTTGGTTTGGCTCTTAAGTTCAGGACCGTAAGAGCGTTTTCACACGGCACCATATATCGCGCGCGATAAATGGTCGCAATATTGCTTTACACCAAATTATGTGTTCTCTAATATCGCTTGTGTGTGAAAATGGCTCATTAGAAAACACATAATTTGGTGTAAAAGCAATATTGCGACCATTTATCGCCCGCGATATATGGTGCCGTGTGAAAACGCTCTTATGATATAAAAAGATAACTTTAAACAATTTGTTTTATCAGATGACAAAACGCTAAAATTTCAATAACTTTAAATTGTATTAAATTCGCGATCTTGTAGAACATAAAATACGGCTATGAAAAAGTGTTTTTTGTTTTTTTCCCAAGTGAAAAATTAAGGCGCAAGAAATTGGGAACTAAAAATAGAAATTTTGTTTTTTGGATATATCCGAAGATAATCCGAATATTGATAATTTTCTTTCACCAAATTATTAAGCCCTAAAATACGCAACTTGCCTCAATTTAATCATCTTCATATCTCTTACCGTTTTCGAGATCCCCTTGTACCCACACGAATTTGTAGCATCCTGTATAAGTAGGACAATCTCCAGCTTCATTATCTTATTAAAGTGCCACGAAAAAAAATTATGATGCATATACAATGTGATTATGTGTTTTTAATGTAATCTAACAACGACCACCTGAATTTAAACTATGCAATAAATAAGTTGCATATTTATAACAATATAAAGCATGTTTTTTTTATATTTATTACAGATGACTGACTACTAGTATTGAGTCATTTAATAATACTAGATATCCATAAATTACAGAAATCGTAAATTTTTAGAATTTATTACAAAAGATTAAGTGACTCTCGCATCCGCTGTAAAACTGTCTTTATCATAACAGAAATCAAAAATCATTTTTTTAAATGGATTAATGAAGAAAGATGTATCATAAATATTTAACACCAATTTATGAGTGACAAGCATAACTGTTATCACTAAAAATATTCGTTCCCTCCTAAAAATAACTTGGTATTTGGTACTAATTTTTATTTGTGCTCGTGTTTACGTTACCAAAAATAAATATTTTTAGTTAGGAAAACAAAAAAGATTTTTTTCTTGGTTATATTTACCCAAAAATGATGCCATCAGAACAAAGAAAATATCTTGTTTTCATATTAGTTTGCAGAAATAAAATATTTTATTTAGCTGAATTTTACTCTGTTATACTTATATCCTATTTAAATGTTACATCAAGGTTCCTACAAACTTGTATTTATCAATTAAGCTTGTTATAATAACACATTATGAATTTGTAGTCCCTATCATTTTGTTAATTTTGATTAAGATGCATTCTTAGTTAGCAGAAGTAACTTTTCTTTTCAAGTAATATTATTCCTCATTAATATGTAGAACTAACGGCATCCCTATACTCACTTTACAACAGAGACTTGGCGCCCCTGGTGACATCATTCTAGCTAGGACTGCCAGAGGTTATGTTATGTTAGGGTGCTTTTGCGGTTCCGTGTCCATTTTTTCGGGTTTTTAAGGCAATAATCGGCCATTTTCATGGCCGTGTGGACAATGGATGTGACAATATTTGGTTGTAATTTATTTGTGTTTATTTTCTTTCTTGTGTACGTTCTTATTGGCAGAAGGAAGTTAAATCATAAGTAAGTAAACATTTTATTTTTTATCATTGCAGCTGTACAGTAGAAAGTTTAAATGAGCTTTTTATAAAGCATGGCAAGGTGACCCGATATGAAATAACTTAAAAATATTTTTTTTTGTTTTGTTTTTGTTCTATGTTCCATTTCTATAAAAGAACGTAATATTAATGACTTTTTAATCTGACCAAGTATAATAAATTTCATATAGGTAGCTGTATATTTTAAATACAAAGTCCAGGGGATATTTTTTGTTTTTTAATAATCGCAGTTGCAGATAAGAAAATTTAAATAAGAACAATTCAATTCTATAAGCAATTAAACATTGAACAACCTAAAATAAGTTAATAATCTAGTGTTTTATCTGTTTTGTATTGCATAAGTTTGCATTATAAAAAACATGAGAGAACAAGGATATTGGAAATAATTTTTTTTTAAGAAACCATAATATCCCTGAGAATTTATTCCAATAATTAGTTTACGCATACCTAATAGAGTAGTAATACCAAGGCATTTTTTTTATTTAAATGGGGACTCTAGGAAGGAATATTTTTCGTTACTAAGTATAAATTGCATATGACATTTTTTTTGGAAAGGAAACACTTTTTTTAAAGTTATTTCTATCAAATCAACTTGCTAGATTTGCCATCCGTTATAAGCAATTCATTCAAACTTTCGAATATGCAACTGCAATGACAAAAATATAAAATTTTTACTTATTCATGATTCAACTTCTTTCTTACAATTAGAAAGTACACAAAAAAGATAATAAACACAATGTTGTGACTACATACGTAATTGTTATTCTATGAAAATTTCAAGTTTTGCCCAAATAAATGATGCTTTGGCAATATTTGGAGATTGCATCATTAACAAAAACAATATTTCCTTGAATTTTTTTTTTAATTTTCCATATTTACACATTAGTTGTGACAACTAATAAGTATGGGTTAAAAGCGGGAGTACCATATTATAATATTTAGTTATCCGCATATAAAATTTAGTTGTGACAACTAAAATTTGTAGGTTGGGTTGGTTAATCTAATTACGAAAATAAATAGTTGTCAGAACAAAATTTTAGTAATCTATACCATGTTATTTTTAAGAGGGTTGTATTTAATACAGGATGTTATGGAATACTGGCTCATAGTAACGGCTATTACTTAAGTTATTCAGAGGAAAACACTTTTTTTCTTAAATTAATGTCTATCATCATTTTTGAGTATTTCACACTGGTGTGTGCCTTGAATTGAGGAGTAGGTCTATTCGGCAAATTGTTAAGTGCTTAATCCCTATTTGAAAATACCACATGCAAACTTATAACCCAACGTCGGGACTTATACGTCAGGTGATTAAGGGTCAAAGATAATCCTTTATGCAAATATTGATTGTTCCTTTTAAGAGTTTAAGCCTTGAAGTGCAATGAAAGTGATTAAAAGTCAACGGGCCATAATTTATTGATTCTATAAAATTATTTTAAATTAGCGTAAGCTTGCACAAACCGAGATAATAATACTGAATGTAAGACATATACAAAATAGACATCTCCACAATATTTTTTAATTAATGTTAAAGTAATATAACAAAATAAAAATAGCATGGATGTTGCTTCTATATTATTCTGTAACATTAATATTACTATGTCTGATATCGTAACTCGGGATATAGCTTATCGAATACAAATCACAATATCGTCACCATCATATATCAACTAAAGTGACATTATGACAATATTATATAAGTAAGTAAGAAAAAATCAAAAATATTACCAGTGAAAAAAGTAAAGAGATGGCCCTACTCGCCATTTGTTAGCAATTTTATACCGCAACGTTAAAAAATAAAGAGTATTTAGTGTTACTTTAATAAAACCAATTTTCAAAAATATAAATTTGTACAACCGGTACAATAAACTACTGTAGTCCCCATTGTATTAATAGTTTCTCTATATCTTGCATAGGGATTCACAAAGACCATTTAACATCAGATTGCCACCGGAACACTCACAGAACGACGAAGCACCAACATTTCATTTTAAGGATTGTTACCAATCAAGGATACGAGATGGGAATCGAGAATTACTCTGTAGAGCCTCCAACTACCCAGGACAATCCTTTCAACCGACAACATTAATGGTTTGGGAGAAACAGAGTTGAACGTACAGAGTATGGCTTCCTGTCTTCGGACAGGTGGGGCCTCATGACTGGAGAAGTCGCTAACCGGATTCACACATAAGCACCACTTACCATCTTGGGAAGGGGAGGGCGTCAGTATGTAGAATAACCCACCAACACTTACCGAGGTTCTAAAGAGTAATCCGCAATCCCCATCTCGTATCCTTGATTGGAAGGAATCCTGGTCAGCTCCACGACCAACTTAAAATGAAATATTGGTACGTTGATGCTCTGTCGTTCTGTAACTCTTCCGCTCGCAATCTGATGTTGCATGGTCTTTGTGAATCAAAAGGTTCATCCAGTAACTAGCCCGGTTTTGTTGAGCAGGTGACCTCTTTTGGCCAGGCAGAGTCGGGACAGCGAGAGCTGAAGCATGGGCTGCCTCAGGGCTTGATTCTGGGGCCCCTACTATTCCTAGTGTACGTCAATGACTTGCTGGTAGGTTGATCCTTTTCGCGGACAACACACCGGCTACTGTTGACGACTCTAACGACACTGCACTGATGCTAAAAATGGAAGAAAATCGTAATTCCCTTAGAGATTGGTTCGCCGCAAACCGAATGGGTCTAAATGAGGACAAAACCGAAACAATTTTATTCCGTCTCAGACCTCATGATGAGGTAAACCCCCCGGTAGTTAAATTTCTTGTTGTCCATATGGATCCCACACTAAAATTTAATATCCACATTGATTTCATTTGTTGGGCAGTGTACTTACTGCGGCGACTCTCGAGAGTGGTTGACTCGCACTTGTGTCTGGTGGCTTTTCATGCTCTCGTACAGTCCGTCTGTTGCTATGCTCTGCTGGCGTGGGGATATTTCACACACATGGAAAGGGTATTCGCGCTTCAGCGACGGGTAGTGAGGATTCTGGCTGGGCTTGCCTACCGTTCCGACGCCAGGGGTGCGTATTGAGATCTAGGGATACTGACCATTCCATCGCGGTACATTTACGAATGTCTATTACACGCAAAAGACTCGAAAAACTACCAACCAGTTGGTGATAGACACGACCATAACACTCGAGGTAGAGAAGATTTACATGTTGACTTTTTGCGACTCCAAAGATCGTGGAACGCGACGCTGCACTATGCTCCAACTTTTTTTAATAAACTCCCGATTTCTGT
This sequence comes from Polydrusus cervinus, assembly GCA_935413205.1. Classification (NCBI taxonomy): domain Eukaryota; kingdom Metazoa; phylum Arthropoda; class Insecta; order Coleoptera; family Curculionidae; genus Polydrusus; species Polydrusus cervinus. Next base: position 33,157,938 of record OW284516.1, read on the forward strand.
AAGAAACCTTGAGATCACCGCTGTTGCAGAACGACTGCAACCTGTCCTCATTAATTATTTAAAGTAAAATAATAATCAAATCGGCCACGCGTGATTTTACGGGTGGCGCGATTGTCATTAAAATTTTAAGATAGACAGCAGATCTGTCATCGCGAAAAATGCGAATTGAGTGTATCAATTTTAAATTGGAATAAACCCGTTGTTTACGGTGCCAATACACTGTGTGTTGTTAAGAAAATGCATTTTGTCGATGCTCTTCTCATTATTGTGTAAATCACTGAAGTAAAATTGGTTTCATCCATCATAATTTGTGGACCACAGGTATAATTTACCCCTTTATTTATCACGAATACTTTGCTGGGCACCAGTTAAGCACAATGTTTTTGTAATGCATACATTTCACTAATAGTAGTGGTGTGTGACTACCAATCAGCTGTTCATCCAGTTAACAGCTAATTGGCTTATTCGTTTTTTAATTTATAAATATAGTCATTTTCTACTGACGTAGAAACAAAATTGTTCCATGTGTCTGGACTCATTTTAGTTGTAAAAAACATTGATTGTTAATGTTCGGTAATGTACTAAATTTCCTCTCAGGTACTAGGTACAAACGGGATTTATTCAGATCACATTATTAGATAGCCTGTGACAGATTAGAGTTAACGAACCTACGTTGAGTCAATGCAACAGATCCAGGCTATCTTGTAATTATCGGATGAATCGCGTGTAGCTAGTCTCCTGAATTATCTTGTGTGGTAAATCTAAATTTAAGTAACTATTGTATTGATTAACATTTATGTCAAACACCTGTGTTGTGTCTATCTGTACCTGTTAAGTATTAATTTAAATAAAAACATTCCATTTTTTGTAGTAACTCAAACTTGCGTATTTTTTATTAACCCCATGAACCATCACCTAGGGAAACACAGTAACGTAACTTTTGCTAGCCTTCGATAAAACACGAAGGCTACCCTATAGATGTGTGTCATGGACTAAATAGTCTCTGAACATATTTATTGGTCCTTCGAAACGCGGATTTCGTAAGTTTGAGTTTGCATAAATGTGATTAATATAGTAAAAACAATATAAACATTGTTGGAAAAAACATAAAAGTTTTCTCTTGAAATTTAAAATTTATTTCTCTCTCTCACACTCATTCGGAGTGATAAATCTCTAGCTATTATAGTAAAATATAAATTGTGTTATACGTAAACATTTTTGCAGGTGTTTAGTTGTATTAATATTTTAATTTTGTAGTGACACTTAAGAGTGTTACCTAATATCTTTCGTATTTAAAATATCGCAAATCAATTCTGCACAATAGGTGTATCTCTAAAAGTTTGACGTCATCAGTGCGTAACTTTTAATTTATTTTGTACTAATTTTCTATCGCTCGCATAGAAAAATTGTATCTCTAAAAGTTTGACGTCATCAGTGCGTAACTTTTAATTCATTTTGTACTAATTTTCTATCACTCGAATAGAAAAAGTGTATTTCTAAAAGGTTTGACATCATCAGTACGTAACTTTCTAATTTATTTTGAATTATCTCACTATCACTCGGATAGAAACGTGTTGTTAAAAGTTTGTGTCGTGAGTACACAAATTTTTATTTTTATCGTGCGAATTTTGTCTATCGGTCGTATGGAAATTTCGCACCAAGGGCTATCGTCATTGTATTTAGCTCCAGTTAATTGTCTGATATTATTGAAGAATTTATTTAGTTCGCTCTCTTGCTACGAGTAATTTTAACGTATAGGTTACAAGTCAGTATTTGTACAAGCGTGTGCAAATATTGAAGCCATTTATATTGCTAAAATTTGACTAAATATTAAATAAATAAAACAATTTTTGGTACCTGAGAAAAGTTGATACAAATTATAAATTGTATTATACTGAAAAAAGGTGCCACAAATTTTGACTACCTGTCTATTGGCTTAATTTTTTATTTTTGAATAAAAATATCGCTATATCCTTGTGAGCTCTCTGTCTTAAAGGACATAGACTTAATTTTAAAAAAAAAATATTTTTATTTTCTCCTGTTTAATATTTTTGAAAATTTTTATTTTTGTTTCGCACTCTCGGTGCGCTCTCTAAGAAACTCAAAACAAAGATTTTCCTTTAATTTTATTGATTTTCAAAGTTATAGAAATTTTTCACAATGACGTCAAAGAAAGACTTGTGTAAAAAACGTGCAGGTTACAAAGGATTTATTACTCGCGTAGCCAATTGGTATGATTGTTCGCAGGATGTTGAAAATAATCATCTTGCCTATAAAATTCGACTTGAAAGTTTAACTAAAGTTTTTTCTAACTATTCTGATGTTCAAGAAGAAATTGAACAAATTGACCCTGACGATATAGATCGTGTTGACATTGAAAATAAATTTTTTGATTTACATGCCAAATTTGAAGGCAAAATTTGTTCTCTTTTAGAATCACAAACTCGGAGTATTTCTCCATCCCCTCTTAATGTATCAGCAACTGCTGCCACGCCAATTATTCCGCAAGTAAGATTGCCTGAAATTCATATCCAAACATTTACTGGTGAAATTTCAGAATGGACCTCATTCTTTCAACTCTTTTCTGCATTAATTCATGACAATCCCTCTCTAGGTGATGTACAAAAATTTATGTACCTCAAATCTTTATTGAAAGATGAACCGTTAAAACTTATTGACACGCTCGCTGTCACAAATCAGAATTATGGTTCTGCTCTCACGATACTTAAAAATCGTTACGAAAATAAAACAATCATTATAAATACCCATTTAATGAATTTATTGGACATTCCCTCTATTTCTAAAGGTAGTTCTCAAGCTCTTAGAGATTTTGTTACTAATTGCAAGCGCAATGTTGAATCTTTAAAAAATTTAAATTTATCTTTTGAAGAACTTTGGAACCTTCTAATGGTTCATTTACTTGAACGAAAAATAGATTTCGTATCAAAAAAGGCGTTCGAAACTGAAAAGGGAGTAAATACAATCCCAACGGTCGACGCATTTTTTAAATTTCTTGATCATAGATGCACTGTCCTTGAAAATCTAGCCAGTATAGATGGCACTGCAAATAAAAAATCTAATTTATCTTTACATGTTAATCAATCAAATCCTAGTTTTGAAAATTGTACATTTTGTAATGAAACTCATAAAATTTATACGTGTATGAAATTTAAAGGTTTACAAGTAGCCGAAAGGCACAAGTTTATAAAGTCAAAAAGTTATTGTTTTAATTGCTTGGGTGATAGTCATAGGAGTCCCCAATGTCAATCCACACGAGTGTGTAATATATGTTCACAGAAACATCACACCCTGTTACATTTCCCTAATTCTCAAATTGCAACTACATTATCGTATCAACAATCAACCCCCACAACTTATCAACAAAGTGTATCACCACTACAACCAGTTATGATTCCCCTGAATAATTACAGTGTCCCTCCACCAAATTGTCAGAATAATAATTCCCCAGTTACAAATGTAGCAAATCTTTCTCAACCTTCATTGCCTCCTCAGCAATCTTCGCGTTATGCAAGAGCTGAAACCTCGCATAAAAATAATACAAAAACTTCTCACTCCAAAAACTCTGGACACTCTAATTCCCCTGTAGATTCTCACGATTCAAAGAATGAATCACTCGCATCACAATCGTTGTCTGCCATGGCAACTTACCCTTCTCATGTGCTATTAGCTACAGCCTCTGTGTATATTTATAATGCAAATGGCATTCGTATCTCAGTCAGATGTTTGCTTGATAGTGGATCACAAACGTCATTTATTACTAAACCAATGATTGAGAAATTACAGTTAAAAACCTACAAGAAACAACTTAGTATTTCTGGAATTTCTCAGACGAATTCCACGTCTAATGAAATGATAGACTTGACGTTACACTCCAAAGTCAACTATCGAAGCAAATTTAGACTTTCTTGCGCAGTGTTGCCAAATATTTCCTGTCAACTCCCACAAGTAAATATTAACGCTTTTAGGCTTAATATCCCCAAAAATATTTATCTAGCTGATCCAGATTTTGGACTTTCTAATGATATTGACGTATTAATAGGAGCAGAGCTCTATTATACTTTATTGCTGCAAGGTATTATAAAACTTGGCAATAACCTTCCCATACTCCAGGAAACTTATCTAGGATGGATAGTTGCTGGAAGCATTCCCCAGAACTTGTTGAATCATAATAAAAATGTCTCCCGCTTTACTTCTTGTTCGACTGTGCAAGGCAGTGAACACTCGAAAGTTTCGTTGTTTCTTCAAACTACTGCAGAACAACAAATATTGAATGACACTATTGAAAGGGTTTGGAATATTGAGGAACTTACTCAAAAAATTTCTCTTTCTCCTGTTGATGAACAGGCAGAAAGTATCTTTTCTCAAACAACTCAAATATTACCTGATGGTCGTTATCAAGTCGACCTTCCCCTCAAAACTCCTGAGGAAACTATAACCCTAGGAGAATCCTTTTATATCGCAAAGAAGAGATTTTTGAATCTTGAAAATAAGTTAAAGAATAACCCGTCACTTCGACTAGATTATACTAAATTTATCGATGATTATGTTGACCTAGGTCACGCCAAATATGTCCCCTTATCTCTCGAAATGACAGATGGTAGTAGTCCACCTGTCAATAAATATTTTATCCCTCACCATGCGGTATTCCGCGAAAATAGTGCAACGTCAAAAATCCGAGTGGTTTTTGACGGTAGCTGCAAAACAAGCAGCAATATTTCCTTAAATGACATTGTTTTGAAAGGCTTTCAGGTGCAACCTAACCTGTACGACATTTTATGTCGCTTTCGCTATTTTAATTTTGTTCTAACAGCGGACATTGAGAAAATGTACCGCCAAATTAAAATTAACCCTGATCAGTGTTTTTTATTAAACATTCTTTGGAGACCTACTCCACATGAAGATATTAAATGTATCGAACTTTCCACAGTTACGTACGGTACGAACTGTGCCCCGTATTTAGCAACTCGTGTTTTAACCGAGATTGCTAACCAAAATGTTGTTCCTTTAGCCTCTGATGCCTTATTAAACCATACTTATGTTGATGACATAATATATGGATGTGAATCGTCTAATGACTTACAAAAAATTCATGATGAATTAACGCATTTATTAAAAACACATGGTTTTACTTTGCACAAATGGTGCTCAAACTTTCCCATTTTCGTTGACCAATTGTCAACAAACCGACCTCATAAAGTTGATGTGCCTATTGGCGATGCTTCTAGTTCCATTTTAGGTTTAAAATGGAATCCCATGACTGACATATTTACTTTCTCTCCTCCTCACATGTTGAATACAATTCGTCTCACTAAAAGGGTGATTTTGTCTATCATTGCTCAAATGTATGACCCCCTCGGATTAGTGTCTTGTGTCGTAGTACTCGGCAAACTAATAATGCAAAAACTATGGCTCCTAAAAATAAATTGGGACATAGAAATTATTGATCCTTATGTTTGTTCCCTTTGGAATACTTTCACTTCTAATCTTGTGAATTTAAAGCAAATTAAAATCCCTCGCAATTTATTTCTTGATAAACCAAAACGAAAAATTCAGTTACATGGCTTTGCAGATGCAAGCATGTCCGCTTATGCTGCTTGTGTGTATTTTAGAACTCTATATGAAGATGGAACAGTTTCATCAAATCTAGTTACTTCAAAGTCTAGAGTTGCCCCGTTAAAAACGATTTCTCTCCCACGATTGGAATTAAGCGCAATGCTTCTTTTGTCTCAACTTGTCAAACATGTACAAGAAATTTATGAAAATAATCTTCAAATAGATTCTACTCACTTATGGACTGATTCCATGATAGCTCTTTGCTGGATACAATCTCATGCATCCAGATGGTCAGTGTTTGTTTCAAACCGAGTGTCAGAAATTCAAGATCTTACCTCAAAATGTACTTGGAGACACATTGACTCAAAAAATAATCCCGCTGATTTACCCTCCCGTGGTTGCCTGCCGCAACATTTAATTGATTGCCCCCTTTGGTTCAATGGACCAAAAATGTTATCTCAAGGTGAAAATTTTGATCTCATATTCATTGATCATAATATCGAACCCTCTACCTCAAATGAAAAGGTCAACAAGGCAATTCTTGTTGAAGAAAGAAAAATTGCCCCCATTTCACTTCATATTTCCTCTGACGAAACTGAATTTTGTAATGAGCTATTCGGAAAATTTTCAAAATTCTCCAAGCTACAAAGAGTTATTGCATACTGTCTTCGGTTTGCAAATAACGCAAAATCCAATGTTATTAAAAATGCTGGACCTTTGTCCACACATGAATTACATATATCATTCCATATCATTGTAAAGGCCTTACAAGCCACACATTTTGCTAAAGACATTTCTGAATTGAAAAACAATAAATGTTTGTCCAATAAGAATCTGTTGTCATTTAGACCATTTTTTTGTGAAGCTGACGGTCTCCTACGCGTAGGAGGACGCTTAGAAAACGCAGATATTCCCTTTGATCAGAAACACCCCATTTTATTACCAGCTCATAATAATGTAGTTACAATGATGTTACTACAAGAGCATCAACGGTTGGGCCATGCTGGAGCTCAAACTGTTCTATCAAATTTCCGCTTACGTTGTTGGCCGCTCAATGGCCTAAAAGAAATTAAAAAGATTATTCGTAATTGTCTCAAATGTTATCGCTTTCACGCTGAACCTGCTCAGCAAATTATGGCCGATCTTCCTAAAGATCGTGTCCGAGTGTCTCGCCCCTTCCAAAAGGTCGGAGTCGATTTCGGTGGACCTTTTCTTATCAAAGCATCTCGTCTTAGAAAGGCTCCCCTAACTAAATGTTATATTTCAGTATTTGTATGTATGGTTACAAAGGCAGTTCACATAGAACTTGTCTCAAGTCTTTCGACTGAAGCATTCCTTGCTTGTCTTAAACGTTTTATTGCCCGACGAGGCAATCCGTCTGTAATTTACTCAGATAATGGCACAAACTTCCAAGGTGCAAAAAATCAATTATATGAACTTTATCAATTTTTTCAAAAACAAACTAACCTTGACTCTATTCATGATTTTTTAACTATTAACCAAACTATTTGGAAATTCATTCCACCTAAATCTCCTCATTGGGGAGGAATTTGGGAAGCCGCAATTAAAAGCGCAAAATTTCACATGTTACGACTTATTGGTAACGCCCACTTTACGTATGAAGAGCTTAGTACTGTACTGACTCAAATTGAAGCTATTCTAAATTCTCGCCCATTATGTCCTTTGTCTAATGACCCCGCAGACTTACAGAGTCTAACCCCTGGGCATTTTCTAATTGGTACTAGCCTTATGGCATTCCCCGAACGGGATCTTACTGAACGAAATGAAAATCGTCTTTCCTTTTGGAGTAGATGTACTCAAATACAACAATTATTCTGGACACGTTGGTCTACAGAATACTTAAATCAACTACAAAATCGGCCTAAATGGCTTCTTCCCGTTGATAACATAAAAATTAATGACATTGTGTTATTAAAAGAAAATAATACTACTCACCCGCTAAAGTGGCCCTTGGCAAGAGTTATAAATACTGTTTGTGGACCTGATGGAAAGGTCAGAATAGTCATGTTAAAAACAACAGAGGGTATATATACTCGATCAATAGCGAAGATTTGTCCTCTACCAGTGGAGTCAGTTGCAGGTGAAAAATCCTGCAGCAACCACTAGAGTTTTTATTTATCTTCCTTGACCGCCATTTTTGCTCTTGCGCCCAACACTGTTTGCACCACGGTGTATAAATAACAAGTGTCTTCTCTTCCGGTAGTATCGCACTACCCATTCGGCTGCGGTTCAGGTAGAACCGCCCCGTTTTCGTTGCTGTATGTGTGACTGTCTCGCAACTGACTTCACTGTGGAGACGTTAGTTTCAATTTATTTCATATTTATAGTTCCTTTTGAAGCTATGACGCTTCAATGCCGGGCAGTATGTTGCAGAACGACTGCAACCTGTCCTCATTAATTATTTAAAGTAAAATAATAATCAAATCGGCCACGCGTGATTTTACGGGTGGCGCGATTGTCATTAAAATTTTAAGATAGACAGCAGATCTGTCATCGCGAAAAATGCGAATTGAGTGTATCAATTTTAAATTGGAATAAACCCGTTGTTTACGGTGCCAATACACTGTGTGTTGTTAAGAAAATGCATTTTGTCGATGCTCTTCTCATTATTGTGTAAATCACTGAAGTAAAATTGGTTTCATCCATCATAATTTGTGGACCACAGGTATAATTTACCCCTTTATTTATCACGAATACTTTGCTGGGCACCAGTTAAGCACAATGTTTTTGTAATGCATACATTTCACTAATAGTAGTGGTGTGTGACTACCAATCAGCTGTTCATCCAGTTAACAGCTAATTGGCTTATTCGTTTTTTAATTTATAAATATAGTCATTTTCTACTGACGTAGAAACAAAATTGTTCCATGTGTCTGGACTCATTTTAGTTGTAAAAAACATTGATTGTTAATGTTCGGTAATGTACTAAATTTCCTCTCAGGTACTAGGTACAAACGGGATTTATTCAGATCACATTATTAGATAGCCTGTGACAGATTAGAGTTAACGAACCTACGTTGAGTCAATGCAACAGATCCAGGCTATCTTGTAATTATCGGATGAATCGCGTGTAGCTAGTCTCCTGAATTATCTTGTGTGGTAAATCTAAATTTAAGTAACTATTGTATTGATTAACATTTATGTCAAACACCTGTGTTGTGTCTATCTGTACCTGTTAAGTATTAATTTAAATAAAAACATTCCATTTTTTGTAGTAACTCAAACTTGCGTATTTTTTATTAACCCCATGAACCATCACCTAGGGAAACACAGTAACGTAACTTTTGCTAGCCTTCGATAAAACACGAAGGCTACCCTATAGATGTGTGTCATGGACTAAATAGTCTCTGAACAACCGCTTTTAAGTTCTTTATAAAAAACTCAAAAACCCATTCATTTTACTCTATCCAGGAATTCCTGGATGATGTTTCCTTGCTGTAACCTCTTAAATAATTAATTTGCTCAGCTTTTAATCTGTTGTAACTGTATATATTTAAATTTTAATGTCTTGTATTGTATGTTTTTAATAACTGATTTTTACCTGTCTGTCTGCTGTGTTTTCCACTTTAATTTTTTAACTGCCTAATTGAGGAATTTTTATATTCGGGAGGCGAACGAAAAGAATGGATTTTCCGTTCGCCGCCCGGCTTTTTCGTCTGCATTGGAGTTGATTCCTACAGATGACGATACTGATATTTGTATTAATTATTTATTTCTCAAATAAATCTAAAAAAGGCATTTTCGCTGTTTCTAAAGTTGCTTACGGGTTTTGGCTTTCTAAAGAGTCCTAATAAGGACGAAACACCTGTCAGTCTACCTGTGCCCCAGTGAAGCCATTAAGTTGGCGTCCCTGTTTACGGTAATGCAAAAGATAGATGCACCACTTTGTTCACTAACTTTTCTTTCTATTTATCTATTTCTTAATATTTACGTCGATCTGTTTTCCATAACTCACCACTTGATGTTAAAGCGACATCTAGCGTCACCCAATCCTTGACTTTTAAAGTCATATGAGTAACGCCAAAAATTAAATCTTTCTTGAACAAATAAATCATTAGAAGGTGATAAAAATGTATATTTCGTTAAATTAAAATTATGCCTGTACCAGGAGGTTCGTCATAATAGTTATTAATAAAATTAAGTTTGATACAATACTAATATATCCTGAACCAGGGGCTCGTGTTGTTCCATCGTCTAACTCATTATCTGTCGTGGGTTGTAATTCAGTTGTTGTTTCTGGTGATACTTCACTAGTAGTTGAGGACGAACTAGAACCAGATGATGAATCACTACTTGGTAGAGATGGTGGGTTGGAACTAGATGGTAATTCACTTGAAACTGTTGACGATTCGCTCGAAGGTGATGATGGATCAGAACTAGATGATGATTCACTTGTAGCTGTTGACGATTCACTTGAAGGTGATGGCGGATCAGTACTAGGTGAAGATGGTGGCGTTGTTGTTAGTTCATCTTCTACAAATATATGGGTATTGCAGGAGTTACTTGTGCATCCTGCACAGCTAAGTGTTACATCTGATGATATGTCATTTACATTGGACAGAACTACATTCCTAATCGTCGGGCATATTATGGATGCTTGGTTCATGCATACTCTCACAGTGTGGTCCTCATGAGCTAAATTTGAATTAACAAAAAAGCATTATAGAAAATATAGAAAGTTACGGAGGTGCTAAGATAAAAATAAATAATTGACTGGCTGACAATGTTTTTTTTTTAAATAATCCACCGATATCTTAATAAACATACCTATTTAATATAAGACTTTGTCCTTAGCTAATATAACAACTACTGATAAAAAAATTAATTAATTCTGGCATGATCCTGCAAAGTAAAAGTTATTGAATCGTTTACCACCATATAAAACTATTCAGGTGGTTGTGGCTCTCCTGATAAATCCAATTAGTACCATAAGTTAGGATAAACAGATTTAATAAAATCTTAAAATATCAAGTCAACTTTCTGAATACTTTGAAATTTCGGCCCTACAATGCTTTATTCTTGTTAATCTTACACAAAATATGAAGAATGAAGTCTAGTGACCATTTTATGTTTTGATCAATATTTCTTACCTTTTCGCTTTATTCAACAAGGGACTAAATACCCGTCCTTGAGTAGCAATTACCTACAGTTTTAACCCAAAAAATGTTTATTAATGAAAGCAAAAGGCAAAATTTTGTAAAATTTGTTAATATTTCTTTCTCTGCTTTTATTACTTTATAAATTGTTTAACTTGAACTTGTAGGTAATTATGCTTCAAATATGGATATTTGATCGATTTTTGAATAAAATGAAAAAGTAACGTAATATTGATTGACAACGAAATGACGAATGCGTCACTAGACTTCACTATTTCGTATGTTTGCTCTTATACAACGGAAATCTATACAAATATATTTTATTTCTACTTTTTTTATTCAAATACTCTTAATACAAGATTAGGATATGTTGGATATATAAACAAAAAGAAATAACAAAAGTATGAAGATATTTACAGAAATTACACAGCGCACAGGCAAAATAAGTTTGGAATAGATATGTTTTATGTTTATATTATTCTTAGCTATCCAATAAAATAACCTTTAACACAAAAATAATATTCCCTTAGCAATTTGATCACGAAATAACCGAGTTATAGTCAGCAAAACCTAAAGCTAGCTCAGTCGAACCAGAAAAATAAACTTTGTTATAAGTTTTAGTGAAATTGTCGTTTTTCCCTTTTGAACCTCGATATAATGTCTTAAATAAAATTTTGCTTGGAAAACTTTGTCTATATTCTACCTTAATGTTGAATTCTACAAAAAAAAACGGTAAGTCCTAAAACCACTGTTTTCGTCGGACAAGCGACGACTTTCATCTTGGAACTTTGGAACGCTGACACTGATATTTAAACGGCACTTTACAAAATACTTAGTTTTGTCGTCTTCATGACGTATATTCGATAAAGTCCGTGTTTTTGTTCCAATCGTTTTTATTTGTTTATTTCCTCAGTAATGGTTCGAAATATCCAAAAGTACAACCTTAAATAGATACAGGGTGAATAACTAAACAAAAAATTAGCGAGTAAGCAGTCAAAGGGATTTGCAGTGGCGTATTAAAGGAGGGAGGGAGTGACTGTCTGCAGCCCCCCATGTGCCATTGTGAACCTAAAACTCGTTTCCCTTAAAAGTTTTAATTTTTGTATGTCGCCTGCTCTCCTTGTTTTACATATTAATAATTACCTTCATGGATCGTGGCCGTCACACATCCCATTAATGACCCTTCATAGTTTTCTGGTCCATTAATGCTATCGGCAACAGTTTTTAGACTATTCAGCAAACTTTGTGTATAAGGATTGGTTTTCCCCTCAAAAGTATGGGTGCTCGGGGTTTGACATTCGATTATATCGACGTTTTGAGTAAACGATGGATCTGTGAAGTTGTTGCACCAAGTACTTCCAAAACATCTGTAGCAATGAGATGCTTGGGGAGCCACTAAAAATAAGTTATTTTTTTAAATTTAAACTTATATTAAGAATAAAAACTGCGTTGTTATTTACAAAATAATATTAAAGTCAAAGAATAGTAAGTGGCCAACAACGGAATATTATTTTTCTACGTTCACATGGATATTTGCTGTTTCTTCTACACCAATTTATAAGTGGACTGTTTCAGTTAACTGAACGGAAATCATTTCATATCTATCCTAGCTAGGATATGAAATTGACCATGCACAGTGGTCAGAATATTATAACTTGCGAACAATTACAAAAAAAAAACAAATTTACACATTGTAAATTTTACGTGTGGTTTTATGACTAATAACAAAAGTGAGGTTACGAATATACTTCAAAAGGATACAAATCTGTTAGATCAAATTTTTTATTTTTTTATTTGAATCAAGACGTTTATTTCAGAGTCTATGCATACTCCAATAAGAAGGGTACGAAGTAGTGCAAAAATTAAAGATGTAAATTCAAAACATATTTTCACCGTATTTTGTGACCGAACTAAAGATTTATGCACAAATATTCAATTTATTTCAAAAATCTCTATAGTCTTTTTCAGAAAGGTGAAGAGTAATAAAATGTGAAATTCCGTCCAGTTCGATTCAATTTCAGTGTCGGCCATAGGCGTAGGTAAATTTTGTGCAATAAATCATTTATGATAATTAACCAAAGAAAAAAAAGAAGATAATTTGATAAAGAAGGAACTATTAGCTATAGCAAATTTACACAAACAACGTTTTATGAAATATGCCGTGGAAAATATAGCTGAAAAACATAGTGTAACTGTGCTGCACACACCGCCATATTATTGCGAACTAAATCCTATAGAACTTATATGGGCGCAAGTGAAAGGATTTGTAGCAAGACACAACACGACATTCAAAATGAAAGACGTTAAGCTACTGTTTGATCAAGCCAATAAGGAAGTAACACCAGAGAACTGGCGAGAAGCAGTCCATCATGTCATTAAAGAGTAGGAGAAAATGTGGGATCTTGACCACCTAATCGATTGGACCGTCAATCCGTTAATTATAACGTCAAGAGGAGATGACAGTCCCTCAGATGACGAAGAATGATTTTGTATAATTTAATTTCTGTATAATATATTTTTCGTATTTTGTATTTTTTTTTATTATGTTTAATAAAAAATATGTATACCTAATACTATGTACATAATGCACACCTTTGTCACGCCATTTTCAGTGTTTTTAAATGGGTAACAATAGGCAAAACCCATAAATTGACCCAAACCCGGGTGGTACTACCTGCACTTGATAAAAATAAATGAAAAAAATTATGAACGGGGCTTAAATATTCGTTGATCTGAATCTCTTTGCATATATAATGAGCTTTTATTACTCTACACCTTTCTGAAATATATTTTAGTTTTGAATAATTTATAGAAAATTGTTACTAGATTTAAAATATAAAAATGTCCCACCGCGGTTTTTCTACTAGATTCTGATATATTTTCAACGTGGCTCTAATCCCAATCGACCTTAAAACTTTTATATACGCAATAGATATTGAAAATCATTGGTAAATCTTCCTTAAGTAGTGGAAAATGAAGTTAAGTACATAAAAATAGCTAAAGCAGATGCAATTTTATGTGGCCGATATCATTACAGTATTGCCCATTCACCTTCCACATTTACAGTGTTGATAATATGTAAATTGGCGCATATTTTGAAAAACTATACTAAAACAAACGTTAAAAGTTAATATTAATGCACAAAAGCATAATATTCCGTAGAGCGGGGATACTTTACTATGGGGTGACTTTACACAGACATGCTTTTCTACACATTATTTCGATTTATTAGAAATCTGGCACGCGCGCGGCGTTGGCGCGTTATTTCAACATAGTAAATAAACCGACGCCGTGGTTTAGTATGAAAATACGGTCTGTCAAGCATGTTTCTACATTGCCATTGTAGCAAATAAAAAGACGCCAACAATCGCACAGCTAAACGTAACGAATGCTAAGGGTTCTGATGGTGAGCCGAGATATTTTACAGGTAAGCAGCATTATATATTTTGATGTTTGTGGTATAGGAATTACCCATGTGAGATGTGGTTTTTATATAAACTTATCTTTTGGAGATACAACATTTTTATTGAAAAATGGACTTATTCTTGGTGACTTTACATGAGACATTAAGTCATCGTTATTTTTGCAGGAAAAAAAATGGGTCGAGTTTATAAGAAAATACTTGACTCAAGGCGGTACAAAGCGTATGACGAAGAAAAGGTGAAAAGGGCGGTTGCAGCAGTTGTAGTAAGAGGTATGACCTATCAACAAGCTGAAGATTTATTTAATATTCCGAGAAAAACAATATGGAATAAAGTGCATCATCCAAACACACCAGGTGGGCCACCAGTTCCAGTTTTTCCCCAAGAAGATGATATGTCCGTTCAAAATGAGGATGACATTGTCCAATATTTGGACAAGCCGTCAATTAAAAGGGGCCTTGATACGTTTAATCTTGATGTTACACTCTTTAAAAAAATTATTAAATTTTAAATCAAAACCAAATCAGAATCGACTAAATCCAGGTCCACACCCAATTGATTAAGAAAATTAACTCTGCCTATTGATTAAATCAAACAGCCTGTGATTAACCGGTCTTTCAATATTGATTATAATTTAATCATTTTTTACTAAATATTTTTAGTTAATAATGATTAAATTGGCTTCAGTGGGAAATCTTTTAATCACTTTTGATTTAAGATTAAATCAAAAGTGATTAAATTCGGTGTGGACCTGGATTTAGTCGATTCTGATTTGGTTTTAATTTAAAATTTATTCATTTTTTTCAAGAGTGTATGATTGCAAAAAATAACAGATAGGTAAGTACCTACCCAATTCCGTAAAAATGTATAAAAACAAAAACATTAGGCGGTTTTGTGGGCGGGAACACCGAACACAGCTGAAACATGTTTTACGGAGCATCTCTGGAAATAAGCATGTCTTGGGGGATATAGCACTTGTAACTTGTGTAGGGTTGCCAACCGTCCTCTATTCCAGAGGACAGTCCTCTTTTCTATCGGTCTGTCCTTTTTTCTCTAACATATAGAAAATGTCCTCTTTTATTACCTACCTACCAAACTCGAAATATAAAAATTATTTTAATTTTCAGGACAAATATTCAAATAAAAAATAACCGAATTTAAACTTATATAGAAAATTGTTTGTTTTATTTCAAACATTTATCTCTACTTATTTTATTGATTTTTTTTGTTTGTCTTGGTGGTGGAACCAACCATGAACTACCAAAAACGATAAATGTTTATATTGTTTGTCAATATATAATACAAGAGTTTTTCCTATTTCGCTAAAAACAAGTTGAAAAAACTTTGCTCGCGCCCCCCACCCACTGTAAAAGTTCTGGATCCGCCACTGGGTCCTCTATTTTAAATATTAAAAGTTGGCAACCCTAAACTTGTGTGGTCACCAAAGAAAATAATAATATACCCTATTTAATATTTGCACAAAATAAAAAATTTAATTTTTCTTTTTCATTAAATCAATTTTGATTGATTGGGGGTTAATTTGGCCTGGTCTACCTTGAAAATTATTTTTACAAAGCACCGATTAGCAAACAATGCAGTGGCGGATCCAGGATCCTGTTGAGGGGAAATCTGACCTTTCACACGCCCTACAATTTTCAAGGCTTACAATAGAAAAACACCCATTTGGTAAGGCTAAGGGAGGGGGGGCGAGACTGCCTTCGCCCCCTGCCCCCTGCCCCCTCCTGGGTCCGCGCCTGAAATAATGTACCCAAAAATATTTATAAACAACCGGCATGCACGAAAATCGTGTATTAAGTATCCCCTGACCTGTATTTGTAAGTTCTTGCAGCCGTTCGTTCAGCAATTTTTGCATACTTTTTCGTATCATTGAATATAAGTTTAACTAACAATCTAAATGTCACAAATACTAAAATCACTATGTACTGTAATAATCACAAACACTAATTAACCGGCACAACCCCGCATATCACCACAAAACAGACACTAGACAAAATACAATCAATCAAACACCCGTCGATAACCGAAGCCAACTGATGACCTGCTCGCTTGTTGCATAAGTCAGCGACTTCTTTAGCATTTTTAAATCCGTCATAATCAGATATGATTTAAAACATTGACATATTTTATGCAATTAATCAGTATCGATTTAAAGTAATCCAAGATGATTATTATGTCTCGATAACAGTAAAAATCATACCACTGATTTAGAAATTGATTAAGAAATAAATTAAACAAATTAAATCAGACATGCCTCGCTGTTAATCAATTGAATTTTTTACTGTGTACAAAGTATAAATTCTATTATTTTTTTTGTGTTATAAGTAACATATATTTTATATTTTTATATTTTGTGTTATAATATATTGACGTTCCTTTGTTATGAAAATAATGTTTGTTGTGTTGTTTTTAAAATAAAGTGTAGTAGAAAGCAAAAAAGTTGAATTTAAAAAAAATAAATTCACCTGATAAAAAAATACGTTTTATGTATAAAGGCACCCACACAGAAACCAGACATTGCATCTGTAGTGATTTATAAGCTTGTGTAATTTGGCCCCGATCACCGGGATGACTTTACAGAATAAATAAATAGAAATATTTATTTTTAACCTTGAAACACAACGGTAATCAAAAGAAGAAAGTTGAAAATTTCACATATATAGTCAGATCTGGTCTTAACGTGCGGGTCCAAAGGTCACTGATCATATGCGTCAAATCAGACAACACAGAGGCTATCAAAATGTTGTGAGATTATTTACAAATATACCGAAGGAAGGAAAAATAGTTTCATTAGTTTAGCTATCGCGAAGATAGCCACATATATCTAATATTATTAGTTTTGTAAAAATTATGTACAGGGGAGTTGAAAAAGTCACAAAAAAATTATATAATCGGTAATTATATACCTACTGTACCCTTTAATTAAAAACGACAATAATAAACAGTGCAATTTATTTTAACAATTTTACTCCTAAAACCTAAAAATACAATGACATTTAGTCTGATAAACTATTTTGATAATGAAAGAAAAAGTGGAAATTCGCAAACCAATATGCAGGAAACCGTAATGAAAACACTGGAAATTCGTTTAAGGACTATGCAGAATAATGTGCATAAAAAAAAGCATAATATAATACCCAAGATTACTAAAAAATGTAAACGAAAAACACCGTTTATAATTATAGCCAAAAAACTCTCATCGTCACTTATAAAATCTGAAAAGTCCTCGTCGTCTGAGTCGTCATCGAATGGAGCAATTATCATTGGCGCTACTTCGACATCTAGTACTTGTTCTCGATCCCACCAATCCCTTATTAATATTTCTGTATGTTCCACCGATTTCTTCCAGTACTCTTGTGTAATATGATCTAACGAATCTTGCCAAACTATTTGTACTTGGTCGGATTTAAGACCATCACCTACATGTTTTTCATAATAAGACTTTGCACCTGCCCATATTAATTCTATTGCGTTAAACTGGCAATAATATGGTGGCAGTCGTAGAACCTCATGTCCATATTCACGCAGTATTTCATCTACCGCGTATATTTTGGGATTTTTAAGAGACTTTGCTATTGATAGGAGTTCCGATTTAAGCATATTTGGTAAAGGATTTTGGTTGTGTTTTTCCAGCCACTCATAAATATCACTTTTCCTCCAAGATGAAGTAGGCTGTTTATTTAAAATTCTTGAATGATATGATGCATTATCTAATACAATTAAAAACGGAGCATCCAAATTTTGTATCAATTGAACTTTTAACCATTTTTCAAACATTTCGCAATTCATATTATCATGATAGTCAGCACTTTTTCATGTTGAAGAAAAAATTAAACTCGCACCTGCAACATATCCTGTTGCAGAACCGGCATGCAAAATACTAAAACGCTTTCCCGTACCGCACCCCTTTTTCCTTTTAACACTTTTTACAGACTCATCTTGCCAAGATTTTGAACCACTTCCATTCGAAAATATCCACGTTTCGTCTAAAAATACCACTTTTCTAAATTTCGATTTGTAATTGTCCGTATATTTTTTTAAAAACTGAACACGCTGACTCACTATCTGTGGCTGCTCACATAAAAATCTTCGGTTACAGTCTTTTTTATAGCGAAAACCTAAATTTTTTAATAATTTTGATAACGCTTTAAGTCCAATTTCCAAAACTCCCCGAATTTTTAATGTTTTTTGTAAAACTGGAAGAGTTACATTGGTATTTGATTTGTATAAATCGTAAATCACATTTCGAACTCCAATTTTAATATTTTCGCTTACATCCTCAGTCTTTGGCTTTCTTCGTTTACACTTTTTAGTATTATTGGGTATTATGTTATGTTTTGTTTCATGCACAATTTTCTGCACAGTCCTTAAACTAATTTCCAGTGCTTTGGCTACTGTTTCCTGAATATTGGTTGGCGAATTTCCACTTTTTCTTTCATTTTCGTAATAGTTTATCAGATTAAGTACCATTTTTTTTGATTGGGGATGCAAAAACCCAGAAAATTGTTTCATTTTGTCACAAACTGTCAAAGTCACAAAACTGGCATATTTAAAATAAAACGTAGCTGGTGCTATTATAAGCTGTTTTAGAATCGCTGGAAAGTAAATACATACCTATATATCCTTTTTTTTCATGTCAAAATGGAATAAGTCTGTCTCATTTATCTTACGTATTGTTGGGGAACTTCCCCAACCCCCTTTAATTTTTACCCTGTATAGAAGTCGTGAAATGTTTAGGGAGGCACTGCGCGCGCACCATTCACCAGATGTTTTTGGTTGACATGGTTTTTTTTGTTACCAGTTGACGTTTATGTTTTTGTTGACGTTGGTGAACAACGAAAAGTTTGCTCCGTTTTTTAAAAAGTCTTTTTTGGTGACTTATACCAAAGTTTACTCTTGCCTAAACATGGCACAAATTTAGTATTCCAATTTTAACAAGTTTTCCCGATCGTTTACGTCGATCTCCCCGTGTGCTGTGACCACACAACCAGTGCAACCGAAAAAATGTCACTGTAAAAAGGCCGTCATTGCGTCTCGACGGTGCTTTTAACCTTTTAATTCTATGCAAGGTTTACACTTACTTTCGAGATGTAAATAATATGAAGGTATGATAGATAAAGACTTTCTCAATCCCATAAAGGAGGAGTGAAGCTCAATTCCTGAGAAGTTTTGTTTGTGCAAGGGCACAAAATAGAAATCCGCTCCAATCAGGGAGATTGGACATAAAATTAGTTTTTATTGTTTTTTAATGTTTTCTTGTTGAAATTAATGTATGTATATTGTTGATAGGTATTTTTAATTTGTTAGTATTATAAAAAAGGTAATTATTATCCACCGTTTGTTTTGAACAAGAGTTCAAACAAAACCCGGTGTTTTTGTTTTTTAATTAAATAAAAACCACCCTTTAAATTTCATCTATTCAAACTCATTGTTTTATTTATACCAGCCAAATGGCAAAGTAGTCAGCTAATATCGCCAATTTAACTGATCGGTAATCAGGTCAGTTAACCCCTTTTTTGTTATTGGGTCTAACTTCAGAGTTTTTCCTACATAATAAAAAATGGTCCTTCGAGCCTCGATTGTTTGAATTTTTGAAGTTTGAAATTTAAATGGATAAATTTGTAGATTTGTAGCACAAAAGGTGCATATAACATTGTAGAAGGGTAAACATTGCATACGCGATAAAATTTCCCTTTCTATCTCTTTTTCACTCATCGTTTTTGTGTTAAGACATTCCCGTTCTTACGCAAAGAAAATAAAATAAAAATATTGGTAAATTTTTAAAAACTAAAAAATTTATTCTCTACACTACAAAATAGTGTCACATCTCCTTTCTCTCTTATTTTTGTTGTGTGTCAAGACATGCTCGATCTTACACAAATAAGAATAGCTTAAAGATTTTTAATGTATTTTTATATTTATTATTTATAAAACAAAACAAAAACGTCGCTCTCTATACTGCAAGGCATGATAGTGTTTCTCACAGCTCTCTCATTTCTGTTGTGTCAAGACATGCTCGTTCTTACGCAAAGAAAAATAATCAATTATTGGTAAACTTTTTGTGATACAAAAAGTTATTTTTTACACTACAAGCTAGTGTCATATCTCTCTTTTTTCTTATTTTTTTTTGTGTCAAGACACGCTCGTTCTGACACAGGAAAAATAACTGAAATTGTTGTCAAATTTTTATAAAAAATAAAAATTCTATACACTACAAGCTAGTGTCGCATCTCCTTTTTCTCTTTTTTTTGTTTGTGGTAAGACACGCTCGCTCTTACACAAAGAAAAATATAAAGTTTTTGACAGATCTTTATAACAATAAAAAATTTCTCTCGCTATACTACAAGGTAGTAGTGCGTCTCTGCGCTCTCTCATTCTTTTTTTGTGTCAAGACACACTCGCTCTTACACAAAGAAAAATAATTGAAATTTTATAAATAACTTTTTATATAAAATTTTTCTCGCACTAAAATTAGTGACCCCTCTCTCACGTTGCGTCTTCGTTTATCGCTTGGTTCGCGTTGTCCGTACCTTCTTAAAAATTGATCTACTTAAAACGTTAGTTGCTCTATTAGCACTATAAAAATAGTACTCTCTCTCTCTCTCTCACTATTGTTGAAGTTCGTTTTTTTTTGTGTTGAACTTTTGATTAAAACATCAAAATGTCGACAAAAACCGAACTAACAACTAAGCGCGCAAGTTACAAAGGTAACATCACCCGCATTAATAATTGGTATTTAAAAAATGTTGATACGGAATTAAATCATTGCCAATTTAAAATTCGATTGGAACATTTAAATAAGGCATTTGATAATTATATTAAAATTCAAAATGATATTGAAACTTTAGACCCGGACGATTCAGATCGAGATCTGATCGAAGAAAAGTTTTTTAATTTGTACGCGCTCTTAGAAAGTAAAATTGAATCTCTCAGTTCAGCTCTAAATGCAAACTTGCAGAGCCCCCCTCCTCAAATTGCAATTCCGGTTGCTACTCCCCATGTACCTCAGGTACGCTTACCTGAACTGCACATAACGGTATTTAAAGGTGACATCTCTGAATGGACCTCCTTCAATCAGCTGTTCACTGCCCTTGTGCATGATAATTCTTCTTTAAGCGATGTTCAACGGTTCATGTACCTTAAATCATTCTTAAACGAAGAACCACTCAAATTAATTGATACTCTTGCTGTCACTCATCAAAATTATGCCACTGCCCGTGACATACTAAAAAATAGATATGAAAATTCTGTGATCAACACTCATCTTTTGAACTTAGTAGAAATCCCCACCATTACTAAATGTAATGCACAAATCCTCAGAGATTTCGTCACAAATTGCACACGGAATATTGAGTCTCTGAAAAATCTAAACTTATCTTTTGAAGAACTCTGGAATCTTCTTATGGTTCATCTTCTTGAAAAAAAGTTGGATTTTGTCTCAAAAAGGGTTTATGAAACCGAAAAAGATCTCTCTTCTCTCCCTGTGTTAAAAGAATTTTTCACTTTTCTTAATAAACGTTGCACCATCTTAGAAAATTTAGCTAGTTTGGAAACTACGACTCCCAAACGATCCCCAAATGTGTCCTTTCATGTTCAAACCACGAACATTAATCGTGAAAAATGTTCATTTTGTCACGATTCCCATAAAATTTATGTTTGTGCTAAATTCAGAAGCTTACAACTATCTGAACGACATCACTTCATAAAAAGCAAAATGTATTGTTTTAATTGTTTGGGCTCTCAACATCAATTAAATCAATCTTCGAACATGCTCTTTTTGTCAACAGAAGCATCATTCATTGCTTCATTTCCCTCCAACTAACACTGGAATCCCAAATACAAATCAAAACACATTCAGGAATCATGTTCCTCAAGTAACAAACTCTGTTACACCTGTTTCTCATTCTCGTGGCAATTCGCCACAACATTCAAATACTCACAAACCCAATTTGTCACAGGTTCAGCCAAATAATAGGGCAAATGTCAATTCATCTCAAGGCCAAGTGGCTTGTGACTCTTTTACTCCTCGGCCTGCGTATAGCCAAGGAAATTCTAGTTCCTCTCATGGACATGCTAACACTCAGCGGTGCATTTCATCTCGTTCTGATGAAGACTCTCCTTCTCAGAACACCCCTGTAACTTCTCAAAGTTATCCTGCTACGTCAATGAAGGCCTCTCATGTTTTGTTGGCCACTGCCTCCGTGTATATCTACAATGCTCAAGGTGTACGCATCACCGCACGAGTATTGTTGGACAATGGCTCGCAAAATTCATTCATTACCCAAAATATAGTTGACAGATTACAACTGCAATCATATGACAAAAAATTGTTGATCTCAGGAATTTCCCAAGCTGAATCTTCCTCCACAAAAATGACAGACTTAACTTTGTATTCGAAAGTTAATTGGCGCCAACGCTTCCATGTGTCATGTGCTATTTTAGCAAACATAACCTGTAACCTCCCTCAGGTAAAAATTAATACTTCCTTACTTAAGATCCTTCGCGATGTTCCGCTAGCGGATCCTAAATTTGGCACTCCCCGCTCTATAGATTTGCTGTTAGGAGCAGATTTATATTACACTCTCTTACTTAATGGTTTTATTCGACTTGGAAGAAATCTTCCCATTCTTCAAGAAACCAGTTTAGGCTGGATCGTTGCTGGATGTGTTCCACAACACACAGTCTCAACTAGCCGTGCTAGCTCACTCTCTCACACTTCTCTGGCAGTCCAAGGAAGTGCTCATCCAAGTGTCTCTTTGTTTTTACAGACAAGGGACAACTTTAGTTCAGAAAACTTTTACACTGAAAATATACCTCTCTCTCTCGTTCATTCAAAACTTCCCCTCTCACCCCGCGACACGCCGCAAAAACAATCTTTCTCTAACAAGCAGTGGCTTGTCTCCCGCAAGTAGTGGCTTGCCTCACTCTAAGACTCACTCTCGCTTAGACTTAAAACAAGTCTACTCTATAAAAATTGAAAAACCCCCTACTCCTGTACTAGTTCCAAAATGGGATCCTAGTTCAGACATGTAGTGTCTCTCACCCCCTGAAAACTTAGTTCAAGATATTTTGACTAACTCTATAATTCCTCTCTCTGAAATTAAATTAAAAATTGATCCCCTAAAGAACAGTGTACAAGTTTATACGCCCTTTAACAAGGCTGAAGTATACTTCACCGCACCCTGTGTATCTAAACCCTCTCTAGACTCATTGCCTCAAAATTTGGTAATTGTCCCTCTTAGGTTCCATGAACCAGCCTCTGTCTCAAATACTGAGAAATTTGATTCTCTTAATGCTTATGAGCGTTCAAATGAATATGGCTACGTTTCGGAAAAGGACATGAGTGTTATCTCCGAACAACGAAAAGTCAAACCTGTTTCTACCTCCTTGTATGTCACTCAAGAGAGTGATGATTTTTGGGATCTTCTCTTCTCAACATTTCCCACCCCCTTTAAACTGCAAAGAGTAGTTGCTTACTGCTTTCGTTTTTGTAAGTCAACTCGCGCCCCCATTAATAAAATTTCTGGACCTCTCTTAATTCATGAATTAAATGATTCTCTGAAAATGATTATACATAGAATTCAATTTGAATATTTCCATAAAGAATTGTCAGACTTACGGTTGTATTTATCTAATAATCAAGTTGAATATTTCCATCAAGAATTGTTAGACTTACAACCTGGCAAGGCTTTACTTCACTGTTATATAGCAGTCTTTGAGTGCATGATCACCAAAGGTATTTATAATCCAATTATTTTAATTCTCCCCCTTGAAGCAGCTATTACTTTTTTACTGCGACTTTCCTCCAGACGAGGTAAGACCCCCCTGAGGCATTCTGATTATGTCACCCCTTGCAACGGTGCCAAAACTCAGCAATGCTTTAATCTAAAGCGTTTTGCTTTCCGACGAAGCAACTCAGCTATTTTGTATGCTAACTATGCCACTTCTTACAATGGTGTCATAGTTCTGCTTTTTATATTGTATTATAAATTCTTCCACAAACCAAAATGGTTTCCCCTCTCACTCAATGTCTAGGTAAGTGGCATTGAGTACTAAAAGGAGTATGACAAGGTCTACCCTTTAAGATGACCATTAGCAATTCTGCTAATGGTTTTATTCGTTAACCCCCTCTCGTTATTTACAATTTTGTTTATAAGCTATGACGCTTCTACGCCGGGCAGTATGTTGGGGAACTTCCCCAACCCCCTTTAATTTTTACCCTGTATAGAAGTCGTGAAATGTTTAGGGAGGCACTGCGCGCGCACCAGTCACCAAATGTTTTTGGTTGACATGGTTTTTTTTGTTACCAGTTGACGTTTATGTTTTTGTTGACGTTGGTGAACAACGAAAAGTTTGCTCCGTTTTTTAAAAAGTCTTTTTTGGTGACTTATACCAAAGTTTACTCCTGCCTAAACATGGCACAAATTTAGTATTCCAATTTTAACAAGTTTTCCCGATCGTTTACGTCGATCTCCCCGTGTGCTGTGACCACACAACCAGTGCAACCGAAAAAATGTCACTGTAAAAAGGCCGTCATTGCGTCTCGACGGTGCTTTTAACCTTTTAATTCTATGCAAGGTTTACACTTACTTTCGAGATGTAAATAATATGAAGGTATGATAGATTAAGACTTTCTTAATCTCATAAAGGAGGAGTGAAGCTCAATTCCTGAGAAGTTTTGTTTGTGCAAGGGCACAAAATAGAAATCCGCTCCAATCAGGGAGATTAGACATAAAATTAGTTTTTATTGTTTTTTAATGTTTTCTTGTTGAAATTAATGTATGTATATTGTTGATAGGTATTTTTAATTTGTTAGTATTATAAAAAAGTTAATTATTATCCACCGTTTGTTTTGAACAAGAGTTCAAACAAAACCCGGTGTTTTTGTTTTTTAATTAAATAAAAACCACCCTTTAAATTTCATCTATTCAAACTAATTGTTTTATTTATACCAGCCAAATGGCAAAGTAGTCAGCTAATATCGCCAATTTAACTGATCGGTAATCAGGTCAGTTAACCCCTTTTTTGTTATTGGGTCTAACTTCAGAGTTTTTCCTACACGTATTTTATTTAGAGGGCAAAATTAAACGCAAGTAAAGAAAACAAAAACTGAGAGTATGTCTTTCTTGAATCGTATGACCCGCACGATAAGACCAGATCCGACTATAACAGATACCTACCTTCGCTTAGCTGAAAAAAAGTTATAGAGCAAAATGAGTCAAAATCGTGGTAAAGTAACCCCGCTCTACGGTAATTATTTAAAACGAATTTTAAAGATATTTTGCTAATCTCTCGGCGTTATTATTCTTACACAAGCAGGTAACCAAAAATGCACTTTAGCAGTTCATTTTTATTATTAAATATGTCGCTTTTTGTCTGTTATTTTGCAAAAGGCCTTATATGGAATGTGAAAAGGATGGATATATTCAAAATGATATTGTGTAAATATCAAAAAATTACCCAAATGAACAAATTTAAATTGTTTATCACATCTTTGTCACAAGATAATACATAGGTACCTTATTTCAATAATTTTAAAAAAAACTTTAGTATGGGGTTTGTGAATTTGGTAGTAGTAAAAATATACTGTAACAATTAGAGAGAATTTTTACTGCTTCGTGATCAATTTTCGTGCGAAATGGACACGATCAGTGGCGTAGCTAGAAAATATGCTCCCCGGGGGGGGGGGCGATGCTCAAAGTGCATTTAGAATTCACCTAATTACTATCACATTTTAAAAATTAAATTATTACCTCTTCCCCTCTGCATGGTGGGATTAAATTTGTTTTTGTAAATGATTTTTTCCCTTTTTTCTTAATATTCCTAGCTGGCTTTATATTTAAAAAAAAAAAAACCTTTTTTATATTTTTTGCGAAAAATATGAATATTGGTGTCAATCCAAAGTTTTAACATAAGATCCTCCAACCATCGTTTTTCGGGATCTGTTTTTCATGAATAAAAATACAGTACCTAAATATCGCTCACCACGCCAAAATTGATGATGTTTTCATAAATCATGTACATATTTTAGGAGCGTAGATTTAAGAGCATTTTTTGGTGCAAATGCTTAGGTTTTGAAATACTTCTTCTTAAGTGCCGTTTTGTAGATTCATAGTAAAGTATTTTCGTTTCTTCCCGCACTATTTTTTATATTATAAATTATCACACTTCTTCCATGAAAAATGTTTCAATTAAAATGTTTACTTAAATTTTTCTGTTTAAAAATAAATACCTAATTGTTTTTTGTTTTTGTTGTGAAAATATTTTATTGGATTGGGTTATATTTTTTGGTTGATTTAAAATAGCTCTAAAAAAGGGAAAACGGAACAGACAAGTATATAATGGAAAAATATTATAAAATATTATTCTTTTTACTCGTTTTCCTTTAAAACTCCATCATA
This sequence comes from Polydrusus cervinus, assembly GCA_935413205.1. Lineage (NCBI taxonomy): Eukaryota > Metazoa > Arthropoda > Insecta > Coleoptera > Curculionidae > Polydrusus > Polydrusus cervinus. The sequence goes on from OW284516.1 coordinate 33,184,470, forward strand.
AATCAATAACTAAAGCGATATGCGTCTGAAACCTTATTCTCTATATAAAACAGGACTTTTATAAGGGAAAATTTGAAAAGTAAACGTTTTCTACAAGACCATTGTAATCTAAGCCAAGAATACATTATTTAAACTAAGCGTTCAAGCGTGAGACGAAAAATTTGGTTGCAATTAGACTTTTAGATCCGAGCTCCTAGGCTCGGGGGGGGGGGGGGGGGGCTGCAGCCTTAAATACACCACTGGACATCATATCCACTCTTGTAGTACAAACTACTATTTTGACCTTACTACTAACTAAAGTTGTGGCTACTGTGCCGTCACCGATGGCTAATATTCCTTCGTAACCGCAGGACTTTCGAGGCGCATCTAAACCAAAACAACATACATTTTTTAGAAAAAGCAATTTCCGTAAACCCTTCGGTTGATTTATTTTTATGAGCGTTAATGCTCGATATAGTTCGGTTATAAAAAACATGCGGTAAGAAATGGGATCGTGTTTCGGTCAGTGCAGCTGGTAAGGGAGAAAATGGGCCAAAATTACAAACGTAGCGCTAAATCAAGGATGAAATAGTATTTTTCGTTACAAGGCCGGTAGGTGACTTATTACAGTACGAGTTGGTTTACGGACGAGGCGACGTAGGAGCCGAGTTTGGAATATAAACGAATGCTGTAATAACACCTAACGGACGTGTATCGTATACATATATACATACAATATATTACCAATATAAGCAGCCGCATGAAGCAAGAATACACCCATCGTGCGATTCAAAATAACCTGAGTTTGGGTTCGTGGTACTTGCGCAGTAGGGAGAAAATTAAGCAACCGACACGATTTCTAACAGAACTTTTAAAAGAAACCAAGGTCTCTTGAACAGAACCGGCTGGCCGCGCCGTTGTATTCTTATTCGTCGCCATCCTTTGTTTCGTTCATTGGTGTGTGGTTTTAATTTCCAAGTTTTGGGTGTTAATATTTATAAAACTTTACTTTAGACATTTTTTTTGTTAGTTTGTAAGTTGTTGTTAGTCGTTTCCATCTTTTTTTACGTTGTATTCGTTCGGATGTTTCGTGTGTGATTGTGGATATTATTTTTAAGTTTTGGGTGCGAATTTAGGTATAAAACTTTACCAGACATTTTGTTATTGTTAGCGACTTGTGTCTCAAGATGGGTAGAAAAAAGTGCATGATCCTTTTTTTGCACGAATCGCTGCTCAATACCAGGAATAAGGTATTTCTATGTAAAATATTGGTTACTTAGTTTTATTTGACCATAAACTATACACACCCAAACTAACGGGTGAATTTAAATAAAAGCTTGTAAAAACATTTTGAAAGTCGGTCGTGTCAAATGTTTACATCAAGAAGCAAATTTCCGAGCTGCGCAAACTCAACGGACCCTGATCATCTGCCTACAGTAGTGTCATCATCGAACTATGGTATTAGCAATATAGTGTATGTATATATGTGGTATCATATGATATTTTATTTCATTATAATCCTTTTTAAAAAGATTTAATAGAAATATTTATTACAAATTTTAAAATATTATTGGCAATATTAAATCACATGACCTTAAATTGTAACTGTATTTTGCTTGTCACTGTAAAATAGATAAAATTATAATATTTGAGTAAAGAATATAAATATAGTTTAAATAATATAAAAATTACTAACTTTAGTTAAGCAAAATATTTAAAAACTTATAAAAGAGAGTCTATTCTATAGTTGCGTAATATTTTTCATTTACTAAAGTTGGTAGACATTTTTTTTTTTACAAGTTAAAGCATCTAAACAGAGTTACTTGGGATCGATAAATGTATGGTCAAAACAAAATAAAAATTACTAACTTTAGTTAAGCAAAATATTTAAAAAATTGTAAAAGAGAGTCTATTCCGTAGTAGCGTAATATTTTTCATTTACTAAAGTTGGTAGAAAAAATACTTTTACAAGTTAAAGCATCTACACAAATGATTATTAAAAACAAAATAAAAATTACTAACTTTAGTTAAGTAAACTATTTAAAAAATTGTAAAAGAGAGCCTATTCTGTATTTGCGTAACATTTTTCATTTACTAAAGTTGGTAGTTGGTACAATATGTGTACTTGAACATTTTGTTATAATTTTAAGTGACAACGTGTCAAAAATCCAAAGTAAAAAGTCATTATTTCTAAAAACAAAAGATAGTTGCCAGGCAATACATTATAGTGCCTGACACTGTAATGTTCCACTTACCGGCCGCAAATGAGTACATGGTAAGTTGATTTACTGGACAAAATGAAATAAAAGATGTTTTAAAACGGGGTTTTCTTACCAGAAGGGAAAAGCAGCACTGAAAACAAAATTTAAAAACTATTTACACTCATAAATAAAATACACTACTATAATTGGTAAAAATTAAGCCGGTTTGGTAGAAATGTTATTTAGATTAGAAAGAAAATTTTAGCGGCAGGCAGATAAAGTAGTGCATCTATCTTTTGCATTAAAGTACACAGGGACGCCAAAGGTAATGGGTTCCCTGGGGCAGTTTTGTCCTTGTTAGGACTCATCAGAAAGCCATAACCTGTAAGCAATTATTACTCCAATTTGGGATTGCTGTCTAAGGACGAAATAGCCTGTCATTGTCTACCTGTGGCCCAGAGAACCTACTATCTTTTTCGTCCCTGTGTACTTTAATGCACAAAATAGATACACTCCTTTGTCCGCCTGCCGCTAAAACTTTCTTTCTATTTTACTTATACGGACACCAAACTCTACTACTTTGTTATTTAGATTATTCTCCCTCCATTTAATGTTAAATACGGTCAAATTTCACAACATTTTGTTTTTAAATTTTAAGTATTAATCGAAATTAGTTTTTTAAATTTAAATCTGTACATAATTGCTACCCACAGACGGCCCCGTTTTTTAATAATACGAACAACAATATGCTAATTAAAAAATGAATTGAATTAATCATTATTATTTCTTTTTTGGATTGCAAAATTAGCGTGTAGACCACAACTCTATTGTGCCATTTGTGCCCTAGTCTGCGGCTCCAACCTTTGTCAGTTGTTTTACAGACATGCTGTAGTTCCTAAAAGTAAATTTACACCTCAAGCTAATACAGCTATTAAGCCAAGAGCAAAGCTATATAACTGTATAAAGTTGAGTTTAATTCCACCTTTAGGGTTATAACTCTGAGGATCGCTAGCTCTCCACAGTGGCGGATCTAGGATTTTGCTAAGGGGGGCGACTAAAAAAAGTGACTTCTAAAAAAAAAGAGCGTATCTCGGCTATAAAAATCTTCTTACTCTTAAAAGTGACCTCTAAAAAAAGATCTGATGTTTCACATGCTCTACAATTTTCAAGACTCACAGTAAAAAATTTGGTAAGACTCATATATTATATATTATAAAAGAAATCTATACTATATTGTCACTTTTTCCGTTTTGTTCACATGTCGCTACACTGTGTGTCGCCCGTGACCTCTTCCATAAATCGTCAATCGCTTGCCATGCTTTTAGCGGATACCGCATTTTTCTTTCACATATGTTGTATTTGCCAAACTTGCACCAAGTTTGTTATAAAACCTGAAATAAATCTGATATTTTATTTGTTCCTTTTCAGGGAATATAATACTATTATTAGTATTATAATTATACCGTGTGGTGCGTCCGAACGGGACACATGGGATTGTCCATCTAAATTTCGAGGTGGTCAAACTAAAAAGTACGAGCCTGACATATTTCTATTAGTACACCAGCCAATAAATGATGAAATGTTTGTAAAAGTAATTGTATGTCAATGTTAAGGTCAATATAAGGACATGTTTGAATAAGATTACCTACTCAATAACTGTAATAAACTTCTAGTAAAAAAAGATATCAATAGATAGTAAACAATTTTTTAATTTTACACTATACAGTAAATAACCAATCCAACTTAATGATAAATTTATTATAATATTTAAACAAAATTAATTAATAATATTTCCAGTAGTAAGTTTTATTTTTATTAAATAATAATAAATAAAATATTTAAATAACCATCCGTTAGCCGCCAAACAATATCCTAAACGATTATAAAACTCCCTTCTTACATTTTTCAGTTGGTAGAGTGAGATTCTAACACAAACCGCTGAAATTGAGTTTCTCAATTTCGCGTAATTTTCGTGACAAACATGTTTATATATTTTATCTGTTATGTGTCTTCATAGAAAGAAGTCGTTTAAAAATGTAATTGTTACAGCGTTCCATCATCTGAAAAAAGTTCTATCTTCGTTCATTATTAACTTCACTCAATTCTTGGTGTTTCTCGTACTTGTATGAATGGTATCGGTGTTTCTCTAAAACTCGTAATACAGTACTGGAATGTTTGCCTACCTTTTTTTCTAGCGTCCTAGTACTTACTATACCATTATTTTCTTCGACATGAAGCAGTATATTTATAGGTCACTATTTTTAGCCTTCTCTTCGGGCTTATAATTTTTATTTTTACTTCGGCATTTACTTAGCAAGGTACTTTTAAATTTAAAATGAATGAAACGCTTGATTATGTTCAGTAACAATAGTTGTACCTAAATGTTATGATGTACAGTGGCGTACTTATAAACACCTATATTAAAATTTTGTAAACACACTCTATAATATACCAATAGATATGAAAAACTAAAAAATTAGAAGAAATTTACCTAATCTAGGGGCGAGTACTTTCCAATATAAAAGTATCTTGAAAAATTGTGAGATACTCGTAAACCATAGACATATAGGTGTTTATAAGTACGCCACTGTACATTATAACATTTAGGTACAACTATTGTTACTGAACATAATCAAGCTTTTCATAAGGTATAATAATCACTCGCAAAGTTTGCACGATACAACGCACAGTGAGATCTAGTGAGATTAGTTAAAATAAAGCAAGGTTTTCCAAAAAATCGGTATTTCTTAAAATATAGCAGATATCAAAAATTTGACAAATAACTTTCTTTGTTATGAACCAGTGATGCAATTGACGTGGAGTGATAAAATTTAAAAATATTATTGTGAAAGTTGCACGCCATTAAAATTGGAGCAAAAATCACCGTATTCTTTAACACCCTGTATATAAAATTTTCTGACAGTTAAAGAAAATCCAACATTGACAATTGTTTCCCAAGGGATGAATCTATCAATCATTTAAAACTGTAGGTCGATATCATATCTGGTTCAGAAAATATTAACTGTTAAATTTAGGCAAAATTTTTTTTGCTCGAAAGAAATTGTCCAGCAGTTTAGTTTCGACGTAGTACTATTTAATCATTGTCACTTTTTCCTCAACTGATGAATAGCTTATGGCGATTAGAAACATTCAAAGCGAAAACTGTTTGAAAAAATTAAAAACAACCTAATCATAAAGGTTTTTTCGTTTCCCCCTGTATTAAAATTACTAGCAGAATCGTAATTGAAATTTAAGCTGGATTGATGACAGAATTTTCATAATATCTTAAAAACGGTGTGTAAAATGGTTAAAAATCGGCAGACATTTTACACTAAGATCTTTAAAAAATCGCGGTATGGTAGATTCTGTAACGAGGTGGTTCCTCACGCTCGCTACGCTCGCGTTCGGAATCTTCCACTCGGATCAAATTTTCATTCTAACCGAGTAGCAGACTATATTTTCTCCACGACCAAAAATACTATTTGCAATATTTGTAATTTCAGGTGGAGTATTATCCAGTTCCATATCTGATTCATCCGATTTTTCACTCATATTTTGACTTGCACTACAATTTGTCTGCTGACATTGACAGTTTCAAAATTCATGGCAACCTATGTCGTTTAGATCAATTACAGAATATTCATTCCGTATCTTGTTATGGAATGAAAATACACGCAAAACGCATAAGAAGCAAGTATTTCAGAATTAATATTCCAACTCAAGAGCGAGAATTTTTACATTCTATTATCAAAAATGATTTTGGAATTATTGCATTTAGTAATGGTCGTGGAGAAAAAGTGTTCTATTCAGACGCACCACCTGGTATGTACCATACTCAATGCTCAATGTAGTGCAAATAACGTGTTCTATCACCATTAATATTTGCGGCTATTAAATATACAGGTCTATGATGATTTTGATGTCAGTAGCTATAAGCTATTTTGAGTTCTTTTAAGAGGCAGACCCATACACTATCAGTCAGAATGACAGTCCTAATAAAGAAATGACAGTCCTAATAAAGAAATGACAGTAATGGTCACATACAGGTGTAATGTGAAATTTCAAGGAATGATGGTCGGACTGATGTAAATTCTCATAAGAAAAACAACTGATACGAGAATGACGAAGGATTGATATCATTCAAGACTGTGGTTCCGATTAATAATGAAGGGTCTCCTTTAATTACCTTATTTTTTATGCATCACGTTCCTAAGTTACATTACTGCATAAACTTAATTTAACTGTCATTTGTTTTTTAAACTGAACCTACACATACACGTTTCTCTAAGTAGTCTGCCAATCAGCAAGGGGCCCTTAGTGGAGTCAAGAAATTGCAGGTTGGTCGTTTTTTTTTTGGATTGTGCTGGAGCTCAAAAACCTAATTTTCTCTCCCCCACCCCATCCTTTCTCATTTTCGAAGGTTTTTACAGTTCTTCACACCATCCGCCTCCCCTGCAAGCCGCAAGGAATGGGAACAAATTGAAAAGGGCTTCGTGGCAAGACCTAGGTCGCGACTGGGGGATGTTGAATGTCGCTAATAATCCATAAGGATTAAAAACACCCCCTAGAATTAAAAACATTGTAGGGAGATTTTAATCTTCAGGCTGACAGCAACATCTACCGGTTTCGACCCATTTTCACCTTTAAACCCGAGAATGACACTTATTTCTATATCATTTCTAAAAACCCTTACGTAATACAAAAAAATTCATAAGCTTTTCGGAATTAGATGAACATAATTCACTTCTCAGAAGCAAAAATGCTCTTAAAAAAATTATTTTGTAGACGTGCTATCCGTCTTTAGAGATAAGAAAACTCTTTTTAGAAACATTTTATTTTAGAACATAAAATTTATTTTTTAACAACTTTAAATTAGTAAAGTAGTAGTAGTAGTAGCGGCAGTAGAGTTTATTGTCTTTATTTGCTTTAAAAATCACAACGTTTTAACTGGTTAGTATCTCCAGTCGTCTTCAGGTTAATACTGTAGCCGTAATGTTAGGATTTTGTAAAAAATAAGCGACACTATTAGGCTGGACTAAAAACAAAGATATAAAGGAGGATTATTTGAAATCCTACCGGTTCTTCTTTTAAATAAAGTTAATATCAATTTCAAGTTCCATATTGTGTTGTAAATCAATATTTTGTTAATTTTGTGTATAAATCATAATATCATAGTAATAAATCATATTGATATATTACCTTACATACAGTTTATTGAGATGATAATATTTTTTATAACAAAAAAATTGGTTTCTGATTACATCCCAATTTTTATAATTACCGCGTTATTTTCATCATTTGTTAATAACATTTTTGGTATTGTGATTTTTTTATTTCTAAGGGTTATTATTTACTATTACATATTTGGGTGTCAAATAATGAGTACATTTTGTAAATTAATATTTTTATTACCTCCTGGTAGCAATCATCAGTTGCCTGTTTATATGATGGAGTGTGGAAGGAGTATGTCTGTGTAACTAATATAATTTCTTAACGTGGAGGATTTATATGTTATTATGAACGTAACCCGTAAATTTTGATATGATAACATTTGAGGAAAACATATTCTATCACTATAATAAACGAGATAGTCGGTATTATGGCTTGGTCCCACCGTTACTGAAGGAGTTGTAAAGGAAAAGTGATAAGACAAGAGTGACGTGTGTATACCTGATTACTTGTTCTAAATTAAGAAAAAATTAGATCTTCCTCCCTAAAAATCCACAACCATAATAAAAACAATGAATATAATTCTAATCTACGAATTTAATACTGTGCTAAATAAAAGACTTTATAACATGTTATGTTATTGAGCAATTCGACATGTATTGAAATTTATTTATATTACCACAAACATTTAAATAGTGCAAAGGTAAGGCACAACCGATGCCATTATTTATTTAGACTGGCGAAGTGGCTTTCAGCCACGCAGACGTAATATAATTCGTTTAAATTTTCCTCATGAGCGTCCGGCAAGTCGGTCTGATTTAAGGGGTACTTACCCAACTTTTTAGACAGACGATTGAAAACAAATAACGTACGGAGTGTTTTTCTACTATATCCAAGGAGTCACATTCATTTAAATACACTCTTAAAAATGACTTGGTATTTGGTACTAGTTTTTATTTGTTCTCGTGTTTACGTTACCAAAAATAACTATTTTTAGTTGGGAAAACAAATAAGATTTTTTTCTTGGTTATATTTACCAAAAAATGATCAGAACAAAGAAAATATCTTGTTTTCATATTAGTTGGAAGAAATAAAATATTTTGTTTAGCTAAATTTTACTCTGTATATATCCTATTTAAATGTTACATCAAGGTTCCTATAAACTTGTATTTATCAATTAAGCTTGTTTTAATAACACATTATGAATTTTTAGTCCCTATCATTTTGTTAATTTTGAATAAGATACATTCTTAGTTACCAGAACTAACTTTTCTTTTCAAGTAATGTTATTCTTCATATTTATAACTAACGGCATCAACAGAGACTTGACGCCCTTGCCCGGTGGGTGACATGTGACATCATTCTAGCCAGGACTGTCAGGAGGTTATGTTTATGTTAGGGTGCTTTTGCGGTTCCGTGACTATTTTTTCGTGTTTTTAAAGCAATAATTGGCCATTTTCATGACCATGCCCGTGTGGAAAATGGATGTGACTATATTTGGTGTAATTTATTTGTATTTATTGTCTTTCTTGTGTACGTTCTTGCTGGCAGAAAAAGTTAAATCATAAGTAAGTAAATATTTTATTTTTTATCATTGCAGTTGTACATTAGAACGTTTAAATGAGATTTTTATAAATCATGGCAAGGTGACCCGATAAGAAATAACTTTAAAATATTTTATTTGTTTTTGTTTTATGTTTCATTTCTATAAAAGAACGTCATATTGATGACTTTTTAATCTGACCAAGTACAACAAATTTTATATAGCGGTATATTTTAAATAGAAAGTCCAGGGGATATTTTTTGTTTTTTAATAATCTCAGTTGCAGATAAGAAAATTTAAATAAGGACAATTCAGTTCTATAAGCAATTGAACAACCCAAAAGGTTGAGTAAAATAAGTTAAAAATCTAGTGTTTCTGTTTTGTATTGCATAAGTATGTATTATAAAGAACATGAGAATACAAGGACATTGGAAATAATTTTTTTTGAAGAAATCATAATATCCCTGATAATTTATCCCAATTAGTTTACGCATACCTAATAGAGTAGTAAGTTATGTGAATAGACAAGCTGAGCGAGTATCAAGATTCCTAGAATGCAGAGCTTGCAAAGAGATAACACCGAACTTATATATTGTCATTTTTAACATTGTAAATTAATTCTTTGCTTCTCATTTGTAAACATAAGTTGCTGCTTATAAAAATAAAAGTTTTTAAAAACAAAATCGGTTGTTTAAAAGACTTAACTGGCGCAGTCGGAACGGATTGGGGTAGTTTTCGAGCAATTTCTCGTCATCGTGACGGTTGTGCGTAAAACGTGGGTTTCAACCCTTAGACTCCTAAAGAACCTGTGATTGTGACTGTTTTGTGCACCAAAAAGTGGTTGAGTCCAGCTGAGGTCAACGCAGAAGTCCAAAATCACCCCCGTAAGCAGTACAGGATTATCACCGAGAGTAAAGAATCACCCGAAGGAAGAAAAGGCTTACAACCCGTTGGGTAAGTGTCCAAGTATCCCTTCTTTCCTTTCATCATCCCCGGTTAGGCTGGTGAAAATAGTTTTAACTGTCAAATATTTTTAGTTTTCAAAGATTTTCAAAAAAAATTAATTTTAAGAAAAGTACATTTCTCTGATGAAGAAAGTACTTCTATTTTAGAAAAAGTTACTTTCAGAATTATTTTATGAGTGAATTAGACATTGACGGTATATTAAGTCAATTCTTTCAAAGTTTAAACCTAAACAGTGAAAAAGATCTAAAAAGTAATAAAATGGACCCTCAAGCTCAAGCAGCTCAGGCTCAAGCTCAAGCCCAAGCTCAAGCAGCTCAGGCTCAAGCTCTAGCTCAAGCACAAGCTGCTGCTCAAGCACAAGCTTTAATACAAGCGCCAAATATTAATTATACATTGCTTAAAATGTTTATCGATACGATATTTCCCTATAATGGTGACCCAAATACATTGACAAGTTTTCTATCAGCTGGTGATTTCATTATTACAACCTACGGTAACGGAAATGATCCGATTATAAATGCATTTGTACTAAGAGCGATTAGAATGAAACTAATCGATCGCGCGCAAATACTTGTAGGTTGTAGAATGGAACTTCAAACATGGGATCAAATTAAAACTGCATTATATGATTGTTTTGGTGATAAACGAAACTTGGAATGCTTAGAACAAGATTTGTTTATGGCCACCCCTTTAAGAAATGAACATCCTCTAGATTTCGCGAAAAGATTACAAGTTCTTAGAAGTAATCTTGCCCAAAAAATTAATTCGTTCGCCGCCAATCAAATGGACCAGGCGACCAAATTAATTTATTTACGCCAATACGATCAAGTTTCATTGAGGACGTTTATTCGTGGTTTACCTGGGCCCTTACAAAGTATTATTAGACTTAAAAATCCTGATTGTTTAGAGTCGGCAATGACTCAAATTAACGAAGAAGAAAATTTTCAGTACTCTCAAAATCTTTTTAAGGCTCCAATTCCACCCAAAATCATGCCTATAAGACCAAACTTATTACCTATAAAACCAAATTTCCCAGTATATGGTCATAATAATAATAATTATAATCATAACCAAATAATAAGACCGAATTTCATGCAACCAAGACATTTTAATAACTATCAGAACTATAATAACAATATGCAAAACACACACATGATGCATAATAGGCCGGCGCAGCCACATCAAAATATGCCTATGCAAAATTTCTCTCAAAATAACTCTTTCCCAAGAGCACCTATTAATGTACAACCCCATTTTGTTAACAGAAATTACCCAACAAATAGGCAAGTTTTTGGTCCACCCAAAAATGTTTTTAAGCCTACTGGTCAAGTACCTACCAACAAGCCAGAACCAATGTCGGTTAGATCGCGTTATACGATGCCTAACGAACGTAATAATCAAAATCAATCTAATTTCTTTAAACAAAGCGGTCCGAGAAATTTTGTTTCGCAAGAACTATACCAAATTGACGAAAATCAAAATGATAATTTACAACAAATCACAACAGCATCTGGTGCAGCCAGCGATGCCAAAGAAATCTCTGAAAACACCGGAAACATAAAAAACGAAAATTTTGAATTTCTTGAACATCAAAATCAGGAATTTTCAAATCAATATGACGATTACAACCAATATAATCAATATAACCAATATACTGACGATATTGAATATCCCGAAAATTACCAAAATAATGACCAATACGAAAATTTTACGATACCGAGCCGATCAAATTTTGGAACTTAACATCTGATATGAACACCGAAATAAATAACAGTTTACCCTATATTCAAATTAAAAATCCCCCTTTAAAACTTTTAGTTGATACAGGTTGCTATCATTCAATTATTAAACCTGACATAGCAGAACAATATTTCGCAGAAAAAATTTATCACTGTCCTACGGTAATAAAAACCGGTGTAGGAACAAAAGAGATATTATTTAAAGCAGATATCCCTGCCTTTCCTGAATTTAAAGTAAACACCGATGTATCTTTCATACTTTTTAATTTTCATGAATATTTCGACGGTATCATAGGGCTAAACGAATTAAGAAGATTTAATTTTTCTATTGATTTATTTAATAAACAATTAGTAAACAAAAATATGACAATACCAATTTTATACCGAGAACCAGATAAGGAAACTTATAGCATATCAGTTAACGCCCACGAAGTTTTAACTACAAACGTGCCCGTATCACAAAATAATGTAGATGTAATTTTACCTGAATGTGTTATCAACGATTTATATATTCCCGAGACTTTAACTGTCGCTAAGAACGGTTTTGCACAGACAGAAATTTATAACTACACTGAGAAAAATATAACAATTCATTTTTCCGAACCGTTGAATGTTTGGTCATTTCCAGATTCCCATAAGGAAAATTTCGATTTCTTACATATAAAAAATATTTTACAACAAACAAATAAAACTACAAACAGACAGACAGACATTTCAAAATTAATTCGTTGTGAACATTTAAATGCTGAAGAAAAAACCGCGTTAATAAAACTCTGTAAAGAATATACAGATATTTTCCACCGTGAAAATGACCAACTTACCTTTACCAATAAAATTAAACACGTCATAAGGACGACCGACGAAATCCCCGTGCATACAAAATCATATAGGTACCCATTTATTCATAAGGAGGAGGTACAAAGACAGATTAATAAAATGCTCGACGAAGGAATTATTAGGCACAGCCAAAGTCCTTGGAGCAGCCCAATATGGGTAGTTTCGAAAAAACCAGACGCTAGCGGAAAGAAAAAGTGGAGAATAGTCTGCGATTTTCGCTGCGTAAACGCAAAAACAATCGATGACAGATATCCATTACCGAATATCAATGACATCTTGGATAAGCTAGGCCGTTGTACCTACTTTTCAACCATAGACCTCTCATCAGGGTTTCACCAGATTGAGATGGACCCTAATTCGATCGAAAAAACAGGTTTCAATGTTGAGAATGGGCACTACGAGTTTCTGCGCATGCCATTCGGACTGAAGTGCGCACCGGCGACGTTTCAACGCGTAATGGATAATATTCTGCGTGATTTACAAGGAAAAATATGCCTGGTGTATATGGACGATATTATAATCTTCTCGACTAGCCTAGAAGAGCATATTAAACATCTACAATTAGTTTTTGAAAAACTAAGAGAAGCTCAGTTAAAAATACAACTAGACAAATCGGAATTTCTTAGAATTGAAGTAGAATTTCTGGGACATTTAATCACAAAAGATGGTATAAAACCGAATCCTCGAAAAATCGCTGCAATACAAAAATTTCCATTGCCAAAAACTGCAAAAGATATAAAATCATTTTTGGGCTTACTAGGATACTATAGAAGGTTTATAAAAGAATTTGCAAAATTAACAAAGCCATTTACAAAATGCCTAAAGAAAGGAGCCACTATCGAACACACGGCCGAATTTCTAGAAACATTCGAAACATGTAAAAATATATTATGTAATGACCCAATTCTACAATACCACCATAACTCTCTTAGATAAAAACCAAAAAATGATAAAACACCACATAGACGCTTTCGAAAATAGTATAAATAAAACTATGACAGATTTAACTATTTTTGTCAAAATTCAAAACACCCTATTTCAAGTTATTTTGAATTGTCAAAGTTTTATTACATTTTTAGATAATTTAGAAGACGCCATTATGTTCGCTAAACTAAACACGCTACATAGTGCAGTAATTTCAGCATCAGAGTTAGAACAAATAATTTTTAATTTGTCCACCCTATATGGTGACGATAAAATATTAATTTTCAAAAATTTAAACAACTATTATCAAATAGCAGGGTTACAAATTAACTTTGTAAAAGATAAAATTATTTTCGCTATCCATTTACCAATTTTTACAAAAGAATCCTTTGAAATTTTCCATCTTTTTCCTATACCTGTTAACCAAACAATTATCGTCCCTAATTTACCTTACCTAATATTGGGCACTGACCTACTTCAATATCAAGATGAAGCCTGTCCAATGGTAGAAGAACTCTCCATTTGTCAAAATCAATTAAGAGCACAAACCAATGATTGCGTAACAGCCCTGATCAAGAGAGCCGAAAATCAAAATTGTCCTATTACAAAAGCCGCAGTCTCAACCCCAATACTGCATGCAATTACCAATAAATACGTCCTGGCCCTACCAAATGGTGAAAAGCTAAAAGTGCAAAAACTATGTAACGACAAAGAAATTATTTTCATTGAGGAACCAAGTATTGTTAATATTCCCCCAAATTGTGGTATAACAACCCAAAATACCCAATTTTGGAACAAAGAAGAAATCGTAAAAGGCAATCCCTTGTCACTACCTCAGATCAAATTCGACAACTTCAAATCAACTGAAGCCAACGTGAAACCAATTCAGCTGCACTCGATCGACCTGGAAAAAATCAAAATTCTTCAAGCACAGGCAAAAGCACTGAACATTCCTGAAGCCGATCCTGGAGTCCACCCCGTAGCCTGGAGTCTCTCTACGTCATTGGCAATTTTACTAATTATTATTGCAATATTGTTTATAGCCTGGAAAATGTATATGAAGCGTCTAGCCAACCTAAGACCACGTCCGACGCCAAGGATTCAAGACGTCCCTATCCCAATGGAAGTAGATCCCGAAAACAACCCTTCAACCCCGTTGTTTCCGTCTTCGGTGGGAGGAGTTATGTGAATAGACAAGCTGAGCGAGTATCAAGATTCCTAGAATGCAGAGCTTGCAAAGAGATAACACCGAACTTATATATTGTCATTTTTAACATTGTAAATTAATTCTTTGCTTCTCATTTGTAAACATAAGTTGCTGCTTATAAAAATAAAAGTTTTTAAAAACAAAATCGGTTGTTTAAAAGACTTAACTAGTAATACCAAGGCATTTTTTTATTTAAATGGGGACCTAGGAAGGAATATTTTTCGTTACTAAGTATAAATTGCATATGACATTTTTTTTGGAAAGGAAACACTTTTTTTAAAGTTATTTCTATCAAATCAACTTGCTAATTTTGCCGTGCGTTATAAGCAGTTCATTCAAACTTTCTAATGTGCAACTACAATGACAAAAATATAAAACTTTTACTTATTTATGATTCAACTTCTTTCTTACAATTAGAAAGTACAGAAAAAAGATAATAAACAAAAAGTTGTGACTACATACGTAATTGTTACTCTATGAAAATTTCAAGTTTGGCCCAAATAAATGATTGCTTTGGTAATATTTGTAGATTGCATCATTACAAAAACAATATTTCCTTGAAAAAAAAATTTCAATTTTCCATATTTAGTTACACATTAGTTGTGACAACTAATATTAAAAGCGGAGTACCATATAAATTTAGTTATCCGTATATAAAATTTCGTTGTGACAACTAAAATTTGTAGGTTGGGTTGGTTAATGTTATTCATTAGTTCAACAGTTCAATAACGACAATTTTTTCTGGTTGTTCAAACTAATTTTTGGGTTGAGTCCGATTTCACGAAAATAAATAGTTGTCAGAACCAAATTTTAGTAATGCATACCATGTTATTTTTAAGAGTGTATAATGCGTTAATTCCATAACACTCTGTAATCATTCTAAAAAATATTGCTATTCAAAAAAACGGGCCACGCTCGGTTCTTTGTCTTTAACTTCCTATTAAAAGTAAGTTGTCTTCTTTATGGGGGACATTAGCAGGAAAGTGATACAAAAACGAGACGCTCTTGAAACGAGATCTGTGGCTCAAAATCGAGACGCCCCGCCTAAATCAAGACGGATGGTCACTTTACGCCACTGCATTCTACAATATAATTAATATTGAGTTTTGTACTTTGTCTTTATTTGTTTCACATCACAACGTTTCAACTGGTAAGTATCTCCGGTCGTCTTCAGATGAATACTAAATAAGTAAAGTAACTACAGCTCTATTGATACTAGCTAGATGCACTGGAGCATAAGATGGATGCAGTCATGCGTTCAGTTCGTGTGCGGTATTTTAAGTTTACCTCTACTTAACAAAGGTTTCCAGATATTTCTTATATCTAATGAGGGCTTCCTTAAACTTACTCTTCCTCCAATGTCGTTCTTTATGCAGGATTTGAGCTTCTGTCCACTTGATGTGGTGACCGTGTGTCCAGGCAGGTTCAGCTGACAATATTTCATATTGTTTGTTTTACCTCTTTTAAAATAATTTTTTTACATTACATTCACTGAATTCCCCTTAACCCTGGCAAAACCATGTGGTACAAACTAAAAAATTACCTCCTTGGGAGCTATAAGGGCCTGCTTTTTCAGCAAAATTTAATTCTTTACGCACCAATAAACCTTAAAGATTTACTTGTTTCCTTGCAATAAATCTCATGCCTAAACTGGAAATTTCGTCTAAAGCTTGATATATAGTAAGATTTTTTTTAAATGCCAGTTCTACTTCTTTTAAGTTGGAATCGGGAAAGCCAAAGACAAAATGTTACCTTTTGCCCTAACTAATTAGAATGACAAGTAATAATCATACCTTAGCCGCCGTTTTAACTTTTTTCGTTATAGTCTATTTCAGAAAGGTGTAGAGTAATAAAATGGGAAATTCCGTCCTGTTCGGCTCAATTTCGGTGTTGGCCACAGCGCAGGTAAGATTTTAACATTAAATGATTTATGATAACTAACCAAAGAAAAAAAAAGAAGATCATTTGATAAAGAAGGAAGTACATATTAGCTATAGCAAATTTACACAAACATGGTTTGATGAAATATGCCGTGGAGATATAGCTGAAAGATATAGTATAACTGTGCGGCGCACACCACCATATCATTGCGAACTAAATCCTATAGAACTTATATGGGGCAAGTGTAAGGATTTGTAGCAAGACACAACACAACATTCAAAATGAAAGACGCTTAGCTACTGTTTGATCAAGTCCTAAAGGAAATGACACCAGAGAACTGGCGAAAACCAGTCCATCATGCCATTAAAGAAGAGGAGAAAATGTGGGATCTTGACCACCTGATCGATCGGACCGTCGACCCTTTAATTATAACGTCAAGAGGCGATGACAGTTCCTCAGAATATTGTGATTTTTTATAATTTAATTTCTGTAGTACATAATACACGCCCCTGTCACACCATTTTCAGTATTTGTGAATGGATAAAAAATAGGCAAAACTTATAAATTGACCCAAACCTGGGTGGTACTACCTGCACTTGATGAAAATAAAGAGTTTTGCAATTAAATTAATGCCAAATTCTGAAAGTGGCTGAAATATTCGTTTGGTCACTCTGTAGTCACTTTGCATACCTAATGAGCTTTTATTACTCTACACCTTTCTGAAATAGACTATAGAAGGCAAGTATTGTAATTGAAAATAACTTTTCAATATTTTATCGGTTATCAACCCTATGTGAAATGTACGGTTTTTAGAGTCTCTGTGTGGTGAGTGCACATGCGGAATTTGAACAATGTGGGACCACCCGATCCTAACTTATTTGATGATTGCCGTTGGTTTTTCATTGGAATTCAACAGGTGATGCTGCAGACACCAGCATTGATTGGACTTGTCAACCTGTGAATTATTATTGTCAAATATAATTTGACAACGTCAGCAACTTTTTTAAATTAATTAAATAACTTAAAATAAACCTCGTACCGGTGTGCGATGCTTCTTAATTGCAGAATTACTGGAGTTGGTTCCATGAAGCAAAATATTCGCAGAAACTGCAATTTCCAGAAAATACATAATTCTGTCCCGGACGTTAATTTCTAAACATCTTTTAATTCATACATATTGATTTTACGAAACAAACTGTAAATGGAATAAGTATTTACTAGAATTATTTTATCATTATGAAAATGTTGCTCTGCGGGAAAATATTTATGAATCTTATGCATTTGTTTTACTATACAAAAAAAATCTTTCTGTTTATTTTGAATCATGAATCGTTAAATTCTTATAAAACTAAAATTATAATAAACAAATGAATTCATATTTTATTTCAAAGCCTACCTTGGTTCATAGGCATAACCATTACTAAATGAACTATTTTATTTAGTATTGCTAGTATTTCACCTGAACTATTAAGGGATGTAAACAGGCCTTTTTAAGAATTTTATTGTAAGTATTGACTTGTGCACAGATTAAAATAAAAGACATTCAAATTATTTTTCTGTAGTATAGTCTAGTCGCCTGTGTGTAATATTAATATTAAAACTATTCTTAAATGTAATATTTAAAATTTACAACTATTTCGAAAACGGTTGGAAATAACTTACCTATATGCTTGTAACAGAAACAAGTTGCTTTAGACTTTAACGTTAAATAGTAAAACAATATATATATGGTGTTCCATTAGAAAAACTTGAAAAAAATTTATTAAAAAGTGTCGTTTTTAAAATTTATTTATGAACACCCTGTATAAAATAAATAAATACTATGAGATTTATAATATGTCTAGACCCTTTGTCATAAATCTTACCCAATCCTATAATTTAAAAAATAAATTTAGATTGTTTTTTTAATTTTTTTTCCAGGGCCATAAAACTTTACTTTTAGTTTTTAATTTATTACTCTAAACTACCAAAACAACATAAATAAAATTTTGGACAAATATAAGTAACTCTAATACGAACATAAATATGCGATAGAATACCTACTGGGTGTTCCAGTTAAAAAAATACAGCTTTTTTTATCATACTTTTTGGGCTACCGTGTATGTGGAAATAGCACATTGTATACTTAGTAGGAAAAGCTGAACATTCCCGGACGACGTAAAAATTGTATGTAGAGGCGCAAGCCGAGACTAACAATGCGGAGTCCGGGAATGTGGCTTTTTCAAAATAGTATAAGTACATACTATTTTTCCGTAAATCGAAAATTATTATAAGGACATAACTTATTACAATGAACTTGTAAAAATTTTTAAATAAATATTATTAACTTTGTTCACAAATAAAGGATGCCATTAAATATTTGTGTTATACCTAACTATGGAAATACAGTAATATTGAATTGTCAAGCTTAACACATTTTAGTTTACAAGTACCCGTACAGAAATAATATTTCCTTACAGTAAAATAATAAATATTTCCTAACAGTTATTTTTCGTTGCCTAGCAACTACTAAGTGTAAGAAAATATTGACTTTTCTTTCAAAAATATTATCAAAAATGTCAATATTTTCGATCGTATTTTGGGTGTAAAATATTTTCCTGAAACACACCCTATAACACAGTTCGTTCCTATAGGAGCTATAGACGTGTGACGCACTATTGCAGGACCCTGTATAAGAGGCTTTAATGTTAAATAAAAAACTTAATTTTACCAGCCGATATGCAAATAGGCAGCAAAACAATTAATACAGTAAAAAAATTTAAACTTTCGCTAATATTGTATTTTTAATATAACCTGGCAAAGCGTAAAATTATGGCGGTTATGACGTAGACTGGGTAAACGGTTTCCGCAAATAAAGTATTCCGTACGTGACTCGCGGTGATTATGCAATATAAAAATTGCTCCGTATATAGAGACTCATTTTTCTTCAAATTGAACTCAGTTGATTCTTGGGTCGACAAGAACTGATTTTTTGCGATAATCCATCACTGCCAAAATACAACAAAAATGTTTTCCTATGTTGACAATAAAATTATGGTTCGAGTTTCCGATGTATTTTACTAAATATTTTTCGAATTCTATTCGATCTAATGTTGCGATTATTATAAAATAAAACAATTTCTAGATAAGAGCAAATTTAGGTTCATTACTAGATCTCGTAAACATTCTGCTGGACCATGGACGTCCTGGCCATAAATAAATGGTTTTGTTAGAAATAAATAATATTGTTTATAATAAAATTATAAAGATTCATAAATTCATATGCCTAATAACCAAGTTAAAATACTCTATTATTTATACACTCGCATAAGGTCCGCCTTCGACCCCCTGTTAACTCGAGAATAGCTTGAGATATATTAATAAAATTCGGTATAATAAGTAAATTACTTTTAAACAAAAATTTATTGTTTTGTTATTTAAGCTGATTAAAATCCCCTATCTTGGAAAATATTTTTAAATAGAAAGGAAGGTTGTTGTGTAATTTTTTCCTCTTCGTTCTCTGCGAGGGCCATTCTCGAGTAGACCTACAGCTTAATGTGGGTTCCAAACCACAATTCTCAGTCATGCGATAGCCTCCCAGAGCTATCAACCCTTGGTTTCTTGTCATTGCATAAGCTACCGGTTGCGAAGTATGTATCTTCTTCCGCACCCCACGAGATGTTCGATCTCATCAGGCCTGGTTACCGGCTTGAATGGGGTGGGTTGAGACATTTTACACTCTTCCCTGCATTCTTAAATCTACTAAATTTCGGAAATATTTTTTTTATTACGCGTATGCCCACTCCGGGGATCGAACCCGGACCGCCACGGTCGAATGCCAGTACCTACCTCATCTCTGAGTCACTGCCGCGGTGGAAATTAAGATCAAGTGATACCTCATTTATAGTGCATTGTATACCTAGTAGGAAAAGCTAAACATTCCCGGACGACCGTAAAGATTGTATGTCTAGGCGCAAGCCGAGACTGACAATACGGAGTCCGAGAATGTGGGTTTTTCTACGAGGTACATACTATTTTTCCGTAAATCGAAAATTCCTATACAGGGTGATTCCTAAGTTAATACTTCTTTTTTAGCTGCATATAGAAGGCATTAAAATAAATAACATTTTTAAATACCTTTTTTCAAAAAACTCAAAAATAAAGTACTTACATTCATTTATTACTTTACGAATCAAATACGGTTCTGCCTAACTTGCCCGTTGAATAACATTAAGAAAACTTCAGGGTGTAGGATGAGCCCGCAAGGGAAAGCGCTCTGCGTATAATCTCGAGGCACCTTGCCACACTCACAGTAAATTACCACCTTATCTATTAATTCATTGTTTTCAAATTTTACCATTTTCACATATCAATAATTTAAAATTAACTTGCTTCAGAAAAATGCACCGCACCGGATTGTTTAACACTACCCGTATGACTAATACTAATAAGAGATAAGAAGAACAACAGAAACTATAGCGGGGTATGTTTTGATACCAGGCCCGCACTTAGATTTCTTATTTCTCTATCTCGCTTATGTTTGAGTTTTTTGAAAAAGGTATTTGAAAAAGTTGTTTATTTTAATGCCTTCTATACACAGCTAAAAAAGAAGTATTAACTTAGGAATCACCCTGTATAAAAGGACATAACTTATTACAATCAACTTGTTTGAATTTTGAAATAAATATTATTAACTTTGTTCACAAATAAAGGATGTCATTAAATATTTGTGTTGTAACTATGGAAACACAGTAATATTGAATTGTCAAGCTTAACACATTTTAGTTTACAAGTCGCTGTACAGAAATAATATTTCCTTACAGTACAATAATAAATATTTCCTAACAGTTATTTTCCGTTGCCAAACAATGACTAAGTGTAAGGGAATATTGACTTTTTCTTTCAGAAATGTTATCAACAGTAATATACCGATCTTATCGGTAATATCGCTGTTTTTTACAAGGAATCGATTTTCTGACAAATTTTCACGAAATGTAATTTTTACTTATAATCTGATAATATCCCGAGAGCTTTAGCTCGAGGGTCTTATCTTTGATTATATGTAAAAATTATATTGAGTAAAAATTTTCTTAAAAAATCTAGTTTAGAGTGAAAAACAACGGTATGAAGATAAGACGCTGCTTCTAGAGGGGTATTTTATGGGATAATTTACTGAACCCGAAATAAAAGCCGTTTGTGATAAAGGAAAATATGCAAACACATCATTGTGATTTACTTTTAAGTTTATAAAGGTGCCACAACTAACAATTAAATATTTTTTACAAATCATCGTCATTTTATGTCTTACCAATCAGGTGTTTCAATTAATTTATTTTATTTTTCAGCATGGTCAACAATAGTATCAGTATTCTTTTCGTTTTCACTGCCATTTTCATTTGGAAAGCATTTAAAAAATTTTGGCGCAAACGGATAATTGTATTATATTTTATACACATTATATTTAACTTTTTTTTATATTTATGTCGCAGCACAACTTTATGTTGATTAAAATAGCTTAATATAAATAATATATTTCCTATTTCATCTGAATGACCTTACATTTTTATTTATCATCGTAAGATGCTCCCTCGGCTCGCTGGCCGATATTTTTGCTTGGGTAATATGCATAACTTACTTCAATAAAGTACGTTTATCAAACCCAAAGATAAAAATTTTCCCATTTGATGCCCCTTTCGACTGGACACTTTATAAAAATTCGCTCTAGCGTATCTTTAGAATGTCGAACACCAAAGAAAAGTGTGGTGTGAAACTGGAGCAAGTTTATTATAGTTAAAACTTCAAAGATATAATAACACAGGTCAAGACATACAAAATGTATGCCAATATGATTCCCTAGTTTCCAGGGACGTCGCGAAGTTATCCTAATTCAAAAATGCCCACTTTAAAAAATTACTTAAAATTGGGTTTTTCGTGTGTTAAATTAGGGTTCCATTTGACCCGAATTACAAAAAAAAACCAACAAACTATTAATTTTTTTCACCAATAAAAAGGTGTGTGACCAGCGAAAACCTTAATAAAAAGTACTGAAATTCATTGTATTGTAAAAAATATTAAAAATTATTTTTGAATAAAAAAAATTACTTTTCAAAATCTATAAAGTTCAAAGTTTAAAAGTTTTAAAAATTCATGTAAAATGTATTTGATAAAGATTCTTAAAAAACCTACCATTTGCAAATTACATTTTACAATGAAATATCACAGGTTGAAAAGTCCAATCACTGCTGCTATCCGAAGCATCACCTATTGAATTCCAATGAAAAACAAACCGCAATCCTATTCAAATAACTTAGGATCGTGTTGATCAAAATTGTTCAAACTCCGCATGTGCACTCACCACACAGAGACTCTAAAAGGCTCGCTACAGCCCCGCTCTAAAGTCACCAGGGGAGCAAATATTTGGGCAGTCAAAGACTTGCATTGAATTTCCCATGTTTCCAATCACGATATACCTATACCACCCGGTATATAATTTTGCCTGGCGCTGGTAACCTAGAGGCATTAAAATAAACGACATTTTCAAATGCCTTTTTTCAGAAAACTCAAAAATAAGGTACCTATATTCATTTATTACACTATGGATCAAATACGGTTTTGCCTAACTTGCCCGTTGAATAACATTAAGAAAACTTATGGGTGTAGCCCGCAAGGGAAAGCATTCTGCGTATAATCTGGAAGGAGCAGCCTAACTTTGACGACACTCACCGTAAATTAGCACCACATCTACTAGTTAATTGTTTTCAAATTTTACCATTTTTACGTATCGCCAATTTAAAATTAACTTGCTTCAGAAAAACACACCGCAGCGTATTGCCAAATAACTCACCATCGATCCGTAAATTGCATGACTAATAATAGATAAGACAAACAACATAAAGTATAGCAGGTTATGTTTTGATGCCCAGGCGCGCACCTAGATTTTTAAAGTTTTTTCAAAAAAGATATTTGGAAATTTTGTTGGTTGTAATGCCTTCTATACACAGCTAAAAAAGAAGTATCAACTTAGGAATCACCCTGTATATAAATCAAATATAAAGTTTCGCTGGATCTAATAAATTTGCAGTTAGAAATGTTCTTCATTTGTGAGTCATTCGTTCCCATAGGTTTCATACTTTTTTGAACACACTGTAGTCTGGTAAGGCAGTCATGTTTAGGTATATTATTTAGGAAAGGAATTTCTTGAGCAGTTTGGACTTTTTTTTATTACTAATGTAATTTGATTTCTGCCGACATTTTAATAGTTTAGTGGATATCTAATCTTCAATTAAGCTCTGAAGAAGGTGCTGTAGAAATTGTAGGTATACCGACGATATAATGTATCTATATATATATTTTTGGAACTAAGGATACTTCACTCCTAAACAAAATTCAAATGTTTACTCTTACGACCCTGTATACAGAGACAGATTTTTAAATACAATTTTTAATTACCGTTCACTTATTTACCGGTCACAGTATAATGTAAAGGGTGATTTTTTAAGAGTGTCCGAACTTTTATCCGAGAAGGCTGTGAAATGAACTGTCACTTTTCGCGCTTGTAGTGTCAGAATTATTCAGTATAGTCTGGCAAATCATTATGGAAAGAATGACACCAGAGCAACGCTTGCAAATTGTCCAAATTTATTATCAAAACCAGTGTTCTGTGCGCCGAACTTATCGAGCCCTTCGTGAATTCTATGGTGCTCATAATCGCCCAACCGAACGAGGTATTCGCCGAGTTATAGACAAATTTCTAACGCAATTTACATTACTCGATATTAAACCAAAAACCAGACAAAAATCTGTGCGTTCCCAAGAAAATATTGACGCTGTAGCTGCCAGTGTTGATGAAGACCCAAATTTGTCAATTCGTAGACGTTCACAAGAAGTTGGGCTTTGTTATTCGACTACGTGGACAATTTTGACTAAAGATCTTGGTCTGGTGCCTTACAAGATTCAGCTTACCCAAGAACTTAAGCCGCAAGATCATCGTTTGCGTCGCACGTTCGCTGAATGGTCTCTTAGTCAATTGCAACTTGATCCACAATTTTACCGCAAAATTTTGTTCAGCGACGAAGCTCATTTTTGGTTAAACGGTTACGTCAATAAACAGAATTGCCGCATTTGGAGTGCAAATAATCCCAAAATGATTCAACAATTGCCGTTGCATCCAGAGAAATGCACGGTATGGTGTGGATTATACGCCGGTGGCATTATTGGGCCGTATTTTTTTTTAAAATGAAGCTGGAAACCGCGTGACAGTTAATGGGGATCGTTACAGAGCGATGATTAATGAATATTTAATTCCAAATTTGAATGGTATTGATTTGGACGAGATGTGGTTTCAACAGGACGGAGCCACATGTCATACAGCCAATGCAACCCTGGATTTATTGAGGGAAGAATTCGGTGAGAAAATTATTTCGAGGAATGGACCTGTCAACTGGCCCCCAAGGTCGTGTGATTTAACGCCATTAGATTATTTTCTGTGGGGTTACGTTAAATCATTGGTCTATGCCAATAAACCGGCAAATATTGACGCATTAGAACACAACATAACGCGGACAATTGCAGGCATAAGTCCCGAATTGCTTGAAAAAGTGGTCGGAAATTGGATTGACAGAATGCGCTTTGTTAGAAGAAGCCGCGGCGGACATTTGACTGAAGTTATTTTCAAACATTAATGCCATTAAGTGTTATTTCACATAAAATAAATAGTTTAGAGATATCTAATATGGTTGTTGTTTAATTTAAATTTAAAGTTCAGACACTCTTAAAAAATCACCCTTTATATGTCGATGGGGACCAAAAATCATTATCATTCTTTCACCAAACTTGATTAGTGAATAATTATTTCACCTCGCTAAAGCAACCCCTTGAATTCTTTTTGCTAATATTTTTTTATGGCTACAATTTATAACTTTTAATATATCCGGGTCAAATTTGCTCCTGAACACATTCACGTGTTACAAACTGACGACAAACAAAACAATGGTGACATTTTGCAAACCAACAAATCCCTCTAAACGCTATTTTAAACGTGATTTTCTTGCAATCCACACAAACAATTTTGTAAAAACCTGTTTCATATTCAGCGGCAAATATAATTATTTCCAGCGAATCGAGAATCCGGCATCAGGTATAAGCCAGTGCGAAGATTTTACGGGCTGAAAAATCAAATAGCTGGATTTTGTTTGCTTGTAAAATGTCACCAATGGTGACATTTTGCAGCATCTTCGCACTGGCTTATACCTGAAACCGGATTCTCGATTCGCTAAAAATAATTATAATTGCCGCTGAATATGAAACAGGTTTTTACAAAATTGTTTGTGTGGATTCCGAGAAAATCACGTTTGAAATAGCGTTTAGAGGAATTTTGTTGGTTTGCAAAATGTCACCAATGTGTGCGTCCGTTCCCCATAAAATTAATTCTGAATTCTCAAAATTTGTTTTGTGTTAAAAGCAGCTACAGAAATATTCATAGAAATAACGTTATTCCATTTATCCACTTTATAAATTAGCTTTAAACAATATTGATTTAATTAAATAATTTATTATATAAATAAAATTTAAATATAACATATTATAATTAAAATGGTATGATTAATATTATTGGTGACATTTTGCAAACCAACACAATCCCTCTCTCTAAACGCTATTTCAAACGTGATTTTCTCGGAATCCACACAAACAATTTTGTAAAAACCTGTTTCATATTCAGCGGCAAATATAATTATTTCCAGCGAATCGAGAATTCGGTTTTAGGTATCAGCCAGTGGGAAGATTTTACGGCCTAAAAAATCGATTAGCGGGATTGTATTAGCTTGCAAAATGTCACCAATATTTAGTTAGGAATAAAAATACTATATTTTACGCACAATTATAAATTTTTCAAATTTACGTAAATAATTAACTCACCAAAACTGGGCAATAACAGAGTAAAAACAAAGTAACCATACATCGTGAAAAGTGTTCAAGCTAAAATAAAACACTTTCCTTTTCCTATCTTGATGATTCATCTTTTTAATCGACGACAGTGAAAAGAAAGTTGGAATTAACTTTTCAAAAACTAAACTGACATGCAAAATAAGGTACAATAAAATAACTTAGATGATTTATATAGGCATCAGTAGAATTGCCTATACGTATCCACTGGGTATAAATAAATTAAGAAATAGTAGGACAGAAAACAATTTTTTTTTTACACGTATCTATGTAGTAAGCAGGTAATAGACAGAGCGCTGGTGATACTTTTAATAACGTCAAAACCTTCGAATTTTAACATTTAAGGAAAGCCGAATAGATAGGCGAGCTATGATTCATTCGCTACGTAAGAACCGACGTGACTTCGGAGCGCGCCGTCTTTTATTGGGTAAAATAATACAATATCTGGTGTCTGAAATCGATCGAAAACGGAGGCAAACATTAGTTCGTCTCCAATAACGGTTGCCACATTTTTGCACTGACTTTAAATATTGAAATTCAAAGTCAAAACTAATTATTTTCGAATAATTACATTAAAAATAACTTTAAAAGTGTAATGCCACTTTTTTAGCGAAGGGGGAGGTGGGACAGATTGATGCAGAAAAATTCAATTTCATATTTTGTGTTTCAGATATCTAATAAATATCGACTCTTTTGCTCAATGAGATACATAACTAATCAGTATTATAATAGCAATCGAAAGTACCATTGAAGTGTAAGGATAATGAAAATATCATGTACAAAATTAGTTTTATTAGATTCTGCCCAGCGCGGGAGCACTTAGATACACAAAGCGGGGCCGTTCGATATAGCGTAAATTATATGCCAAAATTCAATGGAAAAAAATATATTTCAAAAAAAAATAATAGTTTTTACAAATTGTTACATAAAATCAAAACTGACAGTGTTTTTCAAATATCTTAAACTTTATGACATGGTTTCCTAACAAATCAGCAAATTAGTATAATAACTTAAATTATGTAGTAAAAAGTAGTTTTTTAAACTAAATGTTGCTAAAAAACCTTCTCTTGCATATAATACCTGCTTAAGTCATTAGAGAATTTATATATAGGAGCACTTTAATACACATTAAGGTACCTCGTGTCGTTGCGTATCAAATTGCCCCAAATGATATTCTAGAACAAAATATTAATTTTTAATAAAACCTCCGAACTTATTTAAAAACCACGTGTAATCCCTATTACTGGATGGAAAATCTTATCTTTGTTATATTTTAATCGTAACTAAACGACGTAGAATAGCGTTTGAACACATTTTACATTTTAAGTAAATTTTTTATTGTTTTTCACAATCATACTTGCCCGGTTACCTTAATTTTTAAATTACTAATCTGGCACCTTTGATTGTGAGTTTATAATACCGATCAATGCCAGTCATGTCACATTCAAACTTGCTGGTTAGTTAATCCTGGGGAAAAATCTTTGTGCAACCCAACATAAACCTATTATTAATTAATTTCCATTTTAGGTTAATCGACAAAATTGCCGATATTATTCCGACGAAAGTCCTTATTGGATGGTTGAATTCCACTCTCAACGCCAAGGAAAAGTGAATGTTTGGGTTGAAATAATAGACGATAAAATAATTGGTCCATTCTTTTTTTAAAGCAATTTAAATGGAGAACTATATTTAAATTTGCTTTTATCCTTTTTAATACCAGAACTATAAAGAATATTTTCTAATCAGCTTCATATTCTGTTAAGATCTTTAATCACCTTTATACAGTTGGGTAAAAGAACATCTATAATTTAAACCGAGGTCCAGTTTAAATCGAAGAAATGTCCAAAATGGTCATTTTATAATGTGGGATTGACAGCAAAGTTAGAGTTAATAGTACATTGTATACCTAGTAGGAAAAGCTGAACATTCCCGGACGACCGTAAAGATTGTATGTCGAAGCGCAAATCGAGACGGACAATCCGGAAATGTGGCTTTTTCTACGAGGTATACTATTTTTCCGTATATCGAAAATTATTAAAAGGACATAACTTATTACAATCAACTTGTTTGAATTTTGAAATAAATATTATTAACTTTGTTCACAAATAAAGAATGCCATTAAATATTTGTGTTCTAACTATGGAAACACACAGAAATATTGAATAATTGTCAAGCTTAACACATTTTAGTTTACAAGTAGCCATACAGAAATAATATTTCCTTACAATACAATAATAAATATTTCCTAACAGTTATTTTCGTTGCCTGGCAACGACTAAGTGTAAGGATATATTGACTTTTACTTTCAGAAATGTTATCAAAAATGTCAATATTTCCGATCGATTTTCGGAAATAGTAATTTACGTTACCAGTCTGGAAAATACTGTTTTTTTGGACGAGTCGACAAAATTCGGATTGGAAGTCGGCGACTTTAAAAAAACTGTTTTCGGACGTGTTGCGTACACTATTTTTTCGGCAACCGTGTAGAATAATAAATTTATGAGACACATTTCTTTATTATATTTCAATGTAGAACAAAATTTCGAACATTTTAATTCTTATTTGTAAATATTGAAATTCGAACAGAAAATAGATACTAACAGAAACATTCTAATTCTTATTTATATTAAAATTCGAGCAATTGCTAATATTGAAAGGATTTAATTTGTTTGAATTGCTTGGTATATTTAAATGCCTTTTATAGTCAGAACAAGAAGTTTTTTTTTCAGATTTTTGCGCCAAGTAAGCTAAAATTACATCCTCTGTAATAGTTTTGCATTTCTTCATATCCATCCGTCTCGTGAACAAATCATAAACGTTTTCGTACCTGGACTTTGATTTTTCAGGCAATAATTGTGCTGTAGCAGCAGCTGCTGCATTGTAAATTTCGTGGGGCACAATTTCAAACTCACTATCGCTGTTGCTTTCCATAGTTTATTGTGACAATTGCGACCAAAAACCATGCAAACTTTCGAAAATTAAAATGTCAACTAATTTAATTTCAGATAGCTGTCAGTCGTAATTTCGTTGCTATGGTAATGTTTAACTGCATTTATCAAAATCATACCTACCAAGATTTTCATATTCACAATGACAACAACGATGTGATTCCTCCCGGCCAAGCCCGCGAAGTACGTACTTTCCGGACTAGGCCGGAGAAATGCTACTTTCTCAAAGAAAAGGCGTTCGGGAAGTGAGTACTTCCCGGACGGTTGCCGAAAAAAGTTATTTACCTGGTCATAACTTAATATAATGCAACATAACAAATTACGACCAGGTTAGTGACTCTTAAATTTGAACTGTGCCTTCGATCTCATTATAAATCGACCATTTCTGACACTTCTACGATTTCTAAATTATCCTTCGATTTTAACCTGGGTTTAAACTTAGGTTTAAGAGGACTAAAATTGGGCCTTAGGATTACAAATTAGTAATTTTCTACTGATTAAGAAATACCCACAGAATGTGCTATTAAAGGGAACAAATGCCGGCAAACTGTTTGGGACCAAAAACTTTTATTCCCTCGCTGCTGTTACAAGCAGTTGAAATTATTTAGCTGTAAGAGTCGTTTAACTTCAAGCAGTAAACTAGTTGATTAATAGATAGTTGAAGCCCGAGGGTCGAAAGCAATTTGTTTAAAGAATTTTTAAATTACACGTCCAGTTGAGAGAAATAAGCAAAGTTCAACGTGAATTATTATCCGTCTTAAGTGGATCCAAATGCGCTAATATTTTCCATGTTAAATTTCGGGGTTTCTTGAAGGGAATTACAAAAAAAAACTAAACAAATTATAGAATTTTTTCACCATTGGAAAGGTGGTATCTATGAATGTGGTTGTAAAAAAGTTATTTTCATCCAGAAAAAAAAATCGAGGAAAAAGATATTACCAAATGAAAATCTTAAAAAATATATATTAAAGTTCATTGTATTGTAAAAATTATTAGAAAATATTTTTTTAATAGAAATAACTTTCTCACATTTGCCGGTATCTGTAGAGTCCAAATTTAAAAATCCGTCAGAAAATATGTACAGAATTCATTTCAAGAGAACGCAATGTTTTTAATATAGAACATACTGGGTCGTACATCATGGTTGGAAACATAGGAAATCCCATGCAAGTTTTAGACTGTCAAAATATTGGCGCCCCTGTTGACTTTTGAGTGAGGTTGTAGGGAGACTTTTTTAGAGTCTCTATGTGGTGCGTGCACATGCAGAGTTTGACCAATTTTGGACAACCCGATCCTAACTTTGGTTGGTTTTGATACCAGCATTGATTCGACTTATCAACCTATAATTTGTCATTGTTAAATGTAATTTGAAAATATTAGATTTTTTTCTAGCGCACTATCATTACTTCTCTCTCATAAATAAATTTAGAATTTGAAGATTGTAGACTTCTAGTGGGCGACACTTTAATTAATGTGCATTACTGGAGAAACAGCGAAAATCACACACGTGGCAGTCGACTCTACATTTTAGGAATACATGCAAGGGCGCCCATAAGGAGGGGTAAAGTAGGGCAGGTTCCATCCCCTGGATTCTGGAAAAGGGCTTATATACAGTAGCGACAACTTTTTTTGAAGACTACTTTCATGATTGAATAAATGATGAGGATTTTTATTTTAAGTCACTTTAGACACGAATGGCGCGGGCATTCCTTTCGAACTCAATTGGACGAGAAGTTTTACGGTTTTTTTTTCGCACGTTGGAGTTGAAATAGTAAAGCGTCGGACCGGGCGACATGGATCAGTTCATTCCATTTTGGTTTTGATTGATCACATTTTGAATAAGTGGAGTGTTATTGTTGTTTTTGGTATTTTTAGAGATCATTTTGCTATTATTTTGTTGACTCGGACTTTCTGGTTATAAACTGTTGTATTTGTGGGCACATCAAGAGTACAGCGGTTGGGATTTACGATTTTTACTTTAAGCGTACCACAATTAGAAAGGAAAAGATAACTTTACAGTTTTTTCCTTAAGTTATGCCTTATTATATAAGTATTTCAGTTTATTAAAGAGAATAATTAATGACGTCCTCAACGTCATGTCCGTTTTTATAATTTTTTTTGATGCGCAATGTTGGGTGTTGATGTAGGGTGGGAATGAGAAATACCGCGTAATTGCACTAAATCAAACTAAAACATTATTTTTGAAAAACTATTTAGTAAAAATTTAAAAAATGATTTGTAAATTTTACTATAACACAATATAAGTAATCTGGGCACCATTTACCATTACAATTAATTGTGGTTGGTAAGTATAATTAATAATTTTCCTTAAGCGTGCGGCATTCCCCCACGCTCCCCTAAAAAGGAATCGAATGATAAAGTTCAAATGTTTCAAAACCCCCTTTTTAGCATGCACATTAGCGTGTAATAAAAAAGTTATACTTACAGATTTTTTTCTTTGATGAACTGATAACAGCGACTCGCTTATATTTAACTGTTTAACAGTAGACCTTACCCTTTCATTCATCGAATCATAGCCCTACTATAATGACCCATGATATGGTAAAACGCGTTTAGAGATGGATCTAACAAAGAAGAGAAAAAACTCTTTATTCAGACAGTATGGATGATCTTAATATTTTCATTTTACACGTTCTTGATCTGTTGAAATTTTCTTTTTACTTTTTAACATATTTTTTGTACATTTTTTTAAACAAGTTTTCGTTATTCGCCCATGAAGGAAAATGCCAGCCTTTTTTTACATTAAAAAAACACTTCACCACCGATCAAAAATTACTTTTAAAAACCCCAAACCACCTGATGAAATGTGGCTTGGAAAAAAGATAAAGACGTGCCTCCCTTCGAAAATATCTTCGCTGAAGAAAAAAAAGAATTAACTTGTCTCCCTCTATAAAATTTCTATCTCACTAAAATAATCTTCACCTTACCTTCCAAATCTTCCCCGGTCAAATGTAACTACCAAAAAAGTATCCCTTCCCAAGTACTCGGTGCACGATGATTTATTTAGCCAGATCTAGAAGGGGACCGCAGCTCCACCCTTTCCCTGGTGCGACACTGACTGTGTGCGAGAGAATACTTGCTACTTTTATAGAAAAATAATATAATGAAACTGGTTAATTTTAATATTGAAATTTTCTTAACGAAATTTTGTTGTTCGGGTTTAATTAACATCTTATATTATGTTTTTTTTTTGTAGAAAATGGGAAACCAGGTATGTGTACTTTTATACAGAAACGTAATCGTTCTTTTAGTGCTTTTAAAGCGATATAAGTTGCCTTTTATTTTACACACCCATAACCCGAAGCAAAATGGTTATGGGATATCGTTAACACCATATTAAACTTGACAAGAAACACGCTAGATATGGTGGAGATTTTAAATGGAACGCTGCTTATAGCGACTCTGGGAATAAGATTTCTCTAAATTCCAAAAATACGTCCTCAAAGATTTTGGTGGATCTCGCTTTTGTCATGTAAAAAAAATGGGACCACAAGGAAGGTGCGCAGAACTAACCAACTTTTTTTATCAATTAGAGGATATAGCACTTGTGGTGCTTTTTGGAAAGATTATCGAAAAAGGAATTTGTCCATATATTTCCATACATCTATTAAAGCATGTGTCACAAATTTAATAAAAACTAATTTAGGGAACAATTACATTAACAATAACTTTAAAACGGTACTGTCAATTTTTTAGCATAGTAATTATTGAAAATGTGCCCCATGAATCTGTTAGCATAGACCAAACCGACGGTAGAAATTCTTTCTTTACTCTTTTCAAAACTTCTGGCGTGATTAAACGTATCTCTGCCCGAGTCCTTTCCTTTTAAAATCGCCTCAGTAATAAAAATGTAAGGGTGTAATATCCGGAGATTTGGGCGGCGACTCTATAAATCCTCGCAAATCAGTCCACGCATTTGAAAATATAGTATTTAACATTATAACTACTTCTCAGTCCTAACCACCTATTTGGAAACATTTAATAATTCACTTACATTTCTTGTAAAGTAAGGAGAGGCTCCATCCTGCTGGAAAAGTATCCTTTGGTCTAGATTAGGGAATATTTTTTGAAGTTCTGGTATTAAAAACTTTTCAAGATATGTCAGAGAATTCCTAAATATTACATTTCCAAATACTTGGATAGAATTTCGAGGATCGCCGCCCAAATCTCCTGATATTACACTCTTAGATTTTTATTTATGAGGCTATTTAACCCGTAACCCGTATCATGGGGTCTGGAAGACACTTGTCAACAAATACGACTCAGCTGCTCCTAAATTTTTTCTTATATCATTCTGCCCTTCAATTTACTTTTAAGTAGGGCAGACAACAATGCTCTTGAAGATTTTGGGCGAAATAGGTGAACATACGCGTAAGTTATTTCGGGTTAAAGTACGGAAGTGTCTGTGAGACCTCTTTGTACGGGTTAAGTAACTTAAAAAAGAAATACGTTTATAATGTCCAAACGTGTTTGGTATGGTGACAAACAGTTTGAAGAGACTGTGTTTCAAAAGACTTAAACGTAAAACCCAGTACTTATGTGTTATGTGTAAAAACCCAATAGGTTTGGAGTGCACCTTTCCTATGTAAAGAGTGTAAAAATTACCTCTAAAATAAAGCTTGTTATTTTTGTAATCCTTGAGAAAATTTTATGAAGATTTTTTCGTTTTACTGTTGTTCATTTAGTTTCTTTACAGATAAAAATCGTTTGACATGTTTATTTTACATTTTGAAAGAAAAAACATGTAAATATATACTATTTTTTACTTTTCAAAAATTAAATAGATATTTTCGTGAAAATATGACTTTATTTCATAAAATTTTTACATATATATATTTATAGCCTGGCCATTTTCACACGCTTACAAAAATATATGTATGGCTAGGTGTCTCACAGACCCCACTGTACGACTCATGTCTTAAAAGTGACTCTGTACGGGTTAAAAAGAAGGATATATGTCACCAGACCTAGAAATCTGATGAGATTTAATGAAGCCAGAAGTTTTCGGAAGAGTTAGGTGAAAGTTCTACTATTTAATTAATTTATATAATTGGGAAGACAATACTTTTTCAAAGTAATTTAAGTAGATCCTGAAAATTGTTTAAAATTAATTTTGGTTTAAAAAATTTCGGCATAATTTTGTTGAATAGTTTAATAAAAATTAGAAATTTAAAGTTTGACCGATATTCTAAAAGTAAAAATTAAAACGATTTTTTTAAAATAATATAATCTTTTTAATCTGGTCTCTATACAGGGCGAGATAAAAAAAATATGTGTCTGTTTGAAGGTTGGAGACAATGATGTTTCTTGACTGATAGAAGAGTTTTGGACTTGCATTGTCTTTATTTGTTTTATATCACTACGTTTCAACTGGTAAGTATCTCCTGTCGTCTTCAGGTGAATACTAAATAAGTAAAGTAACTAAAGCTCTATTTATACTAGCTACAGTGGAACAGCTAAATGAACAGCGGAACAGCTAAATTAACAGTGGAACAGCTAAATGAACAGCGGAACAGCTAAATGAACAGTGGAACAGCTAAATGAACAGCGGAACCACTAAATGAGCCGTAGAACCACTAAATAAACCGTGGAACCACTAAATGAACCATTAAATGAACCGTAGAACCACTAAATGAACCACTAAATGAACCGTGGAACCAATAAATAAACCGTAGATCTACTAAATGAACCGTGGAATCACTAAATGAACCACTAACTGAACCGTGGAACCACTAAATGATCCGTGGAACCACTAAATGAACCGTGGAACCACTAAATGAACTGTGGAACCACCAAATAAACCACTTAATGAACTGTGGAACCACTAAATGAACCGTGGAACCACTAAATGAACCGTGGATCCACTATATAAACCGTGGATCAGTAAAATGAACCATGGATCCACTATATGAACCGTGGATCAGTAAAATAAACCATGGATCCACTAAATAAACCTTGGATGAACCAAATGAACCGTGGATCAGCTAAATGAACAGCAGATCGACTAAATGAACTGCAGATCGGCTGAATGAACTGCTGATTGGCTAAATGAACTACAGATCGACTAAATGAACTGCAGATCGGATAAATGAACTGCAGATCGGCTAAATAAACTGTAGATGGCTAAATGAACTGCATATCAACGGATCAACAGCACATTAGAGCGAATTTTTTCCTATATCTCGTAACTATTTCTAAATATAATTAATACATAATAATTATATAACAGGCAAGGCAATTACAACTTGTAATTAATATTCAATATGCTTACGGATTCAGTAACTGGGTTTTATTAAAGATCAAGGCATATATGAAAATAATGTAACTATTATATCTCCGAGAATGCAGGAACTAGTTAATATTCAATGACATGTCCTGTGTGAATTGCTAATATGTTGTTAACATTGCATCATCTTTTTACGGAAAGGAAGAGGAAAGTAAATGATAGACGTCAATTTTAGTAGAAACATAGACATCCAAGGATTTCAATATAAAAACAGTGACTTTTTATGTAGAGAGATAGCTATAATAAATATAAACGCTGATAAAATGTATCATAAATATGTTCAGCTACCAATCGATCTGGGTTGTTTAAGCGATTCTTTTTGTAAACACATTGAATGGACGACAAAGAATATCCATGGAATATTATGTGATGATAAGTTCTCGTCTTGGGGTGATGAAGACTCAGCCTCTATATCATCCAATTATATACCGTTAGAACGTATTGCCCTGTTTATAAGAAAAATAATTAAACCCCATGACATCATTTTTGTTAAGGGTTATGAGAAAAAGAGATGGTTGAGTAAACTAATTTGTAATAAAATCGTTGACTTATTAGAATTGGGCTGTGATGATTTAGCTAGTCTTAAGACATCAAACAATGTTACCTGTAAAAATCATAATTTACATTGTAATAGAGATCATAATTTACTGTGTGCAAGAGAAAAAGTTTTTTTATTAAAAAATTGGTACAATAAACTGTAATGTTTCTACTTAAATTGACGTCTGTTATTTACTTTCCCCTTCCCCTCTCCTTCCTTTCCGCAAAAAAAAAGATGCAATGTTAACAACATATTAGCAATACATACAGGACATGTCATTGAATATTAACTAGTTCCTGCATTCTCGGAGATATAATAGTTACATTATTTTCATATATGCCTTGATCTTTAATAAAACCCAGTTACTGTATCCGTAAGCATATTGAATATTAATTACATGTTGTCATTGCCTTGCCTGATATATAATTAATATGTATTAAATATATTTAGAAATAGTTACCAGATATAGGAAAAAATTCGCTCTAATGTGCTGTTGATCTGTTGATCTGCTGTTTATTTAGCTGATCCACTGTTCAATTAGCTAATCTGCCTTTCATTTAACCGATCTAGAGTTCATTTAGTCAATCTACAGTTCATTTAGCCGATCTGCAGTTCATTTAGCCGATCTGCAGTTCATTCAGCCGATCTGCAGTTCATTTAGTCGATCTGCTGTTCATTTAGCTGATCCACGGTTCATTTGGTTCATTCAAGGTTCATTCCATGGTTCATTTTACTGATCCACGGTTCATTTAGTGGTTCCACGGTTCATTTAGTGGTTCATATAATGGTTCATTTAGTGGTTCTACGGTTCATTAAGTGGTTCATTTGGTGGTTCCACAGTTTATTTAGTGGTTCCACGGTTCATTTAGTGGTTCATTTAGTGGTTCCACGGTTCATTTAGTGGTTCATATAGTGGTTCATTTAGTGGTTCATTTAGTGGTTCATTTAGTGGTTCTACGTGTCGTAATATCAACACTTTTCCGAGAAAAAATCGGTCAAGTAATAAGACAATTACAAGTATAAAACTGATAGCATTGTTAGAGCCTGACGTCTTCAAAGCGTCGCGACGCTTGCCTGTTGCTTGACGGGTGGCCTAACTAAGAAGGAATTCAGAATTAGCCCCGCCCCTCACCATGACAACGAAGCAACAAATAATTCGATTGGCCAAGATATTTGCGCGCCGAGAAGCATGTGCCAGCAACGACCAAAAACGGCAGTTGGTCTCGAGCAGCAGAGAGAGAGCTCACGGCGGTGTTTTGACCACGAAAACGTCAATTACAACACCGATAATAACTGCTGCAAAAAACTTGGAACCAGGAACTTTGAAACAACAGGAAGCTGATGATCCAGTCAATCAGCTGAAGAACCTTCAGTGCGTACCCTGAAGCCCCCGCGTTCGACAACGTAATTATTTAAATTGGTTAGCTTTGCAAGATACACTGAAAAAATTGATTGTGAAATCACGGAACCATTACAAAAAAAATATTGTAATTATACAATTATTTTCATGTAGCTTTAAGTTTTTACTTATTTTTATGAAATCCCCGTAATTATGATAAAAAATACGTATTTTTTGTGAATTTCCCTTGTATTATTTATTTTTATTTGTAAAAATATTGATGTGTTTAGTACTTTTACATCAGCTTCGTGAAATAACCCATATTAAGTAATAGTTTGTAGCAATATTACATGTTATATGTGAAATTACATAAAGGAATGTAAATTCACAAAACCTATGGAAACGCTGACCAATAACATGCGTCCCGAAGAGATCACGCCACACATCTTCGCGTACCTTCTTGTTAACATACGTAAATCGACGTCTGACCGCCATTTAAGCTAACAGCGCTAAGAGGTGTGTACGTATATATCAGTGCGACCAGAATAGTGCGGGAAACCATACATATTATTCAGGTAAACACAATTAGTTTTATTAAAAGTATTTTATAATAACCTAATTATTATTCACAATGATTAAATGTGATGTATGTTTGGTTAGGTTAAGAAGTATGTGCGTGTATAAAATACATATGAGCTATCACAGGCATCTTCCCGGTATAAATTTTGTTTGTAAATATTTTAACTGTCGTTCATCCTTTAAAAGTTACAACAAATTTAAATTACACCTAAATGAAGGGCATAAAAAGGTATTTGTAAATAAAAATATTCCCTGTTCGGTAGAAAATTGCGAATTTCGTTCTAGAAATAGGAAAGATATTAACAAACACGTATTCTTTCATTTACGTAGTGGTTGTATGTTGCGGTGTCCCTTATATCAATCATGTGGGGTAAATAACGTTTTTAAAACAATTAGTGCCTTTAGGCAACACGTTACAAGAAGACACTTTGTAAACGAAGAAAGAAAGCTAGGCAATGTTGATAGCACTAACGAAATTGAATTGTTAGTACCACAAAATTGTTCACCTTTACATGAAAATGTGGAGGAAATACAAAACAAAGTTTCGGCGTATTTAAATAACGGAATCGAGCCATGTAAAAAAAATGATTTAAAACAAAACTGTCTCAAATTGGTAAGTTCTCTTTTTTTGTCATTAGAGTCTAAATACTTTTTACCTAATAAATCCCTTCAAATGATTTTAGAGGGCATGCTTAACTTGAACAATTTAAATACTCAATTTATTAAACAAAATTTAACAGACAATGGTATGAATGTAAGTGAATCGCTCTTAAATGATAACTTATTTAAGGACATTCTTGATTCCGTTAGAGGAGAATTGCGAAGCAAATTTGTTAGAAACAAATATTATACTAACTATTTTAATTTTGTCTCACCAAAAAAAATAAATTTGAACGATCGGTTATTTTTTTATTATATCCCAATTTTGGAAACAATTAAGACCCTATTTAAAAATGAAAATTTTTCAAAATAATATTTTCTTCAAAAAGAGTCAAGAACTGATATATTTGAAGATGTCTGTGACGGCAGTGTTGTAAAAAATAATGAGTTATTTTCAAGTGAACAAAATCCTATTCAATTAATACTTTATCAGGATGCATTTGAGATATGTAACCCCTTGGGTTCATTTCGAAAAAAACATAAAATAATTGGCATATACTTCATTATTGCCAATTTACCTGCTTGGCAAAGATCAAAAGTTGACCAAATTCAGCTAGCTTTATTATGTTATGAAAAACATGTCCGGCAATTTGGTTTCCAAAAAATATTGGAAGAACTTATAAAGGATCTTATGATTCTTGAAACACAGGGAATTTCAATTTCCATAAATAGTGAAACCCGAGTAATAAAGGGAACACTATTAGCATGTACTGGAGACAATTTAGGAAGTCATCAAATTGGTGGCTTTCTAGAAAATTTTAATTTAAAAAATTATTTTTGTCGATACTGTTACTCACATGGTTGTCACATAAATTTTGATAAAAAATTTACGATGCGAACAAAAGAATCGTACAAGTTTGATTGCGATACTTTACATACGTCAAATGAACTGAACATTAAAGGTCTTAAATCAGATTCCCCTTTAAACGTTTTAAATTTTTATCACGTCTGCAGTCCTGGCCTTCCACCTTGCATTGCACATGATTTTTTTGAAGGTATAATTCAGTACGATTTGATGATAGCCCTGAAAAAAATGGTTTATGATAAACTTATTACTTTTGATGAACTAAATAATAAAATTAAAAATGTAACATTTATTTTAGAGAACAAAATAAAATTTCCTTTGATAAGTCAGAAAAGTAAAGGACTTCCAGGTACGGCATCTCAAAATATGTGGCTTATTTTAGTAATACCGTTTCTATTTTATAACAATAATGAAATAAAAAATTCTGAAATTTTTCAACTGATAATATTATTACGAAAAATATTCTTACTTATAGTAGGATTTAAATTGTCGATTAGTCAGCTTGCTTTGCTTAAATACTTAATTTATGAATATTTAGATCAACGAAGGGTTATTTTACCGGATGCACCACTAAGGCCCAAGCACCATTACATGCTTCACTATCCTTTTCTTATAAGACACTTTGGCCCTCTGAGGCACTATTGGACTTTAAGATTTGAGTCTAAGCACCAGTACTTTAAAAAAATTGTAAAACACAGCACTAATTTCAAAAATATACTTTTTTCCTTTACTCATAAACACCAGCTTTTGCAAGCACTTTATTCTTCAGAAAATTTGCTGTTTCAAGACAAAGTTGTTTCAGAAAATGCAGTGCTATACGTTGTAGAAAACTTCCCAAAACATTTTAATGAAAGTATTGCGACATGTTTTAGCAATAAAAGCTTATTTGTTTGCACTGAAGCAACCTTTAGAAATGTTTTATATAAAAAAGGGATGATTGTATGTTATAACGAAACGGATTCATTTGATCTATGTAAAATAGATTATATTATAATAGGCGACAATTTTGATTTAATTAGTTTTTATGGCATTAAAATTAATGTATCTCTTGACATTGAAAGTTCCCTTTTATATCAAAACAAAAGTGAAACGGTAAACGTATGCGTACATTTTGACAGCTTGTTGAGTCACGAAACAGTTTTGCAATATTTTTGCGAAAATTCGAATTCGTATATTTTTAGTTTTAAGTCTGCTCCATATGAAACACTTTAAATAACTAATAATTTTAACGAATAAAAAACTTCTTCTATTTTTCCCCTTATAAAAAAACTCACTCTTCATTCAAAGTTTTGCCTGTTTAAAAAATATCACTCATAGTTTTATAAAAATGCAGACCCAGGCTTGAAAAACCACAAAAACAATTTCAGTTACTTTTCATTGGTTTTAAGTCATATAATAATTATCAACTGGTATACATAATAATTGAGATCCAATATGTTCTGACTTTAAATACTTAAAGACAGAACCGTATTAAGGATTTATAAACAAAAATGTTGATGATGTATTTTATGTCTTAAAACATCAGAAAATATGCTTGTGTTGAATTCAAAATTTGATCCTCTTCGGAGATAAGTATGAACAAAAATCCAGGTCTTATATAAAAAATACCCGAAACAATATCTTAAACGTCAAGCGTCATTTTAGGAAAACATTAAGTTCGTT
Source organism: Polydrusus cervinus (assembly GCA_935413205.1). Lineage (NCBI taxonomy): Eukaryota > Metazoa > Arthropoda > Insecta > Coleoptera > Curculionidae > Polydrusus > Polydrusus cervinus. The sequence goes on from OW284516.1 coordinate 33,225,675, forward strand.
CAGTAGAGAATGAATCACGTTTTGTATTAAGCCATTTTTGATGAAATCAGTGGTTTTCGAGATATTTGGTGACAAAAATTAGAGGAATTTTAACATTTCCCTTAATATCTCGAAAACTAACTGAACTATTTGGCAACACATTATAAATAATCACTCAAAATGCAAATTTTCTCTAATTTAAACGATCTCGTAACTCTTGCCGTTTCGGGTATAGCAATAGTGTCGTATATACCGCATTTTGGAATTTTTTTTATTTAAAGCCTATATTTAATTTTTCTATTGAAATATCAAAGAATAAACCATGCACCTAATAGAATTTTCTTTAAAATTTTAATTGTCTAGAAGGCTATATGATTTTAAATCTGAGCATAACTTTTTCTTAATATTTTTTAAAATAAGGATACTTTACTCTTAATCGAACGATTTTCCTATTTTTTGCTCTTCCCTGTATCCTACTAGACTCGAAGTAATTTAAAGTGCACCCGAAATGGTTATCGAATAGGCACCAACTTTTGGCAGTATATTATTATAAACTTTGGTCGTACAACAAATCAAAAATATTCACATTTGTTGCACACTTAGTCGACCACACTGTATATTGTATATACTGTATATGTTTTTGCCGAGTAAAAATATTTCTACCGAGTGGTAATTTTTCAACAAGCAGCATAAAGAGTGAGTAATTTTCAAGAAAAATTAAAAAAGGTTCCCATTTGTTAAATTGGTTACTGTACACGCTATATGTATATAAAAAACTGCTCTTTTATTTTGCTGGTTTCAGAATGCCACTTTTTAAGGTGTGGACCAAAGATAGAAAAAACAAATGTTTTGTTATATTAGACGGAGAAAATGCACTTCTAAAGTTAATCGCTTCAGGTAAAATTTGTCTCTGTTTCATGTTTTTTTATTGCTAATTTGGGCTAATTTTTTTAGCTTCTACAAAACTTGACATAAATGGTTCCTCGTTGGTCTTGGAGCAAGACGGTACCCCAATTACTGAAGACGAAGTGCTTCTGTTGCTACATAACGAAACAATCATGCTATTGCAAGGGGGTGAAAAGTGGAAGCCTTTCTGTGAAGAAGATAAGCATAGTGCCACAACAAGTACAGCATCAACTCTTTCGTTGATGTTGTCTGATATCCAGTCGGATGATGACTCTAATCAAAATCAGCCTGCTCATGTTGTATTTAACACAACTAATGAAGCTGCCGTTGGTCAACCGGCTACTATTAGCGTAAGCCAATTTGAAAATATGCCAACAATATTAGTTGACAACAATATGGAGTTTATGTGGCACACATTTGAAATTCCATGGCATAAACTACCAAGAGATAGTGTGGGCGCGTGCGAAGAAGGTTTAAGAAAAAAAGAAGTAGTTACACAAGTTGTCCATATGGTTGCCAACGAAATGCGGTCGATAAAATCCAACCCATCTTCTAAAGCTATCAGACTCGTTGCACAAAAACTCATTAGTAAATTCCCAAAAACTTTTCAGGACATTGATGATGATGGCGTTGTACTAGGCGACGGTTCTATTGGTATATTCATGAAACTGTATGAAAGGTTGTCTTACTTGAATAGGCCTCATAAGAGGCCTCTACAGAAACAAATTTTTTCCAAAAAATTAATGAGGCATACAGTGGCTGGTTGCAGCCACTGGAACCCAGAACTACCTAATATTAATCATGAAGATGCTTCAGTATTAAAGCAAAAATTAAACGAGTGCATAAATATGGATCACTTAAGTGACGAAATGGAACAGATCTTAGAAAAAACCTACCCCATTCAGAGAGAATTTATCAACAATGTTGTAAAACCTCCGACCGTTGCGGAAATATTACAGGAGTGGCCAATTCTATTTAATAAATATGCACTTATGTGGCACTTTAAAAAGCTTTGCAAAATAGATTTAAACACTTTTATCAGCAATCTTGATGCAAAAATGGATATGATTTTAACTTTCAATAAAGAAAACACAGTTGAAGAGATACTCGATAAATATGTTAAAGTATTACATGTTTTAGGAAAATATTTTAAGGAAGATATTACGAGCATGTATAAGTTTGCAAAGGTAATTATTATTTTTTGGCAGACAAAAAATACCACACCAAATCGGTTACAATTTGTAATAATGTAGAAAAGCTTCATCGCATGCAAACGATTATAGAGCCGATGATGGAAATTTATCTGATTGTACCTATTTGGTGTGTGCATAAACACAAATTCAATACTGTTCTTAAAATACCTTTTGTTTATAATTTTTTTTTTGTTTCAGACACGCCCGGAAGGACAGGAACTGGATTTTGAACCATGCATTTTTGTTATTGGTAAGATCAAAATTTTAAGCTTTATACTTACCTGATGATACTAAAATAATGATAATTATTTTTTAGGCGCCAATGAAGAAACCGAAATAATTATTTATTTTGAAAAAAAAGCAGTGATCACTACAAAAACGTTTGGCGAAGCACTGATGCTACTTTTTGGGATATATTTTGTGTTTAATTTAGCCTATCCCAAAACGGCTTCCTGCGTGTGTGAGCTTCTGCAAAGGTACATACTAAAAATTCATCCAATCCAAAAAAAAAAATTTGTCAAAAAGAAAAGTTTTTGCATTTTTAAATAAACTTTCCAAATGCAGTGTTTAAGTTAATAACTATCTGAATCTGATTTTTTATATATTTATTTTGAAATCATTATTTTGAGCAATAATAGTTTATTACTTGTGTTTTTGTAAATTTGATCCTTGTATTATTTTTAATTCGTTGATTAAGTTTAGTTCTTAAGAGGAATTTTACTGACGATATCATTAGACAAAGGTTCCAAACAGGTTAATACCACAGTTCAGTGTTCTTAATTTAACTTTTTATTCGACGGAATAGCATAGTTATTACTACTTAGATGGTCTTGACACATACTACGAGTTAATCAATGACATGACTCAAATTAAAAGTGACATGTGAATCTGTGACGTGCGCCCAGACAGTAATTATTCAAAGAATATATACTATATAAAATATAAAAGGTTAATATATAAAAGGTTAATATATTTTTTGATGTTTAATTTGAATATTTTAAAATTCGTTTTGAATGTGCCATATTATTTTTAGTTTAGTTTAGGTTGGGTTTAGGTTTTAGTTAACGTGATGTGTAAAAATTTTCTGTTGAAACTTGTGACTGTAGCAAGTTACATGAGGCTTTGCTTTATATCAACACACACTTTAAAAAACTAGTTTTTATATCAGAATTGTCCATAGGAGATATTTTGGTCAGTTTTTACAACGTGTCCTATATGTTTGGTTAAATGTACAACTTTTGTTAGATATATATACAGTCCGGCGATGAGGTAGACAAGAGGACAAACAGACCAAAAATTTCATTTTTCGGGAAAAAGTCATTCTTTATAAAAAAAAATTGGGTTGCTGAAAAAATACGATTGTATACAGGGTGTCCAAAAAGTTAACAATTAAAATTTTTTACAAGTGTTAAGTTACCCATATTCAAAATTTATTAATTATTTAAACACCACCCACCTTGAAGGACGCATTTTTCCAGTTGAGCTATATGATAGTCATATCATAACTCATCTGCACTTCTTGTATATTGCTTTTACAGCTTGTATAATTCAAACTTAATAAAAGAAAAGCAATATCTTAGAAGATGATTAGAATTAATCCTTTTAAATAGCATTTTGCTAACAACTTTAGAATAAGGGCACTTTACTCTTGTTATATATTAGAATTTTTAACTTTTTGGACACCCTATACCTAATTTTTTTTTCATCGACAATCGTATTTTTTCAGCACGCGACATTTTTTATAACGACTTTTCCTCGAAAAATTAAATTTTTGGTCCGTTTGTCCTCTTGGTCTACCAGATCGCCGGACATAATGTATAATATGTATTTACCACTTACCTAGTAATTAAGGATATTTTGTGTTATGGTATTTTATACCGTTCTAGTTACATTTTGTATTTGCAAATAAATTTGTTTTTAAAAAACAATAGTGTTTTCATTTCACAAAAACATTTTGTAGTTTTACTGAGCATTTTTACAAAATATATGTGAAAATAGGGTCGAATATTACATTGGAAAATTCATATACCGATGTAATATCCCTGTGTAATTAAATAAAATTACTGAAACCTGAAAGTATTTTTACATAACAAATTTACTTAAAATATGTAATATTCCCAAGGGTTATCACAAATTATATGTTCTTTTACAATATGATTTTGTAAAAACCATGTAAAGATACCAAGAGATATTACAAAATATTTGTACATTTATTACCGCGGTCAAAATTAATTTTACAAAATGTTTGTAAACTTATTTCACAAAAAAATTGTAAAAATTATTAATCACAAAATTTATGCGAATTTACACGAAAAGTAATGGTCACAAAAAAAACAGTAAATTTCTTGTAAAATTTGATATTGCTTTTTTCAGTGTATCACCTAGATATTTTTCAGCTTTCTAATTTATTTAAGTTGCGTGGCTTTTTTTATTGGTTTTCTTTGGGCACTACTTCATGATCTCTAGTAGGCTGTCGAGAATCCCTAGGATCAATAAAGAAAGTCGCTAGCCTTCACAAAAGTGCGTTATTTGTGAAGTGAAACAAAGAAACAAGAAAAAACGAACACATCGTTTCGAAGAAGTAAATAGATTTTCGGGCGCGTGTCATGCTAGTTTATCACACCTACGCTCGTATAACTTTACAACGTTGGAAAAAAGTTAGGTAAAAAGGTATGTGTAACAGAATAGCAATATTTCGAAAACTACGGAAGCCACGTTGACTCTGCACTGAGAGCGACGGCGGGTGAAAGTAGTATAAAAATAAACCTATCTATAAAAAACGCCCTTCTTATAAACTACATCTAATTTTGTAAATTTTCTTCAAGTATCAAGAGTACATCTTCACCGGAATTTTTTAGTTTATGTAAATTGCGCGATATTTAAGTTTAGCGATATAGTTCGTGTATTAAGAAATTCGCATAATTAAGATTATTTTTTTGTGCGCGAATGTAATATCTTAAGTACTTAATTGACATATTTATAAACCTCGATTTTGATAATCCATGTATTGGTGATATTTATATTGTATTCCATAAGTTAGGGAAGTTATGTTGTAAATACAGGTTATTTAAGGCGTTAAATAATTTTAGTGACAAAGGACAGGACAAACCCATAAGTAAAGTTAAAATAAAAATTAGCCCTCCTTGTTCACCACAAACATTTGCATTGTGTTTGTAGGTTAGTTGAACGTGCCCGAGTCAACGACGACAAGTTTATTTAAAGCAACGCTTATTTGAGGAAGCACTAGGTCTCGCCCTAGTCTCAAATACAGTCGTATTTTAATTTCAAAAATTTAAAATTATTTAAATAATTTAAATTCATCCCTTAAATTTTGTTTTTGTTTTTCGAAAAAAGCCATTTTTTTTCTCTTTGCGCCTGAGTGGACTGCTGACAATTCCGTCAGTGGGGAAAAGGTGGTGGGACTACTCCTAACAAACCGACAACAGCGCTGTTGCCGTTGTTAGTTTAATCTACGGCAAATAAACGATTTGCCTGGCATCCCTGGACAAATAAAAAACAGTTTTAAAACTATGGCTGACCGCAGCCTAAGCGGCGCGAGTATAGCGACTGACTCTGAAGTTAGTTTTCGTCAGCTTTCAAAAATCGATGGCCCTAGTGTACGGATCGCCAGAGGGCGCTCACTGACGCCCTCTTTACATTCTCGAGGTGGGGATTCTCATACCTCAGGGGCAGATAATCTAATAAGGGGCTATAATCAAATTAATATCGACCCGTATACTCGGCAAGGGGAAAATTGGGTTAGGCGATACAGCGACATACGGTTCATTAAGTGGTTCATTTGGTGGTTCCACAGTTCATTTAGTGGTTCCACGGTTCGTATAGTGGTTCATTTAGTGGTTCCACGGTTCATTTAGTGGTTCATTTAGTGGTTCCACGGTTCATTTAGTGGTTCATTTAGTGGATCTGCGGTTCATTTAGTGGTTCCACGGTTCATTTAGTGGTTCCACGGTTCATTTAGTGGTTCTACGGTTCATTTAATGGTTCATTTAGTGGTTCCACGGTTCATTTGGTGGTTTATTTAGTGGATCTGCGGTTCATTTAGTGGTTCTACGGTTCATTTAGTGGTTCATTTAGTGGTTCATTTAGTGGTTCCACGGTTCATTTAGTGGTTCTACGGTTCATTTAATGGTTCATTTAGTGGTTCCACAGTCCATTAAGTGGATCTACGGTTCATTTAGTGGTTCATTTAGTGGTTCCACGGTTCATTTAGTGGTTCATTTAGTGGTTCATTTAGTGGTTCTACGGTTCATTTAATGGTTCATTTAGTGGTTCCACGGTTTATTTAGTGGTTCTACGGCTCATTTAGTGGTTTCGCTGTTTATTTAGCTGGTCCACTGTTCATTTAGCTGTTCCACTGTTCATTTAGCTGTTTATTTAGCTGTTCTACTGTTTATTTAGCTGTTTTACTGTTAATTTAGCTGTTCCGCTGTTCATTTAGCTGATCTGCAGTTGACCTTGGTCTCATATAGGAAATAAAGATGATGCAATCTTGGCGATACCGTATTATACGAGGTATGTAAACATAATTAATATACGAGGTATATTCCTACTAAGAAATATACAGTGTCAGTGCTTTGCACGACTTTATCGTGTTAAGGCCCTAATGGTTTAATACATCTAGCTCCAGTAGTAGTTGAGATATTTAAAAAATTCCGTTACTGTTTGATAGTATCTATATACTCCTACCTACAACCAAAATTTTGGCACTCCACTGCTAGGCATAAGGACACTAATCGCAAAAAATTATATGGTGATCTTGACATATCTTAATTGACAGGTGATAACCGCCATCTTTTCCTAGACGTAATATGACGTCATCCTAAACACGACCCACGTGTTAGATTTTAATTTTGACATTTGACAAGTGACAGGTGACCTTGACGTATCTTAATTGACAGTTGACTGTCGCCATCTTTTCCTAAACATGATATGACGTCATTCTAAGCACGTGGCCAATAAGGAATATTATTGCAAAAGTAGCTAACGCCCAAGTAGCTAGTGCCAAAGGTGCTAACGCCCAAGAGTGTGACATTTGACAGATGACGTATGACAGATGATAGATGACGTATGACAGATGACGCAAGCCTGCGCACTGCCTGGGCATGCGCAGAAGGGACCGCAAAAATTGGCGCAAAACATATCATCTCCTTTTACTAACGAGAATTCTTACGGTCAAGGTAAAACCTGACACATTAAAAAATTGTACTAATCCCCGTAATAAATCAGAAAAATTATGAATTTTTATTGTTAGACCTGAGTTCATTAATTAGATGTAAACTAATAATTCAAATTTTTTCATGTGCGTGTATTTCTCACACGAAAAACTTTAAAGACCGACACGATATTTAAATCAGTTCTCAAGATAAAAGAATAAGTTCAACTCTGTAATCAATCAAATTACATGGTAAAACCTACTTAACCTTATAGTAAAACTATGAAATGTAATTTCTGTTTTTCGATAAGAAATTACTCATTGGCAAGAAAAACTATAAAATATATACATTAAAAGTAATGGTGTCCGTGAACTTAATGTTTTCAGGTCACGCTTTGATTTAGCATTGACCGATGGCCAAGTTTACGGTTTGTTTTTATTTATTTTGTTACGTGTAGAGCACAGAACTCGAACAAAGAGAAACTTTATTAATGTGTTAAATGATAGATGCCGCTGTGACTTTTAGGGCGATGCTAACACCGAGAAGCGGAGTGGGTTTGAACTAATTAATACGGAAGGGGGGTAGGGGAAGCCACCATGTTTTAATTTTTTTGAAGGTCAAATTAATATTTTGAAATTTAAAATTTGTAAGAATTTTTTTTTTATAAATTACGTTTTTATTACTAATAAATACAATTTGCACTGCACGATTTGTAATAGCAACGTATTTTTATAAAAAATTATTTAAAACAAATTTTAAATGTCAAAATATTAATTTACCTCAATAACAAATATTATATACTTAACTTATTTTTAGTAGAACAATCAATAATACAACGTTTTTATTGCACAAAATCATTAAATTTATATAAAATAGTATTTTAAGAACGCCTCTGGAGGATTAATTAATTTCTACAAAAGCAGAGGCCAAGGAACCCTCCTTCAAAGTGCTCTCAAGCTACTACATACCACCCTCGACAAACACCCATAGCATAAATAAATTTATTGACAAAATAAATAACTGAGATCACACATCTACGGTACACAAATAAGTTTAGGGTCATAATAATTATTAAAGTTTAGAATTTAGAGAATGATGAGTCGAGATCCAGTACCAGTGGTGATAGTTCGAGATCCAGTACCAGTGGAGATCAATAAATCAGGTGGAGGTCTGTATCCGTGAGGGGCATCATCAAGTTCAGGTCTAAATATAGTGCGTTGGTTAACATCACGTTCATCAATATTCTGAAGGATTTATCATGAAACAAGAGAACAGCGACAGAGTCTAATATTGGCAAATTATTTCTCTTACCACTAGTTGACATACATATCAGGTACAAAGTCAAAAAAGGGGCAAAGAAAGAACAATTTATGTAACTTATTAGATTTTGTTTATTTTGGTTTTACTAAAACTTTTGTATATCACAGAACTTATATAGACTACCTTAGTTATTTTGTTCACTTTAATTCTTGTAAATTCTTAAATAGACAGTCAACTTGATTAGTTATATCATGTTGCTGGCAAAAATTAGGTAATGTACTACCTACCAGGAATATGTTCAATAACATCGATCCTTTATTTTTAAACAACCTCGATAAGAAACTGAAGTTTTCAATAAGAAATATGATATATGTATTATGAAAATAGACGATTTTTAAATCGGCCAGTGAACAACTACATATCACTCTACTTGAAAGTAAAAATTTGAACAAATTGTTTTGAAATTTAGGGTCGTTGACCTTTACCGATAGAAAATAGTTGGAACGGTTTTCAAATTATTTTTCTTAAATATATTAATATAAATTGTTACCCAGACATGCAATAAGACTTTCTTTCGCACGATCTTGAGATATTTGTAATAAAAACCCAAAAAATGTCATGAAAAATATCAAAACCAAAAACGAAGCCGAACACAAAAGGTGGTTAAGAAAATGGAGAAACCGAGCAACGTGATTGGTTGCTATTCAAATATGTATTTTGATTTGAGCCAATCTCTTTCATATTCTTGAACGGCAGACATCTTTTGAAGTGGCAGACAAGTGACACTAATGACAATAATGACATAAGTAACTGATGCGAATTTTTGGATCCAAGTTTCATAGGGCTGGTGTAGAGTGCCTGCTCAGATAAATTTCTATACAACACAATAAAAGGAAGTGAATCCGCCGAAGGCGGTGCCGCTGCCCGAAAAACGCATGGATATACCAGCGCACATGGAGCGAAATTAGGCGCGGCTTGTCTATAAAGTCATTTGGTCAATGACCCACCTATAAATTTGACCCACCTACTTCATTTATTTTTCAAGAAAAAAAAAATGATTATCTTTCAAAAAATCGAAGTATTCCAAAATGTGGCATGCGAAAACTCTCCAATACAGATCGAAGTACTCTGCTCGGCGGGGCCCTTAGCCCGGCCGTATTTTACTTTGGCACACGGTTGACCTTGTGAGTTTATATTGAACATAGACAAAAGAGCTAAAGATAGACACTGCATCTCATTCATAAAATTACTTTTTCGCTGAGCCTACAACTCACTGTTTATAAGAGGGCGATAGCATGTTTAGACTACTACACAATCCAGGCACTGAATCGATTATTTTACAAACCTAGCGCTATCCCATCATATTGGTCTTTTATAATTAACCCACAATAACCTTCAAACAATAAATTCTCACCACTTTTTTATTTACTAGAGCTGGAAATAAATAATTTATTGTTCAATACTTCTTAATGTCAAAGTTGTCATTCATTTCAGTACTTTTAGTTGCTACCGCTAGGAGGCAAACGTTGCCAACTTTTTCACGATTCCCATTTTGCGAACTATATGCACCAATGTGGAATAATCCGGAAAATAAATTTATTATGACAGTTTGTTCACTTATGTTGCGTTGCACAAAGATTTTTAATCAAAATTTACTAATCAGCAAGTTTGACTTAATTGACAAAAAATAAAAATAAAGTAAAGCTGTATGATGTAATTTTTAAAAAAAGTCACAGCAAAAATTCAATTTTGGTATTTTTGAGGTGCTTGTTGGTAAATAATAAATTATTCCTTTGCAAAACTATGCATTGCACTGCATTTTGCTTGTTATGTTACTGCCAGCAAAATTTGCTCCACCTGTAAAAAATCTTACAAGACTCTCCAGGGCGAAATACAGATTTCATTGTTAATAATTATCTATTTAAATAGGAAATGATGTCAAAACTTTTATGCAGACTGTACACTATCTGGTGAGAAACTGTCGAGCCTCTTACATATTCAAAGAAGGGTGGCTAGTTGTTTCTACAACATCGCCTGAAACAGACTGTAAAATGCCAAGGGTGGTTCAAGTTGAATAAAAACGAACTATTTTATTTACTGTATCTTCCGTTGTTTACGAAATCTACAATAAGTTAAATCAAATACAATTTGACATTGTCTGAAATCAATCTTAAATTTAAATACCGGATCAGTAACGATTGAAATAAAATATTGTTTTAAGATCAAAACAATATAACTAACTATGTACAATAATACTACTAAAAAATACTAAATCAAAAATACAATAACCTTTGATCATGAAATAAATATAAATCTCAACAACCTATGAACAGTTCTTCAAAATCTATAAATCAAAAATGGTTTTTACATTTAAACCTTAAAGGAGCCCGAACATAATAATGCTCAAAATTAACCTTTTATTCGAAAAGATTCACTTAATGTCAAAGTCACTTTTCTATTTTTTATAATCACGAAAACAGTGGTTTTTATAAATTGTTTATTAACCACAAGGCGGGTAAATCAATGTCGAATGATTTTTAAAAAACTATGAAAGTGTTTTACATTTACATACAAATGTAGCTTGGATGCAACCAATTTCTTTTGATTGCAAATATTTGCAAAACTGCTCGTACTTTGATTGGATTGACAACTAGATTAGATCCTACCTTGATCTACAGGTCTTCTATTTTAAATAATCAAACATTTCACAAGTACAAATACATCACAAAACTGTTTTTCTTATATCACATACTGAGGTCAGAGTGTAGACCTTCAGAGTGGAATTAGTTTACGGGAACTTAAGAGTACAGTCAACTGCGAGTATAACCACGAGATAATAACACGAGTTTTGTAAGAACACGAGTTATTTTTAATCTATTTTGAGCCTGAGAAACGGGAGTGTTTGACAGGAAATTCACAGTGAGAAATGCAGTTGATGTCTTGCTTCACTTTATTGGAGACTGCCAAAACGAGAATGTTTGACAGGAATTTGCCGAAAGCCGAGTGTGACTTGGCGCGATACGTTCAGTTGCTGACGTACAGAACGGGGGTGTCTTGCCAGCGAGATTTTAATAAAACTCCGAAAAAACAAAGCGTGACTGAACAATGTGAGATACTATTTCTATCTTCTTTAGAGACCGACCGACGGGGGTGTCGGAAACGGCGAGAGATTTACGTCAAAATCGAGCGTGTCTTGACCCCGAGATATCTACTTCATATCTGGCTTCTGACAGTTCTGACCGACGGGTCGCGGGGCAGCAAGAAGCCTGTAACCTTCAGAAGGGCCAATGATTGATTAGTGACGCGAAATAGGGACCAATAGAAATCTATATTTTAGATTAGGGGTGAGAGAAGACAAACGAGAAATGCAAACCGTCTGTCTGTGTTCTATAAATAGAAATTTCTTGGAATGTTATCGAGTTGAGACGTGTAAATTTGTCTATTTGAGAGTTTTAAACTGAGGAAATTTTATGATTTATTCTGTTTTCGATGCATTGATTTTTAGAAAGGGCAAATTAAAGATATTTTAATGAGAATAATAATTATTGAAAATTTAATAATTCCAGTGTTGGAACTAGTTTTCCAACACTATCAGTCGGAATGATAGCCTTGATAAGAAAAATACAGTAATACTGAAGGTGTAAGGTCAAATTTCAAGGAATGATGGTCGGACTGGTGTAAATTCTCATAAGAAAAAATACTGATTCGAGAATGGCAAAAGATTGATATCATTCAAGACTGGCAGTTCGACTGATAGGGTCTGCTTTTCGGGCGATATTTCTAAATGAAAACATTACTCAGAAGCTCTCGTCATGACTCAATTTTCGAGTGATTGTGCACCACATAGTATTCTCTATAAAACAGAAATATTATTACCAGTCAACACGCCATTTAAAAGTTAACAGCGTATTCTTTTAATGTTGGGCAAAACTAAACAATATAAAAGTAGGCGATAGATTTTTCTTATCTGAAAATTTTAACTATGTTTGGGTGGACTATAAGAAAGGTACAAGTAATGAGTTTTGGTTGCGTGATAGCAGAATAATCGATAATCGAAGACAACGAAATCCCGATGCTGTGGTGGGCATTATTCCGGCTCTGAAATACTAATAACTGCGGCTAAGATGTGGTCAGGGATAAAATACCATTAAAGGCACAAAATAACAATCAACTAGAAAACAGAGACTACATTTTCTAGAAACTGTCAAACTTATTAAGTACTCAAAAGTCTCAGAATGGACTTTTCAGATGCTAGATTTTCCAAGATAACAGAACGAAAAAATATATACAGTATTTCTCAGAGATTATATTTGTTGATGGTGCCTATTAGAGCTGCGCCGGCCGCAATAGTTCCCTCGGCAACTTTTCATCCCCTATCTAACAAAATACCTTTAACGACAAAATACCGTCAACCACGAGACTGTTCCTAGTCTCCAAATACCGTTTGCCGTTGCGCGCTCCACGACGAACGAAGAAGCTTGCGACATTGACTATTTTTAATTAAGTAAATCAGCGAAATTAAAATCTTAGTTCAAAAAAAAACATTCTCCCTTTTTTTTGGTTTCATTTAAAAAGTTTTAGTCATATTTCTAAGTTATTTGAGATAAAAACACAGCAAATATTTTAATCTCCCGCGGCACTCTTTGGACTCTAAAAAATAAACAAAATATAATGACTTACTTTCTCGTCAAACTTAATAATTTGTTTGGTGCTCTTATTGTCAAGAGACGCATTTTCCCCCAACAAGCATTTATTTAAGATTCTTAGAAGTAGGACACTGGAAAGCATCCAATAAACTTATTAAAGTATTTTTTGACCAAAGAGAAAAGCCGTCTCAAATGAAATAATGATAATATTTTGTATATTCAGGGTGTTCTTTCATAATAACATAACAATTTATGTCCGCAAGAGCTTTTTGCACATAGTGATGAATTATTATTTTGTAAAAGTACCTACTTCAGAGATATTAATTTTCAATTTTTTTACGTGTTAATAAGATCTAAAATCACATATTTTAGTTGGAAAGTTTGCTTCATCAGTGGCGTCCCTGCAAACATGTTCTCTGATTATTTTACAAAAAATTTCGCACGCCACTGACATTTTATATAAAATGGTATTTTGTATCAAATGTCATATGTCTAAATTTAATTGATTTTGAAATATTGGCGTTTAAAATATACTGTTTTCAGCAACGAAGACAAACATAGAAAGAAGACAAACTAACGTTTTAATTGGTCGAAGCAAAACTTGACATAAGAAACGTCAAAACAGCGCCACCATCGGGTCTGGAGGGAACCTCTGGACTATAGGCGGGACTTTCAAATATGACTATTTTAAAAATTTTGGCCGCCAAAATTTTAAAATGATACTTACAGCTTAAAAAACCATCAGGATTCTAATATTTAATTTTTACTATGCTTGGAAAATTAAACGAGGATTGTGACTAGTTTGTTGGCTGTAAATATCATTTTAAAATTTTATGTGCAAAAATTTTTAACATCTGGACAACCTTTCGACTATAGGCAGGACTTTCAAATATGGCAATTTTAAAAAAATTTGCACACAAAACCTTAAAATGATATTTAAGGCCATCAAATGATTCACAATAATCCTCTTATTTGATTTTTCAAGTAGAGTAAAAAAAAATATTAGGATTTTCTGATTAGATTTTAAAATGTTATTTATTAAAGTTGTACAATTAGAAATAAAACTTCAGAAATCAGCTTATAATTAATTTTATTGACAACTACGATTGAAATATAGGTAAGATCAGTACCTCGTTAGAAAAAAACAAGATCTGTAACTCATGTTAGAGTTTTATTGTATTTAGAGACTATGTTAAATAACTCGTTGGATAATCAACTGTCCCCATTCTGTAGAGCAAATTACCCCTTTTTAAAGAAAAATATCTTACTGGAACTCAATACTACTCAATAAATTAATTACAAATTAAATAAAAAACATTTTCCAAAAATCCACTGTTTCACCTTTTAGTCTCACGTATTATACGGATAAATACCCACATTAAAATCTACACTATTCCCCAACATCATAACAATAACACAGAGTTAACAAGATATTAGGTATATTGGTATATGTTTAATAACAATTTATTGTTAACATACAATTTACAACATTCAAAAATAAATATTTGTAGAAAATAAATAATAAAACTTTTAAAAAATTAACAAAAAAGTAATTAAACTTATATATATTTGGTTTCATAGATCAAACCAGCACTAACAAACATTTCTTCGATAAGGGTACAACATTTATCTAAGTCGTCCAATTTATTAGCTTGTTTCTTTAAATGTTCTAAAACAGCTGGTTTACTATGAGTGATTAAAGTCAATGTTGCAAGTCAGATCATGGGTTACTATTTATGCTTAATGCATAAAAAACCTAAGAGCCAAAATAGTTTAAGGTTACATCACTACAGCACGAGACAAGTGGAAGTTTTGCAGTTGCTAATACCCCATACTTTTCTGGTAAAAATTCCATCTTTTATACTGGCAAAAAAGTATTTAACCACTTACCAGCTCACATTAGATCTTTGAGAACCCCTAGAAGATTCAAATCGGCTGTGAAACGGCTTTTGCTAGAGAAAGCCTACTATAACTATGTAAAAAACTACATTATTTACCCACATGAGGATCTGTTTTTTCTTTATATTCCCAAAATGTACTTACTTTCCCAGATTAACCTACAGTACCAGCTGTAGTCGCTCCCGTGTACTAAACATTTATTCATGCAACATACAAAATCATCAAAGATTCACGTATAGGTACTTCTAGAAATAGCCAACCTAAAAGAATATAAAACAAAAAAATTAATGAATTACTTACTACAACACTCGACAGATTAAAATTTTCTAATGGTCTAAATAATTGAATAGCAAAAAAAATATATGTTGTAGGTATTTGTGTTACCTACAATTAATAAATATACTATAAATGATTTAGTGGACATCTACATTAATAAGAGTTATTAAGTGAAATTCAACAAAAACTCCTTAAAGTAAAAGTATGTTTGGCATAATTATTTTTGCAACAAGTAATTAAACTAATGTGATAAATAACGAATAAAAATATCTAAAGAAATGTTCAAATTACGATTTACTTACCTGCAACAAAAAGAAAACGGTCCTTTTGGTAAAAAGATTAGAAAATTAAAAATAATATAAGAATATCAAAAAAGCTTGGTCTGATTTTCAGCTATGAAGAAAAAAAAGGGGCAATTCCATTTGTGCCATTGACATTGACATTACAAATTACAAATGTCAATTTGTGATCAACAGGGAAGTTAGGTTGTAAAATAATTTAACAGCTCGTGCTGTTCATGTCAAGTACCTATCTCTGTCTGCATCAAGTTATCTCCATTCGATGTAAAAAGAGACAAATATAGTCAGACCAAGTTCGTCTGCCGTAGCTCTCTTTGTAAAAATAACTACGTAGGTGTAATATTGACACATAACTGATGGGGATAAACGTAGGTCCTAACTTGAAAAAGTCTGGAGGTCTGACGTCACTCTAGCTTCTATCCCGCCCATAAGAAGTTTCACGGGGCTGGTTTTCAGACTTTGACAGGCTATAGCACTGGAACGGCGTATCTTAGAGAAAAATGGTTTCTACCTCCCTATCTCAGTTTCTATTTTCTATCTAAAAGTTAGAACTTCCGGTTTAACATGTTAAACCATAAAACCAGTTTTTTGGTTAAACCAAAAGTTGAAATTTATAGATAGAGAATAAAAAACTAAGATTGAAAGGCCAAAACCATTTTTCTCTTTCAAAGTCTAAAAGTGACATATTTTAAACGTCAATATCTTAAAAACAATTGACTTTAGACATATGATATTTTATACGAAATATACGTGAAATTGTAAAATAATATAATATATAGGGTGTTCCATTTAAAATAACGATGTTGACACCTGTTTCGGGAGAAGCGGAAACTTCTCATTGCTAAGAATATTTTCAAACGATAGGCCATGGTTGTTTATCTGAGCAAACAAAATTTTGAAGAAAACGTATCATCCGTTTCCATAAACGTCTAACGTTTCACTCACCGTGAAACAACCTGTATACACTATTGGCAAAATCGAATTTGGGGTGCGAAATCTCTAATGCAACCAAGAGAGAGGGCACATATGGGCAAAACCTTCAGTTAAAAAGAGACACTCCTACATTCCAACTGAAATGGGGGATATGTGTATGGTGTGGCCGAGTCGACGTATCGATCGCTCCCGTGGCTGCTTCGACCGCGTGTTCTAAAGAATGGAAGGTGGGAGGTAGGGGATAGTGTGTTCTCTGTTTAACATGTTAAACGCTACTAATAATCTCCGTCTGACGCGTTTTTATCGGCATCCTAGATTCGAGTTTGCCAATAGTGTATACGCTTCTGTTCACAAAGAGGAGGCATTTATTGCTGGAGTTTTTATATAGGAAACAGAAATGTAAACAATAACGCCATATTTGTTGAGCTTACTCTACTTTATAATTATTATTATAATATGCGTAAATAGTACCAATTTTTCATACCTGAAGAAGCTGCCGTGCATCAAAACATATCGTAAAATGTGAATATTAATGTAAAATTTCAACATTTTACTTCCATTCACCTGAGCTTTTTTAAATTAATTTCCACCAATTGATTCAATCAAATTAAAAAATTTCCGAGTTTATTGATAAGGCGAATTAACATAACCATGGCTGCAAATGGCTGATTAAGAACGCAATGTTTTCCTTCTGTTTTTGTCATCACTGAAAAGTACAGACAAAGAAGAAAACGGGTCAATTAAAACAATTCCATGGCAACTCCCTCTATCCGCTTGGATCGGATTAGCCGGCGTAGGCGCCAAATCCTTCACGATGTTAGGAAATAAGTTTTTATTACTTTTCAAGTGGATTTGGAGTAATTATTTCTCATATACCTAATAATAAAGGCAAATTTCTTTATCCGGCATTTTCCATGCTAATTTATTTTATTTCGTGGTTCACCCTGTATCAAATAGACTCGGAAAACGCCTCAAGAAAACGATATTTTGAAGGTTGACTACCCTGTAAACTGAAAAAGAAGATTTTTTTTCGAAGTTCCGTCCGTGCGCCGGATGTACTTAGGCCAGGTTTCTCCCATTGTGCTCACCCTGTTTAGATGTTACACCTCTGTGACCTCAGTTACATGCACTAGTTTGTGTAGGTCAACTGAGGCTTTGAATTTCAACATTTAAAGAAAGGCGAATAGATAGGCGCACTATGATTCATTCGCTAGGTAAGAACCGACGTGACTTCGGAGCGCGCCGTCTTTTATTGCGTAAAATAAAACAATATCTTGTGTCTGAAATCGATCGAAAACGGAGACAAACATTAGTTCGTCTCCAAAAACGGTTGCTACATTTTTGCACTGATCTGTCGTTCTTTAAATATTAAAATTCAAAGACTGAGAAGAGGGTAAGGTTTCAGTTTTGGTTGCCCGAGTGTTTGTTGCCTCTTGCGATCTAGTGACTCGCAATGGCAAACTATGTGCTGTACAATTTCCGTGACTTATCTGCATAATCTGCAGTCAAGGTCTCCGTTGTACAGTTGCATTCTGTGCAGATGGTTCTGTCCTGTCCGAATTCCTGTAATGGTTCTCAGCTGGTTCCTTTTCATTTAAAGCAGCTATTTTGTAAGTCTTGGGTCTGGATCCCCAATGAAGCTTTTGCTTTGGTGTAATCCCTGTCTGTTGCTCCAGTGGATTTTGTGTTCACTCATTATCCATCGCTTTATGGAATATTGTATTTCGTGGTTCACCCTGTATCGAACAAGCTCGGATTTGTCGAACGTAAACGATCAGGTACATAAAGAATAATAATATTTCTCCCCAAACATAATTTTAAAGCCTAAAGAAAACAATTTATATTTTAAGGTTGACCACCCTGTAAACTGAAAAATTAGGTGCTTTTGGACCAATGTGAACTCTCTGAAACGCCAATTTTTAGAGGCACGAGAAATTAGCGACATTTTGCCAACCAACAAAATCCCGCTAAACTATATTTCAAACGTGATTTTCTCGGAATCCACACAAACAATTTCGTAGAAACCTGTTTCATATTTAGCGGCAAATATAATTTTTTCCAGTGAATCGAAAATTCGGTTTCATGCGTCAGTTAGTGCTGAGATTTTAGCGCCTGAGAAATCGATTAGTGGGATTTTGTTGATTTAAAAAATTTTACCATTATCTGGTATGAGCAGGGCAGAAAATAGGCTTAGCCAAAATTTTATTTTTGAAATTTCTACATATCGAACCAAAAACAATTAATTTTACATGAAAACCTAATAATAATGCTTCGTATACCAAACGATTTATTTTATTTTTAGCGTGACGCGAAAAGTTCATTTCTGGCGTAGCATCAAAACAGGATAATCTTATTTTTATTCTTATATTTGCTTTCCTCGCGAAAGCAAAATATTGTAATCGTAATGAAAACAGTTTTCGAGATCATGCCGATTTATTTAAAGGCTTTAGCTGGATGATCCAAGAGATTTTTTATGTCAGTATTTCGCTGTGATAGTTGGTGGAAAATCGACCTAGAAAGCACTACTGATGTGGAAAGAAGACATTATTATGGATACTTTTGGTCTACATTAAGGGATGTACATTACATTATCATACAATATGAGTATAGTACAGTGACCGGCAAAAAGTTGGACCAATATGGGAAACTTTTTTATTATTGAAATTGTAAAAAAACTTTTTATGCTGATAGCCTCTGCATGATTGGTAACCTAAAAATTTGTTTTGACATTATAGTCACGTGACTACTCGTTTGTCTGGAAAATTGAAAGGGATATATTTTGTCGTGAAAATCTGGTATTAGAGTACAAGATATTGAAAAAAGTTATTTGAAAAAGTGTTAAGATTTTAATTTTATGCTGGTGTGCAAAGTTTAAAATAAAAATCACAAAAAAAAAAATAAAAATTTTTATTTAAAAAAAATATCAAATGTTACTTTCATATTTCCGTCAATTTAATGAAAATGTGTTTAAAGATTGAAAACCAATATTTAAACATTTTTATTATCTTGAAAATATGTTATTTGCTAAAATTCAAAATTTAGCTTTTTATCATGTCACTGCGTGCGTCCAGGCCCTTTCTCTAGCAACCATATTTACCAATTATAGGTATTTCTGGAACAATATACGTAAGAAAGGCAGTTCATTCTAATTTTAAACAAGTTTTAACGGGTCTCCTAAAATTGCTCCTACCAAATTAAAAATTAGAAAATAAGAATTCTTGGAATCAATTTCTAAAAGTAAATAAATTTGATAAAAAGCTAATTTTTGAATTTTAGCAAATAACATTTTTTTAAGATAATAAAAGTGTTTAAAATGTTTAAATATTAAATTTTCCTTAAATTGATGGAAATATGAAAGTAACATTTTGTGATATTTTTTTAAATTTAAAAAAAATATATTTTTTTAAATGTTTGTTTTAAACTTTGCACACCAGCATACAATTAAAATCTTAACTCTTTTTTCAAATAACTTTTTTTAATATACTGTACTCTAATACCAGATTTTCGCGACAAAATATATACTTTTTAATTTTCCAGACAAACGAGTAGAGGAAGGGAGGGCAAGATGGGGACGCTAGTGTTCTACATTGTATATTTGCTAAATAAGAAGCATTTAAATAGTTTTGAATACTTTATTACAAACATTACACGTTATGTGTATCTTATTACTATGATAATAACCCCTAATTAAAAAATGAATTTGACAAAAAATGTAAAAATAACTTATCACTACATTTACACCATCTTGCCCCGCCCTTGGGGTAAGATGGGGACGGTAGTGCCAAGGCGCCTACTTGCTGTCTGTCCTTTCTAGCAATCACTTTTGATTCGATTTTTGGCATAAAACAAATACCAGTTTCGTCACAATTCCAAATTTTATCTGGAATAAACTTGTACTTGTCGTAAACTTTAGTTAATAACGAAAAAGAAATGAGAAACAGCGATCGAATTGAAACTCATGGCCCTAGTGGCACTTGTATTTTCTGGCTTCCTGATGGATAAATCCGGATGACATTAAAGGAATTCTTTAAGCCAACCTTGGTCGGCTATCCCTTTCTCTTTTTGGAAGCAGTGAGTTTTTTTCAGCTTTTCAGCCCATTGATATAACGTCGTCAGTCCAAACAATCTTGTGTCCATTTTTTTAAAGTATATAACAAGCCGCATTTCTTCTTCTTTGGAGAAAACAGTTGTTGGTCCCAGAGGCTTTTTATTTGACCTGGAGCGCCATTTAATTCTCGACATTCTCGAATCTTCCTTTCTTAAGTAGTCTGAGGTATGTTATAGGATTGTGCAGCTCTTCTGTACCCCAGATGACTACTTAAAACGGCTTGAACACAGCGGCGGCGCCAGGAAGGGGGGGGGGGGGCAGGGGGGCACCGGCCCACCCTAGAAACATGAGTGCCCACCCTGGTGCCCCCCCAAAATTGATGGATCCGTTCTGTAAGGGACTTGGCTATAAGAGTTTTGATGAGTGGTTGTATGGTATTTTGAAGAGAACGATGACCTTTTTTTTTTTTTAGACATCACTAAGAAAACACGAGGAAGGTTTTGTTTGTCGCTGCCTTCTAGAGGCGTCGGGAGGCCGCGACCTTTTTTTATTTTTGTAGAAGTCACTTTTATTTTGGTAGTGCCCACTCAAAAATCACCGAGCCCATTTGTGCCCTCCCATCCCAAAAATCCTGGCGCCGCCACTGCTTGAACACAGCATTGCTTATACTTTCTTCTGACCATTTTCCTCGTTCGGTTTTACGTTTATATATAATATGTTCTAATCATATTCTGTAACAATGACTAATATATAGATTTCTATCATTAAATGCGGGGTAAGATGGGGACGTTCCCATCTTACCCCGTATAGATGTCCCCATCTTACCCCGTCCTGACATTTTGAGGTTAAATGTGTTCAAATTGTTTACATGTTAAATGAAATTATATAAAATATACATGAGATCAATCTTAAAGAATCATATATTAAGCAAATACATGCAGTTTACATTAAAATTACACTGTACTTACGATAGCCGCACTAAAATCAGCGTCGAATAAAATAACAACCTGTTAAATATAAAAGCGCGACACAAAACTTCCATAAAAACGTGAGAATAACTGGCGCCAGCACCGCCAAACTTATACGATACACTAATAGGCGCGTTCCGAAGCCACTTTTGACGCCGTTCAAAAGATGGCACTAGTATTTCTATAAATAATATCTGTTACCCCATCTTGCCCCGTGACCCCATCTTGCCCCGCCTTCCCCTAGTCACGTGACTAATGTCAAAACAAATTTTTAGGTTACCAATCATGCAGAGGCTATCAGCATAAAACGTTTTTTACAATTTCAATATTAAAAATGTTTCCCATAAATATGGGTCCAACTTTTTGCCGGTCACTGTATATATACACTGAGAGAAGATTCTTGCTGTCCTTATAAAAATCTTTATACCGCTTAAAAAGAAAAATGCTAACATAGGGGACAAAAGAAAAACTACCTGAGACAGTAAAATCCATTTGGCTGTAATTTCATTGCTGTCGTAATAAAGTCACTTTATAAGCCCAGAATGATCACTTAGCTCAAGTAAACCAAAATGTTGTATTAGCAAAGTAACTGACCATCGGCTATAAAGAGACTTTGCTAAAACAATAAAGATACTTTTCTACGCCATCCGCATCGTTTTCGAAACAAGAATTTTTTTCAATATCAGTATAACATTTTGTTATATTGGAAAGATTTTTTTATTTATTTCAAGAAAGTTACTTTGCTGGGTCAAAATGTGTACCTACTTACTTCAGGAACTCTTTTTTAGCTAAGGTAGCAACTAAGCATTGCTCTAATAGTAAAGTGGTTTATTATGACAGCACCACTTATTTGCTATAATATGTGGGGTGGCCCAAAACAAAAAGGCGTATATTTTGTTGAATTTTTAATATACTCTAGAGAACATATTATGCTTATAATACACTGAGAGAAGATTCTTGCTGTCCTTATAAAAATCTTTATACCGCTTATAAAGAAAAATGCTAACATAGGGGACAAAAGAAAAACTACCTGAGACAGTAAAATCCATTTAGCTGTAATTTCTTTGCTGTAGTAATAAAGTCACTTTATAAAGAATAATCACTTAGCTCAAGTAAACAAAAATGTTGTATTAGCAAAGTAACTGACCATCGGCTATAAAGAGACTTTGCTAGAACAATAAAAATACTTTCTACGCCATCCGCATCGTTTTCGAAACAAGATTTTTTTTTCAATATCAGGATAACATTTTGCTGTATTGGAAAGATTTTTTTATTTACTTTAAGAAAGTTACTTTGCTGGGTCAGAATGTACCTACTTACTTCAGGAACTCCTTTTTAGCTAAGGTAGCAACTAAGCATTGCTCTAATAGTAAAGTGGTTTATTATGACAGCACCATTTATTTGCTCTAATATGTGGGGTGGCCCAATAAAGAAGCCGTATATTTTGTTGAATTTTTAATATACTCTAAAGAACATATTATGCTTAATAACACATTTATATAAACCAAGTTTTTTCACTTTGGGTACGTAAGTTTCAAAATATTTTGATTCATTTAAAATTGTGTTATTAAAAATAATATTTTCCATGCTATATCAAAAATTTAACATAGTTTAAAGCTTATTTTTCAGGTAACTCCATCATATCTTACATCATGCAACTCCCCACGTATGAATAGGTTGTCAAAGATTTGAAACAAAAAAAAAATATTTTTCTCTTTATTATTTAATACAACAGAAAACAACACTTCACAACCTAAAAATAGTTTCAGCTTTAGCTGCTTAAAAAAACAATAATATTTTACTGCTTTTTTCTTTGAGTGGCTAAAACATATCTTATTAAAAAATATCTGTTCACTTTACATTTAAACAAATATCCAAAAGGGAATGCCGAAAAAACATATTTATGCATCTAGAATATTAGGTAAAATAATAATTACATTGTATTTTATTTAGAAAAAGAAAGTATTTTAAATTTGCGATATTTCTTAAAATCTTCCTTTTCAAAATCATACCGTGTTTAAAACTTTGGTAAGTTGTCTTTTAGTTTAAGGACTTTAAGTATGAATAGCATTTGCTAAAGAATTACTAATTTTCTTTTCTCTAAAACTTGTCTCACACAAAAATTATTATTAAATAAACAACAGTTAAACTAAACACATAACATATAACAATTAACATAAAACTAAAATAACGTTGGTCTTTTAACACTGATATTAAAAATCTACACTGTCATTGATGTCACAATCCAATAAAGCACTGCATACTGGAAACATTTTTGAGCCAAGACAATTTTTATTGGAAAAAATAAGACAAATGTCGAGTCGTAATGGTCACCAACAATAGCCACCGATGCGACGATTTTACTTCATGAAGGAACGAGCATCTAAATATCAGAGAAAATGAAGACCTGAAGACATGAGGAACGGGACGACTGGTTCGCACTATAAAAATTGGCCCAATCAGACTGAATTTGTCACCACGAAATAATCCGATTCGAACCGAACAGTTACGAATTTCCCAATTCCAACAAAAAATTTTGCTACCCCTTTAAAAACTCTTTAGAGCGCTAGAAAAGATTTTTTTTATAAAGATTTTTTTCAATAGCAGCAAACTGCATTATTTTCTTAGCAAAGCAAATGGTAGTCCTAGAAAATAATTTTTTATAAAGACTTGCTTAGCTGTAATTATAATGTAAGTTTTCTATAATAGCAAAGGTTTTTGTAACGGGTATAAAGAGGTTTCAGGTAAATTGTTTCTTTTGCAATAAGAAATTCATTTTGCTATCGTAGGGTGAAAATTTAATATTACAGCAAAAATAATCTTAGCAAAGAATTTCTTGCTGAAGCTTTTCTCAGTGTTATAACACATTTATATAAACCAAGTTTTTTCACTTTGGGTACGTAAGTTTCAAAAAATTTTAATTCATTTAAAATTGTGTTATTAAAAATAATATTTTCCATGCTATATCAAAAATTTAACATAGTATAAAGCTTATTTTTCAGGTAACTCCATCATATTTTACATCATGCAACTCCCCACGTCTGATTAGGTTGTCAAAGATTTGAAACTAAAAAAAAAATATTTTTCTCTTTATTATTTAATACAACAGAAAACAACACTTCATAGCCTATAAATAGTTTCAAATTTAGCTGCTTAAAAACACAATCATATTTTACTGCTTTTTTCTTCGAGTGGTTAAAACATATCTTATTAAAAAATATCTGTTCACTTTAAATTTAAGCAAATATCCAAAAGGGAATGCCGAAAAAACATTTTTCTGCATCTAGCCTAAATATTAGGTAAAATAATAATTAGATTGTATTTTATTTAGAAAAAGAATGTATTTTACTTTTGCGATATTTCTTAAAATCTTCCTTATAAAAATCATACCGTGTTTAAAACTTTGGTAAGTTGTCTTTTAGTTTAAGGACTTTTATTATGAATAGCATTTGCTAAAGAATTATTAATTTTCTTTTGTCTAAAACTTGACTTACAAAAAGTATTATTAAATAAACAACAGTTAAACTAAACACATAACATAAAAAAATTTACATACAACTAAAATAACTTTGGTCTTTTAACACTGATATTAAAAATCTACACTATCATTGATGTCACAATCCAATAAAGCACTGCACACTGGAAACATTTTTGAGCCAAGACAATTTTTATTGGAAAAATGAGACAAATATCGAGTCGTAATGGTCACCAACAACAGCCACCGATGCGACGATTTTACTTTATGAAGGAACGAGCATCTAAATATCAGAAAAGATGAAGACCTGAAGACATGTGGAGACAGGAACGGGAAGACTGGTGCGCAATATAAAAATTGGCCTAATCAGACTGAATTTGTCACCACGAAATAATCCGATAACCGAACAGTTACGAATTTCCCAATTCCAACAAAAAATTTTGCTACCCCTTTAAAAACTCTTTAGAGCGCTAGAAAAGATTTTTTTCAAAAGCAGCAAACTGCATTACTTCCTCAGCAAAGCAAATAGTAGTCCTAGAAAATAATTTTTTATAAAGACTTACTTAGCTGTTATCATAATGTAAGTTTTCTATAAAAGCAAAGGTTTTTGTAACGGGGAAGTTGAAATGTACCATTTTTAAAGCTTCAACGTGTAAAATAAATTTCTTTAATAATAACTCAAAAAGTTTTAATTACCTAATTAAAAAGTTCTTAAAATAAAAGGTTCGTATTTTTCTTCTCCACTTTCGTCAACTTTTTTTTACGAACAAAATTTTTTTAATTTTATTTTTAAGTACCTATGTTTTACACCAAATACAATGATATTTTACTCAATCTTTACTCAATCCTATTTACTTTGAGAGAAAAAGTGGTAATAAGAATGTAAACAGATTCATTTAGACCAATCTCCCTTACACACAAGCCATGTAAACAGCATTCTCTGTCAAGCATCCGAACCCTCCCTAGACCGTCGCAGGGCATATCTCTCCTTCTCTTATGCCACATCTGTAGCCAGAAACCCACGAAACCCTACTAATCAAAATGTCTTTGCGGATAGGTACCGTTTAATAGACAGAAAGAAGAAGCGGTCTAGACCTGCATTTTATGAACGTATTAATCAATACCAAGAAATATTTAAGATAAAGTTTCCCAAGTTCTTTCGAGAAGACTACTGGTTACCCCCTCCATGGATCATTAGTAAAGGTCTTCACCGACGCCTCAACAACAAACAAGGGAACTGGTACTGCCATAGTAACTTCTGACCTCACTATGAAATTTTGTCTATCTGAATACACGAGTATATTCTCAGCAGAGTTGTACGCAATTGTACAAGCACTACTGTTTATTGTAAAGGAAGAGCCTGGATTGTATATTATCCTGTCAGACTCACTAAGCGCTATCAGCTCACTAAACCATAAATACTCTAAGCACCCTCTGGTACAAAAGGTATATAGAGTCCTCCATGACATCTACAACTCAGGAAAAGAAGTCTATTTCATATGGGTATCATCGCACATAGGAATTATAGGGAATGAGGAGGCTGATAGCGCCGCGCGGGCAGCAATTGAAGACGCAGATTCTATTATGGTGCCAAATACAATCACTAGTGACTTTAAGTGTTATATTAAAACAGGAATTATTAACTCATTACAAAATGAGTGGATAAATTCGACCTCTAAACTCCGTGAGTGTTAAAGTAGTGTCAAACTATGCGAGAACAATTTAAAAACCCGTAACGACCAAGTGACAATAAATCGCCTCCGAATAGGACACACAAAGCTCACGCATGGCTACATTTTATCAAAAGAAAATCAACCGTCTTGTAACCAGTGCCAAGTGCCTCTGTCAGTAAAACACATTTTAATCGAGTTCGAGTGCCCCAAATTTGACGTGATTAGGCACCAACACGACATGAAAGACAGTTTACAACACGTTCATAATAAAGACTTACAAAATACATTAAACTTTCTTAAAGACTGCGGCCTACTTGACCAAATATAACCTAGAGATAGTAAAATTCATAATAATTAAGTAGGTACCTGATGCGCTAATAACCCTAGGTGGTTGATGCGCTTTTTTTGCAAAAAAAAAGGATGTAAACTTTATTTTAACATATTTTTTTAAATAGAGTCAGGAAAAATAAAAACGAAATCGCGAAAATTCGGTATTGCTCAAATGTCTGCGGAAGGATTCGGGTTTTTGAAATTTGAAAATACAGTGTTGCAGACTTTAGTAGGGCGCAACTTTTTGCTAATTTAACCATCTCTATATCTTATATGGTTTACAAGATCCCTGTAGAGTGCATCCTTACCTGGGTCACCCTGTATACTTCAAAATATTTTAATACTATGAGAATATTTGAATTTTCATTAACCTTTGGTTATTTCAATTTGTTGTTGATTCTATTGCTGGCTTTCAGGAAGCACGAAAATGGCCCAGTAAGCCGAAGGCGCTTTGCAGTTTTAATAAAAATTTAATGCACTTAATACAATTTTTTTCCGAAAATCGATCGAAATATTGACATTTCCTTACACTTAGTCGTTGCTAGGCAACGGAAAATAACTCTTAGGAAATATTTATTATTTTACTATAAGGAAATATTATTTCTGTATGGCTACTTGTAAACTAAAATGTGTTAAGCTTGACAATTCAACATTATGTCCTTTAATAATTTTCGATTTACGGAAAAATAGTATGTATACCTCTTAGAAAAAGCCACATTGCCCTACTCCGTATTGTCAGTCTCGGCTTACGCGTCGAGATACAATCTTTACGGTCGTCCGGAAATGTTTAGCTTTTCCTACTAGGTATACGTTTTTATAAAAATACTTTGCAAAAAACTGGATTTGTGGATGTTAAATTAGAATTATATTGTTCTATTTCTCGTGCTTATAATATTACAATACTGCATCAGGAATGGATTTCAGTTGAACAAAACCCGGTATAAAATATCTTTATATTTTTTGTCTGCAAAAATAAAGAAATTTGAATCAACTCATGGTCATTTTAACTTTTTGAGATGACATAGTAAATCATACATAGACTTTAGCTCTAGAATTTGATTATTTCGTATTAACTCATTTTTACCTGCCAAAATCTGCACCCTCCCACCCAGGGCCGTAGCTAGACGTTATTCATGGGGGGGGGGGGGGTACCACGGCCTCTTATTTGTAAAATAGCGCTAGCGAGACGATTTTTGAGTTGGGTAGTTGGGTTGGGTCCTACTTCACCCATGCTCAATGTCCACGAGCCGTCACTGCATTTTATTTATTATTATCGGACACAAACATAATGATTAATTGACTGGCAAAATTGCAAAAGTACCTACTCTTTTTTCAGAGTCAATGAATGAATTTTTTTAAATAATTGACACAAGTTTACAAAATCTTTATTATATAACATATTTCTATAAATTGTACAAATAATTTACAATAAATTGACCTACCTTACCATTTTTGGGCTCTCTTTGAAAATGGTAAAGCTTTACAATAATAGTACATAGTTATATATATTCCTTTAAAAAACTATGTATAATTATAGTTCAACTGTATGAAACACCAAATGCAAAAAATAAATTCATGGTGTTGTTATTATCATAAAAATGAAAATATTATCAACAAATTTTAAATAGCTGTATTGTATTAGCGATACGAAAACTTCTTTTACTAGTTTCCAAGGAAACTAAACACCAAAAATGCATAATTACATTCAATTTATAATTATTGAATACATATTTTTATTATATATTTAATAATATTTGAAATAACTAAATAATTAAATATTATAATGTAGTTATGTGGACCTCTGTAAATAATTTTTAAATTGAAAAATTTAAGATTTAAATATTATAGGTATTTAATTATATAAGTACTTTTATAATTTTAATAATTAACATTACGTATAGTTTTATATCAAATTTAAAAATTAGATCCCTATATTAAGATTTAACATCGTCAAACGGGTTTACTTGGAACAGGGACATTTAGCAACAACAGCAAAACGGTACAAATACTATTTAAGGATCTGTCATTGCTTTTAGGTATTTTCAAATGATGCTTAGTTCAAAACGACTACAACTATCAAATTTATTTCAAGATATATTTGCTTTTGACATTTGTGCTATTAATGAACGTCAAGATAAGTATTTCCAAATTAGTTGCAAAGGTTCGGCTGCCACCAAATACTATCACCGCTTGTATTTATTGGAACCACTACAAATTTGGTATCACTGGATAGCTAATGGCCAAAACCAGGGGTGCCCAAGAAGAAGGACGGGGGCTGCCGGCCTGTAGTCCCTCCCACCCGCTCACTCTGGATCCTAGGAGCTCTAAAAGACTCATTTATGGGACACCCTGTATATTCCCTTGCAACCTAATTATTTGTCCCACGCTTGGACTCTTAATTCAAATCTTAAATAATTTTTTAAAAACATATAAGACCAAAACAGTACAAAATCAATACTTATATTAGTTTGCCTTTTGGTACATGAGTATCTATTACACGCTCACCACGCCAAAATTGATGATTTTATATGAAATAATGTATATTTGAAAAATTTCTGGAGAAATTTTATATATATGATATTTTTTGGGATCTTTGGCCAGCGTAGAGAAAGCACCTTTTTTAGCCCCTTATTCCTTCCGACGCCCTAATATACTGGGTGACACAAGATGGGGCTACCCGTCCAATTTTCTCCGTACTTTTTCAAGTAAAGAATAAATCCGCAAATTTATAAATTGAATATTGAAGGGGGGAGCACCGTTTTTATATCACCCAAATTTATAGGTGACACCCACCAAACATGTTATAATACAACAACATTTGGTTATATTTAAAGGTTGGAGACAATGACGTTTCTTGAATGGCAGTAGAGTTTTTGACTTGCATTGTCTTTATTTAATTTAAATCACAACGTTTCAACTGGTAAGTATCTCCACAATCTTAAAAATAACATTTTATGTATTACTAAAATTTGGTTCTGACAACTATTTATTTTCGTGAAATCGGACTCAACCCAAAAATTAGTCCGGACAACCAAAAAAAATTGTCGCTATTGAACTGTTGAACTAATTTATAACATTAACCAACCCAACCTACATATTTTAGTTGTCACAACGACATTTTTTATATGGATAAGTAAATATTATATGGTACTCTCGTTTTTTAACCATACCTATTAGTTGTCACAAATAATGTGTAAATATGGAAAATTAAAATTTTTTTTAAGGAAATATTGTTTTTGTTAATGATGCAATCTACAAATATTGTAAAAGCAATCATTTATTTGGGCCAAACTTGAAATTTTCATAGAGTAACAATTACGTATATACTCACAACATTGTGTTTATTATTTTTTTCTGTACTTTCTAATTGTAAGAAAGAAGTTGAATCATAATTAGTAAAAACTTTATATTTTTGTCATTGCTGTTGCACATTAGAAAGTTTGATGAACTGCTTATAACGCATGGCAAAACTAGCAAGTTGATTTGATAGAAATAACTTTAAAAAGAGTCTGTTTCATTTCTAAAAATAATGTCATATGTAATTTATACTTAGTAACGAAAAATACTCCTTCCTAAAGTCCCCATTTAAATAGAAAAGTTCCTTGGTATTACTACTTACTCTATTAGGTTTAGGTATGCCTAAAAACTAATTGGAATACATTATCAGGGATATTATGGTTTCTTTAAAAAAAAATTATTTTCAATGTCCTTGTTCTCTTATGTTTTTTATAATACATACTTATGCAATACAAAACCGAAACACTAGATTTTTAATTTATTTTAATCAACCTTTTGGGTTGTTCAATTGCTTATAGAACTGAATTGTTCTTATTTAAATTTTCTTATCTGCAACTGCGATTATTAAAAATCCAAAAATATCCCCTGGACTTTCTATTTAAAATATACAGCTATATGAAATTTGTTATACTTGGTCAGATTAAAAAGTCATCAATATGGCGTTCTTTTATAGAAATGGAACATAGAACAAAAACAAAACAAAAAAATATTTTTAAGTTATTTCTCATCGGGTGACCTTGCTATGATTTATTAAAAGCTCATTTAAACTTTCTAATGTACAACTGCAATGATAAAAAATAAAATGTTTACTTATTTATGACTGATGATTTAACTTCCTTCTGCCAATAAGAACGTATACATAAGAAAGACAATAAACACAAATAAATTACACTAAATATTGTCATATCTATTGTCCACAATGCCATAAAAATAGTCAATTATTGCCTTCAAAACACGAAAAAATGGACACGGAACCGCAAAAGCACCCTAACATAACATAACCTCCTGACAGTCCTGGCTAGAATGATGTCACCACCCACCGTCAAGGGCGTCAAGTCCCTATTGTAAAGTGAGTACAGCGATGCCATTAGTTATACATATGAAGAATAATATTACTTGAAAATATAGTTCTGGTAACTAAGAATGTATCTTAATCAAAATTAACAAAATGATAGTGACTACAAATTCCTAATGTGTTATTAAAACAAGCTTAATTGATAGACACAAGTTTGTATGAACCCTGATGTAACATTTAAATAGGTTATATACAGAGGAAAATTTAGCTAAACAAAATATTTTATTTCTGCCAACTAATATGAAAACAAGATATTTTCTTTGTTCTGATGGCATCATTTTATGGTAAATATAACCAAGAAAAAAATCTTTTTTGTTTTCCTAACTAAAAATAGTTATTTTTGGTAAACACGAGAACAAATAAAAATTAGTACCAAATACCAAGTCATTTTTAAGAGTGCAGTCGTCTTCAGGTGAATACTGTATTCACCCATAAACCCAATGAACTTTAGTAATTGTTTTTAAGGTTTTCATTGGGTTATATCGTTTTTTTCGATTTTTTTTCGCATGAATATAACGTTTTTTTGTAATTCTGGCCGAGAAGAATAGCAATTTAACAAAGCAAATTTTAGCTCGGTCAGATTCACTTAAATAAAACCGGCCTGAGCTAACACTATTTATTCAAAATTGTACCAAGTAGCCTCGTTTGACGGTATGGAAATTATCTATATACCGGATGACAACGAAATTACTTCTCCAGCGCAGCAGGCAAATCGCCAAAGGCGAACATTGGGTGCCACGCCCAAAAAAATCCTTTTTTTGGACAATCAAAAAAATTTCAAAATAAAAAAATACATACATTTAAAGAAACTTGTAGTGAGTTATACAAATACACTAATATAGGTAATATAAAACCGATAATATATACTTGTTAAACAAAAACTTCTTCATCAAATAAGCATAATTGAGCAATAAAATATTAAAAATAAGGAACAGTTTTTATTTATTGAAAAAACAAAAATTAACCATGAACTTAAAGCACAACATATTTTTTTGCCAAAAACTAAACCGTAATTCGTCGTCAAAATATATTGATTATTTATCTCGTTATTTATATTTCAATGTGGATTTTTTTATGAATACTTATTAAAGCTAAACTTGTTGATCGCTCTTCGCCTGAATGATTTCTCAGATATGTTTTTAATCTTTTTAAAGTGGAAAAACATCTTTCTGCTGAAGCTGTATAGTTACTGGGATGATGATTTGTTATTTTATTTGGCGCGTTATTGATAGCGTTGCCGTCAAAGATTTTTTATGTTGCCCAATTATAGTTTATATCTTTTCTTTTTTTTCGGGGGGAGGCCTGCCCCCCCTGGCTACGCTACTGCTATTGCATGACCTACCGATTGGGGAGTGTGTATCTTCTTCCACACCCCACGAGATGGCCGATCACATCCGGCCTGGTTACCGGCGTGAATGGGGTGGGTTGGGAGATGATACATTTTACTCTCTTCCCTGCATTCTTAAACCTACTACAAGTCGGGCATACTTTTTTTATTGTGCGTATGCCCACTCCGAGGATCGAACTGGGAAAGCCACCGTCGAATGCCAGTAACTCAATACTGAGCCACTGCCGCAGTTAACAATTCATGTTAATTTATTCATAGTTTTATCTTAGGTAGCGATGGATAAAAATAATATGGCGATCACGTAGGTAAAATACTCGAAATTAGTAAACAGATCTGCGAGGATCTTAGATGAAACTAAATGAATAATATCAATTAATTGTTGCTTATTGGATAATGTAACTGAACCTTTATATTTAATTTATATCTTAAAAACTAATAAGGTTGGACATAAAAAAAAAATATTTAGAAAAGTAAGATAATTTCGAAAATTAGATTTAAAACGGGGAGTACCATTAAAATTATTAGAGAAATTTGTGTTTGAATGTCACATTTTGCAGCTTTTCCGGTTAAACCGGAAGTGAAATAGTTATGGCTTATTCATAAGAAATACCTAAAAAGAGCAACAACATAACAATAAACTTTTTACTTATCCATTTGTTTTTTGTAAAAACAATAAAACGTGTGATTAATTTGACCCTTTCCAACGCCATTTTCTCGGAAACTGTCTGTCTGTAGATAGGTATATGATAAGTTACATATTTTATGCTTAGAAGTCTTCGTGGAATGCATATTTTTAAAAATATACAGGGTGTTCTATTTGAAATAACAAAGTTGTATGCACTTCCGGTTTAACCGGAAGTGAGAGTCATATGTTCGATTACTGAAAATATGCGCACAATACAACCACATAACCTACCAAAATTTCATAGCAATGTTTTATTTTCTAAGGTAGTAACAAGCTGGGAAGTAATTTCGTTGTCACCCGGTATATTTACTAATCAGTCATTTTTTGTCACTTTCATTAGTTACAACTTGCTCTGAACGAGCTTATCATTTATGTGATTTATAAAATATATCCAACTTACCCGTTATGTCACGTCACGACACGCTTTTGTGCTATAGTATATAAAAATTGTTGAGTACATTTTATTTACCAATAAAACGTTTGGACTTAGCCTTGCACACTGTATATTTACTATACAGCATATAATAATTAAAGTTGCAACGTTTGAAAGTTGAAAAAGCAAAGCGTCTGGCCGGGCGGGCAAGAACAAGTGGCATTAGAATCCCCCAAAATGCTGCGGATGGCTGGAAATTTTTGCGAGCTGTCTACCATTGCGGTGTTACCTTGGTTTTATTAAATTTAGATGCAACTTACCTACGGAACAGTGTAGCGCGGCCATTCAATATAAAACATGTCTGTTCATTTTCAAAATGATGGTTTTGACGGCATCAAGGATTTTGGGCAATTTTACATGTCAATGAGTACAACTTTTTGTTTTTCATTTTTATTTAGATTTGTAAAAATGGGCACGCCTATGTGTCAAATAAAAAATCTTCAGCTTTATTTATAGTATAATTTGGGGGAGAAAAGATATTTTATTACCATCAGCATACCGGTATTAGTGTATCCTGGGTT
Organism: Polydrusus cervinus; assembly: GCA_935413205.1. Taxonomy (NCBI): domain Eukaryota; kingdom Metazoa; phylum Arthropoda; class Insecta; order Coleoptera; family Curculionidae; genus Polydrusus; species Polydrusus cervinus. Next base: position 33,260,093 of record OW284516.1, read on the forward strand.
TGTCTAATTTTTTCTGATAAATACTAAATGCTGACTGTTGTACACGCGTCGAATACTACTTCCACTGCCACGAATTAGGCAAGTTTCCAGCAACCAGTGACGCAAATACGGGGGGGGGGGGGGGAAGGGAATGGGGGGTAGTTACCCCCACCCCCAAGAATTTAATATTTGAACCTAACTTTTAATACCGATGTTCTTATTTTCTTAGACAGAATAAGAATATTAAATTTTAGCTGCAAGTGTGCGTTTTTCAAAAAAATATCATTTTTAATATTTTATGTTTATTTTTTCCACAGTCACATTACAGTACTTTTAATATTGCCACTAACCCCCCTTCCCCCCCCCCCCCCTTCAGACTCAAACTTTGGATGCGTCACTGCCAGCAGCAGTGGTTAGTAGAAACTCCTTATGTTGATTTATTGTTACAAATACCGTAAAAAAATATGGGTTTTCTATAATTACGCCAATTAACGTAAGATTTTAAAAACCAGTCTATATATCATAAAATTGATACATTATATCTTGGATTCCTTTAGAACTTAACAGTTCTATTACAGGTTACCTTTCAAGGGTAATAATTTACTCAAACATACCTTGAGAACGTTTTTTTTGTATTACCATATGTTTCATACCATACTATAAATTTCAAAAATTCACTAAAAAAGTTTAAAATGGCATGCAATAAGGTTTAAAGAGTTATATTAATTTTTAGAAAGAATTATGTATTTTGAAAAAATATATTTTAAATACTACATTTTGGAATTTAATTTTACCAATGCACAAGCAATATTTTTGTAACTTTTGCTTTTTTTAAATTGTAGGTTAGGTTTTATGCAATAATTTTCACAATAAGCTGTTTCCTAAAAATCGGACTTTGTACTTTCATGTAAAATTGAATTATCAAATCTAATATTGATCTGAAATTATATATTTTTTTAAATTAAAATAACTTTATCATAATTTCCAGCTTTTCCAATTAATTTGCCAAAAGAAACGCAGGCATCATCTTGGGAATCATTAATCGTACAGCTTTTGATTTTTTTTATAACGAAAGTGACCCAGCGAAAATTATTTTTAAGGTACTCAGTTTATATTGTCAAAAAACATCTAAAATTAAAAGAAGTCAGAAAAAAAAGCAAATTAATATCTCTTTCCTAGCTAAAGTTGTTATCAAAACATTCAGAAAATAGAAAAATTTGAACACCGATATTTAAAGTCTTAGCACCTAAATCCTATAACTGCTACGAAGTGTCAACTATCTATCAGGTACTTAAAATCTGGTATTAATGTCGTAGGTTTATCCTCATGTACTATTTTGAATAATAAAGTTTCCGCTGAAGATGGAGGTTTTTACCTCCATAACATGTTCGCACATATAATATCTGAACAAACACGTGGAGCAGATTGTGTTCAATTATTTTCAAGGTAGCGGACAGAGTAGTGTGTCTATCTTTTGCATTAAAGTACACAGGGACGCCAAAGGTAATGGGTTCCCTGGGATACAGGTAGAGAATGACAGGCTGTTTCGTCCTTATTGGAACTCATCAGAAAGCCATAACCTGTAAACAATTCCCACTATAGCGATAATATGTTTCCAAGACATTTTTACGAATAAAAATGTGATGATCGCCATCTGCTGGGATCAACTCAATACAAAAGATAGCCATCCAACGTAAAAACATAGAAATATAAATAAATCAAACACAGAACGGCCACACCATCCAATATAGGAAACATTTTTTGCGCTTTCCTGCACATCTCTACGGTTTTGTAGATTCAGGTCAAGATCACGCTGCAGTCGCGTAGAGATGTATAGGAAAGCGCAAAAAATGTTTCCTATACTGGATGGTGTGGCCGTTCCATGCTTGATTTATTTATTTTTATTTATATTTCTATATTTTCACGTTAGATGGCCATCTTTTGTATTGAGTTGATTCCATCAGATGGTTTTTATCACATTTTTATTCGTAAACATATTTTTCCCTCCCACATGGAAATTTGCTGTTTCCTTTACACTTTAGTGGAGGGTAAAGTGGGCTATTCCAGTTAACTGTGCGGCAAAATTTCATATCCATCCCAGTTAGGCTATGAAACTGACCAATCACAGTAGTCAATTACAGAGAAGCCAAATTTACATGTTGTAAATTCGTTTTCTGACAGTTCAGAGAAGTTAGGTTAACAATATGCTTCAAAAATATGTAAATCTGTCAGATGAAATGTGTTCTTTTTAAATTTAATCAACACATTTATCCCAGAGTCTGTGTATACACAATATTTTCCTAAAGAGTACACGAAATGGTGCAAAAATTGAAGGTATAATAACAAAATTAATACCAAAATATATCTCTACCAAATTATTGTTATTTTCTGCCGAACTAAAGATTTGCACACACTCATTTCTAGACAATTACTAAAAGCTTTTCATAGAATGTACTATATACCTACCAAATGAACGTTTTCTTACTAACCTTGGTAATTTTTTTCCATATAATAATATATATTATTATAAATATTTGTGCACGGGGATATTTTCCGATATATTTTGGAACCCCAGTTGATCTTAAAACTTTTATTATACGCAACAAACATAGAAAATTTACCTGTTAATTCTTCCTTAGATAGTAGAACATAAAGATAACCCGATAAAACAGACGAAATTATAAGATTTCTAGAAAAAAAAGATTTTTTACTAACATTTTTAAGGTTATGTTAGTTCTACTTATAATATTGCCACCTATTTCCATGTTAACAGTGTTGCTAGTTTGTAAATTGGCGATTATTTTGAAAAATTTGACCATTACGAACGTTAAAAATTCATATTAATGCACAAATTCCATTTTTAACTGTTTGAAACGAATTCTACAGCTATTTTGTTGTACTTTGGGAGTTATAATTATTTACGTAAGCAGAAATAAACCCGAAAAACCTATTTTTCTTCTGTGCATTGCAGTAAACAAATTACCTGGTTGAGAAAATAAATTGTTCGTTTTTATTAATACGTATATCGCTATTTGTCTGTTATTCTGCAAAAAGCCGAATGTGAGAAAGATAGATATATTCAAAAGTGAGTTTGTATAAATATAAGAACTTACCCCAATCGATAAATATGTTACAGTGTAATTTGGTCCATGGGTTTGCCATCAAAATGAATTTTTGTTAAATTGTTTCTTCTTACCGTTCTCACAAGTTCATGGCCAACTTAAAAGACAAGTTATGATGCCTAATTTAAATAATTTTTCAAAATTCTTAGCATGAAGTTCGAAAGTTAAGTCGTAGAAAAAATATACTGTACAACTCGAGTGGATTGTCCATATTGCGCTCGGAAGTTTGAGCACTCCGCCTACGGCGTCGTGCTCAATTTACTTCCTCGTGCGATATGGACATCATATCCACTTTTGTTGTACAAACTACTAATTTCGCTGTAGTGGGAATTGCTTACAGGTTATGGCTTTCTGATGAGTCCCAACAAGGACGAAACAGCCTTTCATTGTCTACCTGTGCCCCAGGGAACCCATTACCTTTGGCGTCCCTGAAAGATTCACTACTTTGTCCGCTTGCCGCTAAGTTTCTTTATATATATATTTTAACAGACACTAAATTCCAAATTTTAATAATACATTATATTATTTGAATCACAAATAATTATTAATACTCCGTGACAGTTACAGAGTTTTGGCACTAATACTTTAAATACCGATATTCAAATTTTTCTATTGTCAGATAATTTTGATAATAACTTAAGCTATGGAAGATATATAAACATTGGGGTTTTACTGATTTCTTTCAATTTTAGTTGTCCTTTAAATTATGCAAAATCCGACTTAGATTTTGTTCAGTGTTTTTAAGAAAACAGCGAAACTGCAATGATATTATAATAATAATTGATTTTCTTTGACACGAGAACAAGTTTAATAATTTCGAAGATAGGCACCGCGTCAGTTTTTACTTGTATACCCAGTACCGTAGCCTCCGACAAATATCTAGCCATGAAGAGACGTTTGGCAACACCGCACTCGATGACGTAAACCAGTCTACTTTGAACAACCGACTGCTACGTGTTTACGGGATTTGGCTAGCGTAGGTAACAACACAAAGCGCATCGTTTTAGATATCGTTATCAAATAAACAAAGTATTTGACCAATTGCATTATTGTTGGTGTCATTAGAAAGAAAAATAAATATTTTTGGGTAATTCCCATTCAGTTTGCTTAGAGAACGTTTGATCACCAGGAAATTAGTATATACACCAAAAAAACAGACAAACATCACGATATGTAGTTTTTTTGTGTTTAGACATGTTATTTTCCGGGACATTAAACTTTTTTTGGCACATGTCTTATTGAGGGTTCTTTACGAAGTTTTCAAAGCGCATCTATCGGCCGCCGCTTAACCGCTGGCTGTGATACGAAATTTGGCAGCGCCAAACTGATAAATTATGGAGTTATAGAATTTCCGACTAAATCAGTCAGAATCGGGGCAAAGTGGTTTTCCCCGATCCTGAATAGAAGAAACGGGTGCGGGGCACCCAGACGAACATTTTGACACCCAAAACATAGGGTCCAAAACACAGCCTGGAGCACCAGGGAATTTAAGGAATTTTTTGGGAAAATATTTTGAGACGAAAAAATTTCAGATGAAAATTTTTATTAAAGAATATCTCGGAACGGAGCGGTTTGCTACGATTATTAATAAGAGGAAAACTGTCCAGAATAATATTCCCTATCAACTGGCACAGGAATTGGACCTCCAACAATCTGACCTAGGAAATTGGACTAGGAATTGGAAAATAAAAGTCGAGGGTGTTTCACTGTGGCAGTAGAGGTGTACAAATTCTTAAGGCAGGACTTAGCAGGACCAAAAAAGGGCTGGCAGTACAGGCAGGACCGTGAATAGGATCCGACAGGACGGTGGCAGGACCTGGCAAATTGATTTTAACGACAGAGACGTACCCAGACCAGACTGGAAGATCGACGATGGTTTGCAAGGATTTTTTTTTAAAGTTCCATCAGCTCTCTTCTCGGGTAATTTTACTTTCAGAAAAGTGTTTACAACAAACTACGGCCCTATCTGACGGGTTAAAATCATCTCTTGGAATCGCATTTAACCATTTTTTAGGATCTTTGGGAAAAAAAAACCGAAATGAGCTTTCCCCCTTGCTCCTTTTTAATAACGCTATTATAATTTGATTTACACCCGGGAATACAATAAGTACTAGGCATATTAAACGCTGTGAAATGTAATAAGACTACAAAAATGTTTTATAAATAACTTACCTGAAAATTTTCGATAAAATCCCTCTAACTGCTATTATTTATAAAATATTGCACCTACATAGGTAGGAATTTTTTAAACAATACACTACCTACACACAGTCATAATATTTATTTTAAAAATTTTACCAAAATTATTATATTAATAAAAACATTTTTAAAAAACGCCATGGTTGAAAAGCAGCATAGTGACACATAAAACCCGGCAACTTAAATCACAGTATTGAGTTCAAATAAACTTTATTCGGCATTGTAACTGTCCGAGGTTTTGGATTAGAAGAATTATGTAATTTCCACTGTTAAAATTAGAAAAAACTAATTGATTTTGACAATTTTAGAAGAGATTTGTGCTCCGGGCACACTTTTATAAATATCCAACATGACCGAGACGGGGCAACAATAAATCACTTATTGAGTTCAAATAAACTTTATTCGACATTTTAACTGTCCGAACTTTTAGTTTAGTATACTGTACGCAATTTCCACCGTTAGTGTTATAAAAAACTGTTTTTTTTTACAATTTAAGAAGAGTTTTATGCTCCGGACACATTAACCAACCGTATATGATGCCGCGTAAAAATGAACTGGTATACAGTGTTTCGGATTTAACACGCCAGGGCTAGTTATTTGTCGGAGGCTTTGCCAGTACCTACCAATATTTGAGTACAATTTTTGAAAATAATTATAAATATTAATAATAATAATAATAATAATAATAATAATAATAATAATAATAATAATAATAATAATAATAATAATAATAATAATAATAATAATAATAACGCCGTCTGGGTTCCGGTTTGCGAATCTAGGCCCAGGGTAGAACCTGCCTGCCGTAAAAGGCGGCTAAAAGGTTGGTGGTCCTTGCCTTAAAGGGGCCTACATTGGTCACCGGTTACCGCAGGTAGGCGTAGGAACTGATGTAGTGAAGGAACGGCTGTCTCCATGTTAGGAGCGGTTTCTCAACAGCGTCTGTTCCCTATGTTAAGGGCGGCTGAACTAACCTGGCAGAAGGTATAAATACAAACCATTTCTAACGAAATGTGTAAAAACGGTTTAAAACCAATATGATGTCGAATTTAAAAGAATATGTACCCCAGGTGGGTGGAAACGAAAGTTTATAATCCCACGCTGCGCAAGCAGTCAGCCTTGCGGATTCTGGGGGAGGCATAAATCCGACTAGTACGAATAATTCTAACGGCAGGATGCTAAGACAAGCCCCTGCCGACAACCGCACTATTAATCAACAGAACACCGGCGAGGAACACATCCCAATGGAGACTAGCTTGCAGCCCGACCCTGGAGTCGATAGAACTGCCGCTGGTCTACCCAGAAGAACAGAAACCGGTCGAATCAAGTGGACTCGTGACATGAATAAAACATTTATCAAAACATTCCTCTTGATTAACGACTGTGAAGATAACCCCCGCCCTGGCTGGAGAATAAAACTTCACCGAGAAATAAGCCAAATATATCCGGAATTAAAACTGTCCGAACAAAATGTAGCGTGCCGTCAAAGAGCTATTTATGCTAACCGCCTGCTACCCCAAGCTGAAATAGACCAAATCCGGCGTGAAGTTGGCAGAACATTGCACAACCTTCAGCAAGGGAAAGAGCTAACAGCACAGCAGGAAGTAAGAAACGAACAAGATCAAACTATACAGGCTGATACGGACAATACAAACCAAAAATATTTGGAAAATTTGTCCTTATTCGAAAATAGTGACCCGACCTTGAGGCCGAGTATCCCTAAGCTGAGATTCAAGAAAGGAACCCACGAAATACTAGCGAGAGTAAATTTAGCAGCAGGGACGTCCTTAAATAGAACTGAGGACCTCGAGACATTACACAGTGGGTTATATGCTGCAGCAGCAACTGTAATTGAACTCAATGGTCAGGCATTATATCAGAGAACTGAGAAGAAAATTACCAAGAAGCAAGTGGTACCCGCTTGGAAAATGAGACTAGAAAAACAAATAAGCCAGTTACGAGCACAAAGTGATATCATTGGAGAACATCTAAATGGAAACTCTAGCAGCAAGGTTGCTAAAAAGGTTAAAGATATACTGAAAGCAGAGAGTATTCCTTTAGACAGTCCCGATGTAAAACGGTTGCTAACAATAGTAAGAGACAACATTAGACAAAAATGTAAGGCTAAAGGTGCCCGTCTAAGGCGATACAATAAAGCCACAAAGAGGAAGGTACAAAACCAACAGTTCACAATGAACCAAAAAACCTTCTATAGGACATTGAGCCAGGAAGAAAACGATGTTACTCCTACTAATGACATAAATAAAGACCAATTTAATGCATTTTGGAGTAATATTTGGTCCGACGCGTCCCATTTCAACGAAAAAGCAAGCTGGCTCGAAAAAGTTGAAGCTGAGGCTGAAACTTTGCAAGAAATACCTGAGCCGCAAGTAACATCCAGTGATATAAGGGATGCCACTAAGAACTTGGCTAACTGGAAATCACCGGGACCTGACCAAATTCATAATTTTTGGCTTAAAACCTTCACCAGCTTACACCTTATAATAGCAAACTGCTTTAGCAAAGCTCTCCTGAACCCCGAACACTTCCCAGCTCATCTTGCCAGTGGCAATACCTTCCTTTTATTTAAAAAAGGGCAGGTAAACGATCCAAAAAACTACAGACCGATCACCTGTCTGTCAGTGGTGTATAAACTTTTAACATCAGTCATGTACTCAAAAATATACACACACTGCATAAACAACAACTTGGTAGCTGATGAGCAAAAGGGCTGTATTAGGAAATCTTTGGGTTGCAAGGAACAGCTTACAATCGATGCCGTTATTATAAAACAGGCTGAAGTTAAAAGGCGAAATCTAAATATGTGCTACATTGATTATAGTAGATTCTGTTCCTCACGACTGGCTTAAGAAAATATTGCAAATATACAAAGTACACCCCCTAATACGCAACATGTTAGGTACCCTAATGGAGCAATGGAATACCAATCTCCATATTGGACAAGAGAAGCTAGGCAATATAAATATATCAAAAGGTATATTTTAAGGCGACTCTTTAAGCCCCCTCTGGTTCATTTTGGCCATGAACCCACTGTCCTCCCTACTAAAATCAACATCCTACGGATATCGTCCCAACTTAACTGAGAATTTTAGAATAAACCACTTTCTATTTATGGACGATATCAAACTCTACGCTGAAAGCAAAACCCACCTACAGTCCCTAATTCAAATAACCAAGACATTTAACGATGACATCAAAATGTCGTTTGGATTAGACAAGTGCGCAATCTTGAATGTCGTACGCGGAAAGACTGAACAAAATCGTGGACTGCTTGAAGGCATAGATATACTAGATGAGGACAAAACATATAAATACTTAGGCATCTCCCAAAACCAACAAATAAACCATACAGGCCTAAAAAGGGAGTTTAAAAACAAATACAAAAGCAGACTAACAAAGCTTTTTAATACTCACCTGAATGCTGGTAACCTTACTACTGCCATCAACACCTGGGCAATACCAATACTTACCTACTCATTCGGAATCCTTAAGTATTCAGACACGGATTTGCACGAACTAGATAGGCTTACGCGCAGGCTGCTAACAAAATTCAGATTCCACCACCCACGCTCTGCACTTGAAAGAATCTACCTAAAACGAAAGGAGGGAGGAAGAGGTCTCATTAATATATATAACTTGTGCAAGTCGCAAGAGACCTCTATGAGAAAATACTTCCAAGAATCGAATGGGGAAATTCTTAAAAAAGTGAAAGCAGCAGATGCTGGATATACAGCCCTTAACTTAAAGCAAAACGGATTACCTAACATCATCCGCGCGCCGCCAAGTCAACAGCTTGTAACTTGGCAAGAAAAAGCCCTACACGGCAAATACCCTACAGCACTCCAAAATCCACTCATAGATAGAGAAATGTCACTGAATTGGTTAGAGAAAAGGCAGCTTCATGCTGAAACAAAAGGTTTTATAATCTCTATCCAAGACCGTGTCATTCGAACTCGAAACTATGAAAAAGTCATCTTGAAAAGAAATGTGGAAAATGTGTGCAGAAAATGCAATTGCCCCGGAGAAACGATAGAACATATCACGGCGGGGTGTGGTGCTATGGCCCACAACGCTTACCTGGGGAGACATAATCAGGTGGCTAAGATCATCCACAAGGAACTGGCCCATAAACTAGGGCTAAGGGAAAACCTCCCACCATACTACCAATACTCACCCGAGCCAGTCCTTGAATCCCCTGAATATCTCTTATACTGGGACAGGCCAATAATAATGGATAGAACAGTAGACCACAACCGACCGGATATTCTTCTTATCGAAAAAACCACCAAGAAAGCTTTCATAATCGATATAGGTTGCCCACTAACACACAACCTCTCTAAAACCGAATCGGAGAAGAAGACCAAGTACTCGAATTTGGCTATAGAGATTAAAAATATATGGAAGCTAGATAAAATCGACATAATTCCGATTATAATATCGGTAGAGGGAGCTATGACGAAAAATTTCAAGCCCAATTTGGAAAAACTGGGCCTTTCAGGTTATTTATACCAACTTATTCAGAAAAGCGTCATCCTCCAAACTTGCCATATAGTACGGAAGTTTCTAAACAGTACAGGTTAAGATGAATTTCTTCTCTGTACTGTAAATAACACCAGCCTTACCAACAAAAAGCTGAGAAACAGAACACTGAAAACATAATAATAATAATAATAATAATAATAATAATAATAATAATAATAATAATATTAATAATAATAATAATAATAATAATAATAATAATAATAATAAAATTATATAAGAATATCATATGACATAAAAAGGTAGGAATTTGATTAGTAATTAATCAGTCTTCCAATCCGACCCGAAGAAAATGTTTTTAAAAATTATTTTTAAATGTTGAATAATTTAATTTTTTATATTAGATTGTATCTACATGTTGTCCCAAATTCAATGCTTATCATGGATATCTCAGAAACTATAAAAGATACATCATCGGTCAAACGGTGGCAAAGTTATGGAATTTTGTGCCCAGTATATACATGAAAAATTATTTTCATTCGCTACACTAGAGACATTCTCGTCTCCGCTCGAGTTTCTTCTACTAATGTATTACTTCTTGCACTTGAACGCCGAATCCACCCGAATATGTGCTTGATCCTGAACATTTCGTGAAACGTCACCCGGAACTGACGGGACATTGTGCAGTAGAGAATGAAGTTGATAGAGGAGTTGACCAGTGCCATGATGTCCATGATGTCACCTAAAACGTAGTTTAACATCAGTTTAAAGTTTGACAGAAGTTCATATTTAGAGTGATTGAGGAGAGTGTAGATAGTAGGTAAATTAGTCTAGGGAAGTTCTCTCTATGGAATACCTTTTTCATTTGCTAAATAATATATAATGTATTTGAGCAGAGTGTAAAAAAACAGTTAAAAAATATTTGGTGTTTGATCTTTACATTTGAAATAATATAGAAAGAGACTTAGCGGCAAGCGGACAGAGTAGTGCATCTATTTTTGCATTAAAGTACACAGGGACGCCAAAGGTAATGGGTTCCCTGGGGCACAGGTAGACAATGACAGGCTGTTTCGTCCTTATTGGGACTTATCAGAAAGCTTAACCTGTAAGCAATTTCCATTACCGCGTTCCGTGCTTGATTTATTTATAGTTCTATGACTTCTATGTTTCCACGTTAGATGGCTATCTTTTACATTGAGTTGATTCCACAGATGGCGATACTAGGTTTTCATCATATTTTTACTCGTAAAAATATCTTGAAAACATATTTTCGCTGTAATGGGAATTGCTTACAGGTTCTTTAATTTAACCTTTTAATTAAGATTTTTCTAAAAGTATTATGGATATTTTGTGTTCTAGCATAAATTTCGATTTATCTAGTCTCGCAGGAGATTGGACTACTCTTATATCGTCTCGTATTGGGAGAACAAGATGAGGCCCAGATGAATGCGAAACGACAGTGAAACATTAATCGATTGATTAATTTACATTCATTTTTCATCTTTTGACGTCAGCAATTTTTGAGATTTTGAGCGATAGATGGACGAAAATTAAAAACGTATTGCATTATTTAGAAACTAGACTCCCAACCAACACCCGACATGCGACTCATCCACATTTATCAACACATTACACGGATATGCCACGAATCCTACCAATAAGCTCATTCGTACACTGAATGTGGTGAGTCCTAGGTACACATAATGTCTCCCGTATTCACCAAAATAGCAAACATTCCTTTGGCTATTGATGCAATTCCACTTCTTTTTAGACTATTAATTCGTCTTATTTGGAGTCGCGAAGATACCCTTAAAAGGATGATATTTTTCTATAAAAAATTCCTTTCTAGCATTTAGAAACAGTTCTTATTACCATTTATTAGCGGATCGGTCAACCGACGAATTTGGACTAACCAATCCGATAATGAATGGGGGTCTTAAAACGTCTAAATTCCATAACATAAAAGCTTTTTGCTAACTGGACATCGAACGTGTCACATTGCCAAGCCAGATCACTGACGAGCACCCAGAATCAGAAACAAGGATGACCTCACTTAAAATGAAATGTGAGGTCATTATTGTTTCTGATTCTGGGTACTCGTCAGTGATCTGGCTTGGCAATGTGACACGTTCGATGTCCAGTTAGCATATTGATCCTCTAGACTCCTTAGGTCATTGTTGTCGGTGATTTATTCGACACATGAGAGGTAGGCAGCTTGGCTGCTCCTGAGTTCTAGTTAAGGCTGATTAAGCGTTCTCTTTCGATAAAAGCTTTTTTTTGATGATTACCATACATTCCTTCTTACGAGAAAAATAATAACATATAACTGTATTGTTTGAATGATTTAGTTTAGATGACAGAATTCTATTATAAACCTTTACCTACCTAAAGGTGCATAACATTCCTCAAGAAAAACCGTCCCATACAAGGCACTTATCTGACCCACAAGAGCCTGAGGAAACTCCGTGATTAGAAAAAGGATCAGAACTGCCAAAAGCATCTTCGTAGTTCTATCAGCCTGATTTTCTTTATACAATTGAATCGTGTTTGTTTTCGTTTTCCCATGGATCTCTTCCAGAGGATTACTGGACGTTAACAGTTTAATTCTTCTACGCCTTGTTTCAACCAATGTTGCTATGATTTTGTATGATAACATTGTCAGTAGGATACACGGTACAAGTTTAAGCAGGACGCTGTAAACCCATACGCTCAGGTAATAAGGATCGTTGGGATATAGTAAGTAGATAGTTTCGTTTGTAAGTTGGGAGTTATTGTACTTATATCGAAACTCTCTGTTAACTATCATTCCGTTTAAATCACAAGTTTGTAAATAGCCTTTTATTTGGGATGTGTAAAGGATCGGAAAACAAATTAGGGGACACACTATGTAAGTAATCAAAATTACTAATACAGTTCTTTTCTGATCAGAACATATTTTATTCGCGTGAAGTTGGGAGACGAAAACATACCTCCAAACAGCGAGGATAATGGTTAAAGTACAAGCAATGAAATGAAGAACTAAGGTAAAGAGGTGATTAAATTTATAGAACAACGCCCAAGGGTAATTAAAATGTGTGTAGTGTAATGGGTTCGGAGGTAAGTTCCTGTGCACAGTGAAAGGAATGTATTGAAGCATAACGAACAAATCAGCTACAGCTAAACCAGTGAGGATATCGTTGGTAGGGGAGCGCATTTGTTTTGTCCTTAGCACGCATATGTTGAAAATGTTAGCTATGGATCCAAAGCCGCATACTGTGAGACTTAGGTAGCCGTGGATGTTTTCTTTGTATTGTTTGCTGAAATCTTCGAGGTCGCAGTAGGTATAGTTCCGCATGATAGTGGTTGCTGGTTAGCTCATATTTTTGTTCCAGCTTGTAGTGGTGTCAGTCTGTCAATTCTGAAAGGAAAAAAATTATAGTTAGTTGTGGATTTATAAGGTTATGGTATAAATTTTGCTTTTATCAGTTTTTGCAGAAGCCAAGAAAAAAAAACTTACCAAATTTAGAAAGAAAATTTAGTTATCTTGACAGCATTTTTTTGAAAAACAGCATATATTTGGATAATGAAAGATACGAACCAATACTTATTTACATTAAATTAATGTAAGTATTAGTAATTCCAAATAAACTTTGTTATTGGCTATTTATCTTAAAAAATACGACCCTTGGATGAGGCATTAAAAGCTGTCTTGGCTGCCAGCCAATGAGAAGTTCCTTGACATTTTTGACTTATGGGTAATAGTATTAGGTAGCAGTAGATGTAAAATTGTATTAAAAAAGGCAAATTCATACTTTAATAGGTACGTTATAACACCCCAATCATTAAAACTCCCTCGCTTAAAACTCCAATATACCGGGTGACACAAGAAAGTACCCCCTCTACATTTTTTCGTAATTTTGGCAGTAAAGATTTAAAAAATACGAGACGTTGATAAGTGTGTAAATTGCCATTTTTCGACAAATTTAATCCTTCGAGATCACTTCTGGTTAAACCGGAAGTGAAGTAAACTTTGAAATAGAAACCCCTTATTTTTATTCGATGCTTAATTCTATGGAAAATTCTCTTTTCGATGACATATATTTTGAAAATGGCCACCTAGATCAATTTTTCTTTGTTTTTAAAATGTCCATAGTTTTGGTAAAACAAGGTAAGTAGTAAAGAGTTAGACCATGGAAACGCTAAAATGGCTCATTTTAATCTACTTATGTCGGGTTGCACAAAGAATTTTAATAATAATTATTTAACCGGCAAGTTTGACTGTGACAGACGTAACATTGGTAGAAATAATTTTCTTACAATCATACTGGCCCGGTTACCTTATTTTTTAATTTACTAATCACGCACGTTTGAATGCCTGTCAAAGTCATTTATATCACAGTCAAACTTGCCAGTTAAATAATTATTATTAAAATTTTTTGTGCAAACCGACATTAATAGTATAAAATTAACTTGCTTGAGAAAAATGTATCCGTTAGAGCTATTTTATTTATATGTTTTAAAAAAAAATTTAAATGGCACCCATCTTTGTTTATCAAAATGTAGTTTATTTAATTTTCTTTCTAACGATATATCCCAAGTTAAAATTATTCATTGGGTAATAGCAAATTAACAAGAAACATCATAAATATAATTTCTAGACTCGAATAAGCTATAAGAAATTTAGTTAGCTATAAGAAATTTAGTTAAGACCAGTCTAGTATACCGTGAAAAACAAAAATATTATTTCTGCATTATAAGACCGAAATATGGTATTAGATAATAATTACGAAGTTTAAAATGAATAAATTGTTTTCCACGGTATACTTGACATAACATCTCGTTGCTTATACGGGTCTAGAAATTACATTTATGATATTTTTGTTAATTTTCACTATCACCTAAAAAATAATAATTAACTTGTAATACACCGTTCGAAAGGTAATTAAATGAAAAATTTTATTATAATAAAACAAAGATGGGTTGCTATTTGAAAAATTCGAGAAAGTCCGTTTTTTTTTAAACAGGATATAAATATTAACTTAACAGACATATTTATAAAATGAACCATTTCAACGTTAACATGGCCTACTCTTTACCACTTATCTTGTTTTATCAAAGTTATAGATATTTTAAAAAACGAAGGAAAATTGATCAAGGTGCATATTTTTAAAAACAAATGATAAAGTGTGATATGTCATTGAAAAGAGAATTTTCCATAGAATTCAAGCATCGAATAAAAATCTGGGGTTCCGTTTAAAAATTTTCAAAAAACTTCACTTTTGGTTACACCGGAAGTGATTTTGAAGGTTTAAATTTGCCGAAAAATAATAATATACACACTTATCAACTCTTCAAATTTTTAAATTTTTACTTTTAAAATTAAGGAAGAAATAGGGGGTATAGAACTTTTTAGTATCACCTGGTATATCGTTTCCTATAACATTTATAAATAATTTTATTTCTTTCAAAATTTTTTTTGTTTTTTCTCATTAATTTTATAAAAAAAATAAGACGGTCTGTGTAATAACGAATATATATGTAAATTAAAGTAGGTAAATATAAATTTAACCGTGTAACATTCTTAATAAAGGTTTAATCACGGTTTTATTATTATTTGTTAGATTTCCTTTTCACATATTTTTATTTCCTAGAGTCTAGGTATAAAAAGAATACTTTTCCATATTCTTTGCATTTTATAGTAAAAAAAAGTAGTGTCTACAAGCAAGGATAAAAATAAAGAAACACTTCTGCTTTGTAAAATTTTTATTACGCCACAGAAAACACATTTTATGTTATATTCTCAAAGAATTTTATTCTAAAACTTCGATCCACAGTTAGACTTGCCATATTATATTTTACTTTATGGGATCCACATTGAAAACCTGAAAAGAAAAATATAGATTAGAAAATTTATTTCTTTACATATAGGAAAATACACAAGAATCTATGGTCATATCACTTTAACTTGATAAATATGACAGAAACCCATTAAACACGCGTTAAATTTTACTTGACACTTTAGAGAAGTGAGGTTAGGGTACATTTCAAAAAGTGACAATTCTGTCAGATTTGTTTATTTTTTATTTTGCTGTAATTAAATCCTTTCTTCGGTGATATTCGTACATTTGAGTGAAAATTATAGTTAAAAACATTTGTGTATTATGCGTTTAGTTATCAATGCCCTTTGGACCGGTCAGTTTATTAAATTTAAGTTGAAAATACCTACAGTTATTGATAAATAAAACTTCTTTGCTTTGAGTGGCAAAATAATGTTTTGGTTTTTAATAAGCTGATAAAGAGACTTGTAAACTGGAAACCTACCCTTTATGGTGAGAGCAGAAGAATGAAAACTAATATATACCTAAATTTCATTGAAGAAGTGATTTTAGTGTGAGAATTAATATAAATTGGACACCTCTATGTTATGATGAAAGCAGAATTAAAACCTTTATATACCTATGTAATACTCCAAAGAAAAGCTGTTTCTACTACACAACTTAATTGGACAGTTTTATAAGAGAAAGATTACTTCATTTTAATTTCACAGCCATGTTATGTTTAAACCCAACTAAGTTTGTTAAAAACAATATTTTAGTCAAGAATATCAGAAAAATGCATTGAATGCACTTACCCTAACATAAGTACGTAATTATGTGTTGCTTGAATTAACAAAAATATAGTGGATTAATAAGAAGTTATCAAAGGAAAGATGTGCCAAACTTCTACGAAGAAACTTTCTCTCGAACTGTGTAGTGTACAACTGGAATCGACCCAGTGAATGCAACCTCAATAAACCAATTTAATAATAGACTTGACCGAGATATTAAACAATAGAACAGCTCATTCGTCCATTAGACACTGTGATATTTACATGTGAAAACAGAATAGTCTCATCGGTTTTACCTCTTACTATTGCTAAATAATAATTATTATTTATATGTGAGTTTTTTAGACCATTTTCTATTTTACAGGAATTAATTAGGTTAGTAATATTTTATACTCTATGGTTTATTTTAAAATATCTAGATATGTATAAGCATTACGGCTTAATACTTAATAAAAAAGTATTCCTAGGGAGCATGGTTAACAAATATGGGAAAAATAAAATAATCCTTATAAGTATAGTAAACTAATAAATGTATTAACGTCAATACTTAGAATCCAATGTGTTTGTTTACTAATATATTAAAACATGATTAAAACTATCTTTGTTTTTATTTACACTTAGCAGTCTCTCTAGCATAGTTATTTTTAAAAAATGAAAATTCTTTATTAATAGAAACCAAACTGAAACAATATTTTATTCTTACATTATACTTTTTCTCATTTTTCAAAATAGGTAAGTTTATTTAGACAATTAAATAATAATCTATGTATACACATACACCCTATATTTGTTATATATGAAGAAATCAGGATTAAAATTAAGTTTGCTTGAGTTGCAATTGTATATAACTAAGTACTATTTAAAAAAATATATTTGTTCGATGACTCTACTAAAATCTTTATAAATAAATATAACTTGAACTTTCACACTTATGTCTTTTGAACTTAAGTACCAAAGGGTCCTTATCTAATAGGAAATGGGTAATGTAATATATTAAAGCAACCAGTTTTTTAATAGTAAACTTTATAGCCTTGAATTTGAAAACCTAACTGAAAATTTAATAATAAAAATTAACATGACTATTTGATGATTAATGATTTCAATAAAATTAAAGTTGAACAAAAAAAAAACATTTAAAGTAAAACAAATGTTTTTATATTTGAAACAATAAATTCTCAAATTGAAAGCTTCAGCCTTCTGTTTTATTCTTCTTCAGGAACGTTAGTCCTGTGTTTAAGTCAGTATATATTCTGTTATGTCTTAGACGTGACCGGTGGTTTATTGTTGAAAGTAGACACAGTTTATTCGGTATATAAATTTATTAGATTCGACATACTACATAAAAATGGAGTAATAGACAAAGGGCTTGTGCGCACTGTACTATCGTTTTAGTAGGGAATTGTATTCCTACTCCTAGACGTTCGCCTTAAGGCGGCTCGTCTCTGAATGTCCACACAACATATTCTATAAACATGGTTCCTTGTGCTTCCCAAATTAGTAATTAATTAGTCCACAAATGCTTTTTTTTTTGTCACTACGATAGGTCTTTCCTTTTCATAAATGGTTCTAAAAAAATAAAACCATTTAAAAAAAAAATCCTAATAAAAAATCAAACTAATTTATTGTTACAATACTTATAAGATCTTATTGTATGCAGTAGGTACTTGTTATTTTTTTTTCTAGACTTTTTTTTATTGACTATGACTATTAACGATCACGCTGTATAAAAAAGACATAAAGTGAAGTAACACACATTGTACTAAGTGGTCCAAAATACAGCCTACCCATTACAGTGAAAATTGAACGGATTGAATTTTGTTGAAGATATGGGTTTTGAAAATCAAATTAGTGTATTTAAAACTTATAATATATTTGGTTGCACAAAGATTTTTAACAACAATTAACTAACCAGCAACTTTGACTCTGACATAAATGACATTGGTAGGCATAATTTACTCACAATCAAACTTGTCAAAGTGGCTGGTTAGTTATTCATTATGAAAATTCTTTATGCAACCTGACATTAGTCTCCCCATTGTTTTCACCATGTCATTGTATTGACATGCAATGATATTGATTTTTTTGGAATTATATCGTTTTATCAATAAATCATTTTAACTGTAAGTTGTTTTCCTAAAACAGAAAAAAAAATTGTCAGATACAAATGTATGTCAAGAAAACATCTAACTAATCATAAAAATAAAAAAATTCTTGTAACATTATCACTGCAACAATTCTAATTAAAAAGCTGATAAAAAATTAGAATTAGAACATGTGCAAGTATTTTTGATGTTCGATAGGAAGGAAATATAGGGACTATTACTATCTCATATGGGACTTCCAAAGCTATTAAAAAGCACAGGTGTCAGCTTTAAGTTAATTTGTCTTAGGTTTTCCCGAGGGTTTTCCATAGATTTCCTGGTGTAACTAAATAACTTACACAAATTTTCCTATAAGATGTGTTGTCCATGATCTGAAACACTATATTTTAAAGTTTTTACATGTCATCTTGGAATCTTTTCTACAAAATAAAAAAAAATTAAATTGGTAGTGCAGTTGCTGACAAACATATACCAGGACATAACAAACATACATGTACTGACATGATAAACTTTAAAAGGTTATATTGAGCACAATTACATTTTAAATGGGGATTTTCAGATAAAAATTATTATTTCTTTAGGTTTGTGGTTCGATCTTAATGTAAAGTATATACCTATTATGCAGAAAATTATATTAATTAATGTGTTTTTAAGCTGATATAATGTAACATCAATAAAAGTTGTGTAGTGTAAAACAGTTAGTTATTTAATATTGCGTCCATAACTTGAAATATTTGCATAGAGCACATCATATCATATCAACCCCCAAAAATAGGAAAAAAACATTTATTTCAGAGATCCTATGCATGCATACACCAGTTTTTATTAATTTTTTCTAAAAGAGTGATCAAAATGGTGCCAGAGTTGAAGATATGAGACTTAAAATATATTTTTATTGAACTAACCGAGAACAAAAATATTATCTACCTACATGGGTATTGAAAATGGTAAAATGTACTAAAAGTTTCATGCAAATTAGGAATATAACACGTGTAAATACCTACCTCTAAACTGGATTTTATGTTTAAAGGTGGATTTATAGTTGCCGTAACGTAAGCCGTAAGCAGTAGGCAGTAGTCAGTAAGACGTAAGAATTAAGCAGTAACAAGAAACCCATTTATAGATTCAAATTAATTAAGAAGTAAGAAGTAACCTAACAAATTTTTAGGACATGTATAATTTTGGATTAAGTCAATTAGCAGCTGTTCTTGTTCAAAGTCGCTTATTTTTCAATAAAATTGATACTTAAAAGTTAATAAAATCTCAAAACAACAGTGAAAAAACATACTTGGCTGATTTTGTTTCCTTTGTTTGACCTTCACATATGGTTGTAAACATGACGATTATGTCCGAGTATGACCGATCCCGGCCGAATCAGTAAGCAGTAACTAAGAAATAAAAATAAACCATTCCTTACTGCTTACGTCCTACGCCTTAATTCTTACTGCTTAAGTTTTATGAACTATAAATGGGTGCGTTGCTGATCATATGTTTATTTTTCTTACTGCTTAACGTTACTGCTTACGGCTTACGTTACTGCAACTATAAATCCAGCTTAACTGTTCACTTATTTAAAAAATCTCCAGTCTGCAACTTGTTTCTGCACAATTTCTACAACATTTAAAGTATAAAAATAATGTAAATCTAACAAAATGAAAATCTGTATTTACCTTTGTTGTAGGTAAATCCTTTTCCAACACACTTATTTACATTATTTTTTGATATATTTAACAGGGCCCCAATCGACCTTAAAACTTTTATTATTTTTTGACTTTTTGAGGTTATGTTATATCGGCTTGTCAGAAAAATTTCCTACAGTATTGCCACCATTGAATAAAGTTCTTTATTCAATGATTGCCAACAACGTTACTGTTTTATTACTGGAAATTGGAAAAGAATGTAATTAATTTTAAAAAACTTTACCATCACGAATACTCAAAAGTTAATATTAATTCCCAAAAAGTATTTTTTAAATGAATTTATGGCTATTTTGTTGAGAAACTGGGCTTTTTTGTTAGCAAAAGTAGGCAACCAAGAAAACATTTCTGAAACCCAAGAGATCACAATAGCTTTGGTACAAAACAACACATTGTTCGTTTTTCACAATAACTATAGTCATTTTTGTCTCGTATTATGCAAAATGTCAAATGTGAAAAAGATGGATATAAACCTGATGTCTTCAATTGAATTTAAAATTTTCTATAAGTAAAAGGAACAAACCCTTTTTTCTTCTGTGAGTAAAAGGAAAACGGCCAATTCGACAAATATGTTATCGTTTAATTTGGCCATGGATTCACCCAATTGAATTAATTTTTCTTCAATTGTTTTTTCTGTAATCTTTATCAAGTTAAAGTGATATGACCATAGTCAAACCTAAAAATATTTTTTAGTTTATGTCTTTTGCCAATAACAGAATTTTCATACATGACTAATGCAGTGACAGCATCAGAAAAATTATAATGGGAGAGCATAAAAGGGCCCGATATTTGTAGGATGGGCATCAGCTATACTTCCTTCAATCAAAAAAAAAACGTGGCTTCTTCCCACCAAAAACATCCCTCGATCAAAAGTCACTTCTAATAAAAAGTACCCAAGCGCTGGACATTAACTTAATTGGGAGGGCATCCTAGCCCCTCTGGCGCCGCCACTGGATTAATGGTTAGTTATGATGATCGGTGAGAGTCAGTGGGTTATTGGTTATTGATCTTTTATTTTGGTACCATCAGTTACAGAATAAATGTAAAAATTTCCCGGATCAATTGTCAGAACTAATAATCATTGGTGTAACTTAAAAAGTGGGCGTAGATTCCAATTGCCCTCTCCCCATCCTCTAGCCTCAATTCTTTATGGAAAAATGATTTGCACATTCAGTGCCGAGCTCCGAGGCTCGGGTCTAAAAGTCTAATTGAATCACTGATTTCAGAAACACCCTAAGTCCACTTTTATCCTTTTTTGAGTTATGCATGGAATAACATTTACAAACATAGTCTCATCGACTGAGTGCAGAAACAACTTTTGTCCAATACCTCTAATGCATTTTAAACAGGCTAAAAATATGCAGTGAGAGCATAAACAACCCATGTCCTGGATTTAAATAATAAAAATTTTAAAAATTACATTGCTGGTTTTCACTGATTGCAGAAACAACCTAAGTCCACGTGACTTTTGACCTTTTGACCATTCGTGACATGACCGACAGTCTTCTGTTTCATAATAGTTACTTAGCTTTAATTCTGATATAAGTTGTGGGTTATTTTATAATTGATACAAAAATGTCTCTAAGCAGCTAATTAATTTTTTTTAATTATCTCAAAAGTCGTTATGTGTGACTTGGGTTGTTTCTGAAATCAGTGATTCAATTGCAACCTAATTTTTCGTCTCATGCTTGGACTCTTAAGTTAAATCTTTTTTAAACTTTTCCTTCTAAAAGTCCTGTTTCATATAGATATTAAGGTTTCGGACTCATATCGTTTTAGTTATTGATTTATAATGCAATTTTATAGGAAAACGAGTAAAAAGAATAATATTTTATAGTGTCTCCCTATTATATACTTGTCTGTTCCATTTTCCCTTTTTTAGGGCTATTTTAAATCAACAAAAATAGAATATTTTTTCAACAAAAACAGAAAATAATTAGGTTCTTATTTATTTTTAAAAAATTAAAGTAATTTTAATTGAACCATTTTTCATGGAAGAAGTATGATAATTTATAATAGAAAAAATTGTGCGGAAAGAAACGAGAATGCTTTATTATGAAGATACAAAACGGCACTTAAGGAGGAGCATTTCAAAACCTAAGCATTTGCACCAAAAACTACTCTTAGATCTACGCTCCTAAAATTTATGATTTCTGAAAAAATCATCAATTTTGGGTTATCGGTCCCCGGTTAGTTTTAATAAAAAAAGGCAGCAGGATATTTCGCCTGCAAAGCTAAAAAATACCTAATTTTGACTTACAGATACCAAGTCATAAAAGAAAAATGAACGAACACGGGAAGAGGAAGAGGGCAATTCACGGTTCACCCAGGGGCGTTAGCTACGGTGGAGATGGTACTACCATAATTTACCTAGCGTCAGTTTTCAAACTATTTTCCTTTCTCGGGATCTCCATATTGATTGTACACAACATTGCTTTATTCTTTAAAGTTATTCTTCAAAATTCTTCAAAAGTGCTGTCCACAATCAGCCCTTCCAGAGAAGTTTCAGTGTTCATACTTGCGGGAGATAATTTGGCCCGGATGTCTTTAGAGTTTTTATTCTTAAAAATCAAAAACAAAACACATCAGCTATATTAAAAATTTAAAAGGTTTATATATAATGTCGTTAAAAAAACATTATTATGTCGAGATAAACTCTTACACCCGTATTCGCTAAGGGGGATTACAATTTAGACCATTGAAATATTTAGATCTATAGTTTCACAGTTGGGTTTTCACCGGTGCATTATTTTGTATGCCATATGTGATGATGATGTGATGTGTTAATTTAATTTTTTTGTAATTAAATCATCTTACCAATAAGTAATTTCACCGGGATGCTGTTGCAAATACAGTTTTTGAGTTCTATTAAAGAACATAGTACTTACTAAAATACAGTTTTCTTTATAATTTTAAAGTAAAACCAAAAAAATATTTACAATACAAAACTTAGTTGACTTATTCTAATACTTATCATTTTAAACCCAGAACTGTAAGTTTAGGACGGTTTTGAATTTAGAGCCCTTTAGTGAATACAGCTGTGAAAGGTTAAAAATTGATTGACTAACATGCTCGTCTTGGATATAAAGGCTTATTTTCCCGTTAACAAGAAGACATAGTAATAAAAATGTTATTGAAAAATGTGTATAAAATATTTAAAATTAATGTATTATAATATTTTGACTAATGCCAATTCTGATGTACTCACGAAGTAAGATACTTGTGAGTTTATTTTAAAATATAAAAAAACATTACCATATAATACAAACAGTATTTTGTAAGAAAAAAGACACAAAGTCTCTTACAAAATATCAAATCAGTAATTGTATTTTTATGGCTAGTTTCATGTGTTTTATTATATATATTATATTTAAGCCCGTAAATCCTGGCATGACAACATACGATTAGAAACGAGAAAATTGACAATTTTTTTTGGTAATATGGCTTGATCACTCGCCCCTGAAGTAGTACTAAAAAAAGAATGATAAGACAAGAGTAACAAGTGTTTATTTTGATTTAAAATGACAATTAATTGAGGTCAGTGACCAGTGATTACCTTTCTTTAGAAAGTTTAGAAAAAAAAATTAAACCTAGGCACCTCCTTAAAAAATCCAAAACTATAATAAAAACAATAGCACTAAATCCAATTTACGATTAAAACTTTTTACTACATTATACCATACAAATAAACTCAAAACTCAAGTCAAAAGAGTTTATAACATATTTTAAGCCACGCGATATTAAAAATTATCAATAAACATTTAAATAATGTAACAAACAACCGAACGCGAATGCCATTTTTTAATATCAGACTGAAATCGTTAAACAACGGGAGGCCGGTGGCGTACTATTAAAACGGCCGTCGCATTAAAATCCGATTTCGTTGAACGACCATTGGCGTCCACCTTACTCCTTTTTAGGGATATTTACCCAACTTTTTAGACGGTCAGTTAAAAAAATATGTGAAGTGTTTCTCTAGGATGCCCAACGAGTCAGTAATTAATTTAATATAGTGCGTCAATTTCATAACACCCTGTATATAAACGCAGCTTTTTTGAAGTTAGATAATATAATAAAATTTTGAAAAATATTACTTATATAAAATACAAGCGATGCTTGTCCATAAGGTAATTTGATCAATGACCCACCTACAAATTTGACCACCCACCTAATTAATTTATTTTTCAAAACAAATGAAAATTATTATTCTCAAAAAATCCAAATATTTCAAAATGTGTCTTGCGAAAACTCCCCAATTCAGATCGAACTGATCGGAATACTCCGCTCGGTCGGGCTTGGGTCGGTTTTTACTTAAGATCACGATTGACCTTATGGGTTTATATCGAATTAGAATATTACATAAATGAATTGGAACTTAAGAGCGAAACAGACATGCGCGCTTTCGAAAGTTAAAGAGACGGGGAAACTCCAAATTGGAACGTCGACTTCGTCACACTTCGCGTTCAGTCGGCCAGTGTTCACTCACGTTCAATAGTCATTTACGAAAATAGTGTCGAACAGCTTCGGGTCTTATGCATGCTATCGCAATCAAAACTTTGCGTTAGACAAAGACAAACTTATTACAAAATATGCGGATGATATTTGCACATCTGTATACACTTTATGTTTCATTAGGAATGCCGAATCGCGCGTAGTATGCCCTTAGCCCTTATTTAGTTCGTTTCTTTTTGTTTATGTGCTTTTTTGGCGTGTCTAGGTTTACTAAGACTTGTATTAATGAACAATGGCTTCAACAGTTCAAGAAATATTACAGTTTAAAAATAACCGTGCGTTTGAAAAAAGTTTAGAAATTAGTTAATTTCGAAAAGTGTAAAATTTTCAGAAATTCTATGTGATATTTCAATGACGACAGTGAGAGATGCTTTTCGGGAATAAAAATAATTATGACTTTTTTAAGAAACTTAATGGGGGAGTTCAGTTTTATAGCTATGTTTGGCATTGAACACCCTGTCATTAAAAGTATTTATAATTTTAATGACTTACGTCGGTTGGCACAAAAAATTTTAATAATAATGAACTAACCAGCAAGTTTGACTGTTACCTACATGATATTGACAGAAATAATTTTCTCACAATCATACTGGCCCAGTTAACTTAATTTTTAATTTAATAATCAGTCACCTTTGATTGTGAGTTCATAATGCCTGTAAATGTCAGTTATATCACAGTCAAACTTGCTGGTTAGTTAATTCTGGTCAAAAATCTTTGTGCAACCCAACAATAGTATTTTAGAATATTTTTCCAAATAAAAGGATAAAAAGATCGCTTTTATATACAAACACACAAGTTAATGTATTTAAAAAAAAGTTACAGCAAAAATGCACTGTTAGTATTTTATGTTTTTGCGGTGTTTCTTAGTAGGTAAAGAATTAATCCTTGACAAAACTATGCACTAAACTGCATCTTGTTTGTTAGGTAACTGCCATCGAAATTTACCCCATCTATACAAAATTCACGAGCCGCGCCTTAAAAATTATTCACAACAATATTAAATCATAATCTGTTTTTAATATCCATGTTTTTAATTTGACTTTTTTTTTAGTGAAATAATTTTTATTTGTTGGTAAATAATCACATAAAAGTATGTTACATAACAAGTAATGAAAGTGATACTTTCCAAACGAGGAGATATTTAGCACGAGGCGTCAGCCGAGTGCGGAAATTCTCCGAGTTTTAAAATTATCACTTTCACACCAGTAATGTACACTATTTTTCCTAGGACCACAGAGAATTATTAAATAAGCCTTTGATTTGTGAAAAACATATTTCAATACTAGGGTTGAAAAAAATATCAACACTATTGTTGAAATTGGCATACTTAGGATTATGTTCCACTTAATATCTGGTTTCATAGTTTGTCAATAGGCTTTTCCTTTATTTGAAGTTTAACTTTTTCATTTTCTCATATTTTATATATCATAGGAAAAACTAATCCTGGATTGACTTCTGGATTAACCAGAATGAAAAATTTTAAATTTAATCAAGGAAAGATGTATTAAACATAAATTTAAAAAATCCACCAAACAAGGAAGATTTTAATTCAAAATAATTTTATAAATTATTTGTTTTTATAAAAAAAGTCAAATACACCTGATGGGATTTGAACCTGTGACCTTGCGATCTGTAGGCTAGAGCTCCATTCTCTACGCTATGGCTACAGATAAGATTTGATGTTTAATACATGAAACTTTCTTCAGCGCGATTTGTTTTTTTCTGGTAATATATTTTCAGTATATTATTAACATTTTCTATAATTTCAGATGGCGTATTTTCACACTCTTATTCTAAATCACTCGACAAGTACATGATAAATAAGTTAAACACTTTACAATTACTACTTTCTAACATTTGTTCTTTTTAATAAATAGGGATTGTCTGTCAAATTGGCACCATATGTTTAAATTAAATAGTGTGCCTTGATATTTCACTAGTGTTGAAATATTTTTTTAATACGCGTGTGATATACGGCGCTTTCTAGCTAAATTAACCGTGCTATTTTTCTTATTTTCGTAGGCGGTCGTAGGAAAATATTTAAATTATTATTGTATTATGGACTTTTAGTATTTATGGAGATTTCATTTTAATTACGTGTATTATGGTTATGGTCTTTAAATTCTATAGGGATTTTATTTTTATATTTATTTATATTACTAATACGGTATGCGCTTCATTAAAGTAACGAGTGGGGAAAATTACCTACACCACACGAGTATTGTAAAGAACTATAATATTTCCAGATATTCTATATTTAAATTTTTATTAATGTTCCTAAAATTCAAAAGTAAACTTTTAATTTTTAATCATTCTACATAAAAATTCCGATTTATTTACTGTCAAAAATTATTCCTAAATATTTTTCCTAGGATCGTGAGGAAAAGTTACTTTTCAGCACGATTTATCGTGCGGAAAGTACCACTTTTCCGCACGATTTTACTTTCCCGCACAATTTTTACTTTACCACATTATTTTTGAAATTGTGACAGAATTTATATAAAATGTTCTAATTTGACACCCCTGGTATATATTACAATAATGAGGTGCAGGTTGGGATTAAAATGTCAAATACACATCATCTGGACCAGGTGGAATAAAGATTTTTGTAATATTTATATATGTGTTTATATGTAAATCGTGCGGAAAAGTAACTTTTCAGGACTACTAGCACTAGTAACTTTTCCGCACGATTTGTTAAATTAATGAATACCTTATCTAAAACACTCAATAAAGTGAAATACTTGCAAAATAAATATTTTTTTTTGTCAGAAGCTCAATAATTTTTGTAATTACAGTATATTATTACGAACCTAATTGACGTTTATCTGAGAACTACATATATATCGATCGTAGGAAAACTTTTGTACCTAACACATGCGGAAAGTGTCTTTTCCGCCCTTGACGGCTTGTCCGAACTCCGCTTCGCGTCGTTCGTGCAACTGCTGTCGTGTGCCGAAAAGTACCATTTTCTGCACTTGTTAGGTAAATAACTATTACTTGACTTCTTTCAAATGTGAATGTCATTATTTATTTTAATAATATTCATATTTTGTGGTATGGTATTTGAGTTTAGTAAAAGGTATAATATATAAAATAAACTTATAATTAGTATTATAATAATCGATCGTGGCGACCCGGGTTCGATTCGTGGGCATACGTACAATAAAAAAAAGTATGTCTGAAATTAAGTGGATTTAAGAATACAGGGAAGAGTGTAAAAGGTATGATCTCCCAACCCACCCCATTCACGCCGGTAACCAGGCCAGATAAGATCGGACATCTCGTGAGGTGCGGAAGAAGATACACACTCCCCAATCGGTAGGTCATGCAATGGCAAGAAACTAAGGGTTGATAATCCTTGGGGGGTGTCGCATGACGAAGGATCGTGGTTCGGAACCCACGTTAAGCTGTAGGTCCCCTTGGGAATGGCCCTGGCATCGAACGAAGAGGAAAAAAACCGAAAAAGCAAGCAAGTATTATAATAATATTTATTATTATTTGTTGTATCAAAATTAATTGTTAAAATAAATTTTTATATTTTAGTTGTTCCAATTTGTATCGGTATAATAAAATTGTATATTATCGTAAAATATGCACAATTATTTACTTCTTACGTTTTTATCGCTGTCATGATCTTTTGGTGATGATAGATTTTTATTTAGTGAGTTAGTTAGTGATTTCGTATCACTCTTGTTGGGATTCTGCCTCGAGCCGGCATGTGTTATTTTTGATTGAGTTGCTTCTCTCTTCAGTTTTATAGTGCAACTGAAAGGACACTGGCATAGGTGTACTCGGCAATGACAAGTCGCAAGATCTGAAATTTCATTATTCCGGGTTAATTTACAATTTAAGCAACTGGTACTTTTTGAATTAAAGTATTTTCTAGCGTCATTTCTTTAAATCTACAATTATGAAAATTGGTGTAATCTTATGTATTAGATTTATGTGTGTTGTGCTCTTATTATAAACATTTTTAAAAACTGTTAAGTTTAGGGTAATTTATTTGTGCATTTCATATTACTCTACAGCAGTGGCGGCTCGTGGATAAGAGCTGCAGAGATACCGCCCCTGTTCTGATAATATGAAAATATTTAAATATTTCTAATTTTTGTGTTTTGCAATTATAGAATAATTATTACTATATCTGCAAAATTTGTAATTTTTTCATAAAATTTTTTTTCGTAATTTTAGCAGTAAAGATTTAAATATATGAGACGTTAATAAGTAGAATGTAAATTGCCATTTTTCGACCAATTTAAACTTTCTAAACCATTTCCGGTTTAACCGGAAATGAAGTCCACTTTTAAATTTTAAATGAAAACCCTTTATTTTTATTCTATATTTCAATTTTATAGAAGACTCTCTTTTCAATGACATATCACACTTTATCATTTGTTTTAAGAATGGCGGCATAGAATGTCCCTAGTTTTGGTAAAATAAGGTAAGTAGTAAAGAGTAGGCAATGGAAACATTGAAATTGCCCATTTTAAACTACCTAATAGTATAACACTGACTTGCTTGAGAAAAATCTATCCGTTAGGGCTATTTTATTTATAACGTGTTTTTTAAAAACACAAAGCGAAATTTCCCCATTTTTTTGTTTTAATATAATAATATTGTTCATTTAATTTTCTATCTAACAATGTAACACAAGTTAAAACTATTCATTAGGTAATAGTGAAAATTAACAAAAAACATCATCAAAGAAGAAGTTTATTAAGGAAGATAAATAAACAAATTTATTATATTATAAATATTGAAAATAAACTCTTAATAATAATACTTAACGTAACTTCTTATGGCTTATACGGGTCTAGAAATTACATTTATGATATTTTAATTAATTTCCACGATTACTTAAAAACAATTATTAAGTAACTTGTGTTACATTGTAGATAGAAAATTAAATGAAGAATGTTATTATAATAAAATAAAAATTGGTTGCTAATTGAAATATTCGAGAAATTCCGTTTTTTTTTAACACAGGTTGTAAATATAATAGCACTAACGGACACATTTTTCTCAAACAAGTTAATTTTATATCATAAAGCCGGTTGAAATGAACCATTTCAACGTTTCCATGGCCTGCTCTTTACCACTTACCTTGTTTTTTTAGAAAACAAAGAAAAATTGACCTAGGCGGCCATTTTTAAAACAAATGATAAATGTGGATGGATATGATATGAATAAGCAAGAACAATTAAGAGCAAATAGTAGACGATTAGTCATCACGAACAAATATTATATTTCTATCATATCGTGCATATTGTATCTGTGTCTGGCGATAGCAATAAAATGTCGTTTTTATATACAAAATATTATAAAAACGAATTTCACGAGAATTAAATAGCGCGGCGGTCAGTGGAGGTTTTTAATTTATGTTTTGAATGGCGGCTGATATAATTTAAACCTATAAAATTAGGACTTTAAATGAAATTTTCAATTATTTTTTTGAAAAAGTTCTTGTGAACCGCTTAGCAAAATTTTTGTATTAAATTTTCAATTACATAAGTCAGGAAGCGATACCGCGTTTCATGCTGGTATGAAAGGCTCTTAAGCTAAATTCTAAATATGATAAGTATACCAAAGTAATATAAGTAAACTTATATAAACTTTATTACGATAAAAAGGCAGAGATCGAAATGTTAAATTGGTTAACTTTCAAAGACAAAGTTAATTAGATAATATCAAAAACAAGGACTGTTTCAACCAAAAATTAGGACATAATATTTTAATAAAAATATCCCTCATGTGAATTAAACTGGAAATTGCCATGACAACCGGTCAAATTTATAATCGGAAATTTATCTGTCACTCAATGAGAAACAAATTGATAATCGATAATTAATCTGTCATTGATTGCCATACTGCCAATAAAAATTATGTCAAAATCAATATCAAAACTGTACATTTTATGTCAAGTGTATGTTTGACAACCCTAATTTTATTAGTTTTCAAAATTATTTTGTTTTTTACCGTAAAAATATTAACTCTCTTATTGTTTTTCCGACGTTTCTTTTAGCATAAAACTGACAGTTTGATAGACAAATATTATTGGATATCTTTATCGAATCCACATATATACATACACTATAATACAAGCAGCCGCACGAGCAAGAAGATACCCATCATGCGATTCAAAATAACCTGAACTTGGGCCCGTGGCGCTTGCGCAGTACGGAAAAAATGAGGCAACCGACACGATATCTAACAGATCGTAAATAGAACCGGCTCGCCGTTGTTTTCATTCCAATTCGTCGCCATCTTTTCTTTCGTTCGTTTGTATGTGGTTATAATTTCCAAGTTTTGGGTGTTAATATTCATAAAACTTTACTTCAGACATTTTTTTTTGGCAGTTTGTAAGTTGTTAGTCGTTTCCATCAGTTTTTACGTTGTATTCGTTCAGATGTTCCGTGTATGATTGTGGATATTATTTTTACGTTTTGGGTACGAATTTAGGTAGAAAACCTCACCAGACATTTTGTTATTGTTAGCGACTTGTGTCTTAAGATGGGTAGACAAAAGTGAATGATTCTTTTTTGCACGAATCGCTGTTCAACACCAGGTATAAGGTATTTTAGGTATGTAAAATATTGGTTACTTAGTTTCATTTGACCATAAACTGTACACGCCCAAACTAACGGGTGAATATAAATATAACCTTGTAAAAATATTTTGAAAGTCGGTCCTGTTAAATGTTTACATCAAGAAGCAAATTTCCGAGCTTCGCAAACTCAACGGACCGTGATCATCTGCCTACAGTGGTGTCATCATTGAATTATGGTATTAGCAATATAGTGTATGGTATGTATGTGGTCGAATCGCATTAACTAAACATTTTATTTTTTGCTTTTCGATCTCCAACGTCTTCTTGACGTAACATAATTTATATCTTTTTTCACCGGAATACGGCCCGGTACATTAAAAATCCTACTTCCATATTCATCAATCGAATCATCCTCGTTAAGCACCAGCATACTTGGCGAGGGGCAGCGTTGCAAATTTTTGCCGTGCTGGATGCTTCTGCGCACATTCATCATTGTAACGGTACTCTGGTCCACCGGTACATCTATATGCATAAGAAAATTATTGTAATTAACACGATGAGCATCCATTAAAACTTTATAGACAACTAAAAAATAACGTTTTTGTCACAGCCCCATTAGGCCAGGTGATGGGGGATTTTAACTCACAAAAGGTCGGAGAGAAATGAAATTTGGTGGGATCGTAGAGATAGGTTCCCTGATAGTCTACCTGAGTTTGCGACCTCGGGGGTTGCCGCTGGTGAGGCGAGAGGATGAAAACTCTGACTCGCGACGCATGGTGCAAAATAGCACCCTTCGGGTAGGTACTATTGAAAAAAAATTCAAATAGAGAGAATAAAATTTTGCACAACTTTGGTTCTTTACATTTTTTGGCTCCGACCAATAGTTTTTGCTCCACGGTGCGC
Organism: Polydrusus cervinus; assembly: GCA_935413205.1. Lineage (NCBI taxonomy): Eukaryota > Metazoa > Arthropoda > Insecta > Coleoptera > Curculionidae > Polydrusus > Polydrusus cervinus. Next base: position 33,292,243 of record OW284516.1, read on the forward strand.
CAAAGTTGGGGGGGTAGTTTGCAATTTTTAACAAAATCATAATTTAATCGCGGATTAAAACAAAGATGGCATCCGTTGCGTGCCATCATCATTCATTGCGCACTTATTGTCAAGTCCAGAGCTGGCAGGGAGTTCAGAAACATCCAGAAGATCATGGATGGCGAAAAACAACAACAGGATTAAACGCAATACGCATCTCAAAGGAACCAGCTCCAGAGGTTTTACTTAAGAGTATCTCGTGCAGATGCCAGAAATGTTGTGAACCTGCTTGTGGTGGCCTTAAAGCAGGATTAAAATGTTCGGTTTTATGTTTATACTGTACTAGGACGTCCTGCGAAAACATTCTTGACAAGATTGTGCTAGACGACGACTATACAGAACACATACAGACATAAAATACAGGACGATAAGGACCAAACAGACAACGTCAAGCTTGTCGAATATGGCGCCGGACCAAAAGTGCAATCCATATCGACCGTGAAGTAGGCCTCTTAGGGATACCACGTTAAAAAAAAACGCGCCGAACAACTCTACCTCAAGGGTGGTGTGGAAACGGGTTGAAAATTATATTTTCTGGTATCATGTTCCCAAAAAAATTAAAAAGTTAGTGTAGGTCAACAATAATAAGAAAATATTGACCGTAGATCATGATAATTAAAAAGTGCCCATATCGATAGTATGTAAGGCGCATTTCTAAAATTCATATATTTTATTATAAAAGATCAAATGAATCGAATCGGACATCTGCTTACTTAAAAAACCTTACTCTTATAGTAAAAAAATATTACAGAATTGTTTAGTAACCATCTTTGTTTTAATCTGCGATTAAATTATGATTTTGTTAAAAATAGCAAACTACCCCCCAACTTTGGCGCACCGTGGAGCAAAAACTATTGGTCGGAGCCAAAAAATGTAAAGAACCAAAGTTGTGCACAATTTTGTTCTCTACATATTCTACTTGAACTTTTTTTCAAATGCACCTATCTCAAGGGTGCTGTTTTGCACCATGCGTCGGGAGTCAGAGTTTTCATCCCCTCACCCGTCGAGCGGCAACCCCCCGAGGTCGCAAACTCAGGTGGACTATCAGGGAACCTATCTCTACGATCCCATCAAATTTCATTTCTCTCCGACCTTTTGCGAGTAGAACCCCTTATTTTGTACTCATCGCTTGGCCTACATAGAAAACTTATGAATTCATAGTATACAGGGTGATTCCTAAGTTCATACTTCTTTTTAGCTGTGCATAAAAGGCATTAAAATAAACAACATTTTCAAAAAATAGGCGAGTTACAGAAGTAAAAAATCCAAGTGTGGGTCTGGTCATCAACACGTAGACTGTTATACTTCATGTTGTTTATCTTAGTAGTCATGCAATTTACGGGTCGGTGGTCAGTTATGTGGCAATCAGCTGTCGTGTGTTTTTTTGAAGTAAGTTAATTTTAAATTGGTAACACATAAAAATGGTAAAATTTAAAAACAATGAACTAGTAGATATGGTGCTAATTTTCGGTTTGTGTGGTCAAAGTGCGGCTGCTGCTTCGAGATTATACGCAGAACGTTTTCCCTTGCAGGCTTATCCTTCACTCAGAAGTTTTCTTAATTTTATTCAACGGGCAAGTTAGGCACAACCGTATTTAATCCATAGTGTAATAAATGAATGTAGGTAAGTACCTTATTTTTAAGTTTTTTGAAAAAAGGTATTTCAAAATGTTGTTTATTTTAATGCATTCTATACATAGCAAAAAAAGATCTATAAACTTAGGAAAGGAATCACCCTGTATATAAAAGGGGGAATAAAAACACTAACTCTACAGGTAGCTTAAAAAAGTCGGACAAAAAAAATGTTCTTTTTAATGGGACACCTTGTAATTTATAACATTCATAAAACTACTAAAATAAACTTGCTCTAAAATTTCTTATACCTAAAGCTTACAGATTGTGAGATATTTACCTACATTTTAAAAATTACAGGATGTCTATTAACATGTTTTGTGTAATGTAAATAACAATGGCGCCCCTAAACGCCCACCTTGCATATATGTATCATTTCGTCCAAGAAACAATTAAAAGTTACCTCTGTGTCGAGGATCGTCATTGGCTTCAGGATCGCTGTCCCAAACTTCGAACGAATCCACTCGGTCGAATTCCCGGACCTCCGGAATGTCAAAAATTCTACTACGATGTTCTTTAACATTATCCCTGGACAATATTGGTTTCATACGCTCATTGCAACATAATGTGCAGTAGGGGTTGAAAGTATCATTATCATTTAAATTGTACCCTTCAGTCTGTTTAATTTCATTATCAGACGTTTGACATTCCATATTGAATTTATTATGCGAATAATAAGATGGCATATGTTTTTGGTTCGATGGAGCTTTTGGCTTTTTCAAACCATTAGACGATCTTGGTGGAGAACCTTTATTAGGCAATTTTGTATTAACGATGAGTGGACTTTGACCTCTATTTTTAACTTGTTCACCATTAGAATTAGATTTATTAGATTTCTGATTACTGGGTCTTTTTATTACTTGATTCGTACCTTTACTTGGAACTTTTTCTACACTTATACGTTTAGAACTTTCTTCCTTTATTTTTGAATCTTTATTATATAATAATGTGCCTAACTCTCTTTGTTCAGAATCTTCTTTGTTGCGTGACATTGAGTGATTCATTATTTCCGTTGATACTGTACCCATTTTTAAAGGTCCAAAATTTCTTTCCAGTTGTTCCAATAGTTTATGACAGCACTGCGGAAATCCGGAAGATTTATCACAAATTACGGAACCTCCCTTGTTGTTTGTACTATTAGATTTTGTCATAGGCGAGATAACAGGCAGAGTTTTTTCTTGAAGACTTGCAGATTTCTGGCGTGAGCTTTTCGTAACCATCTCTTTTCTATCAATTGAAGAACTTTTCTTAGGCATTTCCTTTCTATCATTTGAAGAAGATTTAGTAGATAATAAACGCGATGACCCGATTATGCTTTGCTGCTGGGTCACACTTCCACATTTGCTCGAGATCCTTTTAGATATAGACATAGTTCCAGATGCGAGCGGAATCTTGCTAGATTCAGTACTACTCTTATTGGTTCGTGAAGGGGTAACGCTAAATTTATAAGACACTATAGGAGAAATCGTATTATTTTTCGACTTACTCCTGTTAGCTAATTCAGATGTTACTGTCAAGTCCTTAAAAGAGTTTCTTGACGTTACTATGTTGCTTTTATTTGATGGTATAGAAGTTATCAAGGAACTTCCTCCCTTGGAACTGGCGACAGTGGATTGAGGGGCACTTAGTTGATTTGAACTTCTTTGACTAATATGTTTGTCACATGAAACCGTTTTACTCAAAAGTAGCTGACCTGTGGACCCTTTACTACTACTTTCCTCTTGACCTGCGACAGTGGATTGAGGAACACTTGGTCGATTTGAATTTCTTTGACTAATATTTTTGTCAGATAAAACCGTTTTACTCGAAAGTAGCTGACCTGTGGACCTTTTACTACTACTTTCTTCTTGACCTGCGACAGTGGATTCAGGGGCACTTAGTTGATTTGAACTTCTTTGACTAATATTTTTGTCATATGAAACCGTTTTACTCGAAACTAGCTGACCTGTAGACCCTTCACTACTACTTTCCTCTTGACCTAAAAATTCACGAGACTTTTCACTTGTTCTGGATGAAACCTTTGGAATACCACTTTGGTTTCTAATAATCTGAGAAATTTGACTTGCATCGCGTTCATCTTGAGTATATTGTCGTACGTCATCCGAAAAGGTTGATTCAGAACTTTCATTACCATTTGAAGTCGGTTCAACCGCAGGGTTGCTCAAGCCTTGATTATTTAAAAAACTCCCTTGATGTACTTCAAAATTTTGAACAATCTCTTCTTCTTTCACTGTAGATAATTTTTCCTTGCAGCTGCCAAATTGTTCTCTTGGCATTTCAGGCTGATCTTGAGCTTCCGGATACTCGCTGCCCATAGAGGTGGTAATTGCAAGATTAAATCCCTGAGGCGGTATTAAATTTGTTCTTTCCATAATTATTATACAGGACCGAATTACATCGTCGATAAATTCTTTTGGAGTTTGAAGAATTTTCGGACGATTAGTTTCATATTTATTTTTAAAACCGCACGTATTTGGATAACAATACTCCTCTCCCGTTCTATTATTTTTTATATCTTTATGACATTGAAGAATTTCATTCGATGTAATTTTTAGATTAGAAGGATCATCGTTGGAATAACCTCCCGCCGTCGTCGTACTATAAGGCGGTTGGTCAAGTTCATCTGTGCTTTTATTACCTGGATATTGATGCCCAACCATAGATACATTCTGTGCATTAGATGCGAAAGGTGTTGGCGGTAGGATTTTATCGTCATTACTTTCTCCACTCTTGCGATTGATGGTTTTAGCTGTCGAGCAACATGCAGTTTCTTTTTCTTCAGAAATTACTATCTCTTTTGACGAGTTATTTTTGGAGGAACATGAAATATATTTTATTTCTTCAGAACTTTCTTGGTATTTTGATAGATTTGACTTCGAATGTCGATCATTTATAGTTTCTTTTTTGTATTTACCATTTAAACTTTGGGTTCTGGTCAAGGAGTTGTTCCTTGAGCCATATGAAGTTTTATTCACTTTGCCGGAAATATTTTTCTTTTTTGAGTTAATATTTCTTGCGAGACATGGAAGTTTTCTACCTTCATTAGACATTTCTTGACTATTTGAATTACAGGTTATCGGTGATAAGGATACTGAAACTGCATTGTTACTTCTAGTTTCGGAGTCACATGGAGTACATGTTGGTGATTCTAAAATCATTTCTTGCTCTGAAAACGCCTGCAGGGATCCTTTACTCTGACCTGGACTATAGTAATTTTCGGTAGAAATGAGAGATTTGCTTTTAAAGGGGCACGAAATTACTTTTGCTCCTGCCGGCATCATTTTTTTTTTTAAATCATTTGACATAAGTGTTTCGTTTGACCTAGGCGGGGATGTTGAAACTTGTCGATTATTTGAAACCACTTTGCCCTTTAGTTTATTGTTGGATTTAACTCTTTCGGAAGATGGAAGTACTTCCGAAGATCCTGGGTTCGAGTTGCATGAAATTGCTTTTTCTATGGTCTCCTTATCTTTTGAAATTTTCGTCTGTTGCTTACCTTGGAAACAAAATAAAGAATTATATTTTATGTTAATAATATTGCAAGTTATTTAACTACTTTGCCCTTTGCCATGTTGTCTTTTTTATAGTTTCATCACAGGTATAGAGGTTTTACCTTTAAGCGATTGTACCTTTAAGCAAATCAAGCTTGAATTATTTACTAGGTTAAGATTTCCCTGGAAATAAAAAAACAAGCTCGTATGGTATTTATTTGTTTTTAAAATTTAATAAATCAAAAAATACCTCTACGAAACAGGCCCATTATAAAGAAAACGTTAACTAGAATTTAAAATAATTACTGACAAATATTTTGTGACAAATGACAATGACATTGTTGCATTTAATTATTGCTGGTGATTTACGTCGCCTCGATAAGTTACAGCTAATCTCCTTGCTGACAATAAACTGCTGTTTTCAATATCAAACCGATATACATATGGCACAGAATATCGTATTGGCAAATTCGAATCTAGGGTGCGAACTCTCTAATACAACCAAAAGAGAAGGCACATATGGGCAAAACCTTCAGTTAAAAAGAGACATCTAACCGCTCTCCTACATTTCTGAAAGGGGGGATTTGTGTATGGTGTGGCCGAGCGTTGCTGCTTCGACCGCGTGTTCTAAAAAATGGAAGGAGGCGGTAGAGAATAGAGTGTTCTCTGTTTAACGTGTTAAACGCTACTAATAATTTCTGTCTGATGCCTTTATATCGGCACCCTAGATTCGAGATTGCCAACACGGTATATAGCTACGCAAAGCTATATATTCTGTTCTATTGGCAAACTTTAATCTAGGGTGCCGATATAAACGCATCAGACGAAGATAATCAGTAGCGTTTAACACGTTAAACAGGCTATCCCCTACCTCCCACCTTCCATTCTTTAGAACACGCGGTCGAAGCAGGCACAGGAGCGTTCGATACGTCGACTCGGCCACACCACACACATATCCCCCCTTTCAGTTGGACTGTAGGAGTGGTTATGTGTCTCTTTTTAACTGAAGGTTTTGTCCATATGTGCCTTCTCTCTTGGTTGCATTAGAGATTTCGCATCCTAGATTCGAGTTTGCCAATAGTGTATAATATGTTCTATAAGATTTAAGAAAGCATGAAAAGTACCTTTTCAAACCACCTGAATATTCCTTATACAATAAGGTTGCATTTCTTCTAACACTGTTAGATAATAAAATACGAATTAGATTGCATAAAAATTTATTTTTCATGCTTTCCTAAATGTTTGCTACCACCTGACTAGTAGGAAAGTCTGTGTTTTTACAATTATTGTTCTATAATAGTTTAATATACAAATTAAATTTTTCACGCTGATATTTACCTGGCAAGTTTTTCCTCACGAATGGTTATTTATTTTTCATAAAGGCGAGGAAAAGACACTTACCCGATTTTGATAATTATTTTTCTTACAACCACCTATGAAAATGAGAAAAAGGGCACGGTTAACTTGGCTAGAAAGTGCTGTATATTACACGAGAGTTAATTAAATATTTTAACAGGTGTGTTGAAACATCAAGGCACACAAGGCAAATTAAATATAATTTAAACAGTTGGTGACAAATTGACACAAAACTAGGTGTTTATGTAATAAAAATAACAAACTTTTGAGACCCATGGAGCGAATTGGGGTGCTGGGTGGGGTAAAGCACACGAGGGCATAACTATTTTTAGAAAAGCGATTGGATATATAAATATATTTGTATATTTCTTTTAATTCTAAGTACTAGTTTACCAACCCATTGAACATGTCAAACGTGGACAGAGGAATAATAGATCGGCGCAGTGGCTGAATGTTTTGGTAGAGTAGACATAGAATGGAATACCGATTACTGACTTATGGTCGATTTTTAAAATAATTAGGTAAGTGGTATAGAATGTCCAAATATTGTTTGGTAAGGATACGGAGTAGGTAGTAAAGGTATTTTATGGATTTAGATTTATTTCAATATTGAAAGCAAACTTGCATAATTAACAAGCTATCAATATGTAAGTCCATCCCTAATTCGCTATAACTATTGATTGAGGTTATGAGTTTTATTTTAAGATTTTTATTATATCAGTCAAAACATGTCTTACAAAAATTTCATTAACGCAATGTTGAATGTTTCAAATACAAATCAAAGGATTTTTTAATAATTCTTTGTGGTCGTAGAAAAAATATTATTATTACTCGTCTGAAAGTGAATATTCTAAATCTTAAAATTATAAATAAAAAAGACAGTAAAATCAAAACTAAACGTGCTAAATATCTCCATGTTTGAACAGTATCACATTCATCACTTGTTATGTATTACTATTTCATTGACTTCCCTCTTTGTTAGAAATTTAAAAATATAAAACCTACTCGTCGGTACAAAGCAATCTTTTTACTTTCCTCGCAAGGTAGTATTGTAACGGGGAAAAAAATGTTTTGAGATGTTATCAGAAGTCGACGTTTTAGGACCAATAAGAAACATGTTTCCTATTTTTGTCGGCCTGTCTGTTGCCCCGCAAACTTTAAAACCATTTGAACGGGAATGACGAAATTTTGTATGTGAAAAAAAGTAAATTCAATTTGTTTTCAGTACAGGTCATATTTGCCTCTAATGCTACAAACTAGCGTTGTTAATGAAAAACTATTATTACAGAAGTTAAAGGATACCAAAAACCAAATCTACAACCTATTTAGTTATTACATTATCCAGTATAAGGTTAGCATTATTAATTTGAAAGCAGGTTTTTATTATTATATATCGTATATAATATTAATAATAATAAGTTTATTTTCAATATTTATAATTTAATAAATATGTTTATTTATCTTCCTAAATATACTTTTTCTTTGAATCCGGGAAGACGTGCTTGTTAGGGGCAAATCATAGTATTTTAAATTATAAAAATATAAGAATATTAAAATATACTTTTTTAAATATAGGTTTATAATATATAAAAGTTAAATTGCAAATAAAAAACGTTTAAGTATATGTATATAAATATAAACGCAGTTTTTTTAAGATAAAACATTTTGAAAAATATATTATTAATAACAATAATATTTAAAACATTTCCAAAAAAATGTTTAAATTATCTGTTTCAAATATCCATGCTTTTATTTCGACTTTATATTTTTTAATTTTTGTTGGTAAATAATCGTTTAAATAAAAACAAATATTTGAAATTTTTTTGTCTTATGGACTTATTTATTTAAGGTTTTATGGTTATTTTATTTTCATGATGTGTATTATGATTATGGTTTTTAAATTGTATAAGATTTTTATTTTTAAATATGTACATATATATCAAAATGTTGTAAATGTAAAGTTGTCTAATGTTTATTTTTTTGTCTCAGAATATAATTTTATTGGATGAAGACAATCTTTATTAAATATAATTTTTAGAAACCTTTCCTGTAGTATTTCTAATTTTTTAACTAAAGTTCTATTTATTCCTACTCAACCTAAAATTTCGTAACTAATGCATAATATTATATTTCTTTATGTTTTACGTTCAATATTTTTTTAATGTTTCTAAGAATTGGTAGTCAACTTCTTAATTTTTTAATCAAATATTCTAAACTGCTGGACAATTCAAGCCGACCGAGCTAATTGTTAGATGAACTTTGGAGTAAAATATTTTACGAACGAATAAAGCCATCGATGCGCGGTTTGCAAAATTTAAAAGAGAATTTAATTCTTAATATGCACATTTTTTCCGATTTTTTTTTACTTCTAACCTTTAACTGTCTACAGGGTTCAAACAGAAGTATGTTTTTTTACCAAAGTTTCTAAGTACCGGATTTCCACAAAAATAATTTTAAATTAGTTTGGATGGCATTTTCTTTATCTCTTATTTATAGAGAACAAAATAAATTCTCAAATTTTTGATATCCCTCTTTGTTCATGAAATTTCGATTTCCTGGCACCGCCGAGGCATACTTCTGGCCAGGTTATTGATAAGTTGTTGTGGTATGTTTTCCCATTCCTCCTGTATTGCTACGGCCAGCTCTGCCAATGTTTGAGGTGCATTTTCCCGTGATCGTAAACGCAACTTTAAAGAAGACCACACATGCTTAATAATGTTTAGATCGGGAGATTTTGAAGGCAAGTTTAATTGATTAATATTGCTTTCCTCCCAAAAACTCTTGAACAATCCGTGCCCTGTGTGGCATTGCGTTGTCATCAACGAAGAGAAAACCGGACCCAAAGTTTTCCGCAAACGAGAGCACGATGTTTCTTAAAATTTCATTCATATAAATTTCGGCATTTACAGTTCTTTGCAAAATAAAAAGATCCGTTTTTCCATTGTGCATTACTCCTGCCCATACGGTAATACCCCCTCCGCCAAAAGCTTCTTGAGGAGCCATATTTTCCTCAATGTATCTTTTCCCAGGTTGCCTCTAAACAAGAACCCTTCAATATGAATGGATCAGATTAAATCTTGTCTCATCGCAAAACATACAATTTTGCCATTCTGCACCCCACCTTATATGCGTAGCTGCCCACGCTTGCCTCTGATGACGGTGCTGCTGCAAAAGCCGCGTACATTTTGCGCGCCTACTTGCTCTACAGAAAAGATGTAAAAATAATCATTCTACAGTATTTTTTTTTAGTATACCTTAAGTTATTGTAGTTTAGCCTCCTCCTCAATGTCCTATCGGAAACCACAATACCAGTATGTCGCCGCATATTTTCATTGAGGACCCTAGAGTTCAGGGTCCGTCTACGTCGAGTTTCTCGTAGGAGGTTCCTCTCTGCTTGCACTGGTATTTTTCTATTCCGGCCATCTCCATGTCAGTAAGCCGTATCGCCCGTGGTTGGAAACCGTTCTTTTAGCCGAATGATTGTGGCCTTCCCAACATTGTACATATTGGCTACAGCCTCAACTGCCAGGCTTTCATTAAGCAATCTTAAAACATTTGCGCGTTTGGTTCGAGACAATCGTGTCATTTTTAAAAATAATTATGTAACTTAATGACATTTCCTGAATTAACAATGGTGTTACCATGGTATCTACTGCAACGTTATCCTGGCACGAAACACACGATGTGTGGAAATGGAGGCATATAAAATGAAAAAAATAAAAATAAAACCGATTATGGGTACGCCACTGGTCACGACGAAACGTAAGAAATTAAAATGTACTCGTTGCAAAAGAGGTGGTCCTAAGAAGTTATAATCACTTACCAAAACCCGTTCTTACAAAACATTGTAAGGCCTAATGACAAAAATACCTGAAATTTACAGGGGTTGAGAAAAAAATCGAAATTTCATGAACAAAGAGGGATATCAAAAATTTGAGAATTTATTTTGTTCCCTATAAATAGGAGATAAAGAAAATGCCATCCAAAATAATTTAAAATTATTTTTGTGGAAATCCGGTACTTTGGTAAAAAAAACATACTTCTCTCTGAATCCTGTAGACAGTTAAAGGTTAAAAGTAAAAAGAAATTGGAAAAAATGTGCATATTAAGAATTAAATTCTCTTTTAAATTTTGCAAACCGCGCATCGATAGCTTTATTCGTTCGTAAAATACTTTACTCCAAAGTTCACCTAACAATTAGCTCGGTCCGCTTGAATTGTCCAGCAGTTTATATGAAAATTCCAATTTAATTTACTGTCAAAGATTATTCCTAAATATTTTACTTGATTAACTTTCAAAATTAGAATGTCAACATTTATTTTAATACTATTCATATTTTGTGGTCTGTTATTTGGATTTAAAGTAAAAGAAAGATAATTACTTTTATCAAAATTAATTGTTAATAAATTATTATATTTAGCTTTGTTGATAAACATTAAATTTCAGTTATTACAAATATATATTGGCCGCTTTAACTTTCTTACCAGAATCATCTTGATTGTTGGATATTGCTATATTATGTAATTCGCTTACGGTACCGGCATTTTCATTTAACAGAATTGATTCGTCGTCTTTATCATCTAGTTCGTCGTTGTGGACATTAGAACGATTCACAATGTCATCACAAATTCCAGTATCAATCAAAGGATCTTCACTTATTATAGGTAACTGTTCCGGCACTTCAGGCTCTTGTTTTTCATAATCAGTTATTCTTTGATCTACAAAATCATATACGGAGTGTCGACGAATTGGGGCCAGAAAAATTAAACTTTTTTGCAAAAGGAGGCACTTGCCATAAGGCCTACTGCTCTTCAATAATTTTTCACAAACATTGCATGTTTTAAATATGCACGTTTCAGAAATATTTGGTTCAATAAGTAATACATCAAAAAAAAGTAGCGGATTTGCATCAGGCGTAGGCTTTTTGATAGTATAACGAGACGGTAAAAATGCATCTCAAAGCTCTTATCGTCTGACGCTTTAAAAAATTACGTGTCAATGTAATACCGATATTTTTTTACCTAATAAGGCCAAGTTAATTTCGTTTGATGTAACTAATTTATTCCCGAGCATACATATAGATGAAACCATCACCCTGGTTAATCAACTATTAGACTTAAAAAATATCAATGTTGTTAAAAAGCAAGAAATCTTATATTCACTCTCTGTATGTCTCGAGCAAAATTATTTTGAGGTCAATGAGCAAATATTCACTATCAAAAATAGCCTTATTATGGGCACCCTTCTTATCCCTTTATTGGCTGAAATGTTCATGAATATTTTAGAAGACAAGATCAGCAAATATCCACTTTTCAAACATTTTTTATTAGCACAGGTACGTTGACGACGTCTTGGCTTGTTTTCTTGGAACGGATGGACAGTTAAAAATATTTTTAGAGTATATTATTAGTTTGCATAAAAATATCAAATTCACAATTGAACAAGAAATTGATAACTCTATTAATTTTCTTGATTTAAATATCAAAAGAGAAAATGATTAACACAGTTTCTCCGTTTTTCATAAACCTACTCATACTGGCACCGTCATACCTAATTATTCGTGCCATCCTACTCAACACAAATTAGCTTCTTTTCATAGTATGATCCATAGATAGTAACTCTACCTCTTAACAAGGTAAATTTTCAAAAATGATTAAACTATATGAAGCAAATAGCCGTAAACAATGGTTATAAAGCAAATTTAATTGATAACATCTTAAAAAAGAAGACGTACAAAAAGACCATTGACTTAGTATTCCCAAGATTAAAAACAACCCCAGACAAATTTAAAACTATTTCTTTCAGCGGAAAATCCAGTAAAATAATTGGTTACTTTCTCAGTAAGTGTAGCTTATAAAACTAATAACTCTTTAAGCAGGTTCATTAAAAATAATAAAACTAAAAGCGACACTAATAAAAAATCTGGAGTCTGTAAGTTGAAATGCAAGGATTGTCCGAAAACATACATTGGCCAAATAGGTAGATATTTTCAAAAAATAGTAGAGGAACATTATAACAGTTATATCAAAAATAAAACTGATTTGAACTATGCTAATCATATTTACTCGACAGTCAACATAATTTTGGTCCATCTTTTAAAATTTTACATACTGAAAAGAAGGGGTTTTAAACTTATTCTGTTAGAGTCTATGGAAATAAATAAACTTAAAAATATGGATCTATTATTAAATGATCAATTAGATTTAAATAATTCACCTTTGTTAAATTTATTCTGCTCGCCATTGTCGATAAAGCTCTGTAATAAATATATTACCTACTTTATTGTATTATTATAATTATAGTAACCACGCGGTTTTCGCAAAATGTAACCCTCCCTCTATTTTATTGTTTTTTTAAATTATCTGAATTTATTGTACTAATTATTTTCAACAATCATTACATCTGTGTCATCTGACGAAACTACAATGTTAGCGAAACATGTCATTTCATAGTTAAATATAGTGGAAATTTACAGCTTAATTTGTGTTTTACTGTACTTCATAAGTCTATAGTTATGGATTTCCACCTAGTATCGGCTAAATGTACCAATTTAATGCATAATATAATATTTCCATATGTTTCACAAAAAAAATTTTTAATGCTTCTAAAAATTGGTACTAAATTTCTTAATTTTTTTATCCAATATTCTATGTGAAAATTCCAATTTAATTTACTGTCAAAGATTATTCCTAAATATTTTACTTGATTAACTTTCAAAATTAGAATGTCAACATTTATTTTATTACTATTTATATTTTGTGATGTTATTTGGATTTAAAGTAAAAGAAAGATAATTAGTATTATCAAAATTAATTGTTGATACATTATTATTAGATTTAGCTGTGTTGATAAACATTAAATATCAGATATTAAAAATATATTATTGGCCTGCAAAACCTTTCTTACTAAAATCATCATGGTTGTGGGGCATTGTTATATGTATTTCGTTTTTGCTACGGGCATTTTCATTAAACAGAATTGATTCGTCGTCTTGGTCATCTAGTTCGTCGTTTTGGACATAAGGACGATTCACAAGGTCATCACAAATTCCAGTATCAATCAAAGGATCTTCACTTATTATAGGTAACGGTTCCAGTACTTCAGGCTTTTGCTTTTCATCATCAGTTGTTCTTTGATCTACAAAATCATATACAGGGTGTTGACGAATTGGGGCCAGAAAAAAACAATAAAACATTCCATTTTTTAAATATGTACAGGGACATTATTTTAAGTGTCTCACCCGATTGGCGACTCTGCTATTAACCACAATAAAAATACAATTATATATTCCCTAACAGCTTTTAGTGAAGAAGCCAAATTTAATGTCAAAAAAAACTATGTTTACAAATTTGACAGATACGACGCCATATTGGATTTTCTTAAATGGCAACCCTACCTTATAGTAAGCCAGTTGCATTCGCCTATTTGTTCCCACATTAGAAATCTATAATTGTCAATATTTATTTTCAGCCGTTCCGGAGATACGAGGCTTCTAAGTTGGTGATTTTGTTATAGCCGAATTAACAGAAAATTTGAGATGAGAAACTCAATTTTTTCTGAAGATACGTAATTTCTTATGGCGGAGCCATCCATGCTATTGTCATATATGTAAGATGTCAGAAAATGACAGTTACGACGCCATTTTGAATTTTTTAAAATTGCAACCCACATTTATAACTACGTCAGTGTATGGCATTTCGCGATCCGATTTCAAAAATATATAGTTGTCGATATTTATTTCCAACACTTACCGAAATACGACGGAAGTATCTCACCCTATTAAAATATATATATGACAATAGCATGGGTGGCTTCACCATAAGAAATTACGTATCTCCAGAAAAAATTTATTTTTTAATCACAAAGCTTCTATTTTTTAATGGGGTGAGATACTTAAAACACATAATCATACGATGCAGTTTTTGATACGGTCGTATTTCGGTAAGGGTTGGAAATAAATACCGACAACTATATATTTTTGAAATCGGATCGCGAAATGCCATACAATGACGTAGTTATAAATGTGGGTTGCCATTTAAAAAAATTCAAAATGGCGTCGTAACTGTCATTTTCTGACATCTGACATATATGACAATAGCATGGGTGGTTCCGCCATAAGAAATTACGTATCTTCAGAAAAAAATGAGTTTCTAATCTCAAAGCTTCTGTTAATTCGATGATAACAAAATCACCAACTTCGAAGCCTCGTATCTCCGGAACGGCTGAAAATAAATATTGACAATTATAGATTTTTAATGTTGGAACAAATAGGCGAATGCAGCTGGATTACTATAAGGTAGGGTTGCTATTTAAGAAAATCCAATATGGCGTCGTATCTGTCAAATTTGTAAACATAGATTTTTTTGACATCAAATTTGGCTTCTTCACTAAAAGCTGTTAGGGAATACATAATTGTTTTTTTATTGTGGTCGATAGCAAAGTCGCCAACCGGGTGAGACACTTAAAATAATGTCCCTGTACATTTCAGAAATATTTGGTTCAATAAGTAATACATCAAAAAAGAGCAGCGGATTTGCATCAGGCGTAGGCTTTTTGATAGTATTACGAGACGGTAAAAATGCATCTTAAAGCTCTATCTTAACCGCTTACCGTATGAGGCTTAAAAAAATTACTTATCGATGTAATACCGATTCGAATAAAAAAAATTGATATTTAGCACTTTAAGGACAGTTGCTACTAATGTAGGATATGCTCTTCTGCCTCAAGTTCTTTCCTAAATGAAGATAATAGCCAGTTTTCGCCAACCAATACTCCCTAATATCTTGCCATTCACTAACTCTTGAAACCTGAATATCGGCTTGCTAGGAGGAATGATATTTGCTGCTGAATATGAAACCGGTGTTTACCAAATTGTTTCTGGAGTCTCAGAAAAGCTCGCGTTTGAAATATTGTCTTGCAGGATTTTGGTGGCTGGCAGAAACTCATCATCGTAATGTTCTTCGCGTAGTCGTGTTGTTTGTCATGCAAACAGTAAATTTACCTTTCCTCAAATATTTCTAATTTTTTAACTAAAGTTCTATTTATTTTCTCCCCCCCCCCCCCCCTCCCACCAACCTAAAATTCTGTAATTTAAATTAGTTTTAACGAATGCATAATATAATATTTCTATATATTTCACGATCAAAATTTTTTTAATGTTTCTGAAACTTGGTAGTAAACTTCCTAATTTTTTAATCAAATATTCTATGTGAAAATTCCAATTCAATTTACTATCAAAGATTATTCCTAAATATTTTACTTGATTAACTTTCAAAATTTCCCCCGACGGTATTCCCGGTTTGACGCACCGGTGGGGCTTGCGAGCTTCCTTGACTCGGAGAGCTACGTCGGCGGTAGGCAACTACCGGCAGGGTCTCCCATGCCGAACAGGTCTCTGAGGTTAGAAGCCAGACAAAGAAGAATACCAAACGCACAGTGGTGCATACACACACACTCTATCACATACACCATTTCTCACACCCACCTACACACACATTAACACGCAGGCCTAACCCCAAAGTGTTATGCGAGCCGTGCTGAGGGGGTGGATGATGTTGAGCCTGCACCAATCAGCAGGCGACCTCCCGAAGTAACTTTCGTCTTGCACCTGTACAGGAGGCACTGCAGGTGTCGACAATTTATTTCCTCCCTACTCGTGGGATCTTTTATGGACGACACAACATTAAAACAAGACCAACTTGATAGCAGGGAACTTGAAGACGCCCTACTAAAAAGCCCTGAGTCAACTGATGTGGACGAAAGCAACACTACGTTGACTACAGAGAACAAGGCAGATAAAGATCGGCCCAATGAACCTGATTCGAATCTAGACCTAAAGAAACTCAGTCTGAAACGACTATCCGGCGCATAATGACGGAAACAGGCAATTCAGGCTGCTAAAGAAAAAGGTGAGCCAATTCGTTACAAAAAGAAAAAGCCCGCCAGAAAGGAATCAGACACGTCCCGTGGAGTGGGTTCGCACGCCCATCCCAGACCCAGTGGTTCCACAGATGCCTCTCGCGAAAAGAGCCCAAACGCTCCCTCCAGAGGCATTTCAAACAAAAGATCTCGATCGACGGGATCACTTCTGACGCCCATCAGATCGTCAAGAAAAGAAGAGATAATGAAAGCAAGGTGACTTTCAATGAAGCCCTAACAGCTGTGAAGCTAGCCATTGTTCCTCAGGACTTCCCTGAGACACGCCTGACAGAGGAACAAGCGGACACAGTGCAAATGGCACTATTGGACGCTATCGCGCCCGGACGGGAAGGATCTGGGCCAGCGTTCAATAGCTGCTATTTCGACAAAGGTGCCGTCATCCTATCATGCAGAGGCGAAGGGACAAAAACCTGGGTGCAAACCGAGGCTCCAAGCTGAAGCTATGGGAGGGCGCTAACTTAAAAGCAGGGATGGCAAAAGACCTCTTACAGACGGCAAAAGTAATCATGGCGGCTCCTAAAAACCTCAGATTTAAAACGCCGAAAGAAATTCTGCAACTGGTGAAAACCCAATACGCAGGTCTTAAAACCGACGACTGGTATGTGATAAACCATACCAAAGACGACAATGGTGTTACATTGATTCTAAACATCGATGAGACATCTCTAAAGTGCCTGACCAAGTCCAACATGAAAGCATGTCTAGGACTCTGGAAAGCATCCTTTAGAGTTTTAGCAACAGCTAAGGGAAAGAAAGATGGCTCACACACAGTCAAACGACCTGAAGCTGCTGCAAATAAACCTACAACATAGTAGAGCTGGGTCTGCGGCCTTATGCCGTAGACTCATAAACGAGTCCGTAGCCGTAGCCGTAGCGCTGATTCAGGAGCCCTGGATCGTCAACGGACAAGTAAGAGGACTCGAACAAGCAGGTGATAAGCTTATATATAACTTGTCATCTGGTAACCCAAGAGCATGCATCTATGTCAGGAACGATGCAGACTGTGTGCCTCTGTTAAATTTCTGTTTTAGGGATCTAGCGACCGCTAAGCTGAGGTACAAGGAGGATGGGAACGTGAAAGAGCTAATAATCTCCTCTGCCTATTTTCCTTACGACTCGGACAATCCACCACCCACCACAGAGCTCAAGACACTCGTGGAACACTGCGAGGCCAACCGAATCCAGCTGCTAGCAGGCTGCAACTCGCATAACATTGCATGGGGGAGCACAAATGATAACCCACGTGGAAATGCCCTGCTGGAATTTCTGGTAAGTAGCAATTTAACACTATTAAATCAGGGAAACGAACCGACCTTCGTAACTGGTTGGCGTAGAGAGGTAATCGACATAACCTTGGTCACAACGCGTTTACTAAATGCGGTTAAAGGCTGGCGAGTATCGGACGAACCATCGGCATCTGATCACTGGTATATAGAGTTCGAACTAAAGAATTGCGGCGGGGCAGCAGCGCCCTACCACAATCCACGCAATACGGAATGGGAATCTTTCAGAGGTCAACTACGACAGAGTCTGACCTCCGTCAAAACCAATCTGCAAAGCACCATAGATATTGACTTATCCGTGGATCAACTTCAAGACGCAATCACAACAGCGTACGAAGAAAACTGCCCTCTAATAACAAAGAGTAAAAAGCAGGAAGTACCATGGTGGAATCGCCACCTGGAAGACCTGAGGAAAGAAACCAGGAAGCTTTTCAACAAAGCAAAGAGCACAGGAGACTGGGACAGATACGCTCGGTCTCTCACAGAATACAACAAAGCTCTAAGAAAAGCCAAGCGAGATTCGTAGAGAAAGTTCTGTGGGGAGGTAGAAACAACTTCCCAAGCAGCACGCATCCACCGAATTCTCGCTAAAGACACGTCAAATGCAGTTGGCACAATAATGAAACCAACAGGCGAATACACTACAAACGGAAAAGAGGCCCTAAAAACTTTTCTCCAAGTACACTTTCCGGGTTCTAGAATAACACAACCGGAAGCTCAACAGCAAAAAGTGAACGTAGTGCACAGACCCAAGAGAGCAAACTGGAAAACAGCAGTTAAAACAGTCAGCTATGAAAGAATCAAATGGGCTATAGGTACATTCGAACCCTACAAGTCACCGAGGCCGGATGGAATATATCCCATCCTCCTGCAAGAACAAACAAAGCGAAAATGTGCCTGATGAGATGCAGAAGCTTGTTTGGTAAAACCTGGGGACTCATACCGCAAATGGCGTTGTATTTATATGTCACAGTCATCAGGCCCATAGCGACATATGGATCTGTAATATGGTGGACGAAAACACAGCAAACTACGACAGTCACCAAGCTAAACAGCCTGCAGAGACTGGCTTGCCTGTGCATCAGTGGTGCAATGAAAAGCACCCCCACCGCAGCGATGGAAGTAATACTAGGACTACCACCCCTAGACATTCACATCAGAAAGGAGGCCAGCTGTAGCGCCTCCAGGATGAAAATAAATGGGGAATGGAAACAACAACCCATAAGAATAGGGCACACAAGAGTCGCGGATCTAATCAACGACGAGCTCTTGGAGATGCAAACAGATCACATGAAAGAGGTCTACAACTTCACCAGACCCTTCAACATCAGGTGCGACTCTGACATGTGGTCAAAAGGGACACCACCGTCATTAGATAAGGGCCTGGTTTGGTACACTGATGGATCAAAAACACCCGACGGAGCAGGCGCAGGTATATTTGGGGAAAGACCCAGAGTGGAAATCAGCATTCCCCTGGGAAACTACGCCACAGTATACCAAGCAGAAATACGTGCTATACAAGCATGTGTACAGAAAAATATCAAAAAGGGCTACCACGACCAAGAGATATACATTCTGTCAGACAGCCAAGCTGCCCTCAAGGCCCTGAACTCCAGTCGACTCAAATCGAGGATCACACTGGAGTGCCTAAACGACCTGAAAGACCTGGCCGCAAGGAACAACAAGGCAGAACTCCTATGGGTTCCTGGCCACTCAGGGATAGCAGGCAACGAAAAGGCCGATGAACTGGCAAGAGCCGGATCATCTCAAAAACTCAGGGGCCCTGAACCCGCCCTTGGCATATCAAAACAGGCAACCAGAGCAGCATCAGACAGGTGGGCACAACAGCAACACCTGTCCCGATCGAACAGGATACCTGGTCATACCCAAGCGAGGGCCACAATTGGAAAACCCTCCAAAAAGTTATCAACTGGAATGATGCCTTTAACGCGCACCCAGCTAAAACAAGTGGTCGGCCTACTAACAGGCCACTGCTTAAGAAAACACCTACACCGAGTAGGAATTTACAATGGTCCCATTGAATGCAGGCTTTGCGGCGATGAGGACGAAACCGCCTCACATATCATATATAACTGCGAAGCACTGACCCGAGGAAGACTCAGAATCTTCGGATACATTCAATGTGGGGATAACCTCCCACATGACAAACTTGGTAGGAATTTGCTGGACCTTATAAAAGGAACAAACCTTTTCTAGTAAGATAGGGGAGCACAATAAGCCACTAGGCTGCAGTGCAAGAAGCTTGGGCCGAACTTGCCCAACCCCTGCCTTTAACCAACCAACCAACTTTCAAAATTAGAATGTTAACATTTATTTTAATACTATTCATATTTTGTGGTATGTTATTTGGATTTAAAGTAAATGGAAGATAATTAGTTCTATTAAAATTAATTGTTATTGTTAATAAATTATTAAGTTTAGCTGTGTTGATAAATATTAAATATCAAATATTAAAAATATATATTGGCCTGCTTTAACATTCTTACCAGAATCATCTTGGTCGTGGGGCATTGCTATATGTAATTCGCTTACGCTACGGGCATTTTCATTTAACAGAATTGATTTGTCGTCTTCGTCATCTACTTCGTCGTGTTGGTCCTTAGGACGATTCACAAGGTCATCACAAATTCCAGTCTCAATCGAAGGATGTTCATTTATTATAGGTAACGTTTCCGACACTTCATGCGTTTGCATTGCATCATCAGTTATTCTTTGACCTACAATATCATATACAGGGTGTCGACGAATTGGGCCAGAAAAATTAAACTTTTTTGCAAAAGGAGGCACTTGTCATAAGGCCTGCTGTTGTTCAATAATTGTTTAAAAACAATGCATTTTTTAAATATACACGTTTCAGAAATATGTGGTTCAATAAGTAATACATAAAAAAAGAAAAGTAAATTTGCATCAGGCGTAGGCATATCTACGAAGCATGCAAATCCTTGTCTTGAGCGATAATATATCGGTTGATGGTAGGAGCATCGAACAAGTTGACTCATAGAAATATTTAGGACATAAGCTCATGATCGGCCGAGATAACCAAACCACGAACTGAACGGGAGAATAAGCTTGGCGAAGGCTGCGTTTGGAAGGCTAAGAGATGTTTTTAAATCAAATATTCATATGTCTCAAACAATGATTAATGTATATTACCAGTACTAACCTATGGCGCAGAAACGCCGACGCTAACCAAAAAAAAAACGGCAGAAAAGCTGCGAGTTGCACAGACAACTATGGAGCGGTCAATGCTGGGTCTGTCTCTGAAAGACAAGGTACCCAATTTAACTTATACGGCATACAACGGGCGTGACTGATGTCATAGAAAGGGTTGCAACTCTGAAGTGGATCTGGGTGGGCCACTTGGCATGAACAAGGGACGGAAGATGGTCAAACTGCATGATACAACTATACAAGGTATGATATCAACAGGGTGCGCAGTGGATCGTGACGTCACCTAGAGAGGAATTTTTGAATTGAACGCGCCGAATTATACGGCAAAGCGTAGTTTACGTTATTAAAAGGCAATTTTATATGACATTTTTAATAAATTTATTTCTTGTAGTTGTATCATGGTCAAAGCGTATTTTAGAGTGGAGGCCTAGGCACGAAGCATACAGAAACAAAGGCAAATCACCAACAAAAGGGACGGATAACATCAAGAGAAATCGAAGAAACTGGATGAAAGACGCACAAGACCGAAAGCATTGGCAAAGACTAAGGGAGACCTATATCCAGCAGTGGTTGCGAAAGGCTGATTGATTTATTGATCGATTGTAGGCTTTTTGTAAGTATTAGGATCTGAAATCTGAAAGCTTTGTCTCAACCGATTACCATATTTATCTCTGACGCTTTAAAAAAGTTACGTACTTATAGGTAATACGAATTCGACCAAAAAATTGATACTTAGCACTTAGGCATTGTGAAAAAAGGACTAAGTTCCTAACTGAATATAATAGCCAGGTTTTGCCAACCAATAAAATCCCTTCATTCAAATTTTCAAACGCTAATATCTTGACATTCACTAACTCCCAAAACCTGAATTTCGGTTCGCTAGACCGAATGATACTTGCTGCTGAATATGAAACCGGTTTTTGCCAAATTGTTTCTGGAGTTTAAGGAAAGTTCGCGTTTTGTTTTGCATGATTTTGGTGGCTGACAGAGAAACTAAGTATTAATAAAACACGTTGTTTTCATCATCGTAATTTTCTTCGCGTAGTCATGTTGCTTGTCACGCAAACATTAGATTTTAGGAGGGAGGGGCAAAAAAAAAGATATTCTTTTCCTTTTAAGTAAAAAAAAATATCTCCCCCCTCTCTATGGGTGCCCAAGCATGCACGGTCTTAATCCGATTACTAGTGATATTAATACTATAAATACGACGTTCCACTGGAATTCGTAGTTGTACTAGGAGTAAGGAAATTAATAAATACCGTTTTTTATTTGAGGAGGCAAGTATACACTCTCCTCATCCATGCTGTAATCAATATTGATATATTCTTGTATTTTTGGAGCCATTTCTTGGACTAAAATTATAAATGGATTAGTATGTTTAAATAAGAAAAAATTATACTGGAACTGAGTGTAACATAACAAATGCAGATTGTCCCTGGCCCTGCGTGCTCGTGATATTTTCAGGTAACATGCATTTATGCTGTTATTAAAATATTGGATATTCCTTTTTTTTTACTGTAAGTCTTTTTTGAATTAATTTGCTAACATTTTGGGTTGGATGAAAGTTTTGTTTATTTCACTTTTGATTTATTATTTACATTGCATTAAAATCTATTTTAGTATTAGCATTTTTTTTGCACATACAGATTGCTCCTGATCTAGGTACAATAAGTAATAATTTTAACTAAAAAAAAATGTTATTTTTATTGTGAATTGAAATACATCTTTGAATCTTTGAACAATATTTTCAAAAATTTCTGGAAATTTTGTATGCTTTTGTTATATTACTACTGAAAAATCTTTCTCATTAAATAAAATCGGACTGTTACCTGCAACCATACGAAATACTTGGTCAAGCATTTCAAATAACAAAGTTCTTACAATTGGTATTGTATTATTCTTTAAATGTATTCCATTTTCTCGAATAAACCTTCTATCATAACAAAAGAGGCCAGGTCTTCTTAGACCATTTCGTTGTTGCACTAAAAGTAAATATTTCTTGATCAGGCTTTATTGTCACAAAACAAAATTTGTCTTATTTTTAGTTAAGCAATAAAAATCCATCTTATTTTATATAAAATATCTATAGCTCTGCCATGAAAATGACCAAATTTATAGTGTATATGTCCACATCTATGGATAATTTACATAGGACAGAAGTTATACAGATATGTGTCGAGAGTTTAATATTATTTATGAATTTGTCATTTTGTACAAGAATAAAAATTATCCAAATACCTTTTTTAGCAGTCGAAGATCAATAAAAAGTATTTGCTAACAGATTATAACAAAGAAACCAGTTGTGGCATGTCAGTGAACATCCTAGATTATTAATACTGCGAACTTTTATGGCAATAACCCATTTAATAAAAAGAAAGAAAGTTAAGATGCCTTATGTAATTTGAAGAATAACTTAGAAAATTGATTTTATAAAAAATGTTCGTGTGTTTTTTTCGTGGTGACTGGTTTTAAAGTTAATACAGGACCGGTAGAATTCTGGCTCCATATGAATTCTTTTTTATTACTGGAAAATGTCTTCTTGACAAAAGCTTCTGCGTCCCCTTAAATTAATTTAATTTTAATTTTAAAATATCTTTATTCATTCAAATATATTGTCACGTGTCAGGTATAATTACTAACTAAATCTAATTATAATTAATAATTACATAGATAACATTGAACGTTACGTCACATAGATACACAACAGGGCAACGTCCCGTTGGAGCTGGTGTTGGCTCATGGTATTGATACCTGGCTTCTATTTCTCCTATTACTACGAACAGTTCCAGTAGCCTATTACCATGATACAATTATACAAGGTATGATACCAACAGGGTGCCCAGTGGATCGTGACGTCACATTGTGATACATTTTTGAATTGAAAGCGCCGAATTATACGGCAAAGCCTAGTTTACGTTATTAAAAGGCAATTTTATATGAAATTTTTAATAAATTTATTTTAAATCATATTAGCCTTAGAATTTCTACTGTGACCTAAATACTGAAACATACATTTTATATATATAGATTGATTATTGTCAAGATTTAAAACTTAATATACTTACCTTCCTTTTAACTCAAACTTGTAGATGTGATTATGTTAGAAGGAAAATTAAAGTATTCAGGAATTCGTTTCGACCAAAATTTTACATATAAAACTCTAACTTAAAAACTATTTTTGATAATATAGCAATATGGCGGTTTTTGCGCACAAGTGACGTCACGAAAACCTGCGCGGTATCATTTCTTCTTGTAGTTGTATCATGGCCTATTACTGCCATGAGGAAATTAGTTTTGAATGATACTTGAATGTTTTTAGATGACTTAATCGCTAGCTTAATAGAAATTGGGGTCCCTTAAACTAAAAAAGCGCTCATTAAAATTGAAAAAACTAGTGTATACGAGGGAGATTCGATTTTTTTGTTGCTCAAAAGTAAAGTGCTCTTATTTTTTGTTTTGGATAAAATTTTTATTTATAAAAATTGTTTACAATTAAAAGCTACGTAAGAATACAAAGTTATAATTTTCTATTAGTGAATAGAAAACTATACTATTCACAAAACGAAAAAACTTTTTTTGTGTTACTCTGCACTTATAGAGACTTGATTTTTTTACTTAGATTAACTTTTATAATTTAAAAGGTAAGACATTTTTTAAATAATTCAAAAAGATCCTAAACATATTGCCAAAAATTGATTTTGGTTTAAACCTACTTGCTTCAAAAATAAACGAATTTTGCCATAATTTTTTTGAATGGTTTAAGAAAAATTAGGAATAACTGGACATTTAAAATTTGACTAATAATCTAAAGGTAAACATTTCTAAACGTCATTTCATCTCTTAAATCTAGTCTCTATACAGGGTAAGACCAAAGAATAAGTATTTTTTCGTTCTTTAAATAGAAGGCCGTGACTTCATAGCCGGAAACACCTTTTAATTCAAAAAAGTTTTACAAGTAAAAATTATATCTAAAACGAAAAATACGAGCATTTTACTATAGAGCAACTTTAAAAAAATTAAATCTCCCTCGTATGCACTGCGGTTTTTTTCAATTTTAATGAGTGCTTTTTTAGTTTAATAGGACGCAGCAGCTATTACAAAGAATACAAATTTCTGTGAAATCAATAATAAAAATGTTTTCCATATGAAGCCAGTATTATGCTGGTCACTATACAGGGTGTCCCGAAATTAGTTGACAATATTTTAAAGGGATAAAGTACATCCAAAAATAGAACTAAAATCCTGTATAAATATACCTTAAAAAACGCTTCGATATGGGGCTAAGCCCCCCGAATGGAAGCTATGATAAGCGGTTTTCTCACAATATCTCAGATACTGATTGAAGTATCAAAACAAAATTTGATACATGTTTTACCCATGACAAGACGCAATAAACGGTTTGTTTAGCTTAGGTGTATTTCTTCCAGTGGCGTCCCACTGGGTAGGTAGTAAGGAGAATATTGCCCTAACTTTTTTATTTGTAGGATTTTTTAACGCCAGGTACAATTTTTAAAAGCACTGAAGCCTTCTATTGAAAAAAGGTACTTCTGCTTTATTTCGGTAGGATTCACCATTTTTTAGTATAATCGATTTTAAAATTTTCGGTTTTTTGCAAGTCGTTAAGGTGTGTTTTTGCATATCTCAGCAAACACTTAATATTAAAACATTAAATTTATTAGAAGTTCTACTAGCGACAAGGCATATTTATTAAGGGATGTTATTAAAAAAATGTTTTCCAGTGTGTCGCACGGGGTGGGCCTAAAGTAAATATTACTATTTTTTTTTTAATTTGGGGGGCTTTCATACTTTTAATGCAATTTTTAAAAATTTTTAAATTTTTTGTTAATAAAACCTTCTATTATTGTAATTTGACAGAATATAACGTTTTCAACAGAGTTTTAGACCTTGTTTTTTCAATATTTATTTTTATAAGAGACTTTTTTTTATTAACAAATATTTTAAAAAATTACATTAAAAGTATGAAAGCCCCTCAAATAAAAAAAAATAGTATTATTTACTTTAGGCTCCATCCCGTGCGACGCCACTGGAAATTTTTTTTTAGTAACGTCCTTTAATAAATATGCCTTGACGCTAGTAGAGCTTCTAATAAATTTAATGTTTTAATATTAAGTGTCTGCTGAGATATGCAAAAAAACACCTTAGCCTTTTCAACGACTTGCAAAAAACCGAAAATTTTAAAATCGATTTTACTGAAAAATGGTGAATCCTACCAAAATGAAGCAGGAGTACCTTGTTTCAATAGAAGGCTTCAGTGCTTTTAAAAATTGTACTTGGCGTTAAAAAATCCTACAAATAAAAAAGTTAGGGCCATATTCTCCTCACTACCTACCCAGTGGGACGCCACTAGAAGAAATAGACCCAAGCTAAATAAACCGTTTATTGAGTCTTATCATGGGTAAAACATGTATAAAATTTTGATTCGATACTTCAATCAGTTTCTGAGATATTGTGAAAAAACCGCTTATCATAGCTTCCATTCGGGGGGCTCTAGCCCCATAACGAAGCGTTTTTCAAGGTATATTAATAGAGGATTTTAGTCCTATTTTTGGATGTACTTTATTCTCTTAAAATATTGTCACCTAATTTCGGGACACCCTGTATATTAAAATAGTTTAGTGATCTTTAAAATATAATATTAATTTGCTGAATAAATCAGAACCAATTATTGCGAGGCGAAACCTTGCTGATAGTCGGAATTCTGAACATTATTCAGCTTAACGTGGGTTCCTAACCACGATCCTCTGTCATGCGACACCCCCTAAGGGCTATCAACCCTTGGTTTCGTGCCATTGCATGGCGTACTGATTGGGAAGTGTGTACTTTCGTCCGCACTCCACGAGATGTCCAATCTTATCCGGCCTGGTTACCGACATGAATGGGGTGAATTAGGAGATAATACATTTTACACTCTTCCCTGCATTCTTAAATCCACTGAATTTCGGACGTACTTTTTTTATTGTGTGTATGCCCACTCCGAGGATTGAACTTGGTTCGCCACGGTCGAATTCCAGTAACTCACCTCTGAGCCAGTGCCGTGGTTATACAACATTGCATTCCCAAAGTAAAATTTACTATCTCTGGATTTTTAAATGTTATCTTGTCTGGAGACGGTGTTGTACCGTTGCGAAGGTCACACGTCGATACGGACGGCGGTGCTGAGTGATAGGAATTCCAACCTATTCTACCTATATTAACCAAATAAAAACGTTGACAATATACAAATAAATATAGAATAAACATTCAAAACTAAATTGCAAGTGTGTGCAGTGAGTGCAGTGCAGTGTTGTGTAAATCACACTAACACAAAAAGCACTGCCCTGCACCACAAAAATCCACATTCCTGAAATACCACGAATACCGACGGATTGCTGAACCGAACACGACAAACCCAATTTAACTCCGCCCATCAGGCGCGATGAGCGACCCACCGGGTGCCCCAGGCACCCATGAACAAACTCTACGGACAAAGAACGAACATATAGAAGACGACCGAATTAGTATCGCTAGTAGTCATGCTAGTGACGTAAGTCAGTTAAATAACCCAAAGCGAACAAAGACCCTACTGAAGTATCTTATGACATACAAGGTCTGCTGCAACATATGCGTCGAATTCCACAAAAAATGCCAGCGAAAATCGGAAAGGGAAAAACTCAGAATAGAAGTAACACAACACTTGAAGCATAAACACGCGGTAAAGTCGAAAATACCACTTACTCCACCCATAACCACAATAAATAAAAATCTGGAAACAAAAACGAGAAAACTGACAACACACACGACATATTTAAGCGCCTCTAAAAAGGACCTACCGTTAACTGACCATATACAACTAGAACGACAAAGGGAATAAGAAAGGGCAAAAATAATTAAGGGGGATGATATTTTCATAAAACCAAAGAATACCATCAAAATACAAACGGCAGGTGGGGAAAATCAGGAGCAACCCACAAAGTACCAAAGAATACTCCGACCACGACCACTTAAAATACAAAACAGGTACCAAGTACTTTCAGACGACGGCACGGATATGGACATAGACATAGAAGATACCGATAACGAATCAACGGCGCAATCTGAAATCTCGAGCAAGGTCAGAGAAACGCTTAAAACAAAACAAACAAAACACAACCAACAAAACAAACAAAAAACACCCCCACAACAACAAACTAAAACGAACCAGCCAAGAATAATCAAACCACCCCCCATCATTCTAAAAGGGGTAGCACAAACTAAGGAGGCATACACAGAGCTAATAAACGAACTAAAACGTACAATAAAAAACACATATTCAATAAAATTTACCAAAAACAATACCATAATCTACATCGACGATCACCAGGACTACGCTAATTACAAAACAGCACTAAAACAAGAGGAGAGGGTAGAGTGGCATACCTACACCTCACAGCAAGAGAAAACGCATGCATTTATTATTAAAGGATTGGACCATCTACCCGAAACTCAGGACATAAAGAACAAACTACGCGACGAACATGGCATTAATACAAAAAACATTTATATTATGAAAACTAAATTTAGACCGTTCTATTTAATTATCACAGATGCAGCCACAAAACTAACGACACTAGAAAAAATTAAATACTTAAGCTATGTACGGGTAAGCTGGGAAAGAAGAAGACAAACAACTGCAGTTATTCAATGCAAAAAGTGTGGGCAATGGGGGCATGCAACATCCAATTGCTACAGGCAAACGCAATGCCTCCATTGTGCCTTGCCGCATCCGACAGCTGAATGCACAAATCAAAGCAGAGCCCAAAGTGCATTAATTGCGGCAAGAACCATAGAACCACATCCCAGCAATGCCCAGTTTATCTGTACAAACTGGAACAATTGGAGAAGAACGGTCGGCAAAGAGTAAAACCTAATATCCAAAACTATACAAACCTGCACCTTTCCCGACGTATAATCCATGGACGAGCAGGGCAAATGCCCCATCGGCAGTCGATAGGGCAAATGTCGACACAATTCCAGAACGTGACCGCTATTCACCCCTGAGACGACCTCAAAATGAAGATTCTGATACCGAAATTGAACAGGAACAACGACAACCGCAAAGAACTAGGCTCCGCCCACAACAAGGCAACCCCCCCGCGGGCTCATTCGGAACAGCACAGGCAAGTAGTTTATTTACTGCTATGAAGGAATTTAATAAACTTATCAATATTAACGAATTCATAAGGTTTTTGAATGACTGTACAAGAGAATTAAGAAAGGCTAATTCACAGGAAGAACGCGTTTCAACCATGATGTCGCTAATGGGCGACAATCTCAATAATTATAAAATTAGCCTTCCATAATTGTCTTAAAATTGCTACATGGAACGCGAACGGCGTTTAACGGAAAATTGGTGAATTAAAGCATTTTTTGAACAGGTATAGTGTAGACATTTTAGCTATTTCGGAAACGAAACTTGAACAAAACATAAAGTTTAAGATTCGAAATTATCAGGTGCATAGAGTGGATAAAAATGCACGTGGAGGGGGCGTGGCCCTAATAATTAAAAATAATTTAGCTCATGCTAAATTATCACAACAACCCCCCCCCCCCCCCCCCCCACCTAAGAACGCAAGATGACGATTTTGGTCACATTTTTAACCAAGGAGCTAAGGTGTTAGTATTGGGCGACCTCAATGCGAAACACACGACGTGGAGGAACAACATAACTGTGTCAAATGCGCAAGGACAGGTAATAAGACAATACATGGACAATAACGACATACAAATATTATTACCGACAAAACCAACATGTTACAAGAGCCCGACAGAACCAACATACATAGACATTGCACTTTTAAAAAACATAACAGACATAAGAGAACTAAAAACACTGGACGAACTTTCTTCTGACCATCTTCCAGCCATGCTAGAATACAAAACTAGCATAAAGAGGGAAAAAGGAAGGTCAACATGGCTTTACAAAAACACAGACTGGACGAGATACAGACAAATACTAAATGACACCACAGAAATAACGAACAACATAACAACGGTAGAACAACTGGAAGAACAAGTGGACAAAAAACATACAAAACGCAAGAAACAGGACGGCCACAAAAATAAGACTAGAGTCAAACGAAATGAAATTACCACAAGACATACAAGACTTAATAAGACGTAAAAACCAAACAAGAAAAAGGTGGCAAAGACTTAGACAAATACAAGACCGAATACAAACTGACCAACTACAGGAAGAAATAAGACAAAGAATACTAGACCACAAAAACCAGACATGGACTAACATCATAACAAACTTAAACACCAGGGACAATTCACTTTGGAAGCTAGTAAAACGGACAAGAAAAAATGACGAACAAATACCCACATTTACTACAGAACCACAGACAAACAGACAAAAAGCGCAGACCCTAGCAAACCAATTTTCGCACGCATGCGCGGGGAAGCCCAATACAACACAGGAACAAAACGAGGTGACCAGAATCGTCAACAAGTTTACAAAGCAAAAATACCCCATCCCACCCTCTGTATTACCCACCCTTTATACAAATCCCCAAGAGCTGTATAAAGTGCTGAAAGAACTCAGAAACAATAGAGCGCCAGGGGAGGATGAAGTGTCAAACATCCTTCTCAAAAACATTCCACGTAAAACTGTTGTACAACTTCACTACATAATAAACGCTATTTTTCTGCTGCAGCACTTTCCGAACCAGTGGAAGAGGGCGATTATAGTGCCAATACTAAAGCACGGTAAACCGGCTGATAGACCAGACTCTTATAGGCCAATCGCCCTCCTCAGCTGCCTCGGGAAGACTGCGGAGAAAATAATACATCATAAACTCAAAATCAAAAAATTGGACCAGAATGTACCGGAGGAGCAATTCGGGTTCAGGGAAAACAGGGGCGCAGTACTGCTTGTTGCGCATGTCGCACAAAGAGCGCTAGAAAAAATGGAAAAAGAGCAATGTACTGTGCTACTGGCCCTGGACATACGGCGAGCCTTCGATAGTGTATGGTTCAATGGTTTGATTTACAAACTCATTACACTACACAATTTTCCACCTTACATAATAACACTGATGCATTCATACATAATTAACAGAACACTAAGAGTAAGGGTGGGAGATGATTTGTCCTCTCCTGTAACTCTGCATGCTGGATTGCAGCAGGGCACTGCACTGGCGGCGCCACTGTTCAACCTTTATACAGCCGATATCCCAGGTTTCCCAAACTCCAACCTGGCTATATTCGCAGACGACGTACTAATGTACGCAAGCTCGTACTATGCGAATGTAGCCAGACAGCACCTTTCCAACCACTTAAGTGTCCTCCTCCCGTGGTACGAGAAATGGAAATTTGAAATAAACGAAGAGAAATGCGAATGCTTAACAATTACAACAAAAAGAAACAACGTTCATATAAATCAACACCTAATAATAAATAATAAAGAAATTGAACCCAAACAAACGTTAAAATATTTAGGAGTAACGCTAGACAAAAAACTGACGTTTTTACCAAACACGACAAAAACAATACAGAAATTCTACGCAGCGACCAACAATTTACAAAAATTACTTAGACACGGATCATTTCTTTCACCACAGAACAAACAGACAATTTACAATCAAATGATTCGACCAGTACTGACCTACGCAGGACCGGTCTGGTGCAGTATATCAGACCACCAATACAACAGACTACAAAAACTACAAAACATAGTACTTAGACAAGTACTTTCTGCACCAAGACATACGCCACTACGTGTATTACATAACGCAACAAACACACCATACTTAAAACAGTACGTACAAGACGAAGCGACAAAGTTTTACGAAACAAAACCGAACAACACGATACTGACAGCAAACATGACATACATAAGAGAACAAGACGACTACATACACAAACCCCTTTACCACAAACTGCCAATTTATAATAAAAATAGAGTAAATTAAAAACCAACAACCATAACCAAATAAGAACGTTACACCATTTCTCATACCACGCGGGCTTAGCCTATCCCACTTTAAAGTATCCACCCACCTGATCATTTCGAGTCTTTGACAAAATGCTACACTGTACCTGCGAAAATTAAGCTGTTTTTTTAACCTATTTTTCCAGCAAACGTACCCCAAACTCCATTAAGTTAGCGATAAAGTCATTTAAAAACCTTCAAGTCTCATTCAAAACTGAATCCTTCATGGCAGTAATAGACTACTGGAACTGTCCCTAATAAAAGAACTATAAGCCAGTGTGCTACTACCACGAGCCAACACCAGCTCCAACGGGGCGTTGCCTTGTTGTGTTATCTATGTGACGTAATATCATATATGTACATTATCTATGAGTTTAGTATCATTAGATTAGTTAGTAGTACCTGACAATGTAAAATATAATAAATAAAGAGATTTTAAAAGTAAGTAAGTGTTATCTTGTCTTTTATAGAACTATATTTAGTATTATTTTATTTTTTTTTATTCATAAAATCGTCTTTACGAAGTTGTCTATCACTGTGACAGAGAAATTTTTCATACACTTATATGGTGTCTTCATTCACCTGTTTGTTGTGTTCATAAGTTACCGCTGCAGTGTCTCTATGGTGGGTTATTGGCATTCGACCGTGACGGTCCGGGTTCGATCCCCGGAGTGGGTATAGGCTTAATAAAAAAAGTACGCTCGAAACTTCCGTGGATAAAAGAATGCAGAATACTATTAGAGAATCATAATATCGGGACCTAGAGAGAGGGGCGCAGAGGAACGAGGAGTAAAAAGGATAAACTATTACATACCCGTGGTTCGGATTCCACGTTAGGCTGTAGGTCCCGTCTGGTTGACATTACCCAGACGATAAGGGATACAATGTGCCTTATAGGCCTAAGTATACTGGCTCTTCCGCCAACCCCCAAAAAAATAGTGCACGACGTGAGAATTCCGCTTAAAACAATCCACATTTTACCAAAAATGAGTTTTCTGTACTCAGTTACATGGAGTTTAATGATCTTTCAGAAATTATTCAAGCACCAATTCAAGATCGTTAGCGAGTTAGTTTCGCTAGATCAATCTCCTGGTCACTTTACCAGCCAGATAATTTCTATGGAAACAATTCGTCGCCTTGCATACGAAAGGGCGTATTTCAAAAAATCGATTTTTTTACATAAGCCCTTATATTATGTCTTTAGGCGATATTTTATTGCTGTCAAATGGGCGTACCTTTATCTTTATTCCCTGTGAAGTTATTTAGAAAAGTAGTTTGGGCGAAACTCAATACAGCATAATATAGAAGCAGAAAAAAGGCGAATCTCAATTACGCCCTTTTGTTTGCCATATTTTATTAATTATTGTTGAGTTACGCCCTTTTGCTGATCCATCACAACTACTGCCTATTTTCAAACTTGCAAGAAGGAATTAACCATACATTGTAAATAAGATGGAACTTACTGACGCCTTAGATTTTAAAGATTTGTCAAAACATACTAGTTTTAAGTATCCGTGCAGACGATAACAAAAACATAGTGAACTGGACAGAAATCTCGGAGTTTAAAGTTGAAAAGAAGGAGGCTAATAAAATTATTTACAAGTTATCCCATTATGATGAAACCTACAGAAGCATTACCCTAAAAAGAAACCAGGAAAATTTTTTCAATTTGTCTGTTGAAAAGCTCAATAAGGAAAGACCTTAAATACGACAACTTGGTTTCACTGTGCGCTGGAAAAGACCCTGGGGTAAAATCTCTTGACCACGTTGCTTTCTACAGATCGCTTCACCATGAGTAAAATGCTGATTGTATAAACATTGTACTTAAGATTAGTTTCGTTAGTAACATTTTTTCAAAGTTGATGTTAATTTTTTTGTACCAAAAATATATTTTTGCATTAAAATAAAGGGGCGTATCTTTTTTAGCAATCTATAAATCCAAACAAATACAGCAGACAAAAGGGCGTACCTCATTTGTTTAAACTTTTTTTCCCTTTTTCTGCAATTTCAAAGATATTTATTTAAAACATTTAGTGTGAATGTATGTAGTGAATATGTATTCTTTTTGTGACTGAAAACCCCAAACTACAGCCATAAAAACCTTTTAGTATTCTTTTGACAGAAATTTTATTTGTATCAAAAATTTAAAATCGCTCTCCTGCAAAACTATCAATTTTGAGATACGTCCTTTCGTATGCAAGGCGACGAATTGTCTCAACAATGGTTTATTTGGATATTATCTTGTTGGTAAAGTTGGATTTAGCTTAGAGAAGTCCCAAAAGCACGTAACCGTAAACCATTCGACTAAAAATCTATATTTTTGTGACTTTTTATTTAAAAAAAAAATCTTTACATTTTTACAAATATTACGCCACTGTGCGCCACCATTCTTTAAAATAAAAGTATACAAATCAAATTATTTCAACCTTTTTGTTTAGAAATAAGGGCGAGGAGAAGAACAAAATGTTCCAAATACAATATTCCTCCCCTTATTTTGACCTGCATCACTGTACCCAAATAGTTTTCAAGTTAAACCCTGTAAATATACCATACCCAAAATGTCATGAAAATAGTCCCAAAGACAAGGAAGTTACTAAACTGGATTAAAACTTTAGGGTCAGAGTTTGTAAAAAGTATTGATACGTCTTAAACAATGTAGTGTACGCAATGGCATATTTAGGGGGTGGGAGCTCGGGTCTTAAAGTCTAATTGCAACCTAATTTTTCGTCTCACGCTTGGACTCTTAATTTAAATTTTTAAATAATGTATTCTTGGTTTAGATTACAAAGGTCTTGTAGGAAACTTTTAGTTTTTAAACTTTTTTTTCTAAAAGTCCTGTTTTATATAGAGATTAAGGTTTCGAACGCATATTGTTTTAGTTATTGATTTATGATGCAATTTTACAGGAAAACGAGTAAAAATAATAATATTTTATTGTATTTTTCTATTATATACTTATCTGTTCCGTTTTCCCTGTTTTAGAGCTATTTTAAATCAACAAAAATATAACCCAATGCAATACAATATTTTTTCAACAAAAACAAAAAACAATTAGGTATTTATTTTTAAAGAGAAATATTAAAATACAAATTTTAATTGAAACGAAACATTCTTTATGGAAGAAACGTGATAATTTATAATAAAAAAATAGTGCGGGAAGAAACGAGAATACTTTATTATGAATATACAAAACGGCACGTAAGAAGGCGCATTTAAAAACCTAAGCATTTGCACCAAAAACTGCTCTTAGATCTACGCTCCTAAAATACATGACTTCTTAAAAAATCATCAATTTTGGCACGGTGTGCGATTTGTACTTTATTTTTAATCATGAAAAACCGAGCCCGGAAAACGCTGGTTCGAGTCATACATACGTCTTATGTAAAAATTTTGGATTGACACCAATGGTCATATTTTTCACAAATATAAAAAATGTTTTTTTTTTAATAAAGAGCCAGCTAGGAATATCAAAAAAAAGGTAAAAAAAACATTTACAAAAACAAATTTAATCTAACCATGCAGAGGGGGAGAGGTAA
The DNA here is from genome assembly GCA_935413205.1 of Polydrusus cervinus. Taxonomy (NCBI): domain Eukaryota; kingdom Metazoa; phylum Arthropoda; class Insecta; order Coleoptera; family Curculionidae; genus Polydrusus; species Polydrusus cervinus. The sequence goes on from OW284516.1 coordinate 33,327,683, forward strand.
TAATTTAATTTTCGAAATTTGATAGTAGTTAGGTGAATTTTAAACCAACTTTGGGCGTGGCCCCGAAAATGTTTCGCCTGCGGTGCTTTTCCGTCTTCTTCGCCAGGTATAATATCATGAAATACATGTAGTCCCGACTGTCCCTTTCTCCAGAAAAAAAATGTCCTACTTACACCCACTGAGCCCCCCCTCCCCCCACCCCAAGCATATTTTCTGGCTACGCCACTGAGTGTGCGCGTCTTCGATTGCGTAAATGAACAAAAGTATTCATATGGATATTTAAAAAAAAAACAGAATGTTACAAAATTACTTTTTCATAGTTACCATAGTACTCGTTAAAGCTCAATTATCTAATGCTATTTAGGGCCTCCGTGAAGGCTAGAGGAATATGAATTAATGAATAAATGCATACCGACAAAATAAATTAAGTTCTTTTATTAGTAAGAAAATTTAATAAAACATATCTATAATTTTGATAGCACAATAAATATTAGATTAAATGGTACATATTCATATAAGATTAATATAAACATATCTGTTGTGGTATTATTATGATAATTTCATGTATTGTCGAGCTTATCTATTTACTATTTGCATTGACGCATAAAAATGTTGTTATGAATTATGCTTTTGGAAAAATCATTCAAAAGTAACATCAATACAAAAGGCTTTACCACTTTACCAGGCTGGTTTATCGGTTTTTAGGGTTCTGTAAAAAACAGAATCCTTTTACGTAAGAGAAGATCAAGGTACCTAAACCAAAAAATGGTAATTGCGAGGGGTCACAGACGCGAGAATAGAACTTTTCCTACGACCACCTACGAAAATGAGAGAAAAAGCACGGTTAATTTGGCTAGAAAGCGCCGTATATCACACGCATGTTGAAAATAGTATATTACATAACAAGTGATGAAAGTGATACTTTTCAAACGAGGAGATATTTAGCACGAGGCGTCAGCCGAGTGCGGAAATTCTCCGAGTTTTAGAATAATCACTTTCACACGAGTAATGTACACTATTTTTCCTACGACCACAAAGAATTATGAAAAAAACCTTTGATTTGGGAAAAAATATTTTAACTCTAGAGTTGAAAAAAAATATTTCAACTCTAGAGTGGAAATACAAGGCACACTATTTAATTTAAACATATGATGCCAATTCGACAGACCACCCCTATTTATTAAAAAGAACAAATTTTAGAAAGCAGTTTAGTGTTTAACTTAATTATCATGTATTTGTCGAGTGATTTCGAATTAGAGTGTGAAAATACGCCATCTGAAATTATAAAAAATATTAATAATATACTGAAAAATCTATTACCATTCAAAACAAGCCGCGCTGAAGAAAATGTCATATATTATATTAAACAAAAAATGTTTATTGGTAGCCATAGCGTAGAGACTAGAGCTATGGTATACAGATCGAAAGGTCACAGGTTCAAATCCCATCAGGAGTATTTGACTTTTTTTTATAAAAACATTAAATAATTTATAGAATTAGGTATTTTGAATTGAAATCTTCCTTGTTGGATGAATTTTTAAAATTTAATCAAGGAAAGATGCACTAAACATAAATTTTAAAAATCCACCCAACAAGGATGATTTCAATTCAAAATACCTAATTCTATAAATTATTTATTGTTTTTATAAAAAAAGTCAAATACTTCTAATGGGATTTGAACCTGTGACCTTTCGATCTGTGGGCCATAGCTCTAGTCTCTAGGCTAGGCTATGGCTACACATAAACATTTCTTGTTTAATATATGACATTTTCTTCAGCGGGGCTTGTTTTGACTGGTAATAAATTTTCCAGTATATTCTTAACTTTTTTATAATTTCAGATGGCGTATTTTCACACTCTAATTCGAAATCACTCGACAAATACATGATAAATAAGTTAGACAATAAAGTGCTTTCTAGAATTTATTCTTTTTAATAAATAGGTGTGGTCTGTCAAATTGGCACCATTTGTGCCTTGTATTTCCACTCTAGAGATGAAATATTTTCTTTCAACACGCGTGTGATATTCGGCGCTTTCGAGCCAAGTTAACCGTGCTTTTTTTCTCATTTTCATAGGTGGTCGTGGGAAAAAAATAGTTCAACACTAGTTTTGAAATACACGGCACACTATTTAATTTAAACATATGGTGCCAATTTGACAGACCACCCCTATTTATTAAAAAGAACAAATTTTAGAAAGCAGTAATTGTAAAGTGTTTAACTTATTTATCATATATTTGTCGAGTGATTCAGAATTAGGGTGTGAAAATACGCCATCTGAAATTATAAAAAATGTTAATAATAAACTGGAAAATCGATTACCAGAAAGAACAAATCGCGCTGAAGAAAATGTCATGTATTAAACAACACATGTTTATCGGTAGCCATAGCGTAGAGAATAGAGCTCTAGCCTACAGATCGCAAGGTCACAGGTTCAAATCCTATCAGTAGTATTTGACTTTTTTTATAAAAACATTAAATAATTTATAGACTTATTTTGAATTGAAATCTTCGTTGTTGGGTGAATTTTTTAAATTTATGTTTAAAGCATCTTTCCTTGATTAAATTTAAAATTTTTCATTCTGGTTAATCTAGAAGTCAATGCAGGATTAGTTAAACTAAAACTAAAGGAAAAGTCTATTGACACGCTATGAAACCAAATATTAAGTGGAACATAATCCTAAGTATGCTAATTTCAACATAAGTGTTGAAATATTTTTTTGACAAATCAACGGATTTTTTAATAATTCTTTGTGGTCGTAGAAAAAATAGTGTACATTCCTCGTGTGAAAGTGATTATTCTAAAGCTGGGAAAATTTCCGCACTCGGCTGGCGCCTAGCGCTAAATATCTAATTGTTTGAAAAATATCACTTTCATCACTTGTTATGTAATATACTATTACGTCACAAAATGCGTGGCTGTTATATTTGGTAACATTGCACTATACACCTACAACGGTATGCTAGTAAGCAAGCTGAAATTTCAACATCGCTGCGAATGTCGTCACATGCGAGGAATATAAGCACGGTTGCTTAGTAACCGTGGGACGCGAGTGACAGTTCTAACCTCCCATTGCATTGCCGGGTCATTGTAAAAAGCGGACAAATTTCTGTGGCTCTTGTTGTTTTATTTTCAGTTCGGGTTTGGGTAATTATAATAGGGTACAGATAATAATTAACTAAGGAATATTTAGCGACTCGGTTATGTATTTGGCACTTTTTCAGGGCAAAACTAGAAAAGCAAGAAGCTATAGTGCTGTTAAGTTTTTTCTCAGCAGTTTTATATTCATTGTAAAATTGTGTAGCATTTTGGATATTGACGATGCCAAACTTTGCTGTGGCGATTTGTAACAATTGCAATCAAAACACAAAAGGCACATATAAAAAATATTTTGGGTTTTGAAGAAATTGGGAACTGACACACAATGGATTATTGCTTACGAAAGAAATTACCAAATCAATTTAAAGAATGGTAAGTTTTTGTAATTTCCTTCTCAAGGAAGTAGCTGAGATGAATTAAATCGGTATATCGTTTATAATAATATAATAGAATTATTTTTTTAATCAAAAATAAAACGATCATTTATTTATTGCACTTGCACCGAATGTAAACCTGCTTTAATAGCCTCCTCGCACGTGACCTTATAATGTGGAAGAAAGATAGAGAATTTTTGCGCGTTTGCATACCGGTGTATGGTGGTATTATTGTATATAGAAAGAAACTTAGCGGCAAGCGCACAGAGTAGCAGTGGGTATATTTTTGCATTAAAGTACACATGGCGTTAAAGGTTATAGATTCCTTGGGGCACAGATAGACAATGACAGGCTGTTTTGTCCTTATTGGGACTCATCAGAAAGCCATAACCTATAAGCAATTCCCATTACAGCAAAAATATGTTTTCAAGATATTTTTACGAATAAAAATATGAGGAAAACCTAGTATCGCCATCTGTGGGAATCAACTCAATGCAAAAGATAGCCGTCTAACGTAAACTTGTAGTTTGTAGGCCAAGAGTCTTTGTAACCATAAAATATTTGAATTCAAAAAAAGAAAAAGCGAAAATTGAAAAGCATCTATAGATTTCAACTTGAAGAAATCGTCCATACTTAAAGTGGAGTGGAAATTTAGAAGGTAAGAAATAATAACATAAAGTCTTTCTCCACTGTTATATTATAGAAATATTTTAAGCAACTTCTCTACATGTTTCGAACGCAGAAGCATTCATCTTCAGGAGAATAAATAAAAGAAGAAAAACCAGTAGATATCACCCTAGCTGAGCAACCGTTCTACTCATTTTTACGTGGAAACTACAATTCTGTTGCTCAGTTAGGGTAATATCTACTGGTTTTTCTTCTTTTATTTATTCTCCTGAAGATGAATGATTCTGCATTCGAAACATGTAGAGAAGTTGCTTAAAATATTTCTATAATATAACTGTGGAGGAAGACTTTGTGTTCTTATTTCTTACCTTCTATCTATAGATTTGCTGACAAATAATGTAAAAAAACAGTAAATTAGAAAAAGTTTATATTTTGTCTTTTTGATAGGTGTATATTATAACTAAAGTATTATTAATCTAATTTTATTTAATTTTTTTGTTGCTCCCCCAAATAATAGTATATTACGTATTAAGTGTGGTAAAATAGTATAGTACGCATGAAGTATGGTAAAAGGCATATTACGCACGAATGGAAAAATTGCGAAATAGCCGCGTAGCGCCAAGTGCGGTAATAAAATGAGTGTGTAATTATATTACAACACGCAATACGTACTATACTTTTTTTACCAAAAAAAAAGATACAAACTGCCTCCTATTTTTTAAATATGAGTCGAAAAATGACAGTAAATTATTAGAAAACCCCAAGGTTTGTAGTTTGCTTAATAATATGGAGTGATCTAGTTGATCGAAAGCCTTGAAAAAGTCAGTATAAACAACATCTGTCTGCATGTGTTGATCAATGCCTTCAGCCAAGAATTAAGTAATACACATTAGATTCGTTGTTGTTGAACGACCTCTTACAAATCCATGTTGTTCAGGAGCAATAGCGTTTTTAACTTTATAAAAAATATTATTATGTAATAACACTTTAAAGATTTTAGAAAAATTCGATATTATTGATATAGGTCTATAATTTGAGATGTCCAATTTATCACCTTTTTTGTAGACAGGGCATACCTTTGAAGATTTCCATATGCTTGGCATTTGACAGAAACAGACATTTATTGAAGATTAAAGAAAAAGGACGTGCAAAAACACCCGCACAATCCCTAACAATAAACGCAGAAATATTATCAGGCCCCGTGGTTAACTTAGGTTTGATCAATCTCATCAAAACTGACAATATCAACATCTAAATCCAATTTTTGAGGTTCCGGGGTTGTACTCGAATTAGAGGGTACAAGATACAAACAATTAAAGAAATCAGCAAAAGCATTGACTGTGTCTTCAGAATTGGAGAACGTTGCATCCTCAAAATGCATTCCGCCGGCCATAAAGTTCGAACCCCTTTTGGAACCAACAAAAGCCCAAAATTTGTTAGGATCATGAGTTACATTATTTTCCATACTCTGTATATATTCCCCATATGAAACATATATGTCAGACCTTATGTGGCGTCTTAATTCGGAGAAAATTTCATAGTCTAATTGATATATTTACGCCAGCAGATAGCTTTTAGTCGAATATCACGTTTAATATTTGGAGTGAACCATGGTGGGTAACTGCGACGATTTGACATGCCACATTGGGGACCACATGCTTCAAAAACAGTATAAATCTTATCGTAAAATAATTTACAACAATCTTCTGGATTGTTCTTTTGCTCCAAAAAAGTCCAGTCAATATTAAGAAACATGTTATACATATCTGGAAAATTCGCCTTTCGGAAATTATAGAAACTCGTTTGCTTCTTAGGAATACAATTATTTAGACTAATGCTAGTGTTGTACGAAAATGAGATAGATAGCGCTGGATGATGTTCATCAATTCTAGTAAGAGTGACTTCAGAATTTTTTACTTCGCAGTGTTTATCAAACATGACCAGATCAAGCAATCTGTCGTCATTCTTGAGAATGAAATTGTTTTGATTTAAGCCTCTGATGTTTAGGAAATTAATTAAAACATTGACATAATTATCCTGAGGTCAACCCCTCAGATAAAAATTTGCATAATTTGATACATTAAAATCACCAAGTATAAGTGAATCGGCATTGCATAAATAATCTAAGGACGACAAGTATTTAAAAAAGGTTTCATATTCTTCAACATTTAAACGCGGAGGTTGGTTGGTTGGTTGGTTCAAGGAGGGTTGACCTGTTGTCAGTATACTGCAGCCAAATGGCTTATTGAATCCCTTTTGCTTAACGTCGGGGTAATGTCAGCCAGACGGGACCTACAGTTTTTTTACGTGGGATCCGAACCACGCGTATGCACTGGTTTATCCGTCAGTCCCCTAAAGGCAGGATTATCCGCCCTCAATGGGTCGTATTCGGGAGTCAACCAATGTCATACTGCATTCTTACCTCTAAAATCTTGGGTATACTTTTTTTATTAAGCGTACACCCGTCCCGGGGATCGAACCCGGGTCACCTGCGGCCGAATGCGACAGCTCTACCACTGAGCTGCCATACCGTGGCAAACGCGGAGGTACATAAAACAACAACGTACAGTTGTGCATAGGATTGGATTTACATATAAAGTGAACTGTACGTAAATCAATGTTTACTAATGTAGGAGTAGAAAATATTAGTTTCTACAACAGGAGTGGATATAATGTCCATATCGCACGAGAAAGTAAAAAAAAAAAACTTCCGAGCGCAATATGGACAATCCACTCGAGTTGTACATGTACAGTATATTTTTTCTACGACTTAACTTCCGAACTTCATGCTAAGAATTTTTAAAAATTATTTAAATTAGGCATCATAACTTGTCTTTTAAGTTGGCTATGAACTTGTGAGAACGATAATAAGAAACAATTGAACAAAAATTCATTTTGATGGCAAACCCATTGACCAAATTACACTGTAACATATTCATCGATTTGGGTAAGTTCTTATATTTATACAAACTCACTTTTGAATATATCTATCTTTCTCGCATTCAACTTTTTGCAGAATAACAGACAAAAAGCGATATATGTATTAATAAAAACGAACAATTTATTTTCTCAACCAGGTAATTTGATCAATATTGTTTTACTGAAATGCACAGAAGAAAAATAGGTTTTTCAGGTTTATTTCTGCTTGCGTAAAGAATTATAACTCCGAATGTACAACAAAATAGCCGTAGAATTCGTTTCAAACAGTTAAAAATGGATTTTGTGCATTAATATGAATTTTTAACGTTCGCTATGGTCAAATATTTTAAAATAATCGCCAATTTACAAACTAGCAACACTGTTAACATGGAAAGAAAAGACGAGAAGTGGCAATAGCGTAAGTAGAAATAACATAACCTTAAAAATGTTAATAAAAAATGTTTTTTTTTCTAGAAATCTTATAATTTCGTCTGTTTTATCGGATTATCTTTATGTTCCACCATTTAAGGAAGAATTACCAGTTAATTTTCTATGTTTGTTGCGTATAATAAAAGTTTTAAGATTAATTGGGGTTCGATTTCCGTTCAAAATATATCGAAAAATATCCCCGTGCACAAATATTTATAATAATATATATTATTTATATGGAAAAAAATTACCAGGGTTAGTAAGAAAACGTTTATTTGGTAGGTATATAGTACATTTTATGTAAAGCTTGTAGTAATTGTCTAGAAATTAGTGGAAATAAATATATTTTTGAAATAAGTCTGTGTGCAAATCTTTAGTTCGGCAGAAAATAACAATAATTTGGTAGAAATATATTTTGGTATTAATTTTGTTAGTATACCTTTAATTTTTGCACCATATCGTGTACTCTTTGGGAAAATATTGTGTATAGACATAGCTCTAAGATAAATGTTTTGATTTAAATTTAAAAAGAACAAATTTCATCTGACAGATTTGCATATTTTTGAAGCATATTGTTAACCTAACTTCCCTCAACTGTCAGAAAACGAATTTACAACATATAAATTTGGCTTTTCTGTAATTGACTACTGTGATTGGTCAGTTTCATAACCTAACTAGGATGGATATGAAATTTTGCCGCACAGTTAACTGGAATAGCCTACTTTACTCGCCACTTAAGTGTAAAGGAAACAGCAAATTTCCATGTGGGAGTAGAAAAAATATATTTTCATATTCCACAATATAAAACCTGTTTCCAGAATAAAGAAAAAAATTTTGAACATATTCATCTTAATTTTAGTATATTTTAAATCTCATAAAAAATTGTCTCTTTGAAAGTTGGAGAAAATGATGTTTCTTGAAAGGCAGTAGAGTTTTGGACTTTCATTGTCTTTAATTGTTTTGTTCTATATTCACCTGAAGACGACTGAAGATAGTTGAAATGTTGTGATTCAAAACAAATAAGGACAATGCAAGTCCAATACTCTACTGCTGCTCACAAAATATGTCTAAAAGTCCCAAATATATATATATCTTAAGATGGAAAGTTCTTGTGTATAAACACCTAATTTGAAATTCAGAAAAAAGTATTTCCTCGAGCCGGATTCGAACCGACAACCTCCGTATATCCAGTACAGAGAGCGCTAACCAATTGCGCCATCAAGGAAGTAGGTTCACAACGGCAAATCGGGAAACACTTTCGTCCGAAAATTTCAAATATTTACTGAAATACGCACAGTAATAGATATTGTAAATCATTTTTACCCTTTTTAAACAACAACATTACCGTTTCGGCAACCAGATGTATGCTTTTCAGGCGGCTGATTAATACCTATCGGTTCTTTTTCGTAAGAAAATAAAGTATGTATATATCTTAAGATGGAAAGTTCTTGTGTATAAACACCTAATTTGAAATTCAGAAAAAAGTATTTCCTCGAGCCGGATTCGAACCGACAACCTCCGTATATCCAGTACAGAGCGCTAACCAATTGCGCCATCAAGGAAGTAGGTTCACAACGGCAAGTCGGGAAACACTTTCGTCCGAAAATTTCAAATATTTACTGAAATAAGCACAGTGATAGATATTGTAAATCATTTTTACCCTTTTTAAACAACAACATTACCGTTTCGGCAACCAGATGTATGCTTTTCAGGCGGCTGATTAATACCTATCGGTTCTTTTTCGTAAGAAAATAAAGTATGTATATATCTTAAGATGGAAAGTTCTTGTGTATAAACACCTAATTTGAAATTCAGAAAAGAGTATTTCCTCGAGCCGGATTCGAACCGACAACCTCCGTATATCCAGTACAGAGCGCTAACCAATTGCGCCATCAAGGAAGTAGGTTCACAACGGCAAATCGGGAAACACTTTCGTCCGAAAATTTCAAATATTTACTGAAATACGCTCAGTGATAGATATTGTAAATCATTTTTACCCTTTTTAAACAACAACATTACCGTTTCGGCAACCAGATGTATGCTTTTCAGGCGGCTGATTAATACCTATCGGTTCTTTTTCGTAAGAAAATAAAGTATGTATATATCTTAAGATGGAAAGTTCTTGTGTATAAACACCTAATTTGAAATTCAGAAAAAAGTATTTCCTCGAGCCGGATTCGAACCGACAACCTCCGTATATCCAGTACAGAGCGCTAACCAATTGCGCCATCAAGGAAGTAGGTTCACAACGGCAAATCGGGAAACACTTTCGTCCGAAAATTTCAAATATTTACTGAAATACGCACAGTGATAGATATTGTAAATCATTTTTACCCTTTTTAAACAACAACATTACCGTTTCGGCAACCAGATGTATGCTTTTCAGGCGGCCAATTAATGTCGATATTGGTCTGCCATCAATATTGTAAATTCTGTTTAATTTCATCAAGATTGTACCGCGATTTATAAACCGATATTTTTCTTAATTATGGCGGTATTTGAGAGATTCTGACAAATAACTTAATTCCCACCAGGCAGACGTTGAAAAAGTATTCCCGTATATCTATCGGAGAGCTTAAATCCAGTTTGACATTCGTGGGGAGGTAGAAACGAATTAATTACAACTCGGAGCCTAATCCCATAGTAATTGTTTACTTTTGCTTCTCTTTTATGTAGTTAATTAATATTTATTGAAAAAAAAATGTTTACGGTATTTACAAAGAGTAAATAAGGGATCTTTACAAAATTGACCAGGTTTACATATGAGTATATATTGGCTGGGCAACGAAGTAGGTGTAGGATGGGTACCTTTTTGCTTCAGGAATGAATTTAGGGTCGAAAGGAAGTAAACATACTAAAAGTCCCTGCCCCTAGCCTGTCCGCTGTAGGGTGATATAAAGGTCCATTTTTCTGATCTTTAGCTAATAACTCGATAACGGCGCGTCGTATTGAAAGATATATGCTGATAAAAATGTAGGCCTATAAAATGCTCTATAATATTAGCTTCCACATTTTGGTGGTACAGTGTCTCATTCTCGAGATATCTGCTTTCAAAAGTCGACAATTTTAATAGTATTTTTTTAATGAAAGAGGAGTTTTGGAAGTGCATTGTCTTTGTTTGTTTTACATCACAACGTTTCAACTGGCATTTATCTCCAGTCGTCTTCAGGTAAATACTAAATAAGTAGTAAGTAACTACAGCTCAACTTATACTAACTAGATGTATTGGAGCATAACTGAGATGGATGCAGTCATACGTTCAGTTTCTACGCGATATCTTAAGTTACCAGATATTTTTTATATTTAATGAGGGCTTACTAAAACAATATGGGTTCTACTAAATACTATCGAAACATAAAAATATAGTTACTTAATGGAATTTAGTGTTCGTTAAAATATATTGAAAGAAACTTAGCAGCAACCGGACAGAGTAGTGCGTCTATCTTTTGCATTAAAATACACAGGGACGCCAAAGGTAATGGGTTTCCTGGTAAATAATGACATGCTGTTTCGTCCTTATTTGGACTCATCAGAAAGCCATAACCTAACCGATTTATGGTTTTATGTTTTTACGTTAGATGGATAGTTTTTGCATTGAGTTGATTCCAACAGACTGCGATACTAGGTTTTCATCATATATTCATTCTTAAAAATATCTTGAAAGCATATTTTTGCTGTAATGGGAATTGCTTACAAGTTATGGTTTTCTGATGAGTCCCATAAGGACAAAACAGCCTGTCATGGTCTACCAGGAAACCCATTACCTTTAGCGTCCCTGTGTACTTTAAGGCAAAAGATAGACACACTACTCTGTCCTCTTGCCGCTAAGTTTTTTTCTATAAAAATATAGTATTTTCACATAATGTAGTATAACTAGTACGGTTGGTAACCCTACTCACATTTCTAATGTGTTTACATACCATGATTTTCCACCATATTTTGCCTGAATCTGTCTGTACTTTTAGTACAAGATCGAATACTAGTTAGTCCCTCGGATTTGGACTTGGCCACTTCGATCCCTGCTTCATAGACAGGTACCATGGGGTAGATGATATGGGGAGGATTGGCCGATGGTCCTCTCTTTAGGTCTATTCTGAAACGTTGTATAACAATAATATAAAGTAATAAAGAATAGGTAATTTAAATTTTCACTGTGACCGAAAAGTACAATTTTTTTTTCGGCATATTTATGTAAACAAGGAAAATATAGCGTAAAGTAGCCTTCTCATGTTCAATCGGCCGGCCGGAATTTAATGGAGAGATACTGGCCTGCCCGGCCGATTCCACTACACACACACATACACAATTAAACAACAGGCCAGGGCCGGCGGGCGATTATCGGTTGTTAAAACTGATCGTGTAGTCGTTTGCTGGACGGCTTTGAACTACAGGGCTACCTTTACTTGAGACGAAAATTATGTTGTTTAAAATTGGTTTTGCGTACGAAGGTTTATTAAGAATTATCTGTATAAAATAGTAGATGTTGAAGCTACTGTACAATCTGTGGAATAGAAGATACATAATATGAGAAGTGCATTCAGAACGGGACATAAAAAGATTACAAGATCAAAAAGAACCAGAATTTAATAAATACTCGAAAGAATAACTATCATTCACCCTAAAACAGTCTGAGTTCTCGTATATGAGCTTCATGTAGGAGAAAGTGCAATGCACAATGTGCGTGTGTAGTGAAATGGAGGCCGCAATCGAGTCCGGACCTGAACTGCGGGTGAACAAAATTACAAATTACTTGCCCATTTCTATATTACTAGAATATCGACATACAACAAAGTTATTGCTTTTAATAGCCTTCGTATAAAATAAAACATATTATGAGATGTTTTTTTTAGTTGCATTAATGAAAAATTGTTAACTTAAAAAATATACTTACTCTCTCATCGGTAATAGACTTCTAAATATCCGGATATAATTCATGTTAATGAAGCTTTCGTTCTGAGGCACCGCTACGTAGATGCATCCATTTTGAATGTCTCTTGGATTTGTCACAGGTTCTCCAAACACGGTATACAAACTAAGATAAAATATAATGAAATATATCGACAAATACTTTTACCGAAATAATAATTGAAGCGGTAAGTGGATAAAGATGTAAACTGACTAATTTTTAGTTCATATTTTAGGGGATAGAAGTGCTATAACTGGTTGCCAACTGACCTTTATTCACTACAACTGTGTGAATAGTAATAATAATAATTCACAGAATCATAGCGAATAAAGGCCAAAAGTTGGAAACCAGTTCTAGCACCTTTTTTTTACTAAAATGTGAATGTGTAAAAAATAGTCAGTTAACACCTTTATCCACTTACCCCTTTAATTTTTATCCTAAAAAGTAATATGATTTAATTTTTGATGCACTCGTTGGACCTTAAGTGTAGACTCTTGGACAAAATTTAGCAACATAACCAACTGGTAAGTATATCCAGTCGTCTTCAGGTGAATACTAAATAAGTACAGTAACTACAGCTCTATTTTATACTAGCTCGAGGTAATGGAGTATAACTGAGATGGGTGCAGTCCTGCGTTCAGTTCGTGTACGGTATTTTAAGTATATAAACTAAACTACTTAACAAAGGTTTCCAGATATTTCTTATATCTAATGAGGGCTTACTAAAACAATCCGGGTTCTGGTGTATGGTTGCAGCTTCCTTGAACTATCTTTTTCCCCAGTGTGGTTCTTTATGCAGGATTTGAGCTTCTATTCACTTGATATGATGACAGTGGGTCCAGGCATGATCAACTGCACCTGATTTTTCGGTCTCTCTTTTTAGCGTATTATTTCTGGGTTCCTTGATCCTTTTTTCAAGTGTCCTTAGTGTCAATCTAAGATCGGCCACATTCTTTCAGTGTTTTGTCTTGTTGGTTTCTTAAAGTATCTCTCGAGCTCGAGCCTAATTCTCCCAGATACTTCTTTGACATCCAGAATAGCGAGTGTTGATTGTGTCTCTATTAGTTAATTTTGTGTGTCTGGCCGATTCTTATAATTTTTCAATAATTTATCAATTGATTGTATGGGGTAGAAATTTTTGTTGAGGTCAATCTTGATGTAAAAGAATCAGGTGCAGCTAACCATGCTTGTATACACGGAAATCATATTAAGTGGACAGATGATATTCCTTCGATTTAAACTTGACATCGGTTTAAATCGACTTTAGAAAATTGGACAAGAGAACATCCAAAGATTTAAACCAAGGTCCAGTTTAAATTCAAAAAATGTCATAAATGATCATTTTATATTGTGAGATTGACAGCAAATTTCGAGTTAAAAGTGATTTACCTGGTCATAACTTAATATAATGTAATATAAGTTATGACCAGGTTGATAACTCTTAAATTGAACTTTGCTGTTAATTCCACATTATAAACCGATCATTTCTAAGATTTTAGAAATATTCCTTGGTTTAAGAGTGAAGTCTAGTGGTGCATTCGCCATTTAATTTTTTGATCAATATTTCTTATCCTTTTCGGTTTATTCAAAAAGGGACCAAATGCCCGTCCTTGAGTAGCAATTATCTACTGTTTTCAACTAAATAAATTTTATTTAATGAATTAATAAAAGCAAAAACGAAATTTTGTTAGATTTGTCCATTTTTTCATATTTCCATATATTATGGTGCTTGGACTTTTCCATATTGACAAACAGTATTGTGGTCTCTCAGTGACACTATGCGCAACGTCGAACGAAATTAGATGGCCAACTGATATTATCTTTAATATTAGTATCATGGGGTAAACTTACCTTCTAGGGTTTCTATTGTTCTATTTAAAAATACGTACTATTTTAGACCTTCAGGTATGTCCAAACTTCTGGCAATATATTCCAGAATTGTGTTCCAACTGCCAATGTCCGCTTCGGTCAGCACGAGTTTGCACGGCATCTCCTGCGACTTACCATTGGCCATGACAAAAAGTATCGTTTTGCGACCGCGGCTCGGGATCCCAGAAGTCGAAGGCGGAAAAGTGACTGGTTCTGCAGATCTCCGAGGCGATTGCAAGTTATGTTTTTCGGCTGATGTTTTGTAACTAAAATTAAGTTTAATACAAAATATGGAATACCGATGGAATCTCGTAGGTTGTGGCCTTGATCCAAAAAGTCTGTATTATTGGAAGAATTTGGAGCTCTGCACTGGCCGGAGTTATACGACCCGGCCGTATATAATTGTATACCTAGTAGGAAAAGCTGAACATTCTTGGACGACCGTAAATATTATATGTTGAGGCGCAAGCCGAGGCTGACAATACGAAGTCCGGGAATGTGGCTTTTTCTACGAGGTATACATACTATTTTTCCATAAATCGAAAATTATTAAAAGGACATAACTTATTTCAATGAACTTATTAAAATTTTGAAATAAATATTATTAACTATCTTCACAAATAAAGGATGCCAATAAATATTTGTGTTGTAACTATGGAAACACAGTAATATTGAATTGTCAAGCTTAACACATTTTAGTTTACAAGTAGCCGTACAGAAATAATATTTCCTTACAGTACAATAATAAATATTTCCTAACAGTTATTTTCCGTTTCCTAGCAACGACTAAGTGTAAGGAAATATTAACTTTTTCTTTAAGAAGTGTTATCAAAAATATTAATATTTAAATAATAATAATAATAAACAATTTATTACTAACAAGTGTACACTGTAAATGCAAATACTTCGTAACAAGAAATATGGTTAATAAAAGGTCTTTATTTGCAGACATCTGGTATTATAAAATAATACCAGATACTGGTTAAGCCTTAAGTTACATATCACCTAATATAACTTAAATACTCTAAATTAAAAGATTAGGTTCATAGCAATTTAAATAATACATAGCATATATACAATTAATATAATGAAAAATTGGCAAAATAACAAAATATTAGTTAATTAAAGAAAAACCCCTTCAGTGCAAAATCTTACTGACTCAATAGCAAACGGTTCTTATATTTATTTTTAAATACATTAGCCGAACTGTCATTTCCGATCGATTTTCGGAAAATTATCCTATGTGAAGAGATATATATCTCAAATCAAGAGAAATATATTTTAAATAAATTTCATAAATATTAGTATAATAATTCTAAGACTTTTGAAACAAAATAAATCACTTTTAGATCAACAAAAATTAGATATAAACGACCAAAAGGTATTTGAAGGTTTTTCAAGAGTCGTATTTCGTTAATGAAGACTTTTCTCTTGTGACAATAGAAATTCTCTTTCACATATATACAGGGTGCTACGAAGATGGTTAAATTAAGGCAAAGTTGGGTATTTTGTGGCTTAATAATTTGGTGAAAGAAAATTCTAAATATTCCTAATACTTTCGGAGATATCCGAAATAAACTGAAATTTTTAGTTTTGATATTTAATTTTTTGCACCTTCATTTTTGACTTAGGATAAATACAGAAACGCTTTCTTATAGTAGCCGTTTTTATGTTCTACAAGATGGCGTTATTTTCAAATACGACGTTTCGTTCTTTAGATACCATCCTCAAATCAATTTTTTAAATTCGGACCTAAAATTTTAAGTACAGTTTTAAAATTTTAACGTTTTGTCATTTAATAATACATTTTTTCAAATTATCTTTTTATATTATTACATTTTTCAGAACCAAACTAAAAAAAAATAATTCGATTCGTTTAATAAATGAAGTGGAATTCGATATGATTGCCGTGTATTTCGAATGCATGCGAAACTCAATAGTTGCTTCCAGGGTATGCCATTCAGTTTCCTAAAAGAAGGCATTATACAGGCATGGTCTTTCGTAGGCTCTTAGAAGATGTGTGATTATTAATTGAGGTATAGTAAATCGTAGTATAAGTATTATAAGTATTTTGAAAATTAAAAATATAAGCGTTTTAAAAATTTTGTAATTTAAAGACAGTCATCGATTTTTATAACTTTTCATTTATTTATTATTAATGTGTGGTAAAATAATTCTATAGATAAAATTGAAACGCCCACAAAAAGAAAAAACTCGTATAATGTAATTAATTTTCTTAATAACTCCTGTCGTGAAAAAGTTATAAATTTGTGTTTTCTATCGAAATGTTAAGGATTTATTTTTCTATTAAACCATGATAAAACAAACTTATCATTGCATTTAACTTTTTCGAGAAAAAGCTTAATAGTTGCTTATATTTCAGTTAACGCCATCTAGCGGCGACGGCAAAACTCAAGTATAAAAAAAAAAAGTGCCGTTTATAGGGTACATTAAGCTCTCTTAAAGGAGACTAGTTTGTTCAAATCGGTTATGCCGAACCGGAGTAACCGTGGCATATTTAGAAAAAAAGTAATTCCCCCCACCCCTTTATTTTACTAGATCGGAAAAAATGTGTAGGAAAAACAGTATTAGGAAATATGTAAGGATTAATACACAGATATTTTTTATACCACTTAAATAGTCAAAACACGATGAAAATCCTAATATTAACCTTGGTCATGACTGGTACGCCCCCTTGCGGGTATTTTACAAACTAAAATAATTTCCAGCATTTTCTCTTGGGCATTTTTATCATAAAAATATGTACTCGGATGCTGTACGATTACTAGTTTCTGAGATATGGCCGGCGGCCATTCTTAGTTGACCACCAGGTACGCACACGAATTTGTAGCACCCTGTATATACTTTGGTTAGACCAAGAGCACCCATTTTTTCAGTATAGGAAAGTGCCTGTCAAAAATGTTTGACGTTTATTGAATTTTGAAATTACAGGATGCAATAAATTTAACAAATTATTCAAAGTTTTAAAGATGCTACATTTCTTAAAATTTATTTTTTTATTGAATTTAGGACACCCAGCCAATATAAATCAATATTTTAATAATTCTAATTTATTTTGCTCGACGCGAAGGTTAACTTGACTCTCGGTACTTAAAACAACTAATGGATAACATTTTTCATTGTAGTTAAGTACGCGATTGCTAAATTTTAAATATTTTAGCAGAACGCTACTCGAAGGCGTAAATAGACCACTTTGCTGAGTTCATAAAGAATAGAAAACGATCTACAAAATGAAAATCTATAAATAAAAAAGCACGAGCGTTCGAGGTTTTTATTGCATTTTTAACATTGACAACATGTAACTCTAAAAGTCTAAAAATATATTTAGGTTACCAAAATATCCCTAATTTTAGCCTTATTGATCCAGCTAAAAACTTTAAGTACAAGTAGTACAGTACAAGTGAAAGGAAGGATTATTTCAACAATACTTATGTCCGGTAAATCAGTGGTCTAACGCGTTCGGATCCGATGGTTTATCTCTCGAAATGATTCGTCTGTGCTGTCCCGTTATAGTCCCATTCCTTTCCTCCCATACACTTTTAATTTTTGTATAACAAACTCTGTTTCCTCAGCATTGGAAAACTGTTATAGTTTTACCCCTTCCTAAGGTACCTCATGTTGGTAAAGTGTCTGACTTAAGACCAATTAGTCTGTTATCGGTGGTAGTGGCGTATTTATGGGGGCTGCCAGGCTGCAGCCCCCCCACCCCCCCCCCGAGCCTAGAAGCTCGGGGGTTAAAAGTCTAATTGCAATATAATTTTTCGTATTACGCTTGGATTCCTAATTTAAATAATGTATTCTTGGCTTAAATTACAAAGGTCTTGTAGGAAACGTTTAGTTTTTAAACTTTTTCTTCTAAAAGTCCTGTTTTATATAGAGATTAAGGTTTTGGACGCATATCGTTTTAGTTATTAATTTATAATGCAGTTTTATAGGAAAACGAGTAAATAGAATAATTTTTTATAGTATTTTTCTATTATAAACTTGTCTGTTATGTTTTCCCTTTTTTAAGAGCTATAAATCAACAAAAATATAACCCAATGCAATAAAATATGTTTACAACAAAAAACAATTAGGTATTTTTTTTTAAAGAGAAAAATTAAAGTAAAAATTTTAATTAAAACATTTGTTATGGACGAAGTGTGATAATTTATAATATAAAAAATATTGCGGGAAGAAACGAGATTGCCTTATTTATTATGAATATACAAAACGGCACTTAAGAAGGAATATTTCAAAACCTAAGCATTTGCACCAAAAACTTTTCTTAGATCTACGCTCCTAAATTAGATGATTTCTGAAAAAATCATCAATTTTAACGTGGTGAACGATATTTACTTTATTTTTAATCATGAAAAACCTAGCGCGAAAAACGCTGGTTAGAATCATACATGCGTCTTAATGTTAACATTTTGGATTGACACCAATATTCATGTTTTTCACAAATATTAAAAATGTTTTTTTTTAATAAAGTCCAAGCTAGGAATATCAAAAAAAAGGAAAAAAACATTTACAAAAACAAATTTTAATAATTTAATTTTCGAAATTTGATAGTAGTTAGGTGAATTTTAAACGAGCTTTGGGCGTGGCCCCGAAAATTTTTCGCCTGCTGCGCTTTTCCACCTTCTTCCCTAGGTACAATATCATGAAATACATGTAGTCTCAATTGTCCCTTTTTCCAGTAAAAAAAGTCTTACTTACGCCCATTGAGCCCCTCCCGAACATATTTTCTGGCTACGCCACTGATCCGTGGTGTCTAAGGTATTCGAAAAAATTATATACGCCCAAACAATTAAATACTTACTGACTAACAATTTAATGCCCGATTCGCAATCTGGGTTTCGCAAACACTGTAGCACAGCCGGCATATTATTACTCAAGGTGTTAGATGATATTATTCAAGCGCAGATCCCGGAGAAACATCAGCCTTGGTACTGTTGGACTATAGTAAAGCATTTGACACTCTAGCTAGAGCATCGCCTTTTATGTGCCAAACTTCATTGTTATGAATTTGCTGATAATACGATGCATTTTTTAAAAGAATATCTTTCTGGTCGATCACAGCGTGTCTGAACCCTTAATAATTGGCAAGGGAGTACCTCAAGGGTCGATTCTGGGGCCATTACTATTTCTAATTTATACTTTTGACATGGATAAGTTTGTGGTGGGTTGCGACATGCAGAGATACGCAGATAATACACAGCTACTTGTCAGTTTTGGTCCCAGCGATGCAGCTGTGGCGGCTGAGAGCATGAACCGATGTCTTAGTAGTGTCTACGAATACTCTACTATAAATGACCTAAAATTAAATCCAAAAAAATCAGCCGTTATGTTCTTTGGTGGTCCAATAGGGAATGGGCGAATGAAACTTAAAGCTTATTATGTCAAATATCAATATCCTTGCGGTAAAAGAATACAAAAATCTGGTAGTTCTTTTGGACAGCAATCTTAGATTTAAAAGTCAAGTCTGCAAGGTAGTTCAAAAGTCATTCATGTCTCTTAGAAATTTATATAAAAATAAGGATATATTGAGCACGTCTTTGAAAAGGCAGTTATGCAAATCTCTTGTTCTCTCGCATATCAATTACGCAGACATCTTTTATGGTCCATGCCTTGATTTTCAGTCTAAGGGTAGATTGAAGAGAATTCAAAATTCCTGTATTTGCTTTATTTACAACCTTAGTTTAAGAGACCACGTAACACACAAGTTGCGTGACTTAGGAAATTGTAATGGCATGTTTTTTATACAGATTGCTCGAAAGCGGGACTCCTCAATACCTGCGAGAGAAGCTATCATTTCGCTCTACAACCCACAATCGCGAGACTCGCCACAATGACCTACTTAATATATCACGTCACCGAACAGCCCTTTAGGAGCGTTGCTTTTCCTATGTGATTCCCAAATTATTTAATTCGGAAATTTGAGACTAGTTCTCAAATATTAGTTATTTGTCTTTTAAAAATAAGTTTGAAGTATATTTGCTTAGTGATTATTAAAGGTTTGATATTTTAAACAAAATGCCGGCAATAACTATTTTTTAATATAAGAGTAAGTAATCTTTAGTTGATTCATTATATTATTATAATAATAATTATATAACATACTATAGTGTCTACTACTACTAATTCTTCCTAAATAAATACCGATAAGTATTGATTGTAATGTATTTTTTGTATTGTATACAGGGTTATTCCTAAGTTGATACTTCTTTTTAGCTGCATATAGAAGGCATTAAAATAAACAACATTTTCAAAAAACTCAAAAATAAAGTACTTACATTCATTTATTACACTAAAAATCAAATACGGTTCTGCCTAACTTGCCCGTTGAATAACGTTAAGAAGAGGTATTAGATGAGCCCGTTAGAGAAAGCGTTCTGCGTATAATCTCGAAGCACTTTGCCACACTCACAGTAAATTACCACCTTATCTATTAATTCATTGTTTTCAAATTTTACCATTTTCACGTATCAATAATTTAAAATTACCTTGCTTCAGAAAAACACACCGCACCGAATTGTTCAACACTACCCGTATGACTAATACTAATAGGAGATAAGAAAAACAACAGAAACTATATCGGGGTATGTTTTGATGCCATGCCCGCACTTAGATTTTATACTTCTTTATCTCGCCTATTTTTGAGTTTTTTGAAAAAAGGTTTTAAAAAAAGTTGTTTATTTTAATTTTTTTTTTTATGATAAAACACCTGCACTGTAGGAAAAATCCTTTAAGGCGCTCTGGGAACGGTGCGAGTGCGAAAAAAGCGATTAACGTTGGTCTTGAAACGTTGAAGATTGTATTCATTGGGAAACACGACCTCAGGAAGTTCATTCCACAATGATGACGTTCTCCAGATGAAAGAGTTCTTGAACAATGAAGTTCGAGGAGTACTAAGCTGAACAACATATGGATGAGCGGCAGCGGTTCGCCGTGTATTTCTGTTTTGCATTGCTCTAGGTGAAATCAAGTCAGCAATGTCAGTCGAACACCTGCCATGGAAATATCTGTAAAAGAGAGCCAAATCACCAACCTGTCTTCGATGCTCCAGGCTATCGAGGGTCTTGGTCAGCTCGGGGTCGCCGATCAGACGAACGGCTCTCCTTTGAATGGAATCCAGTAGCCGAAGGGTGTGCTTGTGTGCAGAGCTCCAGACATGAGAGCAATATTCTAATGATGGTCGAATCTGGGCTTTGTAGAGTGTCAAAAGTTGATGAGGTGTGTACAACCTTTTGGTGCGGAAAAGTACACCAAGTTTCTGTGCAGCTGCCCTGGCAATTGCGGCAACGTGATCATGCCAAGACATATTACCTCCCAGATTGACCCCCAGCAAATTAATAGACGGTGCCAGGGGAATTGCGTGTCCTGCCATGACTATATCCGGTTCTGCAATGTTAACCTTTTTGGAGAAAACTGCTGCCTGTGTTTTCTTAGCATTAAATTCGACTTGGTTACTGTCACCCCAAGCCAAAATTTCTTCCAGGTCATTGTTGAGGCGCAATACTTCATGCTGCCTGCGAAGATGTGCGTCGGCAGCAGATGTTTGGGGAGTCAAGGTAAAAGATGAGACAAGTGTGCTGTCATCAGCAAAGCTATAAATTGGATTTTGGGTTTTCACTAGAAGGTCGTTAATATACAGTAAAAAGAGGGTAGGCGACAATATGGACCCTTGAGGAACACCGGCATTGATGGTGAAGGTGTCTGAGAGAAACCCGTCAATCGCCACTTGCAGAGAACGGTTCTTAAGGAAGCTTGTTAACCATAAACAAAATCCTTTAGGCATACCGTAGGATCGCAATTTACTTAGAAACCCATCGTGCCAAACACGATCAAAAGCCCTAGAGATGTCCAGTGCAACAGCCCGGGATTCTCCATGATGTTCGATGGTGTTGCTCCAAAGATGGGTGATATATGCCAGAAGGTCACCTGTTGATCTGGACTTTCGAAAACCGTATTGATGGTCGCTGATAATGTTAAGCCCTTCCAGATACTTTAGGAGTTGTTGGTTAATAGCTTTCTCCATTACTTTTGAAATTACTGAAAGCAATGCGACGGGTCGGTAGTTGCTTGGCAGGGTCTTTTTACCTTTCTTTGGAATGGGCTGGACACGCGCCGACTTCCAGCAGGATGGAAATATTCCTTTTTTGTAGGATAAGTTGAAAAGTCTACAAAATACTGGTGTAAGTTCATCGGCGCATGTCTTGAGAACAATGATAGGAATTTCGTCTGGACCAGAAGCTTTATTGACGTCGAGTCCTTTAAGAATCCGTTTAACAAGACGCTGACGGAACACGATTTCAGACATTTGCGATTGAACTGAGGGAATGTTGGGTGGTGATTTTCCCTGGAAGTCTACAGTGGAATGCGAGGAAAACAATTCAGCAAGTAGGTTTGCTTTATCCCCGGCTGTGGTTGCTATTGTGCCGTCTGAACGTGTTAGAGGTGGAATAGTTGACTTTGTAAAGTTTTCGCTGACGGCCTTAGCGACTGACCAAAAGGACCTTGATCCGTTAGGACTGGCAAGAAGTTTGTTTTTGATTCTCTCGTTATGAGCTTCTTTGCTTTGGTCTATCATTTGCTTACATTGGTTTCGGGTGGTAACAAAGATGGCGCGATTTTCAGGAGTAGGGTTTTTACGCCACTGTCGGTAAGCCAGGTTTTTAGATCTGACAGCACGCTCGCAATTCTTGCTAAACCAGGGCTTGCCGTTGGAAGGACGCTTTTTAGAGAAAGGAATAAAGGCCTCCATGCTAGTTAGAATGACGTCGGAGATCTCCTTTGCACAGACAGATGGATCATCCGAAGAAAAGCATACGCTTAGCCAGGGAAAGTTGCGAAAATGGTCCTTTAGGTCTTCCCACTTAGCTGATGTATAGTGCCAAATCTTACGGGGTTTAGGAGGTTGTTCAGAACTAATTGGCAGCTCGCTTAGGGTTGAAATAAGTTTGTGATCGGAAGAGCCCAATGGTGGTTGTACGGTGACCGTATATAGGTCTGGATTTGAAGTTAAAAAGAGATCTAAAAGACTAGCAAAATCCCCAGCTCGGTCTGGAACCCGCGTTGGTTCTTCTACGAGTTGAGTTAGACCAGAACTGATCGCAAAAGATTCGGCCTCGCGGCCTTGCTCATCGTTGGTGTTTGAGTATTTAAGCCAGTTGACATTGTGGACGTTAAAGTCGCCAAAGATAGCAACTTCGGCATTCGGATGATTGGTTTGCAAGAAGTCGATTGTGTTGGCTAGTGATGAGAAGAGGGCCCTGTAATGCATGTCACTTGGAGGACGGTAAAGGCAGCATATAAACTTAGTGATTTTTTGTGAAGATATTTTAAACCACATTACATCAAAGTCTTTCGGTTCCAGTATCTCCTCCCGTTGGCAGCAAAGATCATCTCGAATGAACAGACAGACCCCAAAGTTGCGTCTAAAACGGAAGTGAAAATTATATCCAGGATATAAATAGCTGACGGTGTTCGTTGACGCTCTGACTTTTGTCTCGGTCAGTGCAAGCACATGAGGCTTGGAAGATTGTAAGTGCTGGTGGACTGAATTGATGTTAGTGTTAAGCCCTCTAATATTGCAGAAATCAATTTTAAAGTTGTTACTTTTGGGTCTGTTAGCAACTGCAGGCGCCACACCATTTCCTCGTTGAGTGTTGTTGGAGGAACCCAGTAAATTGTCGGAAATGGTGGATAATTCATTAATTTCGCTTGATGAAGCCACAGGACCAGCCCCCACCCGGAGATCCGATCGAGGGGCGAGTTTACCTCCGGAATATTTTGATCTTGGAGCTTCCATCATGCTTCTTTCATACGGCCCCACCCTGGAAACCGGAAACATCAGCACAGCGACGAAACGTTAACTCAAAGAGCAACTTCACGCCACGTAAACTGATGCAATGGTATCTCACCGGGCGATGCCGGGTGGGCCAGCATCTTCCATTTGCCTTCTATATATAGCTAAAAAAAAATATCAACTTAGGAATTACCCTGTATATGCTCGGTTATGTAAACAGCAATCCTGCTCTTCTTTTTAACTCATGTTTTTGTTTTATATTTAGAATTTTTTTTTAATTTTAAAAATTACCCTAGTTATATGAGTCTTCAGCTTATTAATTACCTAAATATGAAAGAAAAATAGAACCAACCTATTTGGAACCAGTTTCAGTTCTTCACCACCAAGAGCCACATATTTTGCATTTGATTCCAGTAACCCGAATGAGCCCACCATTTCCTGGCTCTCCAAGTGAATCAAATTCCTGACTGCGCCGAAAGATGGTCTTAAAGTGTTCGTTATGAAAGATAAAATTCCATTCCATGTTCTAGAATTAAATTTAGTCTTAGATAAACATCTTTTGTTGTACTAAAAGCCTTGTGTCTGACAAAGATAAAATTTAATTTATTTTTCTTTAATACGACATCAAAAGAAATGTGTATGGTGTATTTTGTGTGATGTGGGCATAAAGATAAATTTCTATTGAGTAGTTCTTCCAAGGTTTATTGTTTTTTATTTAATATTGTCGTGAAAATTTTCTTTGAAAAGTAAAATCAATCATCTTACCTTGGTTATAAAATTTGTGGACCACATTTTTATCTATTAATACCTAAAGTTATTTTTAACTTAAAACTAATTAAATAGGAAGAAATAATACTTTTAGTCACCCTCCACTAAGATATACAGGGTGATTTCTAAGTCGATACTTCCTTTTTAGCTGTGTATAGAAGGTGAACGATGCCGGTTTAGACTTTTAATCGACATCGTACAAGAAGTGGTTGGATTGATTGTAAAGGCCGTATTTCTGGTTCATGCATTTCAGGCTAATAAAAAGAAGACCATACTGTGAACACAAAATCTATTTGCTGTAATAACTGGTACAGATTATATTACACTAAAAGTCATATATCCAAACTTGCACTGAGTTAACGTATCATTAGGACAAATAGAAATCTTTCATTAAACGAAATGTCACTTTTTGGTGAACGACTGAATTTGAATCCAAAGTGAATTAAGCAAAGTCAGAAGTCCCTTTATTTTTGGGCACCAACCATTGAATTTTACTACAAAGTAAATAAAACAAGCACTAAATCCGCTTATCTTTCCGTTGTTGCGAGGGCGAAAAACATGAGTTGAAACCAACTGTTCTATACAAGTAACCGGGCAAACACACAATTCCGCTTAAAACCCCGTTATCGCGGGACGGAAGAAATATAAATTATTGAATATGAACTGTTCAGTATAACAGACCAGCAGGCACTGGTTTCCCCGTACGAAAGTCCCGTGTAGGGCGAGGAGCACAAAAAATTAACTATTCTGCATGAATAACTAGCAAGCACTGCTTCACGTAACGTAAAACCAAAAAGCTATGCTATCTAGGAACCACTGTGATAAGGGTGGTCCCGGTCGTGACGTGGACCAATAGGTTGCTGATATGTTATATTGGCAACCGTGAAGATAAATTTATTCTGAAAATTTGTATATTGGTAGGACTGGAGATAATTTATGCGTAGTTCTTTGAATATTGCCGATTTGAGATAAATTTGCATAAAGAAAGTTTTCTAGGTGCATGCAATTTGGGTCGGTGGTGATTTACGCGGCGGTGTGTTTTTCTAAAGCAAGTTAATTTTAAAATGGTGATACGTGAAAATGGTAAAATTTGAAAATAATGAACTAGTAGATATGGTGCTAATTTACGTGTCGTCAAAGTGCGGCTGCTGCTTCGAGATTATACGCAGAACACTTTCCCTTGCGGGCTCATCCTACACCCAGAAAGTCTCTTAATGTTATTCAACTGGCAATTTAGGCAGGACCGTATTTGATCCATAGTGTAATAAATGAATGTAAGTAGTACCTACCTTATTTTTGAGTTTTTTGAAAAAAGGTATTTAAAAATGTTGTTTATTTTAAGGCCTTCTATACACAGCTAAAAAGAAATATCAACTTAGGAATCACCCTGTAAATAGTGAAAAAAACTTTTTTGTGAAAGCATTAGTCCTCTACATGTTTCGAACGCTTAAACGGTCATCTTCAAGAGAAATATAACTTATTGAGATAACAACATAATAGAAAACAGTGAGAGACACCTTAACTATATAGAGCTTTTTACAAAATGGTAAATAAAAACTTTAATGAAAAACTTTTCGGAAAAGGGAGGAACATACTACCACTATTGAGGGTAAAATCTGAGAGATCAGTTAATAGAAAAAGTACGTTAGAGTGACGAAGGAATAAACTTACATAAAAAATGATTTGGAATTAAAAACGAATATTAGTGGTGGAGAAGTACTTTCGGTTGTACCATCAAATACCAAAGTTAATGCAGTGTAAGAAGATCTGTGTTACAGAATTTTCAAAGATTGGTTAGGACATATTCAAATTTGGTGTATTGAATATACACAGTGTGTGATAAGTTGATATTGAAATATTATTCATGAAGATTTAAAGAACGTGGACATTTTTTAAAAAACAAATGGTAAACGGACTAAAAGTGGTTGGAAGCTTAGTTTATGGAGGTTAAATGTTGACGGAAGAAATTTACTGGATTAGAAGTAGGTGAAGGAGAATTATGTTTTAGATGTTTTCTTAAGCATTTTCATTAAACAAAAATTATAGTCTAAGAAGCCACGAGTTTCGTCTCTTACGGTTTCGTATTAATATGGTTATCCCAACAAGTTATATTTCTACTGATGATTAACGTGTATGCGTTCGAAACGTGTAGAGTTTGCAAACTGTATTCAAATATAATTGAGCTATATTATTGGCTCTGATCAGTTTTAGATTGTTTGAGTTATTATAATTTGAAAAATTACGCCCTACAGTTTGGTATATAAACGATTTTTAGGATATACCCAAAGTATTGATAAAGGTGTATGCATTTTATTAATTCAGTACCCCACTCAGTTGTGTAGCCAGGAAAAATGCTGGGTGGGGGGGGAGCTAAAGTAAGACTATATGTATTCTATTATATTGCATCTAGCGACTAAGACGGAAAAGCGGCGCAGGCAAAAAATATTCCGGGGCCACGCCCAAATTTCGTTTAAAATTTACCTAATAACTATCAGATTTCGAAAATTAAATTATTACCCCTCCCCCTCTGCATGGTTGGATTAAATTTGCTTTTGTAATTGTTTTTTTGATATTCCTAGCTGGTTCTTTATTAAAAAAAAACATTTTATATTGGTGATTTAAAATAACTCTAAAAAAGAAAAACGGAACAGTATATAATAGAGAAATACTATAAAATATTATTCTTTTACTTGCTTTCCTTTAAAATTGCGTCATAAATTAATAACTAAAACGATATGCGTCTGAAACCTTAATTTCTATATAAAACAGGACTTTTAGAAGGACAAGTTAAAGAACTAAACGTTTTCTACAAGACCCTTGTAATCTAAACCAAGAACACATTATTTAAAGATTTAAATTAAGGGTCCAAGCGTAAGAAAAAAAATTAGGTTGCAAATATACTTTTAGACCCGAGCTCCTAGGCTAGCCCCCCCCCCCCCCCTAAACCCGTCACTAACCCCACTATTCACGTTTCTCCCGATATGTTGTTATACAAGCATTCATTATTATAAAACCTAACATAGGGAATTGTCTAGAATACGAACAACACAGCAATATTGATGTTTTTGTGATAAGTTAGCGAATTATATTATGCGTACCTATAATAGTTTGGATTTATACTAATAGTGTGTCCATCTCCATAATAGTCTCCATTTTCCCAAACCATGATATGTTTAGCTTTTCCATGATAATTGTTCGACACTTTATTGTAACAGAATGACATTAGGCTGAATTTTTTTCACTTAAAATTTTTAATAAATAAATTGATTTGAAATGTTAGTGAACCAAGTGTGTTAATGGCTACATTTTAAGATAAATTATGTCAATGTTATGTTGACAGAAAACTCAAAGTCAAAATATCCTTTGTCAGAAAGAAACATCTTCATCGACCTAGGCCTGGTTGTACATTTACGACTAAAGCTTGGTTCAACGTTGAACTAATCTTAAGTCATAATTGTATAACCGGGCCTAAGCGTTTACAAATTTTAACTTACAATTACTACGTTCGGTTAGTTTAAACCTGTTTCCTCGGTCTACCCATTTGTGGGGTTTTGGCGTTCGTTTAATTAGTCTATGACCTCGGGTGCATCTGCTCGGCGTTCGGTATTTGGAAAATCGAGCATGCTGAGTTGGCTCGTATCGCCTGACCTAAAAATACCGATCTAACAGAGCAAACTGAGCGGATTAATATTTTGACAGTTTATCTAACCTAAAAAATCAAGCGTCTTATCTTCTTTTCGTCCCTCCAGAAGAATTTAAAAAACAGAAAATAACCTAGTTTCGTCTTTATTTATACTGCGTTTGGTTTAAAAAAAAATCAAGCAGAGCGAGTAGATACAGATGTAATGTCAAGTAATATTCGTATTAAACGAGCGCGTAGTGTTTACCAATCCCATGTTAGTCCAATTACCAAACGCCGAGCAGCTGCATTCGAGGTCATAGATCTATTAAACGAATGCAAAACTCCACCAATGGGTAGACCGAGGAGACAGATTTGCATTAACCGAATGCAGTATCAGCTGAATTAGGGGAATTTAAACCACGTGATTCAATATGGCGGTTTTGTTAAAGATGAGAAAATCTCTAATTAGTTTGTATCTTTTGTATACGAAACTTCGGTTACTGACCATTATAGTACATTGTTGGAGGTTCGTACTGAAAATGGTAAAGATTCTAATAATAATAAAATTAAGGGAATTCTGGATAGAGATAAATTTGTTTCTTTTGTTAGGAATGATCGTTGGGAGGATGTTTATACATGTGGGGACGTAAACGATGCAACCAATCTATTGCTCTTAAAATTGAGAAACTACTTGGAACGATCTATGTATAAATTAAGGGTAAAACATAACGAAATTAGGAAAAAAGAATGGATAACGAATGGCATAGTAAGGTCAATAAATAAAAAACAAGAACTTTACAGAAACAAAACAATATTCTACCGATGACAACACTACAATATATAGGCGGTATAAAAATAAATTTGGTAACTTAATCGAGGTAGCGAAAAAGAATTACTATCAACAATTGATTGGCGATAATCAACAAGACTCTGTAAATTTATGGAAGGTTGCTAATTCGATAACTACACTGAGAAAAGCTTCAGCAAGAAATTCTTTGCTAAGATTATTTTGGCTGTAATATTAAATTTTCAACCTACGATAGCAAAATGAATTTCTTATTGCAAAAGAAACAATTTACCTGAAAACTCTTTATACCCGTTACAAAAACCTTTGCTATTATAGAAAACTTACATTATGATAACAGCCAAGTAAGTATTTTTTTAAAATTATTTTCTAGGACTACTATTTGCTTTGCTGAGGAAGTAACGCAGTTTGCTGCTTTTGAAAAAAATCTTTATAAAAAAAATCTTTTCCAGCGCTGTAAAGAGTTTTTAATGGGGTAGCAAAATTTTTTGTTGGAATTGGGAAATTCGTAACTGTTCGGTTCGAATCGGATTATTTCGTGGTGACAAATTCAGTGTGATTGGGTCAATTTTTATATTGCGCATCAGTCGTCCCATTCCTGTCTCCACATGTCTTCAGGTATTCATTTTTTCTGATATTTAGATGCTCGTTCCTCGTCGCATCGGTGGCTATTGTTGGTGACCATTATGACTCGACATTTGTCTCCTTTTTTCCAATAAACATTGTCTTGGCTCAAAAATGTTTCCAGTGTGCAGTGCTTTATTGGATTATGACATCAAGGACAGTGTAGATTTTTAATTTCAGTGTTAAAAGACCAAAGTTATTTAGTTTTATGTTAATTTTTTTATGTTATGTGTTTAGTTTAACTGTTGTTTATTTAATAATAATTTTTGTGTGAGTCAAGTTTTGGAGAAAAGAAAATTAGTAATTCTTTAGCAAATGCTATTCATACTAAAAGTCCTTAAACTAAAAGACAACTTACCAAAGTTTTGAACACGGTATGATTTTTAAAAGGAAGATTTTAAGAAATATTACAAAAGTAAAATACTTTCTTTTTCTAAATAAAATACAATGTAATTATTATTTTACCTAATATTCGGGCTAGATGCAGAAAAAAGTTTTTTCGGCATTCCCTTTTGGATATTTGTTTAAATTTAAAGTGAACAGATAATTTTTAATAAGATATGTTTTAACCACTCAAAGAAAAAAGCAGTAAAATATTTTTTTTAAGCAGCTAAAACTGAAACTGTTTTTAGGTTATGAAGTGTTGTTTTCTGTTGTATTAAATAATAAAGAGAAAAATATTTTTTTTTTAGTTTCAAATCTTTGACAACCTATTCAGACGTGGGGAGTTGCATGATATAAAATATGATGGAGTTACCTGAAAAATAAGCTTTATACTATGTTAAATTTTTGATATAGCACGGAAACTATTATTTTTAATAACACAATTTTAAATGAATCAAAAATTTTTAAAACTTACGTATCTAAAGTAAAAAAACGTGGTTAATAAAATGTGTTATTAATCATAATATGTTCTCTAGAGTATATTAAAAATTTAACAAAATATACGGCTTCTTTTTTGGGCCACACCCCACATATTATAGCAAATAAGTGGTGCTGTCATAATAAACCACTTTACTATTATAGCGATGCTTAGTTGCTACTTTAGCTAAAAAAGAGTTCCTGAAGTAAGTAGGTATATTCTGACCCAGCAAAGTAACTTTCTTGAAATAAATAAAAAAATCTTTCCAATATAGCAAAATGGTATACTGATATTGAAAAAAAAATTCTTGTTTCAAAAACGATGCAGATGGCGTAGAAAAGTATCTTTATTGTTCTAGCAAAGTCTCTTTATAGCCGATGGTCAGTTACTTTGCTAATACAACATTTTTGTTTACTTGAGCTAAGTGACCATTCTTTATAAAGTGACTTTATTACGACAGCAAAGAAATTACAGCCAAATGGATTTTACTGTCTCAGGTAGTTTTTCTTTTTTCCCCTATGTTAGCATTTTTCTTTATAAGCGGTATAAAGATTTTTATAAGGACAGCAAGAATCTTCTCTCAGTGTAACCGGAAACCCAAAGATAATATGAATTGTCTTAAAATTAAGAAATGCGATGGGACTGTTTTGAATGACCAAAAGCATATCACAAATTTGTTTTTGGAACATTTTACTAAAATAGGCAAAAAATTGGCTGAAAAAATTAAAATAGAAAATAGTATCATCCCAGAATTAAAAACGTCTCTACCGAATTCTTTGGTCATTCTTCCAACTGATATCAGTGAGGTAAGGAAGATAATTAATAATCTAAAAAAGAATAAAGCTCCAGGAATAGATAACTTAAAACCCGATATCTTAAAATTAATTAACAAGGAAATATCTCCCCCCCCCCCCCCCCTAGTACATATTTACAATTTATCTATAGAAAGCGGACAATATCCTGAACAGTTTAAAATTGCCCTCATAAAACCATTGTTTAAAAGCGGTGACCGATCTGATGTTAACAATTATCGACCCATTTCTTTGATCCCAGCTTGTGCCAAAATTTTTGAAAAACTTTAAAAAAGGCGTATATCTGAATACCTTAAAAGGTATAAAATTCTGTCAGAGAAACAATTTGGATTTAAGGAAGGCCGATCGACGCAGGATGCGATAACTGATTTAACAACAAAGGTATGCAAATTTATTGAAGAAAAAAGACCGGCATGTTGCATCTTTGTCGATCTTGCTAAGGCGTTCGATACGGTTGACCAAGGGTTGTTACTTCGTGTGTTGGAGGGGATTGGTTTTAGGGGTTCGACTTATGAACTTATGAACAGTTATTTAAGTGACAGAAAACAGTGCGTAAAAATTTATGATAACGTTAGCGACATGAAAACTATAGAATGCGGAGTTCCTCAAGGCACTGTCCTGGGACCGATTCTTTTTAATATATATTTAAATGAACTGTTTTCGTTAAAAGTTTCCGGTGATATTATTAGTTTTGCTGACGATACTGCCATACTATATAATGATGTCTGTTGGGCTTCCTTACGAAGCAAGATGGAAAAGGATTTTAAGACTATCTATCTATATCTATGACTGGTTCAGTAGCCGCCTACTTACAGTCAACTTCGATAAAACTTACCGTGTTCCTTTTACATCTTATTCTTATTATCTTCCTTTTTATGACACTATTAAAATTACGTGTAATAATAATTCGGAAATTAAACTTAAAATGGTAAATAAAATAAAGTATCTTGGGGTTATAATTGATAGTAACCTTAAATGGGATAAACATATAAATAATACGGTAAAAAAGATAAGATTCGTTCTATACAAAATAAGACTTCTTTCAAAAATATTAGACTCAAATCAACTAAAAATTCTTTACTCTTCCCTAATACAAAGTCATTTGACCTATGGAATTATTGCTTGGGGAGCAGCAACCAAAATTCATATTCATAACTTGGAAATTATTCAAAAATTGGTTCTCAAAGTAATTTTTAAGAGACCTTTCACGTATCCCTCTAACCTGCTTTATTCAGAGAGTGGGTTATTTGACATTAGACAACTCTACTTCTTAGCGTGCGTCTTGAGGCAATTTATTCTGAAAACTGAGTTGGGTAGGATCGAACATGATTATAACACCAGATATAGTAACCGGTCAAATGTTGTACCTCAAAATTAATTTTACAGAGGAACTTTCATTACTTGGGTCCCAGGCTTTTTAATATTATACCTCCGGAAGTGAAAAATGTAACCAGTTTCCCTCTTTTTAAAAATAGGATTAAAAAATGGATATCTTCATTACCTAAATATCAAATACACCAATACGTGGATTTTAAAAACATATACCGTATTATACCTGAGTGATGACAATTGCCAGCATCATTAGGGGCTAACTATAGTGGGCTTCAGTTTCTGGAAACTAAATTATTTTCTGGTTGATGTTGTGTGGCGGACGTGTGAATGTAGTTTTATGCCTATCCATGTCCATTTGAAATTAATTTATCGTTAAATATAAGTAAGGTGTAATATTATATTATACGGTGTGATGTGTACGAGTACGAGTATGTTGTGTGTAATGTATACATATTGGGAACGTGGAATGTATTATTTCAGGGATAGGTTCCGAGAGGAATGAGTCAGAGTATGTGTTGTCAATTTTATGTTTGATATTATTCGTTTTAATTATATTCGCTTTAATTATATTAATAAATAAAATCATACCCACGCACAGCGTAGTCTTTAGTGGGTTTAGGTTTTCTTTATTTATTTTTCGTAATAGTTAATATTTTTTTTTTCTTAACTGCTTATATAATTATTATTGTTTGGAGAATAAATAAATTTTGATTTGATTGCAAAAATCATTGAGTCACCCGTTAATTGCCACCAGCAATATTACTTTTATGGTCACGTGCACCAATTACAACGCAGTATTTGCCATCCAGCCACATTGTGACACATCGTTGGTTTGCCTAAATTAGGCAAGGAGGTTGGTATACTGTTTTTGAGTAAGAAAGTGGTTCATTTTAATTACGAAATATCAGATGAAACTTTAATGCTCATATTGATAGTCGTTCTATAAATTCTAGGAGGCCACGGAAAAAAATTATATCAACAGCAATCATTGATGACCTGACTATGGGCGTGGGAAGGGGGAGTAAATAGGGCACCCCTCAGCCCCTAGTATTTTTTGTTTTCTTAGCATACGACCCCCTTATTTAGTAAAAGTTATGCATTGGTACAACAAGAGTGGATATGATGTCTATATCAAACGAGAAAGTAAATTGAGCACGACGGCGTAGGCGGAGTGCTCAAATTTTCGAGTGCGATATAGACAATCCACTCCAGTTGAACAGTATATTTTTTCTACGACCAAAATTACAAACCTTATTCTAAAAAATGTAAAAAAATAGTTTGCAGGTTGCCGGGCTCGAACTCTCGACCATTAGATCTATAGTAAAACGCTCTACCGTCTTGACTATCGAAGCGTTTAGTTAATTATGGTAAAACCAACTGATTAATGATGCTACATGAAATTAATTTTCTATGCACATTCAGCAGGTTGCATTATTGATAAATCTATTATAAATGAGTATAGGTTTTGTTACATTGAACAAATTAATAACATATTGTACCATATAATTTATATTATATAATTTAGTGTCTTGAAAAAGAAGGCGGAGCCTCAGTAAAAATAATATACTGTGATTGGTCAGTACTTTTAAGAACAACATGTAAATTTGGCATCTCTGTAATTGACTACTGTGATCGGCCAGTTTCATAATCTAACTAGGATGGATATGAAATTTTGCCGCACAGTTAACTGGAATAGCCTACTTTACTCGCCACTTAAGTGTAAAGGAAACAGCAAATTTCCATGTGGGAGTAGAAAAAAAATATAATGGACCAAACGAATTTGTACCATGGCACAGTCCAAAAGGTGATGATATTATTGAGAATCCATACAGGTTAGTGGTGGATATATCGGAGTGTTCCGTATACCTAATTTTTTGTGTTTCCTCCCCCTTTCGTCTAGGTTAAGTTACCGTGTGTATAATATTACTTGGTCTCCCGTTAGTTACCTTTATTTTTTAGTAGTCACTATAAACTAGGGACTGCCCCCCCCGTCTTAGACGCATCGTTTTTAAAAGAATTGTTTTTTATACCCACCCAAGGTTTTGAGTCTGGGTACGCCACTAAATGACACATACACGTTAGAAATTTACGAGTCGTTTTCTGACACGAAAGTGGGGTTAAAAATATAAACACTTCAAAAATATGCAAATCCGTTAGATTAAATTATTTTTTTTTTATTTGAGTCAAAATATACCCAAAATATATTTTTACCGAACTATTCTTAAGTTTTTTCTAACCTCTTTTCAAAAATTTCCCGTTTTCCACTCATTTCTAGATAATTACTAAAATATTTAATGCATATACAATGCAAAATAAGGTAAACGCACCAGTACCTGACACATTAAGAAAATGTTATTGAATAATTGATCATATTTTAAGTTAAAAACATATTTGTCCGAGTAAAGTATCGGGAAATTGTTATCAATACCCTGTGGTTTACTAAAATGTTTAAAAAAACAACAGGTTAAAATATTTACTAAAAATATAAACATTTTTGTTTATCCATGATATTGGTCTAATACATGACCCTGAAAAAAGTTGGTGTCCCTAATTATGACCTTTTTTGAACTTATACCTGACCCGTTTATAGATTTTATTTAAGTTGCTAAAATATTATTTTTATTAAACAGTAAAAACTCAATTTCATGAAAAAAAACTTTATTTATAATATTAAAACTAATCTTCGGTAAATTCGGTGAAATTTTTCATTTCTTCCACGAGGAAAATTCCTCTGGAGTTTTTCTGCTTAGGTGGTTCTATAGTCATAACGATAAGTCACGTCTTCTTAATGTTTCGTGTTGATTTTTAAGTCTCCACCTGCTAACTTGTTCCTTCCAACCAGACTTTAAACTGCGGAAAACTGCAACATCCATTGGTTGTAAGAGATGGGTGGTATTTCGGAACAAAGCAACAAGAATTATTTGTTTTTCTGCGCAGAATTTACTAAGATGGTAAGATAAATGTGATGAATGACCGTCAACGAAAAATATTATAGGAAATGAGACATTTTCCTTGGCCCAAGGATAAAAGATGTTGGCCATGTAACTATAAAAAGTATCTGAAGCCATCCACCCATTTTTTGAAATTCCGATTCCCCAATGTTTTGGAATACTCGCAGAAAGGTCCGCGGGAATTCTTTTATATTGAAAAATTATCATCGGTGGAGCCAACATTCCCGCTGCATTTCCATTTAAAAGTACGGTAAGGCACTTCTTCTCATTGCTATTAACTGTTGCGTATACTGTCCTGTCACCTTTTAATGCTAAAACTTAATTTTCTTTTGGATTAAAAAAAAACGCTGATTCATCAGCATTAAATATACGACTAGGATCTTGCAACACAGTTGTTAAATTAGCATTTTTTTAAAACGTGTGCACTTCGTTGAACCATCTAAGTACTTGTATTTTCGTAACAGAAGATCTACTCATAGTTAAATTTTGCGGTGCCCTGAGACTTATCTCGGGATGTCGGCGTAAAAAACTTTCGTACCACTTTCTCCCCGGTATATTATTTTTAAAGCCTTTGTTAAGCTCTTTTGCCAGCTTTGAGGCGCTGGATAAGAAAATATCTTTGGAAATGGGAAAACCAGATTTAGCCATCGTAGTTATCCACGTGACAAGGAGATCTTCTTCCTCTTTCGACAAAATTGTAGAAGGTCCCATTTTTCTTAATTCCGGATTCACACCCCTAAATTTATAAAGTAAAGTTGTTTTGGGAACCTTAAATGTTCTGTTTTAACGGGCTTGCTGCGCGAAAGGCGTACTGCAAAAATTTTTTTGGTTTCATGTCTGGAAAAAAAATACCATTTATAAACATAAGTATTAAAAAATATTAGGGTGAAATTTGTCTCATGTAAATTTAACAAGAGTAAACTACTAAAGTAATTTACTAAACATAAAATAAGGGTCATGTATTGTGCACATACTGTGCCTATAGGTGACACCATGGGTCACCTATAGGAAACTATCTTAAAAAAACAATTTCTTAAACAAAGATAAAAATATTAGGTTAAATACATTAAAATGAAACATACATATGTAAATGTCTCTTTGTCCCTAACCTGACACTAGTGTCAAGTTTTGGAGCATTGGCCTTATTTTTGTTCCTATAGCTGACCCATCAAATATTTTAATTTTTATAGGTTATAATATTATTTTTACTTAATAATATCGAATTTTATCGTCTAAACATAAAACAAACACCACAATATTATTTCACAATAAAAAGAACACAATTTAAACTCTTTTTTGTAAACTTACCTTCTAACAGAATTCACTAATATCCAGTTAAAACTTGCTTAAAACAGAGCGGCGGGAACTTTTCCTATTCGTCAAGAAATAACAGCACATTGATGCCAAATGTTTATAAATGCTATTAGTTGGAATAATATTCAAGAAACTGGTGGATCATAGAAAACTGTATTTGAATTTCTTTTTCTCTTATTATATTTAACTAAAGTGAGAGCGGTCATCTATTGGTACAAGGTCAGCTACTGGTGCATTTACCTTATATACAAAATGAACGTTTGTATTTTACTTATTTGCTCTGTTACTTTTTTGCAATGACGGAGCTCTAACCCCAATCGATCTAAAAACTTTTAGTATACGTAACAGATATAGAAAA
The DNA here is from genome assembly GCA_935413205.1 of Polydrusus cervinus. Taxonomy (NCBI): domain Eukaryota; kingdom Metazoa; phylum Arthropoda; class Insecta; order Coleoptera; family Curculionidae; genus Polydrusus; species Polydrusus cervinus. Next base: position 33,365,168 of record OW284516.1, read on the forward strand.
AAACTGGTAAATCTTCCTTAAATGGTGAAAATTGAAGATAGTACATAAAACGAGATAAACAGACAAAATTATAAAATTTCTAGAAGAAAAAAAAAAAGTTATTATCTTATTCCAAACTACTAATGGTTTTACGGTTATCTTTTTCGTTTTGTTTTAGAAAAACAAACTATATTTTTATTAATAAATATATCGCTCTTTGTCTTTTATTCCGCAAAAGGCTGAATTTAAGAAAGATGGATATATTTTGTATAAATATAAGAAATGACCCATATCGACAAATATGTTACAGTATAATTTGGTAAATGGAGTTGCTAACAATATACATTTTTCTTCACTTGTTTTTTATTATCTTTCTCACAAGTTCACGGCCAACTAAAAAGACAAGTTATGAAGCCTGATTTAAATATTTTTTTTTTAATTTCAAGTATAAAGTTCGGAAGTTGAGTCGTTGAAAAAATAAATTATATATTGCGCTCGAAAATTTAAGCACTCGCCTACGCGGCGTCGTGATCAATTTACTCGAAATTCAAAAAAATGGGCAATAATTTTTTTTTTGGATTTTTTAGAATCTTAAATATTATTAGTTATTTAATCCGTCTATAAATTATTCAACATCCTGTACATATTTTATTTCTTTATAAGTGATAGAAAATTTAAAGCTTAATTTTCTACCAATGAAGAAAAATAAAAAAGTTGATAACTTTTGGGAAACAAGTGAAAACTCCAGACAGTGCAGAAAATCTTAAGGTAAGAAGTTGCCAACTTTAACAGGCCATAACTCAAAAACTAGTCATAGGACTGGATTAAGGCCATGGACACTATTATTCAGGATGTCAAGATCTACAAAATACTAAAAATTCAAAAAAAGTAGCTGAAAGCCATATCCCATTAGCTTTGTGAGAAATCATTTCTTTGTACCTAAGTATTCTGTATATTGGTATTGTTTTCTACATGGACGTTAATTTACAAATTTTAACCTTGGTAAAATTTGTATCTTTATTTATCAAAATAATATACACAATTTTACTCATTACACTTTATAAAATTAAAAATTCCCTAAAAGTTTTAAGCGAAATATGCTTTTTATTAAAACGAAACACCATCATTAAAACTTTTCTCTAACAACTTTTGTGTTAAAAAAGTTTGGAAGTAAATTAAGAAAGCTTATTATCCTTATTTATTGTTTACATTTGACCGGTTTTAAAATAAACAAGAATTTGAAACATTTTTGCTTTTTATAAAATGTCCTGTTTACAAGATCTTCGGCCTACGCACGCAGCTCTTATGCATGTTCCAAGGTCACATCCCCGGACTGTAAACATACGTGAACTTGAAACAAAAGTAAGGTCAAAAGAAGAAAAATCGGTAAATACTTTAACAGTGGCGTATCCTGCATATGTTTTTTTTTGGGGGGGGGGGCATAGTGCTTACTAAAAGTGGGTAAAAAATACTTTTGATAGTCATTGTTGGTCGTTGGTACTACGATTCGCAAAATTACCAGTTTCTGTATAATAATAAAATCAGTTTAATCCAAATAATTATTTAATAGCTTTTAACAAAGTTAAACAGAAATTAGAAAAGATAAAAAGTAAAAAAATGTTTCGTAATAAATTTAAACAGTTAAAAATAACAAATAAATGTTAATAGGTACAACAAAAATAAACAAATACTAAATACAACCAACAACTTTAGAATAAACGGGAACTAATAATTCACTTAAAAAAGGAAAAACAAAATAAGAATAATATGTCAATATACAAATCCTAAATAAGAATATGACAAGATAATCACAAGATAAAAAATAATCAAATTAAATTTGTAAATATTATTCTTATATCTAATACAGTCTAATCAAATCCAAGTAAAAAGAAAGGAACAAAAAAGACCAAATTCAAAAATAGAGTAGAGGAAATTACTTCTTTTTAAATCAAAATGTTTATATTCCTTGTTTTTTTCCTGACATTCTGCGAGAACTTCTTCTGGTGATACGGAAATAGACGGATAAATTTATAAAAGTGATAATCCATTAAGTCGGTCCTCACTGGTTGTATGCGTAGGTATGATTTTAGAAGTTTGAAACTGAAAACAGATAAACACAAGTAAAACCGTGTATAGTCGGATCTGGTCTTATCGTGCGGGTCATACGATTCAAGAAAGACATACTCTCAATTTTTGTTTTCTTTACTTGCGTTTAATTTTACCCTCTAAGTAAAATACGTAAGATAAATGAGACAGACTTATTCCATTTTGACATGAAAAAAAAGGATATATATGTATTTACTTTCCAGCGATTCTAAATAAGCTTTTAATAGCACCAACTACGTTTTATTTTAAATATGCCAGTTTTGTGACTTTGACAGTTTGTGACAAAATGAAACAATTTTCTGGGTTTTTGAATCCCCAATCAAAAAAAAATGGTTCTTAATCTAATAAACTATTTCGAAAATGAAAGAAAAAGTTTAAATTCGCCAACCAATATTCAGAAAACAGTAGCCAAAGCACTGGGAATTAGTTTAAGGACTGTTAAAAATTGTGCATGAAACAAAACATAACATAATACCCAAGAATACTAAAAAGTGTAAACGAAGAAAGCCAAAGACTGAGGATGTAAGCGAAAATATTAAAATTGGAGATCGAAATGTGATTAACGATTTATACAAATCAAAAACCAATGTAACTCTTCCAGTTTTACAAAAAACATTAAAAATTCGGGGTGTTTTGGAAATTGGACTTAAAGCGTTATCAAAATTATTAAAAAATTTAGGTTTTCGCTATAAAAAAGACTGTAACCGAAGATTTTTATGTGAGCAGCCACAGATAGTGAGTCAGCGTGTTCAGTTTTTAAAAAAATATACGGACAATACAAACAAATCGAAATTTAGAAAAGTGGTATTTTTAGACGAAACATGGATATTTTCGAATAGACCTGGTTCAAAATCTTGGCAACATGAGTCTGTAAAAAGTGTTAAAAGGAAAAAGGGGTGCGGTACGGGAAAGCGTTTTATTATTTTGCATGCCGGTTCTGCAACAGGATATGTTGCAGGTGCGAGTTTAATTTTTTCTTCAACATCAAAAAGTGCTGACTATCATGATAATATGAATTGCGAAATGTTTGAAAAATGGTTAAAAGTTCAATTGATACCAAATTTGTATGCTCCGTCTTTAATTGTATTAATAATGCATCATATCATTCAAGAATTTTAAATAAACAGCCTTCATCTTGGAGAAAAAGTGATATTTATGAGTGGCTGGAAAAACACAACCAAAATCCTTTACCAAATGTGCTTAAATCGGAACTCCATGAGGTTCTACGACTGCAACCATATCATTGCCCGTATTATTATTATTATTATAGAATTAATATGGGCTGGTGCAAAGTCTTATTATGAAAAACATGTAGGTGATGGTCTTAAATCCGACCAAGTACAAATAGTTTGGCAAGATTCGTTAGATCATATTACACACATATTACAGTACTGGAAGAAATCGGTGGAACATACAGAAATATTAATAAGAGATTGGTGGGATCGAGAACAAGTACTAGATGTTGAAGTAGCGCCAATGATAATTCTGGACATGAGTAATAAAAAGGCCAATCTCCATTTCTAGCAATCTGGAGATATTACCAGCAATAACTTAAGCCGATGGAATACTACATATACAATAAAGGCCAATTTCCTTGTATAGTTGGTTGCCAATCTAGGGTTTTAAATTGAGGCTTATCTCCAAATCAAATAATAAATAAAACGGCCAAAGTGTATATAGAACCGTTAGCTTATTTTTTTAAAAAGGCCAATGTACGGACTATGGCCCTTTTTACATTCTCCGATAGAAAAATGATTGGACATTGGCCTAAATCTCAACCTAAAAAGTAGTTTGGACAAGTTTTAGATAAGAGTTGTACTTTTAGATTTTGTATATCTTTCTGAATAATTTCTTTAAAAAATGTATGCCTTTACTAATTAAAAACAAATAATAATATAAAACCTTGCTGGACCTTATCTCCACTAATTTAAATTTTAAAGGGGCCAAACTCCTTCTAAATCAAAAAATATCAAAAACTTTTAAAATGTAATATATAGCATACTAACACTTTGTTATTTTTTTATATCATTTTACTTTCAGTTGACATTAATATGTTTTATTAACATTTTATTACAAATTTCATTAATTTTAAAATTTCAATAATTAATTACTCAAAACACTAAAAATGGAGTGTGGCCCTTTTAAAACTCAGGTCCAGAATTGCTTCATTCGAAGACGACTCAGACGACGAGGACTTTTCAGATTTTATAAGTGACGATAAGAGTTTTTAGGCTATAATTATAAACGGTGTTTTTCGTTTACATTTTTTAGTATTCTTGGGTATTATATTATGCTTTTTTTTCATGCACATTATTCTGCATAGTCCTTAAACTAATTCCCAGTGTTTTCATTACGGTTTCCTGCATATTGGTTTCCGAATTTCCACATTTTCTTTCATTATCGTAATAGTTTATCAGACTAAATGCCATTGTATTTTTAGGTTTTAGTAGTAAAATTGTTAAAATAAATTGCACTGTTTATTATTGTCGTTTTTAATTAAAGGGTACAGTAGGTATATAATTAACGATTATATAATTTTTTTGTAACTTTTTCAACTCCCCTGTACATAATTTTTACAAAACTAATAATATTAGGTATATGTGGATATCTTCGCGATAGCTAAAATAATGAAACTATTTTTCCTTCCTTCGGTATATTTGTAAATAATCTCACAACATTGATTGATAGCCTCTGTGTTGTCTGATTTGACGCATATAATCAGTGACCTTTGGACCCGCACGTTAAGACCAGATCTGACTATACCGCATATTCCACAACAGCCTACGAGGCTCTGAAAGCGCTGCTATTTTTAACCCGGTGATTCCCGGAGCTCTATACGAGGTCTGTTCAAAAATCATTTGTAGGTATGTACTTACTCCAAATGGAATATTTTTTTAGAGTACTCTTAGGGCATGTTCCGTGTGTCTTACTCTTCAATAAAATTGCTCTGGATTCGCCACTGTACTTTAACCGGTACTTGCCTCGCTATGCAGGGTGTTTCACGGTGGATGGAACGTTAGACGTTTATGAAAAACGGATAATACGTTTTCCGAAAATTGATCGGAAATATTGACATTTTCGATAACATTTCTGAAAGAAAAAGTCAATATTTCCTTACACTTAGTGGTTACTAGGCAACAGAAAATAACTGTTAGGAAATATTTATTATTGTGCTGTAAGGAAATATTATTTCTGTACAGCTACTTGTAAGCTAAAATGTGTTGAGCTTGACAATTCAATATTACTGTGTTTCCACAGTTACAACACAAATATTTAATGGCATCCTTTATTTTTGAACTAAGTTAATAAAAATTATTTCAAAATTTTAACAAGTTGCTTGTAATACCTAAGTTATATCCCATAGACATAAAAGAAACAGAGACAGAATTGTTTACATATTATCGCAATCAGACCGATTTTTAACACAAAGCGATGATGACAAATTTCTGCGGGGTGCCCTAGAACTCCTGTGTTTGAAAATAAAGGGTATACCTAATCATAGTATAATGAGTAAATTTTTATGTGTACTTAAGTAATAATAATACAATAAATTATTAGTGTGCTTTTTTCCATCAAAATACGCAATTATTTCTACTTTTAAAATTATTTAGTTTCCTAGTTACATAAAACTAAAGTGTATATGGGAAAAACCTTTGGCACCGCTGTACAAGCGTTTACTATTACTGGCGACGAGAATTTCGCCGAATTTTACGGGTTCATTCATTTTATGTGAAAATACCACACATACAGTGTTTCAATACGGGGCCTATTACGTTTTGCAATTTTCGATTGATTTTGAGTGTTTTTTTAGCTTAACCAGTGGTGTGGTTTATTGTATATTTAAAGTAAATAACTGCAAAAACAATTGCATTTTGTCTGAACTTCTTTAAAAAACGTAGATGACGGATTAAATAAGGAATATAGATATTATTGTAAAATTCTAATCTAGATTTCCCAGTTTAAAGCTTTTCTTTACCCTCTACACATTTTTTAATGCACGTAGTTATTTGCTAATATAATGCAGTACACACATAGACATTCTATGTCTGTACTATGTCTCATTACTTTACATTAAATGCAGGATTTGATTAAATGTTATCATACATCTAGAATATTATGTATATCTATTTATTTTTTTGAAAAAAAAATACAATTTTCGTGAATTTTAAATACCTACTTTATAATATTGTTGTGGCATTAACTGTAAAATTATCTTAATGTTAGAGAGACTTCCTGTCTGAGAGAAAATATATTATGAAAGGGTTTTACTAAACTTGGTATAGTATTTTTATTCCGAATTGAAGCGCTGTGCCGGTATACATTGAATAAATATTGACCATGGTTAGTTGATGTATACTGGCAATATGTTTATCAGTGCTTCAATTTGGAATAAAAGTAATACACTTATTACTATAGATTAGTACTAATTTTATGATAGGGTTTAAACCAGTGCCAATAATTTACCTACACACACAAAAGTATATTAAAATAGTGTGTTATATTCATACGTTGAAAAGTGGAGTATGTATGTATATAATAGCCTGTATATTTTAATCTAAAAAGATAGGATTTTATATTCTCTTTCTAAATATATAACGCTATGGATGATATTGGTTTCCTAGGCGATTTATTAAAACTTCATTAGATAAATCACAGTAGGCCATGAAACTAAAGCGAATATCCTAGAAACAACTATGTTAACAGTCTAGTTGTTAATAACATTTAACGTCAATTTTATTTTTACCTATTCGTTTGTGAAAATGGTTTATCAACATTATGAAAAGTTTGATATTATATCATATTATATTGAAAATGAAAAAACCGAAGAAATAAAAAAGAGATTTTAAAATGTTATCTTTTTAGATTAAAATATACAGGGTGTTCCATTTAAAAAAATGAGGTTACGTCCGATAACTTTTTTACCTGACCCCGTATACTTATACTGAAACCGGCTGATTATTCAGCAATCATTATAAAGAAACTTTTGTATATAAATATTTCTGTATCTCTTTTAACTCCGAAAATATAGGGTAATTTTGAAATTGTCAATTTTTCGATTTTCCCTCGTATCTCTTAAGCAAGCGAAAATTTTCAAATTTTGATTTTACCATTTTAAGTTTGACCCAAAAAGAGCACATGACGCCTATATTACTTTTTCGATAGCACTAACAATAACGGAGATACCATATAAAAGTGTCGAAAATGGGACACTCTGTACAGAAATTTTTGTTCTTATTCAAGAAATGGCATAAATTATGGCTAATAGTTCCCAGGTTAGTGGTAAAAAAAATATTTTACAGTACATTATAAATATTTTTTAATTAATGGACTTTTATTTTTCACTAATCTCTAAACAAGGCTTACGCCACTGGTAAAGGTATTCGGGTAAGGGGACAGCCAAGTTACAGCGTTGCCATTTTTTATGCCATCCTTTTTCAACTTACTTAAAACTAAAAAAACATAAATGATTGTAAACAAATTGTATTTATGAATAAAATGTTTTGTCTCCTCTTTATATGTCTATGTTATATCTTTTTAATAATTTTCGATTTACGGAAAGATAGTATGTATACATTGTATACCTCGTAGAAAAAGCCACATTCCCGGACTCTGTATTTTTTGTATGTCTCGGCTTCTGTCCCGACATACAATCTTCACGGTCTTCTGGGAATGTTCAGCTTTTCCTACAAGGTATACAATGTATTATCTCTTTAAAAATTCGGTTACTTAGATATTCAACCTTGCTCTATCATTTTAAAATATTTTTAGCAATGCGGCATTGCCGCTCTACCCGAAACAGGTGGCAACATCGTTATTTTAAATGGAACACCCTATATATATATATTATTTTCTAATTCCCTATAAAATTTCACGTACTTATATTTTGTATAAAATATCATATATCTTAATTCAATTGTTTTTGAGATAGTGACGTTTAAAATATGTCATTTTCAGACTTTGACAGGCGTTGAAACTACGCATCTAAGAGAAAAATGGGTTTCACCTCCCTATCTTAGTTTTTTATTCTTTATCGAAAAATACCAACTTTAACATTAACATTATATACCAAAAAAATGGTTTTACGGTTTAGCGTGTTAAACCAGAAGTTTTTAAATCAAAAGTATATAATAGAAATAATTGTCCAAAACGGACACGGGAAAATAAAAATAAAATCATATTATTAACATTAACATAAAATGTTATTTATATTTCGTCTTAAAATAAGTTAATAGAGTTCTAGAAACAAAATATAGGTATTATTTAACTATCATAAAAGGTTTCACTTTTGGCCGCACCTTAATTATCGACAGAAGACCAAGCTAATGAAATGACAGTTGAGAAAAGTTTAACTTAAGTTATTTGTCGATATTTCTGCTCTATCAGCAGTTATTTTAAATATAAATACATCAACATTCCACAATAATTCGGATGTAAGTGGGATGTAAACAAAAATATTGACATGATAAGTGAAAATCGGTAAAGATGCTCACTGTAAATTCTTATCGAATTATCATTATTTGAGATTTGAAGTTTAAATCGATACTTTATAAATTATAAACCGATTTTTAATTTATTAGTAAGAGTCGTAAAAAAAGCAAAGTACGTATTGCGTAATGTAAAGGAATTATGCACTTGTGTAATTACTGTACTTCCCGCTACGCGGCTAGTACGCAATTTTTCCATTCGTGCGTAATATGCTTTTTACCACACTTAATATGCAGGTAATATGCTATTTCATAAGATGGAAAGTTCTTGTGTATAAACACCTAATTTGAAATTCAGAAAAAAGTATTTCCTATTCAGTCATCAAGGCAAGCTGAAATTATACAGTGTTATAAAAATGTATGAGATAATTAACTTTATAAAAAGATGTTGAGGTATAAAAATATGTAAGGTGGGTATGTTTTTAAAAAGAGTTTTAATTTTTTAAATTTCCGTCTAAAGAGCTAAGTGATCCTTCATAGATTTATCACAGACGCTGCTTGCTGTGGAAAATGTAAGGAAACTTTCTGAAGGTTAAAATATCGTAAACGACTCTGTTTATCTTGGAATAATAGAAAAATTAGTCTCCTGGGTGGCTTAAGCTGAGCACAAAGTAAAAGCGGATTATGTAATTAAATAAAAAGTGACTATTTGAGGGTTAGTGACTCTAGACGTATATACACACAATATAATACAAAGAAAGGGTCTGTAAATTAAATTTTGTTAGTTGACGTTTAATAGTTCATTTACTAGTAAATTTCAATGAGTATACTTACAAACAAGTACACTATCTATTTAAAACTAGTTTGGGATATTTTTTAGATTAAAAAGAAATCGTTTAAGTTTATTCCGTCAAGCTGGAGTTAAATGTGTTCCATACCTTACGCGGACGGATGGACAGAGAGACAGTTGCCTCGTCAATCATTATCTTCAGTAATAGGCGGCGATTAAGGCAATCTGTTCCAACAGCGTCAAATCAAAGTTCGTAAAGCGATGCCGCAACAATCTATGTACACTTGGCAACCAACATTGGGTTACTCTGTATTGGGTTCCTGGACACTCCAAAATAAATAGCATCTAGGCTGCTGATGCGCTCGCATGCGCAGGCATGCCAGCTGATTTAGCAGACAATACGGTGAACAGACCACTGGGATTAGTTAAAGAGGAGATTGATTACATAGCCAAGCAGCTTGCACAGAACATATAGACAGAGTTAATAACCTGTAGTACATCTAGGCAACTGTGGCCCACATTTCATAAAAAGAGAACCGCAGAGCTATTGAGACACAGTCGGAAAGACGTGAGAATATTACTGCGGTTGTTATCGGACATTGCCTCTTGGGAAGACATGTCAAACACACAACGACTTCTGCAGAAGTTGCAGAGATGAGAAAAAGGAAGAAAGTATTCTACATTTTCTGTGTGAATGCCCTGGCCTCGCAAGAAGAAGGTTTACTACCCTGAGGGAAACATTTTTCAATAGCGTGGAGGACTTACAACTTGGACGAATAAGCAGGTTTCTGAATAGTAGTGGCGGGTTTAAATGAGTTGGTAAAATTGTTCTGCTGTGTACCCCGCACTAACCATTGAAGATCTGATGAAGGTGGGTTCTACGGAACACGTATGGTATCACAACGAATCTAATAGGACTACGTGAGACTGTTTGGCCAAAGCCAAAGGTCTGTCACTATAACGTAACCTAACCTAACCTAACCTAACATAAGGCCGAGACACAATTTAAAAATTAATTAACATTCAATAAGAAAATGCTAATAAGAAATAAAAAAATATATTATCAATTTTATTCCTGTTGCTTGGAACTTTATTGTGTCGTGATTGATTTGTTTCTACATATCAAAATTTATTTCTGTGGCTTAGTACCTACTTATCGCCTAATGCTGCCTTAAAGGCCGAAACACAATTAAGAAATTATCAATATGCAATAAGAAACAGCTAATAGGAAATAAAAAATAAAATAGAAATATTGATTCCTGTTGCTTAAAACTTGATTGTGTCGTGATTGATTTGTTTGGACGTGTCAAAATTGTTATTGCTTAGTGCTTATCGCCTAATGCTTATTTTTTAATTGTGGCCTTTTTTTATTTTTAAAAATTGTTGACAAATATTACTTACACGATTTCCTTTAAATATGCAATTTTTTTTATTGAATTCTTTAGGGCAAACTCATGCATAACTTTATGGTTCTGAATCAGTAGGTTCTTATCGCGATTGGGGGGACTCTTAATCAAATGCATTTATAAGTACGGTAGTATTATCTGGTTAAAGTACCAACTGAATATTTTGAGCTAATACTGCCAACAGAGAGATAGAAATAGCAATAGAAATATATATGTTGTACTCAATTGACGAAAACGGTCACTGCCCGAATTTTATACTCACAACGCGATGTGGATCTTTCGAATTTTCCACATCGCGTTACGGGTATATTTCATATACCAAAAACGCGCTGTGTGTAAAATTAAAAAATCCACGACGCGAAATCACGATTATTGTCGGAGAAACGCGACGGGTTTCATGTTATGGGTAATAAAGAATACCCATCAGGCGAAAAATATGAGGTTCGTCCTAGGTAATGTAAAGAATTTAAGATTTATTCATGAAATAAACATTGGTTTTCCCAATCTGCGTAATTCTTGTGCTTCTTTAACTTCACTAATAATGTTTTTATAATCACCTTCTAAGAGGAGTGTAGACCTAATGTTTGACTCTATATAAAGTTTATTTAAACCATCTTCGAATTCTTTTTTAAGATTCTTCATTGATTCATCCATTTTTATCGAAATTTCACTTAAAATTTTGAGAAAGGACAAATAAATAAACAAAACAAACACCTGCTGACTGTTGCTGCCGATTAAATGAAGTAAGGTTATATGTATTTTCGGGTTGAGGGTATTTTATTATTACCCATAACACGAAAACCGCCGCGTGTCTCCGCCGATAATCGTGATTTCGCGTCGTGGGTTTTTCGAATTTACACACAACGCGTTTTTGGTATATGAAATATACCCGTAACGCGATGTGGAAAATTCGAAAGATCCACATCGCGTTGTTAGTATAAAATTCGGGCAGTGACCGTTTTCGCCAATTGAGTACAACATATATATTACATACTTGGTTATAAATTATAACAAATCGTGTATATATAAATAAAATCTAACAGTGTAAATAAATGTCTATAGGGAGTTTATTATTAAATTATAACACATCGTGTATATATAAATAAAATCTAACAGTGTAAATAAATGTCTATAGGGAGTTTTGGGTTTGCACCTAGGGAACTAAATCCCTGTATGTGCAATGATGGTATGTTAAAAGCACTTAAATTATCAGTAACATTTTGTTTGATTGTTTTAGTAATTAATTATATAAATAGCTAAATAAACTTAATCTAAAATAGTTGCACCAACAATGTGCAAAAGCAAATAAAAATATCCTAAAATATTTGCACAGTTAATGTGCATTAAACAAAGAAACACCATTATAAACTTATATTTAGACTAAAATTTTTAAACAGATATCCGTCGGAAAAAAAGAATAGGTGTTTAGAATAAGGCAATGAATTTATGATTGTCTGTATATATAAATGTTCTGCAACGCTTCCTGAATTTTTTAATATTGTCGATATTTTTAATTTCTATAGGTAATATGTTATATATCTTAGGAGCCAGGTAACTGAAGAAACGTAAATTGATTGTAGTGTTACTATGTGGTATTCTTAGATGCTTGTTAGTATTGCTTTGCGTAATATGTAAATGGTTAATATGGTTTTTTAGTTCAGGTTTTTTATGAATGAATATTGAGGCTGATAATATATAAAGGGATCGGACATTTAAAATTTCTGCATTGTTAAGTAAGTAGGTTGCGTAGCGTTTGTTTTTTTTATTAATTATTTTCAGTATGTAATTTTGAACAACATTTAATGGTTTTAGCGAATTTTTGTACAGGCCACCCCACGCAATTATGCCATAATTAATTAGGGATTCTACTAATGCTTTATATATGGAGAGTAACAATTTTTTTCCAAAAATTTCTCTTAAGGTGTAAAATGTGTATATTAATTTCCTTTTATTTTTTGTTAGATTTAAGACATGCATGTGCCACTTAAGGTGTTTATCAATAGTAACCATTAAATATTTTGTGGTTTCTACTTCACAAATAACATCATTTAAGTTATTAACTTCTATTTCACTAAAATTAGGACGATTAGATAAGGTTAGAGAAAAAGCTATATAGTTGGTTTTTGATGTATTTAGTGTCAACTTAAAAAAATCTTGCCAGTGTTTTATTATCTTAATTCCCTGTATGGTATTTATTTTTACCTCATCCCATGTTGTACCTTTAAAAATGACCGCTGTGCCATCTGCATAAGATATTATTGTGCCATTATTGATATTTATTTTTATTAATGAACTTATATAGGCTATAAATAGAATTGGTCCTAGTACGGTTTCTTGGGGTATACCAATTTTTATAATCAGAGGATCACTTTGGGTATTCGCTATTTTCACTACTTGTTGTCGATCTTTTAGGTAGCTCTCTAAGACATTTAATACGACGTGACGCCTCTAACTCCATAATTGCGTAAGGTATCTAGGAGCAAGTGATGCGGTACTGTATCAAACGCTTTTGCTAGGTCGAGGAATACGGCAATGCATTTTTCGTTATTGTCTAAATGTTTTGTTACCTGACTAGTTAATTCATATACAGCGTTTTCAGTGCTAGATCCATTCATAAATCCGTATTGGTTTTTTGAAAGAATATTATTATTTTCGAAAAAATTGGTTAGTCTTTTCAAATATTTTGGCAAAATTATTTAGGATACTAATGGGTCGGTAGTTACCAATATTGGTTTTATCACCTGATTTATGAATAGGAGCCACCATTGTCATTTTAAATCTGTTTGGGACTTTACCTGTTTTAAAAATTAGGTTTATGATGTGAATAAGTGGTTTTAATATATATTTATGGCAAGATTTTATTATTTTGGTGTTGATCCCATCTGGCCCAGGAGCACAGGTATTTTTTAGCGAGTTAATATGTTTGATAATTTTATTTTCGTTAACAGGTTTTAAGAACATTGATGATATATTGTTGTTGATTGTTTTTAGCTCGATGTTAGCGGGGTTAATTTGTTGATGCATTTGAGTGCCAACATTAATAAAGTAATCGTTACAGAAATTTACCATATCTTTATCATTAGAAAAAGTCATGTTGTCGTTTTTAATTTCAATTTTTTCATTTGTTTTGGTTATTTTTTGATCAGTTGCTTCTGATATTATTTTATAAATCTTTTTAATATTATAAGTATTATTGTCTATTTGTACTTTATAGTAGTTATATTTACATTTTTCAATAATTTTTTTATGGTTATTTCGGTATTCTTTATAGATAGTATTGTCAGCGTTGTTGAAATTTAGAAGAAGGCGCCTTTTTTAGCTGATCCCTATGTTTGATAGCATTAATAATACCGTTTGTTATCCATGGTTTAATTTTTTTATATTGTCGTGTTTTAACTATATATTTAGTTGTAGATTCATTTAAGATATTAAAAATTATCTCGTAGAATTTTTGGCATGCAGTTTCAGCATCGTTTGATTCCAAAACAGTTTGCCAATCTTGATTTTGAGTTAGGCTTTTAATTTTTTCAGTCATATTTTAAATTTGTATAAGTTGTATATTTTGAAGTTGTTTGTGGTTAAACATATTCGTAGTGATATTAAGCATTATAGGATAATGGTCTGTGATAGCGGAATCAAGAATGAATTATTCGAATTTAACGGAGTTAATCTTTAATTTTTTTTCTAACGAAGATATGATCTAAGCATGATGCTGCTTCTTTTGTTACTCGCGTTGGACTATTAATGGCGGGGAAAAACCCAAGATGTCCTAGTATAGATGTATATGCATTGGTAGTGTTTTCGAGGTGATTAGCGATGTTTATATTTATATATCCTATAATAATATCAATTTGATTTGCTGGACTATCTACAAAATGTGTTTCTAAGTCTTCTAAAAATGACTGGACATGCGTGGAGGGAGGTCAGTACAAACAATGTATGCCAAAACTTATATTTTCCAGTTCAAAAATAATTTTTGTAATACTTACCTTTGATCTTAGAAGTTTTTGAGTAGTGATTCTAGCATTTATATCATTTTTTATAAAAATAATAACTCAATCATTTTTGTTAAGACAGGAATTGTCACTGAACATTTTATATCCAGGTATACTATAATCTTCATTATTCTGCCAACATTCACTTTACATTGCAAAATTTAATTTTGTTTGCCTCTAAAAATGTAATATATGCACTTGTTTTCAGTTTTTTATATTGTGGTCGGCTGCACAGTATGCACAGACAATGTTAACGGTGCATGAGTTGTTTTTGTGGTAGTGTTCTTGACAGTTGAAACATCTTTGTATGCTAAGGTCTTCGTATATTGGACACCTTTCCCAGCCTATGTAAACTTTTTTAATGTTCATCAAAATGTGAAATATTCTGGGGGTACATTCTTCAATATTTTTTTGTTTTTTAATAAAATTAATCTTAATATTAGTTTGTTTTCCTGACCGTTTTAATCAATTAAAATGTTTGTTTTTCTTGGGTTTTCGGTCACTCTTGAATAAAAGATTTTTCTTTATAAGGGGTTAACGTTTCGGTTTTATTAGGAAACCATCATCAGAACTATAAAAAAAATATTTGTCTAAACAATCAAAAGATAAAAGAAACTATTGTATACAAAAAATAAAAAAATATATAGAAAATAATAATTAAGTATAAAATATAAGCTAAACATACCCTTATTTAATTTTTTACACTTCACAAAACTTTAAATTCACAGTATGACTATCATATTGGAAATGGTCAATATTAAGATGAAATAAAAATGGTTTTAATTTTTATGGGGGTAAGGGATGGACCAGATGGGAATTCCATTTTACCTATTACATTTGAATAACTATCTTAACTTAATTATATTAAAGGTATTAAAAGTAGAATGTAAAAATTTGCATTTTTATTGTGTAATTAAATTATTATAAACATTACTAAGATTTTCTGTATCGGTTCTGAAATTAATTGTGTTATGGGTTTTTTTAATATGAATCATTTCTTTAATATTTCTTTTTTTGTAGTGTGTTTCATGATCAAGAATTTGGACAGTATCAAAGTTAAAATTATGTATATTATCTATTGCATGTTTTGATAAAGCGGTGGGAGATTGATTTTTATTTCGAATGCTGTTTTTCTGTTCTTTTATTCTATTTTTAAGATATTGTTTTGTTTGTCCAATATATGTTTTTGGACAATCAGAGCAGTCGATTTTATAAATAAGATTGGTTTGATTTAAGTTTGGTGTTTTTTGTTTTAGTTTTGTAAATAAAGTTTTATTGTTGTTTTCTGATTTTTCTGCAATATTGATATTATATGGTTTTAATACTTTTTTGATTTATTTCTGGAATATATGGAAGTGAAATAAATTTGTTTTTATCAGTTATATTTGGTTTGTGTTTATTAGTGTTATAAATTTTATCAATTCTGTTTTTTATAATGGGTTCGTAGAATTTTTTTGGGTAATTATTGTTTTGAAGAACTGTTTTAATTTTTTTTATATTATTTGGTCTTAATTCTGGATCTGTTAATAAGGTTGCTCTATCAACTAGTGAATTAACAACACTTTTTTTATATTTGTTAGGGGTATTAGAATTAAAATTTAAATATCTACCAGACCATATAGGTTTAGTATACCAGCTTGTTTTGATGTTGCCTTCATTGTTATAGGTAATATTAATATCTAGAAAGTTTATGGATTTATTTTTTTCCGTTTCAAATATGATATATGCCATATATTTGTGTCTCACAAATATATGGCGTAGCTATGGGATCACCAATTTCAGCTACCATTGCCAATTTTGTTATGGAACATTTAGAAACAAATGTTATTAAATCACTAGACTATAAACCGTATTTTTTTAAAAGATTTGTAGATGATTGCATCCTTTGCATTCCTGAAAATAAGTTACAATACACCCTTAACAAATTTAATTCGTTCCATAATAAACTACAATTCACATTTGAAACGGAAAAAAATAAATCCATAAACTTTCTAGATATTAATATTAACTATAACAATGAAGGCAGCATCAAAACAAGCTGGTATACTAAACCTATATGGTCTGGTAGATATTTAAATTTTAATTCTAATACCCCTAACAAATATAAAAAAAGTGTTGTTAATTCACTCGTTGATAGAGCAACCTTATTAACAGATCCAGAATTAAGACCAAATAATATAAAAAAAATTAAAACAGTTCTTCAAAACAATAATTACCCAAAAAAATTCTACGAACCCATTATAAAAAACAGAATTGATAAAATTTATAACACTAATAAACACAAACCAAATATAACTGATGAAAACAAATTTATTTCACTTCCATATATTCCAGAAATAAATCAAAAAATCAAAAAAGTATTAAAACCATATAATATCAATATTGCAGAAAAATCAGAAAACAACAATAAAACTTTATTTACAAAACTAAAACAAAAAACACCAAACTTAAATCAAACCAATCTTATTTATAAAATCGACTGCTCTGATTGTCCAAAAACATATATTGGACAAACAAAACAATATCTTAAAAATAGAATAAAAGAACAGAAAAACAGCATTCGAAATAAAAATCAATCTCCCACCGCTTTATCAAAACATGCAATAGATAATCTACATAATTTTAACTTTGATACGGTCCAAATTCTTGATCATGAAACACACTACAAAAAAAGAAATAGGGGAGAGCCGGGCAAGTTCGGCATGCTAAGCTTTGAACATTGACATATGATACACAAGATAGTAATTTCTAACCCTATTTTGTGGAAACATAGATTATCCCTTTGCAAACATATTGACCGATATAAAAAGTCCAAAATGATTTAAATATTTATTTTATTACTAAAAATATAAAAAATGGCCGATCGCCGAATTTGCCCGACAACGGCGGGCAAATTCAGCAAAAAAAAACTAATCTCTACACGAATCGCAAATAAAAGTTCCTGTTCCGCTATAGTCACTGCAATCCTCATGGACCCATTGCTTACATTGATCGCACTGTATCCATTCCTCCTGAGTTTCGCCATACCGTCCATTGCAGAATAGGCATAAAGTTTCTTCATTGCTCTCTGAAACGTAGGCTCTACTTTTTGCTTTTGATTTTTGTTTCTTTGATGTAGACATTGAATTATCATCACTTATTTTTCGTTTGATACCTGCCTTTTTTATTTGCTGCTCTTTACTCATGACTTTTTCTTCCACGTTATCTTTGTATGGGGTGCTTGTCAGCACTTCAGAGCGTTCTTGTTTTCGGCCTCTTGATGCAGTATTTGAAGCTTTTTTCTTTGGCAAAGGAGAAATATCAGTTATTTTAACACAAGATGTCGAAGGTGTAATGGCTGGTTTTGTCAAAACTTCAATATATTTTTGATTTGCAGTAACTTCTTTAGTTAAATTTATTTTAGATGGACCGGCTTGTTCAAAGTCAACTGCCACATTCACGGCTTTAAGCGAACTTTCTGATATTGGCACCGACTCTTTAATAATCACTGGGCTAGGTGCGGATGGGGCCAGAGAAATAGTACCACCAGGCTTGCTATTGTCAAAACAATTATAATCTGCAGTAACTGGATAGGAGAAAACAGCTGAAGTACCAATAAAATCATTTTCCTGAAATACATCTGAATTAAATGGACTTATGCCAGATTTTTCAAAGGACTTTAAAATATTTATAGATGAAAATGCACTGATAAAAGCTTCTTTTATGATCGGCCCAAGGACATATTCAGATATCCTTTCACCTGGGTGATTTGTCATATATTTGTCCATTTCTTTGGCAAGATATGTCTTGAAAGGTCCAAAGACGCCCACATCAAGAGGTTGGAGTTTGTGACTAGTATGCGGGGGCAAGGTTAACATCACGATCCCATTTTCCCGGCATACATTTATAGCTTCTAATGACTTGTGGCTACCATGGCCATCAAGTAGAAGAAGAGCAGGGCGATATTTCGATGGTTGTACGCATTTAATGAAATGTCTAATATATTCAAGAAACAAATTTGAATCACTCCAGCCTGACGGATTTGCAAATCCTATGGTGCCAGGAAATGAACCCACAAGCAACTGGGGACTCATTCGGGTTCTAGGATAGATTAACATCGGCGGAATAAAGGTTCCTCCAGCACTTATGGTGCCCAAAAGCGTTAAGTTTTTTCCTCTTTCAGCCGATGTGATTCTTCCAAGCTGCTTTACACCTTTTTCGGCAATAATTTTTCTTGGTTTCTGCACACAAGTTATGCCAGTTTCGTCCACGTTAAATATTTTGTCAAGAGGAAAGGAATACTTCTCTTTAACTTCCTTCAGCAGATGAAAGAATCTGTCTATCTACCTTAAATTTTGTAAATCCAGCTACTCTCGCCATACTTGTTGCCTCAGGTGTTCTTAGCGATAAATGGGCTTTGTTCATAAAACCTTGCAGCCAATCTTTTCCTGCCATTTTCTTAGCCGTGTTAAATCGGTGTGGTACATTATTTGCCACAGCGTACTCATAAGCTAATCTTCTTATGTCGACAGGAGTCATCCCATAAAACATCTTCTGTAATGTAACAATATGGGTTTTCAGCTCGTTTTCCATATCTTGATTAAAAACGGATTTAAAACGACCTTTACAGTAAACTTCTGGAATCTCCTTATCTTGCCAATACTGTAAAGTAGTTCTGGGTATTCCATATTTCTTCGCGACAGCAGAAAGATTTTTTGGGTTTCCATTTTTATATTCCAAAACTGCTTGCTTGAGTGTTTCTTCGTCGTATTCATTTTTAGTCTTTCTGATGTATTTATGTACCATCTTTTACCTAGAAATAAGAAAAGGTATATTTAGAAAGGACAAAAATGTAGGCGGGCAAGTTCGGCAATAGTATTGACGATCTTGCCCGCAATGTACGTAGAAGAAGAAAATGTCAACAACTTCGTTTGTCTGGACCATACCCTTAATTCGCTAACGTTAACTACATAACCTAACAACAACTAATGTCATGATTTAAGTAGGTTTGACATAAAACAAGTCGGCAAAAAAATAAATAAAGATATTAAATAGTCAATACTTACAGCAGGTTTAGCAAAAACACAGAAAATTGATTTAAATTGAGGGAATGTATAACAAAACTACAACAACGTGACTACCATGTGCCAGGCATCGACAATGAATGGATTCTAGGATCTCTACGGCGTAGTCCGGTATAATGAGAAAATAAAGGTATTGACGATGTTGCCCGCTATGCCGAACTTACCCGGCTCTCCCTATTAAAGAAATGATTCATATTAAAAAAACCCATAACACAATTAATTTCAGAACCGATACAGAAAATCTTAATAATGTTTATAATAATTTAATTACACAATAAAAATGCAAATTTTTACATTCTACTTTTAATACCTTTAATATAATTAAGTTAAGATAGTTATTCAAATGTAATAGGTAAAATGGAATTCCCATCTCGTCCATCCCTTACCCCCATAAAAATTAAAACCATTTTTATTTCATCTTAATATTGACCATTTCCAATATGATAGTCATACTGTGAATTTAAAGTTTTGTGAAGTGTAAAAAATTAAATAAGGGTATGTTTAGCTTATATTTTATACTTAATTATGATTTTCTATATATTTTTTTATTTTTTATATACAATGTTTCTTTTCTCTTTTGATTGTTTAGACAAATATTTTTTTTATAGTTCTGATGATGGTTTCCTAATAAAACCGAAACGTTAACCCCTTATAAAGAAAAATCTTTTATTCAAGAGTGACCGAAAACCCAAGAAAAACAAACATTTTAATTAATCTTAATGTCATCGTTTTCGGTGATAAATTCATTTTGCTCCTTAATACATTGTTCGACTTCTTCCTTGCTCAGATTACCCTCATATTCTGTTATTTTGAATCGCGGTAACTTCAATTTAGTAATTTGTGGGTCGTATTCTTCTGATAATTGTGTTGCCACTTCTTTCTTAAATTTTTTCTATATCATTTTTGCTGTTACATTTGATTATTATCCCTCCATTTTTTGTACTCCGGGTATTTTTTATTCCCATCTTAATTTGGTCCAGTTTTATTTGATTTTTTAAGTCATACAAAGTTTTCTCTGAGTTTTATTTTTTCTTTGGTTTAATTACTAACTTTGGTATATTGATAGAGTTTTCTGATGTTTTTGCGGCCTGCGTGGTTACTTGGCTGTATGTTGCGATGGGCGCGATTGGCTTTTTTTCTAATTCTTCAATTTTATTTTTTAATAGTTGTATAATTTCATCTTTGTCTTTGATTGTGTTTTGTAGCATTGTAGCAGTTGATGGGTGTCAAATTGGATGCAGCGATCGCAGTGAAATTTTAGTGTACGTTCTTCTGATTGTTAAACTTTTATTTCCAATTGATTTAATTGCGCACATGCTTTGCATTATCCTTTTTTACAGATGTCACAAGAAAATATGTCTTTTTGTTTAGTTTTTTTGCTTTTACAAATAGCACATTCCATTATGATTTGTTGTTTTATATCAGTCTTTATATGCCATTATTGCCATGTTTTTAGTTTTTTTTTATTACACATTTCACTGTTTACTTATTTCGCAGTTGGTACACAGATGTTAGGGTAACCCCTTGAGGGATTAGAGTTTATTTTATAACATTTGTCCGTTCCAGCACCGACTGGTGCGATCTTTACTCTACGAGAGTCGAAACACTACTACTACTAGATAGAGTGATGGATCTGAAGACCCTAAAACAGTACTGATACTTTTGATATTAATTTGATGAAACTTTAAAAAAAGTTGTTATATTGTCTTTGATTTAATCTCTAATGTACTTTTCTTTAACTATTAATAATTAGACTATGAAATAAATGTTAAAAGCTTCCGAATAATTGATATGATGAAATAATATAAACTGGCCTTGTGTTAAATTTTTCGACAGAAATATTGGCTAAAAATAAATAAAACTTCAATACATTTTAAAAGAATCGGAAAATACCTTTGCTCGGCACTTTTCTAGCTATACAGAGTGATTCACGGCGACCGTTCGTTAAAATTTTTGGGAGAACCACTGAAAACTTTTTCTTGAAACGTCCCAAATTTATATTTCTTGATGTTCTAGATATTGACGTTTTCCTATCACTTCGGGTTATACCGGAAGTACCTGTCAACGTTGTTATTTTATATACGATATTTTCACGTGGGAAAGAATTAAAGGGGACAAGTCTTCTTAAAACCACACTTTATTTGTACAAAAATCTGAAAAAACAGTCAAACAGTTATTATAAAAATTATAACTACTTTCAAAATCATGGTTTGGCTAAGGGCAAGTTCTCACTGGCAACTTTACTGGAATGGGGCCGTACTTGGGGCCGCTACTGACTCGTATCGACGGACTCAACTGGACCGAATGGTATCTACCCAAATAGTATTGACCTAATGGTCGAGACCTGAATGGTATCTACCCAAATAGTATTGACCTAATGGTCGAGACCTAAATGGTATCTACCCAAATAGTATTGACCTAATGGTCGAGACCTAAATGGTATCTACCCAAATAGTATTGACCTAATGGTCGAGACCAGAATGGTATCTACTCAAATAGTATTGACCTAATGGTCGAGACCTGAATGGTATCTACCCAAATAGTATTGACCTAATGGTCGAGACCTGAATGGTATCTACCCAAATAGTATTGACCTAATGGTCGAAACCTAAATGATGTCTACCGAAATAGTATTGACCTAATGGTTGAGACCAGAATGGTATCTACTCAAATAGTATTGACCTAATGTTCGAGACCTGAATGGTATCTACCCAAATAGTATTGACCTAATGGTCGAGACCTGAATGGTATCTACCCAAATAGTATTGAGCTAATGGTCGAAACCTGAATGGTATCTACCCAAATAGTATTGACCTAATGGTCGAGACCTGAAGGGTATCTTCTGCATAGTACCGGCCTGCTATTTATACAAATCATTAAACTAACCGAGTTATTGATTTGTAACAAAGTGCAAGCTCGATGTTATGCTAAGATAGCATTCTTTGTAGTTTATGTTTTAATAATAAATAATGGGATCAGTAGGTATATTTACTATTAGCTTTTTAAATAATAAAAATGGAATTTTGGAAAAAATTAAATATTTATATATGTCTATATATGACAATATGATTAATTTTGTTGTGTTTTTGGATGTTGCTCGGATTCTAAATAAATCTTGTATCAGTGGCGGCTCGCGGTCTTAAAAAATGGTGAAGAGCTAAGTATAGTGCGGATACTTAAACAAATATTGACTAAAAACACGTGTAACAAAACGTCTCTCTTATCTTCATCTGTCCAACAACTGAATGGAGTTCCCAACAAATTGTAAACGATGTCATTAATTGGGTAAATCACTTAAAAACGATATCTATAACCGTAAGTTTCACGAAGCCTCAAAATAAATACCGCGAACCAATGCTAAAACAATGCTGCATATGAGTGATCTATTTTTAAATTGCCCTTCATCATAATGCAAATTGTTACATGCTGTTTGCGTGACTGATGTCACGTAACCATAGCAAGAGTGAATATCAAAGCCACGTTCGTCGTTAAGCCCTCACTTGCTTTGAGCTAACGGACACGGTCGCTGGGGCGCGCCAAAATGCACGAGTGTTTATAATTCATTATCCATCGGAGTTAACCGTGGCCCTGTTATGTATAGCTACATTCTGATTAAATTAATATTATTAATTCAAACATAATTATTTTTTAAGGACTAAAATGGTAGCTGTATTGATACATTAATATTTAATATTGTCGAAAAACTTTCCTTCTGGTTTTATTTTATTTTTTTGGTGAAGAGCCCTTTCACTCACTTCACCTGACGAGCCGCCACTGTATTGTAGAACAGGTTATACGTCTAAACTGAACAGTTCTTTAGATATTAACATTTTAAAAATGACATGGATTTTTATAGGCCATCTAAACGGTGGACCTTAGAGAAAAAAATGTGCGCGTTCCGCAATGTTGGTTTTTAATTTTCTATTTAATTATTTAAAAAATACTAACTTTCTAACTAAGTCTTTGACCTGTAATTAATGTAAACCTTTTTATATATCACTTTTTAATTACTTTTTATTTACTGCAGGCTAGCTCTGATGATGGTTTTTAACCGAAACGCGTAGGCAGTAGTTTTTTATTTTATATTAAAGAAGGTGAACGACAAGGTTGCTTACTTTTTTAGTTGTTTTTACAAAATACAAATAAATAAATAAAAAAATTAATATTACGTTCTAACTTCTTTTTAGGTATTGTGTATCAATGGGTCACAACTATTTCACTTCCAGTTTAACAGAAATGGCTGCAAAATTGGACATTCAAACACAAATTTCTCCAATAATTTTAATGATGGCCCTATTTTTTAATTTAATTTTCAAAATTATCTTACTTTTCTAAATACTTTTTATTTTCTTATTTCTTCTCCATATCTAAACTTATTAGTTTTTAGGATATAAGCAATTGAAGATATAGTTACATTATCCAACAAGCAACAATTAATGGTAATTTATTCATAGTTTCATCTAAGATAGCTCTGTATACATACTTGCTGTCTTAGCTCTGTATGGTTGTTGTAACATATCCAGTATATACATTTCAGTACATTAATTTGTAATAATTCAACATCTTCCTAACTTACTAAATTTTTCGAAAATAATTCCAGAACAAACATGTCAAGTAATGGGTTTTTAAGATTAGTCTCGAAAAATGTATCGCATCGTATTGCTTCTGTTAAATAAAACAATACCTTAAAAATTAACACCTAAATTTAAAATAAAACACTCACGCCAAACCACCAACTATCCAACGCCATCTTTGATTATTGCAAGCAAGTGGAAAGAAATCCTGCATCTCGATTAGGACCGTCGATCGATTATCTTATTCGAAAGGGGAACATCCTTAATGAATCGATAGCCGCCTAGAATATTTAAACATATTCAGATAATGATGAAAATAATACATGGTAGTTTTTTGGTAAATTTACATAAACATTTTTTACTGTGTAAATAGGAATTAATGGATTTTTTATGGAACAATTTTACTGGAACCAGAAATTTTTCTCTTACCTAATGGAATGACGTAAGTAAATCTTTTGTCGCCGTTTGGATCATTAGAAAACATCTTCATTGTATAATCAAAAATAATTACTTTTATTCAAATTAATCCAGGATAGGAGCATATAATCTTAGCTTTGCGCTAAAACTTAAAAGTCCCATAACCGTTCGTTCTCGGCAAGTTCTGCTTTAGAAGGAAAGAAAGTAAAAGGCAACTGTAATAATTATTCTAAAATGAAAGAGCTTATTAACAATGCTCCGGTTTCTTTCTACGCTCAACTTTCAACAGTGGCTTGTCTAGACAGGGGAAAAGTTTAGGGAGTTTTCAATTCTCAATGATATTAACACTACCCAATGCCAGTACTTATCGTTCTTCCTTGAGGAAACCTCGATATTTAATGATTTCTCAAGAAACTGTCAATATGGAGGATATTGTTAATGAAATATGGAAAAATAACTTTTTATTTTTGTTTTCTCAAATTAAAATATTCATCATATAATATACATTAATTTCCATTTAAGAATACACAGTTGAAATAGGAAACGGTGCCATAATAGTATATTATTGACCAAGGTTTAGACAGATACCTACTATTATTAACCGAGCGTCGATTTAAAACGTGGGGGCAATAAAAGTTGTCTAAACCGTGGTAAATATATTATTTTTTCCACTACTAACACATTTACAACATTAAATTATTAATTAAAGTTAACATACCTTCTTAGGGTTGCTTCTGTTTTTTCAGTCAAGTTACCTTTGCGACGGTTTTTTCCACTACTAACTTCAATCACTCATTTTTGAACGATTATTAACGTTTTCTTTACCCCTTGCCAGAAGCCTAAATTATTTAACGTCGTTATTGACAATGGTCAATAATAGAGGCTTCTGGCAAAAACAATATAAAACAGGCAACTTGACCTTTTTTTATTTTAAAAATATATGAAAACGTCATGTTTAGACAACCAGGTATTACAGCTCTCTTTGTTTGGCACCAGTCCTTAAATACTGAGTAGGTTTTTAAATACAAAATCTTAGATTTTTGCGGTAGCAACTCATCATTAATTTATTGTGCTTCCACCCTCATTTCTGGAGGAGTGCACGTATCAGTAATAGTTTCTTCGCTCATTTTATCAAAAATACTTGAATTTTTTTATGAATCGACAAATACTGACAACTAAGGATAACATCTGACAAGATAAAAAAAATGCTGCAAATTTTAAAGCAAAGGTAACTTGACTGAAAAAAACAGAAGCAACCCTAAGAAGGTATGTTAACTTTAATTAATAATTTAATGTTGTAAATGTGTTAGTAGTAGAAAAAATAATATATTTACGACGGTTTAGACAACTATTATTGCCCTCACGTCTTAAATCGACGCTCGGTCAATAATAGTATCTGTCTAAACCTTGGTCAATAATATACTATTATATAAGACTCACACTATAATAAGCTTATTACGTAATCCATTTTACCCTGTTTAAGTAACGTAATAAGTTATATTATCGTACTAGTGATGTAATGAGCTCATAACTAGTAATGTAATATACTGATTATGTAATCCATTTATATTAAAAGAGCAGCAATTTTTAAAATCTATTTATTCAAGAAAATGCTTATTTATAATAAATAATAAAAGTAAAATTAATACCTAAAAAACACAAAAATATCTTTATACGTACGGTAAGGTTCATTACAGCACTCGTGTGGTAATCACGACTTAATCTATGACCTCGTCGTGGCAATATTCCCTTACTCGTTTCTATAATGAAGCTCATGCCGTACTAGTAATACAAATAATTATTCAAATTTCTGACTGATTAAAAATAAGTAATGCTATTAGTGACGTGAATGCCAAAGATCCATTATAAAACGGAAGTTGAGAAACACTTGAGAATTTCCTTGAGTAATGTCCATATTAATAGTTATTGTTCCTTAAAAGATGCCTTGAGACTTCCTTACTCAAGAATTATCTCAATTGTTCAACTTCACTTTGCCACGTCAGTAATGTCAATATTTTTATTTTACCGGTCGGAATTTTAGAAGCTTATATAGCACCGTTTCGTATTTCTATTGTGTATTCTTGACCTAGATATTATGGGTAAAGGTAGCTTGGATGGAGAAAAACTTTTGGTAATGAGTTTAGTAAATATTTGCCAATTTAACCAAAAAAAAATACTGCTTCCTCGATATTGACAGTTCTTTGAGGAATCCTTAAGAACTAATTTTGGATCCATTTTGGCATAAAGGGCTTCCTTAACTGTGTAGAGGGTTTCTCAATGGGTATAAGGAAGTCTCAAGGGGGTTTTCAAGGCTATAAATATGGGCACAAATCACCTTCGAGATGAAATGCCATAAAAATGTATATGTGGCAACATTATCATTGCATTGTTATTCGCCAAATGTTGTTAAAGCAATATAATTTCTTGCAACAGAACAGATCATGTCTATGCATATAATGGATTATTTAGTGATGACCTGATTAATAATATCTTTCTTAAGAATACAACGAAGATTCATTTATACGAATAACAAATCCATACAATCCGGAACTAATTGTTTTTTTTTCGAGGCCCGTCCGTGCGCCGGATGTACTTAGGCCAGGTGTGGCCCATTGTGCTCACCCTGTTTGGTTGTTACACCCACTCCGTGATCCCAGTTCCTTGCACTAGTTTGTGTAGGTCAACTGGGGAGAGGGTAAGGATGTCCTCTGGTTCTAGCTTTGGTTGCCCGAGTATTTGTGGTCTCTTCCGATCTAGTAACTCGCAATGGCAAACTATGTGCTGTACAGTTTTCCTGTCTTGTCCCAATAATCTGCAGTTAGGTCTCTTGTACAGTTGCATTCTGTGAAGATGATTCTTGACAGCCATGTGTCCTGTCAGAATTCCTGTAATGGTTCTCAGCTGATTTCTGTTCATTTGAAGCAACTGTTTCGTAAGTCTTGGGTCTGGATCCCCAATGAAGTTTTTGCTGTGGTGTAATTCCTGTCTGTTGCTCCAGTGGATTTTGTGTTCACTCCTGAACCATCGCTTTATGGCATCTCTTACTGTGCACCTTGGTACTCCGAGTACCGGTTCTGGACCAATGAATGTATTTTCTGAGATTTTCCTTGCAAGTTTATCGGCTTTTTTATTTCCTGTAATACCTTCGTGTCCTGGTACCCAATGCAGTATTACTTTCTTTACTTTTGCCAGGGCCTCCAGTTCCTCTTAACATTCCCATACCAGTCTTGAAGTTACCTTATTGCATATTAGCGATCTAAGGGCTGGTTGACTGATACGATTATGAGGAGCTCATGGTATTATTAAATATTCAACCAGATAGATATGTACAACTGCATATGTAGGTTTAAAGTAGAGAGGATAATTACCGTTTCAGGGTGAAGAAAATAATGAATTATTTTAATTAATTTCAATCAAAAAAAATCAGATTACCTTTTAATTATCGCAGTAACTTATGACTCTTTCCTTGCCTTCCATTTGTATAATATGAAGAATCATTTCCTGTTTTTATTATGTGATAATGTTCTCCTTACCCTTTCCCAAGTTTAAAATATCAAACACCACTTATAGACCTCTCCTCCTCTTTCTTTATAAATTGAATCTAACAAAAGTTCAGCTAAATGATTGAAAAATTTAGCGATGCAACCTCCACCAGACCAGTAGTTACAATTATTATTGTTTATTAGGGTCTCAATAAACTCTGTCCTCCAAATTGGAAAGAAAAATAGTACATTGTATACCTAGTAGAAAAAGCTGAACATTCGCTGACGACCGTAAAGATTGTATGTCGCGGCGCAAGCCCAGACTTACAATACGGAATCCGAGAATGTGGCTTTTTCTACGAGGTATACATACTATTTTTCCGTAAATCGAAAATTATTAAAAGGACATAACTGATTACAAGAAACTTAATATTAATTATTATTAAATTAAATATTAATAAATATTATTAACTTTGTTCACAAATAAAGGATGCCATTAATATTTGTGTTGAAACTATGGAAACACAGTAATTTTGAATTGTCAAGCCTAACACATTTTAGTGCACAAGTAATATTACAATAATAAATATTTCCTAACAGTTATTTTCCGTTGCCTAGCAACGACTAAGTGTAAGGAAATATTGACTCCTTATTTCAAAAATCAATCAAATATTTCCGATCGATTTTCGGAAAAATACTTTAAATTTGTCAAGGTAGGGCTTGAGTCAGAAAATCATTTTAACATACTGAAATGTGCTTCATCTACATCTTTTTAAAATTTTGGTCAGTGTTTATGCCTTACTGGCACAAATTTTTGGATACGCCTATGACTTTAATTTGAATTTTGCTTCCATTTGTGGTTCCGTTGAAATATCCTTAAGAAATGTTCTTTCACTTTATTTCCCAATTTTTGTAGAATTATACCCTTTCTAAATTTTAAATGCCCACATTTCTAGAAACCATTTTTCGAGGGGTTGTCGCTCGCAAGGAGCATTGAAAATATCTGACATTAATTAATTGTCATTTTAGGGTTAATTATTTTTGTCAGCGTGCGTACAGAACGTAATTAATTATGCGTGATTATCAAGCTATTAACGGCCCGTTTCATTTTTTAGTTTTACCATAATTATTGGATTTTAAAATATTTCAATCCTGCTTTTTTTGTATTTATTATTTGGATAGCGTATACTCAACGTAAAGAATTTATTGCCAGGAGAATCAAATTAACTTCACAATTTAAGTAGTCAAAGGTAAAAATGCAGGGTGATTCCTAAGTTGATACTTCTTTTTAAGTTGTGTATAGAAGGCATTAAAATAAACAACATTTTTAAATACCTTTTTAAAAAAACTTAAAAATGGGCGAGATACAGAAGTAAAATATCTAAGTGCGGGCCTGGTCAACAAAGCGTAGCTTGCTATAGTTTATGTTGTTTGTCTTATCTTTTATAAGTCATGCAATTTACGGGTCGGTGGTGATTTATTTGGCAATTCGCTGCGGTGTGTTTTTCTAAAGCAAGTTAATTTTTTAAATTGTGACACGTGAAAATGATAAAATTTGAAAGCAATGAACTAGTAAATATGGTGCTAATTTTTGGTATCGTCAAATTACGGCTTCCCTTGCGGGCTCATCCTACACCCAGAAGCAGTGGCGGGGGGGGGGGGGGGGACCAGTCCCCCCCCCCCCCCCCCCCCCGAAATCCAAAAAAAAAAGAAGATATAAAATATAATTGGGCAACATAAAAAATCTTTAACGCGCCAAATAAAATAACAAATTATCCTCCCAGTAACTACAGCTTCAGAAGAAAGAAGTTTTTCCACTTTAAAAAAAATAAAAACACATCTGAGAAACCATTCAGGCGAAGAGCGTACAACCAGTTTAGCTTTAATAAGTATTCATAAAAAAATCCACATTAATCTATGAAATAATCAATATATTTTGTCAAAACAGGCGACGAATTACGGTTTAGTTTTAGGCAAAAAATATGTTGTGCTTTTAGTTTATGGTTAATTTTTGTTTTTTCAATAAATAAAAAATATACCTTATTTTTAATATTTTTTTGCTCAATTATGCTTATTTTATGAAGAAGTTTTTGTTTAACAAGTATATTATCTGTTTTATATTACCTACCTATTAGTGCATGTGTATAACTCACTACAAGTCTCTTTAAATATATGTATTTTTTATTTTGATTGCCAAAAAAGATGGTTTTTTGGGCGTAGCACCCAAAGGAATTTTCGCCCTCGGCGATTTGCCTGCGGCGCTGGTTCGTCGCTTTCCCTACCCTTTTGTGAGTGTTGAAAGTAAAAGTTTATTCTCGAAAATAAAAACGGTTTAATGAATCGAATTGAAAGTTGGCAATGTTAGGTTTTTTTGAGCAAGAAATAAGAATTTGTAGAAATGTTTAAGTTTGGAACTAGAGGGCGCTAGTTGCATACACTGGGCTTCATAAATCTATGATTTTTTTTCCTTACCTTTGATATTAGGTGTTTTTCAATTATAGTTTCTTAAAGAAGGGCATTTTCTGAGTCAAAAAGTGTACTTGATTGATCTTAATATCTTTAACAGTTTTCCTTTAAACATCCCAAAGCATAAAAAAATATAGTACATAATTAAATTATTAATACATAAATTATATACACCCTGTATCTCTAGAACGAGTAACAATCCGAAAAAACGTATATGACTTAATCGGCTTAGTTTGATGTCTAGTATCTCCAGTTACTCTACGGACCATAAGTTACCGGACACCCTGTATAGTCCATCTACTCGAGTTATGTCGTTGATTAAATCGCGTATTTTTTAAATTTTGTCAGGACTGAGAAAAACTTCAGAAACAGTATTTCTTCTTTAGGTGAATAATGGGACATATTTTCACAATATGTGATTTTTCGCTTTCAAATCACTTTTAGGTCCGCTAGATCAATCGCTTGGTAACTTAATGTCCACTGTTAACTTTACCAGCTAGATAATGTCTATGGAAACAATTGTCTCAACAATGGTTTCTTTGGAAATTATCTAGATTAATCTCTTGGTAACTTAACCAACAAAATAAGTTCCAAAAAACCATTGTTGAGACAATGGTTTCCATAGAAATTTTCTGGCTGATAAAGTAAATAAGAGATTGATCTAGTGGACCTTAATACGTAAAATTAATTTTCATCGAAATGGCAAAGGTTGGGCTGCAACCTAGGAGCTCGGGTCTAAAAGCCTAATTGCAACCTAATTTTAATTTTTCGTCTCAGGCTTGGACTCTTAATTTAAATCTTTAAATAATGTATTATTGGCTTAGATTACAAAGATCTTGTAGGAAACGTTTAGATTTTAAACTTTTCCTTTTTAAAGTCCTGTTTTATATAAAGATTAAGGTTTCAGACATATCTCGTTTAAGTTATTGATTTATGATGCAGTTTAAAAAAAAAAACGAGTAAAAAGAATAATATTTTAGAGTAATTTTTCTATTATACTTGTCTGTTCTGTTTCCCTTTTTTGGAGCTATTTTAAATCAACAAAAATATAACCCAATATAATAAAATATTTTTACAACAAAACAAAAACAGTGTCTGTTTGATGGTTGGAGACAATGATGTTTCTTGAACGATAGAAGAGTTTTGGACTTGCATTGTCTTTATTTGTTTACATCAGAACTTTTCAACTGGTAAGTATCTCCAGTCGTCTTCAGGTACAGCTCTATTTATACTAGCTAGATGCACTGGAGCATGACCGAGATGGGTACAGTCATGCGTTTAGTTCGTGTGCGGTATTTTAAGTTTACATCTACTTAACAAAGGTTTCCAGATATTTCTTATATCTAATGATGACTTACTAAAACAATCTGGGTTTTGGTATATGGTAGCAGCTTCCTTGAACTTCCTTTTTCTCCAATGTGGTTATTTATGCAGGATTTGAGCTTCTGTCTACTTGATGTGATGACCGTGTGTCCAGGCATGGTCATTGGTCAGCTGCACCTGATTTTCCGGTTTCTCCTTTAAGCGTGTTGTTTTTGTGTTCCTTAACCCTAGTTTCAAGGGGTCTTAGAGTCTCACCAATGTAAGATCGGCAACATTCGCAGGGGATCTCGTAGACACAGTTTTTCCTGTCTTTTTGCCTTGTTGGTTTTATCTTCGTCAGGTCGTTTCCATTCCAAATAATGAAAGTGTCGTCCACATATCTCAGCCATGTTTTTGGTTTCTTTTTTGCTTGTTTGATTGCTTCAGATTCCAGATAAATGTTGGCGATTATTGGTGAGAGAGATGAGCCCATCAGTAGTCCGTCCACTTGGCTAAAAAACTTATCTTTTTCCTGGAAGTAAGAATTATCGAGGCAACATTCTAATAGTTCCATGATGGCCTTGATCGGTAGCGGTGTTCTTTCCCGTAGTGTCTTCCTCAAGTCTGATTTTAATAACCTTTAGTGCATCTTTCACAGGGACGTTAGTGTAAAGACTTTCGACGTCGAAGCTGACAAGTTGATCTTCTGGTTGTACTTCCATTCCGCCTATTAGTTGTACGAAGTGTTGAGAATTTTTAACAAATGATGTTCTATTTCCTTGGAAGGGTTGAAGTAGGGGGAGCAAGAATTTCGATAATTCTTACTTCCAGGAAAAAGATAGGTTTTTGAGCCAAGTGGACGAACTACCGATGGGCTCATCTCTCTCACCAATAATCGCCAACATTTAGGTATATGGAATGGTTTGAATCTGAAGCAATCAAACAAGCAAAAAAGAAACCAAAAACATGGCTGAGATATGTGGACGACACTTTCATTATTTGAAATGGAAACGATGACGAACTCAGGGAATTTCTAGATCACATTAATAGCCTGACGCCGACAATCAAATTTACCATGGAGAGAGAAGAAAACAATCAATTACCTTTCTTAGATGTGAACGTAGAGAAAAATGGCAACACCATCCATACTTCAGTGTACAAGAAACCTACGCATACAGGTCATTATCTGAATTACACTTCAAATTACTCAAACAGCACAAAACATGGCATAGTAAAAACGCTTGTGGATAGAGCAATTACCATCTGTAATTCAAATGAAGCCCTCAAAGAAGAAACTAACTACATCAAAACGGACCTCAACAAAAATGGCTACCCCATGCATTTAGTTGATAAACTATTGGAAAATCGCAAGAATCGGAAAAATACTCAAAAGAAGCAAATGGAGTCACAATCAACACTCAACATTCCGTATGTCGAAGGAGTATCTGAGAGAATTAGAAGACTAGGACAACGATACAACATCAATACGGTATTCAGCTCGAAAATACGTTAAGAAGCCCATTGACGAAGTCAAAAGACATGAAAAACTGTGTCTACCAGATCCCCTGCGAATGTGGCCGATCTTACATTGGTGAGACTCTAAGACCACTTGAAACTAGGGTCAAGGAACACAAAAACAACACGCTTAAAGGAGAAACCGGAAAATCAGGTGCAGCTGACCAATGACCATGCCTGGACACACGGTCATCACATCAAGTGGACAGAAGCTCAAATCCTGCATAAAGAACCACATTGGAGAAAAAGGAAGTTCAAGGAAGCTGCTACTATATACCAAAACCCAGATTGTTTTAGTAAGCCATCATTAGATATAAGAAATATCTGGAAACCTTTGTTAAGTAAATGTAAACTTAAAATACCGCACACGAACTAAACGCATGACTGCACCCATCTCGGTCATGCTTCAGTGCATCTAGCTAGTATAAATAGAGCTGTAGTTACTTTACTTATTTAGTATTCACCTGAAGACGACTGGAGATACTTACCAGTAGAAACGTTGTGATGTAAAACAAATAAAGACAATGCAAGTCCAAAACTCTTTTATCGTTCAAAAAACAATTAGGTATTTATTTTTAAAGACAAAATTAAAGTAAAAATTTTAATTGAAACATTCTTTAAGAGGTGTGATAATTTCTAATATAAAAAATAGTGCGGAAAGAGACGAGAATGCTTTATTATGAATATACAAAACCGCACTTAAGAAGAAGTATTTCAAAACCTAAGCATTTGCACCAAAAACTGCTCTTAGATCTACGCTCCTAAGATACATGATTTCTAAAAAAGTCATCAATTTTGGCGTGGTGAGCGATGTTTACTTTATTTTTAATCATGAAGAACCGAACCTCAAAAAAGTCTGGTTAAAGTCATACATACGTCCTTTGTTAAAATTTTGGATTGACACCAATATTATCATATTTTTCACAAATATAAAAATGTTATTTTTTTATATAAAGAGCCAGCTAGATATATTAAAAAAAAAAACAAAAAACATTTACAAGAACAAATTTAATCCAACCATGCAGAGGGGGAGAGGTAATTATTTAATATTCGAAACTTGATAGTAGTTAGGTGAATTTTAAACGCACTTTGGGCGTGGCCTCGAAAATTTTTTGTCTGCGGCGCTTTCCTTTTTCACTAGGTACAATATCATAAAATACAGGTAGTCCTGACTGTCCCTCTCTCCAGAAAAAAATGTCCTACTTACGCCCACTGAGCCCCCCCCCCCCCCCCCCCCGAGGGCTTTTTGGCTACGCCACTGCACCCAGGCAGTAATTGTACGGAATTTATTAACATTTTGTTATTTCTATTACGTTTTTTTTATAGCCCGTACCTCTTAAATCCAATTCGTTTATTCTCAAAAGCTTTTTAATTATTTTTTGGGTTTGCCGTATTCTGTTAGTATTTTTAAAAATACTAGAAAAAGAGATAAATAATACGTTATTGATATATATGGGGTGTTTATTCAGTAAGTACAGAAACTAAGTAATATTCTTTGATTAATTTTAAGACAAAAAGTTATTTTTAATTCAACCAGAGCGTAGATATGGGTAACCTTCTTAGAATTTTCTAGCAAAAAATGGCACACCACTGACCCTAGCACGCTACTGACTCTATTAAAGCATTATCGAGTAATTCAGGTAAGAAATACACAAAAAGGTTTTCTTGATAATTTTTAATGGGATGAATCATATTGGAGAAAACTTCCTAAATCGGTGTTCACGCACGCCTATAGATAAATGGGGAAAGTGGGAATTAATTGCTCAGAACTCAAAAAAAAAAGTTTCAATGAATTAGCTGACACCATTCAAAGAATATATAAAAAAACTTAAAATTGTTTCAATTTTGGACACCCTGTATCTGGAAAACGAAGCGGTTGCAAACCCATAATTATATGAACTCCTTGCCTTGAAATCAATCAAAGATTAATCCCTTAAAGTTTCTGTACTTACCTAATGAACACCCTATATACTGTATACATATAATATAATTGATGGCTCATATATTACTAAATATTAAAACAATATGTTTTTCTCATTAGGCTTAATTTATGTTTAAATTTAAAAGCCAGACCCCTTTATCTAAAAGTATTGATTCTGCTAAAATTTTATTTAAATTTATTTAATAAGAACAAGGAATTAATTAAATAAATTGATTTAGAAAATCGTTCATTTAACACAGTTACTTTTTACAATAGAATAAATAAGCGTAATTTGTGTTAATTAATTATACTAAATCAACTGTGCATGATATATTCTGCTGGGCTCATTTATGTATTTTTTTTAAAAGTCGGTTCAAAATATTATTAAGTAGAAAACACTTAGATATGACAGCAATAAATATATTTAAATAGCTTTATTCAGGTTTTCCTAAAATCGAATTAAAATATCAAATCCATCTTTTTTTTTACATTCAAAAGTTTTATGATATAAAAGCTTTTCACGAGAGTATCTCTATATAAATTAAATTTAAAATGTCCTATGTCCTTATTTGTACTCGCGACAAATTTTTAATGTAACATAAAGATGAATTTGCTTTACTTCAAAGTTTATTTTGGTTTAGAAAAGGAAATAATTGCCGATTTTTATTATTTAATGTATCGCTCTTTGTCTGTTATTCTGTAAAGGGCCGAATGTAAGAAAGATATTTAAAGTTCTTTTGTGTAAATACTATAAGAAATAGGTAACCCAAATCGATAAATATAATCAGTATAATTTGGTGTATGGATTTACCAACGAAGAGAATTTTTATTTATAGTCCATTTCAGAAAGGTGTAGAGTAATAAATTGAAAAATTGCGTCCAGTTCGGCTCAATTTCGGTGTCGGCCATAGGCATAAGTAAATTTTGTGTATTAAATTATTTATTTATGATAAGTAACCAAAGAAAAAAAAAGAACATAATTTGATAAAGAAGGGACTATTAGCTAGAGGAACTTTACCCAAACATCGTTTTATGAAATATGCCGTGAAAGATATAGCTGAAAAACATAGTGTAACTGTGCTGCGCACACCGCCATATCATTACGAACTAAATCCTATAGAACTTATATAGGCGCAAGTAAAAGGATTTGTTGCAAGACACAACATGACATTCAAAATGAATGACGTTAAGCTACTGTTTGATCAAGCCATTAAGAAAGTGGCGCCAAATAACTGACGAAAAGCAGTCCATCATGTCGTTAAAGAAGATGAGAAAATCTGTGATTTCGACCACCTGATCGATCGGACCGGCGACCCGTTAAATATAACGTCAAGAGGAGATGACAGTTCCTCAGATAACGAAGAATATTATGATTTAATTTCTGTATAAAGCATTTTTGTATTATAAAAAAATTTTGTTTAATAAAAAATAAAAGTACCTAATGCTATGCACATCATTTTGTACCTTTGTCACACCATTTTCGGCGTTTGTAAATGGAAAACAATAGCTAAAACCTATAAACTGGATACTCGACTATACTACACTAATTAACTAGGATTGTTAAAGTAAAGGACCCCGCACAAAGCTTATGGTAAATGGCTTTCTGCTAATTTTTTTCATTGAAGGAAAAGTAGACCTTAAATTTTCTTTCACTTCTATAGAAATAAAATATGTACAGGATGTTTAATAATTTATAGGCGAATTAAATAATTAATAATATTTAAAAATTATGAAAATACTAAAAAAAAAAAATTCTCATTTTCTGAACTTTGAAAACAAGCGACTGATTTTGTTCATATTTTAATATCTTGTAGTACCAAGCTGTGCATGAAAAAAAATGGGTATTGACGTAGAATAGGTATATTGCCGGGTATTTTATTTTTCAAAAAAAAATTGAAAATAAACGACTTTTAATTGATTCATTTAACTATTACAACAATAATAAGAATGTGGTAAAAAATAATTATTGTTAGAGAAAATTATTACAGATTGGCATAATAGTTAAATGAATCAATTACAAGTCGTCTATTACGTTTTCAGCTGAATTTTTAATCTTTTTTTGAAAAATAAAATACCCGGCAATATATTCTACGTCAACCTATAGATACAAAAAATTTTTCATTCACAGCTTGGTAGGGGAGACTGGGGCACATTTGAACACGGGGCACATTTGAACTTTTAGTTTTTAGCAACTCTCATTAAATATTTAAGTAAATTAATTTTAATACAGGTGGCAACACTGCTGAAAGCATACGTGACCATTTGCTCAGTCGAGATCAGACTTGTTAGTACGCTGCCACACGCAAGAGAATGTTAACGTGTTAAAACGGTAAATTAATTTTGGGTTATATTTTCTGCTGTTGTGTCTGTATTATTTTTCCAAAGTGAATAAGTGGTATATTATTTGAAAGAGGTAAGTTTTAGTTTATTTTTAATATATTTGCTTTTATGGTTCTGATTCTTGGTTATGTCGAAAATAATAGTTTACCCAAAAATAGCACACTGGGGCACATTTCAACTAAAGAACTGGGGCACTTTTGAACTGGGGAACATTTCAACAAACCCAAAACTATTTTCGTTGTTTATTTTTCAGATGGTACGAAACTATAAAAAGAAAAAAGGAGATCCTGTGTACACTGAAGAAGACATACAAGCTGCTATACATGCTGTACGGGAGCAAAGAATGACTTTACGAGAAGCGGCAGCAAATTATGGAATGTCGCATACTGCTTTATTCTATCGCATTAAAAAGGCCAGTGTGAATGATGATGGAACTGTATTGTCTTCTGTCAGGCATGCTTTTCATTCAAAATATTCGAGCCAGCAAGTGTTCTCAAAGGATCAAGAATCAGCATTAGTTGAATATGCCATCAACTCATCAAAAATGTGTTATGGTCTTACCTATAAGCAAATCAAAGTCCTTGCCTATGATTATGCTACACAATTAACATTGAAAATTCCTGATAGTTGGAATAAAATTAAATCAGCTGGGGATGACTGGCTTTACAGTTTCATGAAGCGACATAAAGAACTTGCGATTCGCAAGCCAGAAAATACTTCCCTCTCGCGGTTAACTTCATTTAATAGAACTAACGTGGAAGGATTTTTTGATAACTACGAGAGGGCCCTCCAATCCAAGTCGTTTACAGCAGCTCAGATATTTAATCTTGATGAGACTGGGGTTGCGACCGTTATGCAAGCGCCCAATGTTGTTGCTCCCAGGGGCGTTAAGCAAGTCGGCCAAGCCGTCTCCGCCGAAAGAGGACAATCTATAACCTTATGTATGATTATAAATACTTCTGGAAACGCATTGCCTCCAGTATTTATATACCCTCGGGCAAGAGTCAATGATACGATGGTTGAAAACGGTCCTCCAGGAAGCCTTATCTTAGCCAACAGTCCTAGGAGTCACTGGATGACCCAGACCCTTTTCTTGGATGTCCTCAAGCATATTGTGCGTCAGACCAAGTGCAGCCAAAATGACCCTATCCTCATTCTTATGGATAACCATGAAAGCCATTGCTCTCTTGAAGCAGTGCAATAATATGCTCGCGACAATGGCATAACATTTGTTACGTTTCCACCCCATTGCTCCCACAAACTCCAGCCTCTTGACGTTGGAGTTTTGGGCCCATTTAAAACCAAGACCAAAATAGCCCAAAATGATTGGTTAATCAGCAATCCAAGCAAGACAATTTCCATACATACATTGCCATCTTTAGTAAATATTGCCTTTAACGCTTCTTTCACAAGGTCAAACATTATCTCATCTTTTAGCAAGACCGGCTTATGGCCCCTAAATCGTCTAGCTTTCAGCGATGAGGACTTTATGAGTGCATACGTGACTGATCGGGATCTTCCAGATGACAATGTGTCAGATACATCCTTGCCATGTGTTGCTTCAATCAGTGCTATCACACCTGGATGCAGCAAAGATAGTGATCCGATGCTATCAAAAACCAATGCTGATCTTAAGCCTATTGTAATGTTGTCGCCGCAGGATATTCGGCCATATCCAAAACCTGGTCCTAGATCTGCATCGGCAAAAGGTAGAAAAAAAGGGAAATCGCGCATTCTAACTGAAACACCTGAAAAGACAAGACTTGAGGAAGAGAGAAACGAAAGACAGGCAAAGAAAAGAAAACCTACAAAACTTGAACAAGAGAAAATTAAGAAAGTTAAGAAAAACGTATATAAAACATTCTGCGATGATATTGAATCTGATGAGTCAGATACTTCATCTGATAGCATGTCACTTCATGATGAATCCTCAGATGACTTGGAAACATTTAGCGATCTGGACAGTCAAGACTTGGATACAAGAAGTTTAAATATAAATGATTTCATTCTTGTGTCATTTGCTACAAAAAAATCTCGGTTATTGTTTGTAGGGCAGATTGAAGATAAATTGGATGAAGGCTTATTCAGAGTTAAATTTATGAGGAAGAGAGATGAAACGTGGAAATTTAACTTTCCAGAAAAAGATGACATCAGCGAGATAAACGGAGAAGACATAAAGTTAAAGCTGCCTACCCCAAATATAACAGGAGGAACAGCGAGATCCGCCTCTGTCTTATCTTTTCCTGTCGATCTTTCGACTATTAGAGATAAAATAATGTAACTTAATATATTTTATATAAAACTTTTAGTTCTCTTTTTACCTTATTTATATTTAAGTTTAAGTCATAAATGAATGAAAATCTCCTATATTTTAACTTGTTCAAAGCTGCCCCAGGGATGTTCAAATCTACCCTGACTCATTGGTGCATTTGACCAACTGTAAGCTTTTAAGAAAAAAATGTTTTCACTAATATATAGTATTTATTCTTGTAACTTGTTATTATGTTTTTACTCTTAATTAGTAATAAAATATAAAAAAAAATTAAAAACATAAAATAAAACAATGAAAATGTGTTTTTTTTGCAAATAATGAGTTTTTGTTCAAATGTACCCCAGTCTCCCCTACTACAAGATATTAAAAAATAAACAAAATCTAGCCGTTTGTTTTTAAAGTTCAAAAAATTAGTAAAATTTTTTTTTAGAATTTCATAATTTTTTAATATTAATAATAATTATTTAATGCGCCTATAAATTATTTAACATCCTATACATATTTTATTTCTATATAAGTAAACGAAAACTTAAGGCCTACTTTTCCATCAATAGAAAAAATACAAAAGTTAATAGTTTTTAAGGAATACGCGAAAACCCTAGACAATGCAAAATAAGAACTTGCTAACTTTAAAAGGCCATAACTCAAAAACTGGTCAAAGGATTGGATTACGGCCATGGGCACTTTTAATCAGGACGTCAAGATCTACAATACTAATAATTCAGAAAAATTAGCCGAAACCCATTTCCCATAAGCTTTGTGCGGAGTCCTTTAAAATATAGTGCCATAAATTGTTATAGAGAACCATATTATAATGTTATAATAATATGACGATATGTATTTGATTATGATAAAAATTTGATTTTCTCAGATCTAGTTGTACACTTACGGCTTAAGCTTAGTTCAGCGTTGAACCAAGCTTAAATTTAATTTATACAACCTTCACAGATTGGTTTAACGCTGAACTTA
Organism: Polydrusus cervinus; assembly: GCA_935413205.1. Taxonomy (NCBI): domain Eukaryota; kingdom Metazoa; phylum Arthropoda; class Insecta; order Coleoptera; family Curculionidae; genus Polydrusus; species Polydrusus cervinus. Next base: position 33,406,190 of record OW284516.1, read on the forward strand.
AAGCTGCAATTGTACAACCGGGCCTTAGTGGATATTTTGATTCTGATGAGAACTTCCGATGTCATATTTTTAATAAAAAGTATATCTTATATCCGATACAAAGAAAATATTTTATTGGCAAGCCCGAAATAAACATCATTGACAGGTAAAAGCGATTCATTCGCTTTTTATGCCGATCTCTTAAGACGAGATTTTACCAATTTCAAGTTTTCGGAACCGTCACGTCATGTCTTTCATTTTTTGCCATCAGCAGCGTGGGCGTGAAAAGCAATCATTAATCAATTTTTTAGTATTGCTCAATAAATGAAAAAGAAGATAACGTTTGATGGTTTATTTACAATCGTAATGTGTTTTTCTTAGTGAAAAAATTAAATTTTTGAATATAATGCGTATAGAAATTTAATTTTTGATATTTCGGAAAGAATCAAGACCAACGTAAATCGCTTTCTTCGCACACGCACCGCTCCCAGAGCGCCTTAAAGGATTTTTCCTACAGTGCAGGTGTTGTATCATAAAAAAAAACGCAATCAAGTCAAAGAGCATTTTAAATTTCGTCTTTTTATATATGCAGGTAACTTTTCTTACTATTATTATTATGTTCTCAATGTTATGTTTCACAGCTTTTTGTTGGTATTGCTGGTGTTATTACAGAGAAAAAATTCATCTTAACCTGTACTGTTTAGAAACTTCCATACTATATGGCACGTTTGAAGAATGACGCTTTTCTGAATTTGTTGGTATCAAGGATATTAAAGCAAAGGGGGATACGATATTGGGTCACAGTCTTTGAAGCATAAATAATGCCCATTATTAGCTCCATTGTAAACAACATTTCGGAAAAACACTCGGGGCATTCGGAAAATTAGTATAATTTACCTTTGTCGTTTTGTGTTAATTAGACAAAGACGTCAAGTTGCGTTCGAGCGTTCAGAAGGTGTTTTTTATTGAGCCCTACTTATTTGAAGTTTGTCAGTACCTGATTAACGGCTGTCATATTTGTTGTTTTTCGGTGTTAAATTTAAATATTGTTTAGTGGCAAAAGCGTATTTTATAATTCAACATGGTGCGACTTTGTAAAGTGTGCAGTAAATAGGATAATTTAAATCCAGATTTATCATTTCATCGGTAAGTACTATCGTTCATGCTTCAGGGGCATGTTTCAGAGGCAGGTACACCAATTTTTAATTTTTTAAGTTTAATTAACATTTTTTTTAGTAAGTTTACTATAACTAAGGAATAAACAACTAGTTTTTGTCGTTTAGTCTAGGCTATAGTTCATCTATTAATTTGAACCCTTGGAACAGTATGACTTTATTTCTATTTTGTAGATTTCCGAGGGATAAACAGACACTACAAACATGGTTTCATCCTTTGGGTTTTCGAAAAGAAAAATGTTTACCAAAAATGTCCTTTATATGTTCGAATCATTTTGCAGAAGAGGATTTTTTACTAAAGCAAAAGAGAATTTTAAGACCAATGGCTGTTCCCATAGCGGTAAACCCGTATTTGAATGCAGTGCAAGAAATGAGGTATAAAAAGTTAATTTATTTTCTGTAAAGCATAAAATACTCTCAAGTTAGAAATTATATAATAGACACACAATAAATAATTTGGGAAGCTACATTATTAAAACAAGCTGCTTATCGAAAACTATCAAATAATTATAGGATTAAACGACTTACCTTAAGGAAGTTCAATCCCAATTATATGAACCTTTGGTTTCCAATATATAACACAATGTAGTATATTCACGTCAGTGCGATGTCCACAACGTTAAAAGATTTTATTTTCTCCCTCTGTATAGTCATCCAGACCCAGTCTAGGTTGCGTCACCTTTAATCATTATTCGTTGTGCTTAGAGCGTATAAAAGATGGGGTTGTTAAGGGATGGGAGGGAGGTTATATATTGGAAACCAAAGGTTCATATAATTGGGATTGAACTTCCTTAAGGTAAGTCGTTTAATCCTATAATTATATTTCACCTTTGGTTTCCAATATATAACACAATGTAGATGTTTAAAGTAAATAACGATCTAATAGAAAAGTGTTCATACAAGATAATGCATTGTAGATGTAGAAAAAAGATGTGCTCGAAATATACTTTCGAACTGTCATGTAGAACACTAAAGAAACAAGATTATAAATGTTTATGTAGCTACTGTGAAACAGTGAATGTCTGCTGATATGAAATATCAGGGGCAAAATCATAAAAAGTATAGATCACAAAAATTAACAAAATTTCAAAATTCCATTAAATATTTATGTGACCCTGGCTAGTAAGTTAGCTGCAAAGCTTGTTGTTGTTTTGATTGGTCTATTATAAAATTTAGTAAAAACCTGAGACTTAAAAGTCCACCCTGCGGCTTCTTTAATAGTGTCAATACTGAGGCCTGCTTGAAAGCCTCTAAACACGGCCGAAGTGGACGCATGTCTAGTCGAGTGGCTCTTGAAAATATTTGTGTCTATTCCACTCTTTTTAATACGGTTTTTGACCAACGGACTCTAACGACTGATCGTTTGAGAGGAAGCAGGATGCAATGGTTTTTTAAAAGTTAGAAGTAGTTGCTGATGCTGATTAGCGGTTGTTCTGTTGAATGTAGTGACTTCGAGGTAGGGCAGCAATGTAGACGCCAGACAAAGTTTTGGCTTGGCAGTAAAGAACGGCAATGAAACGACGGGTTGTTTTTTATTAGGTGCTGAAGTTTAAAATGGTATTAAAGAATATATCTATCTATCCTTCCTTTTGCATAGACTTCAATGTCGTTTATCTTGATATTGATTAAAGTTTACACTCTCTGCGCTGTTGTAAGAGCAACAAGAGCTGTTAATTTTAATAAGAGGTAGAGAAAAAGTCAGTTGACTTTCTAAAAATAATAGAACAGTATTTTGGATCCATGAGAAGTCGTATTTCGGAAATACCGGCTTATTTTTAAAGACACCCTTTAAAAATCTTTTGACCAGAGTGTATTCATCTAGAAGAGAGAATAAGAGACATAATGCGGAACGTATTAAGTGATGTATACGAAGAACCGTTTTCGATTTCTGTCTGGAAAAACTCTAGTACGTTAGTGATGGAAGGTTGAAAATGATTAGCGTCTCGGTTGTTGCACCCCCGCCACCCTTTTACATATGTTGTGTTATATTGTTTCCATGTGTTAGCACTAAGGGAGGCAAGAAAGGGCAAAATTGCACAGTCACTAGCATTTTTTTTTTTTTTTTTGGAGAAATGCTTGCCGCAGCGGTTCACAACAACGAGGGTAAGGGATGCGCTCAAAGGATGAGGTTCCCTAAAAGGATATAATAATAGTTCTTGTGAGGGAGGCAACAAAATTATTTCTGAAAGGAAAAGCTTTGTAAAAAGAGGATTCCAGGCTTGTGAGGGCCAATATGGCGCCACAACCAACACTGTTAACTTATCAAGCATTATCTTATTTAGTACTTTTGGTACTAAACAGAAAGGCGGAGAAGCATAAAAAACATGCTTTGCCATGCTACGCTAAATGCGTCTACAGCAAAAAAATCAGGGTCCTTTTGCCATGATATGTACTGAGACATTTTGCATTTGATTTTGATGCAAAAAAGAAAACTAGTTTTGGCATGCAAAATTTAGTAATGAGCAAATTAAATCTCTTTACAAAATTCTGTTTCTTTGGCTGTAGACGGTGATTCTCTATCAGCTTAGACATTTTATTGGGTACTTATAATGCTGCAACAATTATAATTATTAATCTCTATACCGCATTAATTAATTAATTGATAAATTAATATTCGGCAGTTTGTTTTGGTACTCGCAAAACCCTTAAGACCTAATAGTTCTACAAAATGTATATGAAGAGTTGCTTGGTGGGCAGTCCAAAACTCGAGACTTCGCCATTAGTAAATGCTCCCCAACCTGTTTTGGAAGCATCGGTAAAGATTTCTAATACGAACTTATTAAGTTTAAAATTGAATTTTTAATTATGTGAAAGTGCATTAAGACACCAATTAAATTCAGAATGTAAAGATTCTGGAAGGGGCATAAAAATACAATAATCCCCCCGAATATTTTCGAGCATAAATATTTTTGCCTTTCGAACCGTAGTATGAAACCAACTATATGGTAAGGCGGGACAAGCAGAGACTAATATCCCAATAAGTTTAGCAAACTCACGAATTTGACAAACTTTCCTAATTATTAACTGAAAAGGATTTTTGCCTTTTCTTCTGCGGTAGAGATAAAGTCATGTCTGCAGAATTGAATATGAATCCTAAATATTGACATTCTTGTGACGGATTAGGTTTACTTTTTCAACATTAACAATAAATCCCAATTTTTCGAAAAATAATTTTGTTGTGTTAATGTTTTCTAAACAATCATAAGATGTTTTACTAAATACAAGAATATCTATTCTGATAGTATGGTTTATATCCTAATTTTGAGAACACAAGTTGGATAAAATATGTTTAAATAAAATATGCGTGCATCACAATAATATCTAAACCAACTCGTATCTTGGAACATTTTTAAAAGGTTTGCAAAACTATTACTGGACACAAACTTTTAAGCAAGACTATAGATGGACCTGAGTTAGAAATGAGATCACACCTCATAACTCCAAGGTTTCGGTATGATATACCATATCAGGTCGTAATCGATGAACGTATGAGAATCGTCCAGATATATTACTAGCAAAATACCTTGAGACCTTAAGAGGTGTACCTACAACAGGTATTAAAACTTTTGTGAAAATATATGGAGCTATGTTCAGTCCAAGACATAGGCAGGACTTATGTTTTCTGATCAAAAAGAATCAAGTACTCCATATGATCCTGAGCAATGGGAATTAAAAAATATGCATCTTTGAGATCCAAAGAAACCATATAACAATTTTTGTATAGCAAATTCTGAACTATAATTATGGTAATCTTCTTTCGCTGCTTTGCATTTACCCGAGAAAGCCGTGCCAAATAGAAAATTAGCACTAGGTAGCTCTTGTGCTGCTTTTTGTGCAGAAGGGGAAAACTTGGACGATAATAAAAAACGTCTGTAGGTACCCAACCCATGGATTACCTTGCAGACCAATTTTCCTGCAACAACCAGCAGTTTGGTTTCCTAATTATTCTCAGGTTTATCAACATATTCATTGAAAATTTGGCCCAAGGCTGTTGATAAATAAGCGTCGGAAGTCTTTTGTTCATTTGACAATAAAACTTAAACCTCGGGGTTAACATTCGGTGTTTGGAGTAAAGCTCCCTTAGATGGAAGGAAAAGCTCTTTGAGATGCTCCTTATCTATTTCTTTAGTTACGTAGGTAGATCATCGCGATAAAAATTGATCATATTATAGGGGAGGACCCACTGACCCCTCCCCCTCTAGGTTAGAACCCAAAAGTTCACTTAAAACGGGTTCCTCTATAACAGGCGAACCCGGTCTGATATTATCAGGTATAGATAAGTTACCATAAAAAAAATTCCGACTCAGTCAGAGTTGAGCTGGACTCTGAATCACCTGAAATGTAGAAACACAATTTTCAGGGTAGTGCAATAATAGGATAAAAGTTATACTATTATTGGCTCTCTCTATATATCATCATTAAAAGATTTATGATATAAGAGAAATATAATACTCTACGATTGGGCGATGACGATTCGATTTTGTTTAAGAATCTGAATCAGCAAAAGATAAACTGAAAAGTTAACATGGGTCCGTAACATTCTGTGCCACATAAAGTCGCAGTAGGAATGTTGCCTTATGTAACCCACATAAAGTAGAGTTACTGCGTACCATGCACACACAACAAAAACTTCATTGGGGATCCAGGCCCAAGAGTGTGTAATCAGAACTTCCCATTTTTACCTGGGATAAGACAAATCCTAAAATATTTTAGAAATTATAATATTTAGATATAGAACGTGAACAAAAAATGGAGGCAGGTACTTTAAATATATATTATAACTGAAAAGTTAACATGGGTAGTACGTAACATTCTGTGCCACATAAAGTCGCAGTAGGAACGTTGCCTTATGTAACCCACATAAAGTAGAGTTACTGCGTACCATGCCCTTTATACTTTCCTTTTCTTTAAAAATCATTCCAGAATCTGGGTGTAAAAGATAAATAAAATATATATATTAGGATTTACTTACTTTCAGTAGAACTTGAAGGCATTACAGGCGTTACACTAGCTTTTTATATTTATTTTAAGGCCTTTTTGGAAAACCTGGAATGGCGTCTTTCGCGTTTCCGTCTTTGGCATTTTTAATAACTAACAAATAACGTGTGAACACTTTCGCACAACGATGAATAATGAGTAAAGGTGACGCAACCTAGACTGGGTCTGGATGACTATACAGAGGGAGAAAATAAAATCTTTTAACGTTGTGGACATCGCACTGACGTGAATATACTACATTGTGTTATATATTGGAAACCAAAGGTGAAATATAATTTTAAAAGTATGTTCGTAAAATATGTGGAGGTCGGTGTAGGAATATAAACGTAATAATATAAGCCTAAAACAGAGCGGTGGAGATCAAATATCGTATGTGTTTAGCATATCGCTGCCCGCTGCCATTCAATTGAATTACACGTACCTGGTTGGCGCCCACCTAAATCTTAAGACCTTAAGACATTCTGTGGCTATGAAAATATTCATTTATACCTTTCTTTTTAGGCATCTCTTCCAGAAACAACGTCAGAAATTTTTAGAAAATTGTTAAAAGGTCCTTTAAAGCAAAAGTATACACCTGCCCTCCGATCCATTACTTCAACTCTAAGTTTTTATTCGCCCAAGGCATATAATTTTGTTTGAAAAATGTTTAATCGCAGTTTGCCACATATAGATCATATAGATACCATATCTCAGTGATACAGATCCGTAGATGGAGCTCCAGGGTGGATAAAAGAAGCTTTTAATACATTAAAAATGAGAGTATATGACAAAATGGAAGAGGGGGAAAAAATTCTGTGAAATCTGGTTTTGGATGAAATGTCCATTCGAAAACAAGTCGAATGCACAGCAAAGTTGAAGCGGAATTCGCATCGATTTCGATTTTCAGAGTTAGCCACGCTAGCCCGTCCATAGTATTGGTCACCTTCGCCTTTGATTTTCTAATCTTCAGCGGAATTCGAAATATAAATATTTCGATTTTTTGTATTCGAATAATCATTCGATTCTCCCTTCACTAACGTGAATTAACAGTTGTTTATGAAAATAAATTATGTATTCAAATAATAATTTTTATTTTATTTAAGCAAGGCATGTAAAATACTTAGCAATTTCATGATTTTTCTTGATATATTATAGTCAACTTACAATCATATGGGTAGGTGCTACCTAATAGTTATGAAAATAGCGCTAATGCTTATTATCAAATAATTCTATGCTTTAAAAATAATACAGAAATTTAAAACATACCTATACCAACATCGACCTAAAATCTACCTATTCTGTCTTTGGAAAGGGTGCCTACAGCTAGTTTTTTTTGTTATCTAAAACTGGTATATTTAAGTTTTAGAATGCAATCATATTTATTATGAAGTGAAACAATAATTTATCATGTTCTGTAAATGGTAAATTTAAAATATTTGTTGACTAAGCATTATTATTGGTACTAATACCACGACTCTTGGTAATAATTATTTTATCATATTAGAAGTATCCATCCCTCTATTAACGACCTTTTTATTTCATATCGAAATAACGAAGAAATTTGAAACATTGTTTAGGGCCTCAAATTGGCTATTGAGTAACATTTTATTTGCCACATTTTTATATAAAGTAGCTCCCAATTAATAAATGATATATATTTTTTGTGGAAATCGCATAATAAGTAAATGCAATTTTTAAAAAATCACGCAACTGTTTGTTTTCCTAAATTTCGTCTGTGAACTTTTGAGGCACGTCAGTTGATTGTATACTTTGCACAAACGAGATTTCAAATTTATCAGGTGTTAAAATAACAATAGAGACAGACTGAAAATAAAAAGAGATTCTACATGTAGAAGTTTGTTTATTTATTTTCGTAAATAACAGGCGTCAAGCTGACATGTACAAAGGGAATAGAAATATCGCGTCCATGTTTCTTTAATGTCAATGGTTGGTATAGATAACCTGAAAGGCTTTTCCAAGTTGGGCTTGACATTTTTCGTCATAGCTCGCTCCATCGATATTATAATAGGAATGATGTCTATTTTGTCTAGCTTCCATATATTTTTTTTTTATCTATATCGCCAAATTCGAGTACTTGGCCTTCTTCTCCGATTCGGTTTTAGAGAGGTTGTGTATTAGTGGGCCACCTATATCTATTATGAAAGCTTTCTTGGTCGTCTTTCCGATAAGAGGAATATCCGGACGGTTGTAGTCTACTGTTCTATCTGTTATTATTGGCCTATCCCAGTAAAAGAGATATTCAGGGGATTTAAGGACTGGCTCGGGTGAGTATTGGTAGTATGGTGGGAGGTTTTCCTCTTCTTTAGTTTATGGGTCAGTTCCTTATGGATGATCTTCGCCACCTGATTATGTCTCCCCAAATAAGGGTTGGGCGCCATAGCACCGTAATATGTTCTATCGTTTCTCCGGGGCAATTGCATTTTCTGCACACATCTTACACATTTCTTTTAAGATGACCTTTTCATAGTTTTGAGTTCAAATGACATGGATAGAGATTATAAAACCTTCTGTTTCAGCGTGAAGCTGCCTTTTCTCTAACCAATTCAGTAAAATTTCTCTATTTATGAGTGGATTTTGGAGTGCAGTAGGGTATTTGCCGTGTAGAGCTTTCTCTTGCCAAGTTACAAGCTGTTGACTTGGCGGTGCGTGGATGATGTTAGGTAATCCGGGTTGCTTTAAGTTAAGGGCTGTATATCCAGCGTCTGCTGCTACCACTTTCTGAAGAATTTCCCCATTCGATTCTTGGAAGTATTTTCTCATAGAGGCAGACCTCTTCCTCCCTCCTTTCGTTTTAAGTAGATTCTTTCAAGTACAGAGCTTGGGTGGTGGAATCTGAATTTTGTTAGCAGCCTGCGCTAATTTTTTTTTATTGCATATTAAATTAAACAAGCTCAGATTTGTAAAATTAATGAGTTACGCTACCAAATTATGTAGATCTTTATTATGTAGATCTTTTAAACAAACCAAATAAGCGCTTACTAGATTTAACGATTTATTGCCATTTTGGGAATTTACTTTGGTATTAGTAATCATACCCAATGAAAGCTAATAATTATATTATTATTGGCATCTAGTCGCTTCTAAATTTGACGATGCAGAAAGATTAATTTGAAATCTTGGCAATACAAAAAACAAATATTTCATGCTCTAGCGCGAACCTAAATTGGTTAAACTAAATCAGTGGGACACGGAAAGAAAAACCTATAAATATACTAAAAATATAATGTAACGAAGTTACATAATTTTTACAGGGTTGAATACGTGTTCAGAGTTAACTTTCTTATTTTTCGTGATGTCATTCTTGTTCGTAGATTAATTGTACTTTTTTTTCCAAAATTTTCCGTCGCGAAACACCGGGAAATGACTTTTCTTATATAGTTTTAAATAGTTTTTGTACAGTATCCAATACCTACATAAATGGTAATTAATAATAATAAATAGATAGGTTCATTAACAACAAATTTTAAGTCAAGTTCATAATAGACTACTCTTCTTTTTACTGTAATGTTTTAGTATTTTCTAGTAAACTGTGCAATAAAATATAGTATATTAAAAAATTGCATGAAAAATAATTTTTAAGCCACCTGAAACTACAAGGTCCTATTTTCACACGAGTAACGTACACTATTTTTCCTGCGACCACAAAGAATTAATAAAAAAGCCTTTAATTTGTTAAAAAAATATATTTTAACAATAGTTTTGGGAAAAAAAAATATCAACACTGGTGTTGAAATTCGCATACTTTAGTGAACAATGTTCCACTTATTATCTGGTTTCATAGTTTGTCAATAGGATTTTTCTTTATTTGTAGTTAAACTTTTTAATTTTAGATATCATAGGAAGAATTAATCCTGGATTGACTTCTAGATTAACCAGAATGACAAATTTTAAATTTAATCAAGACAAGTTGCACTAAACATAAATTTAAAAAATCCTTCCAACAAGGAAGATTTCAATTCAAAATAATTCTATAAATTATTTAATGTTTTTATAAAAAAAAAGTCAAATACTCCTGATGAGATTAGAACCTGTTACCTTACGATCTGTAGGCTAGAGCTCTATTACACTATCGCTACCGATAAAGATTTGTTGTGCGATTTGTTTTTTCTGGTAATAGAGTTTCCAGTATATTATTAACATTTTTTCTAATTTCGGATGGCGTATTTTCATACTCTAATTATTCTAAATCACTCGATAAATACATGATAAAAAAGTTAAACAATTTAGAATTACTGATTTTTAAAATTTGTTCTTTTTATTAAATAAAGGTCGTCTGTCAAATTGCCACCATATGTTTAATCTAAATAATGTGCCTTGATATTTCAATACTAGTGTTGAAATATTTTTATTTTAAGACGCGTGTTCTAGTTAAATTAACCGTACTTTTTTTCTTATTTTTATAGGTGGTCGTAGTAAAAGTTTTTTACAAAATATTTTTTACCAAGGACCTATACTAGAATCCTATAATATCAATGATCACATTTTGAAATAACTAAACTTTTTAAATTGAAAATCTGATGGTTGTTAACAAATTATTTACATTAGTTCTAAATTGTTTACTTAAAAAAGCTTTTAGTTAAATGAAAATTGTTTAAATCAATGCGAATGAAAATGCAATTAGTGGTAGTCGAAAACACTGATTCTAGCCCAAAAACATTTTATACTGAAAAAGTAATACCTACTTAAAATGTATCAACAATTTAGGTTTATCTGCACATCCTTCACTAAAGATTCCTCTTTGCAGGAAGCTTAAAGAACCTAGTAAAAACCTAATTAGGTATAACCCATGCACAATCTTCTTTAGGTTAAAACTTTTTAGTTTTATAAAGAATTTATAAAATGCTTAAAAATATCACCAGTATTCACTAAACAGCCGTACTCACTAAAGGGTTCTAAATTTAAAACCGTACTAAATTGACAGTTCTGGGTTTAAAATGAGAAGTGTAAGAACAAGTCAACTAAGTTTTATATTGTAAATATGTTTTTTGATTTTTCTTTAAATTTATAAAGAAAAACGTATTTTAGTACGTACCGTGTTCTTTAATAAAACTAAAAGTGTGTTTGTAAAAATATCCCGGTCAAATTATTTATCGGTAAGATGATTTAATTACAGGGAAATTAAATTAACACAAAAGTGTCATATGGCATATAAAATAATGTCACTGTGATAACACAACTGTAAGACTATTAGATCTAAATATTTTGATGGTTTATAATTTTTTAGAAAATAGTATTCACCTGAAGACGACTGGAGACACTTACCAGTTGAAACGTTGTGATTAAAAACATATGAAGACAATGCAAGTCCAAAACTTTTTTATCATTCAAGAAACATCATTGTCTCCAGCCTTATACCATTATTGTTTACACTTCTGTATACAGGGTCCTGTACCTCACCTCCCGTCTTCTATAGCTCACTTATTAATTAAGTTAGCATTTTGATATTTTGCAGACTTTACCTGTATCCTAGGGCACATTTCAGGAAAATATTTTTGTTTATACGAGGTGTTCCAAAAAAGTGTGACGTCATAAGGATATATTTTTTTTACATGCCATAAATATTCTTACTTATTTCGATGCCTCTTATAGTTGCCTACATACCCCTAAAATTTTAAAGAAATCGGTAACATATTTATTTATAATAATGACTGGTGAAATTGTATACAATGAGTTTTCTGCAAATAAATTTTGATGCATTAGAACAATGTTTGATTTTTAATTCTCCATCGAATGACATCATAATATATTATATTCCAATTTGAAATAAGAAAAATAAATTGCTTTAAAGTTTGCAAAATTTGACACTAAACTTTGAACACCCTATACAATTCGTATTAATCAAACTTGGTTAACGAGACTGTTCGACCTTATTTATTAAGTTCCTTTGTATCATTTTATTAACGAGATATTATTTTTATTTTTTATAAATAAAAATATTTTCCTAAAATGCGCCTAGGATACAGGTAAAGTCTGCAAAATATCAAAATCCTAACTTAATTAATAAGTGAGCTATAGAAGACGGGAGGTGAGGTGCATGACCCTGTATAAATTCCAGCAAAAAATGCCGCCTTTTTGTGACCAAGAAGTAACAGATTGTTGGATCTTGATTGTATTATTGATAGAGCTAATCAAATAAAGTGATAATTTCTTAAATTATAAATATTCCTTTGTAATATTAAAGATGAAAATGTTATATTTGTGAATCTACAAGTATTCCCTTATAATCTAATACAACGCAACGTCACTGTCAGCATGTCATCAAAATATTGTTTAATATTTTGTAAGTAGTTCTTCGCAATATTAATTATACACCCACTAAATCAAATTGCCAGACTGCGTGGTTAATTTAGTGTTTGCGTGTCTTAAGAAATTTGTGGGCATTCATGTGTATTACCCCCATAAACCCTCAGAATTAGTGAGGAGGATTTACAAAATTTCAGAGTTTGAGATTGCCTTAGTTTTGCATGCATGGCTTTAAGGGAAATGTGACTTTGGGCCAAACAAACAAAAGGACCCCTCCAATTGTCGAGTTTATCCAAGCTAATAAAATATTAGTATGTTTTTATGTGTTTTTTTGTTAAATAATAATTTTTTAAAATATCTTAGATGCTTATACTAACTAATGTAGAGTCAGAGCCACAAATATAACATTGTTGTTTAAATTTCTGTCTTTCGTAAAAAAATGAAGACACCATATTACCTGTGGATATTACATAGAGGTGTAGTTATTCAGTAAATTATTACAAATTTTAAATTGGTTCATATTATATCATACCTTTTATAATAGAATATATTACTTTAACACTTTACTCTTCCATTTCTTCCTCTCTTACAGAAATGAACAATTAAACTAACCCTTTAAAATGTAAAATTTTCCAGTATGAATTTAAGAAATAAATATCTGTAAATAATAAGTCAACGTAGACTACAAGAAAGCTCCATCTAATATATTCTAATAAATATTCTATTGACCTTCAAAGCCCGTTTTCCGCTTTTCATTGGCTTATTCAGTTAAAAATTGCAAAATTCGACCAATCGACAATATTTCGATCGCTTATACTCGAAGTAACCGAAGCGCTGATGCGGCTTTGCTCTACTTTTATATATAGCACACTATACACTATCCGTCTTACTGACAGTCCTGAATGATGTCAATCCTTGGTCATTCTCGCATCAGTCTTTTTCTTATGAAAATTTACATCAGTTCGACCATAAATTTTTTAATTTTTCCTTTACACGATCAGTACTACTGTCACTCCTTTATCCTTTATCAAAACTGTCAGTCTGAATAATTATATACGGTCTGCTATAAATTCTTAGATCTCTTTTTACTGTGTATATATATGCTTCTTGTTTACAAAGATACCGCATTTTTTGTTGGAGTTTTTATACAGAAGACAGAAATTTAAACAATAATGCTATATTTGTTGCACTTACTCTACCTAATAATTTAGTAATTACTATTTAACCAATGATTTCATTACTTAAAATATAATTATTGTAAAAACACAGAATTATTTTTACTTGTCAGGTGGGAGCAAACATTTAAGAAAGCATGACAATTTTCATGCTTTCTTAAAATATAATACATAGCTTCATCTCGAACTGGGGGGTTTACCGAAATTGAAATGTCAAATGTAATCGCAGAATGGAGAAGTGTGGCCAGTGTTTCCAAATTTTAAGGGCTCCCTTCAACATCAAGTGATTTGGGGTAAATTTTGGAATAGTAAAGGGTTGAAGGCTTCTAGTTTGATAATGAAGGGTTTTGGACATTTAAAAAATTTAAAAAAAAGAGACGTTAGTTTAGAAGTCACTTAATCAGAGGAAAAATTGTAGGGAAGTAGGCACGTTTTTTTCTTTTAGAAGTCACTGTTGATCAGAGAAACTTTTATTTTAGAAATCACTTTTGATGTAAAATTTTAGGGAAGTAAATGACTTTTTTTTATGTTATGGTTTTTTTTGGTAACGACAACTTTTTTAGAAAGGTGTTTATTAAAAGATGCTAAGATATTGATGGTAAGCGCCAATGTTACCACTGATAGCTAACATTGGAAATCGGGTCTCCTTTAGGCCATGCCGAAAACTGATGATATTCAGACTACATACCAATATCTATATCTATATTCTTATCCGGTATACAGGGTGATTCCTAAGTTGATACTTCTGTTTTAGCCGTGTATAAAAGGTATTAAAATAAACAACATTTTCAAATACTTTTTTTCAAGAAACGCAAACATAAGCGAGATATAGAAGTAAAAAATCTAAGTGCGGGCTTGATCATCAAAACGTAGCCTGCTTTACTTTATGTTTTGTCTTATCTCTTATTAGTCACGCACTTTACGGGTCGGCCGTCAGTTATTTCGCAAACCGCTACGATGTGTTTTTCTTAAGCAAGTTAATTTTAAATTGGTGACACGTGAAAATGGTAAAATTTGAAAACAATGAACTATTAGATATGGTGCTAGTTTAGAGTGAGTGTCGTCAAAGTGCGGCTGCTGCTTCGAAAATATACGCAGAACGCTATCCCTTGCGGGCTCATCCTACACCCAGAAGTTTTCTTAATGTTATTCAACGGGCAAGTTAGTACCTTATTTTTGAATGTTTTGAAAAAATTTATTTGAAAACGTTGTTTATTTTAATGCCTTCCATGCAGAGCTGAAACAGCAGTATCAACTTAGGATTCACCCTGTATAAAATAGAAAGGAACATGAAGAAAGACTGCTTATTTTGTAATATTTGTTGAGTTATTAAATAAACTAACCGGTTTTTTTAAAGAATGTTTTTTGGGTGGCCTTGACTCAATATATCGATATTTTGAATAAATCTTTTTTAAACCGATACTTTCTTATATCGATGTTTTATGGGATGATCGGTATTGATTTGGTGTATCGGAACATCCCTACTCCAGATTGTCTTGCTCCTCGCAAGATTTAATAATAATAGTGTCATATATAGACATATGGCATATCCTTTTTTCTTAAATTCCCTTTTTTCTTATTCTTTAAAGTTAATATTAAATATACCTACTGACCCAATTATTTGTTATCAAAACATGCAGACTACAAGGATGCTATCTTAGCATATTGCCGAGCTTGCATTTTGTTACCAATCAATAACTGGGTTAAGTTTATTGATACTGATTGGTATAAATAGCAGGCCGGTACTATGCAAAAGACACCACCCGGTCAACACCACTCGGTCAAGACCATTCAGGTCACCACCATCGGGTCGGGACCATTCGGGTCTCGACCATTCTGGTCGATACCATTCCGGTCGACACCATTTTGGGTAGATACGACTCGGTCCAGATAAGTAATATTGGGTCAGTAGCAGCGCAGAGTCCTGTTCCAATTATCAGCCCTTTGCCCTAGAGAGCTCGTCCCTTGCCAATAATGTTGTTGTAAGTAAAACCTAATTTTATGTAACCGTTTTAACTGCCGTTCCATATTATATAATAAAGTAGGTGGTATGAAGACTTGTCGCTAATAATTCTTCCCCACGTGACAATATAAATATCCTCAAGCTCTACCCAACTCAGGATTCCTTACCTGCGTTTATAAAAGAAGCAGGTTTTTCATTAACAATAAAATATAATAATTAGAAATCAATATTATCCTCATAGCATAAAATAAGTTTTTTCAAAGATTACATCAGTACCAAATTACCCGTTGTTCAGATTAATCTTGCTGGATAAGTGCTGGAGAAATGTTTAAGGGCTCGATAACGAAAAACGGGTCAAGCTAAAATGGAAATGAAGAAAATTTAAATAAAGGGTTTATGTAATGGAAGAGATAAAAATCCAGACATATTTTTTAAAACTCTAATTCCTAGAGATAAAAATAATGAAACTTAGTGAAATAATTTTCGTTTAGAATATTTGTATTTCGAGTGGATCCGAAAAATATTTCTAAATTCTTCTTCAAAGTTACTAGCTCAATGTGAAATAATATCTATATACCGGGTGGTGCGTTGGAAACATAGGAAATCCCATGCAAATTTTAGATTGTTCAAATATTTGCTCCCCTGTTGACTTAGAGCATGGTTGTAGGGAGACTTTTTTTAGGATCTCTATTGTGGTGAATGCACGTGCGGAGTTTAAACAGTTTTTGACAATCCGATTTTAACTTATTTGCATAGGATTGGGGTTGGTTCTTCATTGAAGTTTAACAGATGATGCTGCGGACACCAGCATTGATTGGACTTAATAACCTGTGATTTGTCATTGTCAAATGTAATTTGCAAACGGTAGGCTTTTTAAATATCTTTAACATGTAAATTTTACACTGAATTAAACTAATATTTTTAAATAAGACGAACATTATCTTCAAAACGGATCTTTTAATAGAAAACGAATGATTTTACTTACAATAAAACCAATTAAATAGTATTAAAATCATCAAGAATTGTAAAGGGGAAGAAAATAAGAGGGTGTTTAAAAATACACAATTGTTTATAAAAAAAAATTAATAATTTTAATTTGAGAAAACTGTACCTCTACAATCAATTGGAATTTTCAGATTGCATTATAATTGAATATTTTAACTGCTCTAAATTTTCAAACCTAAAAATTTTATAAAGACAATTTTTTAAATGCCCTCAGAAGAAAAAGTCGTTTGGTGAGAATTTTGCCGGCAGGGCCCCCGCAACCGAGTGTGCAACGCGTGCGCCGCACGCGGGCGCCACTCTATAAGGGGCGCCAAAACCCCTTGTAGAGTGGCGCCCGCGTTCAAAACCGAAGGAAGAGAATTTTTTTAAAAATTTTTAACAATTTTCGATAAGCAAGCCAAAAAACAAATCGTTTTTTCAATAATCTAAGCAAAGTTTATGTTTATAGAAACCTAATTTCTTATATTGGAACATAATACATTATATTTTTAAAATCAATTATCAATATTCCCATCTGAAGATGCAATATGATCCAATATTAAATACTCGTATAAAACTACAAGTTTGCATAGAAGTTGTTAGAACTTGCCGATTTTCCTGTCCAGACTCGAATAGTCTATTAGTATAAAACAGCGGGAGGCGTCCTAATCCAAATAATTGATATTTGATTTCGCAACGTTTAAGGGTCAAGACGCAAAAACTGAAAATATTTTATAAAATTAAATGACGAAGATCTTTTAAAATGCTGTTATGCTCTACCACAAAAGCTAACTGATCAGGAAAAGAAGGAGACTGACGTGGAAGAAAATGATTTATTTAACGAGATAAAAGCCCTAAGATCGTTTTCATTACCTGAAACCTCAAATCACCTTGAAATTCTACAATATATATTTCAAAACAATCTAACTTCCTCTCTACCAAATATTAGTAGGTATTGCCTTAAGAATCCTCCTCACTTTACATGTGTCTGTTGCTTCTGGTAAGAGATCATTCTCTAAATTAAAAATAATTAAATATTATTTGAGGAAAGATTATCTGGTTTGGCAATCTTAGCTCTAGAGCAAGAGATACTCGATAAAATTAATTTTGATAATATTATAAAAGAATTTGCAGCAGCTAAATCTAGAAAAACACCAATTTAATTTCTGGATTGATGTTTTATTTGTTTATTGTTTGATTTATGCCTTTATAAATAATTTAAAGAAGAATAAAGCTTTAGTTTTGAAACCTCTGTCTGTTTTTTTAACCGTTCTTCACTAAATTCTTAACAAAAACTGGACAAATTTGGGCGTGGCACCCAACATTTTTTTGCCGATTATCCAGCGGCGCTTTTCTCCACCTCTCCCCTTTAAGGGGCGCCAAAATATTTTCGGCACGCGGGCGTTGATAATCCTTACGAGGGCCCTGTTTTCCGGCCAATTAATTGTTGAGTTTGGACCAATAACATGTCCATTAAAAGCATTATTTAGATATTCGCGTACCACAAGCGAATTGTAGACCGGGCAACCAAACATTTGAAACCAAATTTTCTGATTTTCATTAGCAACTTCCTCCAGTGTCTCCCTACAATCCCGCTTTAAAGTCAACAGGGGAGCAAATATTTGGATAGCCTAAAACTTGCATGGGATTTCCTATGTTTCCAACCATTATGCACCGCCCGGTATATTAAAAACATGACGTTCTCCTAAACCGAATCCTGTTTATGTTACAGATATTGAAGAATATGAAAAAGTTATTTTTGGCTGAAGAACTCAAAAATGATTTATTAGGGACGGACGAAGTTTTGCATGTAAACAGACTGATTACTATAAAAAAAACTACAGTATGATTTTTGTATTTCATTAGTTATTATTACAGCTGTAAAGAGGGCTGCACAAAGAAATATCGTTCTCAATTAATTTAAACGCTTATAACAAGACAAAATTTAATTAGTTGGCAAGTCCAGGGTCTGCTCAAAATTGCCTTAGATACTGTTACAAGAACTTGAATCTGACACCTACTAATTTTTGCCAATTATACGTTGTTTAGCACACTAAGAACGAGTTTTCTTTGTGTAACTCGCTATTAAAATAATAAATTGTAAAGAAACAACTTATTTGAACAATTAACCAGATCCGAATATATTTTTAGCAAGAATGCAATAATGGTTCACTCTTAAAAATTACATGGTATCTGGTGCTAATTTTTATTTGTTCTCGTGTTTATGTTACCAAAAATAACTATTTTTAGTTAGGAAAACAAAAAAGATTTTTTTCTTGGTTATATTTACCAAAAAATGATGCCATCAGAACAAAGAAAATACCTTGTTTTCATATTAGTTGGCAGAAATAAAATCTTTTGTTTAGCTGAATTTTACTCTGTATATAACCTATTTAAATGTTACATCAAGGTTCCTACAAACTTGTATTTATCAATTAAGCTTGTTGTAATAACACATAATGAATTTATAGTCCCTATCATTTTGTTAATTTTGATTAAAAACCATTCTTAGTTACCAGAACTAACTTTTCTTTTCAAGTAATATTATTCTTCATATGTATAACTAACGGCATCGCCGTACTCCCTTTACAACAGAGACTTGACGCCCTTGACGGTGGGTGGTGACATCATTCTAGCCAGGACTGTCAGGAGGTTATGTTAGGGTGCTTTTGCGGTTCCGTGTCCATTTTTTTGTATTTTGAAGGCAATAATTGGCCATTTTCATGGCTGTGTGGACAATAGATGTGACAATATTTGGTGTAATTCATTTGTGTGTATTGTCTTTCTTGTGTACGTTCTTATTGGCAGAAGAAAGTTAATTCATAAGTCATAAGTAAGTAAACATTTTATTTTTTATCGTTGCAGTTGTACATTAGAAAGTTTAAATGAGCTTTTTATAAAGCATGGCAAGGTGACCCGATGAGAAATAACTTGTTTTTGTTCTATGTTCCATTTCTATAAAAGAACGTCATATTGATGACTTTTTAATCTGACCAAGTATAACAAATTTTATATAGCTGTATATTTTAAATAGAAAGTCCAGGGGATATTTTTTTTATTTTTAATAATGGCAGTTACAGATAAGAAAATTTAAATAAGAACACTTCAGTTCTATAAGCGATTGTACAACCCAAAAGTTTGATTAAAATTAGTTAAAAATCTAGTGTTTCTGTTTTGTATTGCATAAGTATGTATTATAAAAAACATGAGAGAACAAGGACATTGGAAATGATTGTTTTTTAAAGAAACCATAATATCCCTGATAATTTATTCCCATTAGTTTACGTATACCTAATAGAGTAGTAATACGGCATTTCTTTACTTAAATGGGGACTCTAGGAAGGAGTATTTTTCGTTACTAAGTATAAATTACATAATGAGATTTTTTTTTAGAAATGAAACAGCCTTTTTTTAAAGTTATTTCTATCAAATCAACTTGCTAATTTTGCCATGCGTTATAAACAGTTCATTCAAACTTTCTAATGTGCAACTGCAATGACAAAAATATAAAAATTTTACTTATTTATGATTCAACTTCTTTCTTACAATTAGAAAGTATAGAAAAAAGATAACAGACACAATGTTGTGACCAGGGCCGATTTATCCATTAGGCAAGAAAGGCAGCTGCCTAGGGCGGCAGGTTAATGGAGGGCGGCATAATTTTTAATGAAAATACCATCCGAAAATTTAAAAAATAAAAATTAAATACGCATCTTGCATTAGTACACTGATCGGGTTGATTTGTTTACCAAACGACGACGATATTAAAAAGTTCTTTTAAAATAAAAATTTGTTATAAACAATGTACTTGAATTTTTATTAGTGAGAGAAGGGCGGCAAAAAAATGTGCCTAGGGTACCAATTTGCCTTAACGCGACCCTGGTTGTGACTACATATTACGTAATTGTTACTCTATAAAAATTTCAAGTTTGGGCCAAATAAATGATTGCATTGGCAATATTTGTAGATTGTATCATTAACAAAAACAATATTTCCTTGAAAAAAAAAATTTAATTTTCCATATTTACACATTAGTTGTGACAACTAATAGGTATGGTAAAAAAACTGGAGTACCATTATAATATTTAGTTATGCGTATATAAAATTTCGTTGTGACAACTAAAATTTGTTGGTTGGGTTGGTTAATGTTATTAATAAGTTCAACAGTTCAATAACGACAATTTTTTTTGTTTGTACAGACTAATTTTTTGGTTGAGTCCGATTTCACAAAAATAAATAGTTGTCAAAACCAAATTTTAGTAATCCATACCATGTTATTTTTAAGAGTGTTTATTTCAAGAAAATATGACTTTCTAATACATTATCGTCTACATAAATGTGACAGTGCTTGGTACAGTGTAATTAGTAAATAAAGTATTTTAAATTTATTTACAGTGTGCAGATTATTCTGTTTAAGTTACTTCTGAGCTTTGAAAATTTAATACAATTTAAAGGTTTTTCAATTATATCGTTTTGTCATCAAGGAACACATCATTAGATTTTCATATTATTCTTTCTTTACTCTTACAGCCCTGGCAATACTTTTTAGTTTTACTTAAATATTAAAATTACATTACAGGAAGGTATGGTGTTTAGATCATTTTATTTCAATAAAAGTTATCATAACAATACTCTAGGAAGTAAGTAAGTTTCTAAGGCATGAGAAGTAATTCTATTTTTAATTTTATTAATATAACATTTTAAATCCTATGATTTTTGCCTTAGACGTAGACCAAAATATTGTAAAACAGAAAAAAATTAATACTCCCGAGTGAAGAAAAGGTGACTGGAGTGTTTTAGTTTAGATATATTACTATGATGCGCTTATGTTTGTTTCAAAAACAATTTAAATTTTTTTAAATTCTTTATATGGTCTAATGCTGCTAGTTGCAGATGAAACATGTAACAAAAATTCACAGACAAAAAATATATTTTTTTTTTTATGATAAAACACCTGCACTGTAGGAAAAATCCTTTAAGGCGCTCTGGGAGCGGTGTGAGTGCGAAGAAGGCGATTAACGTTGGTCTTGAAACGTTGAAGATTGTATTCTTTGGGAAACACGACCTCAGGAAGATCATTCCACAAAGATGACGTTCTCCAGATGAAAGAATTCTTGAACAATGAAGTTCGAGGAGTACTAAGCTGAACAACATATGGATGAGCGGCAGTGGTTCGCCGTGTATTTCTGTTTTGCATTGCTCTAGGTGGAATCAAGTGGGCAATGTCAGTCGAACACCTGCCATGGAAATATCTGTAAAAGAGAGCCAAATCACCAACCTGTCTTCGATGCTCCAGGCTATCGAGGGTCTTGGTCAGCTCGGGGTCGCCGATCAGACGAACGGCTCTCCTTTGAATGGAATCCAGTAGCCGAAGGGTGTGCTTGGGTGCAGAGCTCCAGACATGAGAGCAATATTCTAATTATGGTCGAATCTGGGCTTTGTAGAGTGTCAAAAGTTGATGAGGTGTGTACAACCTTTTGGTGCGGAAAAGTACACCAAGTTTCTGTGCAGCTGTCTTGGCAATTGCGGCAACGTGATCATGCCAAGACATGTTACCTCCCAGATTGACCCCCAGCAAATTAATAGACGGTGCCAGGGGAATTGCGTGTACTGCCATGACTATATCCGGTTCTGCAATGTTAACCTTTTTGGAGAAGACTGCTGCCTGGGTTTTCTTAGCATTAAATTCGACTTGGGTACTGTCACCCCAAGCCAAAATTTCTTCCAGGTCCTTGTTGAGGCGCAATACTTCATGCTGCCTGCGAAGATGTGCGTCGGCAGCGGATGTTTGGGGAGTCAAGGTAAAAGATGAAACAAGTGTACTGTCATCAGCAAAGCTATAAATTGGATTTTGGGTTTTCACTAGAAGGTCGTTAATATACAGTAAAAAGAGGGTAGGCGACAATATGGACCCTTGAGGAACACCGGCATTGATGGTGAAGGTGTCTGAGAGAAACCCGTCAATCGCCACTTGCAGAGAACGGTTCTTAATGAAGCTGGTTAACCATAAACAAATTCCATTAGGCATACCGTAGGATCGCAATTTACTTAGAAGCCCATCGTGCCAAACACGATCAAAAGCCCTAGAGATGTCCAGTGCAACAGCCCGGGATTCTCCATGATGTTCGATGGTGTTGCTCCAAAGATGGGTGACATATGCCAGAAGGTCACCTGTTGATCTGGACTTACGAAAACCGTATTGATGGTCGCTGATAATGTTAAGCCCTTCCAGATACTTTAGGAGTTGTTGGTTAATAGCTTTCTCCATTACTTTTGAAATTACTGAAAGCAATGCGACGGGTCGGTAGTTGCTTGGCAGGGTCTTTTTACCTTTCTTTGGAATGGGCTGGACACGCGCCGACTTCCAGCAGGATGGAAATATTCCTTTTTTGTAGGATAAGTTGAAAAGTCTACAAAATACTGGTGTAAGTTCATCGGCGCATGTCTTGAGAACAATGATAGGAATTTTGTCTGGACCAGAAGCTTTATTGACATCGAGTCCTTTAGGAATCCGTTTAACAAGACGCTGACGGAACACGATTTCAGACATTTGCGATTGAACTGAGGGAATGTTGGGTGGTGGTTTTCCCAACTACAGTGGAATGCGAGGAAAACAGTTCAGCAAGTAGGTTTGCTTTATCCCCGGCTGTGGTTGCTATTGTGCCGTCGGAACGTGTTAGAGGTGGAATAGTTGACTTTGTAAAGTTTTTGCTGACGGCCTTAGCGACTGACCAAAAGGACCTTGATCCGTTAGGACTGGCAAGAAGTTTGTTTTTGATTCTCTCGTTATGAGCTTCTTTGCTTTGGTCTATCATTTGCTTACATTGGTTTCGGGTGGTAACAAAGATGGCGCGATTTTCAGGAGTAGGGTTTTTACGCCACTGTCGGTAAGCCAGGTTTTTAGATCTGACAGCACGCTCGCAATTCTTGCTAAACCAGGGCTTGCCGTTGGAAGGGCGCTTTTTGGAGAAAGGAATAAAGGCCTCCATGCTAGTTAGAATGACGTCGGAGACCTCCTTTGCACAGACAGATGGATCATCGGAAGAAAAGCATACGCTTAGCCAGGGAAAGTTGCGAAAATGGTCCTTTAGGTCTTCCCACTTAGCTGATGTATAGTGCCAAATCTTACGGGGTTTAGGAGGTTGTTCAGAACTAATTGGCAGCTCGCTTAGGGTTGAAATAAGTTTGTGATCGGAAGAGCCCAATGGTGGTTGTACAGTGACCGTATATAGGTCTGGATTTGAAGTTAAAAAGAGATCTAAAAGACTAGCAAAATCCCCAGCTCGGTCTGGAACCCGCGTTGGTTCTTCTACGAGTTGAGTTAGACCAGAACTGATCGCAAAAGATTCGGCCTCGCGGCCTTGCTCATCGTTGGTGTTTGAGTATTTAAGCCAGTTGACATTGTGGACGTTAAAGTCGCCAAAGATAGCGACTTCGGCATTCGGATGATTGGTTTGCAAGAAGTCGATTGTGTTGGCTAGTGATGAGAAGAGGGCCCTGTAATGCATGTCGCTTGGAGGACGGTAAAGGCAGCATATAAACTTAGTGATTTTTTGTGAAGATATTTTAAACCACATTACATCAAAGTCTTTCGGTTCCAGTATCTCCTCCCGTTGGCAGCAAAGATCATCTCGAATGAACAGACAGACCCCAAAGTTGCGTCTAAAACGGAAGTGAAAATCATATCCAGGATATAAATAGCTGACGGTGTTCGTTGACGCTCTGACTTTTGTCTCGGTCAGTGCAAGCACATGAGGCTTGGAAGATTGTAAGTGCTGGTGGACTGAATTGATGTTAGTGTTAAGCCCTCTAATATTGCAGAAATCAATTTTGAAATTGTTACTTTTGGGTCTGTTAGCAACTGCAGGCGCCACACCATTTCCTCGTTGAGTGTTGTTGGAGGAACCCAGTAAATTGTCGGAAATGGTCGATAATTCATTAATTTCGCTTGATGAAGCCACAGGACTAGCCCCCACCCGGAGATCCGATCGGGGGGCGAGTTTACCTCCGGAATATTTTGATCCTGGAGCTTCCATCATGCTTCTTTCATACGGCCCCACCCTGGAAACCGGAAACATCAGCACAGCGACAAAACGTTAACTCAAAGAGCAACTTCACGCCGCGCAAACTGATGCAATGGTATCTCACCGGGCGATGCCGGGTGGGCCAGCATCTTCCATTTCATTTGAGGCCGAGACTTTTTTTTTTACAAAATATCAAATATCAGGCCTCTTTGAGTAAAAATGGACGGATATTTCAAATCAGAATTTTTTTTTTTTGGTTTGGCTCTAAATGGTCAGGACCGTAATGATATAAAAAGATAACTTTAAAAATGTGTTATTAGATGACAAAACGTTAAAATTGCAAAAAGCTTTAAATTGTATGAAATTCTTAAAGCTTAGAAGTCCCTTAAACTGTATTTAAAATTTCAGATCCGTATTTAAAAAAATTGATTTAGTGTTGGTATTTAAAGAAGTCGATTTGTAGAACATAAAAGACGGCTATAAATAAGTGTGTGTTTTTTCCCAAGTCAAAAATAAAGACGCAAAAAATTAACAACGAAAAATATAAATTTCGGTTTTTTTTTTGGAGATCTCCGAAGGTATTCGGAATATTTACAATTTTCTTTTACCAAATTATTTAGCCCCAAAATGCGCAACTTTTCCTTAATTTAACCTTCGTATCTCTTACCGTTATCGAGATCCCTTTGTACGCACACGAATTTGTAGCATCCTGTAGAAACATAAAATTTGTCTGCTCATGTATAGAAGATTTGTTTGCAGTTTCATTTGCGTAATTTCACAAATACAGATTGGTTTCCTTATAATTAGAATTGTTGACCTTTTACCAATACCACGCTTGAATTTATTGATACCTACATTATTTCAATTGTTTCGCCATTCAGTGACGTTATAGCTATCGAATTTTCGTGGGATCCAGAAACAATGCCAGCATGCTTGGGACTTCAAAGAACCAGTAATTGCTATGCCAGTGACGCGATTTTCAGAGTATTTAACCAATCTTTCTAAATTATTCTCCATGTTATCAGCTTCCTGTGAAAGTATACAGGGTGTTACAAATTCGTGTGCGTACAAGGGGATCTCGAAAACGGTACGAGATACGAAGATGGTTAAATTGAGGCAAAGTTGCGTATTTTGGGGCCTTATAACTTGGTGAAAGAAAATTGTAAATTTTTACTTTTGGTTTTTAATTTTTTCACCTTTATTTTAGACTTAGGAAAGAAACAAAAAACACTTTCTTATAGCCGTTTTTGATATTCTACAATATTGCGTTATTAGTTTTCAAATTGGACGTTTCGTTCTTTAGATACCAACCTTAATACCTTTTTTTTAAATACGGAACTGGAATTTTTTAAACAATTTTAAATACTTCTAGGCTCTGGAAATTTAATACAATTTAAAGTTTTTTAAAATTTTAACGTTTTGTCATTAAATAACACATTACTAGTATTTCAAATTATCTTCTCTTTATTATTACGGCCCTGGCAATTATTTCTTGGATTACTTAAATATTAAAATTACATTACAGAAAGTTATTGTGTTTAGGCCGTTTATTTTTTCAAAAAGATTTACCGTCACAATACTCTAGAAACTAAGCAAGTTTTTACGTCATGAGAAGTAATTTTATTTTTTATTAGATTTTATAATAATATATTTTATTAATAAACCGTATATTTTAGGTCCTATGGTTTTTTGCCTTAGACCTAGACAGAAATACTGTAAAACAGAAAAAAATAATGCTCCCGAGTGAAAAAAAGGTAACTGGAGTGTTAGTCTAGTTATGTTACTGTGATGCACTTACGTTTGTTTTAAAAGAATTTCAATTTTTTTTTACTGTTTATACGATTTGATGATCGAAACGAAACAAAAAACAAAGAGACAGAAAAATATTTGAGACCGAGACTTTGGGTCTCTTTTATTACAAAATATCAAATATCAGGCCACTTTGTGTAAAAATGACCGGATTTCTTGGATCAGAAATCTTTTGTTTTTTTTTTAGCTTGACTCTAAATGTTTAGGACCGTAATACAATGAAAAAGATAATTTGGAAAATGTGTTATTAGATGACAAAACGTTAAAATTTTAAAAACTTGTAATTGTATTAAATTTCTAAAGCTTTTAAATCCCCCAAACTGTATTTAATATTCCAGGTCCGTATTTAAAAAAATTGACTTTAGGTTGGTAACTAAAGAACGAAACTTCAAATTTGGCATCTTGTAGAACATGAAAAACTGCTATAAAAGAGTGTTTTTTATTTTTTTCCCAAGTCAAAAATGAAAGCGCAAAAAATTAAAAACCAAAAATGAGAATATCGGGGTTTTTCGGACATCTCCGAAAGCAATCGGATTAATTAGATTATTTTTCACCAAATTAGTAAGCTCTAAAATACTCAACTTTGCCTCAATTTAACCATCTTTGTATCGAGATGCCCTTGCACGCACACGAATTTGTAGCACCATGTATATTAAATTAGACAAAAAATATTGCGTTCCCTTCACCTGAATCCTGGCCATATTTATAAATAGATTTTTTAAACTTTAAAAATTTTGACTCTACAGATATTGGAAAGTGTCAGAAAGATTTGTTGAAAGATTAATTGTTTTCTTCTTTTTTTTAATTCAATGAACTTTAGTAATTAATTAATTAAAGTTTTCATTGATTTATATATTTTTCTTGATTTCTTGCTATCAACTCTTCCAGATTTCTAGGTCTGGTGATATATACCCTTCTATTTAAATTGCTTCATAAATAAAAATCTCAGAGTGTAATATCCGCAGATTTGGGCGGCCACTCTATAAATAATCCTCGCCGTTCTATCCACCTATTTGGAAATGTAACATTTAATAATTCTCTTGCATTTCTTGCAAGGTTAGGTTAGGTTAGGTTAGGTTAGGTTAGGTTAGGTTAGGTTAGGTTAGGTTAGGTTAGGTTAGGTTAGGTTAGGTTAGGTTAGGTTAGGTTAGGTTAGGTTAGGTTAGGTTAGGTTAGGTTAGGTTAGGTTAGGTTAGGTTAGGTTAGGTTAGGTTAGGTTAGGTTAGGTTAGGTTAGGTTAGGTTAGGTTAGGTTAGGTTAGGTTAGGTTAGGTTAGGTTAGGTTAGGTTAGGTTAGGTTAGGTTAGGTTAGGTTAGGTTAGGTTAGGTTAGGTTAGGTTAGGTTAGGTTAGGTTAGGTTAGGTTAGGTTAGGTTAGGTTAGGTTAGGTTAGGTTAGGTTAGGTTAGGTTAGGTTAGGTTAGGTTAGGTTAGGTTAGGTTAGGTTAGGTTAGGTTAGGTTAGGTTAGGTTAGGTTAGGTTAGGTTAGGTTAGGTTAGGTTAGGTTAGGTTAGGTTAGGTTAGGTTAGGTTAGGTTAGGTTAGGTTAGGTTAGGTTAGGTTAGGTTAGGTTAGGTTAGGTTAGGTTAGGTTAGGTTAGGTTAGGTTAGGTTAGGTTAGGTTAGGTTAGGTTAGGTTAGGTTAGGTTAGGTTAGGTTAGGTTAGGTTAGGTTAGGTTAGGTTAGGTTAGGTTAGGTTAGGTTAGGTTAGGTTAGGTTAGGTTAGGTTAGGTTAGGTTAGGTTAGGTTAGGTTAGGTTAGGTTAGGTTAGGTTAGGTTAGGTTAGGTTAGGTTAGGTTAGGTTAGGTTAGGTTAGGTTAGATTAGGTTAGGTTAGGTTAGGTAAGAGTGGCAGATCTTTGGTTCAGACCAAACAGTCTCACGTAGTGTTATTAGGTCCGTTGTGATAGCACACGTGTTCCGTAAAACCCACTTTCATCAGATCTCTGATGTTAGTGCGGCGTACACCACAAAAGGATTTTAACAACTCATTCAAACCAGCCACTACTGTTCAGAAACCTGCTCAGTCGTCTAAGTTGTAAGTTGCTTAGTTCCTCCAGGCTATCGAAAAATGGTTCAGCCAGAGCAGTGAACCTTCTTCTTGCGAGGCCCGGGCATTCACACAGAAAATGTTGAATACTTTCTTCTTCTTCCTTATCTCTGCATCTTCTGCTTCTGCAGACTTAGGTTAGATTAGGTTAGGTTAGACCTAACCTAACATAACCTATCCCACTAACGACTTCTGTCGTTAGTGGGTATTTGCATACGTTCGGCATGTCTACCGAAGAGACAAGTCCAGTAACATCCGTAGTAATATTACTCACGTCTTTCCGACTATATCTCAATAGCTCTGCGGTTCTCTTTTTATCGAATGTGGGCGACAGTTGCCTGGATGTACTACAGATTATCAACTCTGTCTATCTGTTCTGTGCAACCTGCTTGGCCGTGTAATCAATCTCCTCTTTGACTAATCCCAGTGGTTTGTTCACTTAATTGTCAGCTAGATCAGCTGGCATGCCTGCGCCCTCTCTCACGAGCGCATCAGCAGCTTCGTTACCATCTATTTTGGACTCACACTCACCTTACTAACAAATGCGCAAATTTTTAAGTATCTGCGGTTTATAATGCTTAACGTCCATAAGCTATCACTGGCCGCCAGTCTAATTGCCAAAGTGTGCGTTTGCTTTTAAACTATTTTAAACTGATTAATTTTCTGATTATGATTAATCGAAATGGATTTATTCTGTAATACAAATCCCAATTTATGATTGTACTGATGTCAGTAAATATTACCTAAAGAACTAAAGCCAGATTGATTATTATTTTTAGATCAAGTCTATCAAACTTTTCGCTAAATTAAATATACAGTTTAAGTTCGGCTAAAGTATTTACTACCTAAATAAATATTATTTAACCTGTTTAGTTTCGCGGCAAAGCAATATTTGAAAGATATGACAAAATTATGCTGTGAAAACTGTATGCGTCTCTGAAACTTTAAACGAAACTCACAACACACTATAAAAGTGAAATACATAAACGTTAACAAAGCCTCTAAATTGATGTTTACATTTTTACTCCAGGATCTACTATACTAATAATAATATGCCAGTCCCGCTTAAGGTATGTACAAGATCCTTTGGAAATATTTATAAAATTGTTTTTACATGACAGAATACCGTACAATTTCATCAATCAAGGCAGCAATATAAACATAGTAAATACCGCAGTGTTTGGGCTTTATGTTTCTATTGAAAAAGTATAGCTGCAAAAAGTGCCCTGCGACTGAAAGAGTCGAAATTCTGGAAGGAACCCAACGACGGGCACAGCAGTATACTAAAGATCCACCCGGGGAATAATCTACGAGACCCGACTGATTACTCTGTCCCAATAACATGCTTCGATAGAAGGTATTCTATACTCATTCCGAGTAGTAGGGAAGAGTGGGAAGGCAATCAGAATATAACGAAAACAGATCACGCAATCTTCACAGACGGTTCAAAAATGGACGTTGGTGTGGGAGCCGGGGTCTTTTCCGAAAGTTTACAAATACAGAAATCGTATAGACTCCCCAACTATTGTAGTATTTTTCAAGCAGAAGTACTGGCAGTAGAGAAGGCGGTCAATATCCTGCAAGAACACCTTGGCCTGGGAGTAGCCTCGTCAATCACCATCTTTAGCGATATAGTCAGGCGGCGATTAAGGCAATCTGTTCCAGCAGCGTTAAATCAAAGCTCGTAAAGCGATGCCGCAACAATCTATGCACACTTGGCAACCAACATCGGGTTATTCTGTGCTGGGTTCCTGGACACTCCAAAATAGATGGCAACGAGGCTGACGATGCGCTCATAAGAGGGGGCGCAGGCATGCCAGCTGATCTAGCAGACAATACAGTGAACAAACCACTGGGATTGGTCAAAGAGGAGATTGACTACACGGCCAAGCAGCTTGCACAGAACAGATGGACAGGGTTGACAACCTGTAGTACATCCAGGCAACTGTGGCCCACATTCGATAAAAAGATAACCGCAGAGCTATTGAGACACATTCGAAAAGACGTGAGAAATATTACTGCGATTGTCACCGGACATTGCCTCTTCGGTAGACATGCCGAACGTATGCAAATACCCACTAACGACTTCTGCAGAAGTTGCAGAGATGAGGAAGAGGAAGAAAGTATTCAACATTTTCTGTGTGAATGCCCTGGCCTCGCAAGAAGAAGGTTCACTACTCTAGGTGAACCATCTTTCGATAGCCTGGAGGAACTAAGCAACTTACAACTTACAACTTGGACGACTAAGCAGGTTTCTGAATAGTAGTGGCTGGTTTGAATGAGTTGTTAAAATCCTTCTGCGGTGTACGTCGCACTAACCATCAGAGACCTCATGAAGGTAGGTTCTACGGAACACGTGTGGTATCATAACGGACCTAATTAGGACTATGTAAGACTGTTTGGGTCAGAACCAAAGGTCTGCCACTCTTACCTAACATAACCTAAACTTGGGCTTTATGTTGAGTTGCGCAAAGATTTTTAACCAGCAATGTTAAATGTGACATAAATTACATTGACTGGCATTATTTATTCACAATCAAAGGTGCCTGATTAGTAAATTAAAAATTATTTATGATTGTTAAAAAATTATTTCTGCCAATATCATGCGTATGTCACAGTCAAACTTGCTGGTTAGTTTTTTATGATTAAAAATTTTCTTAAAATCGAAGTTTGATTTATTTATAATGTGGAATCGTGGAACTGATATGGATCCAGTTACATACTACGTGTTTTTTTTTCGAGAGTCCGTCCGTGCGCTCTATGCACTTAGGCCAGGTTTAGCCCATTGTGCTCACCATGTTTCGTTGTTAGACCCACTCAGTGATCCCAGTTCCTTGCTCTAATTTGTGTAGGTCAACTGGGAAAAGGTTAGGGATGTCCTCTGGTTCCAATCTTGGTTGCCTGAGTATTTGTTGCCTCTTCCGATCTAGCGGCTCGCAATGAGAATATCCGATTTCAGTAAAATTAAGTTTGGAGGAGAAAGGAAAGTACTTCCAATTTAAGTTTTCGCTATAAAATCCAAAAAAAATACAAATTGTGCCCTCTAACATTTTTTTTAGGAACTATCGTGTACCAATGGATATGACAATTAAAAGTTCTTATTTTTGTTTTCCAAACAAGTTTAAGTTTACAAAAATCGGATAAGTCGTTTAGAAGTTATCACAATTTAAATGATTAGGTATATTTTCAACAGCTTCGTCCACTTTTATCAAGGTCGGTGCGCTAAAATGATGCAGATGTATCTAAGCTTTCTAATGATGTTACTTTAATGTGGGAATTTTCTGATAAATTTAGAATTTTAATAATTAATTTTCAATTGTGCCTTCTTGTGGCAAAATGCGGAACTTAAAAATTATTTTCAGAATTTTCTCATAGCCACTTTAATTACGATTTCTTCCCCTGAGTTTCTATGGGCTCTGGCCATAATGAAACACACTGTATACAATTGTAAAATCCCGTAATTTCATCATTAAATAGCCCTTTTTATTATTTCCCTTTGTATATCTAGAAAAAATTAGAAACTTTTTTTTAAATTCTTTCTCTCTTTGAAAATATCTGGTAAGTTACAGGAGCTCAGAAGTTATAGCACTACAAGCTTATCTTCATAACCCTGTATCTATGCTTTTATTTTGAATTATACAAACAATTTATGATATAAGCCTACATAATATTGCGTTTCGACCAAATTACTACTATTCTTGTCATCTTACCCTTGTCACTTGTATTACATTACTTGTCATGAACAGAGATTAAAATAGGTAATGTAATTGGGTAATGTATAATAAAATTATGTCTAAGCGCTTAGATAAAAGAGGATATTAGGTTGTCATGCAGTATTTATACTAGGAAGTTTCGTCGAAGGGTTAATTGAAAAATTTCCGCAATCACAAATAGATGGCGGTAGTTATTACGTTTTGTATGATCAAGTTAGCTTGTATTTTACTTGTCTCAACGTCAAATACTCTGTCAATATTGTTAATGACTTAATTCGATTGTTTCTCATGTCACATATAACGGATTTTCAGATTTAACTTTGATTTATTGAATATAGGATCGGTAATTTAGGGTAGAATAAATTGTCCTTATTCAGGAATTATTTTCTCCCAACAAAAGCCCCAAATTAAAAGTCTTCTATAAGACAAACAACACTAAGGTATTACAGGAAACGAAAAAGCCAATAAACTTGCGAGAAAGGACTGAGAAAATATATTCATTTTTTCAGAACCGGCACTCGGAGTACCAAGGTGCACAGTACGAGATGTCTTAAAGCGATGGATCAGGAGTGAACGCATAATCCATTGGAGCAACAGACATGGATTACACCACAGCAAAAGCTTTATTGGGAATCCAGACACAAGACTTACGAAACAGTTGCTTTAAATGAACAGGAACCAGCTGAGAACAATTACAGGAATTCTGAAGGGACACATGGTTGTTAAAAATCATCTGCACAGAATGCAACTGTACAATGGAGACCTTGACTGCAGATTATTGGGACAAGACAGGGAAACTGTACAGCACATAGTTTGCCATTGCGTTACCAGATCGGAAGAGGCAACAAATACTAGGGCAACCAAGATTGGAACCAGAGGACATCCCTACCCTCTCCCCAGTTGACCTACACAAACTAGTGCAAGGAGCTGGGATCACTGAGTGGGTGTAACAACGAAACATGGTGATCACAATGGGCTAAACACACGCACGGACGGGCCCTCGGAAAAAAAAGACAAACAACAACCTATCCAGTGGTATCAAATTGGAACCTGTTTACTTAAATTTTACTAGTGTTTTAGTGACAGCCGAACTCATACAATTATTTTTAAAATATTTATCTCGGAGTTCGTTAATAGCACATAAGTCATATTCAATTACTTTAGTTTTTTTTATCGATAATCTGCTTAATAACTAAAAATAGTTTATAGTTTGACATTGATATTTACCAACAGCTTAAGAGATAACTATTATCGTTTTTTTCTACGCCCACTGTTGGTAAATCATGCAGGGAACATACATATTTGTACCCCATGGATACCCAATAAATCAGATACCGTAAAATCTACATACATCTACTCTATATATTGTATTTTTATTGATTAACAATATAATATTTTGAAGCAAAATACATTTATATAATTTTTATTGTTATATCTATCAAATTTCGGAAAATGAAGTTATTTTCGTAGTTAAGTCTTATAACAATATATTATAGTACCTACACTATTACAATATTTTATAGCAATTGCATGAAAGTAACTATATTTTAAATTTAGTTTAATAAATTTAGTTAGTTAGAATTCAATAGCTGTGCATTTCATTATGATGACTAGGTTTCCTTACTAGCAATCTCCATAAGTGATGAGTTGAAAACTTTGATTTCGTAATGTTTAGTTTTAATTTTTATAAATGCAAGTAATATTGCTTTAAATTTAAGCATGTAACCTTTATTTAAATACATTTTAGGTATTATTACAGTATAGAAAGGTCCTGTTGACCCAATGTGAATTCACAAAAGAGAGGTCTTGTTGACCAAGTACAAGTAAGGCCTTGTCAGGCTTAAAATTAAACCGTTAACACGTATTATTTTCTCTTCCGTCACGCGACATAAACAACTTGGCTGTCTTGTTATATATTGAATTAAATTATTCTTCGATCACAAAGACAGCAGTTTCAATTTCGGAGAATGATGTCAGCGAGTATTTGCAAGTAGGTAAAATAGATTATAAAACTTTGAAGATAAATACTGTTTTATGCATTTGTTTAAAATTAATTATAATTATTATGAAATTTTAACACATTACTTAGTTTGGTTCAATATACAAAATAGTCATCTTGGCAATATCGTATTGCTTTCTTAGCGATACTCAATGGTCTGTTATGAGATACCCCTTATTATAAAAAGTTGCAAAATATTGTTATTACTTACAGTAACAAGAATAAATCAACAAAAGCTATATATATCTTATAACAATATATATGGTTCATCAGGCGGTATTGTTAATTTAATAATATATTATTATGTTTATGATGACAAAGTAATTTTGTCTGTATAGGAAAGAAGACAATTAGTATAATTTCAAATTTAGCGCATAAATGTCAGTCAAACTGTTGTTTTTAGTTAACTTGTCTACCAACAATGTGACACTTGTTTAAGAAATTTCAGTTAAACGGTCGTCTTAGTGAGTGAGTGTATGTTTTATGTGTCTCCAAAAGTAAGTATTTTGATGTGATTTTTATATTTTTCATTTAGTTTTACAGTAGAAAAAAAATACATTCAACATACTGTCTAGTTCAACATTTCAAATTGACATTAGTTTCTGGGTCCAAGGTATACTACGGGTTTATATCTTTGACCAAATTTGTAATAATGAATAGTCTCCAGAAAAATATTATCTGTTTGTTTTATCCATATAGCCCTTAAACATTATTATGTTACTATGTTTAGGCTTTAAGTTATTCCAAAAAGTTTACCTTAAAATTTTAAAACCAGAAAAACAACTAATCCTCAAAAAAAAACGGTTCAAGATACAAGCTTCTTTTGGGGTTGCGTTGTTGGTGGATTCCGCCAACAACGCAACCCCATAATCAAAGAACCATTGTCAACATTTCACCTAGAGAATTAAAATCCACAGAACAATCCCTATTGCCAAAAGGTTTAAACTTTACTATTTCTCCAAAAGAGAAACCAATATTGAACATTATTAGAACCGTCGACTCAACAACCATATAGGAGAAATACAAGCGGAAGAATTTAGATGGAAGGTTAGAAATATTCTAGAAAAATCTAAGCCTCCAAAACGAAATATTGGTAAGGAAGAAACAGTCTTACAAAACTTCGTAAGGATCCGAGTATCAAGATTCTACCAGCCGACAAATGAAAAATTACTTGACTGAATTACCCAACTCAAAAATCGTCTACCTAGCCTTAATAGAGACGATAGAAAAGATTCTTTTCAAAAAAATATTACTAAAATAATATTAGCTACTAAAAACAATATTACCTAAATGAATCAACGCGTGTCCTTTCACGTTCGCTTAAACCTCATTAGTCATTAACCACTCTAAGATTTACTCATAATTTTATTTGTCCGTCCGTTGGACAACTTCCATTTCCGACAAGTGCGTTTAGTCAGTCCTGTTCTGTGGTCAGTCCGACCCAAAAAATCTAATTGCAACCTAATTTTTGAACGCTTGGACACTTAATTTAAGTCTTTAAATAATGTATTCTTAGCTTAGATTACAAAGGTTTCGTAGAAAACGTTCAGGTTTTAAACTCTTCCTTCTAAAAGTTCTATTTTATATAGAGATAAGGGTTTCAGACGCATATCGTTTTAATTATTGATTTTTGATGCAATTTAAAAGGAAAACGAGTAAAAAGAATAATATTTTATAGTATTTTTCCATTTTATACTTGTCTCTTCCGTTCTCCCTTTTTTAGCGCTATTTTAAGTCAACAAAAATATAACCTAATGCAATAAAATATTTGCACAACAAACCAAAAAATAATTAATTAAAACATTTTTAATGGAAGAAGTGTGATAATTTATAATAAAAAAAATAGTGCGCGAAGAAACTAGAATGCTTTATTATGAATATACAAAACGGCACTTAAGAAGGAGTATTTCAAAACCTATAAATAAAACTGCTGTTAGATCGATGCTCCCAAAATACATGATTTCTGAAAAAATCATCAATTTTGGCGTGGTGAGCGATATTTACTTTATTTTTAATCATGAAAAACCGAGCCCGAAAAACGCTGGTTACAGTCATACATATGTCTTATATTAAAATTGTTGTTTTTATCAATATTCATATTTTCACAAATATAAAAAATGTTTTTTTTTTAAATAAAGAGCCAGCTAGGAATATCAAAAAAAAATTATAAAATAACATTTACAAAAACAAATTTAATCCAACCATGCAGAGGGGGAGAGGTAATACTTTTATTTTCGAGATTTGATAGTAGTTTGAACGAACTTTGGGCGTGGCCCCGAAAATTTTTCATCTGCGGCGCTATTTTGCAAGAAGAAAGGGCGTGGCACCTAAAAAATGCTCGTTTTTTAACTTCATAACCTAATCCCCCCCCCCCCCCCCCCATGAATAACGTCTAGCTACGGCCCTGAACGCAACTGTCATCATGGATGTTCAGACATACGACCAAAAAATCGAAGAAGTCGTGCAAAGAGGAAACTACACTCTCATTTCCAAGGATCCGACCGGCTCAATCGAGGGAAGAGTCTACCAAACACTTATAAAATTTGAGCGATACATACCAGAAACGACGCGAAGACACCTGACACCACACCACAGTGCAAGCTTCTTCTTACAAACTGTAAATTTTTCTAAAAAATGTACACTCCAATTAGTGTTATTTGCCAAGCATTTACTTTTATATCAGAAACTGGTGTTGACTGTAATATGAACGTATTAATAGGGTGATGGGCGGGCGTTGCATTGAAAACCTGTCATTTTGGAAGAAGATTAATTACGAAATTAATAATTATTGAGTCCGCGCCCCGGCGTGGCACCTGCGGACTTATCACCTTGAACTTATGAGAAGTCTATTTATAGGTATAATGAAAAACGACGGGAAAAATATATTTGTTTTAATAATTTTTGCTTAATTGAAACAAAAATTGTTGGTCTTAAATATGTCTTGTTTGGGTGCAATAAATTGAGTTATTCGATTATTTAAACTTTAAGATAAATCAATATACACTTACAATAAATAAATAGGGGATGGCTCTTTATAGAAGTAAATTGAGTGCTTTCTTACGTTGTTTTGTATGCCTACTTATTTAAAACAAATAAATAATCTGAATGGACCCCTCACAAAACTTATGGGAAATGGCTTTCGGCTAATTTTTCCGAATTTTTAGTATTAATTAAGACATTTTAAATACTTTTAAAAAAGAGCCAGTGTGAACTTTATAGTAAATAAGAAAATATAATTATAAGATTAAAACAAAATTATTAGGACTCAAAGGTGGTTTCCATGCGTCTTGTATAAGAGCTACGGAAAAATTCTATTAAAAAATAATTTACAAATTTAACAATAATATTTTGACATTTAAAAAATAAAAAGGAAAAAAAGGGGGAAACGAAGAAAAAAAAATAAATGAAAAATAAGGGAAAAAAGAATGAAAAGAGAAAAAAAAGGGGAAAAAATAATTTAAAAAAAAGTAATAAAATAAAAATTAGTTAAGTTATTTCTTGTAAAATGCCATATTTCGAAAAATTGGAAAACAAAGAGAGAAGCTGGCCATTTGGTTTCAACCAGTGCCATAAAACAAACACACACACACACACACGCGACATTTGATACAAAAAACTTTTTTACTTTTTTGTTTTTACTAAAGTAAATAATTATAACTGGAGAATCCTGCAAACCTACTAATGTGTTTAAAAAAATAACAGCTTGGATAATACATTAATGAATCATTAATATAGAAATTAAAGTCGTTTAGTACGTTGCAGGTGATTTTTAATTTTTTTTATGGGAATAAAATACTAGGCAATATACTATACATCAATCTATGCCCATTTATTTTTCTATATACTACACGATATTAAAATAGGTGCAATAGCCGTTTATTTTCGGAATTCAAAAAATGGGTAATAATTTTTTTTTTGGATTTTTATAATTTTAAAATATTATTAATTATTTAATCCGCCCATAAATTTATCAACATCCTGTATATATTTTTTTTACATATAAGTTTAAGATAACTTAATTCCTTATTTTCCACCAGTAAAAAAAATAAAAAGTTAATAGTTTTTAAGAAACAAATGAAAACTCCAGACAATGCAGAAAATCTTAAAGTAAGAAGTTGCCGACTTTAAAGAGCCATAACTCAAAAACTTATCATAGGATTGGATTACGGCCATAAACACTCAGGTAGTAAAAATCTACAACATACTAAAAATTTAGAAAAATTAGCCGAAAGCCATTTCACATAATCTTTGTGAGGGGTCCTTTGAAAAGAAATCAATTAAATATTTGTTTGTATTTTTATTGTTCAATCGCACACGTGGTGCGAAACAAATTTTGATTTACATTAAATAAATAGAATAAGTCGAACTAAATAAATGATGAATTTGGTCCAAATATGAAGTTTAGTGGACATTATCAAATAGTATATTACATAACAAGTGATAAAAGTGATACTTTTCAAACAAGGAGATATTTAGCACGAGGCGTCTGCCGAGTGTGGAAATTCTCCGAGTTTTAGAATAATCACTTTTACACGAGTAATGTACACTATATTTCCTACGACCACAAAGATTTATTAAAAAGCCTTTGATTTGTAAAAAAAAAATATTTCAACACTAGTGTTAAAAAAAATATCAACACTAGTGTTAAAACAAAATATCAACACTAGTGTTGAAATTAGCATAAGTACTTATATGTTTCACTTAATATCAGGTTTCATAGTTTGTCAATATGCTTTTCTTTTATTTGTAGTTAAACTTTTTCATTTTTTCATATTTTATATAGGTATCATAGGAAGAACTAATCCTGGATTAACCAAAATGAAAAATTTTAAATTTAATTAAGGAAAGATGCATTAATCATAAATTTAAAAAATCCACCAAACAAGGAATATTTTAATTCAAAATAATTTTATAAATTATTTAATGTTTTTATAAAAGTCAAATACTCCTGATGGGGATTGAACCTGTGGCCCTTTGATCTGTAGGCTAGAGCTCTATTATCTACGCTACCGATAAAGATTTGTTGTTTAATAAATGACACTCTCTTCAGCGCGATTTGTTTTTTCTGGTAACAGATTTTCCAGAATATTATTAACATTTTTTATATTTTCAGATGGCGTATGTTCACACTCTAATTCTGAATCACTCGACAAATACATGATAAATAAGTTAAACACTTTACAATTACTGCTTTCTAAAATGTGTTCTTTTTAATAAATAGGGGTTGTCTGTCAAATTGACATCATATGTTTAAATTAAATAGTGTGCTTTGTATTTCAACACTAGTGTTGAAATATATTTTTCAATACGCGTGTGATATACGACGCTTTCTAGCCAAATTAATCGTGCTTTTTTTCTCATTTTCATAGGTGGTCGTAGGAAAACAATATTCTAGATAATTTTTGTTTTGACTGAATTAATTTTTTTTCAGTGTACCTGAGCCCAATTTGCAACATTTCTGGCGCAGAAAAATAAAATATACCGTAAGCGTGGTTTTATTTGTTTTTCTTTTTATTCCGAATACATTTTAATATGTCGTCGCGTCGGTATCTGCTATCTCTAGAGTCTAGAATTCGCATATCGCGTGCGTAATATTTTCCTGTATTTTTTTGCAGTGCCGTTCTTTACACATGGACCCAGGCCCCTAGATCATAGGGGGCCCGGCGATCTCTTTCTAACTGACAGATTTTATTTATGTTTAACTTCTTTAAGGGTGAAAAAGTCCTTAAGACCAATTGTGGCAGGGGCATGGACATGACTCGGGACGGCCCGGTTTATTATAACATTTTAAATTTAAGAAGTTTTTTTTAAATCTCAAAATGTAGGTACTTGACATTTATTTCTTTTTAAATTTTTAGAAGCTCGTTTTTTAATTCAATTTTTTTTTATATATACAGTGTGACCAGTAAAGTCCGCATCATATGGGAAATTTTTTTATTCGTAGCTTTATTCGAAATTTGACTTTGGCATCAGTTTCTGCTTCAATCGAGATGAAAATTTAACCAAAAAATAGTAGTCACGTGATTCGCATTATAGGTCAAATTTTAATTTTTTTACAAAAAAATTTAAAAAGTGGGGTTATTTGTCAAAATATTGAAAGAAGTTATTTGAAAAAGTTTTTCTAAATACAATTTTTAGCCCATACGCAAAATTTCAGCTGCCTAAGATAATTTTGATTTTTTTCCCATATTTTGTAAATTACACCACTGTTGCAAAATAAAACTCGATGCAACCTACATAAAACTTCTTAGTTGCAACAATGTGTTATTCCAGACACATTTCCTTTAAGCTGGCGCCATATTAAATGTGAGTTTTTCTACAAAATCCAAATAGGGCTTTTAAAATTTCGTCACATGTGATGTACAGGTCATGCAATGTAGCATGAGCCCTGAGATGCGCAGATGAAAGAAAAGGAGAGTCAGTGTACGACAGAGATACCTAATACCGAATTTTAGTAAAGTACAGTCCGCGTAGAAAATAAAAGTGGGATTTGATTGATAAAGCCGTAGTGACTGCTAATCGTGTTTGCTAATTGGGCCCTGTTATGCAAAAATCAACCAACCAACAAAATAGTTAATTCCTTTTAATTATTTTTATAATAATTTAAGTTATAGGAAATTTTTTCAACACTAAACTTAACTATTCAATATGTAAATTATATTGTAATTCTATTATTCTAACAGTAAAATTATTTTATATATTTTGACCATGCAAACTTAGATACATTGAGGGTTAGTTGCTTTTTGCATAATATGGCCTAATTATGTGTTTATTATGCTTTTATGGCTGCCCTTTCTCGAAACAATATACATATTTGCATCTATTCATATATGTGTTTAAATTGTTGGTAATCCTCAGTAATGGGTTTTCCGTATTTAATGAGCATTTATTACTTCGCATCCCTGTTTTTTTTATAATTTTATTATGGCCGATACAATTTCGGCTTTATATAATTAAAGATGTATGTACATAACATATTAAGAGTCTAAGTTTTAAAAGTACATGTATGACTATTATATAATATTTATCAATTTCATCTGTCTAATTCTTCTATTCCGGACAGAGAACCCTCGCTTACATAATCATCAGAGACTTCGCTTGAACTGCTGTCAGTGTCATTCAAATGTATTATTAGGTTTTCTACAACAATATCCACCATGGGTTCGTTTTCCATATACTCTAATTCAAATCTTTTTGCTCGCTCGCAACGTGATTTACACTGGTCCACCGAAAATTGTTCAAAAAAAGTATCGGTTAATTTCATAACATCTGTTAGATTAACCGTGACGTTTCTTGTGGCCACAAACTCCTTCATCTGTGCCCACACTAGTTCAATAGGGTTAAGATCAGGGTGGT
Source organism: Polydrusus cervinus (assembly GCA_935413205.1). NCBI lineage: Eukaryota > Metazoa > Arthropoda > Insecta > Coleoptera > Curculionidae > Polydrusus > Polydrusus cervinus. Next base: position 33,447,652 of record OW284516.1, read on the forward strand.
ACGGAGATAGTCGAACCACGGTGTGCCCCGCACTGGAAAATATTGCATCAATCTTATAACTTTTCTCCCTTGGTTTCCTCATTTTAATTAAACTGTAGAGTTCTGGTTTTAACATTTTTTCGTCAAATGAAATATTTCTCTCACGTAACCACGTTTTCATGTCTTCTTTTTTTGTTACAGATGTAGGGCACTTATTTATTTGCTTATTATGATATGGCGCATTGTCGATTACTACTACACTGTTCGGGCGTAAATTCGGCACTAGGTTGTTTTTTACCCACTTTTCATAATTTTCGTAGTTCATTACATTGTGGTAATCCCCAGTACTACAGTGTGACTTCCATCTGACGTATGACTTTACTTTTAAAAGGCATTATTACAAATAAATATAGTAATAACTTTTTTTCCAATGAACGTCCTACTTTTCTGACAGACTGTACAGAAGTGTGCGTTTCAAAGATCATCAGAATAATGAGCTCTCGGCTAGCTCCTCCCACCTGTTTACTGCGCACCCAAAAGTCAGAGCTCAAGCTATATTGCACGAGCTGTAAAGTTTATTTATTTTTGACCCTGAAATAAGTATTTTTGAACACGTAGTTTGTGTCTAAAAGTAAAACACCTTAATATTAACAAAATAGTATAATTGAAAAGAGTCTAGTTTTCTAATCAAAAATCATATTATAATAATTTATAATTCCACTTTTTTAATTTATATTAATTAAATTTAAAACAATTCAAAAACTTAAAATTTAAAATTACATTTCTGTGTGCTGTCCATTGCGTTCAATACAAACAATTGTTCTTCTTGACACTTCCTTGATGGTGTTTCTGATGCTAAGGGGTCTTATTTCAAAAATACAGTTTCGAATGACCGTTTCCAAATGTTCAATATTACGGAAAGGACTTTGCTTGTAAACTTTTTGTTTTAGGTAACCCCACAAGAAAAAATCAAGTGGAGTTAAATCCGGGGACCTAGGCGGCCAGTATTGCTCCATATTACGCCCAATTACCTTGCCCCTAAACATTTCCAAGATACGTTCTTTAACCTGTCTTGCATGATGAATGGGAGCACCGTCACACTGAAACCACAAATTATGCCTTATTTCAATTGGCATATTGTCCAAAACTTCAACGATCTCGGTATTAAGAAAGCGTAGGAATTCTTCAGAGTTTAAATTACCTCGAAAAAAATAGGGCCCAACAACTTGGTCGTTTAAGATACCGCACCACACATTTGTTTTAAAGGAATACTGGTCCCTGCATTCTATTATAAAATTGGGATTTTCTTGAGCCCACCATCTACAATTTTGAGAGCTAACAACGCCGTTTGAAGTGAAAGTGGCCTCATCGGTCCATAAAACGTGAAAAGGAAAAGACGCATTTCCTTCTTTTTCTCCCTGGTACTAAAAAGAGAATCCCAAACGTATGTCATAATCTTGTTCCTTAAGAGTATTTATAAATTTTGGTTTATAAGGTTTAAATTTATTTTTCTTCAAAATTTTCCTTACACTCTCTCTTAGAACGTCAGTTCTGCAAGAGACATGTCTAACACTAGTTTGAGCATGTTCCACAACATCTAGGCACACATTTAATTGGACTTCCTCAGTATGTTTTATAGGATTGTGAGGCTTTTTAAATAAATTTTCCACCGATCCAGTTGATTTAAATTTTACCATAATCCTACTCACAGTAGATTGTTGCACATTTTTTCCTGGATACCTTTCATTAAAAATGTTGGCTGCTACACGATGACTTTTGGTTTCACCACATATTAATACAATTTCGATTTTTTCCTATAAAGTTAACATTTTTTGTTATTTAATATGCAGTACTAATTAAAAACCACTATGTCAAACAGAAAAGCGATTTGACTGTCATTAATAAAGCAATGGTCTGTTGATCTTTTTTATCATTTGTTTTACGGCCAACTTGGTTTTCGTGGCTCATCGTAAGGTGGAATATTTATTAATTAAACAGTGGTGTAATTTACAAAATATGGGAAAAAAATCAAAATTATCTTAGGCAGCTGAAATTTTGCATATGGGCTAAAAATTGTATTTAGAAAAACTTTTTCAAATAACTTCTTTCAATATTTTGACAAATAACCCCACTTTTTAAATTTTTTTGTAAAAAAATTAAAATTTGACCTATAATGCGAATCACGTGACTACTCTTTTTTGGTTAAATTTTCATCTCGATTGAAGCAGAAACTGATGCCAAAGTCAAATTTTGAATAAAGCTACGAATAAAAAAATTTCCCATATGATGCGGACTTTACACTGTATATATATGCCGAGACGAAAGATTAAATCATGATCAAGAAACTATATTTTACATTATACAGGATGGCTCAAAAAAGTGTGGCGGACTAAACATTTTTTTTAATTTATATTACTTTCTAATTCCCTATAAAACTTTACGTATATTTTGTATAAAAGTCATATGTCTAAATTCAATTGTTTATGAGATATTGACGTTTGAAATATGGCATTTTCCAACTTTGACAGGCGGTAGTATTGGAACGGCACATCTTAGAGAAAAATGGTTTTCACCTCCCTATCTTAGTTTATTATTCTCTATATAGTATTTAAAAAATATTGAAATATTCAATGTATCTTATTAATTGAAACCAAACCAACTTGGCACTTCCGGTTTAACATTTTAAACTAAAAAAATGGTTTTACGGTTTAACATGGAAGTTACTACTTTTATGTAGAGTATAAAAACTAAGATAGGGATGTGAAAACCATTTTTTTCTAAGATGTCCACATACGATAAATCTCAATGCGCCGTTTTTCTACGCGAAAACAAAAAATCACCCAGAGGCGTACCGTTTAGAAAATAATAGAAGATTAAGGAAAAAAACTAATAATTGAGATACATAACTCAAATTTCGAATTTGGACTAAGTTTTTAATGTCCAACATTTCCGTATAAAATTTCTTGCTGCATTTTTGATAATTAAAGTACTTCTTAAGGAAATTTCGAAAAAATAGTATTTTCTTTCTTACTATTAGCCGCAGGTCAAATTTAAGATATGCGTTTATAGTTTTAAGACATGCACCAACTTTTATCTAGAATAAAATGTCGGTAATGTTGCATACTTTTTTGGAAACACTGTATATAACTCATTACTGAAATTAGTTGACCTAATTATGCACTTTGTAAGATTAACTCCATAACAGAATTACTGGCAAAATTCCATTCTAATATTTTGGTGTTGATCACAAGCCAAGAAGCGGTGTGTTTTAGGTATCAGCAAGAACTCCTATATCTTTTATAATATTATAGTCGACAGTTTTTAATAAACTTTTACAAAATACTACTACTACATGACGTCAAATGATAAAGGAGAATTCCGAGATAATAGCGACATTTTGCCAACCAACAAAATCTCGCTAAACGATATTTTAAACGTGATTTTCTCGGAATCCACATACACAATTTTATAAAAACCTGTTTCATATTCAGTGGCAAATATAATTTTTTTCACAAAATCCTGCAGGTCAGGGGGGTAAGTACCCCATTTGCCCCTCCCCCTCCTAAGGACGTGATATATACTGAAGTTGGTGAGATGAAAAAAAGGAAGAATTAAGAAGATTTTGGTAATTTTAAATTTAATAATGTTACCTCCGTAAAGCTGCCCTTGTAAAGTGGACAATATTGTCTTGTGTCATTGTTTGGTTTTGTGAATTGTCCTTGATGGGTAACCGCGCTTTTATTATTATTATTATTATTATTATTATTATTATTATTATTATTATTATTATTATTATTTTTTTTTTTTTTTTTTTTTTTCCGATTTGTTCGGTTAGGTTGGCCGGAGTGTGCTACACTCAAGGCTTTAGAATGTGGAACTCAAAACTTTTCGGACAATACGTGTAGTTCCAAGGATTGCGGCTTTACAGCATTGGTCCGCTATGTAAGATGATAATTCTAGCAATTCAAGATTTTGGATAAAACTCCTTGAGATCAAGCCATTGGCGGATACAACGAAAGGCAGCACTTTTGTTTTCTGGTACTCATAGGTTCTTTGCTGATCATGCACAAGGTCCGGATATTTCATAATCGTTTCTGCTACTGTCTCTATTATTATTATTATTATTATTATTATGTTTTCAGTGTTCTATTTCTCAGCTTTTTGTTGGTAAAAGGCTGGTGTTATTTACAGTACAGAGAAGAAATTCATCTTAACCTGTACTGTTTAGAAACTTCCGTACTATATGGCACGTTTGGAGGATGACGCTTTTCTGAATAAGTTGGTATAAATAACCTGAAAGGCCCAGTTTTTCCAAGTTGGGCTTGAAATTTTTCGTCATAGCTCCCTCCACCGATATTATAATCGGAATTATGTTGATTTTATCTAGCTTCCATATTATATTATTATTATTATTATTATTATTATTATTTTTCTCAATGTTAGTTTTCACAGCTTTTTGTTGGTATTGCTGGTATTATTTACAGTACAGAGAAGAAATTCATCTTAACCTGTACTGTTTAGAAACTTCCGTACTATATGGCATGTTTGGAGGATGACGCTTTTCTGGATTAGTTGGTATAAATAACCTGATAGGCCCAGTTTTTCCAAGTTGGGCTTGAAATTTTTCGTCATAGCTCCCTCCACCGATATTATGATTGGAATTATGTCGATTTTATCTAGCTTCCATATATTTTTTATCTCTATAGCCAAATTCGAGTACTTGGTCTTCTTCTCCGATTCGGTTTTAGAGAGGTTGTGTGTTAGTGGGCAACCTATATCGATTATGAAAGCTTTCTTGGTGGTTTTTTCGATGAGAAGAATATCCGGACGGTTGTGGTCTACTGTTCTATCCGTTATTATTGGCCTGTCCCAGTATAAGAGATATTCAGGGGATTCAAGGACTGGCTCGGGTGAGTATTGGTAGTATGGTGGGAGGTTTTCCCTTAGCCCTAGTTTATGGGCCAGTTCCTTGTGGATGATCTTTGCCACCTGATTATGTCTCCCCAGGTAAGCGTTGGGGGCCATAGCACCACAACCCGCCGTGATATGTTCTATCGTCTCTCCGGGGCAGTTGCATTTTCTGCACACATCTTCCACATTCCTTTTCATGATGACCTTTTCATAGTTTCGAGTTCGAATGACACGGTCTTGGATAGAGATAATAAAACCTTCTGTTTCAGCGTGAAGCTGCCTTTTCTCTAACCAATTCAGTGACGTTTCTCTATCTATGAGTGGATTTTGGAGTGCAGTAGGGTATTTGCCGTGTAGAGCTTTCTCTTGCCAAGTTACAAGCTGTTGACTTGGCGGCGCGCGGATGATGTTAGGTAGTCCGTTTCGCTTTAAGTTGAGGGCTGTATATCCAGCGTCTGCTGCAACCACTTTTTTAAGAATTTCCCCATTCGATTCTTGGAAGTATTTTCTCATAGAGGTCTCTTGTGACTTGCACAAGTTATAATATATTAATGAGACCTCTTCCTCCCTCCTTTCGTTTTAGGTAGATTCTTTCAAGTGCAGAGCGTGGGTGGTGGAATCTGAATTTTGTTAGCAGCCTGCGCGTAAGCCTATCCAGTTCGTGCAAATCCGTGTCTGAATACTTAAGGATTCCGAATGAGTAGGTAAGTATTGGTATTGCCCAGGTATTGATGGCAGTAGTAAGATTACCAGCATTCAGGTGAGTATTAAAAAGCTTTGTTAGTCTGCTTTTGTATTTGTTTTCAAACTCCCTTTTTAGGCTTGTGTGGTTTATTTGTTGGTTTTGGGAGATGCCTAAGTATTTATATGTTTTGTCCTCATCTAGTATATCTATGCCTTCAAGCAGTCCACGATTTTGTTCAGTCTTTCCGCGTACGACATTCAAGATTGCGCACTTGTCTAATCCAAACGACATTTTGATGTCATCGCTAAATGTCTTGGTTATTTGAATTAGGGACTGTAGGTGGGTTTTGCTTTTAGCATAGAGTTTGATATCATCCATAAATAGAAGGTGGTTTATTCTAAAATTCTCAGTTAAGTTGGGACGATATCCGTAGGACGTTGATTTTAGTAGTGAGGACAGTGGGTTCATGGCCAAAATAAACCAGAGGGGGCTTAGAGAGTCGCCTTGAAATATACCTTTTGATATACTTATATTGCCAAGCTTCTCTTGTCCAATATGGAGATTGGTATTCCATTGCTCCATTAGGGTACCTACCATGTTGCGTATTAGGGGGTGTACTTTGTATATTTGCAATATCTTCTTTAGCCAGTCGTGAGGAACAGAATCGAATGCTTTACTATAATCTATGTAGCACATATTTAGATTTCGCCTTTTAACTTCTGCCTGTTTTATAATAACGGCATCGATTGTAAGCTGTTCCTTGCAACCCAAAGCTTTCCTAATACAGCCCTTTTGCTCATCAGCTACCAGGTTGTTGTTTATGCAGTGTGTGTATATTTTTGAATACATGACTGATGTTAAAAGTTTATACACCACTGACAGACAGGTGATCGGTCTGTAATTTTTTGGGTCGTTTACCTGTCCTTTTTTAAATAAAAGGAAGGTATTGCCACTGGCAAGATGAGCTGGAAAGTGCTCGGGGTTTAGGAGAGCCTTGCTAAAGCAGTTTGCGATAACAGGGTGTAGGGTGGTGAAAGTTTTGAGCCAGAAATTATGAATTTGGTCAGGTCCCGGTGATTTCCAGTTAGCCAAGTTCTTAGTGGCATCCCTTATGTCGGTCGATGTTACTTGCGGCTCAGGCATTTCTTGCAAAGTTTCAGCCTCGGCTTCAACTTTTTCGAGCCAGCTTGCTTCTTCATTGAAATGGGACGCGTCAGACCAAATATTACTCCAAAATGCATTAAATTGGTCTTTATTTATGTCATTAGCTGGAGTAAGGTCATTTTCTTCTTGGTTCAGTGTCCTATAGAAGGTTTTTTGGTTCGTGGTGAACTGTTGGTTTTGTACCTTCCTCTTTGTGGCTTTATTGTATCGCCTTAGACGGGCACCTTTAGCCTTACATTTTTGTCTAATGTTGTCTCTTACGATTGTTAGCAGCCGTTTTATATCGGGACTGTCTAAAGGAATACTCTCTGCTTTCAGCATATCTTTAACCTTTTTAGCAACCTTGCTGCTAGAGTTTCCACTTAGATGTTCTCCAATGATATCACTTTGTGCTCGTAACTGGCTTATTTGTTTTTCTAGTCTCATTTTCCAAGCGGGTACCACTTGTTTCTTGGTACTTTTCTTATCAGTTCTCTGATATAATGCCTGACCATTGAGTTCAATTACAGTTGCTGCTGCAGCATATAACCCACTGTGTAATGTCTCGAGGTCCTCAGTTCTATTTAAGGACGTCCCTGCTGCTAGGTTTACTCTCGCTAGTATTTCGTGGGTTCCTTTCTTGAATCTTAGTTTAGGGATACTCGGCCTCAAAGTCGGGTCACTATTTTCGAATAAGGACAAATTTTCCAAATATTTTTGGTTGTATTGTCCGTATCAGCCTGTATAGTTTGATCTTGTTCGTTTCTTACTTCCTGCTGTGCTGTTAGCTCTTCCCCTTGCTGAAGGTTGTGCAATGTTCTGCCAACTTCACGCCGGATTTGGTCTATTTCAGCTTGGGGTAGCAGGCGGTTAGCGTAAATAGCTCTTTGACGGCACGCTACATTTTGTTCGGTGAGTTTTAATTCCGGGTATATCTGGCTTATTTCGCGGTGGAGTTTTATTCTCCAGCCAGGGCGGGGGTTATCTTCGCAGTCGTTGATCAAGAGGAATGTTTTGATAAATGTTCTATTCATGTCACGCGTCCACTTGATTCGACCGGTTTCTGTTCTTCTGGGTAGACCAGCGGCAGTTCTATTGACTCCAGGGTCGGGCTGCAAGCTAGTCTCCATTGTGTTGTGTTCCTCGCCGGTGTTTTGATGACTAATAGTACGGTTGTCGGCAGGGGCTTGTCCTAGCATCCTGCCGTTAGTAGTATTAGTACTAATCGAATTAGTGCCTCCCCCAGAATCCGCGAGGCTGACTACTTGCGCAGCGTGGGATTGCAAACTTTCGTTTAGACCCACCTGGGGTAAATCTTCTTCTAAATTCGACATCATGATTGTTTTACTCAGTATTTACACATTTCGTTAGAAATGGTTTGCATTTATACCTTCTGCCAGGTTAGTTCAGCCGCCCTTAACATAGGGAACAGACGCTGTCGAGAAACCGCCCCTAACATGGAGTCAGCCGTTCCTTCACTACATCAGTTCCTACGCCTACCTGCGGTAGCCGGTGACCAATGTAGGCCCCTTTAAGGCAAGGACCACCAACCTTTTAGCCGCCTTTTACGGCAGGCAGGTTCTACCCTGGGCCTAGATTCGCAAACCGGAACCCAGACGGCTTTATTATTATTATTATTATTATTATTATTATTATTATTATTATTATTATTATTATTATTATTATTATTATTATTATTATTATTATTATTATTATTATTATTATTATTATTATTATTATTATTATTATTATTATTATTATTTTTTCTCTCTTTATTTCTCACTTAATTTCAATTAATCAAGTGGTGTTTCTTTTCTGGGATGACGGGCTGTACCAAGTCGTCTCAGAGTCTATTGTTTGAATTGAGGAATGATCGCACTATATTGCATGTTTTAAGGATGACAGACTTTTGTATGTTTGTATGGATACCTGGGTTGAGACTGAGTTCCTCAAGATGTGTCTTGAAGATGTAGGGGGTGATGCCTGTGGTTGAAATTATGAATGGTATGATCGTTACTTTTTTCTGTTTCCAAAGTCTCTGGACTTCCAGGCTAATTCCGAATACTTTGTTATTTTCTCTCTATATTTTGTTTAAATGTTGGGGTCGTAAGGTATTGATATATCTATAAGGTAGGTGATTTGTTCTTTTTTGTTTTGGAAAACGATGTCTGGTCTATTGCATGTTATTGTTTTGTCTGTATGGATTTCTACGTCCCAGTATAGTTTGAATTCACTGGTATCTATGATGGTGGTTGGGGAGTATTTGTAGTATGGTATTTCTTCTGTAATTAGTTTGTAGGTCTTTGCGAGTGCCTGGTGAATGATTTTTCCTGCCATGTTGTGTCTTTCAGTATATTCTGTGCCTGCTAAGATTTTGCATCCACCAGTGATATGGTCTATAGTTTCTTTATATTGGTGGCATTTTCTGCACGTATCGGTATGTAAGTTTGGGTCTTTGATTATGTATTTCTGATAATTCCGCGTGGTTATGACCTGATCTTGTATTGCGAGAAGAAATCCTTCTGTCTCAGGGAAAAGTCTTCCATCTTTGAGCCATTTATAGGAAAGTTCTTTTGATATGTGGTCGCGTTGTATGTTGTATCTATGTTTTCCATGTAGCTGCTTTGTTGTCCATAGATTAAGACTTTCTTCTATATTTTTTGTTGGGGTATATGTATCCGTAGAATGATTGGTCGTGGATAGATCAAGGGGTGTATAATTTTTGTCAGCTTTACAGACTGATTGGTGCAGGGATGATTGTTTACCATGGAAGAATTTTCGAAGTGGTTGGATTTGTTTTGTGTGTAAAGCTTGAATATCTATCATACCTCTACCTCCTTCTTTTCTGTTTATCGTAACTCGTTCTTTACAAGAGTTGGGATGGTGTTTTCTATGTCTGCTAAGCTCTGATCTAGTGAGGGTATGGATACTTTTCAGATCTGTTTGGGTCCATTTGATTATGCCAAACGAGTACGTAAGTATTGGGATTGCAAACGTGTTGATGGCTTTGAAAAGGTTACGGGAATAGAGTGAAGTTCTTAGTATGGCTAGTAATCTTTGTTTGTATTGTTTCTTTAGTTGTGTTTTTATATCTGTGTGATTTATCTTAGTGCTTTGTTGGAATCCTAGGTATTTGTATGTTTCGTTTTCTGTCATGTTGTCTAAAATTTCATTGTTTATGGTTTCTTTGTATTCGCTTTCTTTCCATTTACCCTTTTCGATATGTAGTGCTTTGCACTTACTCATTCCGAATTCCATTTGTATGTCTGTGGTAAATGTTTCTGTGATCTTGAGCAGCCCTTTTAGTTGTGTTGGTGTTGGCGCGTAGATTTTTATGTCGTCCATATACAAGAGGTGGTTGATTTTATGTTGTGTCGTTTTTTGATATTTTATGTTAAAGCCGTATTGGGAGTCATTTAGTGCATTTGAGAGTGGATTTAGGCACATACAGAACCATAAAGCACTTAGCGCATCGCCTTGGAAGATGCCTCGTCGGATGTATAGTTCATCTGTCTGTATTGTTTCTGATTCTGAGGTTATGGTAATTTTCGTTCTCCAGGTTTTCATTACTTCCGTCAAGAATTGTTTGATTTTTGTGTCTATTTTGTAGATGTCTAAGATTTTTGTTAACCAGCTATGTGGTACGGAGTCAAAGGCCTTTTTATAGTCTATGTAGCAAGTGTGTAGATTTCTGCGTTCCTTTTCGGTCTGTTTAAGGATGATCGTATCTATTAATAATTGTTCTTTACATCCCTGGCTGAATTTTCTGCAGCCTTTCTGTTCTTCCGTAAGTATGTTATGTTTTGTTAGGTGTTTGTCTATCTTTTTACATATGGTGGCTGTTACTATTTTGTATAGTGTAGGAAGGCAAGTTATTGGTCTATAATTGGTTGGATTCTTTGTGTCTGCATTTTTCGGTTTAACATATGTATTGCCTTGTGTTAGGAATTTTGGGAATGTGTTCGGGTCGTGGATGATTTTGTTTATTTCTCTGGTGAGGGCTTCGTGTGTAGATGTAAGCTGCTTATACCAAAAATTTTGTATTTTATCTGCTCCTGGGCATTTCCAATTGTGGGTATGTTTGATGGTCTCTAGAAGTTCTTCTTGTGTAATGTGATGATCCATCTGTGTTTGTATGTGATTGTATCTTTCCGTTTCCATTTTGATCCAGCTATGTCTGTCGTTGTGTTGTATGGGTGTTGACCAGATATTTGACCAAAAATCTGTAAGTTCCTGTTTAGTAGGTATCTCATTTATAGTGTTATTTTCTTTTGACATTATGGCTTTATAGAATTGCTTTTCGTTTCTGTAAAATGCTAAGTTGGTATCTTTTCTTTCATTGGACTGTTTATATCTGCGTAATCTGCCGGGTAGAGAGCAAGTTTTTGTTTCATTGTGTCCAGGGTTTCTGATTCTGTTTGTGCCGGGTTATTTTTCATTATTTTCGTTATAGAATTTATTATCTTTTTAGATTTGTTGCCATTTTTGTGTTGGGTCATATGTCCTATATCCCTTCTTAGATTTTTTATTTTATTTTCTATTCTGATTTGCCACTTTCGTTTATGTTTTTTCTTTATTCTCCCTGTTTGCTGTGGGATTCTTTGGCCGTTATGTCTGATTATTGTGACTGCTGCTGTATATATGATTGTGTGAATGTCTTCTAATGTGCTATTGTTTGTTAGATACTTAGAGATTAGAATGTTTGTTGTTTTGATAATTTGGGAGGTATAAGGCCTTAATATTAAGCTTGGAATGGGACTTCTTAAGTTTGGGATTGTTCCCTGCCAATATGATAGGTTCTAGTCGCGAGTTTTCGTCCATTGTTGGGTGTATAGACGATTTAGGTGGTCGGTCCATTTCTTGTCTTTTGTCAGTGGTCTTTGTTGTGTGCTCGGGTATGGGTTGTTGGAGCGTGTGTGTGTTTTCGCTATCTACTATTTCTTCCAAGCCAATTTTCAGATCTGTGTCTTCACTGTTATCACTGAGCTCACGGGCCACCTCCTTCTTTATAAGTACCAGTTCCATAGCTGTAAGTCTATTGTTCTTTAAGATTACTCTTTTCTGATCTATCAAGCGTTGTTCTGTTACGGTTTTTGACAGTTCTGGGTACGCTTTGAGGAAAAGTGTGTGTAATTCAAATCTGTATCCTGTTTGGATGGTTTCCAATTTTGTTGCTTTGTAGTAACAACGCATGACAGTTCGATTCATTTGGTCATTCCATGTCATACGTTGTCGTGTAGTACCAGCTTTTGTGGTTGCTGGGAGTCCAGGCAAAACACGTTGGGCTGGTGTACCATTTATTATTTCGTCTGATCTGTTGCTGGGGATATTATGATCTGTATCGGCTTCTGGTTTAATGAGTTCAAAATGTCCTGCTGATGGATTGCCGATTAGAAGCAGATGTATAGTTGTAGCATGTTCTGATTTGTTTATAATTATTGGTTTGGTTCGTATTGTTATCTTTTTTGTTTTTGTTGTTCTATTTTTCGAGTAGACATGAAAATTTAATTTTAATATCTCTGATAACGCTAAGATCTCCAAACTTGTTCCATATGTTGTTGTTTTCATCATATGGGAGTAGTAATTATCTATATTACTTAGTTCTGGGTTTTCGATCAATGAAAATGATTTTAGTTCATCCCAATGTTGTTTAAGATAGTTTATAGAGTTCATTCTTAATTCTTTGTGTCTATCTTGATGGCCATGTAGATATTGACTTACTGCTCTAAAAAGACAACTTCCATCTCCAACAATATCCGATCTAAATAAGGTTGTTGTGTCTTGGTACTGATCATGATTAAAATTAACTGTGTCGTCGTCGGTTTGGTCGAGCAGTAGATTCCTGCGCCGTTCTCGACCGTCACGGCGCTCGTCCGAGGCATGTCCTTGTGTTTCAGGAACCAAATTTTCTCACGTATCAGGGGGTTGGCCTGATATGTGGTTTCTCCCTCTATTATTATTAATATTATTATTATTATTATTATTATTATTATTATTATTATTATTATTATTATTTTTCTCAATGTTAGTTTTCACAGCTTTTTGTTGGTATTGCTGGTATTATTTACAGTACAGAGAAGAAATTCATCTTAACCTGTACTGTTTAGGAACTTCCGTACTATATGGCATGTTTGGAGGATGACGCTTTTCTGGATTAGTTGGTATAAATAACCTGATAGGCTCAGTTTTTCCAAGTTGGGCTTGAAATTTTTCGTCATAGCTCCCTCCACCGATATTATGATCGGAATTATGTCGATTTTATCTAGCTTCCATATATTTTTTATCTCTATAGCCAAATTCGAGTACTTGGTCTTCTTCTCCGATTCGGTTTTAGAGAGGTTGTGTGTTAGTGGGCAACCTATATCGATTATGAAAGCTTTCTTGGTGGTTTTTTCGATGAGAAGAATATCCGGACGGTTGTGGTCTATTGTTCTATCCGTTATTATTGGCCTGTCCCAGTATAAGAGATATTCAGGGGATTCAAGGACTGGCTCGGGTGAGTATTGGTAGTATGGTGGAAGGTTTTCCCTTAGCCCTAGTTTATGGTCCAGTTCCTTGTGGATGATCTTTGCCACCTGATTATGTCTCCCCAGGTAAGCGTTGGGGGCCATAGCACCACAACCCGCCGTGATATGTTCTATCGTCTCTCCGGGGCAGTTGCATTTTCTGCACACATCTTCCACATTCCTTTTCATGATGACCTTTTCATAGTTTCGAGTTCGAATGACACGGTCTTGGATAGAGATAATAAAACCTTCTGTTTCAGCGTGAAGCTGCCTTTTCTCTAACCAATTCAGTGACATTTCTCTATCTATGAGTGGATTTTGGAGTGCAGTAGGGTATTTGCCGTGTAGAGCTTTCTCTTGCCAAGTTACAAGCTGTTGACTTGGCGGCGCGCGGATGATATTTGGTAGTCCGTTTCGCTTTAAGTTGAGGGCTGTATATCCAGCGTCTGCTGCAACCACTTTTTTAAGAATTTCCCCATTCGATTCTGGGAAGTATTTTCTCATAGAGGTCTCTTGTGACTTGCACAAGTTATATATATATATATATATTAATGAGACCTCTTCCTCCCTCCTTTCGTTTTAGGTAGATTCTTTCAAGTGCAGAGCGTGGGTGGTGGAATCTGAATTTTGTTAGCAGCCTGCGCGTAAGCCTATCCAGTTCGTGCAAATCCGTGTCTGAATACTTAAGGATTCCGAATGAGTAGGTAAGTATTGGTATTGCCCAGGTGTTGATGGCAGTAGTAAGGTTACCAGCATTCAGATGAGTATTAAAAAGCTTTGTTAGTCTGCTTTTGTATTTGTTTTTAAACTCCCTTTTTAGGCTTGTGTGGTTTATTTGTTGGTTTCGGGAGATGCCTAAGTATTTATATGTTTTGTCCTCATCTAATATATCTATGCCTTCAAGCAGTCCACGATGTTGTTCAGTCTCTCCGCGTACAACATTCAAGATTGCGCACTTGTTTAAGCCAAACGACATTTTGATGTCATCGCTAAATGTCTTGGTTATTTGAATTAGGGACTGTAGGTGGGTTTTGCTTTCAGCGTAGAGTTTGATATCGTCCATAAATAGAAGGTGGTTTATTCTAAAATTCTCAGTTAAGTTGGGACGATATCCGTAGGATGTTGATTTTAGTAGTGAGGACAGTGGGTTCATGGCCAAAATGAACCAGAGGGGGCTTAAAGAGTCACCTTGAAATATACCTTTTGATATACTTATATTGCCAAGCTTCTCTTGTCCAATATGGAGATTGATATTCCATTGCTCCATTAGGGTACCTAACATGTTGCGTATTAGGGAGTGTACTTTGTATATTTGCAATATTTTCTTTAGCCAGTCGTGAGGAACAGAATCGAATGCTTTACTATAATCTATGTAGCACATATTTAGATTTCGCCTTTTAATTTCTGCCTGTTTTATAATAACGGCATCGATTGTAAGCTGTTCCTTGCAACCCAAAGCTTTCCTAATACAGCCCTTTTGCTCATCAGCTACCAGGTTGTTGTTTATGCAGTGTGTGTATATTTTTGAATACATGACTGATGTTAAAAGTTTATACACCACTGACAGACAGGTGATCGGTGTGTAATTTTTTGGGTCGTTTACCTGCCCTTTTTTAAATAAAAGGAAGGTATTGCCACTGGCAAGATGAGCTGGGAAGTGCTCGGGGTTTAGGAGAGCCTTGCTAAAGCAGTTTGCGATTACAGGGTGTAGGCTGGTGAAAGTTTTGAGCCAGAAATTATGAATTTGGTCAGGTCCCGGTGATTTCCAGTTAGCCAAGTTCTTAGTGGCATCCCTTATGTCGATGGATGTTACTTGCGGCTCAGGCATTTCTTGCAAAGTTTCAGCCTCGGCTTCAACTTTTTCGAGCCAGCTTGCTTCTTCATTGAAATGGGACGCGTCAGACCAAATATTACTCCAAAATGCATTAAATTGGTCTTTATTTATGTCATTAGCTGGAGTAAGGTCATTTTCTTCTTGGTTCAGTGTCCTATAGAAGGTTTTTTGGTTCGTGGTGAACTGTTAGTTTTGTACCTTCCTCTTTGTGGCTTTATTGTATCGCCTTAGACGGGCACCTTTAGCCTTACATTTTTGTCTAATGTTGTCTCTTACGATTGTTAGCAGCCGTTTTATATCGGGACTGTCTAAAGGAATACTCTCTGCTTTCAGCATATCTTTAACCTTTTTAGCAACCTTGCTGCTAGAGTTTCCACTTAGATGTTCTCCAATGATATCACTTTGTGTTCGTAACTGGCTTATTTGTTTTTCTAGTCTCATTTTCCAAGCGGGTACCACTTGTTTCTTGGTTGTTTTCTTATCAGTTCTGAGATATAATGCCTGACCATTGAGTTCAATTACAGTTACTGCTGCAGCATATAACCCACTGTGTAATGTCTCGAGGTCCTCAGTTGTATTTAAGGACGTCCCTGCTGCTAGGTTTACTCTCGCTAGTATTTCGTGGGTTCCTTTCTTGAATCTTAGCTTGGGGATACTCGGTCTCAAGGTCGGGTCACTATTTTCAAATAAGGACAAATTTTCCAAATATTTTTGGTTCGTATTGTCCGTATCAGCCTGTATAGTTTGATCTTGTTCATGTATTACTTCCTGCTGTGCTGTTAACTCTTCCACATGCTGAAGGTTGTGCAACGTTCTGCCAACTTCACGCCGTATTTGATCTATTTCAGCTTGGGGTAGCAGGTGGTTAGCATAAATAGCTCTTTGACGGCACGCTACATTTTGTTCCGTGTTTATTATTATTTTTATTATTATTATTATTATTATTATTATTATTATTATTATTATTATTATTATTATTATTATTATTTTTTCAAATTTAGATTTGTTAATTTTATTATTTATATTCGTCACCAAAAATAAATACGAAATAAGGTCGTCGAATTAGATACAACTTTCTTTCTCGGGGTACAACAACCTACAATTGGCGATCGCCTGACTGCCCGACATCCAGTCCGGCTCTGCATAATTAACATTGAAATAATTTTATTAACTCTGGTTTCTATGGAACTTATGTGGTATTTTTACCATGAAATTGATATAGGCATTCAAGTCACTATCAAGAAATCCAAAAATCATTTACCAATCAAAACCCAAATTAATATAAACTACGCGTAGCTAAGATTGTTTTGTCAGAGATCCTATTTCCCAGCAAGTTTACTATCCATAAGAGGCTCTGATATAGCTATACAGGGTGTCCGGTAACTTATGGGCCGTAGAGTAACTGAAGATACTAGACATCAAACTAAGCCGATTATTTCATATAAGTTTTTTCAGATTGTTACTCGTTCTAGAGATACAGGGTGTTGAAAGTAAAAGTTTATTCTCGAAAATAAGCCATAATTTTAAAACGGTTTAAAGAATCGAATGAAAAGTTGGCAATGTTATGTTTTTATGAGCAAGAAATAAGAATTTGTAGAAATTTTTAAGTTTCAAACTAGAGGGCGCTAGTTGCATACACTGGGCTTCATAAATCTATAATTTTTTTTCTTACCTGTAATATAAGGTGTTTTTCAACTATAGTTTCTTAAAGAAGGGCATTTTCTGATTCAAAAAGTGTACTTGATTGATCTTAATATCTTTAACGGTTTTGGAGATATTTCCCTTTAAACATCCCAAAGCATAAAAAAAACATAGTACATAATTAAATTATTATTCTAATTATCATTAAAAAAAACTTATACTAGATACTAGACATCATGTCACGTGGGGGAGAATTAAAGGCGACAAGTCTCCATAACACCTACTTTATTATGCAATATGAAACGGCAGTTTAATGGTTACACAAAATCAAACTTTACTTACAGTAACATATTTGGCTAGGGACACGCGCTCTAGGGCAAGGGGCTGATAATTGGAACAGGACTCTGTGCTGCTACTGACCCAATGTTACTGCTCTGGACCGAATCTTATATCGATCGGGTATCGACCTGAAGGGTTTCTAACCAAATCGTCGTGGCTTGAATGGTCTTGACTGAACTGGTCGAGACCCGAATTGTCCCGACCCGATGGTGACGACCTAAATGGTCTTGACCGAGTGGTGTCGACCGAGTGGTATCGACCGGAATGGTCGAGACCCGAATGGTCCCGACCCGATGGTGGTGACCTGAATGGTCTTGACCGAGTGGTCTCTTTTGCATAGTACCGGCCTGGTATTTATACCAATCAGTATCAATAAACTAACCCAGTTATTGATTGGTAACAAAATGCAAGCTCGGCAATATGCTAAGATAGCATCCTTGTAGTCTGCATGTTTTAATAACAAATAATTGGATCAGTAGGTATATTTAATATTAACTTTGTAACTAATAAAATTGAATTTTGGATAAAATAAAATATTCATATATGTCTATATATGACAATATAAGTTTTTTCGGATTGTTACTCGTTCTAGAGATACAGGGTGTTAAAAATAAAAATTTATTCTTGAAAATAAGCCATAATTTTAAAACGGTTTAATGAATCTAATTGAAAGTAATGTTTTTATGAGCTAGAAATAAGAATTTGCAGAAATTTTTAAGTTTTAAACTAGAGGGCGCTAGTTGCATACACTGAGCTTCATAAATTTATAATTTTTTTTCTTTCCTGTGATATAAGGTGTTTTTCAACTATAGTTTCTTAGAGAAGGGCATTTTCTGAGTCAAAAAGTGTACTTGATTGATCTTAATATCTTTAACGTTTTCGAGATATTTCCCTTTAAACATCCCAAAGCATAAAAAAGCATAGTAAGTACATAATTAAATTATTATTCTAATTATCATAAAAAAAACTTATACTAGATACTAGACATCAAACTAAGCCGATTAATAAGTCATATAAGTTTTTTCGGATTGTTACTTGTTCTAGAGATACAGGGTGTATATAATTAATGTATTATTAATATAATTATGTACTATGTTTTTTTATGCTTTGGGATGTTTAAAGAGAAATATCTCGAAAACCGTTAAAGATATTAAGATCAATCAAGTACACTTTTTGACTCAGAAAATGCCCTTCTTTAAGAAACTATAATTGAAAAACACCTAATACCACAAATAAGAAAAAAATTATAGATTTATGAAGCAATGCAACTAACGCCCTCTAGTTTCAAACTTAAACATTTCTACAAATTCTTATTTCTTGCTCATAAATCATAACATTGCCAACTTTCAATTCGATTCATTAAACCGTTGTAAAATTATGGCTTATTTTCGAGAATAAACTTTTACTTTCAACACCCTGTATCTCTAGAACGGGTAACAATCCGAAAAAACTTATATGACTTAATCGGCATAGTTTGATATCTAGTATCTCCAGTTACTCTACGGCTCTTAAGTTACCGGATACCTTGTATTATTGTATGTATACTTATTCAAAATATACATGGTGTTAAGCTTAAACATGTCAGTGTGGTCTTTTTTATTATATGTATTCAAACTATACATAATATTATTATACTTATACGTACCTTTACATCTTTTCACAGCACTATCACATAAACTAACCGAAGTTATCGCATCAGATTAATGCAAATTGGATTCTATCTTTGCGATCTAAATAATTATTTACTATTAAATGGGGAGAAATAATACTCTAAGTCAACCTTTACTAAGATATATTTAATAAGTAACCTTTATTTTATTGTACTCTGTTGAAATAAATATTAGGAAATTGTGAGTGACACCCTCATAGAGCTTTTGACGAAAATAATGTATTAAAGAAAAGTGATGAAGAACTTCCACAGAAGTAGGAGAGAAAAACATATTACCAAGTTCTACTGGGTGTCTCTAAAAGGTGCGGAAAAAAAGCTACCACAAGTGCCTGAGGCGTAAATATGACGATCTAACCCAACTTACCTCAGTCCAAAAGTGGATGATTTCGGAAATCCAGAGTGTCAAAAGTTCAATTTGGTATTAATTTTTTATAAATAATATTTTTAATAATTGGTTTATTGTCACAATATTCGGCTTAGGGAACGTTTGCGAGAACAGAAATTAGAATCTGCTCGAATTTTTATTGTAAAGTTTAGAGGGCGCCACCTGCGGTACCTTGTACACATTTAAAACGAAATTACTTTCTTGAGCCACCCTATATTTAATTTTTAAATAAAAATTCGAAGTATTTTACCTAAAAAGGTATATGTGGTAAGACTTGATTTGAGCAGCTGTTTTTGAGATATCTGGATTTAAAAAATTCACTTCGTGTATAGCCAGGTCTAAATTATTGTAATAATTACACACATTTGAAGCGTAGGCGGTAAATTAAAATAAAGTCACTATAATAACTAAAAAAAACAATTAGGTAGGTGTTTTTTTTAGTTTTTAGTGAGGTTATTTTAATTTACCGCCTACGCTTCAAATGTGTTCAATTATTAAAATAATTTAGACCTGGCTATACACGAAGTGAATTTTTTAAATCCAGATATCTCAAAAACAGCTGCTCAAATCAGCTCTAACCACTGTAGCGAGATGCGGTTTCCTTTTGTATTTTTGCCGAAAAACTCACTACGTTCGATAGCTTTATTAATATTAAAAATATGTTTGTTTGTGAAACATCACAACTTTAATTAAATTAAATTCACACATCAAAAACGACAACTATAACTTAAATAATATGTTAATACTAAACGTTCCAAATTTAACACATTTCGCGTGTTATGTTTTATGTATTTACGCGTCGACCTGTTGCCGAGGCGGGTCGTCAGAGATGCTTTTTCACCCTCGAGTCCCTTGCTTCGCTCCCTTATTTCTTGTGCAGTTCGCCCCCTTTCCTCCTCAGGCGGCGGGGAAATCCAAGCCAGACCGGCGCGACAATTAGACGAGTCCACTTTTACTCTCTCTCGGGGGGAGGCCGATCACAAATGTGAAAAGTTTGTAGAATGCAATATTCTTAATTTTGGACAACCACGTATACCTATTTTAGGTAAAAGACGTTGAAGTATACGAATTTTTATTTTAAAGTTAAGTATAAGGTGGCTGAAAAAAGTTATTTCGTATCAAATGTGTGCAAGGTACCGCAGGTGGCGCTCTCTAAACTTTACAATAAAAATGAGAGCAGATTCTAATTTCTCACCCCGCAAAACCCCCCCAAGCCGAATATTGGGACAATACACCAATTATTTATAAAAAATTGAAACCAAATTGAACTTTTGACACTTTCCGAAATCATTCACTTTTGGACTAAGGTAAGTTGAGTTATATCGTCATATTTACGCCTCAGAAACTTGTGGTAGCTTTTTTTCCGCACCTTTTAGAGACACCCTGTAGAACTTGGTAATATGTTTTTTCTCCCTTACTTCTATGGAAGTTCTTCATCACTTTTTTTAAATAAATTAACGTCCTCAAAAGCTCTATGAGGGTGTCACTCACAATTTTCTAATATTTTTTTTAACATAAGCTATACTTCTCCTAACGATGAACGTTTATAGATTCGAAACATGTAGAGTACAATAAAATAAAGGTTTCTTATTCAATATATCTTAGTGAAGGTTGACTTAGAGTATTATTTCTCTCCATTTAACTTGCCACTTCACTTCAAGTATGGACTACTTCTTTAAATGTTTATTATTAGCGAGAAAAGAAATGAAAAATTATCATATGGTATAGAAATTTAGTTAAAACTTACTCTTATAATTTAATAAAGGTTTTGTCCTTGCATAGCATCCAGAGGGCGAATCATCTGGAAAAAAAAGAAAATTAGTTTAAATCGGAGCAACGATTTGTTTAAATATAATGTTTCAATTGCATAACACCCTTTATTTGCATGTAAAGCATTCAATTCGGCCAACATAAATATGTGATTGTGAGTCAACAAAACATTCTTCAAAACGTAACCACTGTACTGCGATGGAGCCTAATATTCATAACGCCGAATCATCTAACACTCTGTGTTAACACTTCTATGCATAAGCAACATAGTATCCACAAGTTTATTACATTCATAATAATCCTTTTTTACATTTTAACAATTTAAAGTAACGGAAACCGTCATAATATAAACACCACCCGACTAGTTGACAACTAACTAACGGTGCAGTGCGTGATTCATATATATAATTAAACATAAACAAACAGACCTTGTCAGCGATGTATAGGACCGGATTAGGATATTTATAATTTTGCCAGAGCTTATTTGGATTATTTAAAAAGAGTTATTTAAATATTTTGTTTATTTTAATAACTTTTGTACCTAGTTAAAAAAGTATATATTTATAAATCACCCGGTACATCTTGATTCCTGGACATCATATCTAAGCTGTTATGGTTTCTTTGATAAGTACCTATCCATTATTTTAAGGCAAAATAGCAATAACATTAAAACTTATCTCAGAATAACCCAACAGTAATTTTGAAAACGATTCTAGTTTCATCCGTGATTTTATATCATTTCTTGGGCGATAAAACTTTCATATTTAAATAAAACTTTCATTTCCCTTGGAAAATAAATGATGATAAAGTTTGCAAGAAAATAAGGATTAAAATGAAATTTTTTAATAATTTAGAAGTTTCTTAGTGCATTTCATCGAGATTGTAAATATTTCCGTTATGCAATATTGTTTTCATCAGTCAGTAAAATATTCAAACTGAAGCCCCGGCGTTATAAAAAAAATTACGATTCTACACCAACCAATTTTCTCGTAAATTTTTTGATTATATTAAGTGTTTTTATGTGTTTATCTACATACATTATGGAAGCAAGTGATTTTAATATTTTGGCGCCATAGTAAAATCTAATTATATCGACTTAGATCACATTTTTACTGGTCTTAAGAGAATTAAATCGCAAAAAAAAACTAGTTTGGACATATTTTTTGGGCCCTAGACATATTTTCCTTTCCCATCAGTTTGTCTGTCGCTCTGTCAGTCTCTTGGCTTGAAAGTTTAAAAAGAACTTATCAAAGAAGGAACATGTACACAAAATGTGTCTTTTCTACTTCTACATGGAAATTTGCTGTTTCCTTTATACTAAAATAATTGGAAAGTGGGCTATTTTGGTTAACTGAACGGATATGATTTTATATCCATCCTAGTTAGGATATGAAACTTACCAATGACAATGACAGTAGTCAATTACAAACAACTAAATTTACATGTTGTAAATTTTACTAGTCCTTTTCTGACACTTGACAGAAGTGAGATTACGAATATACTTTAAAAATATGCGAATCTGTCAGATAAAATTTGTTCTTTTTAATTTATATTAAAACATTTATCCCAAAGTCTATGTGTACACAATTTTTTCCTAAAGAGTGCACGAAATGGTATGAAAATTGAAGGTATACTTAATACCAAAATTAATACTTAAATATATATCTACCGAACTATTGTTATTTTCTAACCGAACTAAAGAGGTGCGCACAGATGCACTTTCTGATTTTATCTTCCTGTCAGGAAACCGCTGGTTTTCTATTTGGTTTATATAATTATTATTATTTAGTCACAGCGGCAACGTAGCGGGCCTGCTGGTTTTGTTTTGGGTATTGTTGGATTTTTACTGTTGCTAGGTTTTGTAATATTGTTAATGTCACTAATGACAGTTCATCTTCAGGATTCAAAGAGAAAACGCGTCAAAAGTTTTTTAGAAATTTATAATCGTTATATTGTAGCAAATCTTTCATAATTAATTAAACTGTCTCTTTTGAGAATAAGCTAAATGTTTGTTTCTCTCCGAACCGTCGGTGCCGGAGCGACGGGTAGTTGACTCAACGGTACGACACAAAATTTGGCGACCGTGACAGGACTTAGACAGTTTTTGCACGCAGATTTGTTATGATAGGAATCGCAGACTGTTAAATAATTTTTGTGCCGCGTTTGTGTTCATTAAGTAATTAATTTTTTGGCAGTTCTATAGTCTAGCAAACTTTTTTCATATTCCTGTCTTATTTTTCGGAACGTAGGAGGTTTTGAACCGAGTTTGCAAATATGAGTGACGCCGAAAGAAAGAAGAAGAACCGAAAAGTGTTGCGAGCCAGTTTTACCAAGGCTGCAAATGAATTCGAAGTTCTTTTGAAATGCGAACAGCCTGATGTAAGTGCAGTTGAAATTTCTTGAGAATGTTTGAAGCCGAAGTTTGATGCATTGAGAGTCAGTGACGGCGAAATTTATGACTGTCTTTTAGAAAGTGCTACCGAAGAGGAGCTTGTAGCTGATATAGATAGCTGTGATACTTATATAAAAAAAATTCACTGGACTGCGGATTAAATCTGAGAAAGTACTTCAGTCAATGGTGTTACATGAGGAAAGGTCACAGAGATCTAGAGCATCGGAGATCACTAACATGAAAGAAGTCACAGGTAAACGTAAATTTAAGCTTCCGAATATTGAATTTAAGCACTACAATGGTAATATAAAAGATTGGTTACCATTCTGGGCCCAATTTAAAAAAATACACGAAGACCAGAAATAGACGACCCTGATAAAATTGAATGTTTACTACAAGCAACTATTCCAGGTAGTAGGGCGTGCCAGGTAGTGGAAAGTTTTCCAGTTATGTCTGACAATTACCAGAAAATAGTGGATTGCATGCACTCACGATTTGGCAGGGAAGACCTACAGATAGAGGTTTACGTTCGGGAGTTACTTAAGTTAATTTTATGCAATGCTATTTTTGATATTTCTACATTATATGATCGCATTGAAACTCAACTAAGAGCTCTTGAAACGCCAGGTATCACATCAGATAAGTATTCAGTCATGCTCTTTCCCCTTATTGAGTCTTGTTTACCTGAAAGATAATGGCAACGATCCTCCTTTAATACATCTATAACTAATGTGTCAGGTTCTCATCAGTCTTTAAATACCGATTCTCTTGAAATTAGGATGAAGCATCTTATGGATTCTCTACGAGTCGAAGTAGAGAATGAACAAAGAATTAGCTTAGCAAATGAAGGGTTCGGTTTGCGAGAAAATTACAATTTAGTTAAAGGGAAAAATAAGGAAAAATCGTTAAAAGGCAGTGCAGGCCTTTCTCCAACAGCAGCGGGGTTATTAAATGCAGAAGTTGTCAAGTGTATTTTTTGTGAGGCTTGTTTCAAAGTACAAAACATGTCTTTTGATGAGAAGAAAAATATTCTTACCGAGAAAAAAGCTTGCTTTCGTTGTTTAAAAATTGGTCATCAAACAAGAAAGTGTCGTAGTAAACTTGAGTGTGTTTTATGTGGTCAGTCGCACTTACCTTTGATGTGTCTAGATTTGGCGAAAATAAAACAGCAATCTGACAGCTTAGATACACGCAAAGTTGACAATGCTAAAAAAGATCAGGTTCTTGCAAATCAGACAACACACACATATATTTTTACAAACTCTACGAGTAGCTGTAAAAGGCAAATCTGGAATCCGTATTGTTAGGGCATTAGTAGATACAGGGTCGCAGCGCTCCTATATTTTAAAATCAACTGTGAATGCTTTAAATTTACAACCAAAACGTGTCGAGAAAATTATACATTGTCTTTTTAGTGGCACTATAAATAACCACTATTGTTATGATATCACTGTTACGAGTAGTAATTATACCCATACTTTTAAGGTGCTTGATTAGTTTTATATATGCAATGAGATATCTCCTGCTTTTTACGGACCATGGATGAATGAACTAGAAAGACTAAAAATTGATGTTTCAGATATAAATATCTCTGGACCCATAGAACTTCTTTTAGGTGCTGATGTTGCAGAAATGTTGTATACTGGTAGAAGTCATAACCTAAAATGTGGCTTAGTTGCTATTGAAACATGCATCGGATGGATCATAATGGGTAAAGTTCCAAGGTCGCAGTCAAATAAAAGTGAAACAATGACAGTTTTATCTTTGTTTGTCAATCCATCAATAACCGAGTTATGGCAGTTGGATGTTTTGGGAATACAAGATCCCACTGATAAAAAGTCAAAACATGAGATGGCGTTAGCAGCCAAAGAACTATTTTTGCAGACGGTCAGTGTGAACGCTGAGGGAAGGTATTAAGTGCATTTACCATGGATTGATGGGCATCCACCCCTTCCTACGAACTACACTTTGGCAAAAAAGCGACTCAGTTCTACTGCACAAAAACTAGAAAAGACAGATCTTTTTCAAAGATATGACGAAATTTTCAAGGAATGGGAAAACATGAATATTATTGAGATAGTCCCTGAGCATGACATTTCTGGTCATTTTTTGCCTCATAGACCCGTATTGAAAGAAGGATCCACTACCGCTGTTAGGCCTGTGTTCGATGCGTCTGCCCGAGAGAAAAACAAGCCTGCACTAAATCAATGTATCGAGAAGGGATTGAACCTCATAGCATTTATTCCAGCTTTACTGAAAAGATTTCGAGAAAATAAAATAGACGTTATATCTGATATAAAAAAGGCTTTTCTTCAAATCAGTGTCCATGAAAATGATCGAAATTATTTGAAATTTCTTTGGATTGATGAAAATGGGCAAGAAATCATTTTTTGGCATAGACATGTAGTTTTTGGTGTAAACTGCAGCCCATTTTTACTAGGAGCGACAATTGAGTATCATCTCTCAAATTGTCTGGAGAACTGTTCACTCCCAGGTGCTGTTTAATCTCAAGAAACCGTAGAAAGGCTATCCAACAGTTTTTATGTGGACAATTGCGTTACTAGTCTCCCCAGTCATGAAGATGTAAATAAATTTATTGGAGAAGCAGTTCAGGTTATGGCTGAGGGTAAATTTGCTTCGAGGGTGGGAGTTTACGGGAAACCTTGACTATGAAAATTTTAAGGTGCCTGTCCTTGGATTAACCTGGTATCCTAAGCAAGATTTTCTGACTATAAACCAGGATTTGCTCGAAAATAACCCTGAAGAGATTGAAGTAACAAAGTGAAGATTATTATCAATGGCTCAAAAGGTTTTCGACCCCATAGGTTTCACAGCTCCTACTACCCTAATTCCAAAACTTTTATTACAGTGCCTATGGGAAAAACAAATAATATGGGATATGCCGGTGGAAGAAGAAATCTCAGTACGTTTTAAGAATTCGTTAGCTGAGTTGCCATATCTTCTAAAAATTCAAGTTCCCCGTTGGACGTCCATTGACAGTTTAGACATACAAAACCTAAGTATTCATACCTTTTGTGATGCATCACAAAATGCCTTTGCTGCTGTAGTATTTTTAAGAGTTGAGAAAAGAGAAACTGTATCGGTTCATTTATTAGCTGCGAAGTCAAGGGTAGCACCTCTCAAAAGGATGACCATTCCGCGACTGGAGCTATTAGCGGCTATGATTGGAGCCAGACTCTATAATTAAGTAAAAGAAAACCTAAACAGCGAAGTCAATGATTGTTACTTTAGGAGCGATTCGTCGACCGTCATCTCTTGGGTGCAGCGAAAAGAAGAATGGGGCACATTTGTGTTTAATCGAGTAAAAGAAATTCAAAGTTTGACTCCAATAGAAAAGTGGCGGCATATTCCAGGATCGCTTAATATTGCAGACCTCCCTTCACGTGGATGCTCTCCAAAACAACTTTATGAATCAAGATGGTGGGAGGGGCCAAATTGGTTATACGAAAATATGCAAGACTGGCCTTGTGAAATATTGAATGTCGATGAAGACGAAGTTCTCAAAGAACGTAAGAAGAAACTGGTATTATCACTTGCCAATGTAGATGCAGACAAATGGCGTCTTACCTACTTCAGTAAGTTTCGTAAAATTGTCAGGATGATAGCCTGGGTTTTCCGATTCATTCACAATTCCAGGAAAACTAATATTAAATTTAAAGGTGAACTATCCGTTGATGAGTTGAATAAAGCAGAATACTTTATTTTCAAACAAATCCAGCAACAATATTTCACTGGTATCGACAGCAAGCAAATTAGTAGTCTTGACCCATTTTTTTGGGAAGATGGGTTAATACGCCTTAAAACCAGAGTTTGTAACAGAAATGATACTGACGGGTACCGGTTTTCAGTTGTATTACCTGCTAAACACCCAACTGTTGATGCTTTGATCATGGATATGCACAGAAAATTGTGTCATGTGGGCGCTTAAGGTGTGCTTAGTCAGCTACGTGAAAATTACTGGTTACTGGGAGGAAGGCGTACCATTAGATCAGTTTTATCCAAATGTGGAATCTGCCGTAGACTTGTTTCAAAGCCATTTGTTGTGGAGACGACCCGTTACCTGCTGATAGAGTACGCGATGCAGTAGTTTTTGAAATCAGCGGTGTAGACTTTGCCGGGCCATTGTTTCTCAGAACTTGGGAAAAAGCGTGGATTTGTTTATTTACGTGCGCTGTTTATCGTGCAGTACATATGGAACTAACGTCTTCATTATCTACTAATAGTTTTCTGCAGGTGCTCCGTCGTTTTGTTGCGAGACGTGGTAGGCCAAAAATTATTTATAGCGATAATGGTACGAACTTTCAGGGGACCGAAAACGCGTTTGCAACCTTAAATTGGGACCAGATAACGCGCGAGACCTCTGTACAACGTATTACGTGGCGTTTTAACCCTCCCACAGCATCTTGGTGGGGAGGATTTTTTGAAAGACTTATTGGTGTGGTAAAACAATTGTTGCGCCGCGTTCTTGGTCGTGCGTGCCTCTCATATGAAGAACTTTTAACTTCGCTGTGTGACTGTGAGGCAGTGGTTAATTCTCGTAGATTGACATATGTCTCGATCGATTCAAAAGATCTAGTTCCGCTTACGCCAGCTATGTTCTTACATGACTTGTTTGAAATCGTGGTACCGGACTGTGATGAAATTGACAGAATTTCGCTTTCTCGTAGTTCGCGTCATAAGCAAAAGCTCCGCGATGATTTGCGTAAAAGATTCCGATTGGAATATTTAGGTCAAATAAAGGTTCACTTTAAAACCAAAAATTCGAGAACTCATTAAGGTTGGTGACGTGGTTTTAATTGGTAATGACACTTCTAAGCGTATAGAATGGCCTATCGGGCGTGTATTAGAAGTTTTCCCTGGCAAGGACAGACTTGTTCGATTGGTTCTTGTTAAGACTGTACTTGGTGACGTGTTGAGACCTGTGCAACGACTGTTTCCTTTGGAGTTCCATGATGGCGAATGTCATGTTACAAGTTCTGACGTCTCTCCTGATCTAGAAGATAGCAGTTCAGTTCCGTCTAATCAAAGCGGTTGCAAAGACTTATGTGATGAAAATAGTGCGGGAGTGCTTAAAAGCAGTGTACCCGATAATGTTAAAACTACTAGAAGTAGTAGAGTATCCAAGATACCAAGAAAATATTTAGAGACTTTAAGTACTGTTAAGTTTTAGTTTAAACCTTGCGTAGTAGGGTAATCTCTTGTTGTTTCCTACTTTTAGTGAGGGACGTTATTCTGTTAACTGTTCCTCAGATGGGAGAATGTCAGGAAACCGCTGGTTTTCTATTTGGTTTATATAATTATTATTATTTAGTCACAGCGGCAACGTAGCGGGCCTGCTGGTTTTGTTTTGAGTATTCTTGGATTTTTACTGTTG
The DNA here is from genome assembly GCA_935413205.1 of Polydrusus cervinus. Taxonomy (NCBI): domain Eukaryota; kingdom Metazoa; phylum Arthropoda; class Insecta; order Coleoptera; family Curculionidae; genus Polydrusus; species Polydrusus cervinus. The sequence goes on from OW284516.1 coordinate 33,476,301, forward strand.
CTAGGTTTTGTAATATTGTTAATGTCACTAATTACAGTTCATCTTCAGAATTCAAAGAGAAAACGCGTCAAAAGTTTTTTGAAATTTATAATCGTTATATTGTAGCAAATCTTTCATAATTAATTAAACTGTCTCTTTTGAGAATAAGCTAAATGTTTGTTTCTCTCCGAACCGTCGGTGCCGGAGCGACGGGTAGTTGACTCAACGGTTTTTTTTAATAACCTTTTTTGTTTTTTTTCATGTAAATATTTTTAGATCGCGATATGTTTTGAACGGGGATCCAACCCCAATCGACTTAAGACTTTTATTATTTACGAAACAGATAAAAAAAATAATAGACAAATCTTCCATAAATGGTAAAACATGAAGATGAGTACATAAAACCAGATAATACAGACGAAATTATAAGATTTCTAAAAAAAGAAGAATTCCAATTTCTACTAAAGGTTTTAAGGTTATGGTTTTTCTACTTACAGTATTGTTACTTTTCCTTCTACGTTAACAGTGTTGCTACTTTGTAAACTGGCGATTATTTTGAAAAATTTTACCATATTGAACGTTAAAAGTTCATATTAATGCACAAAAGCAATTTTTAATTGTTTAAAAGGAATTCTACAGCTATTTTGTTGTACTTTCGGAGTTATAATTCTTACGCAAGCAGAAATAAACCCGAACAAACCTTTTTTTCTTCTGTAGATTTTAACACAACTATTTAATCAAACTAGCTATGGTCTAATATTCATTTTTATATATAAATATATCGCTTTTGTCTGTTATGCGTTTAAATGTAAATATCACCGTTGTTATTGATTTTAGCGATATATGGTGAAGACAAATTTTGCTTAGAATTTTACTCTCTATCAAGCAGTTATAACAAAAATAGCCCTTTTTTTTGTTAATATTACGTGATTTTGATATTTAATTTTTTTTTTTTGACATAACCGTAATCATCAGCACATGAAACTATTTACTAATTATAATAAGAAAGTTAGCAATAGTGCCGACTTTATTTTGAACACTCAGTATGTGAACAGATTACGTAAAACTTGCCATACAAAAGAGCGGCTTTTTATCCAAATCAGCGGCGGCGCCAGGGGGGGGGGGCAGGGTGGGAACTGGCCCACCCTAGAAACATGAGTGCCCACCCTGATGCCCCCCCAAAATTGATTGATCCGTTCTGTAAGGGACTTGGCTATAAAAGTTTTGATGAGTGGTTGTATGGTATTTTGAAGAGAGAACGATGACCTTTTTTTTTAGACATCACGTAGAAAACAAGAGAAAGATTTTGTTTGTCGCAGCCTATAGCGTTCTAGAGCCGCGACCTTTTTTTTTTTTTTTTTTTTTTTAGAAGTCGCTTTTATTTTAGGTAGTGCCCACTCCAAAATCACCGAGCCCATTTGTGCCCTCCCATCCCAAAAATCCTGGCGCCGTTACTGATCAAAAAAACTAAGCAGGATATTGAATTTCTGTTTTTACCAATAGAGAGGTGGCCTCTATGTGGGCAAGAGCGGCTTTTTATCCAAATTACAAAAAAACTAAGCAGGATACTGAATTTCTGTTTTTACCAATAGAGAGGTGGCCTCTATGTGGGCGAGAGAAAGTTATTTTCATGCAAAAAAAATCCAGGAAAAACTACAAGCCAATGAAAACAATTAAAATTATTGTTTAGTTTTATTGTATTGATATTGTTATGAAAATATCTATGAGTCCAAATTTAAAAGTTTTCAAACATCCATCAATAAACATTACCCAGGATTCCGGTCAAGAGAAGCCAATATTATCAATATTATATAAGAGCACTTATACAGTGACCGGCAAAAAGTTGGACCCATATGGGAAACTTTTTTATTATTGAAATAGTAAAAGAACTTTTTATGCTGATAGCCTCTGCATGATTGGTAACCTAAAAATTTGTTTTGACATTAGACACGTGACTACTCGTTTGTCTGGAATATTGAAAAGAAAGTATATATTTTGTCGTGAAAATCTGGTATTAGAGTACAAGATATTGAAAAAAGTAATTTGAAAAAAATGTTTAGATTTTAATTTTATGCTGGTGTGCAAAGTTTAATACAAAAATTCAAAAAAAAATATTTTTTTTTAATTTAAATTAATTTTAAATTCTAAAAATAAATAAATAAATTAAAACTCATCTTATTTCTAATTTTCAATTTGGTAGAAGAAACTTTAGGAGATACGTTAAAACTTGTTCAAAATTATAAAGAACTGCCTTTCGTAAGCATATTGTTCCAGAAATACCTATAATTGGTAAATATGGTTGCTAGATACAGGACCTTGACGCACCCAGTTACATGATAAAAGCTAAATTTTGAGTTTTAGCAAATAACATTTTTCAAGATAACAAAAATGTTTAAATATTGGTTTTTAATCATTTAACACATTTCCATTAAATTAATGGAAATATGAAAGTACCATTTGATATTTTTTTAAATTTAAAAAAAAAATTTTTATTTTTTATTTTTGTTTTAACCTTTGCACACCAGAATAAAATTAAAATCTAAACACTTTTTTCAAATAACTTTTTTTAATATCTTGTACTCTAATACCAGATTTTCACGACAAAATATATACTTTTTAATTTTCCTGATAAACGATGTAATAGAACGGGATTGCTAGCTTTGTTCTTATTTCGATTTTTTCGTAAGAATAACGTTTTACAGAATACATATGTTTGACATTATCCCAACGGGGAAACTAAAAGGATGCTTTCGGTAAATAAAGCAATAAAATACTTTCGAAATCCTTATTGGTATCGAAGCAATTCGTAGAAAGTTATACGGTACTTTCTCTTTAAAGTATACTTCTAACTGCCTGTCGATCCGAGAGATGGTCAGCATGTGTTCAACGAACCCTTCGCCGGAGGGCTCTTTTATGACTGTTTCGCGTATATTATACTACATGAATCATATGTTGGGAAAACTAAAAAATGGAAAATATATGAGGAAGTTGGTTGTTGGATCTGTATCTTGGCCGATCCGATTAAGAATGGAAAAGGCTAAGTGCAATTGTGTTGCTTTTTCCCATAACGTTTAAATGTGTTTTTTAAACACATTTGACTTAGTACTTTAGGTTAATTAGGTATACTATCTCTAGTACCTTTGTATAAATTAGTGAATAAGTAAGTTAGAGAGAAGGTTAGTATTTTATTCTCAAATCGTAAGACTGGGGCCATCTATTATCTATTGGTTAAATCTCTCAGTACCTAAGGCAAATGACCAACGAGTAACGAGGACCCGGATTGGTCCGCGAAGGGTAAAAGTCACCCTATTGGGTAAAAGACATAATTAAGGGGGGGTAGTTAGATGGTCAAGAGGTCAGAACGGATATTGGAAAATCTGAAAAAGGAGTTCCTCGGGGTTATCGGTACGGGAAAGTTCCAAGTTCGTTTTCGTAATGAAAGGTTTCGAAGGGATAGTTTGTACGGGAAAGTTACGAAAGGTTATTCTTATGCGACAGTTCCGAGTTTTATGTCTTACGAAAAAGTCTCTCTAAGAAGCCCGCGAGTTTCCGTTTTAATAAACAGTTCATGTTTTCGCGTTTGTTTTCTTGTGAAAGTGAATCTTGATTCAAAGTGCAAAGATGGGATTAAATATCAGGGTTTACGATCGTCATTTAGGACTCTTCAATCTTAGGATTAACTTCAGGGTTTTCTTTATTTTAACTGAATCAGATTGGGTGGTTTTCTCATATCAAGGGTTTATTTTCGAGTTTGTTCTCTTTCACAGTAAACGCATGTCTGGGTTTTAATTGCATAGTCGGTATCATTTCAGTAAAACACCTCTCTTTATTCTCTTACACTTATCTTGTAAATATCTTAAGTTTAATATTGTAAAGTTTCTTTTTCTTTATCTCTTGTTGTTAATAGATTTAAGTGTTTTGAAAATCTAGTGTTTTATTATTCACTGGAAACAAGGGGATAGGGGATTCACGCTAACAAGAGTGGACGACTCGCGTTCGCGCGTAGACAGCGCCGTTTCTAAGGACTATCGAGGCAGAGCTGAAATATCTGGTGAAGGCCCGATTGGTAAGTTGTTATAATATCAATTAACACCTTAATTAACACTCAAGGAGAAACGTCACGACTGGAGTGCTCTTACGATAAAAGTGTAGTCAGGTAGTTATTTCCGGGATAAATTTTAAACTCATTGTGAAAGGAAGGATCTAGATCGTCGGTCAAGAAACGCTACCATTGTTTCTAAAACGCTACCAGTTAGACTCGTAATTCAATATTAGTAGACAGTGCCTTAATCTAGATCAATCCCGTCACATAAAAATTGGTGGCAGCGTCGTTGATCTTTCTTTTAGCTTAGTTGCAGGTTTCGATGTGGTTAGCATAAATTTGATATTGTTGTCAGTTATTTGTGTAACTAAGGCAACAGGAAAGAGAACCTTACGCCGTGTTTTTTAGGCTTTTTAGGGAAAAACGTATATAGGTACTAATTTTTTCTGTAAAAACATTTTTCTCCTTATTGTTTCCGTTGTACTATCTATTACGGTCGGATAAAATATATTTCTACCTAGAAAAGTAATTACTTTGAGTTAAAATAATAGTAATTTGATTGCAGAAGGATGAATTTGTAATTGGAACATGTAATCTTCTTTTTTGGGATAACATATTGAACTATGGATGAATTTTGAAAGAAATTTATTTATTATTTAGTATGTTAATTAACATCTGCTCTGTTTCTAAAAACAATTATGTATAATTGCTCAGACATTCAATGCTGTATCATGAAAAGTGCTAAAACCGTTTTTTTTAGCGTATCTTTTGCTCGAAATGTTCTAATTTATATTCATCATACCACTTGATGGCATTACAATGACATGAAAAGTTAAGTCTTATGTTATTTTATTCCCTGGAATAAAATATGTTTGTTGGATAGTAAATTGCTTTTCTTTGGTATTGTTCTATTAAAATCACGATAATTGAGGTAAAATTGAATAAAAAACTAAGTATCATTAAACATACGCGGAAGGAACGAAGGAATCAAAATTTTCTGCCTGAATGAAAACCAAACAAGTATTTTTCTACGAATTAAAAGATCATTTTCTTAATTTTTGCTGTTAGAGTTGTTTAAGGGTAGAGATAGATAGGGTTTTCAGATAATAGTAAGCAAGAGCACAGAACTTCAAGATTCCAGGAAGATTATTGCATGTGTATACTAAAATAGGTCAGTGTATGTTGTGTGAAAATATTAGCTTTCGATATCGACTGTAGAACCATGGTTATGTGGTTAAAAGTTTCGTGTATAGATTGTCATAAAAGTGAAAGATAAAGTTTCGGTTTGTAAAATTTTAGTAAAGAAAAACACAACAATATATTGACCGTTCGTTGAGTAGATAAATACTAATAAAACTTTGGAACTCCGTTGACATATATCGTGTAAGTATATGTCATCGTATTGTTATTTAAATGAGATGCAGAATTTGTTGTATTGTTTATTTTGGTCAAATTAAACTATTCCTCGTTTTTGCAAAGTATAAAAATATGTCTGCGATTTTTAAATAGGGTTATTTTATTCAAATCAGCTGCGTTTTATTTCTTTTCATTATGTATGGTGATTAGAAGTATAATTTTGTGATATTCCCAACAATGTAATTTTTTTCGAAATGTCAACAAAATATTTTAAATAGCGAAACTTTCGGTTTGTTTCATTGAATTATTTTCTTAAGAAACTAATCCATTTTTCTTCCAGCATAATATTATTTTATTGTTTAATCACCGATGTCATAAATCTTCATACAAACCACCCCAGTGCCGTGTCAATGAACCAAACAAGTGACTCTAGGAGGGTACAGCTGTAGATTCCTACCAAGTGTTTTGAATATTATTGTTTGATTTTAGCGTTTTGGATAGCACTAATACGATTTGGATGGACAGCGATTAAATTCCGATTTTTGTTAATAATAATTTTCGTTACAGGGTTGATTATGATCAGAGCCAGGCGGATAGCAGCGAGTTTTGAATATTGGAAGCAATGTATATTATTAGTTAGAATTTTTTTTTTCAGGTAACTCTTTTTTACAGGTATTATGTTCTCGACAGGATATTTGGGTTTTGGTTCATAGGGTTGTTGTTATTGGTTTGCGTTTGTTTTAATCTCTAACTTTGTTTATCGATTTGATTTTGAGGTTTAATAACTTCGTGGTATGAAGGTAAGATGCATGAGATTTACATTTATTACACTGTAGTTGTATAACAGGTAGAATTGTTGTAGTAGGTCATCTGTACTCTTATTTAAATAATTTATCGATTGCACAAGTTAAATATTATTGTACGAATGTAGTTTTAGCCCAGCAGGACGCCTATGATTTGAGGATAGGTACCTACCTATATTATCTGGGTTACGTTTGGGTTACTATGGTATACTGGTGAAAAGGTAATAAAGAAATTACCATTTAATGAGGGAATGGTCAGGAATAACGTTGAAAAGGCGCGATATAGAGTTTGATAGTCTGGGGCCTGGTGCTACATTTGCATAATATTTTTACAATGGAAGGGTATTCGAAAGGTGTATAAGATATGACATAGTTTTATTATTTTTTTTTTTTGATGCGGAAGAACACCTAATCGGTAGAATGCCATTTCCTTTGCGGGTTTTTTGATATTGCCGGTTGAAATTTTTTTTTTGAAATTTTTGGTAAAAAGCGAAATGGAAGGAAAGGATAATAAAAAGCGATAGCCAATTAACATCTGGATTAGGTCATTTAACGGGAGGGTTATTTTTATTTTTCATTGGAAAAAGAACATTAGTAGTATCGATTAGAATCTCGAGGTAAAGGCTAAACTTTTTGTGATCTTTTTTTTTTAGTTTTGGTATTTTTAGTGTTTGCTTTTTTTTGAAAAAAAAAGGGTTTGCGGAGAAGATTAGTAACATTTTAAGGAATTTCAGGTACAGGTAGTTTTTTTAAATTTTGTGAAGTACGGTGATTTGTGAAGTGGTTTTATTTTATTTAAGAAGTGAGTTCAATGTTGTTAAAGGGCGTTATTACCATATGGGCGGGTCAACTTATTTGATAATAGATTAAAGGATTACCGGTTAGAAGAAGTTATATCTGGAGGAGATTCATACAACGTTAGTTCTGTGTGGATATAACTTGACCTTGCATATTGGTTATCTAAATGACTCTACCTCGTTGAGAAGCACAGCGACGATGCGACGGAACTAGCGTAACACACAGATAAGAGCGTTTACGGCATACCTCTGCAGACGAGTGAGTCTGTAGGCATTTTCAAAGGACAAGCTAGCGAGAATAATGAGAATAATATGGATTTTATTGGCGTAAAGGCCAGGGAGCACCGGGTTATAGTAGGAGAATTACGTAACTCGAAGGGTGTTGACCCCGGATTAATAGGAGAACTACGTAACTCAAAGGGCGATGAGCCGGGAGTTATAGTAGGGCTACGTAACTCAAATGGTGTCGAACCGGGAGGTATAGTAGCAAGGATACGTAACTCAAATGGGGTTGAGCATAGAGTTATAGTAAGAGAGAGGCGTTACTCAACCTGTGCTGAGGAAATGGTACCAACCTTTGAAAATGAGGCATGCTTGTCTAGTTCCGTTGATTCACCAACAGTTAGAAATTTTTCTGGAAATCTTGAGGGTATCTGAAATCCCGAGGATACAGAGAAAATTTCCCAGTTGTACAATAGACCGGAAGAAAAGGACAACAACCTGGTTAACAATAGTACTCTTAACTTCAGCAGCCGACCGCTAAGGGCTGGTCCCCTAGTAACAAGTTTGGTGATAGTTTAAAACAACTAAATCTTGTCAGACTGCGTGAAGACTTGGAAATTCTGTTTCACGGCTGTGATCTCGTGGTTCCTGTAGACGTGCAGGTACTACGATTTGCGAGCCACTCAATCATGACTGATGTCGGTATTTGTATGGCGGCGACCGCCATATTTACCATCGAAGCCCCACAAGAAGGCAAAAATAGAAGTATTGTTGTCCCATTTCTAAATACTACTCCCCTACCTCAGACCATAAAAATACACCCCCCCCCCCTTTTGTTACATTTGGTGAATGTAGACAGTTTGGATATAGGTACAGATCTCTCGATAATTCTGTAGTTAGGAAAATGACGTGAAATGAATGGGACTATGTGGTGAACATAGTAAGTGTTAAGCCATGTGCAAGTTTCCGATGAATGAGAAATTGATAGGAAAGTATAGCGATACTTTTGTACAAGAAAAAAGAAGAAAATGGTGAAATTTTGGGAAGTTACAGCGACGTTTTATACAGGAGGAAAGACGATTTTCAAAGCGGAAAATTTAGAAGTAAACAAGGTAAAAACGAGTAATAACGCACCGATAACAAAAACATGTTATCAAAATTCCTTAGGTTCTCCGAAGAAGTAAGTATAGACACAAATCATTTCTGTTTTTTTTTGTTAACCAAATGCAAAGGAGGGATTTTAGTTTTAGTACTAGACGAAATGAAATGAAAGAAGCGACGAGACAAGTAGATGGAATGAATGAAATGAATGGAAGAAACAGAAGTCGCTTATCTAGAGCCATTTCCCAAGAGTAAGGCTGAAGATGTACGGTTTAGAAGAAGCAAAAACTAGGGAAGGTATAGGAAGAAAAAGCAAGAAACCGAGACCATTGTGTAATATTTAAGTGGTTTATACCTAAGTTTTATCGTTGTAAAAAGGATTTATTTTAATAAAGATGTTTTTTTTAACCAAAAGTTTTTTGTGTATATCACCTGTCGTGAGCATAAGTAATGTCTTGATGTTTTAGTAGAAAAGGAGCCGTGATGAGATGAAACGCGTTAATGTTTACCCTATGCAGGAATGTGGAAATAAGGGGATATGAGTGAGTGGAGACAGCTATAGAATTTACAGAGTTATCCCTTCTATCCGGGAAGCCATGTCAGATGCTGCAGGAAATGTCATGGAGTAAACGTCAGGTTACGTGAGTGCTAAGGACCGACTGTTTGGAGTAGACCAAGGGAGGACTTCTGAACGTTACCAGAGCAACCAGTTTTGTATGAAAGCGGATTCCAGTTCCGCATGGTTGTTACACATATATTAGTTAAACACGAAACGTTAATGGAATGCCACTCTCAGTCAACTCCCAAATCAGAAAATAACTGGATCACTCCTGGACTCAAAAGGAACACTGAAGCGGTTGAGTTGGAGGCCAGTTAGAAAGAAGATAGAAATGTCAATGCGAGGTCTTTCATTTCCCCGATGAGCTCCAATGGTTTATATACACAGGAAGATATGGGAAAATGCTAGCAGACACCGTTATACCCCAACATCAGGAGAGGCAGGAACTAACCAGGATACCAGGAGAATAGAGGGCACTGACAATACCAACCGTTTATATGCCAGATCCGTTCTCCCAACACGAACTTACAAAGAACGCATACCCTACAGCGGAGGAGGCATGGAATTTTAGCCAGTTAGCTATGGAGTGGAGCTAATTACCTCACTTTGAAGAAGCTAACCAATAATCATTCCAAAGGGTGGCAGTACCTACCAGCCAGTTTACCGAAGAACTTAGCCCATGCCTACCATGTTAAGTCCCAACTACCAGTTCGAGGGGGAGTAACCCCAACGGATGAGGATATGGATTTCAGCGAAACCAAGATGGAGCCGACCGCTCTCAAAAGTATTTACCCAGCCAGTCCGGACCAGGGAGCAGTAAATGAGGAGGCCGATTGCTGTTTCAAAGACATTAGTGTTACGAATTGGACCTTCTCAGGAACAGTGATTCGCGGGACAGTGGTAGAACAAAAGTGCGTGTAAATTCGTGAGTGTTGAAATTCGCCCGTCAAAGACTGCATTTAGCAGAATGGTTAGTGGAATGGTGATCTGTAATTTGTAACTTTAGGTTTATAGATTGAGTAATTGGTAGTTTGTTTACGAACGAGCAAGATGCAAACCAGTGGCGTACGTATTGTCTTCCTTTTTTTTTGTTTATGCAACATATGATTCAGTCTAAGTGGGGGGCAATGTAATAGAACGGGATTGCTAGCTTTGTTCTTATTTCGATTTTTTCGTAAGAATAACGTTTTACAGAATACATATGTTTGACATTATCCCAACGGGGAAACTAAAAGGATGCTTTCGGTAAATAAAGCAATAAAATACTTTCGAAATCCTTATTGGTATCGAAGCAATTCGTAGAAAGTTATACGGTACTTTCTCTTTAAAGTATACTTCTAACTGCCTGTCGATCCGAGAGATGGTCAGCATGTGTTCAACGAACCCTTCGCCGGAGGGCTCTTTTATGACTGTTTCGCGTATATTATACTACATGAATCATATGTTGGGAAAACTAAAAAATGGAAAATATATGAGGAAGTTGGTTGTTGGATCTGTATCTTGGCCGATCCGATTAAGAATGGAAAAGGCTAAGTGCAATTGTGTTGCTTTTTCCCATAACGTTTAAATGTGTTTTTTAAACACATTTGACTTAGTACTTTAGGTTAATTAGGTATACTATCTCTAGTACCTTTGTATAAATTAGTGAATAAGTAAGTTAGAGAGAAGGTTAGTATTTTATTCTCAAATCGTAAGACTGGGGCCATCTATTATCTATTGGTTAAATCTCTCAGTACCTAAGGCAAATGACCAACGAGTAACGAGGACCCGGATTGGTCCGCGAAGGGTAAAAGTCACCCTATTGGGTAAAAGACATAATTAAGGGGGGGTAGTTAGATGGTCAAGAGGTCAGAACGGATATTGGAAAATCTGAAAAAGGAGTTCCTCGGGGTTATCGGTACGGGAAAGTTCCAAGTTCGTTTTCGTAATGAAAGGTTTCGAAGGGATAGTTTGTACGGGAAAGTTACGAAAGGTTATTCTTATGCGACAGTTCCGAGTTTTATGTCTTACGAAAAAGTCTCTCTAAGAAGCCCGCGAGTTTCCGTTTTAATAAACAGTTCATGTTTTCGCGTTTGTTTTCTTGTGAAAGTGAATCTTGATTCAAAGTGCAAAGATGGGATTAAATATCAGGGTTTACGATCGTCATTTAGGACTCTTCAATCTTAGGATTAACTTCAGGGTTTTCTTTATTTTAACTGAATCAGATTGGGTGGTTTTCTCATATCAAGGGTTTATTTTCGAGTTTGTTCTCTTTCACAGTAAACGCATGTCTGGGTTTTAATTGCATAGTCGGTATCATTTCAGTAAAACACCTCTCTTTATTCTCTTACACTTATCTTGTAAATATCTTAAGTTTAATATTGTAAAGTTTCTTTTTCTTTATCTCTTGTTGTTAATAGATTTAAGTGTTTTGAAAATCTAGTGTTTTATTATTCACTGGAAACAAGGGGATAGGGGATTCACGCTAACAAGAGTGGACGACTCGCGTTCGCGCGTAGACAGCGCCGTTTCTAAGGACTATCGAGGCAGAGCTGAAATATCTGGTGAAGGCCCGATTGGTAAGTTGTTATAATATCAATTAACACCTTAATTAACACTCAAGGAGAAACGTCACGACTGGAGTGCTCTTACGATAAAAGTGTAGTCAGGTAGTTATTTCCGGGATAAATTTTAAACTCATTGTGAAAGGAAGGATCTAGATCGTCGGTCAAGAAACGCTACCATTGTTTCTAAAACGCTACCAGTTAGACTCGTAATTCAATATTAGTAGACAGTGCCTTAATCTAGATCAATCCCGTCACAACGAGTAGTCATGTGACTAATGTTAAAACATATTTTTAGGTTACCAATCATGCAGAGGCTATCAGCATAAAAAGTTTTTTTACAATTTCAATAATAAAAAAGTTCCCATATGGGTCCAACTTTTTGCCGGTCACTGTATAATTTCGCATGGAGCTTGTAACTTTGAAGAAGAATTTAGAATTATTGTTTGGATGCCCTTAAGAAACGTGGATCATATCATGGCCATTTTTTCTAGCTAATGTTTTCGATATAAATTTGCAATTAATGCATTTTAAGACATTTCCTCGAAAACTAATAAAAATATCCGCGGGCACTCAATTTTTCGTACCTAGATTTGCGCCCTCCCATACACAATATCCACGAGCCGTCACTGGCTTCTTTTCACAGACTGCATTTACATTCCAAACATGTATGTGTATACTTACTTTATGTTTGTTAGCGTCTGTTATTTCAATCCATTTAATGAAAACCGATACACAAATGTAATTTGTAAAATACACATGGAAGAAGAGTTTAATGATGCGGTACATACATATATTACCGTGCTTTGCCACGGGGAGAAGCGGATTAACGGAACATATTGCAGGTTTTGGGAATTCTGTTACATGCACTTGTAAAACAAACCGGCGCTGGCAAACATTTTCCATGTTAAACGAACTAATATTACCAATAAAAATGTTACCTATATTTCGTTAGATCGATCTCTAGACGCGTTTCACCATATCATGGCTCATCAGTGGAGCTAGAATTCGACGAAAGAAAGGAATAACTTAAAACTGCTTTAAGCAGTATGTTGTGGAGTACACCAGCAAGATGTTGCATGGAGCGACATCTGTATGTCGCAAGACTAAATCATAATTTCTTATAAATTAAATTGGCCCGTGTCAATATTTATTATATTATTATAGCTTTTATATTATAAAAAGTTTTAATGTAACAAAAAGATGGGATTGATATACTTTAAAGTTTATTTTCGTCTTTTTAGCGCATTCAAATAAAAGTTTTTTTTTAATCGCGGCAGTGCCTTAGAGGTGAGTTAATGGCATTCGACCGAAGCGATCCGGGTTTGACCCCCGGAGTGGACATACGCACAATTAAAAAAAAGTATGTTCGAAATTTAGCAGGTTTAAGAATGCAGGAAGAGTGTAAAATGTATTATCTACCAACCCACCCCATTCACGCCAGTAACCAGGCTGGATGAGATCGGCCATCTCGTGGGGTGCGGAAGAAGATCGTAGGTCATGCAATGGCAAAAAACTAAGGGTTGATAGCCCTTGGGGGGTGTCGCATGACGGAGGATCGTGGTACGGAACCCACGTTAAGCGGTAGGCCCTGGCAGCGATCGAAAAGGAAAAAATTCTAATTCGAAAGAAGGGCAAGAAATGACAAAGTTTTTGTAATTTTGTTTATCTATTTGTTTTTTAGTTTTCGTTGCCTACTTTTCTCAGTACCTATGTTCATTTCAATAATTAATGCGTCATTGTTGCACGGTCGCTTGTATTGTCATCAACACTGAATCAATTAATCACTGAAAAAGGAAGTGGATCTAGTTTTTTTTTATAGTTTTTTCACTGCCCTGTATACTATTTAACCTGAAGTCCTATACTGGGTATATTCTGGGTGTAGATGTAGCATCAGGTCATGCTTATCATAAGAATGCATTTTCATTAAAACGGAAACACCATGTGAAATTTCAACTTTGTAGGTTAAGAGAAAGTGATTCTAATTCAGCTTGCAAGATTTGACCCTAAAACACACACCCATCTCTAACATGGCAAATTAAATAAGAGCTTTTAACATCAAAATATAGTTTTTTTTCTACTGCCGTGCGTAAAATACTTACGCACCCCGCACTATGCAGCGTGTTCGTGGATTTGCTTGCCAAATGTAAAACTTCTTTATTATCAATTTATTCACAAGTTATTCCTTATAAAAAGTTTTGCTTCTAAAATTATTAAGATTGGTTTAAGAATTTCTTTTTAATATTGTACAGGGTGTCTCAAAAAACGTAAAACTGTAATTCTAAATGTGAAAAAACTTTATACCAATATTTATTAACTGGCAAATTGGAAAGAGCGAAAAGCGCATTAAATCGTCAACTAAATTGTAGTTTACAAGGCACTGATAAAGTTTTTTTTGAATAGTTACTTAACATTTTTTATAAACAATATCGACAAATACCATCGCAATATTTATTATTAAGCTATCAATGTACTATTTTCAGGTTAATTTAGTATACAGAGTGACTAAAATATTTAGATAATTTACAACCTAATTGAAAATTTATTAAACAATCATATAAACATATTTACACATAACAAATTTTTCAATTACTAGTAATTATACAGTAAACACGAACAAATATACATAGAAGCATAAATTTCAATAAGCCCCCCGTTGTTCATCATACACCTAATAATTTTTTTTCTAAAACTTCTGACGGCATTCGATAGTTGATGTCCCCGTAGCCCGGCACATTCCTGAGTTATTCGTCTCTTGAGGTGTTCTCTGTCTCGGGGCCGCCTTTTATATACCCTTTCTTTGAGGACACCCCACAAAAAATAATCCGGTTTGGTGAGATCCGGGGACCTCGCTGGCCAATGACAAAAACGCAAATCTTGATCTGTACCTCTTCCTATCCACCTATAAGCAAAATTTCTGTTCAGCCAATGTCTAACTAGCAATGCAAAATGTCCGGGAGCTCCATCTAGCTGGAGCAATAATTTCCGTATTAGAAAATTAAAAATTTAGAAACACCTCACCGTTTATATTATCATCAAAAAATATTGGTCCCAACAATCGGTCCCCGACTATACCACACCACACATTTACTTTTTCAGAATATTGGTTTCGGCACTGTATAACCCAATGAGGGTTATCCACTGACCAATAACGGGAGTTTTGAGAGCTTCCAATACCGTTGGTCGTAAAAACAGCTTCATCTGAAAAAATTATTTTAAAAGGTAAACGGCGATCGTCCTCCATAACGCCTAATAACCAAGCAGAAAAATCTAGTCTCAATTCCGAGTCCCCTGGTAATAATGTATGGGTAAATTTTGGCTTAAAAGGTTTAATTTTATGTTTTTTTAGAACCATTTTAATAAAGTAGATTTTAAAGTCCAAATCTCGAGACATTTGCCTTAAACTCGTTTTAGGGAATTCGTTGATGTAGAGCAAAACATTAAGTTCATCATTTTCATCGTATAAGCGAGAAAGATTATTTTGACCCTGGTTTTTTCTTCTCCGAAAAAAGTTTGGAGAGCACCGTTTGAATTTACTCATAACATTACTTATTGTTTGATGGGTTATTGGTGTTGGTCTTTCCGGATGATTATTGTTAAATTCTTCGGCTGCTTTTCTATTTGTGCGATAATTATTTCCAACTATTAAAACAATCTGGACTTTTTCTTGATCAGTTAAACTCATTGTTAGAGGATAAAATACAAACTAGAAAAGTTTTATTGTCATGTCATTTCGTGAAATGTGTCTTTACAGGATTTTACCTTAACATTTAATTATTTACAGGTAAAAGTTTAATTTATAATTATTAGGCTTTATTTAAAACTTTACTTAATGAAACAATAATTTATTGTTGTTCTGTATGGTGTATGATGAACAACGTGGTATCCATATTGTTTATGAAAAATGTTAAGTAACTATTCAAAAAAAAAGTATCAGTGCCCTGTATAAGTACTACAAATTAGTTGACGATTTAATGCGCTTTTCGCTCTTTCCAATTTGCCAAGTTAATAAATATTGGTATAAAGTTTTTTCACATTTAGAATTAAAGTTTTTCGTTTTTTAAGACACCCTGTACAATATTAAAAAGAAATTCTTAAACCAATCTTAATAATTTTAGAAGCAAAACTTTTTATAAGGAATAACTTTTTTTCGAAAAATTGATAATAAAGAAGTTTTCCATTTGGCAAGCAAATCCACGAACACGCTGTACAAACTGTATAAAATTTAACTTTTTACTATAATGCTTAAAGCAAGAGTTATTACATTAATGTTAATACCTGCATTTTTAATTGGACCTTGGACAAATGGCAATTTCTTTTTGACGTATCTAAATGTTGACATTTTGCGATTTATGTCATTTCAATTTTTTGGATTATTAAAGATTTTAATAAGGTAAGTTTGAATTGTGATATCCATTGTAATATTGGTATAATTTTATTTTATGTTTTTAATTTTCAATAAAAATATGGACAGGGATTTATCGGATATTGCAGATTCTGCACAGAAAGCTTCTTTTTGCTGTCTTCTCAAACAATTTACGAGCAAGAATATATATTTTTACATTATTGGAACTAATCCTTTTAATACAGAAGAAGAATTTCTCTTTATTTCGTCAGATCCATCCCTAGACGCGTAATACTTTTAAGTTATCTATAATATGTTTCTTGTCAATATTTATTATAGATTATATGGACACGTTTTATTAATTTAGGTTGAATTTATTTTTGGCATTCCTGAGACATTTCGCTCAGAAGAACTGATGTAAATGACAATAAGTGGTATTAAAAATGAGGAAACAGTCCTTATTACAAGAATTCCTGATTTAAATACTGGCATAGATAGAGTTTTTACAGTTTTAAACCGAAATAATTACATTTATTTATCGCACATTATAAAATGTATCACATTTAGACTAAAACAAATTTTGTTAAGTACAATATAAACCATTAAACTATTCACCTTTTTTCACTTTATAAGATATTTTATTTTACGCGTTAGAACTTAAAGTTAAATACTTTACGCACCAGTGCATGTGAGGGAATACGTGGTTTTGGTCTTATTTTTTTGAAAAACTAATAAAATCGAACTTGAAAATAAACTTTTTCTACTTCCACAAGGAAATTAGCTGTTTCCTTTACACTTAAGTGACGGGAAAAGTAGGCTATTCCAATTAACTGTGCGGCAAAATTTCATATTCATCCTAGTTAGGATATGAAACTGACCAATCACAGTAGTCAATTACAGAGAAGCCAAATTTACATGTTGTAAATTCGTTTTCTGACAGTTGAGAGAAGTTAGGTTAACAATATGCTTCAAAAATATTCAAATCTGTCAGATGAAATTTGTTCTTTTTTAATTTAATTCAAAACATTTATCCCAGACTCTATGTATAGGTCCACAATATTTTCCTAAAAAGTACACGAAATGGTGCGAAAATTGAAGGTGTAATAACAAAATTAATACCCAAATATAGTTCTACCAAATTATTGTTATTTTCTGACCGAACTAAAGATTTGCGCACAGGCGCACTTTCTTATTTCAAAAATATTTTTATTTCCATTCATTTCTAGACAATAATTACTACAAGCTTTGCATAAAATGTACTATATACCTACCAAATGAACGTTTTCTTACTAACCTTGGTTATTTTTTTCCATACAAATAATATATTAATATAAATATTTGTGCACGGGGATATTTTCTGATATATTTTGAACGAGGATCCAACCCCAATTGATCTTAAAACTTTAATTATACGCAACAAACATAGAAAATTAACACGTAATTCTTCCTTAAATGATGGAACATAAAGATAACCGGATAAAACAATCGAAATTATAAGATTTGTAGAAAAAAAATCCATTTTTTACTAAAATTTTTAAGGTTATTTCTACTTACAGTATTGCCACTTCTCTTTCCACAATAACAGTGTTGCTAGTTTGTAAATGGGCGATTATTTTGAAAAATTTGACCGTAGCGAACGTTAAAAATTCATATTAATGCACAAAATACATTTTTAACTGTTTAAAACGAATTCTAAGTACAGCTATTTTGTTGTACTTTCGGAGTTATAATTCTTACATAAGCAGAAATAAACCCGATCAAACCTTTTTTTCTTCTGTGCATTTCAGTAAACCAATTAATTAAAATACCTATGGTTAAGAAAATAAATTGTTCGTTTTTATTAAAATATATATACCTATATATAGGGTGATTCACGTTGAGTGGCCTATTAGAAGATATCGGAAAGGAGTTAACTTATCTTTTCAAAAATTTGATAGCAGACATAATTGGCTTTGAGCTTTAAAAACATTATATTTTGACGTTTTGATTACTTCCGGTTATACCGGAAGTTAATGTTAACTTTGCTATTTTAAATGAAACACCCTGTATATTTTAGCATTTTTGATTACCTTATTAAAACCTAAATAACTTTTGTTAATAATAATCTATTTCTATCTCTAACCGTTTTTAAGATAGGAATTATAAACGAAAACAAAAATCCCAGTCGATGTCTTCTTTTCAAAAATAATGTTGCATTAACACAAACAGAAATTTTAAGATTTTTTATTTAAAGTGCTCATAATTCCCAAACGACTAAAAATGTGGATTGTAACGTATTAGGCATTTAGATAGAAAATGTAATTCTCTACACGTTTGTAAGCTAAAAAATAAGGCGTTCCATTTGCAAAAACTGACTTATGCACATTTATTTAAATTGAAACATTCGTACAATTTTAAGAACTCCCTGTATACAAAATATGAAACATAAGTAATTTAAACTAAAGATCTATGTATTTATTGAAAGCTTACAAAAAAATTTTTCGTTTCCGAGATCTTCTAATAGGCCACTCAACGTGAATCACCCTGTGTACGCAGAGTGATAGATACTTGTAAATCATTTTTAGTACCTATCACTCTGCGTGTCTCAGTAAAAATTTGATTTCGGATGAAAGTGTTTTTGATGGCGCAATTGGTTAGCGCTCTGTACTGGATATACGGAGGTTATCGGTTCGAGTCCGGCTCGAGAAAATACTTTTTTCTGAAATTCAAATTACGTGTTCATACACAAGAACTTTCCATCTTAAGATATATATATATATATATATATCGCTTTTTGTGTGTTATTCTGCAAAAAACCGAATGTGAGAAAAATCGATATATTGAAAAGTGAGTTTGTATAAATATAAGAACTTACCCAAATCGATAAATATGTTAGTGTAATCTGGTCCATGGGTGTGCCATCAAAATTAATTTTCGTGTAATTGTTTTTTATCGTCGTTCTCACAAGTCCATGGCCAACTTAAAAGACAAGTTATGATGCCTAATTTAAATAATTTTTTTAAATTCTTAGCATGAAGTTCGGAAGTTAAGTCGTAGAAAAAATATACTGTACAACTCGAGTGGATTGTCCATATTGCGCTCGGAAGTTTGAGCACTCCGCCTACGGCTTCGTGCTCAATTTACTTCCTCGTGCGATATGGACATCATAACCACTCTTGTTGTATAAACTACTATTACGCACTAGTGCGTGTGAGGAAATGCGTGGCCTTAGTTTTTTTTAACAAGCTAATTAAATCGAACTTGAAAATAAAGTTTTCCTATTGCTAAAATAAATTCTGTAATCAAATTTAAACTCAGCAAATACGTGATTTTACAGACCACCTCTATGCAGTTACTCATTGCCTTTATTACGTCCAGAGGGCGTGGCGGAGTGCTGCACAATCAAAATATTTTACGTGAAGCTAAAAAGATTTTCCTTATATGCGCCAGTTTGCACTAAAACTTTTAATAGACTTTCATTTAAAAGTAGTTTTATAACGCAAATTTCGTTACTGCAAATGTTCTCTAATGGATTACGTTGTTGCAGCTAAAGTTAACTTATTCTTAACCCGTTTAACGCTATATACAAGAACTCTTATGCATGCTTATGTAGTAAATGCAATTACAAAGTTACTTAGTGATTGTAGGAATTATGAGCATGGGCGTCGGAATTTTTTTTTTTAAGAGAAAATTATTTATAAATAGGCTGCTGGCGTCAAAGAGAAAACAGGAGTAATTCAAGATCACTTTCTTTAAGGTACTGATTTAAAATTATTCTCTTAACAATCTTCTGTTGATAAACGAAACGAACTCTCTTAATTTGACTTTAATTAAGGCATCTCGTAAGTCGTTAATTTCACCAACTATCTTGCTATAACTATCCTTTATCATGAACTAGAATTCTGTCTTTGTCTTCACCTACAGTAAACGGTTATGATCAGAGATCAGAAGTCAACTGTTTTCATATAATAACCTACAGCCGACAAGTATATATAATAGAAAAATACTATCACTGAAAAAATAATTTATTTAAACTAAATAAAAATGGAGTTCGCCCAAACAAATATTTATTTCCTATTGTCCAAACAAATATTTATTTGAAAATATGTCCAAAATTATTTGACTGCTGATAGTAAAATTTATTATATTTAAACAAATATTATTTGATTTAAATAAGTCATTTATTGCGCTTCAAATATGTGGTATTTAATTAAAATAAATGTTTGTTTGATAGAGAAAACAAGCAAATAATAACTTATTTCTATCAACAAAATATTTATTTGTCAGCCAGCCTGCGATATTTAATCCAAACAATGTGTTGTTTCTTATAAATCATATATATAACTATTAAATAAATATTTATTTGGCCTAACAAAATAATTATTTCTTTTAAATAATTTTTCAAATTGTACCTAGTTCCTGTTATTTAACTGAAATACAATATTGTTTATCACAAATAATACTGTTTGGCCCAAATAAATATTTATTTGGATTAAATAGGTTGGATTTAAATAAATAATAAATAATATTTTCATTGAAATATATATTTATTCAAGTCAAAAAATGGTTTATTTATATACAGGGGACCTTACTCTTCTCAGCAATGGCGTCTTCAGTGTTTACTTTTAATTTTATAGGGTATACTTATATATAGATACCAAAATTCGGTTGAAACAACTGATGACACAATGGTACCGGGTTGAATTGTAGTGGCTAATGGAGTTTCCAAAGCTGTAACAGCTATGGGCTGATTGCTGAAACTTTGTGGTTGATCGCCATTTAAAATAAGTATATCACTGATGTTTGTCACAATATCATTGTCTTGAAACATTTTTTTACTAGGGGGAGCTTCGTCTTCATACTAAAATAAGAATCTTAATTTATTTGATTTTCTTAACAATATAGGTCGTACTAATAACTGGGTTAGTAGGTGTAAATATAGAGTATAAATATTTGGGGCCATTTTGTTTGATCTACAACGTGCAAAAATAGTGAAAACATAAGAAAATAGGTATGGATATGTACTTTTAACATATCAACAAGATACAATTTTATTATTAATTATCACCGTTTTTTCTATACATAATATCGTTGTCGCGCAATTTAACTTAAAATGCACCTGTTATGTTTTTATTTATTATTTTAACAATATATATATATATGAAAAAATCAACTTACCTTCAAATGATGGCCACAGGTGGCCAATGTTGTGGTTTAAAAGCCAATTTTCAACTTCCATTGCACTTATTTCCAGCACTAACATAAAATACAAATTACTCGACAGGGACCTCGAACTGGTTAGGGTGGCGGGCCACTTGCGACTGGTCATCTCGCGCTCGTCTTGACGCGTTTGGCAAACCCTTCCCGTCGTCTTAATTTTGCTGAATCCAAAAGAACCGGTAGCCAAATAAATAATTATTTACTACAAATAAATATTTATTTAAGTTTTCAAACCACTGTTAAGTTTTAAAATAGCAAATAAATTTTATTTGACGTAAATAATTACTAACCAAACAAATATCATTGCATATTCAAATAATCCTATTTATTTAATACAAACAATATTTGTGTCAGGCAAATAAAAATTATTTGGTCCCAATAAAAATAAGTCAAACAAATCACTTATTTGGCATAAAACGAGCATTTTTTTTCAGTGTATAAAATATTATTCTTTTTACTCGTTTTCCTATAAAATTGCACCATAAACGAATATATAAAACGATATGTGTCTGAAACCTTAATTTCTATATAAAACGGGACTTCTAGAAGGAAAAATTTTAAAACTATACCTTTGTAATCTAAGCCAAGAATACTTTATTTAAAGTTTTAAATTAAGTGTCCAAGCGTAAGACGAAAAATTAGGTTACAATTAGACTTTTAGATCCGAGCTCCTAGGCTCGGGGGGGGGGGGGGGGGGGCTGCAGCCCGGCGCCCCCCCCCCCCCCCCCCCCTTAAATACGCCACTGAGTGAACGAATCCATTCTGATACTTAAAAATAAAACCTATGCACTTTTTTTACCATTAGCAAATCCAGAGCCGTATTTTAATCCAGAGGTACCTACTACTAATTGGGGTCGCCTAAAAACTAATTATTTTTTTTTCGTTATAATATTCATTTAAAACACAATACATGTTGTTTTGCTTCACTAATTACATTCGAATTTTCAGGTAAACTAATATATTAACCCAATCAAAAATAAATTTGTGAAATTGGAAGATATTTACAATTTTTTTTTAATAGGAATTTGGTTAATTAGCAACATAGTCTAAAAGTAAAAATTAAAAATAAAAACTCATTTTAAAACATAAGGATAAATAAATAATAACGATACGGATCATACTGACAAATTGATATTCATTTTTTGCTACTTAATGGAATTCTCGTACAGTTTGATCTTTTCCACAGTAATATACCGATAATCGGTAATACCGCTGTTTTTTACAAGAAATCGAGGTGTATTTTATTAGATAATTTACTGAACACGAAATGAAGGTCGTTTGTGATAAAGGCAAATATACAAACATATCATAGTGATTTACTTTTAAGTTTATAAACGCGCCACAACTAACAATTAATAAAAAATCAGACGCGTGGAACGTCAAAAATCAAATTCGCTTGTTGCCATCACGGTTGCCATGAAAATGCCAAGATTTGTTAAGCTCACGTCAAAGCAAAGCACATTGGGTTTAATATTGCGTACATCTTGTCATAAAACATTTCTTTAAAAATGTCAAAATTAAGTTAAGTTTATGCCCTAAAATCAACTCAAATACTGTTGTGTGTCACTTTTATTTTGTAGGGGTTATAATATAGTAGAGGGAGAAGGGGGTTTTCACGCCAATTTGCTGCGGTCCCTTCTGCGCATGCCCAGGCAGTGCGCAGGCGCGTGTCATATGTCATACGTCATCTGTCATGTCACACTCTTGGGCGTGAGCTATTTAGGCATTAGCTACTTGAGCGTTAGCTACTTTGGCCTTAGCTACTTGGGCGTTAGCTACTAGGGCAATAGTATTCATTATAGGCTCCGTGTTAAGGAGGACGTCATATTATGTTTAGGAAAAGATGGCGGCTGTCACCTGTCAATTAAGATATGTCAATGACACCTGTCACTTGTCAAATGCTAAAATTAAAATCTAACACGTGGAATGTATTCAGGGTGGCGTTATAAATCGTTTAGAAAAAACCCAAAGTCGATCGGTCAACTGGTTCGGAAGATATAGTTTATTGCGATTAGTGTCCTTATGCCTTAGTGCTGAAATTCTGGTTGCAGGCAGAGGTATATAGGACCTATCTAGAAGTGAAAGATTTTTTCAAATATCTCAATTAATAACAGAGCTAGATGCATTAAACCATTAGGGCCTTAACACGATAAAGTCGTGCAAAGCACTGGCAATGCTTATTTCTTAGTAGGAATATACTTCGTATAATACGGTATCGTTAAGATTGCGTCATCTCTATTTCCTATATAAGACCAAGGTCAACTGCAGATCAGCTAAATGAACAGTTAAATGAACAGTGGAACAGCTAAATGAACAGCTAAATGAACAGCTAAATGAACAGCTAAATGAACAGCTAAATGAACAGCTAAATGAACAGTGGAACAGCTAAATGAACAGTGGAACAGCTAAATGAACAGCTAAATGAACAGTGGAACAGCTAAATGAATAGCTAAATGAACAGTGGAACAGCTAAATGAACAGTGGAACAGCTAAATGAACAGCTAAATGAACAGTGGAACAGCTAAATGAACAGCTAAATGAACAGTGGAACAGCTAAATGAACAGTGGAACAGTTAAATGAACAGCAGTTAAACGGATCAACAGCACATCGGGTCAAGGCGCGTTCTTCCTATGATAGCAGGAAAGGAGGAGGAAAATCAATGATAGACGATAATTTCAGTAAAAACCTTTATTTCCCACTAATATTACAATAACTAATATATAACCTAATTAATATCTAACCTATTTAATATCTAAACTAATTATTTAAGAACAGTGACGTCACAAAAGATTGATTAAAGTATATTTAAACTTTTCGAACAGTTCCCACTAATGGTGAGTACTTTATAAGCTTATCATGAATAATAAGACAGTATGCGGTAGTATTTGCTGGAACATTTTCTTTCGTTTCAAACTCCAACCTGACATCAATAATCCCCGAATTTAATATTTCATTTTGTCGGGAACAATCAATCACAATTAGAGGAGCATTTGTTAAAAAGTCTTTTGGAGAGAACAGTGGTTCATTTTCTTTTTCGTAAAAACATTCTTGGAACTCTGAGTACATTTCATACAAAGAAGCAATTTGACCTTTAGAAACATCTAAATTTAAATTATCATACGGATACATTTCAGAATTTAAATAAAGTTTAACATTAAATACATTACAATGATCAAACAAACTACAGTTTTTAGCTATCTTATCCTTTCTGTCGGTTGAAAATCCTAAAATTACCCATCTGGGACGTTCTACTTGAATAGCATTCTTTATAGTCCAGGTATGCTGTTTAGCCGTTTGTAATGTAGGATATTCAGCTAGCTCCCAACTTCTAAAGCCGACATCTAATTCGGTGCCAGTTTCAATAATCTTTAGTAGATCCAATCGTTCCATATCAGATACCGAAATATGAGGCAGCTTCCAAACAATTTTATCTATTGTAACCCCCATATTCTCGGCTGCGTTAGAGTTGATAATTGCATTTTTATCAGTATGACTTCTTAATAAGACCAATTCATGCTTAACATTTATTAATATCTTCTGAAAATCCTCTGCAAATCCCAAAATCGTGCGTAGCGGTACACAAACATTAAATGAGCCGGTAGTTCTATCAACCACATCGCAAGTAAAATTATCATCAATGCTCCATCCGGCGTTCTTGTATTTCTTAAGTTCGTTTGCATTATACGAAACATATCCCTTCATTGAGGTGGCTATTCCAGGATTACGTACTGAATCCAGGATTCTACCCCCAAGCTCAAATCGGATTTCTTCAAACAAGTGACAAAAGAAATTGTTTACAAATTTTGCTGTAGTTGAAACAGTTGAATCGTCTTGTTTTAAGAGTCTTCCTTCCAGATATATATGACTAGCATAAGGCAGTGTGTATAATATATCAGTTTGCTGAACAGGAATTCTTATTTCATCATTGTTGTTAAACGAGTTGGAATAAGGCAGATGACTGTGTCTTTCAATTTTTACTATTGAATTGTCAAAGACAAGAGATTCAGATACGTTTAGTATACTCATTATGTATTCCCTTTAGGGTATATCCTAATGATTTAAGATACTTGCTATTATCAGCTGACAATTTTTTAACTTCCTTAGAGGACTTTAAAATCTGTTCGAAATTAATAAGTTTGTGACAATTATATTTCACAACCATTCTCTACAACGTATACTTAACTACTAAAAACATGTGCTTGTAACAAGTCTTATATAACTTTCTTTAAATGAAGCCTAATCGTAATGACTTCACCTCTAAGGTTTATTGCATCACCATCCTGATCAACAAGCTTTAATTCAATATTACTTATTAATCTGGTGTTATTTGGCATATAAATTACGTTTTGAGGAATTTCGATTATTTTAAATCCTGCGGGGACAGAGGGTGAAAATTCATGGATTGTATGAACTAGATTACTATTGTGATATGCTCCAGTAACAATATTACACTCTACTTTAATAACATTTACTTTAAGGATATTTACAGGTGTAGGAGATACATGTTTAGTACTAGCCTGCAGTTTCATATTGCGAAATCCTAACAAGTCTCCAATTGAACCCTTCTTGGAGAAATCTACGGTATGAGTACATTTAAGCTCACATTTTAGCGTGCTCGTATTTCCATTAAGGATTAGACCGCAATTAAAATCTGGGTCGATATTATTCTGCTGCTCAATTGCTTCTTGTAGGTAGTCATTTAGAGCTGATATTTCATACGATCCGACTGGAATTTCAAGTACAACATCACCCACATAAAAATTATTGTTATTTTCGTCTATATTGGGGATGGCGTTAAAAGTCTCCAAACTAATAAGTCCCATCACATAATCACTGTCATTATTTCTCAGATCCAATGGAGGGGAATAATAAGCTTTTAAGACAGAACTATTACCACTTAAGCAAAAGGTACTCATCTCGAAGGATTTTAGAGACAACTAATTCATTAACTTAGTTGTTATGATATTTATAAGGTGTAATGTAAAGCCCCAATCCACTCTTGTATTTCTTTAAATACAGACCACTGCCACTTTTTCCCAAAGCTATAGACTCCATAGTTTCGTTGTGCCTTTTGTCTTCCTCTAACTTTTGTTGAGCACTTTTTGCATCGTTAACAGCTTTTGCAATACCAGCAGCTCCACCACTTAATGCTCCCAATGCGCTAAGCCCGGCAAAAAGAGGAATCAAAGGTAGGAATCCTCCTGTTTTTGGGATCGGAATTACTCCTGTAGGAAGTACTTTTTCAACTCCTGCGAATGATTTTAAAGCCACTTGCGCTGCCGACAAAAGATCTTGGGGTTTTTCCTTAATAATAGCCTCTCGTGCTCTGTTTAGAGCGGATATAAAGGGAATCCCCTTGCCCCTTTTAGTAATTCGTTTTTTTACAACTTTATTCTTAAACTTCTGCATTGTAGACCAGTCAGTACAACAACCTTAGTAACACTAATGCTGTGGTATTAATGCGAATGTATATATGAACGTTAGTTAAGTATACTGGGCAGTTATCTAGTAGCAGTTGCGGAATCAACAGCTATTTTTACTGTTCATTTTGCTGTTAAAATGCCATCAAGTCTTGCCGGTTTGGACCCTGATGTTCAAAAAAGAATAAAGGACGCTGCTAAAAGTATTAGAAAGAAATATCTGCAACTTAAAGCAGAACGAGAGGGAGAAAATGATAATCAGCAGATGGAAGATGAGGAGGAGCTTAAGAATGCACGTACGGTTCAAACTGATCCTAAAATCATTAAACTTATTGATAAGCATTCTCAAACCGTTAAAGATTTATATAAATCACTAAAAGAAAACCGTTACGAAAGTGCTCGTGCATTGGAAACTTCATATCGTCCTCTGGCTAAAATGTTAACCAAGACAATTGAAAAATCTACTTCAGGCAAGCTGTTCACGCCTTTCAAAACCCATGCTTCACTAAAAAGACCAAAGAGTGAAATCAAACACTCTTCAACATTGGTTAAGAAACCTCGATATCCTTTAAATTTTAATACTCCTAATAAGAAAAAAGATCGCCACGATGAGCAAAGACAGGAAGAAGAAGAAGAAGATCATGATGATAATATGGAGATAGAAACTATTGAGATACCAGATAATGAATCATTTAATCAAACAATTAACTTTGATAATGACGATGTAAACACTACCATGTTTGAGTATAATCCTCGCGAAAGCTTTTTTTACGACGATGACTTTAGACTTGATCCTAATACCCAGCCAATTCAAGCCGATGCAATTCCTGAAGAATCGTTTGAAGAATACATGGAACAGTATGATGAACTACCTCGAGAATATATGAGAGGGCTAATACGTGATACGGATAATCAGTATGATCGTACTTATCTGAGGCATGATTATGAGACGGATCATTTGTATTTTGGTGATACCGAACTTGAATTTAAAGGACCAGATATTGTTATCAAGGGACAAAATTTCAAAGGAACTCCTGGTCTTTATGAGCTTATGTTTAAAACTGTTCCTTTAAGGAATAAATTTACTGCTTTAGACGAGCGAGTCTTTGCAAAAATAATTTTACTAACAAATGCTCATAAAAGAAATTTCAATCCTGATATGCAAATAGCAGGAAATAAGGGTGCGAAATATACGCATATAATAAAGCCTCTCCTTGAAAAGGTTCGAGAAGACAGCGATGCTAGTCAAAAGGAACGAGATAAGCAGTTGCGAATTGTTAGGAAACAGCAATATCAAGGACATGGATTCAACCAACAGTCCCCGAATCGTTCCAATAACAATACTTCTGATACTTTTAAAGAATATTCCAATAATAAAACTGATTACGTGTATTGGGACGATCCAAATGAACTAGTTGATCGGCTTAGAAAAATATTAGCAAGTTCTGAAGTAGGTAATAATTCACACATTAACGAAATAATCAGTATAGAGGAAGAGTTGAGAGAGGCTGGAATAATAGAATAAATATATTGGATGTATGAAAATGTTATTAGTTTCAAGATGACTATCGATAAATTCGGTCGTAATCTGGCCCATCCGTATCACTTGTCTAGGAAGCTAAAGAAGAGTCCAGAAGTGGTACGAGAAGTACAAACAAAGCAGTTGTATGGTTTTATGCATATGACTCTGTCTGGTAGCGTCGATTCATCGGGTAATTGTATGATTCATAGCCAGCCATTTTACAAATTTCCTCTCAAAAGTGGAACTATTGAATATGTAAATGTTCATCCTCAAGATGTACGCACTACAATCAACAAGCAACCATATACGATGTTACTGCTTAAGAAACTCAAATTTTCTGATAAAATATCATTTTCAACCAAATCAAATTCTACCGTGCTGTTTGTAGAATTTTTAATAAAGTATCCAATTGAATAATTAAAAATATTATTAGTTAGTATAATAATTCTTATTTACTTCCTCTTCCTCTCACCACTTAACTATTGTAGAGGGGAGGAATAGGGTTTAAAAGTGACTGATAGCGATTCATTAACGTTCACTTTTATTAGAAACGCCTAACAATCATGGCATTAAAACTAACGACAGAAAATTGGCAGAACAGTTTATTACGAGCTGTTAGAAAAATTGAAAATGGTTTTAATAAAGAAATTAATTTAAATACAAAGTCTGTTATGGCAAGTAGTTCATCTTGGGCTATATATTATAATGAAGAAATAATGTATTATACACAAGGTGCAAAGTTGTGTAAAGATTATTACGAAGGAAAAGATTTGCTCAAATTATTAGAAGGACTTTTAGATTATGAGTTTTTTAAGCAGATGATATATTTAAAAAAATTTGTGCCTGAGGATCAAACGGATGCGTTGGAGCTAATTCGTTTAGCAGAATGTAGCATTGAGAATTTTGGTGAATACAGTAAAAATGGCATTGATAATTCGGACGAGGACAGTGATTAAATATGACCGATATTCTTAAATAAGTAGTTTAGATATTAATTAGGTTAGATATTAATTAGGTTATATATTAGTTATTGTAATATTAGTGGGAAATAAAGGTTTTTACTGAAATTATCGTCTATCATTGATTTTCCTCCTCCTCCTCTTCCCCCCTTTCCTGCTATCATAGGAAGAACGCGCCTTGACCCGATGTGCTGTTGATCCGTTTAACTGCTGTTCATTTAGCTGTTCCACTGTTCATTTAGCTGTTCCACTGTTCATTTAGCTGTTCCACTGTTCATTTAGCTGTTCATTTAGCTGTTCCACTGTTCATTTAGCTGTTCCATTGTTCATTTAGCTGTTCCACTGTTCATTTAGCTGTTCATTTAGCTGTTCCACTGTTCATTTAGCTGTTCATTTAGCTGTTCCACTGTTCATTTAGCTGTTCCACTGTTCATTTAGCTGTTCCACTGTTCATTTAGCTGTTCATTTAGCTGTTCCACTGTTCATTTAGCTGTTCATTTAGCTGTTCATTTAGCTGTTCCACTGTTCATTTAGCTGTTCATTTAGCTGTTCCACTGTTCATTTAGCTGTTCCACTGTTCATTTAGCTGTTCCACTGTTCATTTAGCTGTTCCACTGTTCATTTAGCTGTTCATTTAGCTGATCTGCAGTTGACCTTGGTCTTATATAGGAAATGGAGATGACGCAATCTTAACGATACCGTATTATACGAAGTATATTCCTACTAAGAAATAAGCATTGCCAGTGCTTTGCACGACTTTATCGCGTTAAGGCCCTAATGGTTTAATGCATCTAGCTCTGTTATTAATTGAGATATTTGAAAAAATCTTTTACTTCTAGATAGGTCCTATATACCTCTGCCTGCAACCAGAATTTCAGCACTCCACTTCGAGGCATAAGGACACTAATCGCAATAAACTATATCTTCCGAACCAGTTGACCGATCGACTTTGGGTTTTTTCTAAACGATTTATAACGCCACCCTGAATACATTCCACGTGTTAGATTTTAATTTTAGCATTTGACAAGTGACAGGTGTCATTGACATATCTTAATTGACAGGTGACAGCCGCCATCTTTTCCTAAACATAATATGACGTCCTCCTTAACACGGAGCCTATAATGAATACTATTGCCCTAGTAGCTAACGCCCAAGTAGCTAAGGCCAAAGTAGCTAACGCTCAAGTAGCTAATGCCTAAATAGCTCACGCCCAAGAGTGTGACATGACAGATGACGTATGACATATGACACGCGCCTGCGCACTGCCTGGGCATGCGCAGAAGGGACCGCAGCAAATTGGCGTGAAAACCCCCTTCTCCCTCTACTTAATATTTATTTATTTAACTTGATTTCTTGAAATAAAATATTGTTTGTTTGACAAAAGGCTATAGAACGTCTTATCGAGTTAGCGGTATGTCTTATCGGGTAAAATCACCGTAACTAAGGTGGTTGCTATGAAAATTAGTGTTTTGATTGGTTCTATATATGTGAGGTAAATTATCAGCGAGATTCACTAAATCATTAACCTTACATCACTAATAATTGTCCAATATGCTTTACCAAACGCACAAAACTATTTTTTATATCACAGCCACAGATCCACCCGTATTTTTCATATTTATTTTTATTAAATTTTCTGGTATTAACTTTTTCCCCGGCTTGCGGAACACACTTCAATATTTAAATTAGGAGTATGGCGTCCGTTTCATTTAATTTCAAGTTTTTCGTAAATGTTTAATCTTGAAAAGTCCTTATATTTCGAAATTAAATCTATTTTTCAATTATGAAATGCAGATTCGAAACAAAACAGTAAACTCAATAACTGAAAAACAAAAGATAGACCGGGCAAACGCTGTACTGTAATACCACGCCACGGCTGAGATAAAATTTTGAAAATTGGGTAACTTACTAAGCTTAAGACGCCCAATTCATTGCAGTAAAAATATGAAGAGCATTCCATTTTAAAATAACAAAACGACTACGTGTAGCACAAAACTGAAAAATCTGGCAACAGTGTCGGTATCACCGTTCAATTCCACATGCCCAGAAACCCCCAAATACCGAATTTTGTAAGCGAAGCTTTGACGATATTGAAAGAGTCTAATTCGAAAAAAGGACAAGAAATGACATAGTTTTTGTAATCTTAGTTTATCTATTTGATCTTTAGTTTTCGTTGCCTACTTTTCTTAGTATGTTCATTTCAATAATTAATGCATCTTTGTTGCACGGTTGCTTGTATTGTCATCAACACTGAATCAATCAATAGCTGAAAAAGGAAGTGGTTATATTTTTTTTCATATTTTTTTGCCCTGCCCTGTAGGTATACTATTAAACTTGAAGCCCTATACTCGTATATCCTGGGTGTAGATGTAGAATCAGGTATCATGAAAATGCATTGTCACTGAATCACCAAGTAAAAATTTCAACTTTGAAGGTTAAGAGGAAGTGATTCTAATTCAGCTTGCAAGATTTTACCCTAACACACACCCATCCATATCTAACATGACAAGTTAAATAAGAGCTTTTAGAATTAAAAATATAGTTTTTTTCTACCGTCGTGCGTAAAATATTTACTCTACGCACTACAAAAACTGTCTAAAATATACCTTTTAATGCCAATGCTTAAAGCAAGAGTAATAACATTATTGTGGATACCTGCATTTTTAATGGGACCTTGGACAAATGGCGATTCATTTTTGACGAATCTAAATGTTGACATTTTACGATTTATGCCATTTTAATTTTGGACCTTTGAAGATTTTAATAAGGTACGTTTGCATTGTGATATCCAATTTGTATAATTTTATTTTATATTTTTAATTCTTAATAAAAATATGGACAGGGATTTATCGGATATTGCCGATTCTGCACAGAAAGCTTCTTTTTGCTGTCTTCTCAAACAATTTACGAGCAAGAATATATATTTTTACCTTATTGGAACTAGTAATTTTAAGTTATCTATAATGTGTTTCTTGTCAATATTTATTTTAGATTATATGAACACGTTTTATTATTTTAGGTTGACTTTATTATTGGAATTCCTGGGACATTCCTCAAAGAACTGATGTAAATGATAATAAATGGTATTAAAAATGAGAAAATAGTCCTTGATATAAGAATTCCTGATTTAAAAAATGGCATAGACAGAATTTTTACAGTTTTATTTATTATTAAACCCAAATAATTACATTTATTTATCGCATATTATAAAATATATCACATTTAGACTGAAACAAATTTCCTCTCCTTATATTTCGAAATTAAATCTATTTTTCAATTATGAAATGCAGATTAACAATAAACTCAATACCTGAAACACAAAATATAGACCGGGCAAACGTTGTACTGTAATACCACGCCACGACTAAGAAAATTTTAAAAATTTGGGAACTTACTAAATTAAGACTCCCAATTCATTGGAGTAAAAATATAAGGAGAATTTCTTTTAAAATAACAAAACGACTACTTGAAGCGCAAAACTGAAAAATTTGGCAACAGTACCGATATCAGTGTTCAATTTCGCATGCCCAAAAACCCCCAAGCGTCGAATTTTATAAGCGTACATTTGACGATTTTAATAGTATATTCTATAACAAGTATGGAATGGATATATTCCGCACGAGCGAAAAGTTTGTAGGCCGAGCCGCAGGCGAGGTCTACGGTTTCGCGAGTGCAGGAATGCCATTCCATACGTGTTATAGACTATACTTTCTCTAACACTATTTTAGAAAAACGAAATAAGACTACATTAATAAATTTATTTAAAAAATTTTAATTATTTTTTTGAACTTTCACCTTCAGTGTTATTTACTACTGTAATAGAAATAGATTTTATATTTGAACAATTTTGGAAATATATCTTCGGCACGTTCGGTCCATCCTCTGCTGCTGAACTTGCTGTAGGATATAGCTGCGAGTTTATGTAATGCGATGTTGAACTTTGGGCTGTTTTATTCATATTATTATTTTCGACGTGATTTATAATTTACTCGGAAATTTTTATTCTATTTTCTAAGGAATTCTCGATGTACCCTTCGGCTACTTGCGAAGATTTCCAACCCCCGTGTCTTTTAAGATCGGTTAAATCGCCGCCTCCATCGACAAGCATTGTTGCCGATGTACGACGAAAACAGTGTCCCGTATACTTATGCGATTCTTCTAAATTCATATATTTGGCAACTTGTTGCGGCATTTTAGCTAATTTGTTTATGCCCATTATCTGATTAGTGCATCGACCTTTCTGAAATTTACAAATAAATTATTTGTCTCTGTCTTTGGTGATCGAAGTTTCAAATATTTTTTGAAAACATCATAATACTCCCCAGTTATCGTAAACTTTCTAGGTACTTTTGTTTTAGACTCTGGAATATTTATTAATGCCGCTTTTCCTAAATCTTCCACGTGTTGTAACTTCATCAGGTACATTTCATTTTTTCTACAAGCGCCCATGATTCCAACGATCATAACAGCCTGAAAAGTAGAACAATAAAGTTAAGTATTATATTATGCATCTACGATTTGTTAAAAATTATTAAATGGACATAGCAAGAATGGAATACTAGGATTTCTGGGGTACAGGTAATATTATATACATGATATACGTTAGTTATATGATAAATTATTTAATTTACCTTCGTTCCAGCTAATATAACATTATGTTTATGCCCAGGTTATACCTCAATTAAACTAAACTAAATTAGAACTAAACTAGATAAATTAAATTAAGAAAAAAAGAGCAGTGTTTATACTTCAACTAAACCACCTAATGGAATTCACAATAAGAGAAGAACAAAGTGCACCTAACTTTTAAGTTTTCGAAGGAAACTGCTCCACCAACTTAATCAACGTTTCGTCGTTAATATTAATCTCTATTCAAAATAATATTAAATGAAAAGAAAAATCAAATATCAACACAAATTTAGGGTTAGGTGCAGACATTTTTTCTTCATTCCCTTCACTCCTTTTTTTATTGAAGGACGGAAATCACGGATTATGCCGATCGTCCCACGAAAATTGCCGAATCAACTATACTTAATTAAGAAAGTTAAAAGTTGACCAACTTCTTAGTTTAGTTTAATTGAGTTTAATTCCTTAGTTGTATGTATAAATGGTTCCATATGAATGTAGTATTTTAATTTCTTAATTATCTTAGCTTAGTTAGGTTAAGTTTAGTTTAGTTGAGGTATAACCTGGCCATTTTATTGTTTACAACAGTTCGTAGCATCGAATATATTTTCCAGAGTGTGGACGATTTATGCTTTTCGGACAAACATGTAAAATAAGCCAACACAACAGTTTCCGAGAATGAAGAAATCCGCTTTTCAAGGCGCCAATTCATAAACTTGGTGTACTCTAATTCGTAATTTTCCTTCGATTTTGAAGGTAATAAGTTTTCGATCGTTTCTTCTGCAATTATTCGTATTTCTGGGGGTGTACTTTCACCAAAAGCTTCATCGCTTGACATTGTTACTAAAACATTATTTATTTATTAGTATTACCTAAAAAAAATAGTTTATTTTGTTATAAAATCAATGCTTTATAATAAAACTTACCTTCTACGTAAAAAAAAATCAACCGCCGTCAAAGTGAAACTTGACATGACAGTGTCAAAATAATCGAAACAAAGCTGGATTTTTAAAATTTGTTGGTTTTCGCGTGCAGTTTAGATGTTGAAATCGAAAATCTAGTTGGCTTTGCCCTAGGTGATAAAGAATGAATCATTCTATAACAGTGTGTTAGAATGAAAACATTCAGATGCAGATTTTACGTCAAGAATGTGTGGTTTCTAAAGTAGTGTTATAGAATAGTAGATTCTGTAACGAGGTTGGAATGAAAATTTGCTCCGAGTGGAAGATTCCGAACGCGAGCGTAGCGAGCGTGAGGAACCACGAGTATCGAATTTTCATTCTAACCGAGTAGCAGACTATATTTTCTCCACGACCAAAAATACTATTCGCAATATTTGTAATTTCAGGTGGTAAATTATCCAGTTCCATATTTGATTCATCCGATTTTTCACTCATATTTTGACTTGCACTAAAATTTGTTTGCTGACATTGACAGTTTCGAAATTCATGGCAACCTATGTCATTTAGATCAATTACAGAATATTCATTCCGTATCTTGTTATAGAATGAAAATACACGCAAAACGCATAAGAAGCAAGTGTTTCAGAATAAATATTCCAACTCAAGAGCGAGAATTTTTACAGTCTATTATCAAAAATTATTTTGGAATTATTGCATTCAGTAATGGTCGTGGAGAAAGATATTTTATCCAACACATGACAGTTAGGACTGTCATTATTAATATTATTTTAGAAAAGTAAAGGACTTTTATCCTCCGTGATGCTTCAAAGTAGTCATGTTAGCCCCTGCATTGGCCAAAAGAGTAGCCGAAAACCTACTCAGGCAGTGACCGGTGTAGAGTGGTTGTTTCTCCAATTTTAGAAACATTGCAATTCTTGAAGGTATCTTCGACATCGTATTTATTCCCACACACTGGCTGGTACACCTTTCAATTTTGTAAAAAACAAATAAGCGGCTAGAACTAGTATTCTTTGGTCTTAAAGACATGTATTCTTTACACAAATTGATAGGGTTGACTGGAAATCCTTCTTCAAGTATATGGTGAAACTTCTCGATTTCTTCGTTTTAGTGCCTGGCAAAAAAATATTTTCTTTTGTCTTGAATATTTTCTATTTTCTATTTTTTGACCAATTTATCGCATCTACAAGCACCGCTAATCCCCATTATCAAAGTCACTTTCAACAACAAGTAGGTACTCGTCGTCAGGAGCTTCGTTCAAAACTTCTCTATTTCAGGTCGTTCTAATGTCTTGGACTTTTTTGGTTTGTATCCCTGTGATTTTCTTTCCAAAAAGCTTGTTAGTTTGCCATATTTTAAAATATCTTTTTTTTATATAAAGGTGAATAGTCCAGCGAAGCATCGAGTATTGGTCCATAGCGACGATGGGGCTAATTTTTTTTGAAAATGTAAATAATAAGCCAATAGAACGTTTTCATCGATACCTTTTATGTTCCGTGAATTCATCCAAAACTCAAACATTTTGAACTCCTTGTCGTAAGCATCTCGGAACTTTTCTGGCAAAATCTGCATCGCTGCTTCTTCCGCTTCCATAAGGATATCCTAATTTTCATCGATTGCCTCCATTTTCTATAGGTCTTTTTCTTTAAAAAAGCTTCCCTTTTCTGCAGGAAAAAATTGACAAGTGTCAAAATTTATTTAAACATTTGCTAACAATGTATCATGCCCGTGGCAACCAAACAATCAATCAACTTTGACCAAAATGTAAGAAAGTCACTGTCAAGTCATTCTAACATTTATAGGGTATGTATATATTTGATATATATATATATATATCTTAAGATGGAAAGTTCTTGTGTATAAACACCTAATTTGAAATTCAGAAAAAAGTATTTCCTCGAGCCGGATTCGAACCGACAACCTCCGTATATCCAGTACAGAGCGCTAACCAATTGCGCCATCAAGGAAGTAGGTTCACAACGGCAAATCGGGAAACACTTTCGTCCGAAAATTTCAAATATTTACTGAAATACGCACAGTGATAGATATTGTAAATCATTTTTACCCTTTTTTTAAACAACAAACATTACCGTTTCGGCAACCAGATGTATGCTTTTCAGGCGGCTGATTAATACCTATCGGTTCTTTTTCGTAAGAAAATAAAGTATGTATATATCTTAAGATGGAAAGTTCTTGTGTATAAACACCTAATTTGAAATTCAGAAAAAGTATTTCCTCGAGCCGGATTCGAACCGACAACCTCCGTATATCCAGTACAGAGCGCTAACCAATTGCACCATCAAGGAAGTAGGTTCACAACGGCAAATCGGGAAACACTTTCGTCCGAAAATTTCAAATATTTACTGAAATACGCACAGTGATAGATATTGTAAATCATTTTTACCCTTTTTTTAAACAACAAACATTACCGTTTCGGCAACCAGATGTATGCTTTTCAGGCGGCTGATTAATACCTATCGGTTCTTTTTCGTAAGAAAATAAAGTATGTATATATCTTAAGATGGAAAGTTCTTGTGTATAAACACCTAATTTGAAATTCAGAAAAAAGTATTTCCTCGAGCCGGATTCGAACCGACAACCTCCGTATATCCAGTACAGAGCGCTCACCAATTGCGCCATCAAGGAAGTAGGTTCACAACGGCAAATCGGGAAACACTTTCGTCCGAAAATTTCAAATATTTACTGTAATACGCACAGTGATAGATATTGTAAATCATTTTTACCTTTTTTTTAAACAACAACATTACCGTTTCGGCAACCAGATGTATGCTTTTCAGGCGGCTGATTAATACCTATCGGTTCTTATTCGGTTCGAATCCGGCTCGAGGAAATACTTTTTTCTGAATTTCAAATTAGGTGTTTATACACAAGAACTTTCCATCTTAAGATATATACATACTTTATTTTCTTACGAAAAAGAACCGATAGGTATTAATCAGCCGTCTGAAAAGCATACATCTGGTTGCCGAAACGGAAATGTTGTTGTTTAAAAAAAGGGTAAAAATGATTTACAGTATCTATCACTGTGCGTATTTCAGTAAATTTTTGAAATTTTCGGACGAAAGTGTTTCCCGATTTGCCGTTGTGAACCTACTTCCTTGATGGCGCAATTGGTTAGCGCTCTGTACTGGATATACGGAGGTTGTCGGTTCGAATCCGGCTCGAGGAAATACTTTTTTCTGAATTTCAAATTAGGTGTTTATACACAAGAACTTTCCATCTTAAGATATATAAGTACATACTTTATTTTCTTACGAAAAAGAACCGATAGGTATTAATCAGCCCCCTGAAAAGCATACATCTGGTTGCCGAAACGGTAATGTTTGTTGTTTAAAAAAAGGGTAAAAATGATTTACAATATCTATCACTGTGGGTATATTTGATATATTACCTGTACAAGGTCCCCTACACGATGATCACAAACAATTTTTTTTTATTATTTTCAATTTCCCCAGAAATGATATTTTAGATAAGCCTGGGCTCATGAGGAAAAGCTCTTTGATATCAGAAAATTAAAATTTTATTTACGATATAAAGGAAGCGCAACCTGACAATGGGGATATCAAGGGGAACGTAGGCTGACAAAAGGATCCTTTTAAAATAAAGAATAAACCAACGAACTATTTTGATTCACAAAAAACGATGAGCATCTTTAAGAAAATAATGACATATTTTATCTCAATTTTGATTCTACCACTGCAAGTTTTATGCCGAGTTACACAAAGAATTTTAATTAATTTTTAAAAGAGTAAGTTGCCAGTAGCTTGTGCGTTATTGAATACTCGACTATACCACACTAATATTGGGTTGCACAAAGAATTTTAATAATAATTAACTAACCAGCAAGTTTGACTGTGACATACATGACATTGGCAGAAATAATCTTCTCGCTCATACTGGCCCGGTTACCTTAATTTTCAATTAATCAGGCACCTTTGATGGTGAGTGTGAGTACCTACATATGACCTGTCAAAGTCATTAGTGTCGCAGTCAAACTTGCTGGTTAGTTAATTATTGTTAAAAAATTTTGTGCAATCCAACATAAAAATGTTTAAATAACAACCTAAATATTTTTAGATGTTCTTGAATAACTTAATAATAATAAATATTTTTAGTTATATTTTGTACATTAAATTTATAAAAATAGAAACGTTGTTTTATCTAAACCTAAAACGCGATTAAGGGAAAAATTATGTTAAAAATTATACATTCCGAGTTCGATCCTCGGAGTGGGCATACGCAAAAATAAAAAAAGTATGTCCGAATTTGAGTAGATTTAAGAATGCAAGAAAAAGTGTAAAATGTATCATCTCCCAACCCACCCCATTCACACCGGTAACCAGGTCGGATAAGATCGGGTATCTCGTGGGGTGCCTACACACTTCCCAACTGGTAGGTCATGAAATGACGCAAGAAACCGAGGGTTGATAGATAGCCCTTGGGGGATGTAGTGTCGCAAGTTAATGTTTTTCTCTGTAAAAATATGGTTTAATCTATTAATTTTAAAAAACACTCCAAAACAAAGCAGCTTACAACAAATCTATTTACAAAAAAAAATAAGTAGTACCGCAGGCAAGAAATGTATTCAAAATAGTAATAATTTTTATATTTTAACGTTTTATTTTGTAATAAAAATAACATATTTCTGTTTTGTATTTTGCTCGGAGAGAATGACTTGGAGGAATGGGGGCTGAACCCCCAGCCTTCTCCTTAACAGCACCCCTTTTATAACCCATCTAGATGATCGCCAAAAAGTTTCCAACAGTAATATTGTGAATAATTGAACACTTTAAAAGCCGTGTTTTAGAGAGAGAAATAAATCGAAGCCCCAAAAAAAATTACCCACTGACGAACAGTTTAGGAAAAAATGTAATAATATCCAATGAAATGAGATAAAAGTTCTGGAAAATATTGAAATCATACCAATATTTTTGTAATAGGTGATCATTTTTTTGAAAGCAAGCCTCCCCCCTGCGTTGGACGCGGTTATGTTGAAAAAAACATTATTTTAAAGTCTATTCTTTTATCTAAGGAAGAAAAATCAGTTCATCGTATTTTAGGGATCTTAAGGTTTTTAAAACAACTATTTTTGTATAAAAGTTATTCCTATATTATTTTTTATCGTTCGTTTATATTATAAACAAAGTATACTTTTAAAAAACGATTAAATTCCAAGTGTCTCGTGTTAGTATACTTCCCCCTATAACCCAATATCCAGGAATTTAATCTAAAGGAAGCGAAAAACATAAAAAATGAGTAATGACTAAAATTAACCTTTCTAAGGCATGATAAATCATACTCATGAATTTAATATTACCTTTTTCATTTTTTATACATAGACTCAAATTTAAAATTGTTCTTTCCAACATCTATGGTAAACATTTTACACTTATTTTAATTTTTTTTTATTATATCATCGTTAAATATTTTAGTGTAAACAAATAAAGTTTAGATTTAAAAAAAATTGTATACTATATATATACCATACAAGGTGATTCACGACGAACGCTCGTCAAAACTTCTAATTGCTTACTAAATCTTCTATTATTGACATATTTCATCATCAATTTCATCAACTGACGTAACTCAAGATACTTGAGCTAGGAAAGATTATAAAAAAAAAATCGAAAATGTCAAAAAATTGAAATTTTAAAAATCCGGTACGACGACGATAAAGGTCAAACTTTCTTTTAACGGGGATATATACACATCGCTCGCGACGATGTCGAGCGATATGTAATAGTTCCTTCTGCAATCTCTCAAAATGGCGTATTTCAGCCCTACTTGGTTTTTTTATTAGGTATGCACCATATAGTGGTGGACGTATTTCAAATACTTCAAAGCTACAGACTTTAAATTGCTCTCGTCCTGAAAATCTTTTAAAAATGATATAGGTAAGTCACATCGTCAGATAAACGATAATTTCTGAAGTTAAGAGCATATGCGTAGTAAAAGAGCATCCCTATGTTGAAATTAGCCCCTCCCCCCAAACCAATTGCAGAAAATACCAGCGAAAGGCACCTTTAGTGAAATGTACCATCCTTGAAAAAGGCAAATATAAAAAAAAATATTTTAAAATAATAATTACAATAAAATAATTGCAATGTCATACATCATCGTTAAAGATGCTGCTTATAGTCTATTTCAGAAAGGTGTAGAGTAATAATATGGAAAATTCCGTCCAGTTTGACTCAATTTCGGTGTTGGCCATAGGCACACGTAAATTTTGTGCATTAAATTATTTATGATAAATGATAACTAACCAAAGAAAACAAAATGATGATAATTTTATAAAAAAGAAACTATTAGCTATACCAAATTTACACAAACATCATTTTATGAAATATGCCGTGGAAGATATAAAACATAGTTTAACTGTGCTGCTTACACCGCCATATTATTGCGAACTAAATCCTATAGAGTTTATATGGGCGCAAATGAAAGGATTTGTAGCAAGACATAACACGACATTCAAAATCAAAGACGGCAAGCTACTGTTTGATCAAGCCATTAAGGAAGTGACACCAGAGAACGGGCGACAAGTAGTCCATCATGTCATTAAAGAAGAGGAGAAAATGACCCGTTAATTATAACGTCAAGAGGGGATGACAGTTCCTTAGATGACGAAGAATATTAAGATTTTTTATAATTTAATTTCTGTTTAATGTATTTTTTGTATTTTGTATTTTTTTTATAATGTTTAATAAAAAATAAGTGTACCTAATACTTTGCACATAATGAATGCCTTTGACACACTATTTTCAGTGTTGTTAATGGATAACAAAATGCAACACCCATAAATTGACCCAAACCCGGGTGGTACTACCGGCACTTCATTAAAATAAATAATTTTACAATGAAAGCAATGCCAAATTATAAAAGTGGCTTAAAAATTCGTTGGGTCACTCTGTAGTCTGTAATGAGCTTTTATTACTTTATACCTTTCTGAAATAAACTATGTATAGTTAATTATTGTTAAAAATCTTTGTATAACTCGACATTAGTCTAATAAATAATAATTATTTACACTTCAACTGATCAAGTGCACTACCTTCCGAGTTGTCATTTATATTTTTTAAATCGGATTGTTCTATATTCAAAAAAAATAATTCTTTTTAATGTTAGATAGATAAAAAGCTTAGGCAATTATGCATCATTTTGGTCTTATATATGCTCATTAGCATACCGACTTTAATAAGAGGGGGGAAGCTGTTGAAAATGTAATCATTTAAATCGCTGTAACTTATAAACGACTTATCCGATTTTAACATACTAAAGACTGCAGCTTGGAAGAGAAATGTATGCACTTTCACCAATCGTATTTAGTTGTCCGTAATAGTTTTAAAAAAAATGCTAGAGGGCGCAATTTGTAATAATAACACATTTTTTGATTTACCATAATTGAAAAGTAGATGAAATTTGCTACAAAAAATATTAAAACCGCAGCGTCCGTTCGTTTCAGCGTATTCTAAACAGTCTTTAGTTTGCTAAAATCGGATAAGTCGTTTATAAGTAACAGCGATTTAAATGATTACACTTTCAACAGCTTCCCCCCCCCCCCCCCCTCTTATTAAAGTCGGTGCGCCAATGAGCATAAGACCAAAATGATGCATAATTGTCCAAGCTTTTTAATGGTGTTATCAAAGATATACCTTAATATAGAATTTTCGGAGACATGTAAAATTTTTAAATTTACTTTTCAATTACGGCCTCTTGCAGCAAAATGCGGAACTTTAAAATTATTTCCAGAATTTTCTCATTGCCACTTTAGTTATCATTTTTTTTTCCTGAATTTCTATGCCCAGTAGTTTCCGAGATATGGCCGCTCGTCGACCTTAATGAATCACCCTGTATAATAGATTTGAAAATTTCTTCCAAGCTTGATTTGTTAAAAAATGTTGGGTAGTTGCGGCGGGGGTATGTTGCTGGCTTGTGATTATTACTCGCGAAATGAATTTTAGTCATTCAGCTGCAGCCTCTAAGTGTTTCCCAATAGAGTTTGTTTTTACAATTATTAGACTAAAGATACGCCCAAAACACGAGTGGATTGTAAAATATTTAGAACACCAAGTGAATATTGTGACAACGTCCTCCCAAAGTATCGTGATTCTATGAGGTTATTTTTTCATATCGTGAAGTGTTCCATGCTGAAAGTAATAAACACTCCAGTGTACTCTATAATAAAAAGAATTTCTGCAAGACCAGAACACTGATGATCGACAACCATTATGTCAAAATTATGAAGAAACTTGCAAACTTGCTAAAAAGAATGATTGGTAAGAGAAAGATCTGAAACAAATATTAGACAATGATAGAAGAGTTTTGGACTTGCATTGTCTTTATTTGTTTAAATAAAGACAATGCAAGTCCAAAACTCTTATTTGTTTAAATAAAGACAATGCAAGTCCAAACTCTTCTATCATTCAAGAAACATCATTGTCTCCAACCTCCAAACAAATATTAGACAATTTCAAGAATTATTAAAAAGGTGACTGGACACTGAAGAAAAACAGAAGAACGGTCTGAATTTTGACAACCCTATCAAAAGGGGCTGATAGTTCACAATCTTTAACTTCATTGTCTTTGAGAATACCTGACAAGAATATACTTTTTCACATTTCTCACTTTTTGACTCTTTTTAATCGTTGGCTGAAGCAAGATTATAAGAACTGGTGAAAAACAGTCCATCATGTCATTAAAGAAGAGAAGAAAATGTGGGATCTTGACCACCTGATCGATCGGACCGTCGACCCGTTTTTTATAAAGTCAAGGGGAAATGACAGTTCCTCAGATGACAAAGAATATTATGATTTTTTATAATTTAATTTTTGTATTATGTATTTTTTTTATTTTGTATATTTTCTATAATGTTTAATAAAACTAAGTAAACCTAATACTATGTACATAATGCACGCCTTTGTCATACAATTTTCAATGTTTGTAAATGGATAATAATAGGCAAAACCCATAAATTGGCCCAAACCCAGGTGATACCACCTGCACTTGATGAAAAGAAAAAAATTTGCAATAAAATCAATGCCAAATTATGAAAATGGCTTAAATATTTGTTGGGTCACTCTGTAGTCCCTTTGCATACCTAATGAGCGTTTATTACTCAACACCTTTCTGAAATAGACTATAGAAAAGAACGAAAAAGAAAAACTTTGTTAAAGCGGAATACAAGAACGAGAAATTACTGGTATTTACTTTGATAAAAGAAAGGACAAGACTAAAATAGTTATTTATGTAACATGTGTAAAAAGGGTATGTTTATTGCACACGGCATAGAAGTTATTCACTGAGACGTAGTCGAGGTGAATAATATGCCATGTGCAATTAACACACTTTTTGCACATGTTACATACCTACACTATTTTTTCTACGATCGCTTTCTTATTTAACAAAAAAAATTGCTCTGTATTACCTTTCCTTTGCGTGCAAAAGTTGTAATTCAAATTTAACAATGATCATAGATACCTTTGACATTAATTGTTTGGAAGGAACACTTCCGTCATTCCGCCATTTTGTTTTGTGATACATATACTATAAACAAATTGTTCGTTTTCTAGGCAATTTACTTTATTGCACTAGGGCAAAAAGTACTTTATTGCATAGTATGCAATAAAGACCTACTTTTGTCATTAGAAATGCATAGACAAAATGACATATTTTGAACAATTGTGGAAAAAGGAAATATAAACTAGTTATCATAAAAAACAAGTACAGAAGAATATATAGTTATTATATCTACGCCGAAGCATATGGGGGGGGGGGGGGGGGTTATGGAATCTCTCTCGTAATGGATTGTATTTTTTATATATAAAATTTGAGTAATATTAGGATCATAAAGAAAACAACAAGCTAAGAGCTGCAATAAAAATTAATTTCTCTTAGTTATCAATGCAGAATATTTGACAATTTGAAAACAAGAGAGCCTAAAAATACCAAAATTTTTGTCACGTTATGTTCAATTAATTAAAAGGTAATCATTT
This sequence comes from Polydrusus cervinus, assembly GCA_935413205.1. Taxonomy (NCBI): domain Eukaryota; kingdom Metazoa; phylum Arthropoda; class Insecta; order Coleoptera; family Curculionidae; genus Polydrusus; species Polydrusus cervinus. The sequence continues at coordinate 33,520,708 of OW284516.1, forward strand.
CGCCCGCATACGGAATTTAGTACTTTTATACGCATATTTAAGTTAATCAACTACGTTTTTCTTACATAAAAAAGAAACCTGAATATTTGATGAACTAAAAGGCAACTATTCCACGCGGTTAACTAAAATTTAAAATTAAAATTTTGGTTTGCTCCACTCTAGTTACACTCTTCGTCTTTGCCTCACAGAATATATTTACATTACAAATTTTATATTTGCAATCAAGAATGTTTATAGGGAGAAAAGCTAATCTATTTCTCCCTAAAGCCATGGGTTCAATACGTTTGATTCAACAATCCCCGATCCTTACATAAACATAACTATCAAGATACAATGGGAATAATGATCAAAGTTTGTCCCCATATTCATTTATACTGGAACATATTGTTCACATACCTGTGGAACTCCCAACGAAACTTTCCTTAAAACTTTTCCGGCGCGAATTGTGGTTTTCGCAGCCGCCAAAGCACCGCACGTTCGTCTTTGCCGGCACGAAATGCGCTTTTACCGGCCGGCTTGGGAGAAGCGCGCCGCAACGCAATGTCCCGACTACACATGCGGGAAAATCTGGAATAATTGTGGTTGCGATCTGGTTTGGGAAATATCATTGATGAACTGAATAGGGCAGGTGCTCGTTATCTGAATGCATTGTCATAGGACTATTAACAGTGGCGTGCAATGCTGTTTTAACCAAGGTTGCATTTAAGACAAAAAAAGTACCTTCCAAATGCTGCTTCCTTGAATGCTAAAACTTTTAAATTTCAAATTTTGTCCCAAAATGTCTTGTTTTTGAATTTGTGAAAAGAACACTGGCAGAAGAACAATAAAAGGATATTATTTGTAAATTGGTTCAACACAGCGGTCTTTACGTAACAATTATTTTAAAACATCGTCATAAAAATTGGTTTTGCGTTTTAAATTCTGCAAAAGGTCGCTCTCCAGATAAATTATTGTTAATTCACTTAAGCGTGTCTCCCCTGTGTGTTTCGTAAACAGGTATCAATTATTTTTAATCCAGAAAAGGATCGTTCTGCAGACGCGCTGCTAGCCGAAATAGTAACAATTAACTCCTCCATATTTATTTTTTCCCGAAACTCGACGGCGCGAAGTCTAGCAAAGGGGCAAAAATACTAATTATAAATTAAAAATCTATTATCTACCTTATTGAACCAATGTTGCCAAAAACGAGGTCAATTATTATGTGAAATATAATGATAAGCTTACTGATTAATATCAGCAAAAATTATTTTAATTGTCCCAAAAGTGCTTCTTATTTTACTCTACCTTATCCGTTATCCCTTTAAAAATATCATAACTAAACTAATTAATAATAAAACTTAAAGAGGCGTGTTTCATATTTTATATTGAGAAAGCGAAGTATTTTCCAAACTACGGTAAAACTTGAAAATTGGCAACAATGCACTTACCAAACGCGTGCTTGCTTGGCGCGGGCTGATAGATAAAGGAAGGTCGAAGGTTGTGACAGGTTTATTTGTTATATCTCTTTCTACCCTACTGCCTACCGGCTGTCTCGCTTGTTTTTACTTGTACAAAAGCAGTGCTTTTACTTTTGCATAAGACGCTAATGTACAGCGAGATCTTTGCTTTAGAACGGTCTTACGAAATGCTTATACAGGGATATAATTTACGATATAAATTAGCAAAGAATGCGTTCGTGGAATGATATAGGATTAATTTTTTCAGTCTTATATTATTATTTATTATATTAATGTAGAGATAAATTGCCAAAGTTGGATTACACGGATAAAAACTAATATATAAAACAATTGTTTTTGTTTGTTTTATTGTTTCCAGGTTTGGCAATGCTTTTTGCCTATATTATATGCACGCCACTGACTATTAAGGGGGTCTACCCACGGTCTTAAGTATTCTTTACAGCTTAAACCAGATTTGTATATTCAAGAGAAATGTATTTATCTTAATTATAAGCATCATGAGGAACGAACAAGGTTTGTAATAAAATAAAAATATTAATGCTGAGGATACAATTCAATTGAACTGGTCATTAAATCATTAAAGGTAAACAATTCAAGTAACAATTCTCCCCCTCGTAAAGAAGCTAGTCGTCATAACCCGTTACTGGTCCTCGAAAGGTTCGTTTTCAATGAAATGCGACTGAATTTCTTTATCGGCCAGTTTTGTAGATAACATAATATCGCAGGCAATTGAACGGCAGTTTTTTTATTTTTTGTTTTAAATCACAACGTTTCAATTGGTAAGTGTCTCCAGTCGTCGTCAGGTAAATACTAAATAAGTACGGTAACTTAAGCTTTATTTATTTAACTCTTACATGTTCTATTTATACTGGCGAGGTGTGTGATACATAACCGGATGAGTCATGCTCCTAGCAAGTATAAAAAGGACACGTAGTTATGTACCTACTAGTATAGTATAAATTGATCTGTAGTTACTATACTTATTTTGTATTTACCTGAAGACGACTGGAGATTCTTACCAGTTGAACCGTTGTTTACTAGCAGTGCTAGTTAAAAATTAACACACTATAGTTCAGCCACAGTAATATATGTTTATCTACAAATAATCACCACCAATACATAAAATAGTCTACAATATCCACAACAATACACTCACATAAAAAAATTAGGAGAGTCAAATCAATCTCAAACATAAACAAACTAAATAAAATACACTGGAGACACGATGCGGCGCTATACAGAAATAAGAAATCAAGGCTTTTAAGCAAATGTTGCAAATCAATGCACATTTTCAAATGAATTTCGGAGCGTTTCGAGACTGACCGTTTTAATAAGCTACTGTCACACCACCTAAAAAGCTATATAATTGGTCCCCGCATCGACGAGAGGTATAATTTATTGTCTCATTTTAACTTACGCTTATATGTTTGTTTCGCCCTTATGTTCTTATCATCTTCTATTTATTATAAAGGCTTATAAACCAATAAGGTCAATCGTTGTTTAACTTAAAATACGGCCGAGTGCTTCGAACTACATATTGGGGAGTTTTCGCATAACACTTACACTATGGAAGTTGGAATTTTTGAAGGATAATTATTTATAGTTTTAAAAAATACATTAATAACGTGGGTCAAATTTGTAGGTGGATCATCGACCAAATGACCTTATGGACAAGCCGCGTCTACTGGTGGCTCTGTCTTCTGCATTTGAGTTGATTCATACAGATGGCGATGTGGTGTTATTACTACTTATTTTATTCTTAAGTAAGTCTTAAGAAGGCGCTTTCGCTGTCTCTGGAGTTGCTTACGGGTTATACCTTTCCGTAGAGTCCTAATATGGACAAAACGACCTTCATTGTCTACCTGTGTCCCAGGAAACCCGTTGTTTTGGCGTCCACGTATACTTTAATGCAAAAGATAGATGCACCACTTTGTCCGCTAACTTATCTTCCTATTCTATAGTCTAAAATCTTCTTGCAACGCATTAATACAGACCATTTTTTTGCCGAAGACATAAATATCTCTAATTTTCCATTCTATCTTTAAAATCCGACCTTCCTAACAATGGAAAAATTAAGTTTATTCCTGGTAATTAATGAGACTTCCGAATTTTTTAGAAAATAAATTTAATATTTTAGAAAGCCTAAAAGGATCAAATCAAATAATGAATAATTATTGTGGGTTCCCCAAATTTGACATCGAAGTTTTAACTTAATTTTGGATTCTGAACAATAAAATTACATGCTCGATAAAATGAGCACGTGGAAAATATAATTCGTTAATTAAAACTTGGGAATCAACTAACTGGAACTTATTTTAATCCATAAGCGTGGTGCGATTAACATTCGAGGAATATTATACAGCATTGCTCTATAACATTTGCTATCTCAACAATATAAATGTTTAATAAAATAGTAGAATTTAGTGTCCGTCAAAATATATAGAAAGAAAACTTAGCGGCAAACGGACAAAGTAGTGTGACTATCTTCTGCATTAAACTACACAGGGACGCCAAAGGTAATGGGTTGCCTGGCTCACAGGTAGATAGATAATGACAGTCTGTTTCGTCTGTGTTGGGACTCATCAGAAAACCATAATCTGTAAGCAATTCCCAATACAGCGATAATATGTTTTCAATATATTTTTAAGAATAAATATATTATGAAAACCTAGTATCGCCATCTGTTGGAATCAACTTAATGCAAAAGATAGTCATCAGACGTGAAAATGTAGAACTATAAACAAACCAAGCACGGTAGGCGACACGCCAGTATAGGAAACATTTTTGCGCTTTCCTACACATCTCTACGTTTTATATATTTAGATAATAGCTTTCTGATGAGTCCCAACAAGGATAAAACAGGCTGTCATTGTCTACCTGTAGTACCTGTGCCCCAGGGAATTCATTACCTTTGACGTAATGTAATGGGTTTAAAAGCATTATCTACCAAAGATTTACTAACAATAATGCAAAGCTACAATGAAGAAAACTCCGATGAAGCACAAAAAAAGTTTTTCCATCGATGCTCATTTGAACTAGCTTGGAGAGGCAATGAGGCGGTAAATTCCAATGGGAGAATTTACCGGATGAATTGAATATAAAAGTATATTTTCCAAGACAGCTCAAGGTGGGTCAAAAGGATTGGCAAACAACAAATGGTTGGTAAGAAATTCATCAAACAAAGACCTATGTCCTGTAAGATTATTTTTAAAATTATTGGAAACAAGAGGACCAAACATTTTCAGAGAGACTATTTTTCTCCGTTCATCCAAACTGGTTCAAGAATACTCCACTAGAAATAAATACAATATCTAAGTGGGCCAAAACTTCAGCGGAAAGACTTGGAATTGATACGAAGAAGCATAAAATAACAAATCATTCTCATCGATCATCCACTGTGTCTGCCCTATTTAAACAAGGTGGTGGGGAACAAGAGTTGATTAAGTTAACAGGCCACTCAAACGCAAATTCCCTGAAAACATAACTGCAACTAGATTCTAGTCATCATCTGAAGCTCATCGAAAATATCAGAATAATAAATGAAGCATGTTCTTTACTTTCGACTTCTTAAATGCTAGTCAATTATACCCAAAACCATCCTTTGATAGAAAAGAATGGACAAACTACTACTTATAACAACGATACGTTTAATATTAGTAATAAATTAATAAAGTTTCTAGTTTGCTAAATAAACAGTATGTTTTTATTGTTTTCTCGAGAAATAGTCCTGTCGAATATCATTCAAGAGCAAATTTTGTATCGGGAAAATTTTCTCTTGGTTTTATTTAATTTTGTTGCTTTTTGGTAATTTCTCTCATGAAATTTCCAAGCAACAAATTTTCATTGAAGTCAAAAATTTAGTAATAACCAAAAGAATGTTATTTTTCTAAGAATTAATGTAAAAAAAATGTACAATAAATCATTGTCTATATGATGCGCATGTTAATTTAATCACTAATTACTGTCAATACAATTGTATATCGGTCGATCTCTAACTGACTAATTAGAAGGTAAAGGTTAAAAATAACAATTTTTGAAAATATTTATTTAATAAAATTTGACATAATAATTATTATAGCACCAAAATGTATTTAATACCTATAATGGAATAACGTGCAGGTCGCGAGAGTAGTGTCATAAATTTCTTTTAATGACCGATAAGTTTTAATCAGACAATTAAAAAGCAATATCATTTCGAAGGCACATGCTGAACATACAGTAGTCACTGATTATTATGACAATAAGATAACACATTCTGTTTTTATCACGGTAAAAATAATCCCTTCAATTGATGAAAAATTGCCTTTTTATGTGATCGCCAATATCACAAACCTAATCCGTAGCCCCATTGTAGGGGAGATAGGGATGACTATGAGTAAATGATATTATCGTATATAATACTATAAGAGAGAACATTTTAACGGTAATATTTTCGACTGATATTAAAGTTTGTTGCTTGGCAATTTCACGAATGAAATTTTTGATAAAATAAAACTTTTATCAAAGACTTCATGTGTGAAATTACAAAAAGCAACAAAATTTAACGAAACCAAGAAAAAATTTCGCCGATACAAATTTTTTTCTCGATGATATTCGACAAGACTATTTCACGGGAAAAACACAATGTATATAGCAAACTAGAAATTTTATTTATTTATTACTAATATTAAAAGTACAGTTGTTACAAGTAATAGTTTGTCCATTCTTTTCTATCAAAGCATGGTTTTGGGTATGATTGAGTTGCATTTGACAGGTCCAAGGTCCAGAACATGCTTCACTTGTTGTTCTGAAATTTTCGATGAGCTTCAGCTGAAGACTGCGATCTAGCTGCAGATATGAATTCAGGGAATTTGCGTTTGAGTGGCCTGTTAACTTAATCAACTCTTGCTTCCCAGCACCTTGTTTAAATAGGGTAGACACAGCTGAAGATCGATGATGATATGATGTTGTTTTATACTTTTTCGTATCAATTCCAATTCTTTCCTTCTGAAGTTTTGGTCCGCTTAGATACTGTATTTATTCCTAGTGGAGTATTTTTGAGCCAACATCCCTTCTGCCAGTTTGGATGAGAGGAATAGTCTGTCTGTGGAAATGTTTAGTCCTCTTTTTTCCAATAATTTTTAAAATAATCTTACAGGGCATGAGTCTTTGTTTGATGAATTTATTATTAACCATTTGCTGTTTGCCAATTCTTTTGACCCACCTTGAGATATATTGGAAATTATGCTGTTATATTTAATTCATTCGGTAAATTCTCTCATGGTATCAATCTCCTTTTGAAAATATTAAATTCTGCAATTTGCGGCCTCATTGCCTCTTCAAGCTAGTTCAAATGAGCAGAGATGGAAAAACTTTTTTGTGCCTTATCTGGGTTTTCTTCATTGTAGCTTTGCATTATTGTTAGTAAATCTTTGGTAGATAATGCTTTTTAACTTCCTTTTCTCTTTTCCTGACAACTTTGGAGCTGCTTTCTCTTTGTGTCTCTGGCCATGCCATTCGCGCATTTTTAAATGAAATATCCGTAAAAGGGTCAATCTTTATTTCGTCTTCTGTAAAATACATTTCTTGAATCATTTTTGCAGTATTGTTCCGTATAACCTTTACAGAAGATTCTTTATAGTCTTCACCATTACCCTTCTTCATATTAAAGGTGTAATCTTCGAGGATTTTCGCCACTTCCATCACATTTCTCCAGACTATAATTTCTTAACATTAAAAATCTGAGAACTGTTCCCAAATTGAGTTCTTGAACTTTTTTTGCGGTGTACGCAGCACTAACCATCAGAGATCGGATGAAGGTGGATTATATGGAACACTTGTGATATCATAACGGACCTAATAAACTGAGACTGTTTGAAGAATCACGACCACTCTAACCTAACCTATAGAGCACGAAAAATTAAAATTTGTCACGGTTTCAATTTCTTCGATTATTTACTGATAAAAGAATTAAACAAAATACGCTCTTTAATAAAAACACGCAGAAAAAAGTACAGATGTCACAACAAAATCGGCAAATGGGATACACGTGACAGTCTTCATTTCACACGCTCGAACTCATTTCCGACCTGACTGATCGCTTGAGACTGATATTGCGTTTTTTATCTGTTTTTTTCTATTTAAGTTATTGAAACAAAGACAACAATATAATCGGTCGCACGACTCACAAATAAAAGAATGACGAGTTTAATAGGAGGCCGTACATCCATTCTCGTTTAATTTTTTTAAACTTCCTGCTTTCCCGCCGTGTTTTTAATTATTTATAGCAAAGGGTTGTGATACTCTAGGAAGATTTGTATTATTGAGATATATTTTAATAGGTTCTACTTCAGGATGGTAGAATATGATGAAATCGATTATGATAAAAGGGCCAATTGGTAATATATTCCTAATTTAACAGCATTAGCCGTTTTCTTTATATTTCTATTGCTTTAGATCATCTTACCTCGACCTCCACTAATCCTCCAATAATCATAAAAATTTACTAGCAAGTGTTTATTGGTGCAATAGAATCATAAAACGATTTAGTTCGTTCTGCATAAAAATTGTTTATTTTGGTAAGTATATAAAAGAAATTTTGGACAATATCTTCACTGTCCAGTCCTTAGAGAAATAGACAGCGAAAAATGAAGGTTTTCTTGGTAGCGTTCTGTCTGGTTTTGCTGGGAAATACTTCTCTAGCTAGGCCAAGCAGTTCTGAAGAAGCAGATAGCTTAAAACTCGTTCATGTAGTAAGTAGCTTTTATATCCTAAGCTAGTTTTAATTTATAATATTAATATAAATGTGAAACTATGGTTATTTGTAACTATAGAAAATTTTTGGATAGTGTCTTTATTTGTTTTTAAATCTCAACGTTTCAACTGGTAAGTATCTCCAGTCGTCTTCAGGTGAATACTTAATAAGTTTAGTAACTACAGATCTATTTATAGATACTAGTTAGATGCATTGAACCATAGCTGGGATAGGTACAGTCATGCGTTTAGTTCGTACGCAATGTTATTCTTTATTACATTACATATAGTTAACAAAGATTTCCAGATATTTCTTATACCCAATGAGGGCTTACTGAAACCAACTGCAGCGAAATCATGTAAAGTATAAAATAGTAGATTCTGTAACGAGGTTGGAATGAAAATTTGATCCGAGTGGATGAGACCACGAGTATCGAATTTTCATTCTAACCGAGTATCAGACTATATTTTCTCCACGACCAAAAATACTATTCGCAATATTTGTAATTTTAGGTAAAGTATTATCCCGTTCCATATCTGATTCATCCGATTTTTTACTCATATTTTGACTAGCACTAAAATTTGTCTGCTGACATTGACATTTTCGAAATTCAACCAATGCAACCTATGTCGTTTAGATCAATTACAGAATATTCATTCCGTATCTTGTTATGGAATGAAAATACACTCAAAACGCATAAGAAACAAGTGTTTCAGAATAAATATTCCAACTCAAGAGCGAGAATTTTTACATTCTATTATCAAAAATGATTTTGGAATTATTGCATTCAGTAATGGTCGTGGAGAAAATAAATTTCCTATCAATTTTTCTTTCTACTCTTATTTGGTACAATGTAAGATCGCTCGGCCACATTCGCGATGGCCGAAAGACGACTTGCTTTAATAGAAATAGAAAAAACTTCACAGCTCTTTCCAATCATCTGTCTTGCTCTTTTAAATCAGATATTGCCCATTTCTCTTTCATTCTTAAGGTGTTTAGGTCATCATTGTATCAAGTTTGTTATTTTGGATATGTCAAATTATATTTGGATTTATTTAATTCACCTTTATTTGTAATTCAACTTTTCGTTACCAGAGGCTGGCAAGGCCAACTTCGTATTTGCACACCCTTAGATTTTACGAGAATGGCATCTGACAGCTGCCAACTTTTGCAAAATCTAAGGCAATTTCGCGCAAACACGGAGTAGGTCTTGCCAGAATCTGATTGAATTTTGTCTTTTTTATAGGTGGTTAAGCTAACCGAGAACGATTTTTCTTTATGCAACTCACCCTTATTTTTTCAGATTTTCCTTTGACACACGGATGTTACGTGTTGTTTTTTTGTTACGTTCAGCCGATTCTTACAAGTTTTCAATATTCCATCAAATAATCTCATGAGGTAGCCATTTTGTCAAGGTGTGCCTTGATATGGTTAGTTTCTTTTTTGAGAGCTTCATTCGAGGTACAGAGGGTAATTGCTTATGCCATGTTTTTTGTCATTTAATTGATTTGATATGTAATTGAAATATTGACCTGTATGCATGGGGTTCCTGTACACTAAAGTTAGGATGGTGTTGCCATTTTGCTTTACGTTGACGTCTAGGAAAGGTAAATGGTTGTTTTTCTCCTTCCTCATGGCGACTTTGATTGTACAGAAAACCTACGCAATATCTTAAAGCAGACATATATCTTATACGTTATATGAAAGAACTGTAAAAATCCCTTAATAATAATATTAATTTTATGAAATTTTTAATGACTAATATTTTTTAATACATACATATTTTTTAACGAAGTCGAATCTACTCTCCAGAAGGGACATGATAAATTAGGGTTAGGAACAAAAAGCCCTATCTTCCTTCTTACAAAAATATATTAAAATTACCACCTACGCGTTTCGGCCTACAAGGCCATCATCAGGGCGTACTGTAAGAAATAAAAAACAAGTTGTATAAAATTTAAAAAAATAAAAAATGTCAAAACTTACAGGTAATAAGGTCACCACATAAAGACTACAAGTAGGACGCACCCTAGTCAACAAGTCAATAAAAAACATCAATTCACATTAAAAAAAACATTTACACTTTTTAAAAAAAGGTGGAAAAACCACGACAATCGAAAAAATTTTTAAAAATTAAAATTAAAATTTCGCTGCATTCTAGCAGTTCATATATCTGACTAAATAAATTTAACCTTATCTTATTTATATAGAATAAAAAAAAACATTATTGTATCAAACAGCGAAGTAGAAAAGGAAAGAGAGGAGAGAGAAAAAAGGCAGTTCCGAAGGTACTATTACAAAAAGAAAGGAGGGGTGAATATGAGTTGAAATCTAAAAATAAAAAAAAATTTGAATTAAATAATTAATCTCTGAAAAGACGGACCGCAGCTACATAATTACGATATGAAAAATTGCCCTGTTCATTTAGATTATGTGGGGAGCGGGATTGGGATAGGGCAATTTCTATATTCTCTAACACATCCAGTTTTTGTCCCTTGTTCAGATGATGTAAAACTCTAAAATTCTCGTCTAAATCAAAAGAATGATTGGTTGTTTTAAGATGTGTACCAAAAGGGGATTTATTGTCGTGTTGTAATCTACTAGATCTGAGATGTTCTTTTATTCTTTTGTTAAATGAACGACCTGTTTGTCCCACGTATTCCGCCGGACAGGAGTCACAGGAGAGCAAATATACCCCACATTTGTCTAGGGTTGATATTCTGTCTTTGAGTCTAGAAAAGAGATTCGATAAGGTTCCCACTGAACGGTAGCCAACAAAAATATTCTTGTTTAGTTTTTTCAAAGAACGTCCCAAAATGGTGGATATTTTCCCCAGGAAGGGAAGAGAAACAAAGCGTTTAAAAGAAAGTTTTTCTCTTTGAACAAATTTTGTATAAGCATTATCACATAAAGATTTCAAGAGCTTACACAAACGAACATCAAATCTCTCATCGCTGATGTAGAAGTTTCCTTACAGAACAACCCAGGTTATATGGCAAACATCATAAGAGGTAAAACCTCTCTAACTATTAGAAAATTTTCAAAGAACATTATTAACAATACTATTCTTTCTAACAAAAAATTAATTAAAAGTATTAGAACAAAAATGAAGAACTATGACTTGGTTTTGGGTAAAGCGGATAAGGGAAACTGTCTAGTCATTCTAGATAAACAGTCCTACATAGAAAAGGTTTCCGACTTTTTGCCTAACAGTAATTGTTTTACAACCATTAACAAAGATCCATGTGCGAAATATACAGAAGAACTTAAGAACCTTATTTCTGAACACAATGATGTACTTCAAACTTTAAACTGTTCTAAAATAAAAATTCCTATGAACCCCATCACTCCCTTTCTTTATGGTATGGTTAAAATTCATAAAGATAATAAACCTGTCCGTCCAGTTGTCTCTTTCATAAATTCACCAGCTTATTTCCTAGCAATTTGGCTTAACAATTTTCTTAAAAATCACATTAATTTAAATTTTGTTCATAGCATAAAAAACTCTGTTGAATTAGTTAACAAGTTACAAAATATTAATCTTCCAAATAACTTTATGTTAGTCTCCTTTGACATTGTTAACTTGTTTCCCAGTATTCCGAGAATGCAGAGTTACAGGATTATTGAGAAACTTTTAAAAAATTCTCTTAAACTCAATGTTGACCAAAGGTCATGTGTTCTTTCCTTGTTAAAAAAATGTTTGGATTCGGATTTTTGCAGATTTGATAACAAGTTTTACAGACAATCAGACGGTCTTCCTATGGGCTCTTTTTTATCTTCACTAATAGCCGAAATTTTTATGAACCACTTTGAGAATCATTACATTTTTAATTCACATCACCGTCTGGTCGATAATATAGCATTTTGGCACCGTTACGTTGACGATACGTTGGTGGGTTGGACGGGCACTCTGGATGACCTGAATACCTTTTTGGATTTTCTTAATGGCCTACACTCTAAAATCAAATTCACCATGGAAATAGAATCAAGCAACAAATTGAATTTTTTAGATCTTACTTTGCATAGAGAAAATAATAAAATTAACTTTAACATTTATAGAAAACGGACCCAAACAGATCACATGATTCCTTGGGATTCTTGTCATCATATCTCCCAAAAACTTTCAGCTTTAAATACATATTTTCACCGCCTTTTCTCCATTCCTATGAAAAAAGAGTATTTTGACCTTGAGAAAAATATAATCTTCCAAATAGCACTAAAAAATGGTTTCCCCTTTCACATTATTAACAACACTTTTCATAGAAAATCCCGAAAATCTTTATGTGATAATGCTTATACAAAATGTGTTCAAAGAGAAAAACTTTCTTTTAAACGCTTTGTTTCTCTTCCCTTCCTGGGGAAAATATCCACCATTTTGGGACGTTCTTTGAAAAAACTAAACAAGAATATTTTTGTTTGGTACCGTTCAGTGGGAACCTTATCGAATCTCTTTTCTAGACTCAAAGACAGAATATCAACCCTAGACAAATGTGGGGTATATTTGCTCTCCTGTGACTCCTGTCCGGCGGAATACGTGGGACAAACAGGTCGTTCATTTAACAAAAGAATAAAAGAACATCTCAGATCTAGTAGATTACAACACGACAATAAATCCCCTTTTGGTACACATCTTAAAACAACCAATCATTCTTTTGATTTAGACGAGAATTTTAGAGTTTTACATCATCTGAACAAGGGACAAAAACTGGATGTGTTAGAGAATATAGAAATTGCCCTATCCCAATCCCGCTCCCCACATAATCTGAATGAACAGGGCAATTTTTCATATCGTAATTATGTAGCTGCGGTCCGTCTTTTCAGAGATTAATTATTTAATTCAAATTTTTTTTATTTTTAGATTTCAACTCATATTCACCCCTCCTTTCTTTTTGTAATAGTACCTTCGGAACTGCCTTTTTTCTCTCTCCTCTCTTTCCTTTTCTACTTCGCTGTTTGATACAATAATGTTTTTTTTTATTCTATATAAATAAGATAAGGTTAAATTTATTTAGTCAGATATATGAACTGCTAGAATGCAGCGAAATTTTAATTTTAATTTTTAAACATTTTTTCGATTGTCGTGGTTTTTCCACCTTTTTTTAAAAAGTGTAAATGTTTTTTTAATGTGAATTGATGTTTTTTATTGACTTGTTGACTAGGGTGCGTCCTACTTGTAGTCTTTATATGGTGACCTTATTACCTGTAAGTTTTGACATTTTTTATTTTTTTTTAATTTTATACAACTTGTTTTTTATTTCTTACAGTACGCCCTGATGATGGCCTTGTAGGCCGAAACGCGTAGGTGGTAATTTTAATATATTTTTGTAAGAAGGAAGATAGGGCTTTTTGTTCCTAACCCTAATTTATACATATTTTTATTTAAGGTATTCAGACACGGTGATAGGAATCCTGACCAATCCAGCCTTTGGGATACCAATCCTTTTTACAATGAAAGTTTCTATCCAGAAGGATACGGACAATTAACAAACGTAAGTTGCACTTACATTAATTTTGTTTTCTTTTTTCATTAATATTGTGCCAAAAATCGGCAAATACTTTTGGCCGGTACATAATACAGTATCTTCAGTGACTGACTCTGACCCATGCGTCATAACTTATACGTCATTAAATTCATATGAATAAAATCGAAAAAATAGGGTCAAAATAGAGTATAAATTCATAAATATTATAATAGAATGGCCTAATGTTCCAATGTACGAGTTCCTAAAAGTGTTTTGAGTCAAAATTGTAAAAACTAATGTTATCAATACATTTAATAGATCGTTCAAAACCACTTTGCACACATTTTCTATCAACATATTTTTATTTAGATGACTTGAGCCACAGCAGTATTTTTTTACATACCATTAAAAGTTAGAACTTTTTACAATAAATAAATACGTATCATAAACCACTTACCGGAAACACTAGAGAACGATAATAAAAGCTCCGAAAATACCAAAAAGAACTATTTTCACAAATAAATAAAGGCACAAAAATGTAAAAATATTATACTTAAGTCAAAATGATAACCAAAAAAAAACGATTACGTCGAAAGTCAATGGACAAACTTCAAAAAATAATAACATTAAATAGTCAAATCAATCTGTAACTCTTACTTACCATTTTTTCTCTGTCTAGCATGCTTCATTGGCAACGACGTATTGCGCCTTGAAATCGTGTCCGGAAGACGTTGAGTTATGCTTTTAATCACTTTTATTCTTATTATAAAAAAAGATGGGGATTTGTAAATTACGTTGCCGCTTAATTGTTGAAGAATGACGCACGAGTAAGAACCACCGTGAACACTGTATACTATATTATTTGTAATTTACCGTGTTTACAATAGATTTCTTAAATATACTGGATAGTGCCATAGGATTATTCTTACAGAAACAGTTTTGACAAAAGAGAATATTTATTTCTGATTGTACGCGAAGGATGTCCTATTCTCTTCGGCACAGAAAAACCGGGAGTGAGTATCCCGCCCAAGGAGCCAAGTGCTCCCACCTGCTTAATAATCGCAGGTTATGTGAAATGTATTATCTAGGACGCTAGCGGGACCCTTGCAAAGAATAAAAACAACTACTTGTTCTGTGTAAAATAAAATGTAGTAGTAGTAGTAGTAACAAGATTTATTTATGTAGAAATATATATACAAAAAATACAGCTAAACGTCAAAAGACAAAAATAGAAACAATATAAAATAAATGTAAAATTCACTCTCTCCCATTTATTCAGTTCTAAAATTAAAAATTAAATGCAAATACAAAGAAATAAAATAGTAACTGTCCAAAAAATATAAAACTGTGATCAGCAGATGAATCGATGAACCCTCAGTCAGGTGTCATCTTCCCCGTGTTTTGAAGAAATGTTTGTAAATTCGGTGTAAAAAGTACTTAGATTTTTTATTATTATGAACCGACTAGCTGTAAATGTAGTGAACTTATCATTCAGCTGCACTCGTTCAATATACCTATGGTAGAAAGTAGAAAGTACGCAAAACTAATAACGGTCAACATGTGGCCCTTAGAAATTAGGGATAACTTTTACTTCATACCTGATTATAAATATTTATGTACAGGGCGATTTAAAATTAATACGATATTTACAAAAAACTATTTGATTAAAAATAAGAATAAAAAAAGAAGAATTGCGTTCTCCGCAACACTGATTTTACCAACCTAACAGGTAAACTAGAAGCTGGCTTTTTGAATGAGGAATAAAAAACTAAAACGAGAAAGTACAAGCGATTTTTCTACTAGTTGCATCATAAATAAACTGTAACTTTGTTAAAGTTTAACAAATATTAATTTTTAAATGTCAGCATCTGGTTATCGGCAAGTTCTGGGTATAAAAAACATTATAACATATTTACTTAGTTTAATTCCCAGACTTAAAAAAAAAATTTTAACATACGGGGTGTTCGGTTTAAAGAAAAATAACTTTTGCGTTTCGCATTTTTGCGCCACTCCGCAGAATTAAAAATAGTTCTAGATTGTAGGTAATTTGGTATCCTATAACTTTTAGAATAACAGTTTTTGTGTGTTTTTAGAACAACGCAGCTGTTATAGTTTACTGCATCAGAGACATTATATAAAAAGTGGTATTAGTTTTAGAACTGACATATAAATATTATAGTATATTTCAGAAAGGTGTAATAAAAGCAAATTAGGTATGCAAAGGGGCTACAGAGTGACCCAACAAATATTTAAGCCACTTTCATAATTTGGCATTGATTTTATTGCAAAATTCTTTATTTCCATCAAGTGTAGGTAGTACCACCCGGGTTTGGGTCAATTTATGGGCTTTGCCCATTGTTATCCATTCACAAACATTGAAAATGGTGTAAAAAGGGCGTGCATTATGTATATAGTACACTTTTTTTTTATTAAACATTATTAAATAAATACAAAGTCGACGGTTCGATCGATCAGGTGATCAAGATTCTATATTTTCTCCTCTTCTTTAATGACATGATGGACTACTTTTCGCCAGTTCACTGGTGTCACTTCTTTAATGACTGGATCAAACAGTAGCTTAAAGTCTTTCATTTTGAATGTCGTGTTGTGTCTTGCTATAAATCCTTTTACTTGCGCCTATAAAAGTTCTATAGGATTTAGTTCACAATGATATGGCGGTGTGCGCAGCATATAGTTACACTATTTCTTTCATCTATATTTTGCACGGTATATGTCATAAAACGATGTTTGTGTAAATTTGTTATAGCTAATAGTTTCTTCTTTATCAAATGATCTTCAAATTCGATACTTTTGGTGGTCAACCAGTCGATAATTCCTTGTTTTTACCTAGATGAAGTTAAAGTCTTCTCTGTGCGTCATGAATAATAACTTGCGTTATCCATAACTACCACTGAATCAACTGGAAGATATTTTATCATTTCACCAAAATAGTCCTCAAAAACATTCGAATTCATGTCCCCGTGGTAAACTCCCGAATTGAATTACCCAATTACTTGAAATTTTAATATTACAAACAATACTATTTTATCTTGTTACCCTTTATCCTAATTCTCTAAAATTTTTGGTTAGCTATCTTTAGGAAGTAAATTGATGAAATGGATGATCATATTAGCATAAAGTAGAATATGATCACCAGACGGAAGCATCAATATGGGCAGCTGTGTAAATTATGAGTATACATAGAAGAAAATGTAGATCTTTGTACTTTTATACAACATTTTCTTAGTGAAAAATTGAAACTTTTTGAACATTCTTTTAAAAAAAGGCTGGAAACGTCATTACCTTCTCAAAAGGTCTTCACCTTAATTATTATTAAAGATGGGAAGTTTTAAATCACCTTGTCGCATAATCGTTGAAGATGACGCACGAGTAAAGAATCACTGTGAATACTGTACTGTAAAACTTAAGTAAATCATGGCTTGTCTTGACAAAACAAAAAAGTTGCGGTCCTAGACTAATAATAATCTATCAACCAGAATGTGTTCCATTGTATTTTTATTTTAAATTATTATTTTTTAGCGAGGTAAACGCACAGAGTTCAATCTGGGCAGACTCCTCAGAAGAAGATTTGACAAATTCCTCGGGGACATATGGAATATTAACTATTTGGATGTCAGATCCACCGACACGAACAGAACTAAGATGTCAGCTGAGCTTGTACTTGCTGGTCTGTGGCCTCCTAGGGCAGATAATGTCTGGAATATTTTTATGCCATGGCAACCAATTCCTATCAACTATGTTTCAACTTCGAGCGATCCCGTAAGTCCAAATAATTATTGTGCCATAATTTAAACATTTATTCAACAAGCATGGAGCAAACTGGCTTTATTATAACTTATTGCAAAGAAAATGTTAGTAATCTGTATAATAATTATCATAAAATACAGAATCACATTTTATATATATATATATTACAACTAATTTACCAGAGAAGTAATACTCGTTACAATAATTCCTTATAATGATAAATTACGATATTTTCTAATAATAAATATTATTTTTTATCTGTTTTTACTATACATGGTGATTCCTAAGTTGATACTTCTTTTTTAGCTGCGTATTGAAGGCATTAAAATAAACAACATTTTCAAATACCTTTTTTCAAAAAACTTAAAAATAAGGTACTTACATTCGTTTAGTACACTATGGATCA
This sequence comes from Polydrusus cervinus, assembly GCA_935413205.1. Classification (NCBI taxonomy): domain Eukaryota; kingdom Metazoa; phylum Arthropoda; class Insecta; order Coleoptera; family Curculionidae; genus Polydrusus; species Polydrusus cervinus. The sequence goes on from OW284516.1 coordinate 33,538,534, forward strand.
AACACGGTTCTCCTTAACTTGCCAGTTGAATAACATTAAGAAAACTTCTGGGTTTAGGATGAACCCGCAAGGGAAAGCGTTCTGCGTATAACCTTGAAGCAGCAGCAGCATTTTGACGATACTCATCGTAAACCAGCACTATATCTACTAGTTCATTGTTTTCAAATTTCACCATTTTCACGTGTCACCAATTTAAAATTATCTTGCTTTAGAAAAACACACCGCAGCGTATTGCCAAATAACTCATCATCAACCCGTAAATTGCATGACTAATAAGAGATAAGACAAACAACATAAAGTAGTGCTTTAATGACCAGGCCCATACTTAGATATTTTACTTCTGTATCTCGCCTATTATTAAGTTTTTTGAAAAAAGGTATTTGAAAATGTTGTTTATTTTAATGCCTTCTATACACAGCTAAAAAAAAAATATCAACTTCGGAATCACCCTGTATTTTATTGTAAGATTTAGTATATCCAATTTTAGAAGATAATTTATATTTTTTTTTCAATCGATGGGTTTATTTTCTGGCTTGGAGTTCTTGCTAGATGATTCTTCTACGGTTTCACTATTTATTTATTACTAAGAAATTCTTAAGAACGTGATTTCGCTGTTTCTGTAGTGACTTACGGGCATTGGGCTTACTGTAGAGTCTTAATAAGGATACGGTCGTCCTTGTTTACCTGTGCCCCAAGGAAACCATTGTTTTGGCGTCCCGGTGTACTGGTGCACCGCTTGACGCTAATTTTTCTTTTTATTTTGTAAAGCGAGGCGCAAACCAAAGCGGTGGCGGTTTGGTGGCGAGACTGCTCTGGTTTACAAATAAAATTTAGTAGATCTTACAATAAAATTTAGTAAATCTTACAGACAAATTTAGTAAATCTTACAATAGCATATATTAAATTTTACTATAAAATGTAGGAAAACTTACAATAAAATATAGTAAGTCTTACAATAAAACGTGGTAAAACTTATAATAAAATATAACATTAAATCTTACAATAAATAGTAATAATACAATAGTAAAAGCGAAAAAATTATATTTCTTATTAGAAAATATCGTAATATTTAATAAAAAATTTCATAAATTTTGATAGAAACTATTTTGAAAATTACAAACTTTTATAATAATTTATATTACTAAATATAATACGCGTCACTAAATAAAATATAATAATTTAATTGTAAACGATATTATACTGGATTATGGTACTTCATGCTATTAGAAATTGTAATAAATATTATTATATTTGTTATTGGTTGTATTATAAATTTCCCTCCGTGTGAAGTTATAGCTGCTCTTTAGAAGGGTCATTGTTAAGTTATTAAGGGAATTGGAGGAAATATAGTCCTATCTACCTTTTTCAATCTGAGGTAGAGAGGACTTTACGTCCTCCATTTTCCTTAATAATTTCTGTAACATTTTGTTTAATTTATGTTTACATTTAGTAATAGAGAACGCTCCGCAAATATTACCTTGTTGTTTACATTTTTTCTTCTGTATAAAAACTCCAACAAAAAATGCTCCGTCTTTGTAAACTATTAAACAGTACCGACAATTGTGATATATTAAGTACCTAAATAGTAAAATAATAGACTATATGAATTTTTCACTCAATACTTTTTGTTACAACTTTACCTGCGGTAGTAGAGGGTAGCTGGTTGCCAGACCCTATTACGATTTTGTGCTATCTCTTTTTATCGTAATACATAGGAAAAAACGGAGCGAAGCCGTATTAGCGCGTCGTGTTCGAGCGACCGGAAATACTGTCCATTGGTTGAATTTTGCATGATGATTACTTTTTAACTGATTAAACCAATGAGGAGTAAAAAATGGGCTCAAAAGTCTCATAAAATGTTTATTGTAGTGGGTTTTCTTGTAGTTCAGGTTGACTCATTCGGGAAGATGGCTTCCTTTGTTATAATTTTTGCTAGCGTTTTTTACAGAAGACGGAAATATAAACAAGAATGCTATATTTATGAAGGTTTCTCTAAAATCAATACATTCCCGGACGAAAATGTAAATTTTACCTGATGCAATAACCGAGGCCGAGGCCATCCATTGAAAACCAGGAATGCGCTTGTACTACGAAATAAACATACTATTTTTTCTGATATTGCATCAATATTGTACAAAATTAAGGATTTTTTATTAAATCATAATATTATCTTTTCATTACAATGTAATTTCCTATAAAATTATTTCTTTGGCAATTAGGGTAACCGGGGTAGTGATTGGCCATCAGCCAGTTATTGGCCATCATGCTATTTAATTGTAAATATTAACGAAATTATAATATTGAAACGGCAACTATGCATTATTAAATATACCTTTACATGTTCCTCTTTCTATATTACTTCCTAAATATTATTTGGCAACATTGTTTGTTAGCGACAGAAACTTTTCTAGACAGTTGCAGTACACGTGCTAAAAACTTCCGTTTTCTTAGCGAATTCCTAAGAAGTTGTACCCACCTGGTATGTAAATTTTAAAACATTTACCTTATTATTGTTTTGTTTATGTTTTTTATGGGTTATTTATGTAATATTCTATCATTTAAAGACATATTTATTATTCTAATCTTAAAAAGTTAATAATTAAGAGGGGGCCAATCATTACATTGTAAAATTTGTATAAATATAGTTATTGGCCCGTGCCAATCACTGCGTTATAATAGGGGGCCAATAACCAGTGTTTACCAAGATGCAAGTTATTGAATAATGAGTTCTTATCTAATTATCTGTTTTTGTATTCTAAATAGGTACCCAAATATCATCAACATTCCTGGAAAGACATATTTATTATTCTAATCTTAAAAAGTTAATAATTAAGAGGGGGCCAATCATTACATTGTAAAATTTGTATAAATATAGTTATTGGCCCGTGCCAATCACTGCTTCATGACAAGGCCAATCAATAAGCAGTGACGGCCAATCACTAGCCTTTTCATGTTTTCTAATTTACTGTTTTTCTTTTATTAACGTTTAATTAAATAAATATACTTCCTATAACAAAAGAAAGTTTTGACAGTTTTTAATTAATATTGATAAATCCCAAAATAAAATTTTATTTTATTGCAATATGCAACATAAAAATATAACATATTAATGTTAAACGGCCAATCACTACCCCGGTTACCCTATATCGAACTAGAATAGCCAAAAATTCGAAGACGTGCTTGGACAATATTTTTATTTAAATGTGTGGGTGTAGCGGGAATAAAGGACATGCGTACTGAGAACCACTGTTTATTTCTTAGGCGACGTTTCGATAATGATTTTCATCTTTCTCAAGCCTCGAAAATTAAAATGTGGTAGCTAAGATGTTTAGTTTTAAAACAACATATCACCCGTACTATGGAAACTATCCATGGGAAACACAAAGACAATGTTTTCTTAATATTGACTCACTGGTAAAAAATTGTCTTTCTTAACTTTAGTCTATGTATGCAAAAATTTGATAGAAGTGATAAATTAAAGTATTATTATAAACTTAAGGTGATAAAAATTTTTATTGACGACCGTATTTCAGCAAAAGCAAAGGTTATCGAATCCTCTATATCTGATAATAAAGCACAAATAACAACTATATTTTGAAAATTTTCAACAAAATAACAATGTACAGTACAAGCGCCATTTCTGCAATGAAAGTATAGATTTATTTTTAAGTCATTTGCTTAAAGAATCATGGGAAACAGTTTTTTATAGCCAAGACGTGGACGATAAATGGAACTCATTTATGGATCACTTTGGATATTATTTCAACTCATGTTTTCCATTAAAACTTACGCATAATGTGAAGGTCAAAGCGTCGTATGTAAGCTCACCTGAAATTGAAAACTTAAAGAATCGCTTACACGTCTTTGAAGTTTTGCGTCATCATTACCCTCAATACAATCAGATTTATTATTCTGATCTTAAAATTGAATATGCTGACCTTTTAAAAAAGGCAAAATGCACTGTCTAAAACTTGCTATTTACTTAGAGTAACAACAAAATATTTAGATTTCAATTTTTCTAAAGTGGTTTATTTTTGTAACTTTTTGTCGATTTTAATGTATGGTTTAATATTTTGGGACCACCAGGTATCTAATCTAGATAATACCTTTGTGATTCAAAAACGCGCTCTCCGATTGATTTTAAATTTAGACTATAAGCAATCTTGTCGCGGGTTGTTTAAAAAGCACAATTTATTAACCTTTCCGGCAATAATATTTGACAGCATAATATTTATTAGGAAATATCCTCAAAAGTTTTCTTACTTTAAAATTAACCATGCATACAGCACTAGACGTAAAAATATTTATTATAATTTTCCTGAACATAGACTAACCTTAAGTGAGAAAAAATGTACATATTTTGCAATTACTTTTTATAATGCATTACCTAACAACATAAAGAGTCTCGAAATATTTTATATATTTAAACGAACTTTGCACAGTTAATTGTTTAAACAAAAATGGATATACGCACAAATTGTTATAACATATCTGATTTTTTAACTAAATATTATATGTCTTTTATAGTGTTTTATTAATTTTTTGTTATTTGACGTATTTCAAACTTTGTCATTGTACAAACCTGTTTTGAACTAAATACTTCTTATCGTGTACCATTTAAACACACAAGTATTAAACGAAATAAATACTCAATCTAATAAATCAGATTAAGAAATCGGACTTTCAACTTTCCCAGCTTAGATGAGTATAACTGTAAACTAAAAACTTAGTAAACCTAGACATACAACCTAAATGGCGGCAGAAAGCGTGCCTCAAAGCCGCAATGTAAATGCCAAGAAGCGATGTAACTTTATAAGGATATTCGCGTTCGCTAAATCCTTATTACAGGCAACTTTTGGCGTAACCTGTTGCAGATTTGGACGTCTTCCAAAATTAGGAACTGTAAGATTTTAATATTGCATGGTTCCTCTTGATTTAGTTTCTCTATGGTATAACCCTTCCGGGACGCATATTCGTATCGGACGTAGCTTATTGCACATCGAAGTCAACCAAATCAAACCGATATACGTAGATTATCGAACGACCGCGATACTGCACAGATTTGTGCAATATCAGTCGTCCGATAAGACATGCACAATCGCCGCACCTTGTGTCACTGAAAGTAGAAAATAGTTTAATTTTTGTGTTTTTCTTGGTATTGTTTAGTCCCATATGTTGCGGAATATGAGTAATATTTATCCAGATAATTATGATTATTATCCATCAAATGACGATCATATTATAAGAACAAAATTGAAGTCTGAAGAGGAAATAAATGTAAGCAATTTAAAATAAATAAATAAATACCATAACCATACTTTTCGTACCATTTTAAATAATGTATTCTTTATCTTGACCCTTGAAACTATAATAAAATTATTAATTTCCTATTAAATCCCTAATTTGTATTTTTTACGTTCTCCTGTTTCTGAATTAGTTAACTGTTATCCATAAGGTAAAAATACGTTATTATATACATTTTTTTATGTAATGGTGTAGTTAGCTTTTTTCTAAAAGGTTAAGTCTTTAAGATATGATCCAAACTTATGATTTTTTTTTTTGACACCCTATATATTGTTTTTTTGTCTTATTTTCGTTTTATAGAGCTTTTCAAAAATATACATTAATTCATATTTAATGAGGCTAAAACTAGATAAGGCTGAAACTAGCAGACATCAGACGTGACGGTATTCTCGCGCTAAGTATATCAAATGTAATTGAAAGCAAATTTCTTATAAATAGTTTATTAAGTAACAAATGTTTATGATTTTTTACATACACTTATAAAAAAGTTGGTACTAAGTACTTAAAGGGTTAAAATAATTCTTGTTTCAAAAACACCCTTTTCAAAGCAAAATCAACAAAACCCAGAAAGTTTTTTTTTTGTAATTTTAGACTGTATCAAACAACTGATAATGCACAGTATTGTGCAATAACGCGCGTCCGATATCAGTTTGATTCGCGCATTTCCACTGTGCAATAAGCAACGTCCGATACGAATATGCTTCCGGGACTGACACATAAATCAATATGATTTACCACAAAAATGTTTTAGGAGTTGTATGCGTTCGGTTGTACTACCTTGTCTTCAAAATTAGCTACTGTGTTAGCAGATCCGGAAATCGATACTTATCTTACAGAAAGATATGGCGAGTTGTTACAAATTTTGAGGGACCAAATTGGAGTCAGTACTGCCATGGGGGCTTGGGGAGCTTACTTCGGACTTTTGGTACAGGTAAGTGTTTTTAAAATTATTTTAGCTAGGTACTTTAATGGATAAACCGCCTTTAGAAATATATTAAATGCATAAAATTATTTTATTTCAAGAACAAAATTAATCACTTGTACAAACAAAAGGCGATTAGACCGCAAAGCATGTTTTAGTAATCACCTAGTAAGTATGAGTAGTAGTGAGTATAAGTAAATCTATAGTTACTTATATACTAACTTATAAAGCGTTTATAGTATATTAAGTGAGATATAATAGTATAATAGGTATTAAGTGGGTAAAAAATATATTACGCACGAATGGAAAAATTGCGAACGTGTAATAATTTGATGTTCTTATAGGTGGATACAAAGGGTTCAAAGAAAACGTTGCTTCATATTTAACATCAAACTATATTCTGATTCTTAATCTATGTCACCACATACATAGTTGTTCCACTTACGCTAATGTTTATAATACATATTTATTATATCGACAGTATTGTTATACTAGCTAATCATAATAATTAATTAGAACACTAAATGCAATATACTAATACAGAGTGTTTTACCTTCATATTACACCTCCCCGGAAAAATTAAGGAAATTACACTTTGTTTTCAAATGGAAATTCCTGTTAATTATAAAATGAAAGTAATTAACTCATGTGAAATAATAACTATACTTATTAAAAACATTTTCTTAGTCAATAAGAATTTAAGAATTAAAGAAAGAAACGGAAGGAAATTAGAGTAGTCAGACCAAGAATAAATAGTAGACAGATAAGAATACAAAAGTAGGGCCGGCCGATTCCTTACTACTAAATTATTACCTAGAAATTACTTAACTATGATATAACTTAGTTCTAGTTTTGTGGATTACAATCTCCTTATTACCTTTCATCAGTTTTATATTTGGAGATTCATCCTCGATAACTAAATAAGGACCCAGAAAACAAGGATTTGCGATTTTGTTTCCCACTTCATTTTTTACAAGTACCTACTAAATCGCCTTTTTTGTATTGAATGGGTTTAATTTTTTCATCATAACTTTGCTTTCTTTTAAATTTTGAATGTAATAAGTTAGCTCTTCCATCCTCATGAGCCTTTTGCAACCGATACTTTAACTCAATAGGGTAATTCTGAAAGTTATAAATGGGTTCTAACATATTATTTAGATTATTAGGAATCTGACATTTCTTTCCAAAGACCAGTTCAAAAGGAGTTAATTTAGTTTCAGTATGGACTGTAGTATTATAAGAGAAACACCAATAAGGAATCCATGTACTCCACGCTGCATCATTATTTTCGAATTTAATTCTTAAGTAGGCACCCAATACCTTATGTGAATTTTCCAAAGAACCCATACTTTCATGATGGTATGCCGTGGAATGAATTTGATTTATTTTTAAAAGCTTACAAACCTCACTCATAGTCGAAGAAATAAATTCAGAACCCCTATCCGTTGCAATTTCCTGTGGAATTCCGTATCGTAAGATAAAGTTTTCCACAAATGATTTTGCCACCGATACGGTGTCTTTATTTTTTATAGGATATGCTTCCACAAATTTTGTTAACTCACACTGTAAGGTCAGGATGTATGCAAATTCATTTACATCTGTTGGTAGTGGTCCTACAATATCTAAATATACTTTTTGAGAAGAATAATAATTGGCTGTCGACGTAATAACCATGGGCTGTCTAGTATAACGATTGCAATGCTTCTGTTTTTGACAAGTGTCACATTTTCTTACAAAGTCTGCAACATCGTTATCTAGACCTGGCCAAAAGTAATACTTTTTTATATTATTTGTCATTCTTTTTATGCCTGCATGTCCACTTGTGGGAAGTAAATGAAAATCATTCAAAATAATTCGTTTCTCATCATTATCTATTACCTTGCTAGCTCCTTGAACAATATTTATACGGGGGCCCCCCCAATTAGGATTACTATTTATTTCCTTACCTATCCATTTAATAAACATTTTATTTTTCTCCTTTTTTAAAATACATAATTTATTTATATTTGTTTTCTTAGTTATTTTGGCCAAATCTCTCAGCATTTCGTCTCGCGCCAATGCCGATCGAGTATTTTGACTGAAGTACAAACTAAGTTGCAATGGAACATAATAAAAACTCCCCAAGTGTTCAGTTATATCTTTTGACAATGTTTTTATTTTGGACGATGTCGTTAAAACTAACTCAGTGCAATTTTTAGGTTGTTTAAGAACTTCCACAATATCTGGTTGATCAGGCCAAACATTAAGGTTATCCTTGTCCAACACACAATCTTGCTCTTTCATACTCTTACACTGTCCTCTGGTCATAACAGCAATCATGTCATTATTCATGCTTTTCAATTCCTCAGATGTCAAGATAATTCTTGATAATGCATCCGCGGTGACATTTTTACTTCCTTTCACACACTCAACGTAAAAATCATATTCTTCAAGGCCTAATCGAAACTTTGTTAACCGGCTGGATGGGTCAGTAAGGCTAAATAAGTACAATAAAGGTTTATGGTCAGTTACTATTTTAAATCTGCGTCCATATAAATAAGGCCGAAAATGCTTTACAGCCCAGTATATCTACTAGCTATCGCTAAAAGTTCTTTGTGAATAATAGGGTAATTTATTTCCGCTTTATTTAAACTTCTACTGGCGTACGCCACTGGTCTATTATTTTTATTCAAGAGTACTGCTCCAATAGCTAACTTTGACGCATCAGTTTGAAGTATAAATTCATTTTTCTCTGCAAAATCAGAATACTGTAAAACTGGATATTGACTTAGTGCGTTCTTTAGGATTTTAAATAAGTTTTTACATTCATCCGTCCATTCAAACCTTGCATACTTTCTGCACAATTTGTTTAGGGGTACAGATAGCTCCGCAAATTTCGGAATAAACTTTCTGTAGTAATTGTCAAAAGCCACGAAACGTTTAACTTCGTCCGAATTTTTTGGAACGGGATATTCGTCTAAAGCTTTAATTTTTTCAGGATCAGGAGATATTCTTTTATCACTAATAATGTGACCTAAATAAAGAATTTCTTTCCTAAAAAACTCGCATTTTAAGGGATTTAGTTTTAAATTTACTTTACGAAGTCTAGTAAAAACGTCCATAAGGTTTTTGTTGTGTTCCTTAAGATTTCTCCCGAATACTATTAGGTCGTCAAGGTAAACAAAACATTTTTCGTAGTTAAGACCTGCCATTGCAACTGTCATTATCCTAGAAAAGGCACTGGGGATAATTTTTAGCCCCATGGGCAATCTTTTCATTTGCCATTGCCCCCGATCAGTTGTAAAGGCTGTCAATTTTCTACTTTGTTCATCTAGTTCCACTTGATAATACCCCTGACTTAGATCTAAATGCGAAAAATAAAGAGCTCCCGCAAGAGAATCCAAAATATCAACCACATTTGCAATAGGCCACTTGATATCTACTAAACTACGGTTTAAAAATCTGTAATCTAAAACCAATCTGCTACGTTTCTCTCCTGATGTCTCACTCTTTTTCGGTACCAGTAAAACAGGCGACGACCACTCACTCTGCGCACTCTCAATTATATCATTATCGCACATTTGGGATATTTGCTTATTTATTTCCTCCCTCTGAGATTGAGGCAGTCTATAAGGTTTTATATAAACTAGTTGAGTGTTCGGTTTGACTTGAATTGACTGTTTATAAATATTTGTTACAGATAATTTATCCCCAGGCATATAAAATATGTCTGCAAATTTAGCACATAATTGATCTATTGAATCTTTCTCTTCTTTATTCAAGTAGGTAAGTTTGCATGTCAAATAACTGTTTTACTCGATTAACTGAAATATTTTGAGAAGTAAACTGACAACACTCATAACTGCTGAGCTTCTCAGTTTTAGGTAAGCAATTTCTCAAGCGTACTTCACTTTCCCGTGTATTCAAAATTTTAACCGGAACTTTCCCATTCACTGGTTGTGCAATCACTCCTGCTACAAACACACCCTAGCATAACTCACTTGGCATAACAACACATTCCTCATTTAACCCTGTCTCCAGGTACTGAATACTTTCACACCTTGCAGGTAACACTAATACATGACTACAACAAGCGTTTAAGTCTAAAATAACATTCTTTCCCTCATTGAAAAGATCTAAAGTATTTTCCTCATAGTTTAATTTAGCTTTATACTTCCCTAAAAAGTTTCTCCCAATTATACCATCTGTATGACATTCCAACGAATCAAATACATAAAACTTTTCCCCAAATTCTATGTTTCCTATAGCGAGATTTAAGTATACATAACCTACGGAACATACTCTACCTATGCCATTTATTTCAAGATTTTCCTTATGTAAAGGTATACTTGCGTCTAAATGTTCTAACTTAAGCGCACACAATGATGCTCCCGTATCTACTAAGAATCCTAAACTTTTGTTGTTTACTCTAAAAGAAACTGAATTTGAGCAATTTTCGGAGTAAGTAAAAATATTATTATGACTTTTTTCAACTTTCAACGTTTCCTGACCTGCATTAATGTTTTGATCAGCAAAATTTATTTGTCTCCGCGAATTTCCACGATAACCGCTAGTAAACGAACGTCCTCGGTGTCCCCCCTGAAAATGCTGACTTTGCGGATTGGTATTACCATTACCTAAGCGAGAATTATTTTGTTGATAATTAGAAACATGATTGTTATTTCTATTAGTTACGTTTCTATTGAAATTGTTATTAAAATGTCTTCCAGAGTTTCTAGCTCTGTTAAAACCTTCCTCTAAACATATTGAAATTTTTTTTGATTACTGCTTTGAGAGGAAATTTGTTCATCTTGCGCCGCTCTAATGGCATCCTTTAAAAATTCAAAATTTCTAGCAGATATGATTGTGCTGAGTTTATGATTTCTAAGGCCACCTGTAAACCTTTTTACAGCGATTTTTTCGTTTATTGGTCTTAAAATATCAAAAGCTCTTGAATCACCGTCTGCTTGAGAAATTGTCAGATTTACTAAGATATCTTCAAGATTTTTACCAAACTCAGAAACAGTATTATCGCCTTGCTTGGCGGAAAACAATTTTGCCTGAAGGGCGGTATCGGATTGTTTCGTTAAAAGATGTTTTTTTATGTCTCCTAATAATGAATCCATAGAATCATAACTAGGCTTTAATCTCAAATTCGCATTATTTGAAATTCGTATTTTCAGAATAAATTTAATTAAAATAGGCTTGCCTTCCTCGTTAAGCATAGAATGATAAAATTCTGCCGCGTCGATTAGTTTATGTGTAATAGCCTCCGAGTCATCCATTACAGGCAAGAGGCTCGTGGCCACTTTCAGGTCAAAAGCCGACATATTTAAATATATACTTTTCGCGTTGGTTATCCCGATTTATATTTTCCGCGTTTTGCTTATCACTACTTAAACCTTCCGCGAATTGTTTATCAAAATTTATAATTTATTGATACACTTTTTTAATTTTTTCTATAGCACTCTTAGAATATTCTCTAAATCTCAATATTATTTAGGAGCAAAGTACTTGTTGTAAAGGTCCCTATTTCAATACAATTTACTTAATTCTATAACTTACTTAAAAAAAATTTCTTTTTAATCACTAAATTGTTAATTTTAGAAATAACTAAGTCTTTTTTGCCATTTTTTACATATCTCCTTGCTTCTTATGTGTATTTCCGTCTTCTTTCCCATAATTGTAATAAACCATAAGTGTAATCAAACCATGTAATAATTTTAAGTTCCAATAATCCATTTTTAAAATTATCCTAAAAAGAACCTAAAAAAAATTTATACTGCTTCCTCCGTCATCAATTCATCCCTTGATTTTCTTAACTCGCTTCTGTTAATTTTTCTTCGAATAGTTTTCTTTGCGATATTGTAGAGCCCCTCTACACTGTGGCTCAAATTAAAGGAGTAAACTTTTTAATTGTGAATACTTTTCTAGATTTTGCACTGATTTAATTTATTTTTGGAGTGATGATGAACTGAAATCGTCTTAATAAAATGTGCAATTTTTATCAAAATATTTTGAACACGGCCGGATTGACAGGTTTTTTTCAACAAACGTGCACTTATGCTCGTTGCAAACGAAAACTGATTTATTCATAATTCAGATAATATGTTTTTTTGGTAGATTAACTATCGAAACTTCTTCAGTATAAGTCTCACTCTGAAAAATTCTTAAATTCAAGAAATACAATTTATTTTGTTCATTAATGTACTGAAATTTGAAGTCGTTTGAACCATGATCGCAGCATCCATGACCGTTATTAAAAATCAAAGTATCCATGACTATTATTAAAATAATAAACAATGTTATTTTTGACGTTTTGTAAGCTTCATGACAGCTAATCCGTACACAATGGCAGTTTTAAGTGAAGAGGATCGAATTCTTGTCAAATATTTTCGACAAACACATAATTACGGCGCAAGAAAAATTGTAAAGGTGTTTCCTGAAAAAAATTGGTATGTTGGAACAGTTGGCAAGTTTTTAAGACATCTTAGAAAAAATAATAGATCCATAAAAATAAAATTTGGAAGGGGAAGGAAAAAAACTTCAAGAACTCAAGGAATTATTACCAAGGTAAAAAATATTATAGAAAATGTACGACCTAAAGAATCTGTAGGTACCAGAAAAATAGTGAATAGAACAAGAATCCACCACAATTTATTTTGTTCAATATTAATAACAAATTTAATAATATTAACAATTACTGATATCAAGACTATCACTTAAAATCGAAAGTAGTATAAATATTTATAGGATAACATTATGAATATGACCACCATGATTTTCTATCACGGATTGCAGTCGCCTTCGCCATAGGTCAATAGCTGCATTGATTATGTCCTGGTTAAAATTACTCCAACAGAACTGTAACCTTTCCTTTAGCTCTTCGATGGTGTTAAACCTTTGACCATTGTGAACATTTGCCTCGAAAATTCCCCATATTATGGAATAGTCAACAGGGTTTAAGTCTGGACTATTGGGTGGCCAAATCTCCGGTTCGATATAATCGGGGCATTGCAGGTGAAAAGTGACTTTTCTCGATTTAAACCTTTTACAATGGGATTTCCCTTTTTACTCGCACATTTGCGTATACCCGATTATTTTGTGTATTCTTTGGCGGCCTCAAGTAAAACATCATCTCATCTGAAAACCATATCTTTGCGATATTTTCCCGAGAACGGAATCTTCGTAGTAATAGATTACATCTTTCTAATCGTTTCTCCTTCACATTGGCACTAAGTTTTTGACAGTTAACTTTTTTAAAGACTAAGTTGGCAATCATGTTTAATAATTCTTTGAACTGTAGAACGGTGGATTCTTGTTCTTTTCACTATTTTTCTGGTACCTACAGATTCTTCAGGTCGTACATTTTCTATAATATTTCTTACCATGGTAATATTTCCTTGAGTTCTTGAAGTTTTTTTCCTTCCCCTTCCAAATTTTATTTTTATGGATCCATTATTTTCTCTAAGATGTCTTAAAAACTTGCCAACTGTTCCAACATACCAATTTTTTTCAGGAAACACCTTTACAATTTTTCTTGCGCCGTAATTATGTGTTTGTCGAAAATATTTGTTAAGAATTCGATCCTCTTCACTTAAAACTGCCATTGTGTACGGATTAGCTGTCATGAAGCTTACAAAACCTCAAAAATAACATTGTTTATTATTTTAATAATAGTCATGGATACTTTGATTTTTAATAACGGTCATGGATGCTGCGATCATGGTTCAAACGACTTCAAATTTCCAAAATGATATCCGGAATGTTTTAGTACATCAATGAACAAAATAAATTGTATTTCTTGAATTTAAGAATTTTTCAGAGTGAGACTTATACTGAAGAAGTTTCCATAGTTAATCTACCAAAAAAACGTATTATCTGAATTATGAATAAATCAGTTTTCGTTTGCAACGAGCATAAGTGCACGTTTGTTGAAAAAAACCTGTCAATCCGGCCGTGTTTAAAATATTTTAATAAAAATTGCACATTTTATTAAGACGATTTCAGTTCATCATCACTCCAAAAATAAATTGAATCAGTGCAAAATCTAGAAAAATATTCACAATTAAAAAGTGTACTCCTTTAATTTGAGCCACAGTGTATATATGATAAAAAGGACAACAGCTACTACCAGTGTTATTAAAAGGTACTCGGACAGCGAAATCCCCTTGTTTGATATTTCGCTCCTTGCGTCTCCATTCGAGGCCTGGTTAATAACTATTTCCTCTTTAGACTTGGCACTACCCATTTTACTCCATATCAGTGCTTTTCTTCTTAAGGTTTTTTGGCTGACAGGATCGCCATGTAATAATTTGATGTTCTTATAGGTGGATACAAAGGGTTCAAAGAAAACGTTGCTTCATATTTAACATCAAACGATATTCTGATTCTTAATCTATGTCACCACATACATAGTCGTTCCACTTACGCTAATGTTTATAATACTTATGATATCGAAAGTATTGTTATACTAGCTAATCATAATAATTAATTAGAACACTAAATGCAATATACTAATACAGAGTGTTTTACCCTTATATTACAAACGAGCCGCGTAGCGAGCCACCTTGATATGCGGTTTGTAAATAATTCCAAGAATCTTTTCCGATTTATTATAGTGGGTTATAGTAGTGAGTTATGTTGTTTGTTTATAGATACTATTAATTGCTCAAAAGCAGTTGAATACTTAATATATAATTTACTAGGAGTCGATAAACTATGTTTACTAATATAGGAGTAAAAATAATAATATATACATATTATGAACGAATGGAAAAATTGCGAACGAGACGCATAGTGGCGAGTGCGGTAATTACATGAGTGTGTAATTGCGTTACAACACGCAATACGTACTATACTTTTTCTACGACTCTCACTCATAAATTAAAAAACGGTTTATAATTTATAAAGTAACGATTTGAACTTTAAATCTCAAATATTGACAATGTCACTGTCAAGTATTAAAAACGCAAAATAGATAATTGTCACGATTTGAGTGGTAAGATGAGGTAAGTACCTACTTACCACATTGATCTGAGTGCGGTAAGTATCATTTTACCGCACTAGTGCTGTAAAAACAAGTTTTTATATTATTCAAGTGTATTTTTTCTGTGACGGGAAAAAAGTTTGACATTTTATCCCTGTTGACAGGTAATAAAATGTCACTTTTTGTGAGGCGGGGAAAAAGTTATTACATTTTTCCCGGATATAATATACACACATAAGTAAAGGTAGATATTTAATTTTAGAATATTTTATTATACAAAAAGTTACATTTTCTTTAAATCAAAAAGTACAATTATTAAATGTGCATTGCATGCATGCCATGTTCATTTTACTATTCGGTACAGTCGAGGGTACAGTTGAATTTTCTCGTGTTGAAATTATATTTTCTGCCATGGACACAACTGCCATTGATGTACTTGGTCGCAAATCGGGTGTTCTTTCAGCACTGTCACAGGTTCTAAACACTTTATTAGCTATTTCTGTCCTGTGTGCTACCGATTCATCAACATACCCTTCAGCGACCGTTGATGACTTCCAACCTTCATGTTTCTTGAGTGTCAACAGGTCTCCCCCAGATTCAACCAAAAGTGTAGCAGACGATCTTCGAAATGAATGACCCGTGTATAAGGTAACATTTTCAAGTTAAAGAAAATTAGCTACTGTTTGGGGTACTTTATAAAACTGATTTTTACCCACAACTTCATTGATACATTTTCCATTGTGATATGCATAAAATAGGCAGCGATCCTTTGCTGCTGTTGGACGAAGGGCTATGTATATTCGGTAAAATTTAATATATTTTTCAGTAACTACAAATCTCATGATGACATCATTCTTTGTTTGCTTAATTTTCACAATTAATAACGTTCCCGAATCTTCAATATCATCTAATGTTACCTGGCTGATTTCGCAAATTCGACAAGCTCCTGCAATCGCAAGTAAAACAACAACCTTGGCCATTAAATAAACTTCATCGGGAGCATTATTTAAAAAATCACTAATATTTGTACTCGTAAAAATCACAGATTTCTTGGGCGTGTAACCTTTCCCATTTTGTTTTAGAAATGTAATTAGTTTGAAATATTTTGAAATGTCTACATTATTATTGGATTGTAACATACTTTTAATCATTGAATAATTCGACCACACTGTTGATGGCTTTTGTTGTTGGGTCAGTTCCGAAAAATAGGCCAATAACACCGTCTCCGACAAAGAACTGCATGCCTTTTTCATCTTCCATTCCATAAATCTTGAAAACGCGTTTTCGTAAATTTTGCGCGATTTAGCTGGCAATAATTTTTGTGACGCTACTTTCGCTGCTTCTACTAGATCCGGTGGAGTCAGAGAAAACTCAGAATCAGACATTTTAAACTTTATATTATTTAAAATAACTACTAAATAACCACTAAAGTTCTTACTTTTTATATTAAATCACGGAATTAAATTGACAGATATTTGATTATTTTAAAGGTTTCCTTAGAACCGCAGGTCCAATTAATTGTCGTTATAAGTAAAACAGCCTACCTACTAGTTTAAAAAGTCAAATTTTACATCGATACTTTTCTGACTTTAATATATTGTAATAATATCGTCGTTTTTCCCGTCACAGAAAAAAATAGTGTATTATACACGGGAAAAATATTAGATTTTAGCTCTTGCTTTTTTGTCTCCCTCCACTTCGCGTCGGGAGACAACACAACCTCGAGCTAAAATCTAATGTTTTTTTCCCTTGTATAATAAATAACTATTGTTATTTTTAAAAGAAACTCTAATATACATTATATGTATAACAAATACTTACATATTTAAATTTCTAAACTAATCCAAACTTATAAATTAAGAAATATTAATATTAATTTAATATTGGTGCCCTAAAACATGCCTGTAGATAAAATATCGTACAATACACTTACGGTAGGTATCTTTACCGCATTTGCGTAATTTAGCAAACTCGCCTTCGGCTCCTCGTTATGTTAAACATCACGCACATGCGGTAAAGACGTACCTACCGTACTTGTATTGTAATATACTATTATGCACAGTTGTGCGTAAGAATGGATTTACTTATAGAGTGAACTGTACGTAAAACAATGTTTATTAATAGATATAGGAGCAGAAAATTTAAATTTACCTCAAAAATAAACAGAAATATTAACATACGCAAATTACCTTTAATTAAAACGTGAATAATTTATTTATAGGAACAACTAGGCTTACCTTTGGAGCCCTGGACCAAGCAAATCTATCCTGAACCTTTACATTCTTTGGCTGTTGACTTTTATTATCTTCTCACAAATACTACTGAGCTCAGACAACTTATGTCAGGTAATAATTTTCAGTCTGGCTTGTGGAAAGAATTTTTTTTTATCTCTTTTGACAGCTAAAAAAATTGTTACTGATGCTTCCTTTACTACAACGATTTTATTCACATTATATCTACATTATGTTCCCCATATCTATTTTTTAATTTATTTAGGTTCCCTTCTTAAGAAAATCTTAGTCGATACAGGAAGCCTAATCGATGGAACGATAAGTCCTTCAACTAGAAAAATGTTCATTTACTCCGGACACGAAGTTAACGTTGGTCCGATGGTGCTCTCCTTGGACGCCTTTAAGTTGGTGGACGTCCCTGCCTACGGATCCCACGTAATCTTTGAAGTCCATGAGATTAATGGGGTTTATGGGTTTAAGGTAATTTTTTTAAAAATAATCTACACATTTAACAAGGTTGATTTAGGTTTAGCTTTTTGAAATTTCGAAAACAATTTTTAGCTTTTTTTAAGTTCGAGCTGTTGAATGGTTTATCAACTCTTCAAAATTGTTTAAGAAAAGTACCAGTTCTACAATATAATATGATTATCATTTCATCATGCTTAAGTGTCTTCAAAAATGTATTGACAACACTCTATTGATTAACTTTGGTTACATTAAGGATGCATCAAGTTATGTATCTGAGAATAACTCACTTTCAAATAATATATTAATCAATTTTTTTTATGCTCTTTATTTAAGTTAACTTGTTAATGCTTGCAGCTTTTCAGCTATTCATTGATTAATTTTATTATAAAATTATTATTTATTATTTGGTCATAACAATTAGGTCTCTTAGAATGAGCTCCTTCACTATTTCAGTGGCGGCTCGCGGTCTTAAGAAATGGTGGAGAGCTAGGTATAGTGCGGGTACTTAAACAAACAGTGACTAAAAACCCGTGTAACAAAACGTCTCTCGCATCCTCATCTGTCCAACGACTGATTGGAGTTTCCAACAAATTACAAACTATGTCATCTTTAAAACACACAACTAAGTATTTACGTACACTACTGAATTAACTGAAAAATAAAAACAAAACTTTTTAATCACACAGTAAATAAAAAAAAGTTTCGCGAAGCCTCAAAACAAATACCTTAAGGTGAAGTAAGGCGAACCAATGCCAAAACAATGGTGCATACGACTGATCTATTTTTAAATTGCCCTTCATCATAATGCAAATTGTTACATGCTGTTTGCGTGACTGAAGTCACCTAACCATAGCAACGGTGAATATCAAAGCCATGTTGGGTATTGGGTCTTCACTTGCTTTGAGCTAACGGACACGGCCGGCTGGAGCGCCAAAATGTATGGGTGTTTATAATTATTGTTCTTCGGAATTAACCGTGGCCCTATTATGCATAGCAACATTCGAATTAAATTAACATTATTATTTCGAACATAATTATTTTTTAAGGGCTAAAATGGTAACTGTATTGGTACATTAATATTTAATATTGTCGAAAAACTTTCCTCCTTGTTTTATTTTTTTTTACTTTACCTGACGAGCCGCCACTGCACTATCGGCGAATTTATCATATTCAGCACTTTACACCCTAAACTAAAACAAATCCCAATAATAGAAATTTTCGTAGAATATCACAAACCTTTTCTATAAATAATTAAAAGAGCGGCAGAAAAGCTGGAAGTTTAAAAACATTAGATTAGAAGAGATGTACGTCATCCTATTAACCGCGCTGTTCTTTTATTTGCGAGTCGTGCGAACGATTATATTGTTATCTTTGTTCCGATAACTTAAATAGAAAATAACAGACTAGAACTAGAACACCAGTCTCGAAATATTAGTCAGGTCGAGGATGAGTCGGGGCGTGTAGAATGAAGGCTGTCCCGGGTTGCTCATTTGCTGGTTTTGTTGTGACGTCGGTACCTTCTTCCGCGTGTTTTTATTAGAGAGCGTATTTTGTTTAATTATTTTCTCAATAAATAATTGAACAATTTAAAACCTAAAATGGTAGAAAATGTTATTTGTTCGTGCTCTACACGATAGGATCAAAACTAAGTGAAAAAGTCTATTGTAGTTATCAATTTAATTTTTATATTTTTCTAGATATTCTATGGTGATTATACCACTCCCGAACCACATGGTCCCTTAATAATACCAGGCTGTGCCGAGTTCTGTCCATTTGACGAGTTTTCTTCTTTAGTGGCAGAAATTATACCAGAGTCTAACGCAGTCTGTTATGGAAGTTAGGTGTCATTATAACGAAATACATCATACGTAATGGAATTTTAATTATTGTAACAAAATGTTACCCAATCATTCCATAAATAAAACAACGTTAACCTACACCTAAAGTTTGTTGTTTATTTATTTATTCCATACACTGTTTTACAGTTTCCCAGGTAGAAAACAGAATTTTATTAGGTAAAATGAAAACAAAATGTTTAACAAATAACATAAAGATTAACAATAGCTAGGTAGATTTATAAAACTAACAATACAGTGGTAATAATGCGTATCCTAAAAAAAGACAAAAAAAAGTAACTACATACGTCCAGCAGCATAGGTAGTAATGATAAAAATATCTTTTGACAGCGCTCAAGCTACAATTAAAGACATCATAGGCATGGACATTGTTATTATAACTTGTACACATCCTATTGAAGTGAGAATATTTAAATGCGTTGGTTCATGAAGGTAGTAAGTAGAAGATATATTAATTTCGGGAATTTAGGCAAGGAATTCTAAAGTCCAGTTTGTGCAGCAGCTCTTCACAAATGATGTTTTTATTGAGCTGTTTATGTAAAAATAGCTGCGTAGAACATATGCGTCTATCATGTAATCTAACAAACGAGAATCTTTGCAGCAGCTGGTCATGAGGAAAACCTCTGTCGGGATAAACTCCATCAGATCTATACCACAAAGCTTTCAAAAAAAGACTCTGAACACTCTCAATATTGTCAATGTGGACTTTATAAAACGGAGACCAAATGATTGAGAGTAATCCAATTTAGATTCAACAGGAGAACGATACAAAGTTACTAAAGGACCAAGTAACCGGAAATCTCTAGTAGTTCTAAGAATAAAACCAAGTGATTTACAAGCGAGGAACACGACGTGATCAATATGAGGAAGAAACGATACTTCTTTATCGAAAATAACTCCCAGTTTTTAATTGAAGGGGAAATTTGTTATTTGTTCATACCAGTCTTCTGAAGCACCTTCCGAGGTAGACCCTTGATTTCACGAATATGTTATAACTTACAGATTGGGGAATGCGTTTGGAGGACGAGGAAGTCCTGAAGACGTCGTAGAGAACTAATATCAGGGCCTATCTTTTCAATAGGCCCAGGCATAGGGCCCCGCTTTCAGAGGGACCCTGCGCTAGGTCCTTAGCAACACTATACCTATTCAAATAATTTAAGACAAAATACTTCATTTATAGACCTGAGATGCTGCTAAACTTTTTTATTGTAAAAAAATGTTTTATTTAAGCTGATCGACAGATTTATTTTGAAACAAAAAAAATCCTGACATGTTGCGGCAAACGTTTGTCGCTTTATATTACAAATACAAATTGTTTTAAATTATATTATATATTTTAGGAAATATTAATATTATTCTTTTGTGAGAACTATAAAAAATTTCACCGACACACTTGCTGATGGTATTTGTTCAATCACACGTCTTGACGGAAGTGCGGATCCAGGGGGGGGTCACGCGACTTACTCCGAAAAAAAACAATTGCCTGTGGTGTTTTTTTAATTTTTTAAATCTGTTTTTGATTAAATTCGTGTCTTTTTGTCAAAGTCACTACAAGCAAAATGTTAAAAATATTAGTATATTTTTTTTATTTTAAAAAGTATATTGATAGGCCAAAAAAAGAGGTTTTTGGGCGTGACACCTAAAAAAGTTTCTTCTGCGGCGCATTTCCTTTGTTCTACTTGAAAAATTAAATGAACAAAAAGAACGGGGTTTTGTAAGAAAAAAAAACACGAAGTTGTGCCTACCTCGACGATGGTGGAAGCTTCTTTATAGTTTCTGGGAAAATATGATATTATTAATAAAGTATTTTAGGGCGATATTTTATTTCGATTTAAATTCATTCAAAAATTTAAATTCTACTTTATATTTTATATATATTATATTATTAAATAAAAATAGTTGCACCAAGAAAGGCGATCGGATCAAAGGGTCTGACGACCATTGTACCGCTCACTAGTCTAGCAGGCAAGGGGATATCTTGATTTGTTCTTTGATCATATCGGCTTCCCTGTATGTTATATTTATTTAGGAAGTTTTTTAATTTTAATTTTTAATTTTATGTTTGTATACCATTCTTAATAAATACTAATTGTTATTGTTTTTTTAAAAAAGCTCCGCCCGCTGGATCCTTGTTGCTCTCCTTGCCTGAAATTGGCTCTATGGGCGCCAATGTTTAGGGGCCCCGGATTGCATAACGGGCCTAGGGCCCCCTATAACTAAAAGTAGGCCCTGACTAATATATCAATAAATATTATAAATCGTTGACAACAAACCTCTGAGATTTAACAAAGAGACTTAAATGTGCATTCTTTAATTATAACGAAAAATAATATATTATCTCGGTTACAATTTTTGTGAAAACCCAATAATAATCTATAGGTAATATTATAAAAGGTAAAACTGAGTTTTTTTAATAAACAAAACAAAAACCAATGTTCTATAGTACCGATTAGAGGCCCGCACGAATCGGGTTTTCATCTCGGGCCTTGACGCGGTCCGACTCTACTCTCGGGCTCAGGTCGGGCCACTTGATCAATAAAAGTTCGGATATTCGGACCCTTATAATTTTTTACGGACCTATAGGGCTTGCCGGACCTGATAGGCCGAATGGGCCTCACAGGCCCGCCGGACAAAAAATTTAAATGTGTTTTAAATTAAACTCTACAGGCAAAAATAAATTAGAAAATTAGCTATGGCTGTATACACGTTGAGAAGTATTAAGGAAAATAGAATTTGTATTGGGTGTATAGTTATTTTATCCTTCTCTTCATATAAAAATAAAGGGATGGATTTTTAGTTCTGTAACATGTTTTTTTTTAAGTCCAGGATATTTTATGTTTTGTTTCATATTGTCTTTTTTACAACTTCAAGATTGTTTTTAAAATACTAAGTGGACGAAATGCCATTCTACCTAAATGAGGATATCGTTGTGTAATTTTATTGACGAGTAAGTATTGAAACATAAATATTAGATCTTTTTAAATCCACAAGAAATTTTTAAATTTTTTGAATTCCACTAATTAATTTCTATATAGGTAAGGGCATAAGGGCAGTGGCTCAGAGGTTGAGTTACTGGCATTCGACCGTGGCGACCCGGGTTCGATTCCCGGAGTGGGCATACACACAATAAAAAAAGTATGTTCGAAATTCAGTGGATTTAAGAATGCAGTATGTCACTAGTGATTCCTAATAACGGAACCGAGAAGAGAGTCATGAACTGGACTTCTGGAAGGGGGGGGGGGGGGGGGGGGGTAAAAAGCATAACTACTGCATACACGTGATTCGGATCCCACGTTAAGCTGTAGGTCCCGTCTGGCTGACATTACCCAGACGATAGGGGATACAATGGGCCTTATATAGGCCTAAGTATACTGGCTCTTCCGCCAACCCCGAAAAAAAAATCAATTTCTATTATTTAACCTACCGTTAAAAATTTTCACTTTCAGATAGCACTGATGATGGCGAAAGCCGAAAGCGCTCTGCTATAATATTAATAAAGAAAGTATTTACACGCAATGCAAATTCCCTTTTTCCCAAAAATAAATTACGCACGCTTATGACTTCAAATTTTACGCCTAACTTTTTGTTTCCTTGTCCTCTCATCTCGGTTAAGTTACCGTGTGTATGACAAACACGGAACACCCCATATTATGTAAGCTGGGCTATCAAATTCTTCCATATCGCAGCGATAAGGGCGCATAGCATTGTCAAGTCAGTATCGTCGCGTTGCAGAATCCGCCTCTTCGAGCGACGTTCTATTTTTAGCGCTGCAGAAGCTATTTCGCAAAGTCTAGAAAACCGTTTTTCGGGTTCAACGCACGACTTACTTTTAGCTATATTGCCAATGCTCGTTTAGCGAAAGTCTAGCCTGAAGGAAACAAGCATTATTAAAAGTTACTGTTAATCAAACGCAACGCTTTGAGAATGCCCAATGTCCATGTTTAAAGGCAATGGAGGTAATTACCACATACACTATATTGCTAATACCATAATTCAATGATGACACTACTGTAGGCACATGATCAGGGTCCGTTGAGTTTGCGCAGCTCGAAAAATTGCTTCTTGATGTAAATATTTGACAGGACCAACTTTTAAAATATTTTTACAAGCTTTCATTTAAATTTACCCGTTTACTTCGGGTGTGTACAGTTTATGGTCAAATAAAACTAAGTTACCAATATTTTACATACCTGAAATACCTTATTCCTGGTATTGAACCGCGATTCGTGCAAAAAAGGATCATGCGTTTTTTTCTACCCATGTTGAGTCACAAGTCGCTAACAATAACAAAATGTCTGGTAAAGTTTTATACCTAAATTTGCACCCAAAACTTAAAGATAATATCCACAATCACATACGGAATATCCGAACGAATACAATGTAAAAAAAGATGGTAACGACTAACAACCCACAAAATAACAAAAAAAAAATGTCTAAAGTAAAGTTTTATAAATATTAACACCCAAAACTTGGAAACACAGGAACGAACGAACGAAACAAAAGATGACGATGATTAAAAATTACAAACAACGGCGAGCTGGTTCTGTTTACGTTCTGTTAGATATCGTGTCGGTTGCCTAATTTTTTCACTACTGCGCAAACGCCACGGGCCCAATTTCAGGTTATTTTGAATCGCATGATGGGTATCTTCTTGCTTCGTGCGGCTGCTTGTATTGGCAATATAGTGTATGTATATATGTGGTAATTACCCCCATGAATGACCAAAGGTGTTCAAAATCTTCTTAATCATCCATAATTGCATTAAGAATGTTGGCCCACGACATTATTTTTAATGACGCTTTATTTATTGCTGTCTTTACTATAGTCTATTTCAGAAAGGTGTAGAGTATAATAAAAGCTCATTAGATATGTAAAGTAACTATAGAGTGACCCAACGAATATTTAGGCCACTTTCATAATTTCGCGTTAATTTCATTGCAAAATTCTTTTTTTTTCATAAGGTGCAGGTAGTACCACCCGGGTTTGGGTTAATTTATGGGTTTTACCTAATGTTATTCATTCACTAACACTGAATATGGTGTGACAAAGGGGTTCATTGTGTACATAGTATTAGGTACACTTATTTTTTATTAAATATTATAAAAAAATACAAAATATACATTATACAGAAATTAAATTATAAAAAATCATAATTTTCTTCGTCATCTTCTCTTTCGATGGTCCAATCGATCAGGTGGTCAAGATCCCACATTTCCTCCTCTTTTTTAATGACAGGATGGTCCGCTTTTTGCCAGTTCTCTGGTGTCACTTCCTTATCCAACAGTAGCTTAACGTCTTTCATTTTGAATGTCGTGTTGTATCTTGCTACAAATCCTTTCACTTGCGCCCAGTTCTATAAGATGTAGTTCGCAATGATATGGCGGTATGCGCAGCACAGTTACACTATGTTTTTTAGCTATATCTTCCACGGCAAATTTTATAAAACGATGTTTGTGTAAACTTGCTATAGCTAGTTCTTTCTTTAACAAATTATCTTCTTTTTTTTCTTTGGTTAGTTATGATAAATAATTGAATGCACAAAATTTACCTGTGCCTATGACCAACACCAAAATTGAGCCGAACGGGACGGAATTTCCCATTTTATTACTCTACACCTTTCTGAATATGTAAAAAATATTATCTCATTTGAGCCTGTTGTACCTATTATTTCTGTTATAATGGATATTGTCAAAAAATTTCTTTAATTTTAAGTAATTCGCTAAATATTAAAACAGACATACTTCAAAAGACAAAAATAATAAAAAAATAACCAAATTTTAATTTAAACTAATTATCGGACTTAGTTTCTTTCACGACTTGCCAATTTTAAATTTGCAAAGAGCGCTTATTAATTCTCTTAATTTCTGTAAAAAAAATTCGTCTACGGCGCTTTTTTCCAGTTTCACCATCGTCTCAATTGAAAATGGTGAAGTATAATAATATAATAAAAATAATTTTTCCTACGACCACTCATAAAAATGAAAAAAAAAGGCACGGTTAA
Organism: Polydrusus cervinus; assembly: GCA_935413205.1. NCBI lineage: Eukaryota > Metazoa > Arthropoda > Insecta > Coleoptera > Curculionidae > Polydrusus > Polydrusus cervinus. Next base: position 33,564,284 of record OW284516.1, read on the forward strand.
CTTGACTAGAAAGTGCTGTATATCACACGCGTGTTGAAATAGTCTATTACGTATTAAGTGTGGTAAATAGTAGTTTGTACAACAAGAGTGGATATGCTGTCCATATCGCACGAGGAAGTAAATTGAGCACGACGCCGTAGGCGGAGTGCTCAAACTTCCGAGGGCAATATGGACAATCCACTCGAGTTGAACAGTTAATATTTTTTCTACGACCAAACTTACAAACCTTATGCTAGAAAATGTAAAAGAAAGTTTTCAGGTGGCCGGGTTCGAACACACTATGGAACCAATGTTCCATAGTCAAACGCTCTACCTCTCGACTATCGAAACGTTAAAGTAATTATGGGAAAACCAACTGATAAATGATGCTACATGAAATTAATTTTCTATGCACATTCAGCATTATTGATAAATCTATTATAAATGCGTCTAGATTTTATTATATTGAACAAATAATTAACAAATTTTATTATATGCATTTAAATTATATAATTTAGTGTCTTGAAAAAGAAGGCGAAGCCTCAGTAAAAATAATATACTGTGATTGATCAGTTTCATTACCTATCTAGGATTGTTATAAAATTTTGCCGCACAGTTAACTGGAATAGCCTACTTTGCCCGCCACTTAAATGTAAAGGAAACAGCAAATTTCCATGTGGGAGTAGAAAAAAGCATATTACCCATGAATGGAAAAATGGCGAACGAGCCGCTCATCGGCGAGTGCTGGAGTTACATAAGTGCGTAATTTGCTTTTTACCAAACTTACTACGTACGCTAATTTAATAATAACTCCAACAATCAAATACTAAATAAAACGTTCAATTTAATGTCTAAAATTACAAAGTCTTACATAAAACCCGATCTAAACATCGTTTAAAACTACGTTAAATAAAACATCACACACTGATGACGGCCTGAATACGTCACTGCTAAAATTTGGGTAAATTTTGAAGGTCCTGATCAGCTGGCCGATATCATGTATCTGGATGTCAATAAAATTGTCAAAAAACGAGTTCTCTGGTTATTTTTTTTTTAACTCATCTTAGAACTTCTAACTGAAAGCGAAAATTAACTCGCGTCTATATCCCAACCGAATGCAGGTACACTGCATAATGTCAGGCGGATAGCGTGATGGCGGAATATTTGAAATTTACATGAGGTTGAAACGAGTTCAATTATTACATATAAAATATCATTGCTATAGCGATTAATTAATTAAATTTTTAACATTACGGTATTATATTTATATTTTTAATCAAACACTTTATTCTCTTTTTTTCTTTTACGTTTTAAGGAATTCAAAGATGTGGTGACCGGTGTTCACAGTCTACGATTTTATAATTCCGACTTTTTGTTGAGGGTCATGGTTAGAAGAAATCATAGGGCTTATTGTTCTTTTTAGTTCAATAATACCAAAAATGAATGGTATGTAATGGTCTTTAAAGGTGATCGTTTAAAGACTTTGTGTTTTTTTTTAATGTGAACATTAACATTTGTTTTTGTACTACATTTCATCCCACAGTCTGTGCACACATAAACTGTTCAACATTTAAAAAAATTACGGTTAGGTTTTTAATTTACAGGTGCCTGACAGCGGCTACAAAATATTTAATATTTTGTGACAGCCCCAGCCATAAATAACAAAACTTACTGATTAATAATCTGCCCCTCCATTTTAATTATGCCCCACAAGGCCACAAATACTGTTCTTGTAAGAAAATTTAATACCTCGACTATGACTCAACACCGTGACGTAAGAAAATAATTAAATCCATTTCTACCTATATTTTAAATGATCCGGCATTACGCTATCCGCCTGACAAGGGCAGTGTACCTGCATTAGGTTGGGATATAGACGTGAGTGAAAATTATAGTTATATTATAGTTACAATTATAATCAACATCTATAAGTTACCTGGTGCGATATCTTTGGAACATTGAACCAATATTTTCTTCACCAATCTTAGCAGCCTCCTGCGAAATTATACCTATAAGTAGATCTTTTGAGTACTCTCGCAAGATGGAGTCAAATATACGTGAATTCTAATATGTTTACTATCCATAATGCAATTCACAACATTGCGTGTGAGCTAATTATATCTAACTAAAAGTCTGGGTAAATTATGAGGTGATGTCAGCTGATCGATGGCAAATTACTACTGTCGTCTATCAAGAAAATTGGTTTCGTAGACTATATACATGCATGGTATTCATTAAGTAAGTACAGAAACTTTAAGGGATTAATCTTAATCAACAAATTAGCTGAAATTTGTAGTCCAGTGTAATTATAACTAAAAGCGCCAAATGTGCACATTCTAATAATATCTATGCTTTTATCACAAATCACAACTGAAACGTTTCCCCCTTTTAAATCCTAAAAACTCTATAAATTTTCAAATCTGCATTTTTAAAACTATATTTCATTCCCATTTATCTTTTAGGAGTTATTTTGCTGATAATGGCTCATACTTTTTCTAGTTTGGAATATTTTTAAAGCCTATTGGTTATTTATTGTCCAATATTCTGTGTTGTTTTTATACTTCACAAAACTTTTTGAATTTAAATTTCTCCAGGGATGCAGTCAGGTGGAGAGAAAGGCTCAAGCATCAATATTATGCTCACTAACTAAAAAATTAAAGAAAAAAACTATACGCCATTTATCAATCAATTTATATACAGGGTGTCGCTGATAAGGATGCACTCTAATCTCATAAACCATCGAAGATACAGAATAAGAAAAAAGTGCGCCCTACTAAATTGTGCATTGTGCTTCCTTCCGAAGATATTTGGGTAAAAATCGAATTTTTGCATGATTTTATTTTTTTCTGACTCTATTTGAAGAGATATGGTAAAATAAAGTTTATATTTCTATTACCACTTTTCTCCTCCACAAGCCAGTGAACTTAGATTTTTATTTCAACATTTCGCTTTTTCAAAACCAATATAAACTTTTCTTTTTTAAAGAGTCGTTAAATTTTATTATTTTTTAAAATCCCTTTTCTCCTTTATGATTCAACGACGTAAAGTCTATACAGGTACGACATCTAGGCAACTGTGGCCCATACTTGATAAAAAGGGAACCGCAGAGCTATTAAAGCACAGTTGGAAAGACGTGAGAAATATTACTGCTGTTGTCACTGGACATTGCCTCTTCGGTAAACATGCCGAACGTATGAAAATACCCACTAACGACTTCTGAAGAAGTTACAGAGATGAGAATGAGGAAGAAAGTGTTCAACATTCTCTGTGTTAATGTCCTGGCCTCGCAAGAAAAAGCTTCACTCTTCTAGGTGAACCGTTTTTCAATCGTCTGAAGGATATAAGCAATTACAACTTGGTCGACTAAGCAGGTTTCCGAATAGTAGTGGCCGATTTGAATGAGTTATTAAAATCCTTCTGACGTAATTTTTGATTATAGTTAGGTCGTTAATTAAATTGTATATTTTTTCAATTTTGTGAGGCTTTAATTAAACTTTAAAATGAGCAATTCTTCTTTTGCTGAGTTATGAGACATATTTTTAGAATATGTTCCAATATGTTATTTTCGCTTTCAAATCACTTTTAACACGTAAAATTAAAGTTTTTCGAAATGACAAAGGTTGCCAAAATGAATTTTATGTCGATTAACAGGACCCTTTAATTAATAACCAGACCTACCTTATCTTTTGTTTCTGTTATAATTACATATTTGCGAGTGGTGACGTGCATCCATCCAGTAATTGTATGGACTATATCACCCCTAGCATTAATAAAAGGTTTCGAACTTAAAAACCCATCATCAATAAAAATAAGTGCAAATTCATCTTGTATCTATGACTCTGACGTCGACAACAAATCATATCCAATTTTTCTTCTCTTAAATATTCTTTCATTATTTTTATTACAATAAAAACTACAATCACACAACTTCTCAAAAACATAAAAGCTTTCGTTCAAAAAACATAGATAAAAGTTAATTTGCACTAAACGATTTCATTAAGCTAATCTGTCAATTAGCAAGTATTTTAAATTTATTTAAACAAGTGCCTGTCGCAGCCTACTATAAATACCGGTGAGACAGATGAAAATTAGATTAGGTTACTGAGATTAGAAATGAAATAGTTTCAATTAAGATGAATTTGCACTTATTCTTACTAATGATGGTTTTTTTAGGTCCGAAACGTGTTATTAATACTAGATGTGATACGTAACGTACTCTAAAACAGTAGTGGAATCTAAAAATATTAAAATAAAATTTCCTGACTGATGGTTTTGAAAAAATGAACCGTCGGATTAAAAACCTAAATCTATGTACCGGGTGGTCAACTAAGAATGACCGCCGGCCATATCTCAGAAACTAGTAATGGTACAGCATCCGGGTAAATTTTTTTATGACAAAAGTGCCCAAGAAAAAATGCTGGAAATTATTTTTAAGTTCCGCATTTTGCCGCAAAACGGCGTAATTTTAAAATTTTACAGATCTCCGAAAATTCCACATTAAGGTATATCTTTGATAACACCATTAAAAGCTTGGACAATTATGCAACATTTTGGTCTGATGCTCATTGGCGTACCGACTTTAATAAGAGGGCGGGAAGCTGTTGAAAGTGTAAACAGGTAAATCGCTGTAACTTATAAACGACTTATCCGATAGCAAACTAAAGACTGTTTGAAAGAGAAATGTATGTACTTTCACCAATCGTATTTAAGTTTCCATAATAGTTCTCAAAAAAAAATACTAGGGGACGCAATTTGCACTAATAACACATATTTTGATTTTACTCCGAAAAAATAAATCATGCGGTATAATTATGATACCATGATCAAAAAGTAGATGAAATTTGCTATATCGCCAATAGAATAAATTTTACAACTTTAAATGAAGATGCGATTACCTATATATTTTTTAGAAAAATAGTGGTACGCCACTGATATTTTTTCATGTGGGTATTATTTTGGATTAGCCTGATCAATTCTGCATAAAAATGGTCTCTTGCGTTTTTCTTCTAATAATGCTAATATGCACATGGGAAAATATCAGTGGCGTACCACTTTTTTTCTAAAATATATATAATCGCTTCTTCATCTAAAGTTGTAAAAATTATTCTATTGGCGACAACGCTGAAACGAACGGAGATATCGAACTGCGGTTTTTATATTTTTTCTAGTAAATTTCATTTACTTTTCAATTATGGTATCATAATTATACCGTATGATTTATTTTTTCGGAGTAAAATCAAAAAATGTGTTATTATTACAAATTGCGCCCTTTAGCATTTTTTTTAGAACGATTATGGATAATTAAATAGGATTGGTGAAAGTGCATACATTTCTCTTCCAAATAGTCTTTAGTTTGCTAAAATCGGATAAGTCGTTTATAAGTTACAGCGATTTAACTGATTACACTTTAAACAGCTCCCCCCCCCCCCCCCCCCCCTCTTATTAAAGTAGGTACGCCAATGAGGATAAGACCTAAATGATGCATAATTGTTCAAGCTTTTTAATGGTGTTATCAAAGATATTCCTAATGTGGAATTTTCGGAGATATGTAAAATTTTAAAATTTACTTTCTAATTACGCCCTCTTGCGGCAAAATGCGGAACTTAAAAATAATTTTCAGCATTTTCTTTGGGCACTTTTGTCATAAAAAAATGTATCCGGATGCTGTACGATTGCTAGTTTCTGAGATATAGCCGGCAGCCATTCTTAGTTGATCACCCGGTATCTAAAAAATAACTACATTAAATTGTAGAGCAGAAAAAATAGTAATAAGAAAGTAAACTTAATTTTAAATAGAGTCAGAATAAAATAAAAACCAAATCGCGACAATTAGGCTTTGCCTAAACATCTTTGTAAGGAATGGGAGTTTTTTGTGCAGAATTTAGTAGGGCGAGACTTTTTTCTAATTTAACCATCTCTGTATCTTATATGGTTTACGAGATCCCTGAGAGTACATCCTTATCTGGGACGCCCTGTAAATAACTAAATAGGATAATGCGTTATAACAGAACTAATTTTCCTTAACATTTTTGTCTGCTGTTTGAAAAGGTGTTCCAATTTTTAGTGTTTCAAGGATTTCAATTAGTTTTTAAGAAAATTAGTCCAATGACAACAATTCCTGTCACAGAAAACTTCTTGGAATTGCCAGATCTACCTTAAACAATCCCTAGAAAAAAGAATCAAATTCCATGACATTTACCAAATTTTTTATTTTTTTTTTTTACTGCAATCGCAAAAATAAACCCCCATCTGGAAGAAATAAAGTTTTATTGCTAACCCTCACATCTTAAAGAGATAAAAAAAATTTACTGTACTTTAGAACGAGATATATATTTTACGATGTAAAATAGGATTGCGGCCATATACATACGAAAATATTTTATTGGACTTATATTATGATAGTTATGCAATAAAAATATATAGAATTAACTGTTATTATATTCACGACTTTTTTTAAGACTATAGATTTTCAGAAACATAAATCTTATAGCCAGTAGATTTACCACTGATAGGTAAATAAAACAATACGGTTTTAAACCAAAATTGTGGAGAAGGAAATTTTTGGGATACATTGTTTCGGAAGAAGGTATTATAAACGACTTTATAGACAACTTTTCAATAGAAATAATGTTATTCTAATCCCTCATGGATATTTGCTGTTTCTTTTACACTAAAATGACGAGAAAGTAGGCTATTCCAGTTAACTATAAGGTAAAATTTCATATTCATTACTGTCAGTGCTGCTCAGTGTTGCAACCTTTAATAAATAAAATTTTCCATTTTTAAAGAAAAATTCCATGAATGCACACAATACTGAAAAGTATTTTTTAACAGGTCAACAAGTCATCCAAAAGAATATCCTATGAAAATAATATTGTGTTAAAAAAATTATTTTATCCCTTCAGTGGTAGTGAATGAGTCTCCCTTTTTCCCTTATCACAGCCTGTTACTACTAACATAAAATTGAATAAGTTATATGACCGAAGTTGGTAAGAGAATATCAGGTCCACCGTAGCGCAATTGGCAGCGCGCTTGAGGTCTAATCGAGAGGTTCTGGGTTCGATTCCCAGCGGAGGCATAAAACTTTTTTAATTTTAATCGTGTCTGTACGCCGGCAAAAACATTTTTCAATTTAAAAATTATACACAATTCCTTTTCAATAATAAAATGTTCGAGACGCATTTCCTTTTCATTATTAAAAGGAACGATACACATTTCCTTTTCAATAATAAAATGTACGATACACATTTCCTTTTTAATAACAAAATGTACGATAAAGGGGTTTGGGGATAGCAGTGAACTAGAAATCTGAGAAAAAAGTGTGCCAAATGTCTCTTGTTATTTACGTAATTATCTATACATTTCTACTTCTTGCCTTTTAATACATCCAACAAAAAATTAACATGCCCTTATGCTAACTGCATTCAAAATGTCTATATCATATAATATAATAATAATAATAATAATATTAATAATAATAATAATAATAATAATAATAATAATAATAATAATAATAATAATAATAATAATAATAATAATAATAATAATAATAATAATAATAATAATAATAATAATAGCCGTCTGGGTTCCGGTTTGCGAATATAGGCCCAGGGTAGAACCTACCTGCCGTAAAAGGCGGCTAAAAGGTTGGTGGTCCTTGCCTTAAAGGGGCCTACATTGGTCACCGGCTACCGCAGGTAGGCGTAGGAGCTGATGTAGTGAAGGAACGGCTGTCTCCATGTTAGGAGCGGTTTCTCAACAGCATCTGTTCCCTATGTTAAGGGCGGCTGAACTAACCTGGCAGAAGGTATAAATGCAAACCATTTCTAACGAAATGTGTAAAAACGGTTTAAAACCAATATGATGTCGAATTTAAAAGAATATGTACCCCAGGGGGGTGGCAACGAAAGTTTACAATCCCACGCTGCGCAAGCAGTCAGCCTCACGGATTCTGGGGGAGGCATAAATCCGACTAGTACGAATAATTCTAACGGCAGGATGCTAAGACAAGCCCCTGCCGACAACCGCACTAATAATCAACAGAACACCGGCCAGAAACACATCCCAATGGAGACTAGCTTGCAGCCCGATCCTGGAGTCGATAGAACTGCCGCTGGTCTACCCAGAAGAACAGAAACCGGTCGAATCAAGTGGAGTCGAGACATGAATAGAACATTTATCAAAACATTCCTCTTGATTAACGACTGTGAAGATAACCCCCGCCCTGGCTGGAGAATAAAACTCCACCGAGAAATGAGCCAAATATATCCGGAATTAAAACTGTCCGAACAAAATGTAGCGTGCCGTCAAAGAGCTATTTATGCTAACCGCCTGCTACCCCAAGCTGAAATAGACCAAATCCGGCGTGAAGTTGGCAGAACATTGCACAACCTTCAGCAAGGGGAAGAGCTAACAGCGCAGCAGGAAGTAAGAAACGAACAAGATCAAACTATACAGGCTGATACGGACAATACAAACCAAAAATATTTGGAAAATTTGTCCTTATTCGAAAATAGTGACCCGACCTTGAGGCCGAGTATCCCTAAGCTGAGGTTCAAGAAAGGAACCCACGAAATACTAGCGAGAGTAAATTTAGCAGCAGGGACGTCCTTAAATAGAACTGAGGACCTCGAGACATTACATAGTGGGTTATATGCTGCAGCAGCAACTGTAATTGAACTCAATGGTCAGGCATTACATCAGAGAACTGAGAAGAAAATTACCAAGAAGCAAGTGGTACCCGCTTGGAAAATGAGACTAGAAAAACAAATAAGCCAGTTACGAGCACAAAGTGATATCATTGGAGAACATCTAAATGGAAACTTTAGCAGCAAGGTTGCTGAAAAGGTTAAAGATATACTGAAAACAGAGAGTATTCCTTTAGACAGTCCCGATGTAAAACGGTTGCTAACAATCGTAAGAGACAACATTAGACAAAAATGTAAGGCTAAAGGCGCCCGTCTAAGGCAATACAATAAAGCTACAAAGAGGAAGGTACAAAACCAACAGTTCACCACGAACCAAAAAACCTTCTATAGGACATTGAGCCAGGAAGAAAACGATGTTACTCCAACTAATGACATAAATAAAGACCAATTTAATGCATTTTGGAGTAATATTTGGTCCGACGCGTCCCATTTCAACGAAAAAGCAAGCTGGCTCGAAAAAGTTGAAGCTGAGGCTGAAACTTTGCAAGAAATGCCTGAGCCGCAAGTAACATCCAGTGATATAAGGGATGCCACTAAGAACTTGGCTAACTGGAAATAACCGGGACCTGACCAAATTCATAATTTTTGGCTTAAAACCTTCACCAGCTTACACCCTATAATAGCAAACTGCTTTAGCAAAGCTCTCCTAAACCCCGAACACTTCCCAGCTCATCTTGCCAGTGGCAATACCTTCCTTTTGTTTAAAAAAGGGCTGGTAAACGATCCAAAAAACTACAGACCGATCACCTGTCTGTCAGTGGTGTATAAACTTTTGACATCAGTCATGTATTTAAAAATATACACACACTGCATGAACAACAACCTGGTAGCTAATGAGCAAAAGGGCTGTATTAGGAAAGCTTTGGGTTGCAAGGAACAGCTTACAATCGATGCCGTTATTATCAAACAGGCTGAAGTTAAAAGGCTAAATCTAAATATGTGCTACATCGATTATAGTAAAGCATTCGATTATGTTCCTCACGACTGGCTAAAGAAAACAATGCAAATATACAAAGTACACCCCCTAATACGTAACATGTTAGGCACCCTAATGGAGCAATGGAATACCAATCTCCATATTGGACAAGAGAAGCTTGGCAATATAAATATATCAAAAGGTATATTTCAAGGCGACTCTTTAAGCCCACTCTGGTTCATTTTGGCCATGAACCAACTGTGCTCACTACTAAAATCAACATCCTACGGATATCGTCCCAACTTAACTGAGAATTTTAGAATAAACCACCTTCTATTTATGGACGATATCAAACTCTACGCTAAAAGCAAAACCCACCTACAGTCCCTAATTCAAATAACCAAGACATTTAGCGATGACATCAAAATGTCGTTTGGATTAGACAAGTGCGCAATCTTGAATGTCGTACGCGGAAAGACTGAACAAAACCGTGGACAGCTTGAAGGCATAGATATACTAGATGAGGACAAAACATATAAATACTTAGGCATCTCCCAAAACCAACAAATAAACCACACAAGCCTAAAAAGGGAGTTTAAAAACAAATACAAAAGCAGACTAACAAAGCTTTTTAATACTCACCTGAATGCTGGTAACCTTACTACTGCCATCAACACCTGGGCAATACCAATACTTACCTACTCATTCGGAATCCTTAAGTATTCAGACACGGATTTGCACGAACTATATAGGCTTACGCGCAGGCTGCTAACAAAATTCAGATTCCACCACCCACGCTCTGCACTTGAAAGAATCTACCTAAAACGAAAGGAGGGAGGAAGAGGTCTCATTAATATATATAACTTGTGCAAGTCGCAAGAGACCTCTATGAGAAAATACTTCCAAGAATCGAATGGGGAAATTCTTAAAAAAGTGGTAGCAGCAGATGCTGGATATACAGCCCTCAACTTAAAGCGAAACGGACTACCTAACATCATCCGCGCGCCGCCAAGTCAACAGCTTGTAACTTGGCAAGAGAAAGCTCTACACGGCAAATACCCTACTGCACTCCAAAATCCACTCATAGATAGAGAAATGTCACTGAATTGGTTAGAGAAAAGGCAGCTTCACGCTGAAACAGAAGGTTTTATTATCTCTATCCAAGACCGTGTCATTCGAACTCGAAACTATGAAAAGGTCATCATGAAAAGGAATGTGGAAGATGTGTGCAGAAAATGCAACTGCCCCGGAGAGACGATAGAACATATCACGGCGGGTTGTGGTGCTATGGCCCCCAACGCTTACCTGGGGAGACATAATCAGGTGGCAAAGATCATCCACAAGGAACTGGCCCATAAACTAGGGCTAAGGGAAAACCTTCCACCATACTACCAATACTCACCCGAGCCAGTCCTTGAATCCCCTGAATATCTCTTATACTGGGACAGGCCAATAATAACGGATAGAACAGTAGACCACAACCGTCCGGATATTCTTCTCATCGAAAAAACCACCAAGAAAGCTTTTATAATCGATATAGGTTGCCCACTAACACACAACCTCTCTAAAACCGAATCGGAGAAGAAGACCAAGTACTCGAATTTGGCTATAGAGATAAAAAATATATGGAAGCTAGATAAAATCGACATAATTCCGATCATAATATCGGTGGAGGGAGCTATGACGAAAAACTTCAAGCCCAACTTGGAAAAACTGGGCCTATCAGGTTATTTATACCAACTAATCTAGAAAAGCGTCATCCTCCAAACATGCCATATTGTACGGAAGTTTCTAAACAGTACAGGTTAAGATGAATTTCTTCTCTGTACTGTAAATAATACCAGCAATACCAACAAAAAGGTGTGAAAACTAACATTAAGAAAAATAATAATAATAATAATAATAATAATAATAATAATAATAATAATAATAATAATAATAATAATAATAATAATAATAATAATAATAATAATAATAATAATAAAAGCCGTCTGGGTTCCGGTTTGCGAATCTAGGCTCAGGGTAGAACCTGCCTGCCGTAAAAGGCGGCTAAAAGGTTGGTGGTCCTTGCCTTAAAGGGGCCTACATTGGTCACCGGCTACCGCAGGTAGGCGTAGGAACTGATGTAGTGAAGGAACGGCTGACTCCATGTTAGGGGCGGTTTCTCAACAGCGTCTGTTCCCTATGTTAAGGGCGGCTGTATCAATAACCTGGCAGAAGGTATAAATGCAAACCATTTCTGACGCAATGTGTAAATATGGATTTAAACGAATATGATGTCGAATTTACAAGAATATTTACCCCAGGTGGGTTCGCAATCCCACACTGCGCAAGCAGGCAGCCTCACGGATTCTGGGGGAGGCATAAATTCGAATAGTACTAATAATACTAACGGCAGGATGCTAAGACAAACCCCTGCCGACAACCGAACTATTCAACCGAACACCGGCGAGGAACACATCATAATGGAGACTAGCTTGCAGCCTGACCCTGGAGTCGATAGAACTGCCGCTGGTCTACCCAGAAGAACAGAAACCGGTCGAATCAAGTGGACTCGTGACATGAATAGAACATTTATCAAAGCATTCCTCTTGATTAACGACTGTGAAGATAACCCCCGCCCTGGCTGGAGAATAAAACTCCACCGAGAAATAAGCCAGATATATCCGGAATTAAAACTCACGGAACAAAATGTAGCGCGCCGTCAAAGAGCTATTTATGCTAACCACCTGCTACCCCAAGCTGAAAAAGACCAAATCCGGCGTGAAGTTGGCAGAACATTGCACAACCTTCAGCAAGGGGAATAGCTAACAGCACAGCAGGAAGTAAGAAACGAACAAGATCAAACTACACAGGCTGATACGGACAATACAAACCAAAAATATTTGGAAAATTTGTCCTTATTCGAAAATAGTGACCCGAACTTGAGGCCGAGTATCCCTAAGCTAAGATTCAAGAAAGGAACCCATGAAATACTAGCGAGAGTAAACCAAGCAGCAGGGACGTCCTTAAATAGAACTGAGGACCTCGAGACATTACACAGTGGGTTATATGCTGCAGCAGCAACTGTGATTGAACTCAATGGTCAGACATTATATCAAAGAACGGAGAACAAAATCACCAAGAAACAAGCGGTACCCGCTTGGAAAATGCGACTTAAAACACAAATAAGCCAGTTACGAGCACAAAGGGATATCATTGGAGAACATCTAAATGAAAACTCTAGCAGCAAGGTTGCTAAAAAGGTTAAAAATATACTGAAAGCAGAGAGTATTCCTTTAGATAGTCCCGATGTAAAACGGCTGCTAACAATCATAAGAGACAACATTAGACAAAAATGTAAGGCTGAAGGCGCCCGTCTAAGGCGATACAATAAAGCCACAAAGAGGAAGGTACAAAACCAACAGTTCACCACGAACCAAAAAACCTTCTATAGGACACTGAATCAAGAAGAAAATGACGTTACTTAAAACTGACATAAATAAAGGCCAATTTAATGCATTTTGGAGTAATATCTGGTCTGACGCGTCCCATTTTAATGAAGAAGCAAGCTGGCTCGAAAAAGTTGAAGCCGAGGCTGAAAGTTTGCAAGAAATGCCTGAGCCGCAAGTAACATCTATCGACATAAGGGATGCCACTAAGAACTTGGCTAACTGGAAATCCCCGGGACCTGACCAAATTCATAATTTTTGGCTCAAAACTTTCACCAGCCTACACCCTGTAATCGCAAACTGCTTTAGCAAGGCTCTCCTAAACCCCGAACACTTCCCAGCTCATCTTGCCAGTAGCAATACCTTCTTTTTATTTAAAAAAGGACAGGTAAACGACCCAAAAAATTATAGACCGATCACCTGTCTGTCAGTGGTGTATAAACTTTTGACATCAGTCATGTATTCAAAAATATACACACACTGCATGAACAACAACCTGGTAGCTAATAAGCAAAAGGGCTGTATTAGGAAAGCTTTGGGTTGCAAGGAACAGCTTACAATCGATGCCGTTATTATCAAACAGGCAGAAGTTAAAAGGCGAAATCTAAATATGTGCTACATCGATTATAGTAAAGCATTCGATTATGTTCCTCACGACTGGCTAAAGAAAACATTGCAAATATACAAAGTACACCCCCTAATACGTAACATGTTAGGCACCCTAATGGAGCAATGGAATACCAATCTCCATATTGGACAAGAGAAGCTTGGCAATATAAATATATCAAAAGGTATATTTCAAGGCGACTCTTTAAGCCCCCTCTGGTTCATTTTGGCCATGAACCCACTGTGCTCACTACTAAAATCAACATCCTACGGATATCGTCCCAACTTAACTGAGAATTTTAGAATAAACCACCTTCAATTTATGGACGATATCAAACTCTACGCTGAAAGCAAAACCCACCTACAGTCCCTAATTCAAATAACCAAGACATTTAGCGATGACATCAAAATGTCGTTTGGATTAGACAAGTGCGCAATCTTGAATGTCGTACGCGGAAAGACTGAACAAAATCGTGGACTGCTTGAAGGCATAGATATACTAGATGAGGACAAAACATATAAATACTTAGGCATCTCCCAAAACCAACAAATAAACCACACAAGCCTAAAAAGGGAGTTTAAAAACAAATACAAAAGCAGATTAACAAAGCTTTTTAATACTCACCTGAATGCTGGTAACCTTACTACTGCCATCAACACCTGGGCAATACCAATACTTACCTACTCATTCGGAATCCTTAAATATTCAGACACGGATTTGCACGAACTAGATAGGCTTACGCGCCGGCTGCTAACAAAATTCAGATTTCACCACCCACGCTCTGCACTTGAAAGAATCTACCTAAAACGAAAGGAGGGAGGAAGAGGTCTCATTAATATATATAACTTGTGCAAGTCGCAAGAGACCTCTATGAGAAAATACTTCCAAGAATCGAACGGGGAAATTCTTAAAAAAGTGGTAGCAGCAGACACTGGATATACAGCCCTTAACCTAAAGCAAAACGGATTACCTAACATCATCCGCGCGCCGCCAAGTCAACAGCTTGTAACTTGGCAAGAAAAAGCCCTACACGGCAAATACCCTACTGCACTCCAAAATCCACTCATAGATAAAGAAATGTCACTGAATTGGTTAGAGAAAAGGCAGCTCCACGCTGAAACAGAAGGTTTTATAATCTCTATCCAAGACCGTGTCATTCGAACTCGAAACTATGAAAAAGTCATCTTGAAAAAAATGTGGAAGATGTGTGCAGACAATGCAATTGCCCCGGAGAAACGATAGAACATATCACGGCAGGGTGTGGTGCTATGGCCCCCAACGCTTACCTGGGGAGACATAATCAGGTGGCTAAGAACATCCACAAGGAACTGGCCCATAAACTAGGGCTAAGGGAAAACCTCCCACCATACTACCAATACTCACCCGAGCCAGTCCTTGAATCCCCTGAATATCTCTTATACTGGGACAGGCCAATAATAACAGATAGAACAGTAGACCACAACCGACCGGATATTCTTCTCATCGAAAAAACCACCAAGAAAGCTTTCATAATCGATATAGGTTGCCCACTAACACACAACCTCTCTAAAACCGAATCGGAGAAGAAGACCAAGTACTCGAATTTGGCTATAGAGATAAAAAATATATGGAAGCTAGATAAAATCGACATAATTCCGATCATAATATCGGTGGAGGGAGCTATGACGAAAAATTTCAAGCCCAACTTGGAAAAACTGGGCCTTTCAGGTTATTTATACCAACTTATTCAGAAAAGCGTCATCCTCCAAACTTGCCATATAGTACAGGTTAAGATAAATTTCTTCTCTGTACTGTAAATAACACCAGCCTTACCAACAAAGAGCTGAGAAATAGAACACTGAAAACATAATAATAATAATAATAATAATAATAATAATAATAATAATAATAATAATAATAATAATAATAATAATAATAATAATAATAATAATAATAATAATAATAATAATAATAATAATAATAATAATAATAATAATAATAATAATAATAATAATAATAATAATAATAATAATATGGTAGCTGATGAGCAAAAGGGCTGTATTGGGAAAGCTTTGGGTTGCAAGGAACAGCTTACAATCGATGCCGTTATTATAAAACAGGCAGAAGTTAAAAGGCGAAATCTAAATATGTGCTACATAGATTATAGTAAAGCATTCGATTCTGTTTCTCACGACTGGCTAAAGAAAATATTGCAAATATACAAAGAACACCCCCTAATACGCAACATGTTAGGTACCCTAATGGAGCAATGGAATACCAATCTCCATATTGGACAAGAGAAGCTTGGCAATATAAGTATATCAAAAGGTATATTTCAAGGCGACTCTTTAAGCCCCCTCTGGTTCATTTTGGCCATGAACGTCCTCACTACTAAAATCAACATCCTACGGATATCGTCCCAACTTAACTGAGAATTTTAGAATAAACCACCTTCTATTTATGGACGATATCAAACTCTACGCTGAAAGCAAAACCCACCTACAGTCCCTAATTCAAATAACCAAGACATTTAGCGATGACATCAAAATGTCGTTTGGCTTAGACAAGTGCGCAATCTTGAATGTTGTACGCGGAAAGACTGAACAAAATCGTGGACTGCTTGAAGGCATAGATATATTAGATGAGGACAAAACATATAAATACTTAGGCATATCCCAAAACCAACAAATAAACCACACAAGCCTAAAAAGGGAGTTTAAAAACAAATACAAAAGCAGACTAACAAAGCTTTTTAATACTCATCTGAATGCTGGTAACCTTACTACTGCCATCAACACCTGGGCAATACCAATACTTACCTACTCATTCGGAATCCTTAAGTATTCAGACACGGATTTGCACGAACTATATAGGCTTACGCGCAGGCTGCTAACAAAATTCAGATTCCACCACCCACGCTCTGCACTTGAAAGAATCTACCTAAAACGAAAGGAGGGAGGAAGAGGTCTCATTAATATATATAACTTGTGCAAGTCGCAAGAGACCTCTATGAGAAAATACTTCCTAGAATCGAATGGGGAAATTCTTAAAAAAGTGGTAGCAGCAGATGCTGGATATACAGCCCTCAACTTAAAGCGAAACGGACTACCTAACATCATCCGCGCGCCGCCAAGTCAACAGCTTGTAACTTGGCAAGAGAAAGCTCTACACGGCAAATACCCTACTGCACTCCAAAATCCACTCATAGATAGAGAAATGTCACTGAATTGGTTAGAGAAAAGGCAGCTTCACGCTGAAACAGAAGGTTTTAATATCTCTATCCAAGACCGTGTCATTCAAACTCGAAACTATGAAAAGGTCATCATGAAAAGGAATGTGGAAGATGTGTGCAGAAAATGCAACTGCCCCGGAGAGACGATAGAACATATCACGGCGGGTTGTGGTGCTATGGCCCCCAACGCTTACCTGGGGAGACATAATCAGGTGGCAAAGATCATCCACAAGGAACTGGCCCATAAACTAGTGCTAAGGGAAAACCTTCCACCATACTACCAATACTCACCCGAGCCAGTCCTTGAATCCCCTGAATATCTCTTATACTGGGACAGGCCAATAATAACGGATAGAACAGTAGACCACAACCGTCCGGATATTCTTCTCATCGAAAAAACCACCAAGAAAGCTTTCATAATCGATATATGTTGCCCACTAACACACAACCTCTCTAAAACCGAATCGGAGAAGAAGACCAAGTACTCGAATTTGGCTATAGAGATAAAAAATATATGGAAGCTAGATAAAATCGACATAATTCCGATCATAATATCGGTGGAGGGAGCTATGACGAAAAATTTCAAGCCCAACTTGGAAAAACTGGGCCTATCAGGTTATTTATACCAACTAATCCAGAAAAGCGTCATCCTCCAAACATGCCATATAGTACGGAAGTTCCTAAACAGTACAGGTTAAGATGAATTTCTTCTCTGCACTGTAAATAATACCAGCAATACCAACAAAAAGCTGTGAAAACTAACATTGAGAAAAATAATAATAATAATAATAATAATAATAATAATAATAATAATAATAATAATAATAATAATAATAATAATCTTAAAGAACAATAGACTTACAGCTATGGAACTGGAACTTATAAAGAAGGAGGTGGCCCGTGAGCTCAGTAATAACAGTGAAGACACAGATCTGAAAATTGGCTTGGAAGAAATAGTAGATAGCGAAAACACACACACGCTCCAACAACCCATACCCGAGCACACAACAAAGACCACTGACGAAAGACAAGAAATGGACCGACCACCTAAATCGTCTATACACCCAACAATGGACGAAAACCCGCGACTAGAGGAGGAAATGGAAATGAACCTATCATATTGGCAGGGAACAAACCCAAACTTAAGAAGTCCCATTCCAAGCTTAATATTTAAGCCTTATACCTCCCAAATTATCAAAACAACAAACATTCTAATCTCTAAGTATCTAACAAACAATAGCACATTAGAAGACATTCACACAATCATATACACAGCAGCAGTCACAATAATCAGACATAACGGCCAAAGAATCCCACAGCAAACAGGGAGAGTAAAGAAAAAACATAAACCAAAGTGGCAAATCAGAATAGAAAATAAAATAAAAAATCTAAGAAGGGATATAGGACATATGACCCAACACAAAAATGGCAACAAATCTAAAAAGATAATAAATTCTATAACGAAAATAATGAAAAATAACCCGGCACAAACAGAATCAGAAACCCTGGACACAATGAAACAAAAACTTGCTCTCTACGCCGGCAGATTACGCAGATATAAACAGTCCAATGAAAGAAAAGATACCAACTTAGCATTTTACAGAAACGAAAAGCAATTCTATAAAGCCATAATGTCAAAAGAAAATAACACTATAAATGAGATACCTTCTAAACAGGAACTTACAGATTTTTGGTCAAATATCTGGTCAACACCCATACAACACAACGACAAACATAGCTGGATCAAAATGGAAACGGAAAGATATAATCACATACAAACACAGATGGATCATCACATTACACAAGAAGAACTTCTAGAGACCATCAAACATACCCACAATTGGAAATGCCCAGGAGCAGATAAAATACAAAATTTTTGGTATAAGCAGCTTACATCTACACACGAAGCCCTCACCAGAGAAATAAACAAAATCATCCACGACCCGAACACATTCCCAAAATTCCTGACACAAGGCAATACATATGTTAAACCGAAAAATGCAGACACAAAGAATCCAACCAATTATAGACCAATAACTTGCCTTCCTACACTATACAAAATAGTAACAGCCACCATATGTAAAAAGATAGACAAACACCTAACAAAACATAACATACTTACGGAAGAACAGAAAGGCTGCAGAAAATTCAGCCAGGGATGTAAAGAACAATTATTAATAGATACGATCATCCTTAAACAGACCGAAAAGGAACGCAGAAATCTACACACTTGCTACATAGACTATAAAAAGGCCTTTGACTCCGTACCACATAGCTGGTTAACAAAAATCTTAGACATCTACAAAATAGACACAAAAATCAAACAATTCTTGACGGAAGTAATGAAAACCTGGAGAACGAAAATTACCATAACCTCAGAATCAGAAACAATACAGACAGATGAACTATACATCCGACGAGGCATCTTCCAAGGCGATGCGCTAAGTGCCTTATGGTTCTGTATGTGCCTAAATCCACTCTCAAATGCACTAAATGACTCCCAATACGGCTTTAACATAAAATATCAAAAAACGACACAACTTAAAATTAACCACCTCTTTTATATGGACGACATAAAAATCTACGCGCCAACACCAACACAACTAAAAGGGCTGCTCAAGATCACAGAAACATTTACCACAGACATACAAATGGAATTCGGAATGAGTAAGTGCAAAGCACTACATATCGAAAAGGGTAAATGGAAAGAAAGCGAATACAAAGAAACCATAAACAATGAAATTTTAGACAACATGACAGAAAACGAAACATACAAATACCTAGGATTCCAACAAAGCACTAAGATAAATCACACAGATATAAAAACACAACTAAAGAAACAATACAAACAAAGATTACTAGCCATACTAAGAACTTCACTCTATTCCCGTAATCTTTTCAAAGCCATCAACACGTTTGCAATCCCAATACTTACGTACTCGTTTGGCATAATCAAATGGACCCAAACAGATCTGGAAAGTATCCATACCCTCACTAGATTAGAGCTTAGCAGACATAGAAAACACCATCCCAACTCTTGTAAAGAACGAGTTACGATAAACAGAAAAGAAGGAGGTAGAGGTATGATAGATATTCAAGCTTTACACACAAAACAAATCCAACAACTTCGAAAATTCTTCCATGGTAAACAATCATCCCTGCACCAATCAGTCTGTAAAGCTGACAAAAATTATACACCCCTTGATCTATCCACGACCAATCATTCTACGGATACATATACCCCAACAAAAAATATAGAAGAAAGTCTTAATCTATGGACAACAAAGCAGCTACATGGAAAACATAGATACAACATACAACACGACCACATATCAAAAGAACTTTCCTATAAATGGCTCAAAGATGGAAGACTTTTCCCTGAGACAGAAGGATTTCTTCTCGCAATACAAGATCAGGTCATAACCACGCGGAATTATCAGAAATACATAATCAAAGACCCAAACTTACACACCGATACGTGCAGAAAATGCCACCAATATAAAGAAACTATAGACCATATCACTGGTGGATGCAAAATCTTAGCAGGCACAGAATATACCGAAAGACACAACATGGCAGGAAAAATCATTCACCAGGCACTCGCAAAGACCTACAAACTAATTACAGAAGAAATACCATACTACAAATACTCCCCAACCACCATCATAGATACCAGCGAATTCAAACTATACTGGGACGTAGAAATCCATACAGACAAAACAATAACATGCAATAGACCAGACATCGTTTTCCAAAACAAAAAAGAACAAATCACCTACCTTATAGATATATCAATACCTAACGACCCCAACATTCAAATAAAATATAGAGAGAAAATAACAAAGTATTCGGAATTAGCCATGGAAGTCCAGAGACTTTGGAAACAGAAAAAAGTAACGATCATACCATTCATAATTTCAACCACAGGCATCACCCCATACATCTTCAAGACACATCTTGAGGAACTCAGTCTCAACCCAGGTATCCATACAAACATACAAAAGTCTGTCATCCTTAAAACATGCAATATAGTGCGATCATTCCTCAATTCAAACAATAGACTCTGAGACGACTTGGTACAGCCCGTCATCCCAGAAAAGAAACACCACTTGATTAATTGAAATTAAGTGAGAAATAAAGAGAGAATAATAATAATAATAATAATAAAAGCCGTCTGGGTTCCGGTTTGCGAATCTAGGCTCAGGGTAGAACCTGCCTGCCGTAAAAGGCGGCTAAAAGGTTGGTGGTCCTTGCCTTAAAGGGGCCTACATTGGTCACCGGCTACCGCAGGTAGGCGTAGGAACTGATGTAGTGGAGGAACGGCTGACTCCATGTTAGGGGCGGTTTCTCCACAGCGTCTGTTCCCTATGTTAAGGGCGGCTGTATCAATAACCTGGCAGAAGGTATAAATGCAAACCATTTCTGACGAAATGTGTAAATATGGATTTAAACGAATATGATGTCGAATTTACAAGAATATGTACCCCAGGTGGGTTCGCAATCCCACACTGCGCAAGCAGGCAGCCTCACGGATTCTGGGGGAGGCATAAATTCGAATAGTACTAATAATACTAACGGCAGGATGCTAAGACAAGCCCCTGCCGACAACCGAACTATTCAACCGAACACCGGCGAGGAACACATCATAATGGAGACTAGCTTGCAGCCTGACCCTGGAGTCGATAGAACTGCCGCTGGTCTACCCAGAAGAACAGAAACCGGTCGAATCAAGTGGACTTGTGACATGAATAGAACATTTATCAAAGCATTCCTCTTGATTAACGACTGTGAAGATAACTCCCGCCCTGGCTGGAGAATAAAACTCCACCGAGAAATAACCCAGATATATCCGGAATTAAAACTCACGGAACAAAATGTAGCGTGCCGTCAAAGAGCTATTTATGCTAACCACCTGCTACCCCAAGCTGAAATAGATCAAATACGGCGTGAAGTTGGCAGAACGTTGCACAACCTTCAGCATGTGGAAGAGCTAACAGCACAGCAGGAAGTAATACATAAACAAGATCAGACTATACAGGCTGATACGGACAATACGAACCAAAAATATTTGGAAAATTTGTCCTTATTTGAAAATAGTGACCCGACCTTGAGACCGAGTATCCCTAAGCTAAGATTCAAGAAAGGAACCCACGACATACTAGCGAGAGTAAACCTAGCAGCAGGGACGTCCTTAAATACAACTGAGGACCTCGAGACATTACACAGTGGGTTATATGCAGCAGCAGTAACTGTAATTGAACTCAATGGTCAGGCATTATATCTCAGAACTGATAAGAAAACAACCAAGAAACAAGCGGTACCCGCTTGGAAAATGAGACTTGAAAAACAAATAAGCCAGTTACGAGCACAAAGTGATATCATTGGAGAACATCTAAATGGAAACTCTAGCGGCAAGGTTGCTAAAAAGGTTAAAGATATACTGAAAACACAGAATATTCCTTTAGATAGTCCCGATGTAAAACGGTTGCTAACTGTCGTAAGAGACACTATTAGACAAAAATGTAAGGCTAAAGGTGCCCGTCTAAGGCGATACAATAAAGCCACGGAGAGGAAGGTACAAAACCAACAGTTCACCACGAACCAAAAAACCTTCTATAGGACTCTGAACCAAGAAGAAAATGACCTTACTCCAACTAATGACATGAATAAAGACCAATTTAATGCATTTTGGAGTAATATTTGGTCTGACGCGTCCCATTTCAATGAAGAAGCAAGCTGGCTCGAAAAAGTTGAAGCAGAGGCTGAAACTTTGCAAGAAATGCCTGAGCCGCAAGTAACATCCATCGACATAAGGGATGCCACTAAGAACTTGGCTAACTGGAAATCATCGGGACCTGACCAAATTCATAATTTTTGGCTCAAAACTTTCACCAGCCTACACCCTGTAATCGCAAACTGCTTTAGCAAGGCTCTCCTAAGCCCCGAACACTTCCCAGCTCATCTTGCCAGTGGCAATACCTTCCTTTTATTTAAAAAAGGGCAGGTAAACGACCCAAAAAATTACCGACCGATCACCTGTCTATCAGTGGTGTATAAACTTTTAACATCAGTCATGTACTCAAAAATATACACACACTGCATAAATAACAACCTGGTAGCTGATGAGCAAAAGGGCTGTATTAGGAAAGCTTTGGGTTGCAAGGAACAGCTTACAATCGATGCCGTTATTATAAAACAGGCTGAAGTTAAACGGCGAAATCTAAATATGTGCTACATTGATTATAGTAAAGCATTCGATTCTGTTCCTCACGACTGGCTAAAGAAGATATTGCAAATATACAAAGTACACGCCCTAATATGTAACATGTTAGGCACCCTAATGGAGCAATGGAATACCAATCTCCATATTGGACAAGAGAAGCTTGGCAATATAAATATATCAAAAGGTATATTTCAAGGCGACTCTGTAAGCCCCCTCTGGTTCATTTTGGCCATGAGCCCAATGTCCTCACTACTAAAATCAACATCCTACGGATATCGTCCCAACTTAACTGAGAATTTTAGAATAAACCACCTTCTATTTATGGACGATATCAAACTCTACGCTGAAAGCAAAACCCACCTACAGTCCCTAATTCAAATAACCAAGACATTTAGCGATGACATTAAAATGTCGTTTGGATTAGACAAGTGCGCAATCTTGAATGTCGTACGCGGAAAGACTGAACAAAACCGTGGACTGCTTGAAGGCATAGATATACTAGATGAGGACAAAACATATAAATACTTAGGCATCTCCCAAATCCAACTAATAAACCACACAAGCCTAAAAAGGGAGTTTAAAAACAAATACAAAAGCAGACTAACAAAGCTTTTTAATACACACCTGAATGCTGGTAACCTTACTACTGCCATCAACACCTGGGCAATACCAATACTTACCTACTCATTCGGGATCCTTAAGTATTCAGACACGGATTTGCACGAACTAGATAGGCTTACGCGCAGGCTGCTAACAAAATTCAGATTCCACCACCCACGCTCTGCGCTTGAAAGAATTTACCTAAAACGAAAGGAGGGAGGAAGAGGTCTCATTAATATATATAACTTGTGCAAGTCGCAAGAGACCTCTATGAGAAAAAACTTCCAAGAATCGAACGGGGAAATTCTTAAAAAAGTGGTAGCAGCAGATGCTGGATATACAGCCCTTAACTTAAAGCAAAACGGATTACCTAACATCATCCGCGCGCCGCCAAGTCAACAGCTTGTAACTTGGCAAGAGAAAGCTCTACACGGCAAATACCCTACTGCACTACTAAATCCACTCATAGATAGAGAAATGTCACTGAATTGGTTAGAGAAAAGGCAGCTCCACGCTGAAACAGAAGGTTTTATAATCTCTATCCAAGACCGTGTCATTCGACTCGAAACTATGAAAAAGTCATCTTGAAGAGAAATGTGGAAGATGTGTGCAGAAAATGCAATTATTGTCCCGGAGAAACGATAGAACATATCACGGCGGGTTGTGGTGCTATGGCCCCCAACGCTTACCTGGGGAGACATAATCAGGTGGCTAAGATTATCCACAAGGAACTGGCCCATAAACTAGGGCTAAGGGAAAACCTCCCACCATACTACCAATACTCACCCGAGCCAGTCCTTGAATCCCCTGAATATCTCTTATACTGGGACAGGCCAATAATAACGGATAGAACAGTAGACCACAACCGTCCGGATATTCTTCTCATCGAAAAAAACACCAAAAAAGCTTTCATAATCGATATAGGTTGCCCACTAACACACAACCTCTCTAAAACCGAATCGGAGAAGAAGACCAAGTACTCGAATTTGGCTATAGAGATAAAAAATATATGGAAGCTAGATAAAATCGACATAATTCCGATCATAATATCGGTGGAGGGAGCTATGACGAAAAATTTCAAGCCCAACTTGGAAAAACTGGGCCTTTCAGGTTATTTATACCAACTTATTCAGAAAAGCGTCATCCTCCAAACTTGCCATATAGTACAGGTTAAGATAAATTTCTTCTCTGTACTGTAAATAACACCAGCCTTACCAACAAAGAGCTGAGAAACAGAACACTGAAAACATTATAATAATAATAATAATAATAATAATCAATTTTTATTAGCTCATTGAGCTATTTCAAACATTTACATTTTATCATTTTCTTCATTTTCTTCTTTTTTAATAATTACAATCTAGAAAGACTATTATCGTATTAAACTTATATTTTGTAAAATTTGTTTTTTTAATTTTTTTATAAATAATTTTAAGTTATATGTTTTAATTTCATTCCCTAATTTATTATATTCTATTATACCTCTAAAAAAATATTGATTTTTGAGTAGATTTTAAATTTGCATGATCCAAAATAAAGTTGTTTTTTCCTCTTGTATTGTGAATATGAACTTCATTAAATTTTGTTAAAAAATTCTCATAATATGGTGCTGATATATTTAAATTTATTTTATGAATAAAAATCAAACTACGAAATAATAAAAAGTTTTCTATATTCATCCATTCCAAACAATTTAGCATATCTGTTATCTTGGTATATTTATCACACCCCAATATTATTCTCATTGCTCTATTTTATAAAACTTGTAATCTATTTTTATCTTGTTGTGAACACATGTATAAAATCGAACTACTTAAAACAAAATGAGGTAAAATAATACAATTAAAAATCATTTTTTTACTATAAGTACTTAAATATCCTCCTAATCTATTTAATACTCCTATTTTTTTTTTTATTTTTTTACAAGTTAAGTCCACATGATCACGAAAGGTTAAATTTTGGTCTATGAAAACTCCTAAATATTTCATCTTTGTTACAATTTCAATATCTTCTTTATTGATTTTAAAAGAAAGATTTTGATCCAAAAATTCACTATATTGCTTTTCAGATCCCAATAATAAACATTTTGTTTTGTCGATATTAATTTTCAACTTATTTTCTTACATCCATTTATATATAAGGTATAGTTTATTATTCATGTTATCTATTATCCACATTAAATTACTACTTGAAATGTAAATCACTGTATCATCAGCAAAAAAATGATATTTACAATCGACTAGATTATAAACCAAATCATTAATATAAATTATGAACAGCAAAGGACCAAGTATATTAATCTATATGTATTCTAGTTGTGCAACGGTACAACCGAGAGTGCAACCGATTGCTCGTACATATTCTTTTTTCATTCAATTTTGCACCAAAAACTTTTTTTCCAGGCACAATTTTTTAACCTTATCATATAATGTCCCTGCCTTCCTTAACTGAACAAATATTTGATACATTTTTCTCCAAAACTTTTTGAAAAGTTTTTTATATTTCCCCAATTTATTTATTTAACTGCATGAAATATTGAGGCCTTAAAACTCGGCGATCTTTTTTCTTCTATATATTATACTTTCCTTAAATTCATTTTTCAATAGAATATAAAGAACTTGTAGAAAACATGTTTTTAGCTTTTATTTATTTTAGAGGGAAGCTTTTAATTCTCTCAAACGGAAACGAAATGTATGGAGCAGATTCTTAAGTGAATTAAGCTAAATTAAAAACTCTGGATTGGGTTACTATGTATTTACGGGCTTATTTTTTTTCATGGGACACTTGAAAAATTTTGTTGTCTTTTGTTGACTGAAAATATCAATTATGCTTAAATGTCATTAAAACTGTCTATATTTTAAAGATTATATTCTAAGCCAACTGAAAAAACATAACTTACCACAGTAGAGGGAGAAGAGGGGTTTCACATCAATTTCCACGCACCCTTCTGCGCATGCCCCGGCAGTGCGCATGCGTGTGTCATCTGTCATACGTCATCTGTCATATGTCATTAGTCATATGTCAAACGTCACACTGTTGGGCGTTAGCTACTTTGACACTAGCTACTTGGGCGTTAGCTACTTGGGCAATAATATTCCTTATTGGACACGTGTTTAGGATGACGTCATATTATGTTAAGGAAAATATGGCAGTTGTCACCTGTCAATTAAGATATGCCAAGGTCACCTGTCACCTGTCACTTGTCAAATGTCAAAATTAATATCTAACACGTGGATCCTATTCAGGATGTCGTCATATTACGACTAGGAAAAGTTGACGGCTGTCACCTGTCAATTAAGATATGTCAAGGTCACCTGTCACTTATCAAATGTCAAAATTAAAATCTAACACATGGGTCGTGTTTAGGATGACGTAACAAGCCTATTAGAGAAACTCCGTCGATCGGTCAACTGGTTCGGAAGATATAGTTTTTTGCGATTAGTGCGCTTATGTGTAACAGTGGAGTGCAGAAATTCTGGTTGTATGTAAAGCCATATGTATCATATCCACCAGTAAAAGAATTTTTTAAATATCTCAACTAATAACAGAGCTAGATTTATTAAACCATTAGGGCCTAAACACGATAAAGTCGTGCAAAGCACTGACACTGTTTATTTCTTAGTAGGAATATATTTCGTATAATACGGTATCGTTCAGATTGCGTCATCTTAATTTCCTATATGAGACCAAGGTCAACTGCAGATCAGCTAAATGAACAGTGGAACAGCTAAATGAACAGCAGTTAAACGGATCAACAGCACATCGGATCAAGGCGAGTTTTTCCTATGACAGCAGGGAAAGGGGGAGGGGGGAGGGGGGGAGGGGGAGGGGGGAGGAGGAAAATCATTGATAGACGATAATTTCAGTAAAAACCTTTATTTCCCACTAACATTACAATAACTAATATCTAACCTAATTAATATCTAACCTATTTAATATCTAAACTACTTATTTAAGAACACGTCACAAAAGATAGATATTATATTCCTAATTATTCAATTGGATACTTTCTTAAAAATTCTACAAACAGCACCGTAGAATTTGATTTAGTTGAAAATGATATTTTATCAGAAAATTTGGGTTTCCTAAGCAGTAACATCGTGTATGGTTTTTTGTTGATTGTAATGCGCGCATCTTGAGGATGAATATTTACATATTCGATAGTCCCACTTTTGAGAGGAAATCTGTAAAAGGGCTGTCCATGGATCATACAATTACCCGATAAATCAACGCTACCAGACAAAGTTATATGCATAAAACCATACAACTGCTTTGTTTGTACTTCTCGTACCACTTCTGGACTCTTCTTTAGCTTCCTAGACAAGTGATACGGATGGGCCAGATTACGCCCGAATTTATCGATAGTCATCGTAAAACTAATAACATTTACATACATCCAATATATTTATTCTATTATTCCAGCCTCTCTTAACTCTTCCTCGATACTAATTTTTTCGTTAATGTGAGAATTATTACTTACTTCTGAACTTCCTAATATTATTCTAAGCCGATCAACTAGCTCATTTGGATCGTCCCAATACACGTAATCAGTTTCATTGTTGGAATATTCTTTAAAAGTATCAGAAGTGTTGTTATTGGAACGACCCGGGGGCTGTTGGTAAAATCCATGCCCTTGATATTGCTGTTGCCTAACAATTCGCAACTGCTTATCTCTTTCCTTTTGGCTAGCATCGCTGTCTTCTCGAACCTTTTCAAGGAGAGGCTTTATTATATGCGTATATTTCGCACCCTTATTTCCTGCTATTTGCATATCAGGATTGAAATTTCTTTTATGAGCATTTGTTAGAAAAATTATTTTTGCAAAGACGCTCGTCTAAAGCAGTAAATTTATTCCTTAAAGAAACAGTTTTAAATATAAGCTCATAAAATCGCAAAGAGCTATTTATGCTAACCGCCTGCTACCCCAAGCTGAAATAGACCAAATCCGGCGTGAAGTTAGCAGAACATTGCACAACCTTCCGCAAGGGAAAGAGCTAACGGAACAGCAGAAAGTAAGAAACGAACAAGATCAAACTATACATTCTGATACGGATAATACGAACCAAAAATATTTGGAAAATTTGTCCTTATTTGAAAATAGTGACCCGACCTTGAGACTGAGTATCCCTAAGCTAAGATTCAAGAAAGGAACCCACGAAATACTAGCGAGAGTAAACCTAGCAGCTGGGACGTCCTTAAATAGAACTGACTACCTCGAGACATTACACAGTGGGTTATATGCAGCAGCAGTAACTGTAATTGAACTCAATGGTCAGACATTATATCTCAGAACTGATAAGAAAACAACCAAGAAACAAGCGGTACCCGCTTGGAAAATGAGACTTGAAAAACAAATAAGCCAGTTACGAGCACCAAGTGATATAATTGGAGAACATCTAAATGGAAACTCTAGCAGCAAGGTTGCTAAAAAGGTTAAAGATATACTGAAAGCAGAGAATATTCCTTTAGATAGTCCCGATATAAAACGGCTGCTAACAATCGTAAGAGACAACATTAGACAAAAATGTAAGGCTAAAGGTGCCCGTCTAAGGCAATACAATAAAGCCACAAAGAGGAAGGTACAAAACCAACAGTTCACCACGAACCAAAAAACCTTCTATAGGACACTGAACCAAGAAGAAAATGACCTTACTCCAGCTAATGACATAAATAAAGACCAATTTAATGCATTTTGGAGTAATATGTGGTCTGACGCGTCCCATTTCAATGAAGAAGCAAGCTGGCTCGAAAAAGTTGAAGCCGAGGCTGAAACTTTGCAAGAAATGCCTGAGCCGCAAGTAACATCCATCGACATAAGGGATGCCACTAAGAACTTGGCTAACTGGAAATCACCGGGACCTGACCAAATTCATAATTTTTGGCTCAAAACTTTCACCACTGTAATTGCAAACTGCTTTAGCAAGGCTCTCCTAAATCCCGAACACTTCCCAGCTCATCTTGCCAGTGGCAATACCTTCCTTTCATTTAAAAAAGGGCAGGTAAACGACCCAAAAAATTACAGACCGACGCCTGTCTGTCAGTGGTGTATAAACTTTTAACATCAGTCATGTATTCAAAAATATACACACACTGCATGAACAACAACCTGGTAGCTAATGAGCAAAAGGGCTGTATTAGGAAAGCTTTGGGTTGCAAGGAACAGCTTACAATCGATGCCGTTATTATCAAACAGGCTGAAGTTAAAAGGCGAAATCTAAATATGTGCTACATCGATTATAGTAAAGCATTCGATTATGTTCCTTACGACTGGCTAAAGAAAACATTGCAAATATACAAAGTACACCCCCTAATACGTAACATGTTAGGCACCCTAATGGAGCAATGGAATACCAATCTCCATATTGGACAAGAGAAGCTTGGCAATATAAATATATCAAAAGGTATATTTCAAGGCGACTCTTAAAGCCCCCTCTGGTTCATTCTGGCCATGAACCCACTGTCCTCACTACTAAAATCAACATCCTACGGATATCGTCCCAAATTAACTGAGAATTTTAGAATTAACCACCTTCTATTTATGGACGATATTAAACTCTACGTTGAAAGCAAAACCCACCTACAGTCCCTAATTCAAATAACCAAGACATTTAGCGATGACATCAAAATGTCGTTTGGCTTAGACAAGTCTACCACACAAGCCTAAAAAGGGAGTTTAAAAACAAATACAAAAGCAGACTAACAAAGCTTTTTAATACTCACCTGAATGCTGGTAACCTTACTACTGCCATCAACACCTGGGCAATACCAATACTTACCTACTCATTCGGAATCCTTAAGTATTCAGACACGGATTTGCACGAACTAGATAGGCTTACGCGCAGGCTGCTAACAAAATTCCGATTCCACCACCCACGCTCTGCACTTGAAAGAATCTACCTAAAACGAAAGGATGGAGGAAGAGGTCTCATTAATATATATAACTTGTGCAAGTCGCAAGAGACCTCTATGAGAAAATACTTCCAAGAATCGAATGGGGAAATTCTTAAAAAAGTGGTAGCAGCAGACACTGGATATACAGCCCTTAACTTAAAGCAAAACGGATTACTTAACATCATCCGCGCGCCGCCAAGTCAACAGCTTGTAACTTGGCAAGAGAAAGCCCTACACGGCAAATACCCTACTGCACTCCAAAATCCACTCATAGATAGAGAAATGTCACTGAATTGGTTAGAGAAAAGGCAGCTTCACGCTGAAACAGAAGGTTTTATAATCTCTATCCAAGACCGTGTCATTCGAACTCGAAACTATGAAAAAGTCATCTTGAAAAGAAATGTGGAAGATGTGTGCAGAAAATGCAATTGCCCCGGAGAAACGATAGAACATATCACGGCGGGGTGTGGTGCTATGGCCCCCAACGCTTACCTTAGGAGACATAATCAGGTGGCTAAGATCATCCACAAGGAACTGGCCCATAAACTAGGGCTAAGGGAAAACCTCCCACCATACTACCAATACTCACCCGAGCCAGTCCTTGAATCCCCTGAATATCTCTTATACTGGGACAGGCCAATAATAACGGATAGAACAGTAGACCACAACCAACCGGATATTCTTCTTATCGAAAAAACCACCAAGAAAGCTTTCATAATCGATATAGGTTGCCCACTAACACACAACCTCTCTAAAACCGAATCGGAGAAAAAGACCAAGTACTCGAATTTGGCTATAGAGATAAAAAAATATATGGAAGCTAGATAAAATCGATATAATTCCGATCATAATATCGGTGGAGGGAGCTACAGCAATACAGGTTAGGATGAATTTCTTCTCTGTAATAATACTAGCAATACCAAAAAAAAGCTGTGAAAACTAACATTGAGAACATAATAATAATAAAGGTCTTTTATTATAAATAATAAACAATATGATAACAAAGAATAGGCGATGCAAACAAGAGCATGGCGCAGTTTAGCCTAGACGGCTACTGAACTAAACCCTGCACTGCTTGCTTAAGTATAAAGAATATACATAACTAGTGATAGATGTAGAAATAGTATTTAAAGATTATTATGTAAAGGAGAAAATAAATGAAAAATTTTATAAAATAAATCAGCACGAAGAAGAGAAAAATTAATACCTAACACTCAAATACGATGGAGAAGACGATAAATATATGTCATCAATGTATGACTCGCAGTATATTGTTATGATACTTATATATTTTGAAAGAAAAAAAAAGTTAAGCCACCGAGTTTGCTCTTTTTGAAAATTTTGAAGATGTTTTTTATATTTTAATTTAAATGTATTATTATCAAGTGAGATCAATTCATTAGGTAAGGAGTTATACAATTTTACAGCGTTATATGTAAATGATCTTTGAAACATGGCACTCTGATGGTGAGGCACCGTCATTCTATTAGGAAACCTTATCTGGCGCGAATGTATATTTTTACGAAATACAAATTTACTCTTGAGGGAACGAGGCAGAGCTGGATTTTTAAGAATTTTGATCAAGAAGTTTCCTAAGTGTAAAGTTCTACGGTTGCTCATAACTAGCCAGTTGAGATTTTTGAAAGTGTGAGAAATGTGATCATACTTTCGAAGTCCAAAAATAAGGCGTGAGCATGTATTCTGCACTTTTTATATTGTGCTCGTACAAAATATCATTCCATTGAAGTGCATGAAGATCAATAAGAAACGAGTTAAAATTAAAATTATTAAAATTTCTATACTAAATAACTTGTGGTTCAATATGTGCTTTTTCGATATTCAAACAACAATGAACAAGAAAATGATCAGAAACATCAGACATTGCCACCGTTCCAAAATCACCCACCAATGTGTCATTGGTGATAAAAATAGGATCTAGAAGGGTACTTGACGTCCTTGAAACTCTAGTAGGTTGGTTAATAATTTGAACAAAATTATAATTTTCAAACAGCGAGGTTAGGGGACTGTCTACTTTAAACAGGTTTATATTAAAATCACCTACACAAACTATTTCATCTACAGTAGGGCAGAGAGCTGAGAAAATGTTATCAAAATCATTAATAACACTGTTAAAATTAGTGTTTGGGAGCCAGTAAAAAACGCAGAATGCATAATATTTATTTTTGATTTTAATATTAATAACTAAAAACTCAAGAAAATTTGTGACATTAAACTCAAAATTCACTACTTCCGGGACTAAGTTATTTTTTACATATACCCCTACCCCTCCACTTCTTCCCAGCCTGTCTTTTCAAATCATGCGATAACCTGGAATAATAAAAGCAGTAATGTCATCACTATCAGATAGCCATGTCTCGGTAAGAAAAATAAGATCAAAGGCGGAATCTCCAATAACTGACTTAAAGTCATAAAAACCTGTAAAAATTGAGCGTATATTGAATTGAGCAATTCTAAATTTCAAATTATTCATATTATTTTATCCAGAAAATACAAACAGATAAAAAAAATTCTACAATTACCTTTGATTTATTTATAAAGTCGTGAAACACTCGACCAAAGAACTCCTTTATGTGAATAAAAAGAATAGGTGAACAAAGTGATATTTCCGAGCCCGAAACATTGATTAGGCGAAAGGCGTAGGTTTAAAAAAATAGAAACTATGCTAACCTACCCTAATCTACTTTTGAATACATATACTTCTTAAATAAAATGAATAATTATTCTGTAGCATTGACACTTTAGTGATACATAAGTACCTAAATAAAAAAAAATGCATATCGGGCCCTGCAAATATCTTGATGATACTAATTATGAATCATAAAAAGTATTTAAATCATATTTTACAAAAATTAAAGCAATGGGATGTTCATAATCATAACACTCTTCAAGCTAGTTAGGGAAAACCCAATTGTAATGAGTTTAACTTAAAATATTGAATTTCTTACAAATAAAAACTACTTAAATATAACTAGGTACTATATAAATACCCAAATGCATCTGAAAGCTATAAACAATTTAATTTATAACCCGAAATTTACATTCTCAATAATTCACTTAACATTTTCTATCAAAACCGTAAAAAATGATGTAGGTATTAGAAAATATACAAAGTATTCAAATCTATAATATAAAAAAAAGCTGCTGGAGATAACATTTAATGCAAACCCATAAAAAAAACTAATGCCAAATTTCTGTTAACCAGTGGTACCTAAACAATTTCAATTGTTATTATAAATAATTTATTATTTAAATGTCACTATGTTTCGAGATTATTATTTTTGAATTCCTGGTAATATCGAAGTAATAAATTTTACGTCCTGAAGACCAGGCATTTTTACCATATTTACGCCTTGCCGCCATCAGCAAGCCGTATCTGCTCACATTTTGCCGTTATTCGTTTGTTTTTTATAGACATTTGTCAAAGATATGACGACATCGATCTTTTTTTTAAATGGAAACATACAGCTTGTGGTACATTATTTAAAAGCTAATATCTCGCACAGTATGATCATAGATTTGGGAGCGATTCTGTCAAGCTATTTACTCCGCTACCCCGACCAAGCTATTCGGTGATATCCCCACCGAAACATCGCCGATAGTTGCCGAGGAATCAACTGACGGAGCTCAGCGCGTGCCTCCTGTAGCACTAGCAGCATCAGCATCATCCAATCCGACAGAGCAGCACGGTAGGTCTGCGCTAGATCCAAAGTCGGCAGGCGGATTACGAACTACGAGTGTTGGGTCTGAACAAAATAAACAATGCAGTGGTTCCACCATCGGTAGTGCATTTATTCCTGGTACCCCACCGGGCGATTTAATTAAGCACAGACCTATAACTCGGCTGCGGTCACTAAAAAAATAAATTGAACACTTTTTGCGAATGTCTTTGTTTTAGTATTTTTATATATTATTTTATATTAGTTTTTTGTATAAGGTTTAATAATGATTGCATATTTTTTACTTAGGTAGATTATTGTTTATTTTTAGTGTTAAATACGTATGCGCATATATGCATAATTAATTGTCAGTCTTCACTGTGGGACATATTGTAGAGAGGGAAGGTTTAGGTTGGATGGTGTGAGCATGGCTTTAGATAGGGTATCTTTTTGTCACTTTAATGTCCGTTCGCTGTGTGCGGACTTTGGGCTGTTTGCGGACTTTGTTCATGACGGGGATTATGACATTTTAGGCCTTTCTGAGACCTGGCTACATCCTCAAATTACGGAGAGCTCTATTAAAATTAATGATTATAATATTTTACGCTGTGATCGACCTACTAGGGGTGGAGGTGTGGCTTTTTACTTTAAAAATACTATTAAACCGAAGATAGTGAAATTGCCTCTAGATAATATTAGCGAATTAGAGCAGTTGTGGATTAGTGTAAAATTTGCTGGAAAAAAAATTTGTATGGGTACACTATATAGACCTCCCTCAGCGAACCTAATCAATTGTCTGCATGACCTTGAAAATGTTTTAACTTCAATAATTCCAGAATATGACTTTGTTACTTTTGGGGGTGATTTTAATGTTGATTGCTTAAATAAAAATACTCCGGCATACTTGCAGCTTATGGGCTTACTTAATAGATACGGTCTTCATCAATTAGTTTTGGAACCCACAAGAGTAACAGATACCTCTAGTACCTTGATTGATCTTCTCATCACTACGTCAACGGAGTTTTGTAACCACGTTGAGGTTCTTAAGATGGACGATATTTCGGATCATCGCTTGATTGGTTGTAGATTAAAGATTAAAAAAGAGCGCCAACCTACAATATTTAAGACCTATCGAGACTATTCCAAATTTGAAATTAACAACTTTCTTGCGGATTTAAGGTTAATCAACTGGAATTATATACATTTCTTTGATAATGTAGATGACTCGGTAAACTTTTTAAATAATAATCTTATTAATTTATTTAATATCCACGCGCCGGAAAAAACAGTTAGAATAACAAAACGACCTTCTCCGTGGTTAACTGAAAACCTTAAATTACAGATTAAACTTAAGAGGAAGACTTATCTAAGATATAGGCAAACTAAATCTGATGCTACATGGTTGGAATATAAGGAGATGCGTAACTTTGTTAATCCTGCGTTCGTGCCGAAAAAAAAGCTTTTCTGAACCATAAATTTAGAACGGATCCGAGTAACTTCTATGTATACCCAAAGAGTCAGATGGTCCTGATAATATTGCAAGCCCGGACAGTTTCAATATGGCCTTTTCAAGTGCTGGCTCTGGTACTGTGCTCAATGATAATGAATTTATTTCTCAAAATTATGAAAATAGATTTTTTCCCGGCCTGGCTGGTAGATTTCATTTTCGTGAAGTGGGTGCAGATGTGATTGAAAATACATTATTCTCCATTAAATCTACTGCAATGGGACCAGACAAGGTTAATATTAAAATGATCTTATTGACGATACCATTCTTGACCCCGTACATAACTCTCATTATAAACAAATGTCTTTC